>OX244267.1:19756706-21074206 GCA_945867215.1 Epinotia demarniana | reverse complement strand
GGGAGGAGGGTCATGTTGGTTACAGGTATGTATTTTAAGCTTTAAGTTAACGTTAGGTTGCGTACTATCATATTTAGAGAAGCACATATAATTGGTTTTGCTTTCATTGAGCGTAAGGAGGTTATTCCTAAGCCATGCAGTGACTTTACAGAGGCCAGATTCTGCATTTCTGAACACTGACTCCCAGGATTCTCCATCAAACACTATTGCAGTGTCATCAGCGTAAGAGCCGATGTGCCCACGTTGTAGTTTGAGATTCGTCAAGTCATTTATATATAAGAGGAACAACGTGGGCCCTAAAACGCTGCCCTGGGGGACACCGTAAGTTATATCTAGTTCCTTACTTATGAAGTCTCCTATTTTGACTTTTTGTGTTCGCCCCTTTAAGTAGTCACTCAACAGTAGCAGAGGTAAACCCCGTATGCCAGCCCGTTCCATTTTTTGAATAAGAGTGGAGAGAGAGACCGTATCAAAAGCCTTTTTAAGATCTAGAAATATGGCGAGGCATTTCTTGCCTTTGTCAATTTTGTCAGTGATTAATGATGTTAAGGATAGTATTGCATCTTCAGTGGACCTAGATTTCCGGAAACCAAACTGGTTGTCGGATAGAATATTAAATTTATTGAGGTAAGAGACAAGTCTATTATTTATAATTTTCTCTATTACTTTGGAGATGGCAGTCAGTACGGAGATAGGTCGATAGTTTCTTACGTCATCTTTCTCTCCACTCTTATGCACCGGTGTCACAATAGATTGTTTTAGTGGGGCTGGGAATACACCCTTTTCGAAACACAAATTTGTTAGGTGGCTAATTAGAGGGGCAATAACAGTACAGGCGTGCTTAAGGAATTTGGTTGGTATATTATCCCACCCAGGGGCGCTTTCAGGCCCATGACAATGTACTTCCTGGGGGTCAGTGTCCAGGAGAACAAATGAGGAGGTATTACAATCTGGCATGTTACTTTCAGCAGGGATATCCTGCTGTCTTGGATTACTCAAAATTACCTCTGCTAATCTTTTTCCAACGTCAGCGAAATAATTATTTACGTGATCAACAGAAGCAGTTGGGGATGTCTTAGTATTTAACAGTTCAGTGTTTTTTGTTTTATCGGATTTGTAGTGTGTTATTCTTTTTATTGTCTTCCAGAGCATTTTAGAATTTTTAGACGATTTTAACAGCTGTTCCTTATCATATTTTCGCCTTACTTTTTTATTATATCATTGCAGAAATTGCGGTACCTCTTATAGGTGATTTTAAGAACTTCATTATATGGTTCTAGTCGTGACTTAAGTTGAAGTTTGTTACGATTCCTGATACAACGTAACATACCAGGGGTCATCCACGGTTTAATTATTCGTTGACTTGCTGGTATGTATTTAATACTTCTACTTTCATCCAAGGACTGCCTAATTATGTTTATAAGCTGAATTGAAACAAAATATGGGTCATTTGATAAAAGGAGAATTTCGATATTTTTTTCCAGAAGTTTTTTAAGTGCATTATCATAGTCAACGGTTTCTATTTTACCAGGAGTTCGCTCATTGGGTTTGTTATACGTTAATGTTAGATGTAAAGTTTGATGGTCAGTGACAGAGGTGTTTAGGATAGCAACATAGGCAGACGTTATTTGAGATTCAATTTTCAGCATGAAGTGGTCCAGGCAATTAGTTTGTCTGGTAGGTAGCGTGTGACCAGGGAGTACGCCATGAGATGACATCATGTTTAGATAACTAGTTCTATTGGCTCTTTCATATATTGAATCTTGCTGTCGAGGTATGAGGTTAATGTTTATGTCTCCCGTGATGATAATATTCTTAAAAGATGTTAATTTTTCGAGGTGATTATTCAGTGAATTTATGAAGTCTGCTGCGTGGCAGTTAGAGGGGCTACGATATATACCTAGTATTGCGGTGTTTCCAAGTTTTAGTTGTATACAGGTCGATTGTTCTATATTGATCTCTATTGCTTGGACATTGAGTTCGGTTTTTATGTAGGCCACTACGCCGTCACATTGATTTAAACTTTTAACCGTGGATAAACCGGTGTATGAGTTTAATTGAGGAATTGGTTTGTATTGATTTAGGTGACATTCTGTGAGAATAATTATATCGACAGAGTGGTTAAGTTCAGTTAAGTTCAAGATGAAGTCATCCAGGTTGCGATACACACTCCTAATATTTTGTGAGCAGATGGTTAAGTTAGAGTTTGCTGTTGGTACATGTTTATGTAGGTCCTGAAAGATTGAAACGTAAAACGTAGCGTATCTGTCAGTGTCATGTAAATGAAAATTAAAGTTTTGAAAAATTCTTGGCAGATGTCACATACGTCAACTGTCAAAAACAATCGCATGGTGATTTCAATTACGAGTGGGTAGGGGCACTCGTAAA
Organism: Epinotia demarniana; assembly: GCA_945867215.1. Classification (NCBI taxonomy): domain Eukaryota; kingdom Metazoa; phylum Arthropoda; class Insecta; order Lepidoptera; family Tortricidae; genus Epinotia; species Epinotia demarniana. The sequence goes on along the minus strand of OX244267.1, from coordinate 21,071,818 downwards.
TCGATATCATAGGTATGACAAATGTAAGTCATCGATGAGTTTCAAAAATACGAACTTTCGGAAATCACTCACATCGGTGAGAATTAGTCACTTGGTGAGATTCAAAAATCGATCCCCAGTTACCATTCTGGTGAGGTAGGGCACAGCGAAATGTCATCTCGCTCGAATATGGAGCAGCCCAACTGGGGAAGTACCTCTGCTTTGCAGAAGACCACAGCCGTAATAACACTACTACTTGCTCTGTAGTAGTGTTGTGTTCTTGGAGGTGAGCAAGTTCGCCAGAGCTCCTGAGGATGCGTTGTGTTAGAGAGCGAGGGCATTTGTTCCTTCAGCTATCAACACGGCGAATCCTCAAACATATTAAGAGTCGGCAACGCCCATGTTACTCCTTTGGAGTTGCATGCGTCAATATGCTGCGGTGTCCGCTTACCATCAGGCGGGCCGTACGCTTGTTTGCCATCGTCGTTGTATAAAAAAAGTCTTTGGAAACCAACGCAAAACTAAAGGACTAAATAAAAGGACTTTGTACAACTGTAGCAGCTGTCGTATGGAGACATTTCGAATGGAAGGTAGGTAATCTTGGCAGACTATAGAAGCAATTCAGGTGTGAGTTTTCTGCATCGCCGTATATCCGAGTGACTACAGTTGGCACAACCTCAATAACGAATAAGAGCGAAAAACTGTCACGTGCTTAATATTCTCTTAGTCTAACTGTAGTAGACAACTGTTCTAGCAGATTGTATCCGAACGCAGCCCAAGGCACCGCAGTTAAAGACGGCGCGGAAGCTACCTAATCTCGGTAGAGGTAATTAAATGCTGGCGTCGGTTTCCCGCCTACCGCGTAAATCCGAGTGCTACAGATTTACTGTTACTGCTGGCGAGGCCATCCGCACATCCCCGCTGACTTATCGCCGGACAGCGCCGCGCGAGGGCCATTCTCGGTAAAGTGTTTCGGCGTTGCAACTGTTGGGCGTAACGGTCTATGTTATAACGGTACAACATATTGAACCAAATAGCCACTGCGGTTCATACAGGACGTTTTTTTATCTATTACGAACAAACGTTAGGGACTGGATCTGAGCATCTACTACGGGACCAATCACGAAATTATTTAACCGGCGGATCAAAGCAATGATCACACGCTGCACTCAGCTTCCGGCTCGGGCGGGACCCTTAATGTACCCTTATAGTTCTTGTTGTAAGAAATGATAATGTTTAACCAAATATTTATAGTAAATTTATAGTCTCAGTCTGACTAAGATTCAGCTTTTAAAATCGGGACGGTGATAAAAAGTTAATTTGCTGCGGAATTGACAGCGTTTGGAACGCCGCACCGTTACATTTTCCTCAGAATACCCCGCAAACTGCCGGCCCGCCCTCGCTACGACCACGCTCGTTCGGCACATTGTTTATCAAGGGCTGATAACGCTCTCTTAGAGTTATGTCTAGTGTCGAACCAGGATGCGTCATAAATCTTATCATTTATGGAAGGACATTTTCTGTTTACGTCGCAAACTCGCATAAGTAACAGAGATTTGTGTTTAAGTGTCCATAAATTACAAAACGAGACATGGAAGAAGTTTGTCGTTGTGAACGAATGCAATGAAGGTGGAATTTAAGAATTCAAGTCGTAAATTCTAAGAAAGGAATTGCGACTTGTCGTTTTTTGCCTATCGAGTACTTACTTGCATGGTGTTTAAAATTCCTGTTCATAATATAGTCTGGCTATACAGTGTGTTACCGGCATGCGGGCATTTATTAAAACTGGTAATAATATGTTCCATTAGCAATTGTTTGCATGTATTTGCAAATCATAATTATGTATATTAACTGCGCAATTAATTTTCCAAAATACAAACCTTCAATGGATTAGGTGTATGACGCCGTACTAAACAAAGTATGAAGAGCTGTCATTATACTTACTTGCCAATTTTCTTTGCTGTACATTGCTGGCAATTTAAATTTTGTTAGACAATTTATGAAGTCGGAATTAGTGTTAATTATCTGTATTAAGGTCACGGTTAAGTTAAAGAACTCCGTTAATTTACCCTACTTAAAAAAAAACCCGCATGCCGGTAACACACAGTACGAGTATAAGTTTAGGGTACCTATTCAAATTCAGTGCCAAAGATTTCGTAGTACGGTACCGCTACAGTAGAGTTACTTTCTGAATGGACTACTTTGATGTCATTAAATATACTTACGAGATTATTTGAGTTAGTGTGCTACGCTACCCATCCAAGGCCAATGAATCACATCACGTATCAGTCATGCCTCTACGACAGATTTCCGCTACGAGGCGGAAAAAATGCTGCTACACGCTACGGCGTAGCAGACGTTGCGTTGCTTGGCTTCGATTGGGTTATAACACCAGTGCACTTACGTATACAAACCAGTCTTAAAGGCAGCCACGGTTATTATACTGATTTATCGACAATACGCACCGCACCAGCTGCGCGCAACGAACGGAGCCCACCGTAAAAAACTCGTAACAAACCCGTACAAAGTACCTGCCTTAATTCGATATCCTTGTCGGCGGGAATTGATAAACGATCGCGAATCGCCCGCGGGCATCGGCACCGGCAAGTTTCCTTGTTTCCCGAATTTATCATGTAACCTTTTTCACGGAGGTGTCGAATGCGAGGCACTCGCGCGCACCTGGCCACTCACACGTTGGCCGACGTGCCCGCCGGTCCCATTTTCCTTCTGTATGTGGTTTATAGGTTTTGACGGTATTTTATTTGGTTTCGCTACGTTTGATCCATGTTCAAACATGGATTCCGTTATTAAAAGCGAGATCATTATAATGTCGCCTGTGTAAAATACATTTAACTCTATTTATTCAAGCTAATTCGATTGAGGATGCTTCAAGCATTTGCTCAAGATACTCTAGTTGCAAGACTAGCGTGCATTTACTTGGGGGACGATGTTACTCACGTCCGCAGGAATTGCCACCGTTACCCTGCACGTGTCCCCTGGGTGGCGCTAAACGAGTAACAACCTTTCGGCTGCTGTACTGTTGCCAGTGAACAACCTCACAGCAAATTAACCGAGTCGCTAATATAATATATGATGGATGCAAATAATGAAAATAGCTCTTCTAAGATTACGATTGGGCCTCATGTCCGAATATGCCAGCTCAACATTGAAGGTATCAGTCTGGCCAAGTGCGAAGTCCTGCACAGATTGTTGACGAAACACGATGTTGATATTTTACTCCTCCAAGAGACACACACCAAGGATGAGAATAATCTAGAGTCAAGGGGAATAATTCCGGGATACAGGCTAGTTCACGCAGTTTACCATCCAAAATATGGAATAGCAACTTACGCCAAACAAGGTATTTCGAATATCACGGTTCTCCCACAAAACAATAATGTAAATTATTTTACCTCTGTGATTAAAATACAGGACCTAACCATAGCGAATATATACAAGCCTCCTGCTAGCTCATGGGGGGATGGCCTGCCGATTTTATCACATCCATGTATCTACGCTGGTGATTTTAATAGCCACCATACCTCATGGCGTTACGACTCAAATGACACTAATGGAATCGCACTCAATCAATGGGCGGAGGATAACAATTACCACCTAGTCTTCGATGCCAAAGATAAGGGCTCCTTCAGATCGGCTAGATGGAGTAAAGACTATAATCCAGACTTGACATTTGTCTCACAGGATTCCACTGGTGCCCCGCTTCCCACCTCGAGAAAAATCCTCGCAAACTTCCCTAACAGCCAACATCGTCCTGCACTCATAGAACTCGGAAACCAAATCAAGTTAACGCGGTCCATGCCTCTGCCAAGATGGAACTTCCAAAAAGCAAAGTGGGATGAATTTGCAGCAAATGTCGATGATTCTATCAGATGGATCCCACCAAAATCCGAAAGCTATGCTAGATTTGTCGGCCTTGTCATTGCAATTGGCAAAAAGTACATCCCTCGAGGTTTCAGAAAAGTATATGTCCCAGGTTGGAGCAGCGACAGCGAAAACCTTTATAAACAATACAAGGACTCAGGCGATCAGGAGGTGGGCCGAGACCTGATACAGTCACTAGATGAACACCGAAAAAACAAATGGATGGCTACTGTGGAAAAAATGGACTTTAAAACATCAAGCCGAAAAGCTTGGGGGGTGCTTAACAAATTAACCGGCAAATCGGGGAGTACAAGTTACGAATCGTCTCAAAAATTGACTGACTCGATAGCTAGTCGTATTGTAGAAACATCACGCGTTAGAGGAGATCGAGCCACCACCAAAAACACCAAGAGGCTCGCCCAAAATCTAAAACATACCCTCCCGGTGGACCAGAATCTCTCAAAACCATTTACAGCAGCCGAGACAACAGTCGCAATTAAGCAACTCTCCTTAGGTAAAGCAGCCGGGCAGGATGGTATATATAATGAATTTATCAAGAACCTTGGTCCAAAGTGCATATCATGGCTGGCAGCATTCTTTTCAGACATACTAGCGAGAAACAAACTCCCTCCAAATTTTAACCATGCCAAAATTATAGCTGTCCTTAAACCTGGAAAACCAGCTGATGATGAAAAAAGTTACAGACCAATCGCCTTACTCAGCTGCATCTACAAACTACTGGAAAAATTGTTAGCATGTAGGATTGGCCCGCTCATCGATAACGTCGTCCCAGTTGAACAGGCGGGGTTCAGAAGCGGTCGAAATTGCACTGACCAAGTACTGGCCCTTACAACACATATAGTGGCAGGCTTCCAAAAACAATACAAGACTGTTGCTGTCTTCGTGGACTTGAGCGCGGCTTATGATACAGTGTGGCGCCAGGGGCTGATATTTAAGCTGATGAAAGCCGTGCCCTGTCGACGGATTACTGATCTAATAAATAATATGCTTAGCAATCGCAAGTTTGTTGTTAACCTCGGAGATAAACAGAGTCGGGCCAGAAAGTTACAAAATGGTCTCCCACAAGGTTCGACGTTAGCACCACTGCTTTTTAACCTTTACACTTATGACCTGCCTAATACGACCTCCAGAAGATTCATGTACGCTGACGATATCGCCCTTACCCACCAACACATAACGTTCAAGGTTTCAGAGGAGCAACTCACCCGAGACTTAGAGTCAGTCAACAGATACCTAAAAATGTGGAGGCTAGTTCCAAACACTAGCAAAACTGAGGTATCAACTTTCCACTTAAACAACCAACTGGCCACACACAGTCCCAAGGTGACCTTCGATGGTAGAGTCCTGGCATACAACCCGCAACCTAAGTACCTTGGTGTAACGCTCGATCGTTCGCTAACTTACCGCGCCCACCTCAGCAAACTAAACAAAAAACTGGGAACCCGCAACAACATCATGCACAAATTGACGAGTACATCCTGGGGATCTAGTGCGGACGTTCTGCGTACAACGGGGCTCAGCCTGGTCTATTCTGCAGGGGAATACTGTGCTCCGGTCTGGCTCAACAGTGCTCATACGGAAATGGTTGATGTTCAGTTGCGTAAAACTATGCGCTGCATATCCGGCACGATACAGTCGACCCCCGCCCAATGGCTGCCAACATTAAGCCACATACCCCCTCCACATCTCAGAAGGCAACAGGCACTGCTGAAAGAAGCGAAGAAAATCGCGAATAACCACAACCTACCGGTCCGCCAGGAATTTCTGTGTCCGCCTCGGCAACGTCTGAAGTCTCGACCAGGACCGGACACCTTACCAGACAGCGGAACATCTAAAGGGAGAACCATTCGAGATAAATAAAAGATGGAAGGACGAATGGAAGTCAAATCCTCCGAGGGCCGATGTGAAAAACTATGACCCTACGCAAAAGCCCAGCGACTCGTCGGCCCCCAGACGGGACTGGTGTCAGTTGAACAGACTAAGAACCGGACATGGACTCTGTGGGGATTATATGTTCAAATGTGGCTGGCGAACTTCACCGGCATGTGATTGCGGAGCACCTGTGCAGTCTATCCATCACATCATCTATGACTGTCCAAAACGCAAATACGCTGGGAAATCCCTTGATTTATTCTCTCCTGATGTGGACGCAGCCCAATGGGTGAAGAAGCTAGATATAAAATTATAATTATCCATAGATTAAGCATATATTATAATATGTAATTTCAAAAAGCGACTTGCCTTGCCATACGATTAAATTTACTTTAAGACAGCGAATTGAGCAACCAAAACTCAACACCAATTAGCTTTTTTTTTTTTAATAACCGTCGACATGTTTGTGAGAGTATCAAAACAGGAATTACTTTTAATTAGGCTTATCTTTACGATGTGGTAAAACAACTATTGTGATAATTGCGCGACCGTGTCAGGAAAGTGAAACTGTAATTAGTTCAAGTTAAACAAAAGGCGCTCTTAACAAGTTAACTGCAGAAAAGCGAGGAAATTGCGCCGATGCCACCGACCTGCTTAATTAATTGCTTTGCGAACTGCTTCTACACAGTGAGAAAGAAAAAGAAAGTGATAAAAGAACCTGGTACACCCGGAGGATGGTGATGATACTGATGATTATTGAAAGACTGCATTCATACGGTCCAATTATGCGAATCAAGACCTGTGATGGCTCACAGGTGACCAGTGGTGAGGTGGCCCTCACCACTGGTAGAACTTAAACTTGCCTCAGAAATTCGTAACAACCGTTTGTGTTTCGTGATCAGACTTATACTGGTTTTCCAGAGGCGAGGTGTAGGCAAGCCTTGTAATTCCCAGTCCTGAAAAAATACTCTTACTTAGGAACCAATCTTCTTCATTTTGTGGAGCGTATGATTAATATCAACCGATATTATCATTCGCAACATGTTCATTATTAAATACTTAGCAGATGCATTCATAAATATAAATTTACAAGTTAATAAAAAAACAAAACAGTATAATATAACGTACACAGTATTTGCTGTTCAGTGGCACTGGCACAAATGAAAGCCCGGGGCGCAGCCGCAGCAGGCACGACTTGATTGCTTTGGACAACGCTGAAAATCAATTTCTTTTATTCATGTTACTTTATTATTGAATCATTGCGGTGCTCGTAACGCAAACTTTGTTAAACAGCCGAAAAGAAAAACCGTCCGATATCAAATCGCTGGCATTTTGTTGAAAGCCATTGAGCGATATTTTTCATTCGACCCTTTTACAAAACGCCGTCATATCTATTTGAACGCCTAATTAAATACATTTATGTTACCCAGATGTTATTTTCAATGATCCACTTCGTTACTTTCTTTCAGAATAATGATATTGAACAATCTCAAATATTTGATAAATGGGCGGCACGGCACCGTAACAAAAGGGATTCGCAAATAGTAATTTATAACTCGACACAAAAAAATCAAAGCACTAGACAGCTTTTCCCATTTAGGCAGGCAAAAGGTGCGGCGAGCTGTCACAACGACCGTCGATGTGATATTGATAAATGTAGCCCGCTGCCCTCTATCAAATTAAATATTTTTCCGATTCCGCTCAACTCCCGGCCGAGCCTCGAAATAAAAAACGGTTCGCATTATTAGCAACATAAAATGTATAAATTCGCCGAATGAAGTTTTAAGCCCGGGCCTACACATTTGCATTAATTAATTGCTGCTGCCTCGTCACCTTTTTTAATATTTCTGTTTTAGCGGTGATTTATTTCATGCCCGTCACGGGCCGGGCGATCCTATGCGGGTCGCGCACGAAACAGGCTCGAGGCCCACATTATTGGATATCGCTTACACGGGACGTATTTGTCCGCTAGACAAGAGCCGATCGTTCGTTTCATCCCCGTGAAAGGAAGTTAAGTCACAAAGGATGTCCACTTGAGAGTTCATTCTGCAAAAGAAGATCGGCAAAAACTGTCGTCTTCCGGCGAGTAAACAGCGGCAGTCCATTAGAGCGGAGCCGGGTCGAGGGTAACGTGTTCTGAACAAATCGAATCAGTGGGGGCGCGGCCCATTATGCAGATTTTCCATTAGTGAAAAACTCAAACAGAGCCCGCGTCGTGCAACTTGGCTTGTCGGCGCTCCACCGACGCTGCGCTTCTTGCTTCACGGCATTATCACTTTTCTATATCACTTATTTAACGTCTTAACCTGTTGGAGACTATATTACCATTAGGAGCGACCAACGCTAAACACCTAAATTACAATTGTTTTTGTTATCACGTGCTTGGTACTTTAACAAACCAAACTCGATTAGATCAAAATGTGATAAAACTTCTGTCAAATGCTTTATAATAGGCCCAAATAGGCAAATCGCTACCGCTTAATCAAAACATTCTTCTTAATCTCAAGGAAAAACGTTCTAAAGCCTCCCAGAATCGTCGCTCTGTATAATCGATGCCCCATCTCCCACGCGGCCCGTTTTTTCGCTCTTTATCTTCGTAAATTTTAATTTTACGGATTGCTAGTTCGCATTTCGTATCGTCAACGTCACTGTAATCAAGATTAACGTCTACTGTCTGGGGTAGCTGTGTTGTGAGAGCACCTCAATCGATCAATGACAGCGCGTCAATTTGACACCGCAAACGCATGGAGGGCCGCGGACTCTGTAATTCGCAGTTCTGCAGAATCACCTGAATTTCTAACCAAATGGATAGGCTTTTAATTCACTTAATGGACGACCTTTTTTGGTAAGTATTTTTGTGTGATGAAACCCTTTTTTGTTGACGCTGAGTACGATCAGCTATTTAGGAAGAAAGGCATTGATTTTCAATGTAAATAAATGGAGAAGGCTCTCCTTTTTTATTTGGACTTGGGGGAAAATAGAAAAATGCTCTCTTCACGTCAACACAAATTGATATGCCCTGATGAATATAGGTACCTGTAAGTAAGGTAACGTTGTGTTCATAAATCAGGTTGAGATGGTAATTTATTAACTTTGCTAGTTACGATGTCTTCAATATACTTAACTGTTTAATTAGCACACATAATAAGTTAGTTTTAAGCATGTTAGCGAAAATAAAAAGAAGTAACCGACCACATAAAATATCATACTTAGAAGCAGAGTAAAATATGATACTTCTAATTGTTACATATTTTAGTCTCCTGCAATATCATCTGCCAGGACGAGACGCACTAAAATAACAAACACATTTATAATAGTAGTTGTTCGAGAGTGTCAGATATTTAAGCATCAGATTTTGTTACCTGACTATCACTTTATTACAAAGGAATAAGGTGCAAACTGGAACAGGTGTAAACTTATCTTTGCCATCGTACACTTAACCACCGACGTTAATAAGCACACGTGCACCCCATTACTTCTTTAATAAATCAGACGAGTATTTATCGATATGGAGGGTCGTTATATTAACAGTCTTCATATTCACAAAAAAGTAGGTCATTCAATTGTTTGACGCTTTGGCATCAAAACTTACTGTTTATTAAATTTATAAAGAGAGATCTGAGATAAGATGTCACTATGGAATGGAATACTCTAATTTAAAAATCAACTATGTTCTTGGTAGAACGAAATGACACTTAATTTGATCAAATAAGAATATCAAACCCGATAAATTGAGTAAAAGTTTTTGAAGTGAAAACTTCTTTAGCAGCGCTGTGCACTTTTGTGATGGGGAAAAAATGTTAAACTCGCAACAGGTCACGTGACCGTAAGATGTCACGCTACGAACGTGATAAGATTCGACAGATTGAAAATTCGTAGTAAAGACGGACACGTGACCTGATGGAAAAACTGTTACAATGTCATGGAGTTTTCACTTCTGCCGGCACTCCCGGAGTGCAATCCGGTCTTTTTTTTGACACTAGAACTATGCGTAAAAGATGTTAACTTCGTATATTTTGGCAGACTAAAAAAAAGGAGTAGATTCCAAAAATAGTCCTTTAGTAAATTTTGATTGTCTCAGGGTTAGTTCTTTATTCCTGTTTGGTTGAATCCGGCCTCAGGCGGACGTCCGCTACCTTATAATTTTGATTAAAAATGCACTGCCTATACCAATACTTGAAAGCTACCAACCATAGGAGGTTCTTATCAAGGTATTGAAAACAGAATTATTTCTAAATTAAACATACTTCAGTTAATGTTAGAAAAATCTTAAAAAATATTCACTTCTTCCAAATTAGCAACCCTTAAAAGTTACCTGATAAAATAATACATCACGGGGTAATTATGATTAATCTCAGGTTTATAACTTAAAACGAAATTGTAAGATAAAACAAATGTTAAATGATACGGCGTCCAAAAAAATACCACTACACAACTGTCGAACATTATATACCATTACCTTCCACCCTCGACTTCGTCTGCGTGGACTAGGGATAAAAACTATCCTATATTTTAATCCAGGCTAATATTAACGATCTTTGTGCAAAACTGTATCCATATCAGTTAAGCCGTTTCAGCGTGATTGAGTAACAAACATAAATAATAAAACTGAAAATCTAAACATCCAAACCTCCACATTTATAATATTAGTAGAATGGTAGGATAACAAGGTTAAGTCAATACCTTCGGCTCAATTTCACAACAAGTTTCAGAGTTACGGTTATGAAACTATAGTCATCAGCTTTACATATTCAAGCTCTTTGTATCGATTACAGCCTTTTTGATACGGTTGCATGTACCGACCCACCGGCGCGTACGCCGGACTTTATAAAGGGTCGCGTGGTTGCATGTTAGCGATGAATTGCCCATTCAGACTAACAAACATATCTACAGAAGGCCCACCGCATAAAGAGCTCTGTGGCGGGTCAGTCACGCACCCATGTACTGTGCTCAATACGCGGTGAAGACTGAAATTAGTTTCATGTCCACGTTTTCCCAAGCGACTAGTGTGGTGGAGTTCTTTCAGCCACGCCAATAGAAATTGCCCAAAATGGAAACAAGTGTGTACCTAATACTATCAAATACTACCATCTCTCTACTAACCACTCTGGGAAAGGCCGTGTTGCCATGGAAGTAAAACGCTGTTTTATTTTCGCAGGCCAGTACAGTCAAAAACGAATACATCTGAGCGTTTAATTTGCTAATTATCCAAATAAATTACACTACACCCAAACTGACTAATAGAGTAATAGTACCTATAGGATGACAAAACCTATGCGCAGACACTATCCTACTTCTTCATAAAACAACGAATCTCTGTTAGCTAAAGAGTGTTTTGTGTCTTTCTCTCAAACACAAATGTCAATGTGACAGACAAGTCAAACGTTTAACGGCATTTTAGTTTCGATGAACGTTTATGAATAAGGACATTAGTGTTTCAATTTACGTTGCTTTGGAAGTGCTGTGGGGTTTTTGTGCCTGGCCGGGGACTGGGAGGGCCCGTGGTGCCCCGCAGTAACACAGCGCTCTATTTGTTCAGGACTGCGCAGTCGGAAGTTCGTGCTGATCGACGCTAGCATCCGACATTATACTGCTATCAGGATCAGTAGATTCACTGATACTAGTCGGAAACAAACACTAAATACACCAATGAGGCTACCACAATTGACTCTACGATGTGACGCGAGTTGAGAAAATTTACCCTTTTCTTCGTAATTTGCACAGTGCGCGTGAGACAGCTTAGGAGTGGGTTAACCCGCACGAGATGCGACTTTGCACTCTTTGCAGCAAGTTATGCTAGACGTACTGGGGTACAATTATAGGTACGTTCCCAACATCTCATACAATCAAGGGCACCAATATGTATACACCACAAAGTTTCGAAAATATGTAGGCAGACTTTATTTCTGCAACAATAAGGTTGTAGTATACATATTTATGAAACTTTGAGTGAATACATATTGCTGCCCTTGACTGTCCCATGTCCGAGTAACCAAGAAAATTCTTATTACGGATTTTTTGTGACTTACTACCAGATATTGGCACTGGTCAGAAAAGTCGGATCACTTCACATTTAGGTTGTTGTGCTACGAAAAGTTCCAAGTTGATCTTTTGTGCGCCATGTTTAATAACAACAAGCCGCACACTAGCCTTAGTGGAGACCCTTAAGGTAATGTGTAAAATGCACTTCCCAGGCTCAGTAATACACGACAGCGTAACAGACGATGGAGCAATTAGTGCGTTGGAACAGACCACAAGTACAACGAGACACAATTGGGACACGTCCAAAAAGGTAGTAGATCATAAAAAGATAAAGTGGGCACTTTCAACATTCCAACCATACAAAGCCCCGGGGCCAGACGGCATCTACCCCATTCTACTACAAGAAGGCGCTAATGTACTAATCCCACATCTTAGCAGATTGTACAGGGCGTGCCTGGCCTTCGCACACGTACCGCGTGTGTGGAGGATGGTAAAAGTAACCTATCTACCCAAACCGGGTAAGGCGGATTACAGTGAAGCCAAATCGTATAGGCCGATAAGTTTATCGTCGTTTTTCCTCAAAACACTGGAGAAACTGGTAGATAGACACATAAGGGATGGCCCATTAAGAAGGCATCCGCTGCACGAACTACAATGTGCATACCAGCCAGGGAAGTCAACGGAAACCGCACTTCACCTGGTGACAACCAGAGCTGAACAGGCTATAGAGAATAAAGAACTATGTCTTGCAGCTTTCTTAGACGTGGAAGGAGCGTTCGATCGTACCACGTATAAAGCTATCAGCGAAGCAGCTGTTAATCATGGTGTAGAGCCCACCATATGTAAATGGATAGGCAATATGCTAAATGGCAGACTAATAAAGTCATCACTCTTGGGGGATGAGATAATGGCCACGGCCACAAAGGGATGTCCACAGGGTGGGGTTCTCTCACCAACTCTTTGGAGTCTGGTGGTGAACTCACTCCTGGTAGAACTCAATAAAGGTCCCATCCACACGGTAGGATATGCTGATGATTTAGTGATACTGGTTAATGGGAAGTTTCCAGGCACGGTATCGGGAATCATGAACAAGGCACTGCAGACAGTGGAGAGATGGTGCGACCGACACCAATTATCCATTAATCCAGGCAAAACTGTAGTAATACCCTTTACTAGGAAAAGGACTCTTCGAGGCGTACAGCAGCTAAAACTGTACGGGAGGGTACTAGAACTGTCTAATGATGTGAAATATCTAGGTGTCACACTAGATAAAGAACTGAATTGGAAGAAGCATACAGATCTTACCATTACAAAGGCACTGAGGGTATTTGGAATGTGTAGATCAGCGTATGGAAAAGCATGGGGTTTGAACCCAAAGGTACTTAGATGGATCTACACTATGATGGTGAGGCCCATATTATTGTACGGTAGCCTGGTATGGTGGCCAAGGACTTTAAAGAGCACATGCAGAGATGCTCTGATGAAGGTACAGAGATCGGCATGCATGGCTATAACAGGGGCGTTTCGCACCACGCCCACAGCGGCGCTAGAAGTCCTACTGGACCTACCGCCACTTCACTTGGTGATTAAGTCAGAGGCACGCAAATCGCTCTACAGATTAAGAACTCTTGAACTGTGGAGCGACAGTAAGCCAAAGACTAAGCACACAAACATGGAGACTGATGGTTTCTTAGACAGAATAACAAGCATGGGAAGCGACAAAATGCTACCCAAGTTTGTATTCCATAGGAACTACACAACAAAAGTTCCATCCAGGGCTGAATGGGCCGAAGGTCTAGAACCACCGAGGTCTGGTATCGAAGACAGTATATGGTACACGGACGGATCAAAAATGGGATCCGGTACGGGAGCAGGCATTTATGCGAATGACTACAGTAGTAGTGTAAGCATGGGTAACTTGGCAACCGTCTTCCAGGCGGAGACATACGCCATAATTGCCTGTGCACAGGAGAATATAGACAGACAAACCAGAGGGCAGACCATCTATATACTCAGTGACAGTCAAGCGGCGCTTAAGGCACTTACGGCGCCGAAAGTGGAATCTCGACTAGTCTATAATGGCGTCCAGGCACTGAACAAGCTTGGAAAGCACAATAAGGTGCAACTGGTTTGGATTCCAGGGCACGAGGGCTTCATTGGCAACGAAAGAGCGGATGAGCTTGCTAGAGGGGGGTCTACAAACCACTTTGTAGGTCCAGAACCATTTGTGGGACTCTCGCAGGGAACCATAATTTCGGCCTTTAAAGCCTACGCCAAAACCAAACACCAATACGAGTGGAGGAATGAGGCGGGCTTAAGGCACTCAAAGCTCTTCATAGAAGGAGTGGACTCGGGCTGGACCAACAAACTCTGGAAATCCAGTAGGAAGCAGCTCAGAATCATATCTGGGGTGTTCACAGGTCACTTCGGGGTCAAGGATCTCTTGGCCAAGATGGGACTATCAGACAGCTCAGACTGTAGAATGTGTGGCGAGGAGGATGAGACTATGGAACACTTACTGTGTGAATGTCATGCCCTTGCCAGACAAAGAATGAATTACTTTGGTATCGGCTATACGCAACCAAAGGAATTCAAGGCACTTCCGCTGAGCTGCATCATCCGCTATGTGGAAATGATGGAGCGAAGTTGGGAGTAGACGTAAGGAGAGGGCAAATGCACAAAAGATCCCACTGGGTCGAAGTGCATCCGAAAGGGCCCTCATCTAGATAAGATAAGATAAGATAAGATAAGCCTTAGTGGAAGCATGTCATTATAAGGTTATATTGAAAGCACTTACTTTGCCAACCCAAGTGCTTAATCCGAACGTATTTCAATAAAACCTGACGCGATCGCAACGCGCAATAAACTGCATGATCCATCATTATATTCATTATATTCCTTTGGCTGTTGTAGTTCGAGAAAATAGTACATATATCAGTCTCAAATCGCCTCCAATTAATTTATGATTACATTACAGTACGCTATAACAACTGTAAATGATTAACACATATTGTTTATATTTAATCTCATATACTAAAAGGCCTTTAGCGTTTAATATGATATAAAATTTCGTAAGTAATCTTAAAATAAACCTTAAGGGGCTACCCGAGGTTTTCATCGATTTTTGACAAGTTTTGAATCGTATCTCCTACTTTTGCACTACAGATAGAAGTATAAATGAAACGGTTATCGGTTCTTCTATCTTTTATCTCCGTTTTGGTCTACCGGATTTTGAAACAAATGAATACTTATCTGTGTATGATTGTTTTAAACAATGTCTAAAAAAACACTTATTTCGTATCTCTATTGACGTAAAGGATCTAACATATACGAAATCTACATATTTGGGTTTGTCTGTGACGTCTCTAAAAACTGGTTAAAGGTTTCATTTTAAACCAATTAACACAAAAGTTATGGCCAGAAAACCGGTTTTTAGGCCAAAAATTGTTCAACTTTGATGCCAAATATCTCGAAAACAATGAACTTTGAAGTAAATATGGGATACTATATTGCTTGAAGCCGTTGTTGTTAATATAATAAGCTACAAAAATCATAAGAAAACTAAGGGATTCCGATCGAAGGTCATTGGCGTATGGGAGCCCCTTAAGAAACATTGTTTGGTTTAATCTCACAATAAGTACCTACATATTTTAGTCTGGGAAAATGTACCTTGTGTTCAATCACAGCAAACAATATATCACTACAATTGATCATGCATTATTTTTATTGACAGATACCTAAGTGTTGTGTTATTCAAAATATTTAAACACATTTGGGCATAACTTATGTTTCCAAATATTCAATGTAATATTAACGTTACGGTCCTTATTAATACGCAACGAAGTATCACGTTTCAGGCGCGGGGAGACGAGAGACGCATTTAATGCAAAATTGGAGGTTGATGAAGATGGTCTTTATTAATTTCCATTCCACATTTATTTGTGTTTTGTTGTGTGCCATTTAAAAAAACTATAAGCAATACATATTTGCTTTTTGGTTCGTTGTGACATTCTGTGCGATAGAAGAGAGGGAGAGGGTTTGTGTTATAAATATTTTTGTGAAGAGTTTATTTGCCACATAATAATTTGGCAAATTCAATTATGCGTAATAGTACATTACGTAACTAAGGCGGTGAATTCGTGAATGCCCCAGATCGCAGGTGTTTGTGAACCGAAGGTGAGGGCCATAAATATGCGCTCTGGGGCTTTACGAATTACCGCCCGTGTTGAGTACAAAATTTACGTCTTCACCTGGCCACAATGCAAGTTTTCCTGTACGCGCAGCGTGCGCGCTCTGGGGTTTTACGAATTACCGCCCGTGTTGAGTACAAAATTTTACGTCTTCATCTGGCCACAATGCGAGTTTTCCCGTACGCGCAGCGTTCAGGTGTGACGTAAAATAGTTTGTGAAGTGATATATATAAGTGAGTAATTTTTTTTTTCGGTATATTTTATGCATAGTTTACTTTCAGTTTCTCTAGAAATTAAAGTTAGATTTCTTGGAGGTTTATCAATTTATGTCATTGCATGTTTGAGAAAAGCACTATTCATACCTCCGCGTGAAAAGCCTCATAACTATCCGTTTAAATGTGTTCGGCCTCGAAAACTTGGTCTCTGTAATAATGTACTATAATATCCAACGTAAGACCAAATCTGACAAAAAATAACCACACTATTAGAACTTTCCGCCATCGATGTTGAAAATTAAAAAATTGCCTTGTTCGGTATTTCTTATACGTTATTTCCACTACTTCGCCATTACAACGTCATATATCACAACACACCGTTACGCCAAAAGTATCCTTACTGTCTGTCGAGTAAAGATATTTCTAAACGGTTATAACAGATAAAGAGCTTGAAGAAGTTAGCTGTAAATTTTCGCGACACCTGCGGAGCGCGTAAATTGCACAGTGGAGTATAGGAGTAATCGGCCTTACGAGCACTGCAATAAAAGCTGCTTATATTACAAATATTTACACGGAAAAACGTCTCCGGTGAAATATTTCGCGGAGCGGTAAACCAACATACCGCTTGGAGGATTTTAAATGGTGCCAGGGGATGTTGGGGATGTGACAATTTAAGACTGCGTTATATACGTAAATGCATTGGTGATATTTAAGCACTAGTACCTAAGCTAAGTAGAAGCTAAGAATAAAAATGTAATGTGGCATGTTTTTTACAAACCTATTAACTTCACCTTGTCACACACTTCCATTATTAGTTTTTTTCTACTCCTGTACCGTTATCTGTCATTTATATAGGCTTTAGTTCAAATACAATGACACCGGTAATAAGTCGTCGAAAAATTCTAGGCTCTATTGCCCATAAACGCACTCTTTAGTGTACTTTTATGGTTCATACATTTTCCATAAAAGCACTGTTTACCACGATGTAAAATCATCTAAATTTTTTAAATCAGCCAGCACTATATTGCAGCAAAAAAATATTTAGAAAAATTTGCTTATGAAATTGGTACACTTCATAAGTCATAAGCAAATTTTTCGAAATTTTTTTTTTTATTTACTATCAAATAATTGTAAAATAAAAATAAATTATCATGTACTTATTGTGTGTTAATAATGTTAATATACATATTTTACCAATTATTGGTATCCGATTCGGTTCGGATCCGGATTCAGTTCGGTTCGGATGCCAAGTGCAAGGAAATTAAAAACAAAACAGACCATAAACAAGAGGTGTCAATGTGTCATATTTCTAATTTCCCACCAAAGTTTCAGTTCAAAATTAAAAGACAAATTATGATAACTTTTCGTTATTAATAACTTCTTAAGATTTGATTCGTGTTTGTGAAGAAGTGAAAAAAAATGTGTACGTTCCTTTTAAAATGGAAGAAGAAGAATATAACTGCACCGCTGAAGAAATTGCGTGTGAGTAGTAATAGCACTAACGGAAAACTTACTGCCTGAAAAGCCAAATGCTATTTATTTAAAATTAGTCGTGGAAAAAGTATTGTACGCAACGGTGTATAACTTGGTCTTAAAACGCTCGTAGCGTCTTTAATCGCGATGCTCGCCAAGGCTCGCATCGCAACTCACGACACTCGCGTTTTAAGACCCTACTTATACAACAGTTGCATAAAATACTATTGTCGATTTGAAACGTTGCCAAGTAAGTAGTATAATATAGAAAATTAGACATTAACTCGCTAGTATCAATTTTATCTGATGAAGGAACTCTTCAATAGCTAGTAATTAAGTTTGTACAAAGCATTTTACTTAAGTACAAGAATCTTCTTTTTCATATCAATGAGTATTATATACGGTGTCCATGTGACATTAAATTAATCGACAGTCTAATTGCATTATCTTAAACTTAACGTCGGTTTTGTTAAATCGTAACTAAGCATGCACTTTAAAAACTTTGACCATTTAGACGGGTCGAAATAGGGAATGTTAAAGCAGCCAAGCTGAAAGTTTCACTCACAGTGAAAACTGTAAAGGCGTGAAATAAGAAAGAAAAGCGAGCGCAGAGCGGCGAAGTACTCGTAGTCTGCGTTAAATCGGAGGCAAGTTTATCTTTAGTGTAAACTTTCATTCGGGGCGCTAAGCCGCGGGTTTAAGGCTTATACCAGAGGTGGATCCGTGCATTTGGATGAAAAACAGTAGACAGCATCACAGCACTATATGTATAGTCATAACATGTAGGTATCGATTTAATCATCTCGTAGATATGTATCGAAGTCTTAATCCGCTGACATAAGAGCGATGGGACATATTTATGAGTAAGTTGTAGGTATGCACCCATATTTTTACACTTCAGCACTTACAATCTTTATCGACACTGAACCGAAAAAAAATATAAGTAGGAATATTTTCAACTATCTCGAATGAAGCGTAAATATTTTGAGAAAATCATCTCAATTCAACATTATTTTGGTTTCTTCAAGATCGGTTAGTCGGCTAAGAGAGCAGGGTTGAAGTGTGCTGGGGACTGTCGCCTGCCACTACGATATTACATAGTGTCGATCTTTAATAACCACATTTATGCTAAAAGTGGCACTGGAACATAAGTTTCATGTCTTTGCCTATACCCCTTTCGGAATGTAACTATTAGCGGTCTTCTTAATTTATTTCATAATTCACGTTTTTTTTGTATGTGCTTTTAATAAACTTTTACTCGAACACCGCACATTTGAGGGTTGTATTTCTTTTGACAACCCGATGTGAGTAAAGCAAGTGACAGCATTTTGATCTTAGTATCATAATTTGAAAGTGTTAACATAACTACCGTCCAATCTTCATAAAACATAATTAAAAGGTTAATGGGTATGTGTTCAACAACTATCGGAAAGAGGAATTTCAGTGGAAGCCTGAATTTCGGGCGATTTTAGGTAACTTTGAACATTCGTGTAGCAGTTAATAACCGTTCAAATAAGAGTTCTCGAAACTTGAGGAAAGGTCAAACAGGAAATTAATGAAGATATTCAAATATATTACTTTCCTGTTAAAACATTTTTGCGCAAGTTAATATTGACCGTTATCTTTGAAGTGCGGGTATATATGGATCGTTCAATCCACGAGGAAGCCTTATTCCTCATTGTGTAGGTATATTTTACACGAGTTTGAGTTTGTCCATAAGTCTACCTCATTCCGGACTACTTAATTTTTTTTTCAACTTTTTATGCGTTTCGTCATTTATCTTGGATAAAAAAGGGAAATATTTTAATGATTTTACTTACATGAATCATTTACTGGTATTTTTTTCTATTTTACGTTTCACAATGGTTTTCCTTGAAATTGCATGGCCATTTATTTAATCTTATAAAATATGGTGGAAGAACACAGCATTGCCGTTTGGGTCGTGTAGTAGGTATACTGACTTTTGAATTACGTTATTTTTTTACTTTACAATTAATTATCATAGTGTAATGGTTTTTATTATTTCATTTGCAGCTTGTGCCTAGCTGTGGGACAGATATAGGCTGATTTATTATTATTATTAAAGTATTGGTTTACTGACCATAACGTGACATGTTATACATTGTAACAGGATGAAATTTATTAAAAGGACTTCTAAATATATATTAGTCTGATAGCACATTTGTGACGATTAATTGAGTGAAAGGCATTTGACAAGATCCAAAAACAACTCCTATTACTGGCATAAAGTAAAAAAAAACAATCTAACAATATGTGAAACATGACTGTGTACTTAGATTAAAGCAATCCGAGTTCAACAAACATCGCACAGGAAAAAAGCACCAACAGAGAATAGAAAGACTGTGAGAACAAAAAATCTTTTAAATTCGCAGCGCGACCAAAGCGAATGACAACGACTACGTAAGTAATGGAAACTCGATTTATCCAAGTGGACGGCCATAACGAGAGGACCACTCTCGGCCCGACGGCCGCCGCAATGGAGGACTTACACGGAAAAGGCGGGATAAAGGATGTGCTGCGAAAATCATCTTTTGTTACGAATGCGCGCTATAGACGAGTATATCCGCAACATGGCACAGAATATTTATTAATGTTCTTTTATTTATGCCCTGAACAGATCTCCGTCAAGCCTGCAGTCTATCTGTTTTGACCCAAACTTTCAACATAGCGCCTGTGTAAGTTTGGATGTGTGTATAGATTTAGTGTAGCGCTAATACAAAATACTAAACACTTCATTAGCGAATGTTTAAGTAAGTTTCATTCAGTCGCCTACGATTAATCTATTGTACAAGTGCAGTGAGGAAATGACGCTTCTTACATAGTAATAGTCGCTACACAGAACGCAAGATCTATTAACAATCTTTTATTTATGCCCTCAGAATTCTTTGAACATAAATCAAGAGCGCGATCCTGAGTCTCGCGCAAAAACGAGTTGCAAATTTACAAGGCATGTAGCAAAACGTTTTGACATTCCAATCGTGATATTCGGAATTGTATCAAAACGCGGGTGGCGGGCGAGGAATAAATTTGCAGGAAAGAATCGAACGGTGCAGTGTGAGAATATAACGGGGTGGTTTAATACAGCCCCTGGTGCATCCGCAGACTCCGTGCACTGAATCGACTAACTTCGAAGGAACTGCTTTATTCATTAGGGAAAACGACGGTTTAAGTACTGGTTAAGCCTGGAGAATGTTAAACTTGCGACTTTTGATCCCGGTGAGAGGCGAGGCTCGTTTAATGGGAGTCAATGAGGTGCATAATTATCGGCTAGAAGCCTTTCGATGTAGGGTTCACAAAACGTTTCCGTGCACGCAAAAAAGGTTGTCATTGTAGATGGCCTTTGTGGCAATTGATACTTTTATTAAGCTGTTTTATTTAGTAAAATGCCTCCTCATAAAGAGACTTAAGAGTTAGATGGAGCAAACTGGAGCATTATACAAACATATTATGTTTAGCTAATATTTAAATAATCAATCAATTAATTTGTGAAGAACAGAGGGACCAAAGTTACTCTACATACATGGTATGGAGAGTATTGTAGAGCATATTATATGTGCCTCTAATAATAATATTACTACATAATAACTTTACACTTGCGGCTACAAAATCAGGTATCTTCTAATTATATTATAACGTAGGTAGTTAAAGGAGTGTTTTTAAATTAAATTCTTTCCACGTCTGCGCTCTTAGCATGTCTAACGAAAGGCGTGCCGCGTCGACAAAATATCAACTTTAATTACTTTACGTAGCTAATATACAGAGCCAGCTAAAACAATTCTCAGCTTGCTCACTGGCGGAAGTGACACAATAGAGTTGGGTAAATACAAACCGAAAATACGGACAACTACTATGCGGGCCTTTATAAAACACCCGACTCGTGGAGTTTCGACCACCGGACCGCGGCAGCACAATAGCACCTAGTTTCACATTACATGCCAAATGGACTTAGGTTTTCAAGAGCAAATACTGCGAGCGAGCCTGAATTAAACAATTCATGTTAGACTGAATTTCAAATGTTGATTAGCATTTCAAATTACACTACACCATGGAGATTTATTCGTCTGACGAACAGTGCGCGGTATCACAATTATTATACAATCTGTATTCATTTTCTAGACACCGTGAAAGAACAAATTCTCGGGACGAAAGCCGATGTTACTTCAAAGACGACGGGATCGGGTGTCGGTCGCCGCCGGCGACTTACAAGTTAATGCGCTCCCGTGACACTCAAAGAAATGGCTGATTTACTTCATGAAACATTCTTTACCTTACATTTTGCCTTTGATACAGAAGCAAGCAAAAGTAGCTAAAAATTGGCACGAGAAACCCGAGGAATTCCCCGCCAGGACTTGTCTCTGCTATCACAGGACGCAATAAAAATGAAGGGGAACCATAATCAAGAACGACACGATTGCCGATTGTATGGTGTATAAGAAACTAATTGCTTGTACAGAACGCGTCAAAGGGTCCGGCTCGGCCTCGAAGGTGGATTGCCAACACACATAATGACCGATAGGTATTTACTGGTGGGTGTATAACACAAAGGCCCGGTTTTTAGACCCAGATTCCTAAAAGTCCAGGAGTTCACATACAAGCACATTAAATGCCAGGATCGGTGTTGGAGCTTTGCGAACACACGCGTATAATGAGATATATTTGTAGAGTTAATTTTCAGTTAATTTCAGAAAACTTTCTTAATCCGTTCAAGATCATGGAATATTATTAGACCTACCTTTTTATGAGAAATATGTTTTTCGGCGACACATTACTGTAAATTAATTTTGTTAAAAATACAAACAACGTTGCCAAAGCCAAAGTCGGCGTCTCGCATAAATTGCATGCCGCCTTTAACCGCATATCATCACATTTATCTGGAGAATCTGTGGGTTACTTTAGCTATCTTTGAGGTTTAATTTCCTAAAGTGTATCAAATGTAAGTTCAAATGATTCCGATTGAGTTTAACGAGTATTTTGAAGAGCGTCGGCGGCTAATGGTGTTCCGCAAACGGCGCGGCGCGGCTCGCCCGATTGGCTAAGTTAGCATTTGGCACGAGCATTATCCATTCAGCACCAATCAGAGCTCGAGTGTTGCTCTCAAACGCTCCTCTATTCTGCATTCAATTATACAACTAATAAGCTTTGTTTATTCTGCTGCAGTTCGCTATTCTTTTGTTAGATATTGTAATATTTATTCTCTTGTTGGCGTTGAAAGCGTTACTCGCTTATTTATTTTACAGAGCAGCTGAGTAAAATTTCGCAATATTATTGAAACAGGTGCTCTTTCCATGCCGTGTACACTACGTCGTTGTTATAACATTAATACAACTTGCAGCGAACGAAACACTAAAAAGTACTCCAGCTAAGAAGAATAATAATAATAATGCATTTATTTGTAACACAGTTAGGTACAGAGGTCTAAAAATACGTTGAGTTGAATCACTAATGTTGGGCCGTTAAGGCATCTGGCTAACAGTGTAGTAGAGGCTTTCCTTACGGGTATCTTAAATTACTTATTTTTTTAAATCAGCAATACTATCTATATCTAGTATATCTTTCGGAACTTTTTTATAAATTGAAGGAGCCATTTTCCGAGTAAACTTTTCCGAAATAAAGCTGTTTTGAAGGACATTCCTCTTTTTTTTATTCCTTAGACGTGTACGGCTAAAACTTGGAGAGTTAAAATGCGTAATTTTTGAAAGAGAGTGCTTGAAAATATAGAAGCTAATCAAAACAATATTTTTGTAGGTACATAAATAAAGTTCGGATCGCTAGATTCGCTTTCTCTATCGATGTAATAAATACCAGAGAATTTATGTCATTGTATTAATCGGGAAGTAGGATCGCGGTACGAGTCACGCTCGCATTGTCGGACCAATAGGGATTCACACGGCCCCGGAGAGTGCATTCATCGCTACCAATATCATAAAATATCCTTTACGTATTACAATAATTTCATCTTGATGCCACGATAAAGCGTACTCGCTGTTAGCAATACTCGACCTTTAAAACCCTACTGTAGCATTTCTGGGTCTTAGGGTGTCTTTGCTGGTTTTAAAGCTTTAATAATCTGAAAGACTTTGGCATATATTTTGAATGTCGAATATCGAATACCATCAAACCATCATTATTCATTCATCAAACTATTCATAAAAGGAAAATGCCATCCAGTGATATATTTTCTCAACAGTTGAACGAAAATCGAAATCAAACCCGAGCTTAAAACCAATTTTACTCAGATGAATATGCACCTATGCGATATCTTTGTTTCAACTAAGAAATTATTCCATGGGTAAAATTCAGTCAACATTTAATGTTAACTTTACGTTTTTTTAATACGTACTTATAGGCATTCAGTGACTGACTTGTACGTTATTACGTAATACTTAGTTAGGCGAAACTTCGCGCAGGTCCAGTGAATGGCCCTTGCTGATAAAATATTAAAGTCTGAGATGGATAAGTATTCAAACTACGCAGTCTAGACGTAATAATTTAAGGAAAACATCTGCGTCTGTACTGTACGCTGAACTTTCCCGAGCCTTTAAATTCAGCGACAAATACTATTTTGGAAACGTAATAATAATCAGAATTGTGCCAGTGGCGGTGGAGAGCGGGACCTTGGGGTACGGAGACCAAACACTTTATACGGGATTTGGGTCAGCGGCTTAGGGATAGGGGCTGCGACCCTCGTTCCGGGTCGTTCCTGGCTCAACAGATTTCGTTGGCTATTCAGCTTGGCAGGCCAGTATCATGGGAACCTTTAACCAATCATCCGATACTATATTTGTTGATTGTAATAAACACAAACAAAGGGTGAGACTTGGATACAATGCGCATCCGTTTGCAAAGCCTTTACAAGATATCAACATTTTTTAACAACTGTATGGAGTAAAACTAGAAACAGTGCTTCTGTTCCCGCTTTAACATATAATTAATAATAGGCACCCCTGGCACCAGCCTGGGCGAATTTGTTAGCATTTATTTTGGGAGTATACATTGCACATCACACGCGCTTCTCTGTAAAGTAAGAAGGTATTAAGTACTAATTGTCTTGTATATGCACGCTATCTCGTGAGTGAGTATAATGTCCAGTGCCGGATTGTAGTGATAAGTGCCTTTGCCCATCGAGTCGGTCACAATGAAATCAAACGTATGCATGGCATATGGTATGGTACCATGCTCGTAAAGAAGTAATGAAATATCATTTCAAGTAGGTATTAAAAGGAAACACAAAGGCCGTTTTTCCATAGAAACGTAGTCCCCTGTTTTATCTCTGGATAATGGCAGAGATAGAGCAACATTTTTTTTCCATAAATCTATGGCTACTATTGACATGTTCCTATGTTTTCCTTTTTTTCATATATATATTCTTAAAAGAGATATTAACCTTTAAAAACCTAAAAAAATGCCAGATTTTCCGCTGTGCTCAAACATCCAGAAAACAATTTTGACTAGAATATTTAAAAAAATAAAGACATGAACACGCGGCCAAAGCCTTTCTTTGATATTTAATAAAAAAATAGTTAAATAGGTCAAGTTTCGGAGAAGAAATCAGGCGACTACGAAACGTTGATTTTATGGTCTTTTAATAGGTTTTTTCTGTCCAAGCTGCAGTTGTCTCTATCACGCTCTGCGGGGGGAGGCTTGAGGTTGGCGCGACAGCAATACATTTTACAAATACCTATTTCTCAATTATCACGACTTTTTGTTTTCTCTTAATTTTTATGGCCTCAAAGACGCAACTATTCTTTATCTATTGTAGATGCCACATAAAGGCCTCCCACCCACCGGACGCGTGTCGTGCGCGGCGCGTGACTTGCGCGGCGCGCGTCGGGCGCGGTTGGATCGGTATATTCACACCGCAAGCGGGCGGCGTATAGCAACGCGGGGGTACGCGGCTGCGACGCGTTACCAACGCGTGTGCCGCGCGTGTGCTGCGCGTGTGCTGCGCGTGTGCTGCGCGTGTGCTGCGCGTGTGCTGCGCGTGTGCTGCGCGTGTGCTGCGCGTGTGCTGCGCGTGTGCTGCGCGTGTGCTGCGCGTGTGCTGCGCGTGTGCCGCGCGTGTGCCGCGCGTGTGCCGCGCATGTGCCGCGCGTGTGCCGCGCGGCTGCGGCGCAGCAGCAGCGAGGGCCCGCGCGTCATATCTCTCTCACTACCAACGCATTTAATATGTATCTCACTATCTCCATCACGCTTGGCGACGCGTTAGCAACGCGCCCCCGCTGCTGAGTGTGATAAAGATAACGAGATACATATTAAATGTGTTGGTAGTGAGAAAGATATGACGCGCGGGCCCGCGCAGCTCATGCGACGCGCACGACACGCGGCCGCGCTGCCGAGTTGTAACTTTAGCGCCGCGGGCCCGCCTTTGGATCGCGTTCGATGTGTGTTTGAAGTGTAGTTTCAATGCTTTACAACTTGCGCGTGTGCCGCGCCGCGCACGTCACGCGTCCAGTGGGTGGAGGCCTTTAGAGCGCCGAAAACAAAAGCGAGTGCATCTGAACCCTATTTAAATTGTCTGTCCATTCTTCGGCAGTCTCCTGTTACAAAGGAGACCAACAAGACTTATGCATGGCATATGGTATGGTATCACGTTCGTTTGCTAAAGAAACAATGAAATATCAAAGACGTAACTATTCTTTTTCTATTGTAGTGTAGACGCCAAATAAGAGAGCTAAAAACAAAAGCAAGTGCATCTGAATCCAATCCTATTTAAATTGACTGTCCATTGGTCGGCAGTCTCCTGTTACAAAGGAGACCAACAATCAATAGGCAATCTATTTCTCGAGAGCGCGAGTCAAAGGTGATCGGAATGCATTCGGATCGGAAAAAGACATCTCATTCGGGATACAATTTACGTCAGTGGGGGGAGACCGCATACGCGAGTCTGCGAAAACAATTCATTTCAATTTCTTCATTCAATTCAAGTGCATGCCCGTGCCGCGGTCAGTGGTGGCCATTCCCCGGCAGCGCAGTGGTTCGCACTGACATGGATTTTTGGGTCGGGTAAACTAGTATGCCGCCATCCAATCAGATAATGTCATTTCTGCCTCCTATTGTTTTCCTTTAGTCCAGCAAAGAAGGCCTATATTTCAGGCATTTATACTTACTTTTTAGCACTCTAGAAATGTTCTTCAGCGCCAGGTGTGTAATGGGTGATTAAGTGTGCAAGTACATTTAAAAGCGCACGGCTACTTGAAAGCAACACACTCGTTCTTGAAACAAAAAGTACAATAGAAATCTACGGACTGGAAAATATCTCCTCGGATTTGTAAGATACATCTACATTTATGCTCAATATTACATTACGTATAAATCAAAATGGAGTCGAAACGCTAAACTGACACCCTGGGCTCTTAATATTCAAGGGCGACCACTGTCTATTTTTCCGATTACGAGGAGGGATCCGTTAGCTATTAATATTCTAATCTTGTATTCAGACCAAAATCTCGGTGCTGACATAATAATGAAGGATTAATCCCTAGTTTATGAACCAGAGCACCTGATGTGGTCTACACTATACTATGTATAGGTACTAACTTACTGCTGTAAGTGGATTCGTCTCTCGCGCGTACGTACCTGTGAAAGAGAAATGATTGATTTATAGCTATGTAAGAGAACATTACAGACACACAGATGACACTATTTGCGATTGAATTACATTAGTTAACTTACAGCCAAACGGTATAAAGTAACGTACTTATTTAATGTCTCGGCGTCTTTATCTGTAAGTAGGTACACAGTGTTGCTATTTATTTATTATATACACACATATAAGCTCACAGTATTACACCAAAACGCTTACACGGTAACATATTAAGTAACAAAATGTAACGGGGCCCAGAATCAACTTGCAAAGGGAATAATATTTACATTCCCCATTGCAAACTTATATCTATTTGAACTAAGTGCATATCGAACTACGCAAAGCTATTTAGTACCTTCTATTAATCAATACTTAGAGCGAGTTGCACCAACTTTTACGCTTACATATTGACCAACGTTAAATATAGCGCCGGCAGCTGTCATTTTAATAGAAAGTTGTCAAACTTTCCATACATTCCGATTTTAAAGAACACCGCTCACGATTACAGACGCCGGAAATATATCAGTTAAAATAATTCGTGCCATTAAAAATATCCTTGCGGTCATTATGGGATTGGTGGTGACATACCTATATGTAAAAATACGTCAAAGTTTATAAATACGAACTGACGGGTATTCCAGTACCAAAGTTATCGCGGTTGAGAAATACTTTGAAACATCTTTAATTATTTTAGGTATTAAATATGTTACTTTATTTTTTAAGAAGTCAAGTTCGTATTAGAATAACTTCACCGAATACGTTTCAAGGCTTCGTGATACATTTATTGGGTGAAAAAAAACGACGCTTCGCTTTCTTTGAAATGAAATCAAAGTTCAAATTAAGCCATCAAAGTTTCTCTACCGCGAGGATTATGAAAGGCATTATGCGTATAAAACTCGGAGATGGGAAAAGAAAGGTGTCAAATTTTCTAATTTACCAAGTTTGATGCGAGCGAAATAAAATCGAGTGATTCATTTCACTGTGAATAATAAGTAAAAAACACTAAAAATATCGAGTAGAGGATGTTTAGTTTAATTTGTACATGAGATAAGATTAATATCAAGAAATATCTCCAAATCGGTGGTCTGCTTTTAGATTATGAATGGCGCTTGAAAATATTGCACACAAAATTTGAAGTCATAAATAATATTTACCTGCTCAGTTTGTCACTAACGACGTCCCACATTAGCGTAGGTACTTACTACAGTTAATACCCGAAAACCGCTACCATTAGACGCAAAAAAATGTGTTAACACAATATTGTTGCAGGAAATCGTAAATGCCGAAGCTTTTGTCTGTAATGTCTACACGGCGATATAAAATATAAATTGCAATAGATTTTTCGTACGCGTTCAGGTTAAATAAATTGTTGTTTATTCGGGACTCAGGTGTACAGGTTTTATTTCGATATTCCAGAAAGCAACGAACGCGGAGGGGATCACCGACTGTGAAAAGCTCATTCGTTATTCAAACTGCAATCTACTGTTTAAATGTTAACCGATATTGCCTTCTCATTACTTCGCAATATTTTTATTATATAATATCACCTCATTTGATCTCGTATAAAATGTTTGATAAAATATCGATAGTATTGTATTTTGAAAGCGGTAAATATTGAACAGATGGATAGCAATGAAAATTGGTCATCGCCTAGGAGGCGTATTAAAATTTAAATTAGCTGGGGCGTATGCTGATTTAATGTGTGTGTTACATATAAATGGCTTCAGTCAAATTAATTAAGTAAGCCACGGAAAACCACTAATAGTATTGATATTGACGACGCTTAGTAGTCCGCAGTAAGCTAGGCCGAATTTCACCTTCCCATACAAACGGAGTTTCGTACTTGTTGGATTGTGACGAAACTTTGCATATAAAATGACATGAGATATATCTATGTCTGTAATAAGTTTATATGGTTCCAGTATATAAAACGAACGAAATACAAGTTTCGTATGAAAAACTTAAATTCGCTGTTTTTTTTACAATGGTATCTGAAGTCACATAAACTAATTACAGACCTGGATATACCTCCTGTCATTGTACATGCCAAGTTTCGTTAATACAATCCAACACGTAGTTTTAAAATGAGGCGTAACTAAGTTTGTATGGAGAATCGAGAACGACTTTTAACAAGTAAATGCAGCACTCGCAAAAACTCCCTATTCCCACGATCGATGTCGCCGAGATCCTTGAAAGCCTTTTCACTAACACTGGCTAAGAAAAGTAAAAAGAAAACTTTAGAGCAACTTTAACTTAGAAGCCCAAGCGCTAAATACCTCAAAGGCTAACAAAAGGGATTTTTCCTAGAATCATTTTGTAAAGTGTTGCCAGTGATGACATATGGCACTGAAACGTGGTCGCTTACTATGGGCCTCATAAGAAGGCTCAAAGTCACCCAAAGGGCAATGGAGAGGGCCATGTTGGGAGTTTCTCTGCGTGACCGCATCAGAAATGAGGCTATCCGCAGCAGAACCAAGGTAACCGATATAGCCCTCCGGATCGCTAAACTTAAGTGGCAGTGGGCGGGGCACATAGCACGTAGAACCGATGGCCGTTGGGGCGGAAAGGTTCTCGAGTGGCGACCACGTACCGGAAGGCGCAGCGTGGGTAGGCCCCCGACAAGGTGGACTGATGACCTGGTAAATGTTGCGGGAGTCCGCTGGATGCGGGTGGCGCGGGATCGGTCACTTTGGCACTCTTTGGGGGAGGCCTATGTCCAGCAGTGGACGTCTTTCGGCTGATATGATGATGATGATTTTGTAAAGTGGAACGCTTATGCAGTTATTTAAGACTTCTTAAGTACAATGTCTGACTTCTTTCAAGGAGGGAAAACAGGGTTTGATCCAGCTTCAGAAGGTCTGAGCGAAGTTGCTCGTTTTATATGCAAATTTTTCACGTCCTTATGAATATGAAAATTTTCTATTAGAGCGTGTCGTTGTCAGCGCTCCCTTGATGTACTCCGAGTCTTTTGTCTAGTTTTCGCTGCATCAGCTTTGTTCACCAGCCTTAATAAGCGGTAAAATCTCACTCGTACTGCGATCTAATTATAAATTGTTTGGCAGACCATAGACGGTAAGTTGATATCAAAGTTGTTACGCTCCCGTGTTTTTCCCAATCAAACGTCTTGAATCTTATTACAAAGACATATGTTCTAAAATGAATACATGTTATTGAGTGTAGAAATGCGGGCTCGGTGGGGGTCGCGAGCGCATACGAGCACGTAATCACTCCCTCAGGACTTTGACGTTCGCTGAATATCTTACGAGCCGACACACCGCCGGCCGAATGCGCAACTAACAGAAATGTCGATGAGATATTGCGGCACTGATGGGAATCGTTTTAGTATGGGTATATAGATAGTAAGCAGTACCCCAATGATTGGTAAATATTAGACACTAATGGCATGAATACGTGGTGGTAAAGTTGACCGCGACAATATCGCCTATGTCAAAAGTCAAAAATATTTAATTCCTAAATAAATACATATGTGTACGGATGGTCAAATAATGCACTAAAAGGTGGCGAGGAGGTATCCAAATATTCTATGTCAAGTTCCTAAACGCCAGTTACTAAGTGTAATCAAAATATTTTAAAAATTCTTCTAAAAGATCTTGCCATTAAGATTTTTTTTCCGAAGGCTTTACAGTTTTTTTTCATCCAACATTTCCATTGAATGTAGGTGTGAATTAGCGTTAGCAGTTGTTTTTTTGAAAAAGGCTTCTATTTGTTGTAATTTACAAGCCTGCACTGCAGTTCATTAACTTCCGTGGTTGAGGTGGGCTTTATTATGCAGACCCGTGCCCCCGCCGAGCACGTCTGGAACATTCAGGACTCGCGCCCGCTGGCATTCTATGCACTTTCAATCAATCTCTATTCAATTCTCTTGTATAGTTTTTTATCCGTATACATGCAAAAAACTTAGCACGGTCGAAAGCGACTGGAACTGAGAGCGACTGAAACTGATGAGATCAATTTTAACTAAAAGAGAATGGTAAATTGCATTTAGGTTTTCAGAGGCGAGTTTACTCGTTGGCGGGCTATTTGAAAGCTGCGACGATTCATTCATTTGTTCCTTACGTACACTCTCGGACGAGGGTGAATCTCTCGCGGTTCAGAACCCTCGGTTCTAAAGTCATTATCAATTCACGAATGTCACCATAAAAGCCACAAAACGCCAGAACGAAGATATATGCGTTTTTAACAAAAGTTAATGTCGATCATCATGTGTTTGGTAATATTTGCTGAAATAATCATGAGAAACAAAAGTATATCCTTGAATATTCACCCAAGAAGTGAATGTCACTTTATTACTGCAAAATTTCACTCGATCAACTGAAACATGGAGAACCTCCTTTTTTCTTTGTCCTATAATGTTCTTAAAGTGTAAAATGCGCCTTTCCCAGTATGGTTGAGATTATTTAATGTGCCCGACTTTTTATAAAACGGTCATAGGAATTGGAATCTTCTACTTTGGACAGCAGAGTTCCTTTCTGAATGGACTACTTTTGACGAGATTCGGCCAACTCAAGTCATCTCAAGTATAACTCCGATGCCTGAAACTAACGGCGCTGTGCCCGCGCCGCGGGGCCACTCGGCGTGTTTGTAAATCATACTCTATTCGCCACTAAGCGTTTGCGTGCACTCGCCCTCTGATGTGGAGAGTAAATGTGCATTTTACACTTCCTATAGTTTCAAATGCTTTTATTTAGCTGCAGTTGCTTTATACGCTTGCACACGCGCATTTTATTTATCACCTGGTATTGGTACCTACATCTATTTGTTTGGTATGCGTACGCAATTTTATCGTTTTGATAAAATATACCATATACATGGTGAAATGTCATAGTCATGTGCCATACTTAGGAAATGGTTAAAGTTATATTACCTATGCATGATCTATTGTTGCGATTAAGTACATAAATGGCTGTAAAACGTAATTATAGGTTTAAGGAACTTAGTACTGCGTGTAGCTGATTACTGCAAAAATAATGGTAAAAACCTTTTATTTTTCTAGACTTATGATCAAAATTAAGTAATCTTTAAATATGAGAAATCATTTGCAATGAGACACAAACAATCAACCTTGAGTAATTATAAGTTTATAGTTTACTTAAACGTACGCAGATCAACATTCTGTATTGTGTGCCCTCACAATAATTGCAAACCAAAACCCCTTATATCGTACCGTACCGAAACGACTAGTTTAGTGCGAACTTTAAATTTTAATTTAAACCCAGCTGGCGCACGGTGGGCTGGATGGCTCGAAAAGAGGACATTCGCACTTTTTTCAGAAAATCATTTTTTGAAAAATGCTATCCAATAGAGAATTATATGAGGAACAATAAATGTGGTATACATTTTTGCGAAATAAGGCATATTGACAGCAGAAAAAAATAAAGTCTGTTTTTTTTGTATGGGACCCAAAAATAGGTATCTTGTTTCTCAGAAACTATTAGAGGTCCCGTCTTCTACCTTTCAAGACTTTGTTTTCTACTTTTATAGAGTAAGAAACGATAAGCAGATTTTCTATTCAGGTGCTGTTTTTTTTTAGTCCATTAAAAGTTAACACATTTACGATTATTTAGTTTGTCTTTTTTGGGTTTTTACATTATATTTCGATAGTTAAAAGTAAAAATGATAATAACACGTTTATTAAGTTATAAAAAATTTTTTGGGTTTTTACATTATATTTCGATAGTTAAAAGTAAAAATGATAGTATATGTAACGTTTATTAAGTTATAAAAAAATCCTAAGTACATTTTTTACATTTTTCATACAACTAAAAATAAATAATCTAATGTTTTACAATAGACACATGTCATTTAAAATAAACAATAAACAACAAAAAGTAATATGGTTATGGTATAATAATTACGATACATAAATAACATTTCTTAAAAAAATACATATACCTAAATACAAAAATTACTACACTTAGTGAAAAAGTTATTCATTTGTATTTTCTAACATTTCAAAAAGATTATATTCATGGTCGTCGCTCGTATTATTTTCTATAATTAGTAATTCTAAAGCTTCGGGTGAGAGTTTTTTAGCTTTAGTCTTTCAATTTGTTTTTGCGAATAATAATTGTTTCAAGATAAAAGAATACTCACTATTTCGTCTTCCATAAAATGATTGAGTTGTAAATAACTAACAACAAATTTGAACCAAAATCAACTGTTTCCCAAAAAAAAATGTCAAAAATCGTCGCATCTGTAACTTGTTATTAATATTATAGAATTAAACTATCAAAAAATATTGTGGCATCCCAAAAAAGACATAAATGAAAAAATCGAAAATGTGTTAACTTTTACTGGACTAAAAAAAAACAGAACCTGAATAGAAAATCTGCTTATCGTTTCTTACTCTATAAAAGTAGAAAAACAAAGTCTTGAAAGGTAGAAGACGGGACCTCTAATAGTTTCTGAGAAACAAGATACCTATTTTTGGGTCCCGTACAAAAAAAACAGACTTTATTTTTTTCTGCTGTCAATATGCCTTATTTCGCAAAAATGTATACCACATTTATTGTTTCTCATATAATTCTCTATTGGATAGCATTTTTCAAAAAATGTTTTTCTGAAAAAAGTGCGAATGTCCTCTTTTCGAGCCATCCAGCCCACCGTGTGGCGCCGAAATACGAGCGAGTGCTGTCGTGCTCACAAACTTGTTGGACTCACCTCACCATCCTCTAGTATTATCTTTAACCCGAGATTCGTAAGAACAGCGTGTATTCAGAGGCCAGTCTTGGACTGGTTCACTTCAGAAGAGTGGTTGGAAAGCTTCGTGAATACAAGGCCTGGCAGATGCTGGGACCAACACTCCTGCCGGGCACTCTGCCAAAGGCACCAGACTACGGTGTTTTTACTTCAAAACCTGCAGACTAATGGTCTAATTTACCTAGCATTCTTGTAACTTTTTTGTGAATAATTTACTTCCTTTGTCCTTGCCGAGTGCTTACCTTGCATTTGGTAACTGTTATTGAACAATTTTATTAAGGAATAAAGTGTTGTCTTATGTCTAACCAGCTAACGAGCAACCAAGCCTTCAGTATTCTTAGATACACTACTGATGTTGCAAAGTTTAATCACGATTGTTAGACTGTAAGATACATGTAGTAAGCGGGTCGCCCCATCCATACATACGTAATGTATGTGAATTTGATATTTTAACATAGCAACACCTTCCGTCCTGTTATTCTCTATTTTTACCTTACATATGGACGACGTGTTGGGCTTAATTTGATTTAAATATAAGAGAAACTTAAATAATCCTTAGTTTGAGAGGCCAGGGTAATTGCTTGTGTTAAAGTTATTGAATCCGTAACGATTTGTGATCACTGATCGCGTGCGAAGAAGTATCCTCACGGAGAGGAGTCCCACTTGTTTGAGGGTCTAATTAGTTCCAACACGGGCCCTGTACGCTTACCATGAGTTTGACAATAACGGCTTACGCTAACCAGTATCGAGTTTACTATCTGTGCATCCCGCTCGTACTGTCAAAGTGCAATAGAGATGCACAGATAGAAAACTCGATAGTCGTTAGCGCAAGCCGTCATTGTCAAACTCATGGTAAGCGTACTGCTCCGTATTGAAGGGAATAACAAAACCGTCGAGTACAGTAACTTTGAGATTCTGATAATTTTAAATCCTAAGCTTTATAGTTCGCGTGTATCGCGTGACTCTTTCGGTGTCCGGCAAGGACCGAATTCTGAACATACAGGTACACTGGTGAGTTTTTTTTTAATCGGGTGAGGAGTTCCGGAGTTTACCACGTACATACTAACTTACAAAGCTCAAATTTCACATACTTTTTCTCTTTATAATATCAGTATATCAATGAAAATTCAACCTATTTACGAGAGCCTGACCTTATTGTACGGACAGCGCCACATGTTTACTTTCCTCTTAACAATTCCATGGGCAGTTGCCTACAGAACGTTCGCATGGCTTTCATCAAAGCTTAGCTATATTTTCATAACAAACGGCCTGTCGAAGCCACAAGGAAATTGTAAGGAAACTGCAAAAAAAGTAGAAAAGCCGCCTAAAACAGATTTGGTTTTAAACAACTCAAGTTTATAGGACGAAAGTATAAAACCCATTTTGGTTTCTTTTACGCTCCTTTAACTAGAATTTTGCGCGAGTTATAAAGTTTATTGTTTAATCAAAAGCGAGATCGGAGTTTTAAGAAGACAAATTAGCAGCACAATAAGAATTTTACACAAAAAAACAATTTTAACTTTTCAACACACGTATGAAAGGCGAACTTTGGCAATAAAAACCGGAAAGAGGCTTCCCGGCCATAGCTCTTACGGAGTTAGGAGTTGCAAAGTAAGTCAAAGTGTAAGCTCGCGCCAAGTTAGCGATGGTCAATAAAAAGGATGCCCCATTCTTGCATTGCGGAAATGAATAACACCCAAGGCGGGAAATTAATATTATATTATATTATACACTTCTAGCTAAACGTATTGACGGACAAGTAAGTGGTATATATGTGGAATTGTTCCTATCGATAACAATACTTACTTACTTCCTTACTTCATTCAATTCACCAACAGCCTAAAAAGTGATCAGTAACAATCTAATAATCGTCGCTCTTGGCCGTAATATGGCAGTGTGACCCGCTACGTTCGCAGAAAATTCCACTTCCCTTAAATTTAGATTTCAGAATTTCAGGCGAATAATTGCTGTGATTTGATATTTTCTTTATTGATTGTCTGATTTGTTATTGTCCCTGAAGTGTATGTAATGCCATGTAATGTAATGCATATTCCTCCATAATTTCTACCCAGTTGTACCCTAAGCACACTAAGTCGCCCGCTTTTACATTTAATTAATAAAATATTGGCTTAAGCAAAATACACTATCTAGAGACGCGCGGCAGCGTGTCGAGCCAAGTTCAAGCAAAGGAAGGGACTGGACTGGACTCATTCAGATCTCCATTCTTTTTGCGGCGAAGCCCACAGCCAAGCATATGTTTTGTATTGAACTTGGCTCTCCTTTTTTACATTTATGTTTTTGATGGGATTCCATATAACATTAGAAAAATCGTACGTTGATCGTCATGTGATTTCAAGGAAAACCATTGCAGAAACTTTGTTTGTAAAGCACTTAATGATCGAATTAAGTAAAACAAGTACAATGTTTCCCTAAGATATCTTAGATAAACGAAAAAAATTGACGAATATTTAACCGACTTCAAAAAAAAGGAGGTTCTCAATTCGGCTGTATTTTTTTTTCAATGTTTGTTACCTCAGAACTCCGTCATTGATGAGCCGAGTCGAAATTTTTTTTTGTTCGTATGTATTATACTTCCAGGTGGGTCCCATTTTTTGGAAAATTCAGTTAGATGAGGGTATCCATGAGGAATTGAGGGGACTCCTCAATTTTATTAGGCACGCGTGTAGTGATTTTGGTATTTTCTGTTATAACTCGTGTATTTACATCCGGAATCATAAATTTGGTGGCGAGGAATTGATGATGAAGACCATAGATGACTTATCGAATTCCTCAATTATGTACTTAAAAGTGCAAAAGTACGTCACAGGTTCGGATAAGATTCCGTTGAAATAGGAACTAATGAAGTGCCATTGGTGATGGTCTTGGGGAATCGATGGAAGTCCTCAAATATTATCGGCCCACATACAGCGATTCGGTTTTTATCTATAGTAATCAACGTATTTGCTATCGGAAATCAGTTCATGTGGTAAATTGTAAAAAAAATAGGAAATGTTCTCGTGGCTTGGCGGAGTACTAAATTGAAGTCGGTTAAAACTTTGTTTTTAAAGTAAATTATTTCCGTTAAAATTCTAATGTTATATAAAGGGAGGTATACCAGGCCAGGTCATAAAAAATGTATTGTATATAATAGTCTACCAGTGGGATATATTTAAGATATTTGTAACAATGGGCCTTAGTTGCCTGAAATAAGTGATTATAATTATTAATATTGTATGTTCTTTCCATATCTCGGGACCATGGGGTCCCGGACTTTTGGAAAGCATACGTGGGGCCGAAGCCAACAGCGTAGAGGGGACCATGAGGTCCCGGACTTTTGGAAGGCATGCGTGGTGCCGAAGCCAACAGCGCAGAGGGGACTATGAGGTCCCGGACTTTAGGAAGGCATGCGTGGGGCCGAAGCCAACAGCGCAGAAGGGACCATGAGGTCCCGGACTTTTGGAAGGCGTGCGTGGGGCCAAAGCCAACAGCGCAAAGGGGACCATGAGGTCCCGGACTTTTGGAAGGCATGCGTGGAGCCGAAGCCAACAGCGCAGAGGGGACCATGAGGTCCCGGACTTTTGGAAGGCATGCGTGGGGCCGAAGCCAACAGCACAGAAGGGACCATGAGGTCCCGAACTTTTGGAAGGCTTGCGTGGGGCCGAAGCCAACAGCGCAGAGGGGACCATGAGGTCCCGGACTTTTGGAAGGCATGCGTGGGGCCGAAGCCAACAGCGCAGAAGGGACCATGAGGTCCCGGACTTTTGGAAGGCATGCGTGGGGCCGAAGCCAACAGCGCAAGAGGCCCTATAAAACAAATATAATGAGAAGCGAAGGATACACGGATTATTATTATAAAATTTATATAATGTGAGAAGCCAAGGGTACACGGATTATTATTATAAAATTTATATTATGTGTAATACTGGGGTCTATTGTTTGCGAAGGTAATCGTTATTTATCTATTATTTACAGAGACGACATAAGCACATTTTCACCTACATAGGAGGGTATTAATTTTCACTTTGATGTATACTGAGTAGGGGAGGGGATCAATGTCGGCGCCAGTCCTCGCTGGAGGATAGAGCGGGTCTGTTTGCCAAGAATTCAATCGTTGCGGCGCTCTGTTGGAATAGGTCTTTTAAGGCTAGGTTTCCACTGCAGCGTCGGTGAAATACGGCCGATTTGGGATTAAAAAATCCCGAATTGCAAATTGTAAAGATACATCACCGCTATTTAAGGAACATGCGCATGTTTGCACACCTATCACGAAATACGGACGGATGCCATTAAGGCCAATAAAATAGCAAGAACCGCGTAGTTTAGGCCTTATATTGAGAATACCAAAAAAAGCGTTTTTTTTGCGGTTTCTAGATTGCTGCAAACTTAGCACAGGTCTTTCGAAGCGGCAAACTTGGATATACGGTACTGGTCCCAACAACATATTAAAAAAAAGATAACTAGCCGTTAGCTTGCGATTTTACTGGTCAAATAAGACTGGCCTTATTTTTATATACCTAATACATATAGTTTAACTATCAAAGACTAAAAATCAAATTAGCAGAAACGTCTGCAATCGAAATTCCAAAAAGAGAATAATGGAAAAATTAATCGCCACGAGCGGGAATTGAACCCACGACCTCTCCATACCGTGCATCACTCTGAACCATCTGAGCTACCGTGGGCTTGGCTCGTAGTGACGAGCCGTAATACACCTTAGGGATGCTCAGTGACCAATTTATTAGGTATATTAAATCCCAGAAAATGCATGATGCTCAAAGAACATGACACTGTAGTGTAATTCGGCCGCAACTTTTTAGGAAATGTCAATATCGCTCTCATATTGGTATGAATATTGTAAGAAAAAAACAGTAGTCTGTGTGTGACAGTGAAACTTCATAGTTTTCAATGGGCAAACAGCGTTCTTTTTTGATACTAATATTGAAATAACAAAAATAAATTGTAGAGAGCTTCATAGTTTTGGAAGATTTTAAATACTGCTTTTAAATATAAATAAAATATTAGGGGACAATCTTACACAAATCGACCTAGTCCCAAACTAAGCAAAGCTTGTACTATGGGTAGGTACCTACTAGACGACGGTAAACACATACTTATATAGATAAATAAATACTTAAATACATAGAAAACATCCATGACTCGGGTACAAATATTCGTGCTCATCACACAAATGAATGCCCTTACCGGGATTCGAACCCAGGACCTCTTGCTTCGTAGGCAGGGTCACTACCAACTAGGCTAATATAGGTAAATAACATCGCGCACTCGACTGGGCTAAAAAGAAAACTTATTTTATTGAATACAAACATTTTTGTTTTCTACAGGCTGCCGCCATGCCTGCCAACAAATGTCTAGTTTCAATGTTTGCCAAGCAGCTCCGTTCGTAGCGCTATATACTAACGCTGACGCTCCTTATTACTAAGGCGGTGGGGTGGGTAACGAACGAGGTTATAGAAGTGAGAAACTATGGTGTATTAACGTCGGTAGTAGGGTTTTGTCCAACTACCCGCGAGTCAGTCTGTAATAAGAGATTAAACTGTTAACGTGTATAGCCTAAACACCACAGATTGGCGACGAGGATGGGATGCAAACCCACGCGTGCAAAGCACCATGGAACAGTTGTTGACAGGAATAGAAAGAACGTGCATATTTCTGGATGACATATTAGTCACCATTACCATTAATCAACTTACCACCACCACCATACATACCACTGTATCCCATCATCAAATGAAATTTTCAGTCTAAACATAGGTTATATTGCCGTCACCTTTATATTCCAGTAATATTGGTCAAGGACTCAATCAGGCCCCTGTTTCTCCAATTCGACAATTTTCATCTGACAATGACAATTCAACGTACTTGCTGTCGTCAAGTAAAGGTGGTTGCTGGATTGCTTTGTCACTTATCGACCCAACAATTTACAACGAGTATACATTTTCAGGTGGCAATTGTCAACTTGGTGAAATAGGGGCTGACATAAAATGACGAAAACGTACTATTCTTGCTTTGTCGAATTGACACTAGAAAACACTTCAGGTCATTAAAATAGACCTATCAACATAGCTCCCGCTGTAATCTTGTAGAGCCATCAACAACAATGCTCGTTTTCGTGCAATTACACTTTACATTAGCAAATGGTCGAAAAACCGGCGCTTGAGTGCTAAGCGTGAGAATGCTTCGTTAGGCTTAAGTGCTGTTTTATTCATGGTTTTTATTTGAGATACTTGATAGCAAAGTTATTACAGTGTCAAGCAAGTCCTATGATTTTTGGTTTTAAAGCATCGTAATGTTAATTGTTAACGACTATGTTACTAATTAATACACACTCAATAAAAATCAGTATTTTAAAATCATATCAAAAGCCAAAGCGGGCACTTTAGCCTAGTTGGTGGCGGAGGTCCTGGGATCGAATCCCCGTAAGGGCACTTATTTGTTTATTATTATTGTATTAAAAAAAAACTCCGTTATACGGTTCACATCGCTTAAAGCTATCATTACTTAAAATGTAGAAGATACATTGGATTGGATGTCACACGCTGTATAAGTATTTATTTATCTATATAAGTATTTATTGTCACCTAGTAGGTACCCATGGTACAAGCTATGCTTAGTTTGAGACTAGGTCGGTTTGAGTAAGATTGTCCCCCAAATACTTATTTTATTTTTTATTTTACTTATATAATTTGCAGAACGTTGGCGCTAATCTATTTAGTGGTAATCAAGATTGATTGATTGTTTATAGTACTTTAGAATGTGAATGGGATAATGTATACTAATGACAACCTCGTAAAAATATATCCCTTAATATAATACTTTAGTATTAAGCCATTATTCTGTAAAAAACGTTTTTTAATAATACATAAATAAATGAATTGAGAATCATAATAATAACTTGTTTTTTAAACTTAACGATTTAACGTAGGTATTCTTTATTATGTTGATTTTCTAGTGCATACATAACGTTCAGTTTATCTAAACCAATACTGCATTTTTATGCCCAGAAATTCTCGTCATGTTTACGACGGTTCGCAAATAGTGCGCGCTAGGTGAATGGGAGCTGGGCGAATAAAAACCGTCACGAGTTCGCCGTGACAGAAACAATGTAAAATCCAATTTACCGAATTCCCGGGGCGATCAGTCGCGGCGCCGTAACGCGCTTTATCTATCACGAGCCAAAACGTCGTACGTGCTATAAATCATATGACACATGTGCCTTTTCATTTCGGGAAGCAGTCATGGGCTTCTATAGTCCGGAACCCGCTTGCGGTTTAACTTTACACAATCAATAAGTGTTTTGAAGTCGAGACGATATCAGTAGTCGAGGGTACTATGTAATTCTCTCTGTAGCGCTAACGCTTAGTTTTCATAAAAAATAATGTCTCTGTAGGGCGAAGTAAGGTTACAATACAGCTGCACAAACAACGGCGACGCAATTACGTTAGTAAAAAATCTACGATTAGTGATGGCTTTTATGAATTCGAATAATGTTTCGATAAAGCGAAATTAAGCTCTAATTATTGAATTATGTTTCGTAATGTCGTATAATGAGTTACAGAAGAGTAGGGATAATGGCGGACTGACGAAGGGACGACAGCAAAAAGCGAGGCGAGTACGTGTCGCGGAGGCAGCGCGTGTCATCTCATCCGCCGTCGACCACCGGCCGGCGACAATCGAACGACATGCAACATGATTAATGCCGCGGAACCCGGCTATGTATGATTTAACAATGCGACCACCGACCGCAAAAACACCGCGTTTATTTAATCCACACCGAGCACGGGAGCGAATCTGTGAGGGCTTTACGCTAAAAACATAATGTTTACGACGAGATAAAAGGCAAATTAGAAATGCAGACTTATTCTATAAAGATAAATGTGAAAGGAAAGACGCGACGGGAGGTAATGTTTTATGTAAGGTTCCGTATTTCATTAGGTGTGTTCTCAAAGGCGCCGACGACGAGGGATTACTGTGTCGTGAGCACGGGGACAAATTGGATAAATCCGAAGATACAAGTATTTAAAGGTGCGTGTTTCAAACTAGCGCCTCCGAAAATATGAAGGGCGAAATAAAAGGGCGTTATTATTTACCACGCGTACAGCCAAATGTATTGTTAAGTATGTGAAGATTTATCTGCTCGCATCGTCTGAGTGATGTACAATGAAATGTCTGCAAAAAGCGGGCGAGGCATCCGTCGTCGAGCGCGGCATCCCGGCCGATGACGTATCGAGCACTCGCACAGCATCCATCACCGGCCCTCGCCTGTCGTCCGACATAAACGTTGCCCTTATACTTATATAATAACTGACAACCAAGCCAAGTAAAAACTGTATAACCAAAAGAATACTTTTGATTGACAACCATGTCCGGAAACGCGCGCTTACAACTCGCAAGGATTATGTAAAAACAAGTGTTTGCAAAGTGAAGTCGTTAACAAACGGGGCGGT
This sequence comes from Epinotia demarniana, assembly GCA_945867215.1. NCBI lineage: Eukaryota > Metazoa > Arthropoda > Insecta > Lepidoptera > Tortricidae > Epinotia > Epinotia demarniana. Next base: position 21,029,415 of record OX244267.1, on the reverse strand, counting down.
GTTGCGAGTAAGGATTTAGCAGATGATTGATTGGGCCACATGAGCCTATCTCCGCAATAACTCAGAGAAGCCCTTTGTCGTGGCTAGCCGTAAATTCAGTGCCGCGTCGCGTTTCACGCCCCCGCAGGCTCTACGGAGATCAATGACGGAAACTATGATAATGCCGAATGTCTCAAATTGCATGGACTAACACTGAGAAGACTAACTGCACTCCGGGTGCAGTTAGTTACGAATGTGTCTTTGTTTGTTTCGGTTCCGTGGGTTTTCCTAGGCATAAATAACTAGCCATGCTAGGCATACCCGCGGGATAACAGCTTATGAATGACCACCCAGAAAGTCCATTCAATACACGGGAGAAACATTTTTTTACATCGGATAAGTGGTTCCGGAGATTACCCATTACATAAACACAAATCTCAAATGCGCTTGTTCTTTAAAATATTAAGTAGGTATAGATGACTTACTGACACATGTCAAATGGGAAGTATTGTAACTTACCAAAAAGGAAGTAACTACGCGCATTGGCAGGAGTATACATACAACCTTATATCTTCTTATAATCAATGAAACTTGTATACGGTTGCCAATTCTCCCAAAAAGCCTTGACACAAGTCTGTGTACAAAAGCAGTTTTGTCATATTACTCGTATCTGACACAAACGTGTAAGGTTATTGATAAATAATATGGAGAAATATCAATGAATTAAAGACAAACCAACGTATTTTTCCATTATCAAGCAGGTACCTACAATATCACTAAATTTCACCAATCACTGAATTCCATGCCGTTAATCGAATTATGCCCCTGTATCGCGATTACGGAAAATTAACATAAAATACTTAAATTTTAAAATCGGCGAAATTAGCAGGTACCACCCAAAATAACAGCTGTTATAGAGAAAACCAAGAGCTGGTGGTATCTTTATTACGATCTAGTTTATATAATAGCGGTGGGCGAAATTAATTCATTGCACGGAGGAGGCATCGTCGGGATATCGACTGATATAATCCACAACGTCGTATCTGAATATAGATGGGATAGCAACCTTGTTGCTAGCAAACAGAATCGACATTCCAATGCATCATAACATTGGGATACGATATCGGGGGAGTACGCGGTGGCTATCTCCCGCGATAAGTTCCCGGCCTGGGGCCGAACATGAAAACTATCGTGACGAGATCGGGATTTCTCAGAACGTTACGCTGAATCGTCGCGTCCGACAAAACGCGTACTACATGCGCGTTGAAAACGCTTATCACGATTTTCGCGGCGTTACCATACAGAGGAGGGCCTTACGGAGGTAAAGGTGCGTGCCGTATCACATTTAGGCGCAGCTATTTATGAACTGTGTGATACGTGAGTTGCTTACAGGACTAGGCAAGATAAGCTTCATTAAACTTGATGTTCATTATGTCTAAACTATAGAGCACAAACGGGTCGTGGTGTAAAGAATAGATGTGACACATTTCTTAAATTTACAACCTGTAGCATTTAGTATTATTTATGATTAGCTATGATTTATCAGTCTGTTTCATATATGAACATTTCTTTAAACAACCATATATGACAATTCGATATTCCTTATTGATACTTATCGTTCATGGTCTTCTCTCCCTCTCATTGAGCATAAGCGTGAGCGAGATGGGAGTGCGTGCTCGGAAGCGCGGATATCATGTTTTATAATGTGTGTATTTTAATTTTCTGGCCGTTCTTATGAATAAAAATGTAATCACTGATTTCTCTCAAACATGATTTTTATAACGATTTTTAGAAACCATTTTAATATTTTTAGCTTTAGTGCATAATTTATTACGAATGTTTTAAGTGTATTTTAGACCCTTTTAGACCAATGTTGGTGGTTTTTTTCTATCGAGCGAAAATTGCTTAATCATGTTTCGAATCACTGATCTCGCTGCAGAAAAGCCTCAAGATTACTAATCGTATTTTTTGAAACCATATTATTATAAACAGACGCATTATATTGTTTCAAAATCTCTGTTCGCTTAATTTCGTTGAACTTACGGCGCCTTAAGAGTCGGCAACGGCAATCGAGGGTCGGGAATGTAAGAGAGTTATATAGTAAACGATGTTCCACAACCTTGAAAAAAATTACACAGCTAGCCAATGAATGTTACTTCTCTTTGAAACATTCGAATTTAAGATAATGCTTATGGGTAAGTGTAAAAAAAAAGAACCGAAAATCACTAAAAACGTGTAAATCGCTCTCCCGTATTGTAACAACTGAGTCGTAAGTATCAAGAATTATTAAATGAATTTTATCAGACAATAAATTTAAAACTATAGAAAAGTCTTTGCAATCTTCATTTCTTAACAAATATGTACTTATTTCGTGTAAAAAAATCACAAAGATGCCCAATTTTTACGCTCAAAATCTTCATACAAAATAGTATGGAGCGGCTGGTGCACTACGAGTGCGACCGCTCGCAGGCGGCGGAGTTCAGTCGGCCGCGAGCCTCCGGAGCGAGACCACGTCGCTTGGCGCCGCATTGACAGATCGCGATCGAACCGTGTACCTACTTACACAAAATGAGTGCACAGTGGTTCAAAAGAAAATTATTCTTATCTTCATTGATGAACTTAACGGCCCGTGCTGCAGCGGCGCCGCACACACGCGGCACACGCGCGGCAGACGCGCGGCACACGCATTGTTAACGCGGCGGACCCGCGAGGGCCGAATATACCGATTCAAGCGCGCCCGACGCGCGCCGCGCACGTCACGCGCCGCGCATGACACGCGTCCGGTGGGTGGAGGCCTTAAGGATATCAAACGGAACCCTGTTTCTAAGCTTCTGCTTTCTATCCGGCTGTCTGCGTATCAGCAGTAGCTAGACGTTTTCGTGTTTTTTTTTTAAAACTACTTGTGTCATTCCAGAAGGGTAAAAAATACACGTGAGCTTACTTTAAAGAAAAAAAAAGAATTTTTTTTTTTTTGGTTACCTGGAAATAAGTGCTCACAAGCTCGATAGTCTACCGTTTAATTTTCAGGCCACGCCCTGTATATGGCAATAATCGCCTGAGCCTGAGCCGTTCGGCCGAACAAAACAACCTTCCACATAGGCTGCGGCGCGCTCGGTTCGGGCGAACGTTGGTAGGTATTAAGATGAATTACATCCGACATAACATTTTTTATACTTGGTAACAAAATCTAAAGTTACAATTTTGTTGGCGAGTCAAGGTCCGACGACCCGCTGTGCATACGTGCATGTGTGCGTGTGCGGTGCGCGAGCCTCGATCGTTGTGTGAGCAGCGCTAAAAACTTAAACTTCGCGCGGCGCCACTCCGAAGCGGAGCCTTAATCCTAATACTAATATTATAAATGCGTAAGTTCGGATGTTTGGATGTTTAGATGTTTTAGTGGGTGTGCTATTGCAAGATACCTTGCACTTTTTGACTATGCGCTGAAACTTGGCACAGTTGATCCTTAGGTGGTCTTAAGTGGATTCAGACCGGGAGCCATCGAGAGCCACCCCGCATTTAGAGGGGGGAGGGGGGGAAGTTCGACTCCGCCGCGCTTTATTTAAAGCCATTTTTTTCTGAAACTATACACACCAAGGCAAGTGTTATATCATTTTCGGATGAATAAAGGATGAGGAATCTATTTTACGAACCGAAATAATACATTTTGGAACAAAAAAAATAAAAATAAAGAAGAATAACATATACAGCGTAAATTATTTTTATTCAATATTACAATATTTTTTTTAACTACATAAGATACATAAAAACAAAAAATACGGCCATAAAGCCACATTAATTCGGTTTTAGAAAATATATTATTTTGTATATAAATATGTTAACAGACCGGAAATAAAAAAATATGCGTGAGTCAGGGCGACCTCAATGCATGTGTCGTCCGTGAAGGAAATGAAGGTACAGCGTTAAAATACGATAGTTGTCAATTATATGTGATTACTTTGGGTGTTTCGGTATTTAATATGAAATATTTTAAATGAAACTACGCCCTGTCAATTGGTTTATATATAACACGCTCCACTGCAAAGACACTGCAAGGAATCCAACGACACCTCATATATCAAAAACCATCAAGCCGTTTGGACGGCCGTTTGGCCCGTAAAATAGAATTTTCATGTCCACAATCCACATACAAACATACATGCATACATAATTACACAAGATATGAGCGCCGCGCCGCCGCCGCCGACCAAAATCCCACGCCGACGCAGCACCATCGGCGCGTGTCAGCTATTTACACACTCAGTACTTAGCGAGTGTAGCGACCCTCATGTGTTTTATTATTCAACAGTCGGTTTAAATAAATACAGCTACGGTACAGCTACGGTAGCCTAGTGGTTCAGGCATGCGGCTGTCAAGCGGCGGTCGTGGGTTCGAATCCCGGCTCGTACCAATGAGTTTTTCGGAACTTATGTTCGGAATATTTATCGTTAGCTTTTCGGTGAAGGAAAACATCGTGAGGAAACCGGTCTAATCCCAATAAGGTCTAGTTTTCCCTCTGGGTTGGAAGGTCAGATGGCAGTCGCTTTCGTAAAAGAGTGCCTATGCCCAATCTTGGGATTAGGTGTCAAAGCGGAACCTGGGCTCCTTCAGGGGCACAACCGGGAATAAAGCTAGGAGAATGATGGTCGGTTTAAATAAATAATCCTTTAATTGTCAAATGCGAAGTTCCTAGTTTCGCATGTTTTAGGGTGGTTTACCTGTCGTATCTACCTTCGACACCGACAAATCGATGTCACCAAGTGTACCATGGAAATGATTCTAGCTATGAAAATGGTTCGGCACTGACTCTTGTTCGTGTGATGCATAAGCTTTGCTGACTATCGGCGCTCTACGTCCAATGTTCCCCGCTCACTGCCACTTAAGTTTAGCGATTCGAAGGGCTATCTTGAGCGGTTACCTTGCTCCCGCTGCGGTAGCCCCATTTTTGATGCGATCACGTAGATAAACTCCCAGCATAACCCTCTCCCTTGACATTTGGGTGACTTTGAGCCTTCTTGTGAGGCCCATAGTAAGCGACCACGTTCCAGTGTCATATTTCATCACTGGTCAAACACACACACACTGGTCAAAGACTCGTCTTGAAACACTGCTGAATATTGGATGAAAATATGTGCCGTAGCTTCCAGAACGCTGCCCAGCCGAGTTGGATTCGCCATTTGACTCTTTTTAAAGTTAGAGAGAAGTCTGGGACACACGCACAGACAGCAGTCTGCTGGGGTTGGTACTATATGTGCTTTTAACATGATCTTCGCCTTATCCATGTTCATTCTCAGACCAACTCGCTCGGAAGCTTCACTAAGGTCATCGAGCATCGTATTTAATTCCTCCATGGTCTCAGCCAAGACTACTATATCGTCAGTAAAGCGCAGGTGAGTGGTGTACTCGCCGTAGATGTTGATACCTAGCCTTTTCCAATGATCCAGGGCTGAATGGGCCGAAGGCCTAGAACCACCGAGGTCTGGTATCGTAGACAGCATATGGTACACGGACGGATCAAAAATGGGATCCGGTACGGGAGCAGGCATTTATGCGAATGACTATACATTAGAGTAAGCATGGGTAGTTTGGCAACCGTGTTCCAGGCGGAGACATACGCCATAATTGCTTGTGCACAGGAGGTAAACCAGAGGGCAGACTATCTATATACTCAGTGACAGTCAAGCGGCCCTTAAAGCGCTTACGGCGCCGAAAGTGAATTCTAGACTAGTCTATAATGGCGTCCAGACACTGAACAAGCTTGGAAAGCACAATAAGGTGCAACTAGTTTCGACACCAGGGCACAAGGGCTTCATCGGCAACGAAAGAGCGGATGAGCTTACAAGAGGGGGGTCTTTGTAGGTCCAGAACCATTTGTGCTCTCCCAGGGAACTGTAATTTCGGCCTCTAAAGCCCTAAGCACTCTAAGCTCTTCATAGAAGGACTGGACTCCGGCAAGACTAAGAAACTCTGGAGATCCAGTAGGAAGCACCTCAGAATCATATATGGGGTGTTAACAGGTCACTTCGGGGAAGGAACGAGGGGAAGAATCTTTTGGCCAAGATGGGACTATCGGATAGTTTAGATTGTAGAATGTGTGGCAAGGAGGATGAGACTATGGAACACTTATTGTGTGAATGTCATGCCCTTGCCAGACAAATAATGAATTACTTTGGTAAAGGCTATCCGCAACCAAAGGAATTCAAGGTGCTTCCGCTGAGCTGCATCATCCGCTTTGTGAAAATGAGAAGGCAAATGCACAAAAGATCCCATGAGAAAAATCGAGAGAGCTCGCGCGCCGTCTTGTGATAGCCGTGCTGATTGGTCGATTCGAAGGACGGTTATGTTTTTCGAGCGTGTGTGTGAATACATGTATGAATGTAGGTATACATGTATGTATGTATACACGAATGTATTTATATATGTGGATTGTGGACATGAAAATTCTATTTCACGGGCTACAGTCCAAACGGCTTGATGGTTTTTGATATATGAGGATTCTTTGCAGTGTCTTTGCAGTGGAGCGTGTGATATATATGATATAATAATATAATTCATTGACAGGGCGTAGTTTCATTTAAAATATTTCATGTTAAATACCGAAACACCCAAAGTAATCACATATAATTGACAAGTATCGTATTTTAAAACTGTACCTTCATTTCCTTCACGGACGACACATGCATTGAGGTCGCCCTGACTCACGCATATTTTTTTATTTCCGGTCTGTTAACATATTTATATACAAAATAATATATTTTCTAAAACCGAATTAATGTGGCTTTATGGCCGTATTTTTTGTTTTTATATATCTTATGTAGTTAAAAAAAAATTAGTAATATTGAATAAAAATAATTTACGCTGTATATGTTTTTCTATTTTATTTTATTTTTTTTGTTCCAAAATGTATTATTTTGGTTCGTAAAATAGATTCCTCATCCTTTATTTATCCGAAAATGATATAACACTTGCCTTGGTGAGTATAGTTTCAGAAAAAAATGGCTTTAAATAAAGCGCGGCGGAGTCAAACTTCCCCCCCTCCCCCCCCCCCCCCAAAATGCGGGGTGGCTCTCGATGGCTCCCGGTCTGAATCCACTCAAGACCACCTAAGGATCAACTGTGCCAAGTTTCAGCGCATAGTCAAAAAGTGCAAGGTTCCCATACAACAGATAGCAATAGCACACCCACTATTTGTTATTCAATCACGCTTAACCGATTTGGATGAAATTTTGCACGAAGACAGTTTATAGCCTGGATTAAAATATAGGATAGTTTTTATTCCGGGTACACGCAGACAAAGTCGCAGGCGGAAGCTAGTTTAAAATAAGCCCACTGCAAAGATAAGTATAAGAATATAAAGAAAAAGCAACATTCAGCAAATAGGACTCTGTAACTAAGTTACGGCAAAGTGGATGGGACACGGAAACTGAATGAGCTTCACAAAAAGACAACAACAGAAAAAAGACAAGAACATTTCATTTCTACAAAAGTTTAACACATTTTAGAAACAAACGTTCGTATTCAGGTGAACGCAGGCCCGTGCCAACATCAAAGTGGTAAATTAGATTGAACCATCAACGGGTTTATTTAAATGTAAATGAAGTAGATAGGATTGGTGAAGAAGCTATAGGTAAAAGCGGATGGCGGTGGCAGAGTTACGAGTTTTAAACGTCGATTGAAGAGGTTAGACTGGGTCCACGAGCGACATAATTCTGCCCTACTTACTAAGAACGTCATAACTGCCAAAGTTTTTCCATTTCCATACGATCTTTCCCGCTGCGTCAGCGTTATTTGCTGCCGGGGCACGCAGTTGTTTACGCTCGCTTGTTTGCCGAGTCGAAAATGCAAACAACATCCCGACTATTGCGTTGCGACGTTTCCGTGCAATGCAAACACCAAATATGAATCCTAATGCTGCCATTAGGAATGAATATCACACAAGTCTCGGTCCCATATTGAACTGAGATTCGTCAAATGTATGTATACGCTTATGTATGTGGTAACCAGTTTATTTCTTGTCTGCTGACAGAGAAAAAGTCCCGAATTACGCTGTTGTCGTGCACTGTATACTAATTGATGTTCAGTTCGTAATTAATTAACGCTAATTTCGATACATGATCGTCGAGTTCGAGTGCTTGGTACAAGTAATAATCTCTTCATGGTATGCTTAAGCTTATTTTATAGTGAAATGTTATTGCTTAACAGTTATTACGTAAGAAACAAGGTCAACGTAAGTTCAACATTTACGCACCTAAATATAACATTTTAGATACTTATCGACCATATAATACGTCATATTGCGTCATACACAATACAAGTAAGTAATAAGAGATAAATCTGGTTTGGACTGGCACTAGAACATGGACTTAAATTTTACGGCGGTTAATAAAAGGTATAAAGTAAAATGCCCTCGCCAAAAAGTTTCACAAACCATTGCGGATATAAATCGGTTTATTGAAAAGAAACGACTGCTGAATTATATCGAAATAAATTCCAAGATACGTTGAAGTAACGGGGGCTAATATCCACGAAGTGGCGGCCGCGGCGCCCACTCCTGACAGGACAATTGTCGATTTATGCTCACTGGATCCGCAGACCTCAATTTATGACCTCACCGCCGGCCCGGTTAGACCTCCCAAATCCCAACCGATCCTGTATTTACACATTATCTTATATTTCATTGATTTAAGCCGCGTCGTCTTTGAGGCGTCTCGCTTTCAAGTTCGGAGCTATACAATGCCGCCTGAAAACACGGGAAGCCGTTGAAACTCCGCCTGTCGACATCGCAAGAACAATAGGGTACTAATAGAATCAAAAGTAACAAAGCGAGAGCCAACGGGGCGGTGGAAAGGAAAAACTGCGCAATTAAGAGGCTGCGTGATCAATTTGCGTTTCAGCGTTCACTTGACGTGTTCCGGGCGCGGCTGTGCTCCTAAGCTCTCGATTATTTATGTGGACTGCTCCGACCCTTCCCTCCTCGTGTCACTCTGTAAAGAGGAGTAATCGCTTGCGGCTGCTAGCTGAGTGAATTTTTCCATTCGGAAAATGGCCGTAGGAATTAGGTAACGCGGCGTTTCATATTTCAAGTGGAGCCGGCCCGTCCGTTCCCCGCTTTGTATCTGAGATTCTGAGCTTCCGTTCGGGTTATTTTTTATGTGGCTCGTAAAAAGGAGCATACGAAAATACTGCCAGAGGCGAGCACATCGGCAAGTGCCTCAATTACGTCCACTCCACCAAAGCGTAGGGAATAATTTAGGGTACAAAACAATCTCCTGAGCCACAGATACCTCCGTGTTTCGAGTGAATACCTGAAACAATACCTACAATACAGTCCAATTAGTACAGTGAAATAAGAATGAACTGTTAGCGGGAGGAGGTCACTTATTAGGGATAAGTTTGCTTTTGCACAAATGTAATATATATTGGTTTTTTTTATAATGTAGTACTTATGTGCAATGAAATGTTTACTACCACTTCTGGTTGGTACAATGCTAATAATGCTATACTACAATTCTGAATTATGGTTGACGAAATACATAGGCAAATAAGCACAGATTCGCTTTACAATTTGTTCTAGGAATCGGTACAAATTATACTGTCTCAACTATACCTAGTATACCCATTGGCTATAACTACTAAGTGCCCAACTATTATGCCATATACAACTCAATTTCGCTCAGAGTGTTCAAAATTCGTTAAAGGGCACTTACCGGCTTGCGGAAGATAAAATGGAATGAATTTGCAATAATAACTGCCATACATTCAAATAGCCACGCTCATTTTACCACGCCGAGACAGAGAGCAACAAACAAGACAGACGACAGTACCTATTATAATTAACTTTCCTTTTAGCATTGCAATACTACACGAGTAATTAGTTCGGTAAAACAAAATCTTGCTATTTTCAAGTATGAATTTGATCGCATTTTGTCAATTTGCCAAAAACGGTATATGATGTCAAAATCACTTGGCGTTTCGGCTTTAGTGGCTATGTAGGTCGGTAGGTAGGCGCATGATGGGCGGAAAGTGCATTAACGGAACCCGCACGGAACCGCACAAAATTAACATACGTCGTAGATAGTTACTAAGTATACATGTAAGCAATATATCAGAATATCAATGACCTGTAGTAATTGGTATGAAATGGAGGAATTTAATATTTTATATCTAGGTATGTAAAATAATGCAAAAACGAAAGCAGTATTTTGATTTAGTTTAGACAACAGTGCACTCGGAATGACATGGGGTGGCTTGGTATTGTACCTAATGACAGTAATGGCTTTATTGACATGCAAACGTTTTACGACGACTGTTAACTTTAACAAGTGAAATCAAAAGATTTTTCGAAAAGCCCACAACTGCTTTTTTACAAATATTATGGTCTGTCACTCCTACGATTAAGAGGAATCCACGATACCTCGCATATCGAAATGGGCGAATGGGCGTGTCAAAGAATAAGACATACACACATATACATACATACATAATATACATTCATACGTCGGAAAAAAATGAGTTAATTCGATATGATAATAAAAAATCAGTAAAGACATAACTTCTAGGTACAAAATAAGTATGAAGGTATCTAAGTAGTAAAAAGCTTACCTTAATTATTTCAAGTTACAAATGTTTCTTTTTTAGCCGAGTGGAAGGACTCACGTCCTAAATAAAGTTTAAACAAATAATCCGTGAATAAGTCGCTAACTAAACTAACATTTCACCATTTTCACTGATGCAAAACGGCAAGAAAGTAAGGGCAAATAAGTATCAGTAACAAAGAAACTTTAGTATTTTTGAGGCATGTTTCAAGTTCAAACGACTCACTGCCCTTCGGTTCGATATAAGTTTCTTCGGTATCCGTTGGCAACATATTTGTATTTGAATTTGTATGATATAATATAACGTTATAATAACTGCTCGAGAAATGTATTTCGAAAATACCTCAAAAAACTAACCTGCCAAGAGCAACACTTGAGACATCTGAAGTTGTATTGCAATCGCTCGAATTTTCAATATGTAGGTATTTCTTAATATGTATGATGCTACTTCTGTAGCTTTGTATTCAGAAGGTAAACACAGGAACTGTCTATTAAACTGATAAACAGTAAATACATGTACACTACAGACCCTTGGGATGGACATAGGCTTTATCTTATTAGATTTTTTTGCATCTTTGGAATACTTACAAGGAAGTTGCGCAGTCACCTAGTAAAGTTATTAGATTAAATGATAAGTCTGATAAGTATGACCTACTTGTATTTTTAGTTTAATATTTAAATTATTGTTTTTCGCTATATTTATTTACCAAATCAAGGTACATAAATATAGCGTTAGACCCGTGAAGAAAAAATATGTAAATATGTGTACAAAGCGCGACACGAAAACCCGAAACGCAAACGTAATAAAAACGGTAATATAAAATGCAGTTATGTTATATCATAGCTGAAATCCGATGGTTTATGACTAAGCCAAGGCGTAACGTAACAAGTTAGATAAGGCAGCTAAGGTGATTAAAAACAGCATTTGGGCTTCAAACGTCGTGATTTTAACGGAATACATTCTTTAGCCAGCCATATTTAACACAACCGGCTTAGCATCGACGTAGTTAATAAAAACCTTCAAAATTGTCGAGTAATAAAGTGCAAGATATCTTGTATCGAAAATATTAAAAAGCCCAACCGTTGAGTGAGCTCGGGCATATCGGCTAAAGCGCTTCCCGGAGGACAAACGAGCTAGATAAGGCACTGAACTCCGCCCAAAGTGCTAAGCGCCGGGCCAGGGCTAAAACATTACCGCGTGAGGGGAAATCGCTTTGCACGCTTGTGAGCGCGGAAACCGAGATATCCTTTTTGTGAGCACTATTAAATCTTAGCTTTACACTCTTTTATGCTCGTAAATTGGGTTTTTAGTTTTTAGCGATTGCATAATATAATTTAGCATTTTCGATAACACAACCTTATTGAGCTTAGTATGTAGTTCGATTTGGGTAAGATTGTCCCCTAATATTTATTTAGTTATAAAATAATAAAAATTGTCTCTAGGTAGTCAGAATAAACGTAGCTGAGCAACCGAAGACGTCAAAAAACATTAGTAACAGGGAATAAGAAGGGAATTAGACATCTTCGATTGCGTAGTTACTTCTGATGCTGACTGTACGTCATACAATTAATAAAGCCACGCCGTGTATGTACATTTTGAGTTACTTTTTTTTATATGTCACACGTTTCATCAATAAGTAAACATACTGTAATGTTAAACAATCACTTGTAAAGATAGGTATTATTTTTCCTAAAGTCCCGTTTAGGAGAAATAATACCTACCTCTAATCTTGGTCTCTAAATGGTGCCATATACTATTTTCACTCTAATTCCAGCAAACCCCACAGTATGCATGTTTATCTGTTTTATCACTCAGAGACTTAACCACGACCATCGAAGTTCGGATCTCTTGGGCTCTATTTCACTAATTTAACTTGAGCGACAGAGATGAAGATATACGAGATTCAAATTACGATTTCCGTGGTAGATGATGTACAAAAACACCCGAAGCCCTGGGAATAATTTTGTATTCCGAGTAAAACATCCCCGAAAACAAGTGAACTCCACCGCGCAAATGAGATACGAGGCGAAAATTAAATGTGAAGTTGTTTACCCTGGGCTCCCCTGATTTCACAGGCACAATCAAATTACAATATAAAATTTGCCCAATTTCACGTCCATTAATAGCATATAACTTTATTTTCACAACGAATTTCAAATAAATTTTATGTACCAACGCTCAGATCATTTGTTAAGATAGACCACTGACTACAACGGGACGTATTTACGATGTACTAACATAAAGTCTCATACGTTAGGTACATGGATTTTATTTGGTTTCAAACGAAGAGCCTAGAAACATGACGTTAGGTGCTAGTAAATAGTTAGGATCACAGTCGCTTTGCTAAAAGAAAAAGGCAATAGAAACCATAGAGTTTCATACTGGCACACTGTTTTTTTGTTCGGAGCGAGAAGCACGAGCAATACTTTGTCTACTATACTGCCTAGTTACGTAGGTAATAAACTCGTTTGTGCTAATCCAAAATACCGACATATGAAAGTCTGCCACCAGTAAATCCGTATATTTGTTGGTAAAAATTTTCCTTACTTTAAAATTAGGGCTGACATGCAGACCGACGGACAGACAGGCGGACGCTCCGTATAACCGAAAACAACGCCTACGACAGATATCTGTAAAGTTTAATGATTAATTCATACTACAGAATCACGAAAAACTACTCGTCAAATGTTTCAATCATTATGCGGCTGCACTCTGCTAATCTAACTTTTTTCTCGCCAGTTGGGTATCGCATCTTCGTTATCCGATGCAGCTGCAAATGTCGCTGTCCATATTTATGAGCAAGAACTCATAATCGTCATAATTTACACCTATCAGGCAAAACATTAAAGTTGGCTCGTTATCCGTTTTAATTAGTCGCTATTGTAATGAGTCGCAGGCAAAGGTGCAACTCTTCACAAGATTCGAGAGAATAGCGCGAGCTGTCTAATAAATTGGCTTGTCATAAACAAAGCTTTGTAACCAGCTTTCGTAATTTTAGTGCGCCTCAGGCGGCGTTTAACGAAATCCCCGTAATTGAGTTAAATTAAGGAAGTCAAGTAAACAAATACAAACAATGAATCTTCATTTCCTTAGACGTGTTTTAGGTGTCCCTTAGTGATTTAACAATATTCCTCTGAGTTTTAACATTTCTATCGACGTAAGACTTCCTAAAAAAGTAATTTATTTATTTAAACTTTATTGTACAAAACAAATAAGTACAAAAGGCGGACTTAATGCCTCAATGCAAAAATGCCTTGAGGCATTAAGTCCGCCTTTTGAGGTGTCTGTTTGACCTTAAAACCTTATGAGACTTTCAAAAGGTGGGTGCGAGTGACAGGCTAATAACAAAACAAAAAATCTTAGATACAAGAATTAATAATTATTTATGCCTCTATTTTATGCTTCAAATGTTATAGCATTAACGACAAGAGATGATGATAGTGAACCATTTCCCATGATTCTTATGGCGATCGAAAGAAGATTTCCGCTAGAAATTAACTTTCACCCGTGGAAAATATTAGCTTCTTCTGCCCACCCTATTTATAAATAAAAAAACATCGACCTAGAGTGATAAGAATAACATTACAGTTCACATGCTATGCAAAACTCCCTTCGTATCTCACGCCAGAGACAGAGAAAACAATTGGAACATTATAAGACTAAACCAAGACCACTTTACGAGCACGCCGTTCCCCCTAAAGAAAACATCGGGCCTAATTGCATAACAAGTTTCCTTGTCAACCCATCGCACACGTATTCTTATGTCACCGGTGCTCAAGATACTCGAAAGACAAGCCCATACAAGTACACGTTGGTGAAAACCTACAACACCACGTCAATAAAATTAAGTTACACTTCGGTGGACACTTTCGGCTTGGCTTTTCCATGCAAGGTCAGAAGAACCTATGGATGTTCGGCGCTCCGACTTATATGACGTTTTAGCTTTGCAACGGCGTTACCATTTTCTCAAGGCATCTTATAGGGACACTATTAAAATTTATGTCGTACGTAGCTTGAGTCGATCTTTGGTTGAAAGTGTGTATAAGACGAATCTATAAAACCAAGATGCCGTGTATTAAGATCGGCCAAACTGGCAAATGTATTAATGCGAAGCCAATTTTATGCAAATGTTAGTATCTAAGTATGTACTTAAAAGTATCGTGTAGGCATGGTATATGATATATCCGTACCTAAAACAAATGTGTCTTCCATAATGTTATTTCAGGAATGGCCATACTTTTAGAAAGTACTTTTCCAGTTCGAATAAAACTGATTGTGACTTCAATTCAAAGCAAATCGTAGCTTTACAGAATAAATGCGCTTGGCATTAAAGCATCATCGATCAATTACGTAAAATCTTATTTGAAATCCCGGTAACGCAAAATTTATTTAAGAAATTGTATATTCTCTCGGTAAAACGTATTAATAGGTAAATGTATGATTCCGGCCCACGCCATGTTATCCGACTCTCATTCGGCAAGCTTTAATAAATCAAGAAGCCTCGTCCTTACGTGACTTGTCTAATATGTATTACTATCACTCAAAAAGAAGCACTACATTTTTGCTAGACGTCATCATTGAGGGCACGTGACGGTAACCTAATCATGTTGATCGCGGTGGGAGTCGGGAGTGACATTGTCATTATATACTGAACTCTTTTTACCGGCTTCAGTCAGGAATACCAGGGTCGCGGCGTCCGTAGGATATCCCTTTTTTTCATGTATCTGTCTTCCACAAACAGAACAGAGAAATAAGACATAAAAAAATGGGATCGCGGTTCAAGTCGTCATGCCTTCTCTTTTCGACTTTTGTTAAAACTCGGACTTAATATAAATCTCATGTCATTGCCTTTCCTTTCCTGTATCCTGTTAAGTCATCAGTAATTTAGGAAAACTAAAATTAAGAAAATTAAAATTAATATGATATGGAAAAAAAGTGGTGACACCCGCAAACATAAGTTTCTCGCGTAGTTGTTTGATCGTCGTCAGGTAATTCCAGTAATATCAAGCAATACCCTGCCACCCCCCAGTCCGTGCCCTACATTTATCGCACATTAGCCCAACATCAAAAGACGCGATCAGCAAGGGTAATGCCCCAGTATCTGTATGACGGATGGGACTCGCCTCCTGTAATAGCTCGCCTTAGGACATTCGTAATACTTTGTACTCGAGGATAAATGATCCGTTTTCAAATTCGGTACCCGAGGGTTTTGGGAAGCGTGTGTTTTTTTTTTCTTTGAAGTGATCGCTGTGAAATTGATTTTATTCCGTTTTATATTGATTCTTCAGACGTTATTAAGTCAATAAATAGTTAGCAGCGCTTTCCGTCAACGCAAGTCATGATAATTGGTAATCGATAATGCAAATTACCTATACTTTAGGTATATACCTACTCACATGCATTTCCTTCACCACGCTTTGTGTTAAGTTTTATTTAATCACACAATATGATTTTTCATATCTAATGAAGCGTGCAAGGTTTAAAAATCGCTACAGATTTCGATCAGAAAACAGATATGTCGAATCAATTATTAATATGGGAACCTTGCTGATGTTTATGTATTCAACAAGCATTCTCCCAGTAATCAGCGCCGTAACCACAAAACTGCTTCTGTTTTTTATTGTGGAATCGAGCCCATATCTCCCGGTGTAAGTTCCCAGCATTTCCGACCGCATCAAAGCTGGGGCTGTTATTCGCTACGCGCTAATGCGGCTCATCCCGCCGGTCACCCGTCATGAAAGTAGACCTCTACCTACGCTTAGATACTACGCATTGAGGTGTCAAGATATATTTGTGGGTGAGCGTTGAGGTGAGCTTTAAACAAGTTACAGAATAGGGGGGCAGGGTCCGGGTCAAGTCGCGCCGGCCGCGGTCAGGGACGGAAGGCGGTCGTTACGGAATATCCTGATGGACATTAACAATTACCGCTTAATTTTCAATGAGCATTAACAGCCTGGGCCCTCGGCTAAATGATGGCACGGGCCCGCTAAATTATGGTAGGACTCTAGGATAAACCGCCCCCGAATCTTTGTTTTAATATTTTCATTTAGCCCTATGTTACGAGAGCAATATTTCTTTGCTATTCCGCTAAAAAACGTCCCCTTGAGCAAATACTCAGTGATCAGTGTACCTGGCGCAAGCAACATCTGCCAGCATCTCCTGATGATGCCTCGTAGAGCGGCGAATTACGTGTCGAGGTTTTGTCACGATTGGTGGTTGTTTGCTGTAAATATTTGCATGTTTTTGCACGTGCGGAGGGAGGGTTGGCGCATTAATCGCATGCAAAAATACGCAGATAGATGCATCTAATCATCGCTAATAGATCTGCACGTGTTTTAGCGGAATAGAAAAGCAATATCGGTCTCGTAACTTACCATGAACTTCCGCTAAGTAATGTCCGAATCAATCAAATAGGTACTTTAGTCCTAATAACATTGTGGTAAAAAGCGGTTTAAAACGTTATTGAATGTTCGGCTTCATGATCATGTCATACCGCTATTACGAAGGGAGTAAAGGTGAATAAATACATCAAAGTTTACATAAAATGACAGCTATTCCACCTCCAAACTCATCAAGGAGGTTGAATAACACGTGCGACAATTATACCTACTACGAGTATGTGAGGCAAATGTTCGTCATCATCCTCCTAGCGTTATTCCCGGTTGTGCCCTAAAGGACCCCAGGGTCCGCTTTGAGACCTAATCCCATGATTTGGCATAGGCACTAGTTTTACGAAAGCGACTGCCAACTGACCTTCCAACCCACGGGGCAAACTAGACCTTATTGGGATTGGACCGGTTTCCTCACGACGTTTTCCTTCACCGAAAAGCTAACGGTAAGTGTTCCGTGCATAGTTCCGAAAAACTCATTAGTACGAGCCGGAGTTACATCCCTCGACCGCCGCATGCCTGAACCACTAGGCTACCGTAGCTTTTTTTAAATGATGAGGCAAATATACGCACGAAAGAAATATTTTTCTAAATTATATTTTAGGATCTAGCCGTGAGACGCCGTGGTAGGTATTTTAAACTGTTTTAATGTCAAATATGCACGATGTGTCCGAGCCGAGCAACTCAATGTGTGGTAACGACGTGTTTGTCCATTCGTGTAGGTATGCACAAAAACTGCCGAAATAGACTGGCAAATAAAATGGCAAATGGTATATTAAAAACAGTTATGTTTAATTAGATTTTGAACAAACAACGATTAACGAAGTAATTTCATTAGTTGTGTCATACAGAGAAGGTTCGCGTCTCTTGTGGGCATTGCCAAAGTTAAGGGATATAAAGCCAAACTTTAGGTTGGCGTATCCTTTTCTATAATTCTCCCTTCAATAACATTTATGCACGTAAGCCCTTCTTATTGACCACAGGTAATACGACTTCCGTTTTTTGGCACTGTATAATATAATTGTATATCCCAGTTATATTTGAAAATGGTGATCTCGATCAAACTGCTGGATTAACCGCATTAGAGAATGTGTGTTAATTCTCTAATGTTGTTAACGCCATCAAATGGTCCAATATATTAGATTGCAATCCCGTTACAATAGGAGTGGGTAATTTCACGCTCGCATGCAAGAGTCGAGTCAAATGTTCAGAATTCATCCGAATTATAAATTGTATACGGTTGTTACGCATTTATGGCACGTTATTAAATAATACGAGTATATTGCACGAAACAGGCGTGATTATGCTATAGGCACATGTCTGTTTGTACCTATCTATAAAAAATAAGCTCTCGGTCTTAAGTAATACAATAACTGTAGCCGAAAGCAACGACAACCTTCAAACTACGGTAATTCCCGTTTTCATCAATAATATCCGAATATTTACGATTAAGTATGTACGGCGACTGCCATCAGATATATCCGAGCGGCCAAAGTGCTCACAAATATTTGAACACGTCTGTAACGCCTCGACAATAGAGCCGTGTTCAGATGTTTTTGAGCACTATGGCCGCTCCAATATATCTGACTGCGACTGTACAGTCATGTGCAAAATAAGTATCGATTTAATCCTCTCATAAAGATTTCAAGAAAGAAAGAAAGAAAGAAAAAACATTTATTCGTGACGTGACACACAAAACGATAAAAATTTAGTGAAAATACAAATAAACACGTCACGAAATGGTCCCAACTCAGCAAGGCGCTGGCGATTACCAGCGCTTTTCTTCTGTTGGAAACATTGATGAAACCACGGGGGGCAGCGCACACATTTCAATAAAAATATAAATTTAAAATATATAAAAACTTACAGTAATAATAACAACAATAACACAAAACAGTCACTTAATTGAAAAAAAGAAACAGAAAAAAATACATATTAAAAGAGAGATATGAGACATATGGCAAGGCTTATAAGTAAGACTGTAGAAGTGAGTATATATACAGGGAATTAAAAAAAGGTAGCAGGCCAATAATTATAATTAGGTATATGCAGCTAGTGTCCATATATATATGTGCTGAGTAGTGCCGTCTTCGTGTTGCAGAAATTGAAACCCCTCATATCGAAAGCTTCATTAAAATCTGTCCGCTTTGCTCTGTTTCATTCGCAAATGTCATATGGTGCACTCATGTGGGGCAATTCAAATGTTGCCAATCGAGTTCTTATACTACAGAAGCGCGACCTGCGCACAATGGCTGGAGTCAAAACATGACAAACATGCAGGGGAATCTTCATTGAATCCCGTATTATGACGCACTACTCACTGTATTTGTACGAAGTTGTAATGTTTGTCAGAAGTAACTTCCAATAAAGTGATTCGCTCAACGGGGTGCCTAAGAACGGTCCCACGTCGCATGGCACTGACATGCAAAAACCCACGTGTCATTGGTCCGACATTTTACGAGCGCCTACCCCAAGCACTAAAAGAAGAAACTGTTAACGAGATATTTGAGAGACGACTAATAAACTTTTTATTGGAAAATCCTTTATATGCAATAGATGAGTATTATGACAATCACTAATTACATTTATTATTATTACTCATCTTAAATTATATCTTTATTGACTTAAGAATTGTATACTCATTTAAATTGTTTAGCTATTCTTAGACCAATGACGATCCGCATACGGTGACCTTATTTTATATAATTTTGTAACTTGTTGACATGTACCTAATGTTAATGATCATGTTTAAATATTTGTTAGTATAATTTTAATTAAATTATTTGTTATTGTTATAAAATGGAAAGTACTTAATTTGAAATGTAAAATAACTTACAATCACAATATAAATTCCTAAAATTGATTAAGTGATTAATTTTAAGTGAAATTGTATATTGTAAGATAAATAAATCATATCATATCATATAATTTTCTTCACTGAGCTGGTGTTTAAAAATATAAGTCTTGAGTTTAGCTCGAAAGCTATGTATATTTTGCAGGTTCCTTATCGGGGGTGGAATATTGTTCCAGCATTTAGATGCTACAAAACGGAAACCACCACGGAGAGCAGCCGAAGCATGTCGAGGTGTCATTTAGGTACCAAAACCTTAATCCGCTGACATAAGAGCGATCGGACATATGTATTTATGAGTAAGTTGTATGCACCCATATTTTTACACTTGACTGTACGAGTGCAAATTTTATTGATTGACTGATTGATTATGAGTTTTTTTTAGCAAAGACACGGGGTTAGAAAGAACTTATGGAAGTTCATAAATATTTTAAGTGTAGTCGCTATGTCACTAGCAAACCATATGAGATATTGGAGAATTTCTATTCATTGATATTCCGTAACATTTGCGAATTCATAGTGGCTCGGCTATTACAATAATTAAAAGCGTAATTTATGTGATTTTTATAGAGATGATGACATGGAGTGGTCATTAAATATCAATAATGACAAATGTAGTGAGGCGGTTGTTAAACTCGAATGTTTACTCAGGATTAGAGTCTTTAACACAAACATATACTCATCCTTCCGATGTGTCATCGTGGCTAGACGAAGATGAGTAATCTCTGTCGCGGAATGCTCAAATTACCATTTTTACGAGGATACGTGCGGCATATTGAGACAGAGTCGCCCGGACATTAAGCCCAATAAGTGAGTTCCGGTGCTCTGCTAATTACACTACGCATTAGCGGCACAGTCGGACTGAGCCAAACGTATTTGAAAGGCAGTTTGTACCTTACGTAGGACTTGGGAATCGCTTACGGGTATTTATACTACGCTACGCGTTCAATATACTATTATTTAAGTGATATACGGAATAACTTAAAATGCATAAATATAGGGGAGGGGTACCGAATATATAGGGTACCTACTTACTTTAATTTCGATCGGTGTCGAGACTTTCGGTCCGTGGATTCCTAGTTCCCGTCGACTATTCAAGGACCATGGCTAAAAGACTAATAGATTCCACAGCGAGGAAGCTGCCAGATCATGGGAACTATCCTGAGACGGCCCAATTTCTTGCACATTTTTCAGGGTTCCTTTTTTATTTTCTCAAAACCATTTTTCAGTGGTCCATTTGTGCAAGTTTTTAAAAGAGCCCTCATTTTGATGCGAGTCAAGAGCCAACACCCCCTGCCAGCTAAATGGCTGCTATTGGGAATATGAAAAAAATTGTGGCAATCAGTGTCAATACTTATAGTAATTAAATGCCACTTGCCATTTTTACTGAACATTTAATTAGTCAAATAAAATCATCATCATCATAATATCAGCAGAAAGACGTCCACTGCTGAACATAGGCCTCTCCCAAAGAGTGCCAAAGTGACCGGTCCTGTGCCACCCGCATCCAGCGGACTCCAGCAACCTTTACCAGGTCATCAGTCCACCTTGTGGGGGGCCTACCCACGACGCGCCTTCCGGTACGTGGTCGCCACTCGAGAACCTTTCCGTCCCAACGGCCATCGGTTCTACGTGCTATGTGCCCCGCCCACTGCCACTTAAGTTTAGCGATCCGGAGGGCTATATCGGTTACCTTGGTTCTGCTGCGGATAGCCTCATTTCTGATGCGATCACGCAGAGAAACTCCCAACATAGCCCTCTCCATAGCCCTTTGGGTGACTTTCAACTTTTTTCTTTCTTTTTTGGGTCAAATAAAATGATCATATTAAACCAGGACTGAGAAACGACATGACAAAACTATATTTCAATGCGAAATAATAATACACGACGTCATAACTATCTCTGTAGTGCTAACTTTAATAAATAACACATTTCTACAGGTACAGTCGCCATCAGATATATCGGAGCGACCAAAGTCCTCACTAATAACTGAACAAGTCTCTATGGTCGAAGTATTAAAGACGTTCAGATATCTGTGAGCACTTTGGCCACTCCGATATATCTGTTGGCGGATGTACCTATATAAATGTCAAGTGACAAACCACTGGAAGCCAAGATTTCAAATTGTCTTCCTACGACGTACGACCTATGTGTGCTCTGAGCATGAGCAAAGAACACGGGTAAATTTCGAATAGAAATACAAACACGTGTTAGCCTGGTTCAAGTATATAAATGATGCATCATAAAAAACTCACGAATGGGTCATAACATGAAATTTGTTCCCGGTCGCGTAAATTGGAGAGCAATAATCAGATTTGACGGTTCGCGCAGCGACCAAAACATACCCGCATGTGGCGCGAATCGCGATGTACTTTTATAAAATCGATACCGCGAATGCAACAAATTGTACAGATAATTTACTCACAACTTTAACATCAAAACCTCCAAACACTCAATAGAACTAGTGACTATTTTATACGTGTTACAACGTTACAAACACATTTATTGAATGCGTGCGACACAGATATATTATATGTTTCATGTTAGGAAACAACACCCCTTTGATATATTGTACAGAATACAAAACCTCGTAAAAAAAATCCCGGTTTAATGGTCTTATATCCCGTACACCATTGTGCTAAACTTAATAAATGCCTGTTGACGCACTGGACTAGGTTTTGTATAGGTCATACAAACAACCCAACGGCGTGGAATAATATTTTTCTCTGCATGACTTTATAAATCACATTTTATGGCACGCTTTCTAAAGCAAAAATAGTTTATTATTATTGTGCATGTTTTATCGTGTTGTATGCTTTCTATTCTCAACCTCTGATGATGTGAACCAATTAACATACACAGTAAAAACCACTCGACGAACGGCTCTAACTCTGTAGCCTAGTTGGTAGTGACCCTGCCTTCGAAGCTGGAGGTCCCCGGTTTGAATCCCGGTAAGCGAGTTTTTCTGCACGCTGCGCGTACGGGAAAACTCGCATTGTGGCCAGGTGAAGACGTAAAATTTTGTACTCAACACGGGCGGTAATTCGTAAAGCCCCAGAGCGCATATTTATGGCCCTCACCTTTGGTTCGGGGCACAAACGCCTGCGATCTGGGGCATTCACGAATTCACCGCCCTAGTTAAGTAATTTACTATTACACTCATAAGTAAAAATGTGGGTGCGTACAACTTACTCATTAACGTGTCCCATAGCTCTTATGTCAGCGGAATAAGGTTTCGGTACCTATTTATGAGAGGATTAAATCGATCTTGCACTTTACTGGACAACGACCACCCGGTCTTCTTAATTTAGACACAGACATTAGTATTTTCTCCGTGCACCGGCCAATTCCTGCAGGTTTCTCCGGCACACTGCGACGCGGGACCTACCAGACCCACCAATCACGCCGACAAAACTGTAGAATAAAATCCAAAAAAAAATTTTTAGGGTTCCTCCCCTACATGTAAATTGGTGATGTTTTTTTTTCTCGTTAAACCTATAGTGTGGTACCCCACACTTTTACCGTGACGTGAATTTGAACCTTTTACCGTGGACGGTAGAGTTGCTTTTTCACGGCACGTTATCTTCAATAGAAAAAACCTTGTCCATCAGCTGGTCGCTAACCGAAGGTGGTCGCGTAACCGGCGAAGATTAGTTACGAGGGTAAGCTATAATAAAAACCCCAAAAGCCCCTTTTAAGTCCACATTCTGTGACAGACTGCAGGCAACTACGGAACCCTACACTGCGCGTGGCCCGACACGCACTTGGCAACTTTTTATTATATTTTGCGTTAAGTGGTCTGTGACCGGAACCGTCAGTAACCGTCAATATCTTGAGTTTTATAAATAAAGTGCTCGTTTGTCCGTGTAAACAATTTTAAATAAAGACACGTTATCGGAAATTACCTATGCCACCATTAATCAATAATATCATAGTAAGTTTGTGTCTCATTAAGATATGTACCTACGATATATCATGTGATATTTACCAGTGGGTTTTTAGTGAAGGAAAACATCGCGAGAAAAAAGGAATCCTAATGAGGTCTAGTTTTCCCTAAGGGTTGGAGGAAGGTCAGATGGCAGTCGCTTTCGTACAACTAGTGCCTATGGGTCTCCCCACACCTATCGACGCGGAATCGGCGTTTGCCGATCAAAAACCTCTTTATGTCCACGCAATAAGAGCGAAAAAGACGTCGATCGGCTCGGCCGACGCGAGGCGACGTCCATCGACGGGATTACGACCAAAACACGAGGAATGTGGTACAAACCACGCGGAATCGGCTTTCGCCCTAGACTTAGACCCTATGCCAAATCTTGGGATTTGGTGCTAAAGCGGACCCCGGGCTCTTTTCATCTGGGAATAACGCTATAGGAGGATGATGATGGTAATTAATTAAGATGTGTTGTGTTCAGAGGGACGGAGTCGCATTTGTCTCTTTCTGTCACCACAGCCCCACAGCGAATCGTCACATCACAAAGTCTTTAATGGCTCTTGGAGCGTTCCTTTCAAACGTCGAACGGTGTACGCTTACCAACTGGCAGGATAGTACCTCAAAAGGAAAAAAACGGAAGCCTTATTGCCTTATATAGGATCATTTTGTTGTACGTCTGGCTGTCTGCCAAGACCCTTTATCTCAGGAACGCGCAGAGGGGAGGTATGGAGTTGAAATTAGAACCATATACTCAGATCTACAGTCCCCTGAAGCTTTGAAACAATCAAACTTCTAAAGATACGGCTGTTTATGCCGAAAAAAAATTATAGGGTACTTTCCGTTGACCTACAACTATACAATTTTGCAAGTAATATCGTCTTAAACTACAAGTACAGCGAAAAATCTGAAATCAGTACATTTGTTATTTTGAACGGAGCCCACGGTGGGCGAGTGTGACTCGCACTTGCCCGGCTTTTTTAATCCACCGCGGTACTAGCAAACACGCGAACGGCCCTCCTGGTGGTAGAAATCACCGCAGCCTTATATGCTTGTTTGCCCGTAGAGTAATTATTAGTAAGGGAGAAATTATCTGGATTCATAGGTATCAGCGCTGTGAGGTATGAAACGAGTAATCCGTAAGTGGCGGTAATCCTGTTAACTACGGCGGCAGTTAACCTCCGGTACAACGTAAATAATGACGTTAAGTCGTGTGTGGGCAGACGGGTATAAATAGACATTGTACCACTGCTATGGCTAAATGATTTAAACCGTGTCGTATTCGGCTGAATAGGCTTGTAGTTATGACCTAAGATTTTTGTACGATGCCATTCGAACCAGTTTTTGACTAATGTTTGTATGGGAGCAACTACAATTAAAGTACTTAAATACCCAAATATTTAAGTTAAAGACGGACCTCGCTGGCGGCAGCCGAAACGCTTGATACAAATTGACATAAAAGTATCACGTCACCGTTTGCTATTTGTATTAATCACTGTACGGAAAATCAAGTAAATTGCTGTTTCGGTCGCAAAATACTGCATTTAGGTTTAGTTGACAATAAAATTACTTTTGGACAGTATATTTTTTTAATTTTCAAGGTCGATAAATTATTTATCATTTTAGTTTATACTTTATTTTATTATGTATGTCTTTCCCGCTCACGAAACTGGTGTAGGTACCTACAAAGTACCAACTGTGCCAACACGTAGAGACCCTTTTGACAATAACCAAATGCAAGGAGTGCCTACCCCGAGCGGATGTTGTCCCTGCCCGTGTCATGGGACGCACACAGAGACAGCACCCGCTGGAGTGAACTTTATTATTATTAGAATAATTTTATGATTCACTATTCATTTAGCAAGACTATACGTTGTCAATTTTACAACCCTATTGATGATATGGATTTTTAAAATCCTTTTTCGAGAAAATAGGACATTATTGATTATTATATTTAGTGTCTACACCTCTATTGACTAGGGCAGCGGTCGGCAACAAGGTTGATTTGTATGTATTCAGAACTGTCATAATTTCGCAAATTATTAACAAGAGCGGCCCGCGTCATATTCGTTTACATATAGCTGAAAGCGAAGTGTCAAATACATGAAAACTTATCTACGCACATCTCTGGTAGATATTCGCCCTAATGGAGGAACGTTTTGTCTAACATTGGAGACAGTTCATTATATTTGTTTTGTAAAACGTGCGTTGACGGTATTCGAAAGTTTCCTTAAATTCGCAACTTTTCCTTCATTTTTTAACATTCAACTTAATAAGTATTGACTCTAATATATCAAATTAAATTAGTTATTGTTATATAATTAAATACTGGTTAATTTCTATAAAAAGGATGCCGCGATCCTAACATAAGCATAAACAACGCTCCAATTAGTCTAGAACTAGAACACTTCGCTACACTAGTTACTGCTACTAGGTGATTGAATATGCGATGTAACAATCCTCTTCCACGTTTATTGATATTCTTTTTTTTATGTGATAGGAGGCAAACGAGCAGACGGATCACCTGATGGTAAGCGATTACCGCCGCCCATGGACACCTGTGCAACACCAGAGGTGTTCCTGATCACTTTTATAGCATGTGTACCAAAAAACCATGAACAACATCATTTTACACGATATTTTATTCCAAACGCGTAACTAGGCAAGTAGGCACTGTAAGCCAATTCGAACGTATATTGTTGTAAAACTCAGATAAAAATCATTCATGCGACTTTATGCACGAACGGATCATACGCCATAAACAAACAGAATTCAATATGGTACGCTTGAAAACTGCAATCTTGCGGCCTTCGGCATGGTTGACGTGATACTCAGATTTTATCAAAATAATTATGAGATGTATACTCAATTATGTTTCAAAGTCACCTTTTAATTCTAGTTGGTAGCCTATGAGACCCGGAAAATGATGGCTGTGTAGATATGTTATTCGCGGTGACAGACATAGGACATAGGGGCTATTTAAGTTAATAACAGGAATGCAAAACCGGTATTTTACGTGCAAATAGTACCCGGTTGTTTTTAGCTAGAACGGATATTGTATTGCGTAAGAATTAGCACATTGAAAACGAATCGCGTTATTTGTTATTACCTTTAAAATACGACGTATACTGTTACATGAGTATTAAATTGTAAACGATCCCAAACTACCATCCAGAAATGATATTACGACGTTAAGGCGCCGTAGGTTCAGTGAAGTCAAGCGAACACAGCTTTTGAAACAATATAATGCGTTTGTTTATAATAATATGGTTTCAAAAAATACGAATTGTAATCTTAAGGCTTTTCTGCAGGGAGATCAGTGAATCGAAACATGATTAGGCAATTTACGCTCAAAAAAAAACAAACACGAACATAGGTCTAAAAGAATCTAAAATACACTTAAAATATTCGTAACAAAATATGCACTAAAACTAAAAATATTAAAATGGCTTCTAGAAATAGGCAATATCATGTTTAAAAGAACTCAGTGATTACTTTTTTATTAATTTAAACGGCCAAAAATTTAAATCAAAAAACATGATATCCGCGCTTCTTAACACGCACTTCCATCTAGCTCACGGTTATGCTCAGTGAGAGAGAAGACCATGAACCTACGGCGCCTTAAGCATTAGTAAGACGGAAACTAGTAGGTGAATTGAAACTGTTATGGCTTAAATAGTGCTTATATTAGTTTCAAATCAGCATAAACACTTCACATCCAAATTAGTATTGATTGATAAAGGGAATCTAAGCATGTCATCTCTTTGCTGTTGTTTAGGTACCTAGAAAATCGTAGAACTTAGAGGAATGGGAATTAGTTTATTGTATTTCTTCCTAAGTATTTGGATTCACGACTTCGTTCTTACATCTTCACAGAAAAATCACTAACGTATACGAAAAGCAGTAAATATAAAGTCATCCGTCCAGTCTACGAATAAGTAGCCTACATTACTTTGTTCCCGCTGTCGCTCCGGGGTTAACTAATTGCCCCGCTTTTGCAAATCCTTCACGGGCCCGGTGTCAACGGAGTTGTTTGTGTTGTCACTAACTTATGTCGTGGGGAGTGCGGAGGTAACCTACATTCTTACATCAATGCCGCCACCCTTTTTTGGGTACCGTTACCTACGTTACTTTAAATGTAGATGGGACGGAAAGTTAAGAGTTACTTTTTACATCTGCTCGACAGCTAGGTGTCAAATATATGAAAATAAAGCTTCATACATCTCATTATCTGGCAGAAATTAATCCTTAGTCATCATCATCATTACCTTCATCATCATCATATCAGCTGAAAGACGTCCACTGCTGGACAAAAACCTCCCTTATCCTTTATGCTTATGGACAAACATAAACTTTACCTATACGGAATGAGACGGAGTGACATGAGGCATTTCCTCTTGAGTTGAACGATCTACTAAAGATTAAAATGTCCTTTTCATATATTGTACCTATTGCTCAAGAAAACTAAAATAAATTAATAAGATTATATCTATGGCAAACATGTACACGTTACTAGGTAGTTACAGATGATCGTGCAAGCATTTCCACACACTGCATCGTAATGATCGACTATATAACCGATAATAGCCACAGCTCGTAAACTTAGAAGTCCGCACGATTGCAACGAGAAATAACGAGCTGGATACTTACAGATACTTTGAGATTCCACGCCAACTTATTAACAGTACACATAAAGCTAATATGCGACTAAATCAGACGTCGACATTATTTTTAAACACAATGGAGGCGAACGGGCATACTGGCTGTTTAATGGCAAGCTACACCATTTTCGACAAATGCAGGTCCCTGAATCTCGAAACAGCGCATCTTCGGCAGTTCTTGCAACCGTAATAACTAATAGAACATAACATATCCACAGAGCAAGCGGCCTTCTGTAAGGTGCATAGATGTGCTGCTCCAATTATGAGTAAGATGGCATTCCGCTGTCCCTGCCTCTCTAAAATATTCCGCGAAAGTAACCGCTAAGCAACACCTGATACCTGCTATAAAAGGTCACAATCACAATCACCAGTTGAACAGATCGCCCGACGCACAAACAGATGTGAGACAAGTGTACACGTCAGCTACAAATTTGATTCATGGGACAGTCAACCCGTGATAGATCGTTTATTCCAATCCCTATCTTTGTCATTGCGTACTTATATTGTTCTGGCGTAGGTAGTAGAGGGGCGCGTCTTTGCGAACTTCATTATTTGTGAACTAGAGGTGGACGCACGGTGGCCAGACGATCGGTGAAATAAATCCTGGTAAAGACGAAGCCATGAAGCCGAAGGGCAGCTAGTTAGATTAGTCGGATGGTCATCAGTCCGCAGTACGTTAGTTCGACAGCGTATACTGTAGTTATTATTCGGGACAAATGAGAGGAAAGCATGAGAAATGTTGAAAAGAAATGTTGAAAAGAAATGGGAAAATAGAGAAAGATTTTTCAGCGACAAACAAGCAACAACAATTCGCTGATTTTACAGGTTTAGCAAGTACCCCTAATTACTACGGTGAGCCTAAAATTAAGAGTGATTGACTGGTACATTTAGTCGTCAGCAATAAACGATGCGTATCTGCAACATGCCAAGTATCAAACCACTACTGTACATATAACATGACATAGAAGGACAACTACAGTAAGTAATTCAGTAACCGATAGCACCGCCATGTATTCATATTAGTGAAACTGTCGCCGTCACGCAACGACTGCGTTCTACTTTCTACCACAGAAAGTACAATGCAATTCAAACAAAGGGAAGTCTTCGAGGACGTCTGGAAACAAAACCCAAGTTTCTTTAAAACTTTAGAAGTGGCATTATCATAAATATCAAGTACTTAAAAAAACTGTCTTTATTCGGAGAAGCCTCACTAAGTAAATGCCCTTATTCATAAACCCTCATCAAACCTATTTTAGTTACAATTAGTTTGTCTTCATCTGTGTCACTTCCATATTTGTGTTTGTGGGTCAGGGAGCAAGGGACAGAGCATATTTTACATAAAGTAAAGTAAAGTAAAGTAATTTATTTTGCGTAATATGAGGTACAGAAGATAGTATACATATATCACAGAGAATCACACATTTCACCAGCACCTGGCATGCTAAAAATTGAATTACACAATAAATACGAGTCAATGTCAATTAAAACTCATATCCACTAATTAAGTCTTAATACAAATGTCAAGTTTTATAATAATCAAAGTAATCATTCACAGAATAAAATGATTCCTGTATTAAAAAATTTCCTAATCTTGATTTATATATATTAAATGGTAAATCTTTGATGTCATCGTGTAACCTATTATAAATACTTCTTGCTATATAATTGAGTCTTTTTAGGCGG
Source organism: Epinotia demarniana (assembly GCA_945867215.1). NCBI lineage: Eukaryota > Metazoa > Arthropoda > Insecta > Lepidoptera > Tortricidae > Epinotia > Epinotia demarniana. The sequence goes on along the minus strand of OX244267.1, from coordinate 20,999,331 downwards.
AATAGCAAGACGATTTGGGTACCTCGTATTAAATTTGCATATGTCACTTTTTTTGTTAAAAAATTCTGGATGAAGTTTAACAAATACACAAATTTCATATACATACATACTTGGCACAGTTAATATTTTTAATACTCTAAATAACGGCTTACAGGATGTGAGAATATCCAAGTTGTAGATAGCTCTGAATTCTGATGCATTGTTTTTGCGATATTAGCACTCGTTTTGCATGGCTTGAATTACCCCAAAGAAGAATGGCATATCTCAGAAGGGAACCAACATACCCGTGATATGCCTGTATTGCAGTTTCTTTTGACCTAACTTTTGCAAGTTTCCATAAAGCATATGCAAACGAGTTTATTTTATTGCATAATTTATTAGTGTGATCCCTCCAGGAACATTCATCGTCAAGCCATATGCCTAAAAATTTCGTGTTACAGGATTCTGTTAAGGTACAAGGAAATTGTACAATTTTCCATAGAAAAAGTTGACAATTATGTCAAATTGTACGCTTGTACAGTTTTGTGGTATAGGCCCCTGGTCTTCAAAGATTACATTTAGTGGACGTTTATTGCCATTTCTATTTACAAATTGTATAAATGTAGTCTTGTCAATATTTACACTCAAATTATTTCTACGTAACCATGTAATAATATTATTAATTGTCATATTTATGTCATTATTATAATATCTAGCATCACTACATGGTATAACTATGGATAGATCGTCAGCAAAAAGAGTACAGGCAAAGTTAGTTACATTTGGTAGATCGTTAACGTATAATAAAAATAAAAGGGGAAGACTTATAAGCAACCACGGTATTAGAAGGATCAATTTGAGTTATTTCCACAAATTGTGTCCTGCCATAGATAACAGATCTTTATGTTTTTATGAATAAATGGGGTAAGCGGCTATTAAGCTTTAGTTTTTACAGGCAAACAACCATCAGATACACACGGGCAAAGATGAAAGAGATTCATACACACACTCTTACTTTCTCAACAATTGAGTCATGTACAAGTTCTTCGTTATACTCACTCGAGTGAGTTATGTTAGTTACGTACGACACGGCAAGTTCTATTATAAGATTGCATGAGATCTTCAAGATCTTTGGTAACATGCACACACGATAGAAACGTAAATTTACTATTAGACTGACTGAGAATTGTAATACAATTGAATTTATCAAAGCCGCATTTAGACTAGGCAAGAGCTTGGCTAGTTCGACTTACAATCTTCCTACAAGTTTGGTAATATGAAACTTTACTATCTACAACAAATGATTTAGGTAACAACGAAACACCAAAATAGCTCCTAAGTAAGTACGCTTTTATTAGACCATAGTTCACGAAACCTGCATGTGACGATGCTAATCGTTCAATAGAAACACGGCCCTAATCTTTTTCTTTTCGTCAACTACGCAAACCTCATTACACAAAGAAAAGTGAAACCTGCGCCCTTCCCTTTAACGGATAACCTGAACAACTAACACAGATTCCCTAACATTCCGTCGATAAGACCATAATGAATGTGTTGGACCCTAAACTACCGAGTTTAACAAGAAAGTATTCTTCGGAAAGTGTCGATAGCTGTGCTCGTTGCGACAACTCTCAACTTTTTGGTGTAAATGTATATCGGGTCACTACGACACAACGCTCGCTGAGTACAAGAATGCTTTAAGTGACGTCAACACACCGACGCTTGTCACGATACGCTTGTGTCGTGTCTGAGAAGAGTGCCGTTAAGTTAACCGTAGGTACTACTTACTAACCAATAATAACGCCGTAAGTGGCGTGCCATTCGATACAAACTAAAGTGGGTCTTAGCACGGTAAGGCTGAACTAACCTTGCCTAACGAGAACTTGATGTCTTGTATCTGGTTTTACACAGTTTTTTTACAGATCGTAGTTTAGATAGCAAATAAAAGCCACGTCTTTGTAGGGAAATAAATTTACTTCTTGTGTTTCCTGTGTCCCAAATTGTTTAGCAAAATCACAATAGTTCCAAAGGTTATCTGTGTGAATACTACCCCGATGCAAAAAAGGAACGCATCAGGTGTGACACCTTTGTCCGTCCGTCTGCCGAATTTCAACATTTGAATGCACTGATTGAATCTACAAATAGAATTTAATCCGGCCCAGTAAATCGGGTGGTAGTGTCAAGATTGACAGTTCTTTTATAAGCTACCTCGGTTTTTTAGTTTACTTTTATGAATGACATAGTCATCGTCAACAAAAGCGCACCCACGAATCAAATTAAGGGTTGGACGGACGCCATTGAGGCCGGAGCGGCAACATCGGTGGGTAATGAAGTGTGTGTTTATAGAAATAAGGCCATCAAAAATTCGTTTTGCGTCGCTGGCTTCCATTAGGTAAACGAGCTTCACGGAATAATATAATTTTACAAATATTAAATGGCGTTCGATAGGAGGTGCTAAAAAATGTAATTTATTAATGTATTCAAGTTAATATGTTTACTTCATCTTGCCAATTATTAGAATCTAGTGCCCTTAATCAAAACATTCATCTTATTCGTAACCCTATTTAGCTAAAATGCTGTTATAGTGTAGTATAGGTAGTGTAGATAAAATTACATTACAATACTACGCGTATGAGAATGGGTTAAATTTATTATGTTTCATGAATGGTATATGGGGGAGGTAGAGGAAAACAGCCGGACAGACAGCGGACAGTGCAAGAAATACGAAAGAATTTTGGCCCCTGCTGAAAAACGAACGTCGTTCGCCTCTCTCGCTCGTTCAATAAAAAAAACACTTATTTCCAAAGAACAAAGCACGAAAATGAAGTCCGTCTTGTTTGTGGACAGGCTTTGTCACCAATCCAATATGTAAATATTGGAGGGCACTTCGCAATGCTGAATAAAACCAACCACCGCAAATGCAGACTAGTGTATCCCTGACCTCTGTTTACACGTAGTTGTTGCGATGCTCGGGTTCTAGTTATACTAGGGATATAGGCGTAAGTGGTAAGTATAAGCTGTGGCCGGGTCAGAATAATACGTGACTGATTGGGTGTTTGTTTAATAAAGGGTGACGGCTGACGGGCGAGCAGTCTTAATCCCGGGATACAGCCTTATTCATAAAAAACATACACTTCATGGACATGGCATCAAATATTTTGACAATTTAAAAAGTATATAAAAGGAATCGGACGGTAGCGCTCTGTGCCTTCTACCTGTTCACAATTTACATCACGGCATTCACGACGTTTCTATGCCTTATTACACAAAAATAACAAGTACTTATCTCACGCTCCTTAAAAAAACTCATTTTTTTTTCAATAATATAGAAAGTGTTATAGGTCTTATTGCCAGACCTTCTACACCAGCAGCAGCCTGTGGGTGAGGCATACGCAGCGCACATACAATACGCTTAGGATCCAGTATAATAACAATGTTACCACCTTTAGAACGGAACCGACCTAATCCAATTACACATTTGTTTTGGAAAACGCAAGTAAAATATAAAGATAAGTCGCAATAGGTCGTTTAGAGTCGATCTATGTATATAACTCAATTTGTCTTTTTTTTGAGTTAGGTCAGTTCCGTTCTAAGGGTGACGCGAAGCCGCGCGAGCTCTCTCGATTTTTCACGCACTATTCGTCTCTCTCTTATTAGCACGAGAGGTATAGTGCTAGATAAATCGAGAGTATGTCGCGGCCGTCTCATGATAGACGTGCAGGATGCTGATGAAACAGCCGCGACGCTGTAGCGCGTCGGGCATGTTCGCAGCGGCGCAGGCGCAGATGGTTTCCAAGCCATCAGAAGGAAGAGAGTTGCGTCTCTGTTGAGCAGAGTGCTGGCAGTTTTCACGCCACCCTGAGTATGTTTGCTGAGCGACTGGATTGCCAGGTGACAAAACACTGGGTAAAGATCATCACTGGCCAAACAAAGTAATGATCCCAGTGTAGCAAATATGTAATGTCAATTATTTATGTTTTTATAATTATTATTTTTAGATTATGTATTTGTCAATTGTCATTGTTTGTTGTTGCTATTATCAGTGCTATTTAACACTTTCGCAACCGGACTAAAAATGGAAACATTCACCAGAAACCGACAGAATTCGCTAGGCGAGTAAGTTCATACTACTGCCCGCCTAGCGGATCCAGCCGGCATCTGAGCAAACATTACGAGTTTACGAGTGCCCGCTAGGCGGGTTCTTGGTTGCATATTGCGAACGTTTTAAGGCCTCCACCCACCGGACGCGTGTGCCGCGCGTGTGCTGCGCGCGTCGGGCGCGGTTGAATCGGTATATTCACACCGCAAGCGGGCGGCGTATAGCAACGCGGGGGTACGCGGCTGCGACGCGTTACAGACGCGTGTGCCGCGCGTCTGCCGCTTCGGCGCAGCAGCAGCGCGAGCCCGCGCGTCATATCTCTCTCACTACCAACACATTTAATATGTATCTCACTATCTCTATCACGCTTGACGACGCGTTAGCAACGTGGGCCCGCGCGGGCCCGCGCAGCTCACGCGACGCGCACGACACGCGACCGCGCTGCCGAGTTGTAACTTTAGCGCCGCGGGCCCGCCTTCGAATCGCGTTCGATGTGTAGTTTTAATGCTTTACAACTTGCGCGTGTGCCGCGCAGCACACGCGCCGCGCACGACACGCGTCCGGTGGGTGGAGGCCTTAACTGAAAAATATGGGTTTCTGTCTGAAATAAATCAATTTAATTTAATTTATTCGTTATGTTATTTTATACCATTTTGAAATCTTGACTTAAGCCATCGTTTTAAAGCTACTTGCCAAATTAGCGGAGTATATTAGGCCGCGGGGCGCGGACTGAACGTCAGCCGACAGCGGGGCGACGAGCGGCAGTTCATATGCCTCATTTACATTCAGCCGAAGTGAGCAGGGAAGTGGGCAGGGAAGCGGGCAGGAAGGGCGTAAAATGCGGTATTACGCCGGTTCTGCCCAATTCCATGCCCACTTCGGCTGAATGTAAATCAGGCAATACATTCGGGCGACTTCAATGTATGGGCAGCCGCTCCCGCTGTCCGGAGGCGTTCTGACCGCGACGTATGTATTATGAGCACCTACACATCGAGCTATTTGCACAAAATCGTCGCCATCTTCTTTGGAAGAATGTGTTTGTTGATTACTGTAATTGTATGCCCCGTGGTCACTGCGGCCTAATTCCGGAGGGCGCTTTGAAATATTGAGACTATATGCGAATCGTCTTGATTCATGCGATCGCTCTTGCTTAAGCGCATAACTTGATGTGTGTAAGCGGGATGCACTGCTATAGAAGTCAGATTGATATACAATGTAATCGAGATTTTTTGCTGCAAATGAAGGCCCTGGTGTGTGGCGCCGTCGCTAACCCACAAAGCTATAGACTTCACAATTACCTGCCAGATTATGAGATTTATCCTAACATAAAAAAGTAATGGCAACATAAGTGCTTTATTTTCATAATTTTACTTTCAGCGAGAAATTAGCATACACTTTGATTACTTTCAGATTAGCTTTGCCTCATTAACGCAAAACCGTAAAAGCCCTGTAATTTGAGTTAATAAAAGTGTAAAGTGTGTTGTTTCACTTTTTACGATTATTCTCATTATTAAGTGCTTCTTTTGTTTTTAATTGCGTAATAGACATTCCATTGTTAAGATCTGTTATCTCACAGCTCAGAAATTAATCAGGGTATAATAAGATTAATAAGTAGCTGCAGGTCTTGATTATAAGTTGTAGTCTCGTCATTCGCCTATTTTATTTTATTAAAATAAATAAATAAAATAAATATTTGCGGACAATCTTACACAAATCGACCTAGCCCCAAACTAAGCAAAGCTTGTACTATGGGTGCTAGACGACGATAAACATACTTATATATATAAATACATACTTAAATAGATAGTCCATGACTCAGGAACAAATATTCGTGCTCATCACACAAATAAATGCCCTTACCGGGATTCGAACCCAAGACCTCCAGCTTCGTAGGCAGGGTCACTACCAACTAGGCTAAAGCGGTCGTCAATAAGAATACGTTCCATTGCTAGCAGCATGACTATTACATTAACGAGAGGAATTGGATGTTATTCCTTATACTGGGCCAATGCGGGTTAGTTACCATATATACAATGTCATATCAAACCATAGAAGAGTGTAAGATCAAATCACTAAGGTGCTCTTATCCCTATAAAGCATCTCTTCCAGCTAACCTTTGATCAATTGTCTGGAAGGTAGATAGAACGATATAAAAATATTCCCTACATAAATCCGAAACTGCTAGGAAATTTCCCATCCTTCGTTAATGTTCGCCCAGGTAGACTCAGCTCATTATAATTAACAACTTAAAAATGTTGAAAAACCCCCGACTTTTTAATTACCTACAAGCTTTTATCTTGCCCTGTTAGTAGGTAGGTATGTTGTATGTTAGTATGGTACAAATCTCGCGAGTTAACTTTGACCCACTTCCCGATGACCGATTGAGCTGAAATTTTGGGTATAACTATAGTTTGGATGACAATGCAATATTATGGTACCATCGAGCTGATCTGATGATGGAGACAGAAGGTGGCCATGGGAATTCAGTACTTAACCGACGTAACCCCGTTGAGTTTGGGCTCGTTAGAATCGTCTCAGTGAGTAGTTGATGATGGTATACAGAAAAGTACAGTCGGCAATAAAAGCTTGTACCAAAATAGTACATTAGGAGAACAATATTTCTTTGCTATTCCGCTGAAAAACGTGCTGGTCTATTAGTGAAGATAAGATGCAACTATTTGCGTTAAAACATGCAAAAAAATTACAGCAAACCACCACCAATAATGACAAAAACCTCGACACGTGTTTCGCCTCTCTACGAGGCATCATCAGGAGATGCTGGCAGGAGATGTTGCTTGCGCCAAGTCCACTGAGCAAATGACCCACCCGGAGCCATCCGCCATATTTATATTCTGTCCCCCCATACTACCGTTCATGCGTGAAAGAGATGGAAGAACACGTAACAACGGTGATGACACAACATTCAATTGTTCGTTGATAATAACGCCTCTATTGCTGTACCTAATTATTTCTAATTGTTCTAGAACACTTAGACGCAATCCTTTTTCGCAAACATGCAAGATGTTGAAAGAATGATTGTCAGATAACGCATGGTTATTCTCCAATAAATGTTTTGCGAAATTAGACTTGTCCGGGTGATTATGCCGATACGACGCAACATGTTCCTTATACCTTGTGCTAAAACTACGGCCTGTTTGTCCCACATAAACTTTATTGCAATTATCACAGGCAAGTTTGTAGACTCCCGACTTTTTGGCACTTTCCACTTTCTCCTTGCCATTGCACAGTCTAAAGCGCAAGGTGTTATTCGTTTTGAAAGCCACGTTTATGTCGTTAGACTTTAAAATATTGTAGATCTTATCAGACAACTTGCCAACATAAGTTATGCTTGCTTTGTACTTTTTAGGTGGGTCCGAAGATCGTGCAGCGTACAGAAGATAGTTTGTCATTCTAGCCCGTTTTTTCCTAATAATACCATCCACATGAGACTTGCTGTAACCGTTTGAAATTGCTAAATGGTATATATTATTTAATTCCATTTTATAATGAATATCAGAAAGAGGCACTGTCAATAACCTATGTGCATAACAATGAAAAGCAGCTAACTTATGTTGCCATGGATGAGCGGAAGAAGCCGGGATAACAGTATCTGTATGCGTAGGCTTACGGTAAATTTGGAATTGATGTTTGTTATCTACCTTAGTAATCGTTAAATCCAAGAAATTCAGTGAGTTATTCTGTTCTAATTCCTTCTTAAACTTGATTTTAGGATGCTTGTTGTTGATTTCATTCACAAAAGTATCCAGTTGACTCATACTACCCGTCCAACAAATAATCAAATCATCAACATACCGAAAATAATATAATATATTATTATTATCCACAATGTGTTGGTTCTCAAAATGATCCATGAAAATATCTGCCATCAAAGGACTAAGTGGGGAACCCATTGCCAAACCATCACCTTGCAGATAATATTGCCCCCCAAATCTAAAATAATTCTGTCGCATACAGACTGTCGCCAATTCTATTAATTCACCTACCTCTCCTGGGTGCAGCCTCTGTTTTTCAAAAAGTGCCCTGAGAATGTCTAAAGTATTCAAATATGGTACATTTGTAAACAAACTATCCACATCCAACGACAAAAGAATAGCATTTTGTGGCATGTTGATGTCTTTGATCCTTTCGATTAAATCCAAACTATTCTTTAAACAGTATTTTGGTTCAAAATTAGACTTCTGTCTTATGATACCATTCAACCTCTTAGCCAATTTATAAGTCGGTGCACTCAAATACGAGACAACTGGACGAATCGGGATATTGTCTTTATGAATTTTTGGAAGACCATACAGAATTGGTGCTTGAGGATTCATGGATATGACCGTGTTTTTCTGATGCTCGGTTTCAAAGACAAACATAGAGTTCTTGACAACATTTCTGAGATCTTTCTGGAAACCAGGCGTTGGGTCCTTCCGTAAAACCGAAAAACCATCATTCTGTATAAGATCCATTACTTTCTGGTTATATTGTTCCCTACCCATGATGACTATGCAATTCCCTTTGTCTGCTTTTGACACCACTAAATCGTTGTCATCGACTTTCTGTTGAATAGACCTCAGCAATAACCAGTCAGAGTCAGGCGCACTCCTCCTCAATGGACATGTCTTTTTTAATGCATTCGCTACGGTGAGCTTTGCATCCATATCATTATTGTTAAGTACTATCGCAACCTCTGCGTCCACAGCTACATTTTCCAAAACTTTTTGAGACATCTTAGGCCTTAAGTTATACATTAATCCCTTATCTAACAGTTTGACCTCATCTTCCAAAAACTCAATGCCGGTTAGGTTTTTTACACGAGGGTGGAAACTGTGCTGAGTCGTTAGGGCATCACGCCTTTCTGTTAAGTTGAAATCCGAACCCGACCTAGTAAGCCTATGTAGTTTATCGGCCTGTTTCACATACATTTGGTGCGCAAGCTCAGAGGCAAAATATCTCGCTTTTTGGTCTAAAATATCAAATTCAATGTTGTGCAATTTAAAGGAAAGCTCTGAATACAAAACTTTAAGGTGTAGCTTTAAGTTATCCCTGATTGAAAACCAAGATCGTGATTCTTCATTCAGCCATATTTTCCGAGCCCTATTAATAGCCACCTGAGATGCCCTACTAGAACTATTACAACGTATGTTGATATAATTAGGTACCACATTCAGACGTTTACACTGTTGATTAAACCAAACGTTCTGGACAGCTGCTCGGTGTTGTTTAGTTAGTTTGACATAAAGTCGTGCCTGTTCGGCTATGCTTGCCGTTTTCAAATAATTTATTGAATCAGGCGTTACTTTGCGGAAGTCCATGATATATTAGGAGAACAATATTTCTTTGCTATTCCGCTGAAAAACGTGCTGGTCTATTAGTGAAGATAAGATGCAACTATTTGCGTAAAAACATGCAAAAAATTACAGCAAACCACCACCAATAATGACAAAAAACCTCGACACGTGTTTCGCCTCTCTACGAGGCATCATCAGGAGATGCTGGCAGGAGATGTTGCTTGCGCCACGTCCACTGAGCAAATGACCCACCCGGAGCCATCCGCCATATTTATATTCTGTCCCCCCATACTACCGTTCATGCGTGAAAGAGATGGAAGAACACGTAACAACGGTGATGACACAACATTCAATTGTTCGTTGATAATAACGCCTCTATTGCTGTACCTAATTATTTCTAATTGTTCTAGAACACTTAGACGCAATCCTTTTTCGCAAACATGCAAGATGTTGAAAGAATGATTGTCAGATAACGCATGGTTATTCTCCAATAAATGTTTTGCGAAATTAGACTTGTCCGGGTGATTATACACGTTTGCATAGACCTACATTCTAGACATCGCCAATAGAAATATGTTTCGATCGTGGAGGAAATAGAAGAAAAGAAAGATTATTCGCGGTAGGTAAATTATATTATTTATAATACCATATTCTCCTTGATTGATGAGACCGCCATTTGTACATTATTTTGGTTTTGTGCAATAAAGTTTAAATAAATAAATAAATAAAATAAAATGAACCTAAAAAAGCATCAAGCACTCACTGGTCTGTCAAAGCAACTTAACACAGACTTATTAGTAGACCTTTGACCTCTTAGCACTTAAATCCACCATCCTTAGGTAGACCTTATTTAAGAACGTCATCAAGCACCTTCTCATTGAGCTTTCGCTGCTCACCGTTAAGGCCCGATTCCCGTTATTTCGAAATCCGAATTCTCTGAAACCCTGTGTCATTGAAAGGTAGCTAAACGATTTATCCTTTAGGATTGGAACTAAAAAGGCGCTCGTAAATTCGATGTAGAATTGTACAGTACTAAAGCCAACGGCACGGGGTTGAACGAACTTGACTTTAAAAACAAAAGACGGCGCTGCTTAATCGTTCTAGGTAAGTACTTGTATAAATATTTACAGATCTGATTTACGTCAACGCTACTTGAGTGACCGTAAACAAATATCTTAATAGGGCATTTTCGCGAGAAGAGATGCATCGTTAGTGACGTCACCGAGTATAAGTTAAAAGTGTTCCATTTTGTAACTTGTATTTGTCATACAAATTGTATGGTTAATTTAAATTACAAAGTGGAACATTTTTAACTCATACTCGGTGACGTCACTAACGATGCATCTCTTCTTGCGAAAATGCCCAATAATCGGAACTGGGCTCCTTGTTACTTTAAGTGGTCACTTCAAAACGCGACTTCTAACCTTCACCAAACCGAATAATGTACATAATATACATATATAGCAATAACGGATACTCGCTTAGAGTACTACAAACGACTCCGGTCCTCCGACCATCCACTACGGTCTAGGGTAAAGATAAAGATGCAGTAAAAGGTTTTGAAAAGAAGCATAGGATACGAACTTAATGTCATGACGGAAACTTGCGAACATTACTTCAAAGATAACGGTTTAAGAGCGCGTATCTACACATATTTTTGATACTTCGGTATTTATGATTTTTTTCATTGCACACATATGTACATTTACATCCAGCTAGCGGCCAAAACAGCTGTTTAGGAATGTGGTGGCGAAAGAAAAGATCTTGATATGCACTAGGTACCCTAGACTCAAGGAACCAGTAAAGGAGAGGAGACGTAACACAATCAACCGAATGAGTATGATGACCTCGAAACTTTTAGTTGCATTTAATCGTTTAAAAGACGTCATCGTGTATTATGTCAGTATGTTCCATGGGATCATTGAGCTCTTCCCTTGATTATGAATAACTAAATCTAAAAGCCCGTCTTGTCAACACAATAATCACGGGTAATTATTTAGACACAGTAACCTGCACACAGACATAACAAAGCGCGCAAACATATCCGATTCACCCCTATTTGTGTACTATAGCGTGTCAGATTTTGCGCGCATGTGTCGTGTTATGATTAAAGCCCGTCACAGCCGCGGCAGGGTTATCAGGATGTAGAGGGAAGTCCTTAGGCGGGGCTTCTCTATAAATAAAAAGCTGCAGTATCCGATGATGATTCTGGGCTATGGCGAGTTATTGCCGCCACTAAACTAGTGGGTCGGTGAGCTGTAGAAATCACAAGCTTGTTTAAAAAAATATATCAAAAAAGTGACTCTTACTTTACTTATTTGTATGGAGGTGACGATATAAACGAGTTCCACGCGGACGGAGTCGCGGGCAGAAACCAGTTACTTAAATATGTATATGATAATGTGGTGTAAGATATAGGTAAATGCAAGCCACTGTACATAGATAACATTTCAACACCAATTTCCACAATGATTGACGTGGGATTAAGGTTTCCCCAAGTCAGCTGTACAATAGCAATCGGTGTCAAGATGGTTTACTTATTCCACATGTGGGTCAGAGCAATTTTGCGTGATATGCATGTTTGTTACACATTACACGTCGCTTGGCGCCACGCGGGGGTCGTCGCCCGCTAAATTTGTGTCAAACGTCGAAGACAGCGGCTTGGCTTTGTATAGGTATGTACTAATTACGTACTTCTTTGATCAAGGTACAGTCAGCCAAGAGTGTAGGTACCACTTTTGATCCCATAATGTTCAAATAGTCTAAAAGTAATAAATAATAAACCACTTTCTTGGCTTCCTGTACACTGCAGGCCGTAGGTAAGGATAAAGTAGAGGATACTACAATAAAAGTTAATTTCCTACTTCAAACCTGATGGTAACCATGGCACCATAATACCTACAGTGCATTCATCCTTACTTGTCCTATTTGGTAAACAACATTCTAACATCAAAATGTATCTTTTTAGACTATAGCAGCTATTTTATCGTAAAAAAGGCGTTGCTAGACAAAAAATCGTTAAGTGATGTCCGAAAAGTCGTCTCGGCATGATCTAATTACTCACAAAATTGCTATTCTATCCTAAAAAGATGCATTTTGAGGTTAGAACGTTGTTTACCAAATAAGACAAGTAAGGATGAATGCACTTTAGTAAGTGATTGCATTCACGTGATTCATTCGAGATAAAGAATCATGCACTTTCAATATTGTCAGGAAGAGCCGAATGACTGTCTACGTGTGACTGCGTAAACAAACTACAAATTTATTTCTATCCAAACACGTGCCTAAAACAAGGTATGCGCATGTTTGAACTAAACGGCGGCCTGGCATCGTTTTGACACCCCGCCCCCATCGCCGCAAAATGGCAATGGCACCCATTCTGAGGGGGCTTTTTGCGACGCTACGACGCTACTTAAGAGTTAGGTTTTTTCGTTCGCTGGTTCAAATAAAAATCTACTCCCTTTGGTATTCGTGAATCTTAACTTAACAAATATGCTCTGTGAGCTATAAACTCAAGAGCCTGTCTTATTAAAAAAAAATGTTGAATGTCTAAAAACAGAATCAACAAAAAAAACCTATACAATAGTTATTATTGAACCTGCTCAACCAACATACGATTTTTTTTTGTACAAGCTTAAACGGAGAACTTTCGCTTCGCTCACTCATTCAATTATGAACGCATTTAATTGCGTCTAAGTTCGAATACAGGTTTGATGGACTTTTATGAATAAGGGCATTATCTTTTCCATCAAGTCGTGATGAAAATGTTTTGGAAACCATAAAATATTTAACACTTTCAACATTTTTTTTTTATTGGAAATCATGAAGACCTACCTAAACACGACTTCATAAGTTCATACTATGTTATTTTTCTAAACTTCATTAGCCGCAAATCGTTTCACTCGACGTTACAAAAAGTAGCTTATTTACCCGTTAGGAAAGCAGCTTGTCACGATGCGAAACGACCTATTATTTCTGCACGCAAGTGTACCTACACCGGTACATTCGAGCAATAAAGTGGAGTTTTATGAGTGTACTTGAACTATTTGCCCAGGTCCTGCGTGACTCGCCCAACGCATAAAACGACAACTTACTTTTTAATTCTTATGTTTCACGACATCACGACACAATCTAGTGATTGTTAGGGTTCCATTAACATTACAAATATCTAAAACGATTCTAGATACAAAAACTGCGGCGATACCAAGAAAATCGACACTCGAAGTTGTATCATCTGTCTCGAATACCACAGCTGCAAGAGACGGAGACATCCGAATTTCATTCTTCGAAGCTCTGAGTTTCCCATTGCAATCGTTTGTTTATTCCTATACACTAGGTATCATTCTTAAGGCGGTGCATTGGAAATTATCGCGTGCTTTGAAACGCTGTTCTGACTAGATCGAGTAACAATAAGATCCAATGTTCAGAAACATGATTCTTGACTATATGATTGTTTATCTGATTTGATCGATACATGATTGCCTAAATTTTCTCTATAGAAAAAAAATCCAAAGTTAGGACTGTATTTTCCTTTTTTTACTCAGCCGATTCAAACTTTACGACAAAATCAAGTTTATACTATAGTATTTTATCTCATCTAAAATCTCACTTGATGAAATTTAAACAAAACTTCACTAAGTTAGGTATTTATCGAAATTTGACCAAAAAAGCCATTTCCGAAGAGTGTTACACCTCTTTTACTCGTTCGCGGAAGGTATAAGCGTGTGTTTGTCTAGGGGCCGTCTTCGACTCGAATCAAGGCATCCCCTTAACAACAATATCAGCATCTACCTTGCAAGTTGAAATGAACACAAGCACAGTTGAGAGCTGAAACCTGATCTTGAATTGACAAAGTTACACCATGTTGACCTTCATCATATCAAATTTCAATAAACATCACTAAAAATAAAATGATTAAATGTTAATAGGTCTTATATGATATGATATGATTAAAACTTGATTTGGAGTGCAATTCTATAAAAAATATTGATTTGAGTTGGTCTTATTTCTTGATTTAGGGCACTTATTACACGCAGCATTGCGTAATAAAGTAGTGTAGTGTTATTGACAACAGATACCTATTGAGGTTCTCTATTGTATGGGCAAAAAACATTTCCCAAAGTGTCACTTCCCAAAAAATGTTTCCCAAATGATCATTTGGCAAAAAAATGTTTCCCAAATGATCATTTGGCAAAAAATCACTAGTCAAATTATTGTTTCGCATTTTATCACTTGGCATTATCTCCTATGGCAAATTATTAATTCGCAAATTATTATTTGGCAAAGTTTTACATAGTCAAGTTTAATTTGTTCAAACGTATTATTTGGCATAACATTCGTTTTCCAAATGATTGCATGGCATACGATTTAGATCCTAATTGTGTAGTGCATTCGAAATCTATTTGAGTGAGATTACATATTTTGCTAAGCGGGTAGTTTGTAAAAGACAGAAGTAAATAAATTACAGGTAAGTTTATATTTTCTTTTTTACTATAAATACTTAGGTAACAATGTATTATAAATAAGCAGCATGCATGCAAGCAAGCCCCGAGTCAGTTTCACCCTTTTCATCGAGTCTCCAGCGAATCGACGCCAACCCGCTGCGCGGGGTGTCTATTTCTGGTCTGAGGGACACAAGTGAACCCTAACCTAACCGACCAAGAACAGAGTTCGCTTACGATAAACCATTTTTTCCACCCTGTTACCTAATGTGCGAAATGAAAATTTGAACAAATGTTTTGTTTGAAAAATATTAGCCCAAACAATGTGTTTGCTTAATAAACTTTTGTCTTAATAACACTTGACAAAGCAAAATTATGCCAGATGATATTTTGACCAAATTAACAAAATGCGAAACAAAAATGTGCTATTTGTTCGTTTGGGAAATGAAACTACTGCCATAAGTTTTGTGGGAAGTGAAATTTGGCGAAAAATATTTTGCCTAAACAGCAGGATACCACCTATTGACTTGAGCTAGTTCCCACGAAATAATGTAAAAAAATCTAAAGTTACTTGTCCCTCTGCATGGGAGTATTTTTCCTGTTCTATCCATGCTAATCATAAATTGCGCTTTGATATAAGGTAAAATAATGTACATGTATGTTATAGTTTAAATTATTTGAACTGAGCTCATGAATGGCTATTGTACCTGAGCTAATAAATAGCCTTTGTTTGCGCTCAGCACGTGCCAATTTTGCAATCTATTGAATAAGATGATAGTGTTCATCACACAATGAATATTTTATGTGGCGCTAACCTTTTTCTTGGAATAAAATGGCACGCGTCCGACCACACAGTTGTATTTGTTACACTTGAATGATTGTTCTAAAGATAAGATCAGTCCAGTTCCGAAAATTTCAACTATACTTTCGTCTGCCAGTAAATTGTGCTAATGTAATCTACATGCAAATATAATGATGGATATGTAACACACTGAAAATGTTCCCCGCCAGATAATTGTGTTATTGCCTACCTATTTGCAGAACAATAGAATACCAGCATGGTCCATGGTTATGTACCTAGTTAACACAATAGCCAAGGAAAAACCATGACTGGCTATTTACAGCACTGAAAATGACAGGTTATCTGTGGAGATAATTATTAGTATTACCTCAGTTAGACTTTGCACATATGAGGAATAATGCCAGCATATCTTTCAAAATAAATATTCTTTAAAGGTGAAATAGAATATGGAATATGTTAAACATTTGACTTATCCTCTAGCCCATACAAGAAAAATATGCAATGAAATTGGAATCAACTGTAATAGAAAATAGAGCGGAGTATACCTTTTTTAATTCAATGAAACAAAAACAAAACTCTGTTACAATACAGAAAGGTCTAAATTGCATTGAAAAGAACCATGCCTTTTAAAGGGCCTTCGGGCATCCACCATTAGATCACACCATAAATTTTAAAATATTTATCCCCTTCAGTATCAACTGGACCAAAAAATACAACAAATTAATAAAAAAAAACAAATAACTTGACTGCATAAAAAAATAACTCAAAAGGCTAGAAACAACATGTAAAGAATCAATTTAATCAATCAAATACATCTCTACTAATGATATAAAGCGGTATAGTTTATATGTTTGCACGTAAATGTGGTATGGATTTTAAAAAACAAAACATAACATTAATTTTATGTTTCCAACTGCATTTCCAAATCCATATCAGAATAATTATACAAGGAACCTAATAATAAATTTAAATCAAATGCCTATCAAGCGATACCCCACTTGTCATAGTTCTTTGACTTTAATTGTCCCACGCAATTTTTACGCCCATTTTTCATGCGAATTTTTGATTCCCTGCCTATGCAACTGAGACAAATTAAATGATACCTCATATGTCAAAACCCATCAACCGGTTTAGGCTGCAGGGAGTGCAGGGCTTGCCAAAGAATAAGACATAGTCACATAGATACATACATATGCTCGAAAAACATAACCCTCTTCTCCTTTCATAATCATAATCATTTATTGCACCATGGTAAAATACAAGTTGTTACAATACGTATATGTATAAGCATCTCATGGACCCAGGCAGTAGTAATTTGGTAGTTGGGTAAAAATAAAATTTATACTAGCAGTAGTCCATACAATGTTGACATTTTGAATTTGAATTTAACATAAGTATTGATATAGCTAACTGGTCAAGGCCACTTAGCCAATGATTTTCTGCCATGACTTATAATACAATTCTATTATCTTCATTTGCATTTATAACAGTAATGTTTTTGTTAAATCAATATTGGTTTGTTGTTGGAATGAATAACAAATGATGACAGCTATTCGATTAATTGCATCTTTAAATTTTTACATCTTTTACAAAAACTGTTGGTTTAGTGCAAAAATACTGACTTACCTCTTTAACAACTCCTAGTTTGTGTTTGACATCAGGATCAGCATTCAGGCTCAGCGCCACAACAGCATACTGGTTTTCAGAGCCCTCCACTTTAGGCCCTGATGGGGACA
Source organism: Epinotia demarniana (assembly GCA_945867215.1). Classification (NCBI taxonomy): domain Eukaryota; kingdom Metazoa; phylum Arthropoda; class Insecta; order Lepidoptera; family Tortricidae; genus Epinotia; species Epinotia demarniana. Next base: position 20,981,980 of record OX244267.1, on the reverse strand, counting down.
CATCTTTGCTAGCAGCATTATTTCCGGCCACCGGCTCCTCAAGAGCGTCCACTGGCCTCTTACTGGTGCCTTTTGATGAGGAGACGGATGGCGCAGCGTCAAACTGTGGCCTCTCCAGCACTTTCATGCCCATGTCTTCCTCTATCTTCGCTCGCAGACGGTTCCTGTCCTCAGCCACGTGAGGGTCCACCCCATCTACGGACTCCCCGTGATGAGCGGCCACGGGAAAGTCTCCCAGCTCGTTCTGCGCCAGCGGCGGCGGCATGAGCAGCTCAGGCCCCACTTTCTGAATACGTTTGTACACATTATAAACACTATCGTTCACACTCGTAGAACTTTTGAACTCTGGCAAATAGAACAGTGCTCCTAGCCACACGATTCCGAATGTCAAAAGTACAGAAACAATCAAATATTTCTCCCGAAGGCGGAACGACCGCCGAGATATGGACGGCACTGGTACTCCGTTAACGAAGCGTTGGTATGATGGTAATATGCCCGTCATATTTACGTAAACAAATGCCCTAAGGTTCTACGGTAAATAGTTCGTAGATGACAGGTCATGCAGACGACCCGTCACTAGCGGTCGCCATTAAACATCTGCCAAGCTGCCAACAGACTTGAAGGAACACGGTGCAGTTTTCCTGCAACGCAATAACGGACACAGTATATTCCAAGTTGTGAAACGGGTTATATCGGCAAAATGAGAGCACAATGAAACACAGTGTCTTCAAAACCGGTTTGGTAGAAAGTGTTATACAGATAAGGTATATTTCAGTAGGATATCATGTCAATTGCTTTGGTTTCTACCAATATGTGTTCAATTTGTGTAATATTTCTTGCACAAATTTCTTGCTTTAGTTAGTATGCAATGTATTTAGAATACTCATTATTTATTTAGCTGAAATGCTTGATACTGATACAACAAGATGCTCATAGTACTGTACAGGCGAAGTACAAAGATCATACTTGTAAATTTAATAGGAACGTTGCAGTTCCCTATATTAAAGGATAAATATTTATTTATTGTCGTTAATTTATATTTCTATTTTTGAAAACATCTATTATTTACCATTAAAGAGTATTACTAAATCTACTAATTATAAACATATTCATTAGTGGCAACATTGTCTTAGAACTGGAACACAGCGCCATCTATGTATCGATTTCAAAACTTAGTTAAATTGTCTCTCGGTCTAAACAGAACACAGTCCTGTGGAGCTGGGTGCTGGATACGTAGTTAGCATCATAATCGCTAGATGGCGCGATTATTAAGAATTTAATACATCGTTACTAGATGGCGATGGTTTGGTTACAGAAAGGTTTTAGAAAAAAGGGCACAACAAAAAAATCCACTTCTATCCACGTGGAGTGTAGTGAGCCAGCACCAGCTACTCTCGCTAGAGTGCACTGAACCAATTTGTGGCTGCAAGAAAGAGGCAAAAACATTTTATAAATCTACTTTTATAGGTAGTACTAATATAATATAATAAACAGGAGAAGTCTGTGAGATTGTAGCTTTTTTGCGAGATTGTGAGTTTGCATGGAGGGGGTAGGAGGAGGGTTAGAGCTTAATTCGTTTTGAAAAAATCTTTCACCTGGGATTCAATGTACGTTCTGTTCTGGATGGCTTAGCCTATATTTTCTCCCGCGTGTTTGCCTAAGTTCTTTGCAATACGCGGGCGAAGCCACGCGTGCAGCAGCACGTTATTTTTAACAGGGGTGTGTTCGCGTTGCGTCGTTGCCTCTCTTTCATTTGCCGTAGGAAGGAAAGATATGCAATATGAATATTTGGGCAAATACCGCCAAGTGGAGTGCCACCATCAGGTTGAATACTAAAACTGCGATCATAAGCTATGAAATTGTTTATTTTCATGAATTTTAATTTCTTCGTAACAAAAATACATTTTTATATAGTTTAAAATTTCTATACTTAACATTCTAATCAAAATTAAGTACCACAGTTAATCTAAGTTAAAATTACGGATTTCATATTCTCGAGTGAGATCAGTCAATCTTATATAAAACTCCTAGTATTCGTTGATAATTTACATTGTCTGATGACTTGATTTAATTGAGTAGATGAGTTTATTTAATTCAATTAATTATACTTTATATACAGGATTATTAACTAGGTACAATGCTATGAGCGGGGTTTGAACCTCGACATATAAAAATCGCAATCAGGACAATACATAGCCGGGGGATTTAATGGCTTCTTGCGACACAAATTACAAAGCGACTTCTGTCCTAATAGATTCCCCTGTCCCTGGCTCTCTCCGTAAGGCACATTCCCATTCATCAGTGGTGGTATCGGAGACTCCGTTCCGCCTTTCGTGCCGGGTTCAAACGATACAGACTTCTTCTGCAACTGTTTTGGGGGCGGCAGATGTTGGTAGGGATTGTAATTCGGAGGGTACTGGAACGCCAGTTCACCATTCACCGGAGAGGCATCGTTTATGGGGTTATACTTATGTAGCTGTGCGTTGGCGTAGTGCCGCACGTCAGCGCCTCGGTCCTGGTTTTCTGGGTAGTAGTTCGGTTTCTGGTAAGCGGCGTTATAGTTGTCGGTAAGTTCCCCATGGGGCGGTGGAACGCGTTGGTAAGGCGATTGAGCGATGTAGTGGTTTGTACTGTTCTGCGGGTATCGACTAGAATACTCGGAGCTAGCGTAGCTAGTCGGTGGGCTGTGGTAGCTCTGGTAAGCTGACGAGTTGGTGGGCACACTTTGGTACGGTGAAGGGTTCTGAGGAAACTGGCGGTTCGTGTTGCTAGGCAGCGTGGGAGTGGTGGAGTGCTGGGGTAACCTGTGGTAGTAAGCGTTATTCGGTGGTTGGTTCTGGTGCATTTGCGTCGGTGGGAACATATTAGGAACGGTTCGCGGCAGCTGCTTGGTTGCGTAAGCCGGGTTGTGGGTAGGCGTGAGTCTGTTCGCGGGATTTTGACTAAAGTTCGGTGGGCTTGAGTTATTGTTCGCGTAGACTGCAGGTGGTTGGTTGTAAGGTATTGGGTTTGACGTATTCTGCGTGTTCGGTAGTGCTTGATATATCTGGTTGCTCCCAGGATTTTGGTTTTGAGCGGGCTGCACAGGTGAGTTAGTGCGGTATACTCCAGTGCTCTTCTGAGTATTGAACTGCTGTTGAGGCCTGGTCTGTGCAACTTGGTACTGTGGATAACCATTTTGCACTCTGATGTAGTCAGCGTGTGAATTATCATTTGGCACAAAGGAGTTATGAGAAAGGGAGGATATTGTTGATCGGGATGACTGACTGTCAAATGATTCTGTTCTCTGCAAAGATGGTTTTTCTGTCTGCAGAGGCATAGTAGTCAACTCGGACTTGTTCATTGCGGATTTCAGCACACGTTCCAGTATTGGGTTAGGAATGTAGCTGTCATCTTCTTGGTCTTCAGCAGTTGCTACTAAAATGACCTGATCGCAAAAGGACACCGACTTCTTCTTCGGCTTAGACCGGTCGCTGTAGATGTTGTTGTTGCCGGTCTTCTGCTCCCCGTAATCGTCCTCCATCTGTTTAGGATCAATGGATGAAGATGACGCACGTCGGTTATACAGTCCTGCGTTAGATTGGTTTGAGCAGTTAATTACGTCTCTATTGGCACTCATGCCTACAAATCCTATATGAGATCTTTCTCCATCTGGAGAAATTTGTGCGCTATTCTCAAATCTAGAAGCAATGTTTCTTACATTATTGCTATTGGGTGAAACCACTTCACTTGTGCTAGAAAGTTGTCCCTCGAGAGATCCAGACCTTTTCAGTTTCAAGGCCGCTTGTTTGGCTTGCAGTTCTTTAAGCCAAATGTCAGCGCTGCTATTGTTATTGCTTTCCAGCTGATTTATTTGCGAGAAATTGTCTTCGTTTCTCAGAATTTGATTTCTCTTTTCCTGCAATTGGGCCAACAGAGAGCCTTTGGGAACGTCTCGTTCTTCATCCGTCTGCGCTATAATACCATTTTGGCTGGAGTTTTGAATGCAGTTTAGCTCATATTGGAGCGGCGTTAAGTCAATCGGCGGTGGAGGAGGTGGGAATTCTTCACTCGGTTGGCGCGAGTGATTGACCGAGTTCATTGGACTGGGGTAAGGTGGCAGATCGAGCATTTGCGGAGATCTCCGCATGGGCATCGCGCAGTCGACCACGTCGACACCATTATCAAACGCCTGGCTAAGATTTTGCATATGATTGCGAGAAGGTTGTATGGGAGGCATGGTCTCTCTCTTGTTAGGGCTTTGCTCTTGGTGGATCATCGCTTTCGTGACGACTGTGTGGAAATTTTGGGACGGTGAATCTTCGAGCCGATTGTAATGCGAATTTCCATCGTAGGAGGAAGGCAAGAAGGGCAGCGATTGCGGCTCGTCCCCGTACTGTTCCGAGAAACCGCCGTCTTCATCAACGTCGTGAGGGTAAGGATATTCTCCGCGGCCCGCCATTGGCATGGGTGGCGGTGGCCTCGATTGCAAGTTGTGCTCAATCACTTCGGACTCGAACTTAGGCCCGCTAAGCTGGGAAGTGGTTCGCAGCGGGGGCGGCGGAGGTACCTTGGCCGCGGTTAGCATCTTACCAGCACTACTGTGGAAACTCTTTCTCATCAACTTACTCCTCTCGAGGTTTGGGTTCGTGCCGCTTGCTGCCGAATACTCTAAGTGGCCTTCAGACAAGTATCCGCTCAAATTCGATTTGTCGTCAGTCTTTTTCCTACCCACATCGCCGTCATCAACGGACGATACTCGTTTCTCCTTATTTGCAGCCTCAATGTTGCCATCTGCTCCTTCGGTAAGGTCAGGCATTGACCGGTTTTTCCTTCGAATCAAACCACCCATCAACAATTTTCTGCGTATCTTATGTTGCTTCTTGTTAGCTTTCTTGTCTTCTACTGGTTCCTCTTTCTTTTCCGTTGCCACTGTAATATCTTTTCTCGCACGGCCCCGATCTTCACTTCTTGAGCGCTTTTCCCTACCTTTCTCTTCATCCCTTGACTTGTGTCTCGGTGGGCGTTCGCGCTGAGTGTTATCCAAGTCGTCATCTATGCATTTTGGTGACTTTTTAGAAGATCCCTTCTTTTTAGGCAAAGTTGCGTAGATTTCGATCGGTGTTATTGTACTTTCTAGTCCTCCTTTGGTGTTTCGAATCGGGGCAGCTTGTGGAACTTCTGTAACTCTGGTCATTCCAGCCATTCGTCGCTGTAAACTTCGAGCACGCATAACACAAGTGTTGTGCTTCATTCGCGCAAAGGTCATAGTATGAGGGTTGTTGTATGGAGCATCCATTGCAGCTCTGGCTTTAGACGCAGCCGCTTCGCACAATACGAGAGCGGTCTCATAATCAGCTGCATCTTCGGCATGTCGAGACTTCTCGAGTAATCTGTCAGCCTCTAGGCACAAAGCTTCGCAGTCGCCTCGCGTCGTTAGTTCAGGTATCTGCGCCAACTGTAAGTTGTGTCGCAATCCTTGCTGAAGGGGTAAACTGTCTGTTGATGACAGTGAGTAGGAGTCGTAGCCCGCGTCGCAGGAGCCACCACTAGACAGTTCTCCTTTACGGGTAGGGCTGCTGGGCACGCTGCCGGGGCCACGTCCACGAGTATACATATAGGGACTCTCAACAGTAGACGATGATGCCGATGACGCGCTGTTCCGGTCGCCACTCCAGTTGCCCGAGTCTCGCCTTGCTCGCGGACGGTCCTGTGTGTCAGAGGCCGATCCTGTACTCAGACTGCGGGCTAATTGGGCTCTTCTGTTAGCTTGAACCTCAAGCATGTTTTCTACAGCTTTTCTACTGACGTAGTCGGATTCGTTGTCGGGTCCCGGTGTGACTGCTCGCCGCGCAAAACCGGTGCTGTTTCGTTCAGGGGCTGGCGTCACCGCACGGCGCGGCTCAGGGGCAGGGAATGGCACTACGTCTTTAGGAGCATGGCGGGTGTCGCACGGCGTTCCGTCTACCGCAGCATATAGAAGTAACAAGGGTTGGAATCGCCCTCTCCGGCACTTGTCGACCACTTGCGACCACTCGGGTCCGATCTCTTTGACGTCTGCGTCGTCGAAGTATATCCATAGACGCAGTTTGCTATGGTAGAAGAAGGTTGAGTAGTGTTTTCCGTAGTAGGTGACGAGCCCGACGAGGCGATGCGTGGCTCGCGCTGCCCACGCGCGGTCGACGCAGGCGTGGAAGGCGTCGGTGGGGCGGAGCTCGGTACCCAGGGCTGCGTAAACTGCCGCCACATGGTCGGCATTGGGCCGTTCGGAGTCCCACACCATGCCAATGGAGACAACTTCAGGTCGGTTCATCAGAGTTCGGCAGATTTGAATCTTAGCTCCACAGGCGTTCTGTAAACAAATGAGAAGCGCTATTATAATCTACGGAATCAAAAAAAGAGATAGAAGATCAGCCATATGGGAACCACTCGCTCATATTTTCCATTATGAGTGACTTACCGGACAGTCTCTGATGTCGCCCATTCCGCCGGCCTTTCTGAGCAGCAGGCCGAAGCTATCGCCGTGTTCACCGAGCGCCGCCTGTGCAGTCAGCGCTGTGGCCGACACGTAGTGCACCATCTGTAAATAATTAAATTTTATTAATATTTTGATTTAGGACCTATCTATCCCGTCCCCGTATCCCGTATTTGCCTTTCCCGTCGCTTATAGTTAAGGACATCATACACGTGTCTAAATTTTTAGTACGTGTTAATTATGACGGTATTGTATAAATATTTGAAAACCGAAAAACCTCGCAGTTTCCCTTCTTTTAGGACAACTATGGCAATTTATCTTCTTCAGTCCGAGTTTAACACGATAACATCGAATTGTGCGTAAACTTAAGAGGATAAGATAATTCACAGGAGCTACACTATCGTAAAGGCGGAGGAAGAGGTGAACGAAGCACTCTTTGGCGTCGGCCATACAGCAGAGCTGGATACCTGTACCTCTTAAGACCTAGTAACCACAATTACCTGAGTGAAAGGCAGAGGCTCCGACGTCGCCTGGCAGGCTCCACACACCGACTGCTCAACCAGCATCATCGCGAACTTCCTGTGCGGCACACAGTGCGGCGCGCGGCACGCGTCGTCATCCCGTCTGTCCCCAGCGGCTACATGCGCGTGGACACGGAGGAGTAGGTGTTCAAAGCACTCGCTGGCGTCTGCCATGCAGCCGAGCTGGAAGCGGGCGCCGCCCCCGCCGAGGGCTCGGCGGAGGCTGTCGGCAGCGGGCGCGCGCTCCGCAGACCATTGCAGTTGCGCGAATAGCTCCTGTAACAAGCAGAGATGAAAGGTTAGGTTAGGTTTTACCTATATGGGTGGCAGGGTCGGGGGACCCTATCTGTCCAATAAGACCGCGGGATTGTAGCACCCCGAAATTATCCCGGGGCGCTCACCCTGGTCGTGCCCGCGCAAACGGGCCAGTCGCGAGGGTCAGAGTATTAGAATGCATCAAGCGAACCTTTGGCCCTCCTTGGCAGCGACATGGTGGTCCCACACACCCTGACCGGGCGGACCGTGCGTCAACATTCCCCCAACGTAAAAAAAAAGCTTTTACCTTTACATATGTGTAATTCTAAAGTATTTTAAGCTGTGGATTTGGTATTTTATACGGACTCATTTTATATATTGCAAAGCCCAATGCAGATACTTTTACTTATTTGCAATGTAGGTAATTAATTTTACCAATTAATTTGTGCAGCTAGTGATCAATATACATTGGCCGTTATAAGTATATTTACAGCTTATTACCACTCATTCGGTCTCACTCTTTAAGTTTTAGATAATACAACCTGTTTAGGAGCAGTCATCATATTCGCAAATTAATATGCAAATAGGGACGTCAAACAGTAAAATCCTTTTATAACCAAACTGGTACCGGAAATGTGTTAATACATATTGACTCTGCTAAATACGAGCGTAAAAACGTCGGGGTCTGTAACCGGCCCTCCGTAAAGAAAGTCTCGACCGGAACGCTCAGCAATCGAAAAATAGTTCTACTGTTTTCTGTACAGGGTTGAATCTCGTTTGGTTTGTTGGACGAGGCTGGACCAAAACCGGTACAGCACGAACACGAGAAGGTAACTATACCGTACGATAACCAAAAGGTCTAACCGTTGGCGCATCGTATGTTCATAGGCCTTTTCGGCTTGGCTAGATAGAGGTATAGGTCACCAATATGCCGTGACCCCGAGATGATGTTTTGATGTACAAACTTGCCTTGTTTTAACACTTTTAGCAGTGGGATTTTAGGTAAGGTACTTTCAAATCAAACTTCAATAGCTGTATTGACATTGACGACTGCTTACTACTATGTGTACCTATTTTTAACCGACTTCAAAAAAAAGGAGGAGGTTCTCAATTCGTTAGTATTTTTTTTTTTTTTTTTTTTTTTTTCAATGTTTGTTACCTCAGAACTCCGTCATTGATGAACCGATTCGGAAAATAAAAGAGTGCTCGTGGCTTGGCGGAGTACTAAATTGAAGTCGGTTAAAACTTTGTTTTTAAAGTAAATTATGACTTGTATGTATTAGCCTTGAAACCAATACCTACTCAAAAAGTACATCTGAGGGGATTTCACGTTACTTTTGGAACGAGCTTTAGGACAATTCAACAGGCATTTTCCCATATAAAAAAATATATTTTGGTCTACTTGAAGGTAAAAGGGTGTGTGACAATTTGGACCCACTTGAAAGGACTGACATCCCATTACGAAATTTACGAAGAAGCCAAGATCCACAACCGTTTGTGATAGTGATCAGCGGCAATCAGTCTACCTGTCCCCTTAAGGTACATTCGTACCTACACCAAAAAGCAGATACCAACTTAACTACTCTTACAAACATTTCATACGCTCCAGCGCCTCTGGACAATAGTCGCTGCACGAGTTTTAAAGCACGTCGCTAACGAGATAACTATACACGAATTACAGTTAACATTGAACTTTTGATTGCGCTACCCTTTCGCACCTAAAAATTCGGTAAAGAGATCGGAAAGAGACAGATGATAACCAGGCTTTGATACACAAGATGGCTAGGACCATCCGCCGGAAGACAACGCAGCTTGCTCCGTGCCTTCCGCCTAGAGCAGGAACACATGAGCGCAAAAAAATCAGGTTATAAAGGTAACATTGACACAGCTTGACTTAAATTTCAGATAACTACGTAATTAGGTTAAGAGTAGAGGTAATTTTAAGGGTTTGTCGTAATTAACCTACGTGTAATGAGCGGAACAGCGCGCGATTCTGAGAATAGTCAGAATAATTTGCTAAATAGATTAAACGCTTCAAGTAATTTGACATGATACCTCTATTAGTTAGCTGTGTAATTGACCTCTTTATACCAATTATTCTTTTTTTAGACCGTTTAAATATTCTTTCGTTAGGTAGGTACTGTTAAAATTTGACACTCCAATCCATGAACACTATGAACAAATCCAAAAATATTCATACAATATAATTAATATACCTAATCTACTTATGACAATCTTCACGGTCATACCTTTCGTCATTCTTTAATTATTGGGTTAACTGTTCTAATTAAGGTACCTATTCTATAAAGGCGCCTTCGACACTTTTCTTTGTTACGTATATGCCATAAACCATACTAACAAATTAACTATAGGTTACCATCCTATACTTAAACGGGATCAATCTGCACGTATAGGCCCATTACGGTCTTCCGCTAATGCAAGATATGCTTGTTTGCTATCAATTAACGACTATCACGCGAATCGCAGGCGCAAGCTCTCACACCATTGTTTTAACATTTCTCAGAATAATTTCCTCGACCGCGTATCTCACTTTGTTCTGTGCAAGTCAAATGTGATTTTACACTATGATGTTAAAGTTGAAATTACAAGCAATTGCAAATGCTTGTAAGGTCTTGGGCGGGCCATCGCTCGAATTCGCCGTTTGGAAACAAAAGAACGATCAAACGATCACGCTACTAAACTACCATTCTTCTGACAATCGTGATACGGTTGAAATTGGTATGTTATTGTTAGACTTAACACAGTTTAGTGTTGAAGCTGCGGATTAAAATAATTTGATATATGTATTTACATTAGTTTCGATAGGTAATGAAATTTTTTGTTAGCTTTAATGTATAGAAGCTTTCATTGCAATTTATTTTTATTATTGAATCAAGTAATTTACGTAACGCAAGATAATCTCTACTTTTGAAAAATTGCAAAACCGGCAGATATAGACATACGCTTTGAATATTCTGCATGTGAAAAACAGTCGAGAGCCCCCCGAAATTGCATTCCCGCGACCACCAACAAAACTTTGACTATCCTCTCAAAGTTTTGTTCGCTCTCCAAGAACCACGCGCTCTGCAGCCTCGCCCGTGATCCATTTACCCTCCTGACCTTACGTGTAAACTCTGAACTTAAAAGAACAATGATTCCCCGCCCTTAAGATATGACGAACCCGGAACGGAACTAATGCATCAAACATGAGATGACATTTGTAGAGCGCATTGTTGTGGTAACCCCGGCGCTCCCAGCGCGTGACCTGGCCTGCGGTTAGGCCCGAGGTTCACGTCATAGAAAACTGTAGATAATGGTCAATTTTATTAAAGATTTTATCTATACTTGGTATTAGAAAGAAAAGCGAAAGAAGAAAAAATTTGGGAGGTTGTAAGTTGGCTATCTCAGGAATTACACATCCGATAAAAAAATATTGTACACCGATATAAAGAATGGACTTTCGGTATGGACATAGGCTTACTATATTTAATCCCGTGGCTTCGACTGCGTTTTGTGTAGTATGCACATGGCAAGCTAGCAATTGGTACAGGTTAAATTTATGAGTTCAGAATAAACTCGCACTAGCTACAAAATGTTCTAGACCTGCGGTTATTACCATAAAAAAGATATTCTGGTAGGAAGGTACCGTTTACTTCTTACTTGAAAATATATAAAATTAATACGCCTGTTTCCCGGAGGGGTAAGCAGGACAGATTTACACTTGCTACGATAAAATAAATAATTAGCGCTATTGCCCTAGCAAGACAACAACAAACGAATTTTGACCAACCCACTCAATGAACTTCCTACTGAATATCGTGAAACGACGTCTATTCATATTTATTTAAACATCTTTTGCACAGTTGGACCAAGCCTTTTATTTCACTCAATATTAATACCCATAGCCAACTTGAAAGCTCACAGAAGCTCATCAATACACGTACAAAAGCTAAAGTCTTAGCTGAATCATGAATATAAATTACATGCATAATAAACTATCGTCACAAATATCCTTTTGGAACAATAGTCGATTGAAGCGACCACCAACCGGCTAACTTAACTATGACGTCCTCTAGTCCTAATTCGCTTAAATAAAGGTCTGTTTTTGCTTGAATCCTGTGGGTTGTTATGTTGGCAGGCTGTACCGGAGAAGGCTCTGCGCCGACGCATACTAAGTCCTCTCTTTCGTTAGTATTCTCGACAAATTGCCTTTAGAGGACAATAGCCATAAGGGAGGTCAGCTACTCGCCGTACATCTCAAGTATTTGCGTGCATGCGTGGACTGTTAAGGTTTTATTTATTGAATCCTTAAATTTACTACGAAAAATATGATGTACGAAGATAAGCTCTTTGATGAATGACAAGTAAGGAGTTTAAATAACATATAAGCCCAGGAAAAATGTTCTGATACCTGATAAATCATTCCAGAAATATGGTGCATATCATAAAAATAATAATATTTAAGTAGTTAGCTGTTAAAATATACCTTATAAATTTTTAACTATATATGCACCGTCATTAAAACACCTTTAAGTTAAAAAGTCACACTCAAAATAATTCGGTAGTGAAGTCACAAATACTCGACAATTATGCAACAGTCAATTACTAATTAGTGTTTACATGTTTAACAATTACTTCTAACTGTGTCTTTAACGATTACCAAGTAAGCAATCAGCATTTACGTGTATTTACTGGCAATAATGAGGTAACGAACGAGTAACGACAAACTTCTTCTGTAAAAGTGCGTTGATGTCTTTTGCACAAGACCAGGCCGCCGCGCCGCGCTTTGAGAAATATACTTTGAGATAAATCAAGTTTCATCATACTAGGATTTTTGCAGCGTTTTGTAATATTTGCATACTGTGTCAGGTTTGATTACCGTCTACTACATACTACATATGATTATATTCATAAATAATTGTATTTAATACTACTAATATTATAAATGCGAAAATTGTAAGGTTTGTTACTCAATCACGATCAAACGGCTCAAGCGATTTGAATGAAATTTTGCACAAAGATACTTAGTTTGTAACCTGGATTAAAATATAGAATAGTATTTTCACGCAGACAAAGTCACAGGCCGACTCTAGTAATTAATGACAAAAAAAATATTTTGCGGATTCATTCTATTATATAAAATGTATTATAAGATAACGCCAAGCCTGTAGGATGGATCAGGTGGATAAAAAGGACCCACTGCCCGTATAATTATAAAGCGATTATAAAATTCTATTCCCTGGATTTTTAGTCGCAGCTCTGTGTAGATATATCGTTACGTACTAGTCTTTATCTTTTGCACCTCAGCTCTGTAAGTCCATTAAAAATGATGTAATCCTTTTGGTGGTCAACAAGTGTTCAGCTCGCCTTACAGCATCCCTGGACGCCTGCAACTCTAGGGAACTCGTCTGCGTGTTGCCGACCCCCTCTCTTTTGAACAGCCCCCCATACTGGGCTATTATTGTGGGTCCGCGTTGAAGTGAGCTTAAAACAAGTTACAGAATAGGGGGGCTGTAGCCTATCGGTATAAGTTCCACGTATGTAAGGGTCCAGATGTTATTGGCTATTATGTTTTGAACTTTGCAAATAGGAATATCTTCATAGTACCTAGTAGTACCTTTGGACATATCATGCGTTCATCTAGTTATGATCTAGAGAAGCAAATGATTCTAGGATCTGTGGAAGACAACCGCTCTAGAGGAAGGATTCCAGTGCGCTGGACAACTGGTACAATTAAGAGCCTGCCAAGTGAAGTCCCATTCCGTCCCCTCGACAATGAATACGAGTAATTGTGTACCTAATGAATAGTCCAGAACTTACTCGAAACAGCGCTATAGTGGTCTGACAGAGCGGCGCTCGCTCCGGCGACGATCTTCGCCTCATCCTGGGCAGCGTGTTGTGCCGCACGGCCCCCACCACCACCATGTCCTTGGGCGGCAGTAGCTCGCGGTCCTTCAGCACGTCGATCTTCGCCTTCCCATCGCTGGGCTCCTTACGTTTGTAGCGGAACTTGATCATTTTACGAGTACATCTTCATTCGGATTCAGTCGACGTCGCGAGGTGTGCTACATAAGTATATATAGCGATAAGAATACGGACCACGTTCGATGCGTTTATATTCAAATGAGTACGTTTAACTATGCTTGTTTTTTTTTCTAACTATATAAAAGTCTAGATATGCTGAATGCGTCTATGCGTGAATTCGATTGGTTATTATATCTTACAACCGAAAATATGTCTTAAATATTGTCGGTTGACACTAAAGTAGCTTCTATGGCATTCGGCGCGAAACACAACAGGTGTTCACAAAGGCGGTCGGCACCAAAACATTTAAGACACTTCTCCAATTAGAGCACATTATGTCCACACAAATCACATTAACGAGTTTCCGTTATCTATAAACATTAAAATTATTTAATTACTATTTGTATAAGAAACGCACGTCTCACTAGAGGCTTTAGAACAGACTGGCGAGAGACGGAGCGGGGGCGGCTAGCCCGAGCTACCTTCCAGGTAAACTTTTTTTCGAAACCTATTGTTAACGTAACTCACGTGGGTTATTTACGGTCTCCTTCACACCAGCGGGGACCTGATATCGCTATCTCTATTTTTTACGGCTACTCGAACCTTTTGTTTATAGTTCTAAGGCGATAATGTACCTAAGTTTGAGCGCAGTAAACTTGGGCTGTAAGTTTGAGACAATGTTTGCACACCACGTGCGGGCAACATGCGATGCACGTGTCGGCTCTACCCTGCGTGTTCATTTGACATGTTATTATTTGCTGCATTGACGGCTAAACAGTTAGCCTCTAAGGTTAATATCCACCGGAGCTGAGCTAGGTAGCGGAGAGGTGCGTGGATTTTTCCTCGCTCATCCTTAAAACGATCATTTTGGCTCCTACAACAACCTAGTAGGTACATTACATGTTATTTACAATATTTACATCCCATAAAAAACATTCCATGTAAAAAGAGGCCAAGTCTCGAGTTCTTCCATCCTAAAAAGTTGTGAAAACTTTACTGCATTTATGGATTTTAGCATACCTAAAACTATGTATAGTGTAGTGTTATCGCCAAGTCACAAAATTTTATTTATATAATAGTTCTACGAAATTTCTCACAACTTTTTACGGTGGAAGAGCTGAGAGAGATTATTTATGCAGTTGGTGTATCAAGAAACTGGACCGATATTGCAAAATATTTAAGTTTTTCCTAGATTAATACACTAAATGTAAACACTAATTGTATTCTAAATTTGAAGGTCAGTTTGGTTAGTCAATCAGTGAGTGAGTAAGTGACACAATTAATAAACTTTGACTATTTATAATTCTTAAACTACTGTTTGAAATTAAATGAAATGAAAAATTCAGGCTTCTAGTTTTATCCACAACGAAGTTATAGGGGGGTCGAAAGTGCCCTGAACTGCTTCGAGGAAAGGATGAGTAGGTACGGCCGTGCCGCTGTTTTGCTCGACGTGGCGGGGACACTACCGTGCCACCAGATATATATATGCAACATTTTCATTATATTTCGTGTTGCACGTATCACAAAAGTATAATTTATAGTGTGCATGCCATATGTATTTTGCAATAATAATGACTCTACAATTTCATATTCATCAACCTGTATGTTTATGTCTTATTTGCATATGTCACCCACATAATATGAAGTACGTAGATAAGAGTGGCATTGTCGTGAACGTCAAACAAACTTGCTAATATACATATATTCATCTGACCAAAGGCCGGCCTAAATATAAACCGCAGAGTTAAACGTGTCATAAAATACTACAAAGTAATTTAACGATACTTGCGCAAAGTACTGGATAGTTTGTTCCACAAAATGAACAAAAATCCTGGAATGCATTGTGAACTTTATTGGCCCTTCATATGACTCACACTCTACGCATCTAAAGAATGTCCGGAGGGATGAATGTGTATACAATTTTGACAACTCAGTCCCGAATATTACTTGTAAAAAACATAGTAAAACAACAAATATCATAAAAAAGCAGCCTCATGCATCAGTCAAGCGATCGTATTTATTTTATGAATTGACTTTCACGTTGAGTCATCGCAAGTATGTCGAGGTGTGAAACATGGCCAGTTTTCTTTTCGAATACGTGATACTTTTGAGTTTTTAGTAACGCGTTAATGACTTAAAAATGTAAGTTAGATAACGCTTAACTGTAGTAAAATAAGTAATAAAGACGAGTTATATTATATATGATCATTAAAATACCAAAGTTTAAAACTTGGTGTTGCATTCAGTATTCAAAACGTACTACAGTAGGCGCTCGGTGATCCGGCACTCGGCAATCCGGCATATCCACTAGTTCGTTTTCGGCATTTGGCGACTCAGTTGGCCTACCTACTGACTGCCGGATTACAGCGCCGATGCCGAGAGTTTGAGGTTAATTTTATACACAAACTGTTTAGTTTGGAGTGTTTTACTGTGACAATCTATGATATAATTTAAACAAAACTGAATGCTGGCTTACCGAGCCTACAGAATTTAGTGATTTGCGTTTATAATAAGTTTTTTACAATCCCCAGAACATAATATATTAACACATAGTGATGTCATACGTCTTATGCCACTTCGTGCTTGTAGTAAAGATAAACTAATAGCCAGCTCATTTATAAAACACGTCAAGTGTTCTTTAACAACTTTCAAGACACTATCAAGTGTCAAGCTTTCAACAGTTCCACTTAAAAGAATGAGCAAGCAAAGTCCCCAGTAAGTACGAGTAAAAAATGGTCATTATTCAGTGGTTTATTAGTCATCGATAGAGACTTCGTAGTCGCCGATCGACCCTTTCAGCGCAGCCTCTTGCACGCCATTCTTGGAAACACGCATGCTAAAAAGCCTATAACGCCGCCTCTTAAGGAAAATGGTTGAAACAGAACGCCCACACATAAGCGGCCTGTGATTATGAGAACATTTTTTAACTTCCGCTTGCTAATCGGGAACTTATTTTTATTAGGACATTATTCAAATTCTTTATTACGAGATATACCTACATGGAAGTGTTACAAAGGTATTTAGGTATAAGCCATTCAAATGTGATGATGTCAAGTTACAGTCATTTCTTCAATGAGGAACTCAAGGGTGCCACTTTAGTAATAAGTATTTTTTCATTTATCACAGCGTAAACTTCATATAGCCAATTTTAAGAAAATACAAAGAAATAGTCGTCGCGAGCCTTCAAAGAAAGTGCATTCAAAACATAACCAATAACCAGTTATTCACAAAATGTTTAATGAAGTTGCTTCCACGTAGATTCAATTATCAGCTTGAAAGGTACGATAAACATATTTTTTATTGGAAAGTTAATTCACTCGTAAATTACCGCTTTTATAAACGTGAATCGATAATTTGTATGAATAGCGTCGTGAGAGGTTCTCGTGTGATAGGTCGCGATCTAGTTCCAACCAGAAGCGTAACGGGTCCCAACTAGATACGGAACTTGTGCAGTTGCAATATTAAATGTATGTTTTAGCAGACAACCTAATCAATACTTCCTACCAATTTTGGATATGAGGACACATGTCAAATCTGTACAATTTTCTATTACTTTCAGTGAGGAAAAATCAACAGGTTAAGTACCTGCGCCTACTACAGTTAAAGTGTGTATTCCTAATAATTTCCGCATAAATTCCGTAGAATAAGTACGATTTTAGGTACTCGGAGCATTTCGAACACCTAACTACGTATGTTAGGTGTTCGAAATGCTACAGAGGGACTCACACCTGTATTCTAAAAACGAGACCTAACTCAATGCCATTAGTAGAATATCAACGAAAATTCTTTATTTCCCACGGTTCTATTATTTATGAATCACATTGTTCCGGGGGTTTTAACTAAATTTGTCGTTATTTACATACATTATCGATTATATCATTTAAGTATTACCTAACACTCGAGAATCGAGAGAGTTAATAGTGTCGCCACACGTTGAAGTGAATCAGACTACTGCGGGCGGATCCGTCGTTACTCAGCGGATTGCCCAACAGTCCTTGTCCGCATAAGGCCATTTCTTTCTTAGAAACTCTTGCAAAACGTCCACGTACCGCACCCATTTAGGGCATTATGTTGATTTGAAAGATAGCGTCAACTTAGTTTACAAAAATGGCTCGATTAAAGTATCTATAAGAACACGACCAGGTTGACTATTCATAAATAGATGTGCAACCTTCTTGATACATTATTTCGCAACTGACTCATTGCCAAATACAAATTATAGCTCATTTTTCAAAGGTGGCACTTGCTACTGTTAACACTTAAGTATCCGAAGATAATCGTCCGATCAAAACATCCGCAGATTCAGAATAACAATGGCCCCTTCCTGCAACTTGGCGATGTACGATCTGAAGTGTGAATTGTGTGCGCAAATCAATAGACCGTGTGTAAGCTGCAAGAAACAACCTCGGCGGGAGGTGAACACAATGCCTATTGCACCAGAACTCTTAATACTATGGAATTAAGCATTACATCAAAGCTATGGACTAACTAGCAACGTGTGAAGCTATCGCCGTAGATCTAATCGGACCCTAGACTATCGTTTTAAATTTATTTTATTGCTTAATGGCAGCACGTAATGCCGGTACGTAGGCAATAATTATCGAACGGATATTGACAGGATTTTTAACGCGCTTAAGTTTTTCCTGAAGACGATTCCGAGTAATAATATATGAAAACATCTCTGCCAACGGAAACTCAAAAGACTACTTATGTCACAGTTATAAATTACAGGTAGCTATCTGTGACAGACAGTTTTATATGATGACGGTATACATCAGGTAGTATATATACTCGTAGTAAATAATTAATTGACTATCAAGAGAGTTATGGCAGTGCTAACTGCATCTTGGTTAATATTTATTCAACATTCCGAGCGTTCGATTGCATTCCACCCGGCTATCATAGCAGAAATAACCTAAGCAATACCTTCGCAACCCTATGCAAGACAGGCCAATAGATATCTGAACTATTACGTGATCTAGCAAAATGGTTCCATATCTAACAAAACTGACCATGAAGGCTGAGGAGGTGTATGTATGATGAACTCTTGTAGTTTTTCATTGGATGCTTCGATTGTTGTACGAAGTATCAGGCGGTACAATCGATTTGTTCTACTCGTACGGCACAATTCAATTACGTAGAAGCAATCATGTATGAAGCAATCAATGGTTTGAATGTCAACGTGTGAAATATAGAAAAGTGATTAAATAGCATTCGCTGATTAAGTATCACGCATGTCATATAAATAAACATTACATAACCCATAATTACCTATAGGTCCGTGTATATTCTTGGCAATGGCAATTAATGAGAATGAGCTAGGTACACCGTACACCTGGATATTATAGATACATAGATCCTGCAAGCGGTTTAATGCATCTGCAGATCAGCCACCAAAGACAATATTGGCAGGGTCGATTTGAAGGGAACGCGAGTGAAAGTGAGCTAAATTAGTTAGTCCGCTGCAGTTTGCCAATAGCTCCTTTTCAATAAGGTCGCATGCGAGCCTCTCGCGAGCCTAACAGCGCCCATACTGATGCAGCCATCAACTATAGAAATGCAAAACAAGTTTGACAAGACAAGTCGTATGAAAATTATTGTAAAAGCACCTAAAACGTGTTCTCGAGTGGGAGTAATTTGCAATTGGTCACGAGGACAATGAGAGTATGAGGTTTGCACGAGTGGGACGTTTGTTTGGCAGATAGGTACCTACCTATTTAACCGTGGAGACAAAAGGGAATATATACTTGGGATTTAATCATTCGTATACCCTTTTTGGTAACAGCAGTCGAGGTTTGCATGGCCACAAGTGCATCGGTGGGTGAACAATGGGACCGAATAATGACATGTAATTAGTGACGCATTACACCAACTGCTAGAAAAACGTGTATGGGAGTCTTAATGAGTTCGAAGAGTTATGTTTTAAGTATGTTGCATGATTTTAGTTTAAGTGTACCTTAGCATGATAAGATTAGATAACAAGAAGCTTTTTAAGTTAAACGGTTATGTTAGATGATGACTCTACATAGTGTTGTGTGGAATAGAAGCAACTTTTATATCGAAATTTTGACTCTACTGTACTTGAATTGACATTGCCTACCTAAAACTGGTAAGTACCTATCAGTAAATATTGACCCTGAAACATATGGTCCGTATTGCATCGCAACATTTAAATATTAATCGTAAGTAGACAAGTGAATTCGGTTCGCCGTGGTAGCACACAAGGCTAACAAGTAACCGCGTAGTCACTGCAGATTCCAATACACTACGTTCACTTTAAATACATTTAACACTTCACTTACGAAGACACATGTTGAACTACGGTAGAGTTTTATTAAAAACTGAATCACAACAATAACATACTGAAATAACATTCGTTTGTTTCACGTGCACGCGTCTACCCGCGGCGATAGAGGCACTGTGTACTGCGCGATGCGCGAGCGCAAGTCGCGCAGAAATCGCGCAGTGACAGGCGCGTGCGACGAGGACGAAGCATGGAGGCTCTGGCGCCGGCGCCGATCGCCGCAAGAGCAAGAGGGACGGCTGAGAGGCTTACGCGGGAGTCCGGTTACGTATTAAGCTTGCGCGCATTAAGCTTTGTATGGATTGAAATGGATGTTTAATGAATTATCTATTCAGATGTGACGGAAGCTTAGACCATTATGCTTAATTGAGTCAGCTAAGGCGGAAAAACGTTGCCGTAAAGTGTTAGCATATACTTTGACAGCATTGCCTTAAGTCTAGTAATGATATTTCGCTTGTGCCTCGTAATTTGATTTTTAATAAATACGATGAAAACGCTGACGGCGACAACGAAGCACACTAAAGTGACATTGAAATATGAAACCGCTGATTTCTAAAATTAATTCAGATAGACTTTAATAATAGCGGCCAGTCCTGTCGTTGATTAGAGCGGAGTACCGTGAGTAATCCGACCAGTGTGGTGAGCTAATCGTGGCCAGTCTAGCCACCCAGGATGTCGTAAACTGAACCTAGTAATGGAGCATTTAAGATTTATTATTCATTAAGAGCTTGAAATTCTGCGGAAAGGTCTGAGCATAATTTGCTTCAAATAATTAGTCGTGTAGATAAATCACACAGAGTATTGAAATCGAGGATCACGATCACCCTGTATATAGCGTTTCATAAGATATGGCTAGGTGACGATGCATTCACCAGCCAGCTGCACGAAGCAAATTGCTCTGCACTCTACGATATCCTATGCCAATGGTTTTTGCCGCGTTGAAATCCTCAGGTGCGTATATTTATACGTTGCAGCTTGGTATTAAATAAAGCTACGTACACACAGCTACATGTAAATATGAATAATAAAGTCTAAAACGTGTCGCCAGCAACCGCACCGGTTCTGCAACACGACTCACAATTAACATCCTCATTTCGCATAATAACGATAACACTAACACCGTAACGCTTCGTAACTTGAGACGGCTTATCGTGTCGTGTCTGTTTCAGTGGCGGATCATTATATACCTTATTAACATGTCATTAAACGACAAAACGCGTTGAACTGATAAATGGGAAGTATAGAAAGAGAATATACAGCAATATGTTGTCCATATATGTAGGTACTGTCTTTATTATATTATCCAGGCATTTAAGTGCATTTAAATTCGTAAAACGTGAGCTTGATCCCTGTAAATACTCAGTTTTCCTACACTAGGACTAGGTCTAATGACCGGCCGTATTCATAAACGTTCTATAAGCCTGTTTTAACTAAAATGACGATAAAAATCATTTGTCCTTATCTGTCACTTTGACATTTGTGTTCGTAAGAAAGGGACAAAGCACATTTTATTTAGCAGAGGCATTTTAAGTTTTATGAATAAGGGGGTAAGTATCAGAGCATATATCAAATTAATAAATTATCACTTACTTACTGCCAGTAGGTACTTATTAAATTTCTCAGTCGTGAGTACCATGGTAGAAAAAAAACCAAACTTAAAATAAACGCGCCTTCGACCTGTTTACAACTACGCACCTAATCTTAAACAAAATTGTATGTTTAGTATGATTATTAGAGGTTCGTTTTAAATAAATAACCAATAGGTATTATGTTAGATTGATTTGACTCTAATTCCAAGTTATTGCAGTTAGCACCAGTTTTTGCGAGGTCAAGTAGGTAGGCAACTAGGCACGAAAATATTTGCACAGCTTCGCGTAACACTAAATGTGATGTTTCGCGAAACTGAGCAAGTGATTTCTTTAAACAAAATAGTATTTTCTATTTATAAGGTAAATGTCTCAAATCCTACTAACCTCATCATCACATCAGCCGAAAGCCGACTAACTGTGTTCACCACTATGATTAAGAATTAGGATTGAAAATCAAGTAGGTATATAAAGTTGCTATAGGTTAATTTAAACTGCTTAATTCAAGGTATAGAAATTATTATCCTTGCTCGAGCACTAGAAAGGAGGCAAAAAGGTCAGCCTGCTAAATAGCGAGCGTAAAGGCCCTGAACTTACAACTGCGCATTAAGTTACATTCGCTGTCTCACTGAATACTTTATTAAAGAAAGTTTATTCGTATTAATATGCCTAGTTATTTTTAAAGATAGGGTAAGTGTTACTTGACACTACTTACCTAGTTCAACGATAATCGTATTAAAAGCTCTAGAATCCTTCCTTGTTGCCGCATCTGAGCATTTAGCATTAAATGAGTACAATTTATGTTTATTGTACGTTGAATGCTACATCCATTACTTATCGATCATCTTAAAGGCATAAATAACTCGTAAGTGGTGTATAAAAACTAGGTACTTCATTATTATTATGCAACGTCAATTTAACGCTTGTCTCTGAGCGTCTTCGGTCGAGGCTATACAACAAGCAGCTCGTTACGTCGACTATAGTGACTACTTTATAATAGTTGTGTTTATATACGAATCTATATATGCCGCGGACAAACATAAATGTCAAGAGTTTACGTCCATCGCAAATATCGGCAATGTATGACGGCAGATATAGCAAGCGCGTCAAATTCGAAATTGTAACTGGCAGTCAAAACATCCCAATAGATAGACGCTAAACCTACTACTAATTCAGCGTCCAGAGGAACATGTCGACAACTACGACAACTATTACAACTAACAACGACTATAATGTCTTGGGGAATACCTATTCTTTTCTCCAAATAGAAAGCCACCTACCTATTTTCAGCCTGTAATTTGGCTGCGAAAACAAAGACAGTAAGTAGAACCATTGAAAGCAATTAAACAATATACAATTTCATCGCATCTCACAAGTTAAAACACCGTATAATTAGTAGGTTGAAAGTAAGTCCTCTCGGTGTTGCACGCGTGTGAAGTGAATTGTTTCACAATGCTACTTTTTTGCTTTGAGAATATTCAAGCAGGTGATATTATAGCGTGGTATTAGGTAATGCAATTTCCATGCCAGCTTCAGGGCCTGTTTCTTGAACAGAAATCAAGTCATTAAATCTCTAACTCCAAATGAGGAAGTAATTAACGATATCCGGTCTGGTGTAACTAAGCACTAAAGAGTCTGTCTAGATAGACCCCAAAAACAAATGCAAGGACTGTTGAGAGTAGACCGGGTACTCGAGAGTCTTTTTCGTTTTCGACAAAAAACGCTGTAAGTAACGTGTGAACCTGTCGGAATTGACCGTGTTATTCCTATAAAAATGAAAGAAAACGCAAAACTGTGTAACTAATTGCAGATGCTTTTAAAAACAAACTGCACCGTGATACGTGATCGTAAATCCATGTTGATTCTTAGCGTTACATCTTTTGTTGAAACTCGCGGGGCGTCGACGCTCAATACATCCTTCCGTAGATTCACAAAACGACGTATATCACATGAAAATGTTACAAAAAGGGGGCCGTTTTGTTTGTTCAAATTGTTCAAAGGGCAGAACAGACGAACGTTAACCTGAACCAACAGTACACTAACAAAAGCACCTGAGTTTGGGAGATTCACACGGCCATAAAATATGAGTTAAAGACGTACCGTGGTCACTCGAATGGGCACGAAGAATCACGTGCAATTAACGTCTGCGCTAAACTAAATATTGATGTGCGATGTAACGGACATATGGTGAAAAGAAGTTATGGTGGTGTTAAGTTAAGTTCTTAACTTTAAACCTTTCAAAACCGTAGGTACCTATCCTTTATGTACAGAACTGGTAAACGCATCAAAAGCCAGGTTCATTCGCATAAAAGCATTAAAAATGTATTTCTGAAGATTCTCAATATTTTTCTTACTACAACGAAGTAAACAGCAAACGTATGAATCCGGCCCATTACATCCAGTTTACAGTAATCACGTGTGATTTATTGCTCACTCTCTCATTACTCGATGCGTGCAAACTACATTACAACAAATTGGTTTTGACGCTAGATGGAAACCAATTTTCTGTGTCATTTGGTTAGCACACGGTACAAAAATTACAAAAAGTGCATTGGTAAGTCTTCGTAATAATCAGCCAATGAAAATATTCGCTGTTTTCAACTTCATTTCAATGCCATGAACTTCAAAAGTAAAGTAACTCTTCATTTTATATCTGTACAAAGAGAATAAGCAACAGCCTCCCTAATAATCTTAGCCTTTTACTTTCAGTATCCAGTTACTATCCAGAGATTGAGGTCGGCTTGCAACAAACAATAATTTATGTTAAACATAACTTTTTGCGGATTAGACTAAAATCTTACTTTTACCAGCTCTACCCTTTATTTACAAAACATACCTAACAAACCTATGCTTTCTCACAAATACAAATGTATAAGTAATAGATAAAGATTTACTAATTTTAACGGCAAATTATCTAAAATAGGCGTGTTGAGCGTGTATTAATCTTACAGGAACATGACGGGAGGCTTATTCCAGAGAGTCTGACACGTTCATGTACTTTTTTTTCTGTATCCTATTCCAAGTCATTATCATAATTCTACTATAGCCACCTGTGTATCGAAACCATCGGTGTCACCGTTGGTACAATTGCCCCAGATCGCGTCGACTTGTCCATTTCACTTGCGACCAGTTCCACGCCCAAGCCTCCAAAACTTGTATTCACATGATAATTAATCTCACTTGACATTTCTGTATTAATTGGACTGGTTTTAATCCTATTACTTGTGGCGCGATGAAATTGTAAAAACACTACATGGGATCAGAAAAAAGTTTATGCACTTTCAAACGAACAGGTTGACACATATGCATGAAGTAGGACTTAAGGGCATAAAATGGATAGGACAAATATCACAATAACTGGGAATACTTACCTAAGTTTATACCTACTAGAGTAGACGGAAGGCAAATTGGTTTATAAAAAGAACCTTGAACTGGCAAGAATAATTACAGAAAATATTTGAGAAATGCAGTATCCCTGAGACTGTAGACAAAGACTGCAAAGAATGTAAACTGCTTTAGCAATCTAAACAAATGCGTAACAGCCAGCAGCGAATTGTAATTACTGCAGATAACATTTAGCCGAGATAATGGGTCCAATCTCGCATTCCAGCTGCGCTGGTATTCCCAACAAACGCCTCAGGCGTTCCAGAGTAGGTCCGACCCCTGATTACGCTTACCTGTTACTAATTTCGGGGCCAGGTTATGCTAGGAATGAGCAATGACTAGAGATGATACTGGTTGTGAAACCTTTGAATCATATAGCTGCCGCTGACCATTCGCCGCCGAAGGTTGCGGAGTTGGCCCGTTACTTGTTGTTTCCCAGACACACAATCAATACGATTGCCATCGCTGTGATACGAAAAAACAACGGTTATGATTCTAATTAATCATTATTTCATCTCTTGAGGTAAAAAGGATTCAAGATGACTGATAAAAACAAATAAGCACACAATCGCGATTTATGTTTACACGAACCCTAGCAGGGACATGAGCGTCATACGACTCTAAGGGAATTAAATATGCGCAGACGCACCTGCCAAAGATGTGTTCGTAGACACGATAAAAAACACAACGTAGCATTACCCACTGGTGTATTAGGTTAGTATTAAATAAAAAGTTGTAGAAGTTGTTAACAGCTTGCCTAAGACCCGCTAACATTAATACCATCATAAATTACCCTACAGCTATTACTTATCCTTTTTAAAGAACTTGGCGGTAAGTAGTTGATGTGTGAGCCATAACTTCAATAAAGTTTACAGAACTTATTTATATTACTTAAAACTTACTCTACCCTGATGAAGAATGAATTACCTACCTATTTACTATTTGATCAGTGTGGTATTACAAATACTTTGTCAAAATCGTAGACTCCCTTATTAGCGAGTATTCGGTAGCGGCTAAGTTACAGCCATTCCCTGTATAGAGAGAGATATATATATATATATATATATATATATATATATATATAGGCCCTATAAACATTCAATCTTTCTTCAATTTTGTCGCAAAGGCAATATAAAGCTAATATAGATCTGTCATTCTGGGCTTCCTATTAACATGTTGATAATATCCTCTAGCTGAAAGCGCTGTTTTTAAAACGCCTTCGAGCGCTCTTTAATGGTATATTTAGGTACACAAATTTCTACATTGGAACAGAATTACATTAGTTTTGTTGAATCTCTTTTTAAATTACCTTAGAAGTATTTTCTATAATAGTAAATTCAAATTTCATTTACTTTTTTTTCTTGTATGGTGGGCGGATACAGGAAACACTTATAGAGATAGCTACTGATTATCCTGGGTAACAATTATCTCCAACCTTTTACGCTCAAAGTATTGGCAACGTAATAATTGTTATTGTATAGATTACTATGTAAGTACGAATAATAACTAATAAGCCTCATATACCAACTAGCTACGTAGCTTCTGTCAATTAAAGAAAACACGGCATCTAACCGCAGCGGGTCGCGGCCACCGCGCATGCGCCAGACGGCAATGACATGTGCGATGATTGACGTGCGCTTGCGTTGTCCCCGGTGATTGCCAGTCTTGCCAGTACAAAGAATTTGAGGTTTGACATTGACTTTATATATATACGTGGTTATATTGATATCAAAAAGCAGAGAACGAACAAAAATAACAGACATGTAGCATTTTTGTTCTTTATAGAGATGTTAGGATAGTTTTATGTTAGTTAATTTATTAGGGGTCTTTTGATTCAAGAGTAACCTTGTTATGAAGTTAATGTGTTCCAAAGCGACCTGCACCCACTACCTACTCATACAAACCTAAACGAGTTCCTCGCGCTCGCGGACGGAGTCGCGCGCAGAAGCTAGTCGTAAATAAAACGATCAGAAGAAACTTATACATGCCAGTTTTGTTTCCAGTATTACACCATACGGTATAAATTACTGGTATCCGTCATTATAATAATGTATTCACCGTAATCAAGACGGTAATCAATCAGATACCAACTAATGACTTCGTGCTGCTAATGTCGTATTGACATACTACCGAAGCCATGTACGGAATTAACACTAATGAAAACTATGTTTTTAGGAAACGTCCAATAATGTTCGAGATAAAATCGAGGAACAGCCATTGAAAATTTGAAGACGCGGCCGCCCACGACCTGCCTACGATTATGAACTTTGACAGTCTTGAGTATCAGAAGCGGTTGATTATGCTATAAATCTAGCCAGATGAATGTTGGTATTACTGTATTATGTAAGTGATTTGTTGATGGTTTATGGAGTAGGGACGGACGGCGGGGGCGGCGGCGCCGGCCGCGCACGTGGCGGGCCGCCTACTGCTCCTACCTACGTAAAAAGGAATGGGTCCAACGATTAGTAGGTGTACTAAATTGTGCGATCTGATTATCGCTCCGCTAATTGAGGAATTGTGGGCGACAGCCTTGCTTCTAATAACGACGTAGGAGTAACAGTTTACCATATCTTTGCATTTTCATGAAATTTAATTGAGTTTTTTCGTTTCTAAAGGTTAACTACAAATTCGCCGACCTGTAAATAACTGACCAAAACGGGACATCATAACCATGGAGTTAATAAATCTCTTTGTACTCGAAAAATGAGCAGAACAACTGACGGCCATCGTAGTAAACATGTCCTAAAAACCGTATATAAACGCGTATTGACAATACCTGTATTGTTGAGAAGGTGCATCGCACACAATGCACAGGATGCAGTTTGTAATGCAGGTAAACGGGTGTTTTTGCAGCCACAATAGAGAGGGTGGACAAATCGAGAGTTTCGAATGGTGATCATTTTGTAGATACGAATAATTGCAGGGCTAACTTGTAGGTGCGATCAAATTCGAATCATTATTGCAAGGTGTTTTAGGATTGATTGACATTTATAAAATTGTACGTGGTAAATATTAAGTTGTAGCTGCTAGTGGGGAGCCAGAATGATCCATAGGTAAACGATTTTGATAACTATAAGAAAGGTGTTTTTTACTAGATTTATAGAGACAGCAATAATTGATGCAATGATATTGGCCTCACTAAAGAGATAAGTGCTATGTGGAATTTTGGTCATCCTGTAAAGTCGTACCCACCATTTACAACAGACGTAGTATTATCGGTAAGTATATTCTTATCCAGCAAATATTTTCCAATAGGGGAGATGTGGGAAACGAAGTTTATGTGAGAGAGCGGGCGATACCTAATAAGGTAGTATTTATATACATACTGTTATTAGTATTTGTTCGTATAACCTTCAGGCTATGCAAATGTCTATGCGCTCTTGAATTGATCGTAAAGTCCTGTAAGTCACTGGTCATGACGACGCACAACGTGTAAGCGAGAAGCCTAACCGGTCCTGCAGCTGCGCTCAACACGGTTATACACCCATGTCATTAGTCCTCTCTTTAGAGCTTAAACTTATAAGAATAAGGCTCTATATTGTTAACATATTTTCAGACGTGACTACAGCGTCTACGGAGCACGGTGATATATCGGTATAATATTACCGCAATCAATCCTAGCACGTGGCTCTCGCGTGACTACCCCACCCCATCAATAAACGGTCAATCGAAACGAATTTTCAAAACCATACCAAAGGATGTGAGTTACACGCATCGTTATTTATACAGGCTCCAGGAAGGTTCTAGAACAAATGTAAAGGAAGAATTAGAGTTCAACACGCACCACATTTCATGGGACCTTCCAATTGGAATTTTTCGCTGACGCCTGCAGCAAACATAATTATTTAACTTTTATAAAAGCGCCTACACGAAATGAGTAGCAATGTATTTTTTTTTCTGTAACCACTACTTAGCTATATAATATAGCTGAGTATGTGTCAATAATTGATTATGTTTATAACGTGATCGTAATTTGAATTGAAATTGGATTAGTTAATTATCTGAAAGAGATAAAAGTATTTCACAGCATTTCATGGGTAAGTCCACATCGTAGTTTTACCACAGAATTTAAATTGCAATTGCTTTACACTGAGACTATTATCTGTGATCAGTGTTCGGATTATCACCCAGTCCATCGCCTGCGAGTAACGCGATACTTTCTCCCTATCTGGATGATCGGCCTTACGATCCAGTTACGTGACGCGTGTACGGCTAATTCGTTAGGAAATCAAACCTCGTAAGCTTTACTGCTGGACAGATAGATAGTCACGAGCATGGGTACATTGGTATACAACATTTAAGATTGCTCGATGTTGCATTAACCAAGTTGTTTATAAAATAAGCAACGTCGAAATAGACACTTTGATTAAAGTTAGCCTTGATCCATCACATAGGGGAGACCGAGGTAAGTTGACACAAAGGTAAGTTGACACAACGTCAAAATCTCAAAAACTATAAGCAGTAGAAATTTCGCATCAACGTAGTTCTAACCGCGCCTTCCCGTTGACCAACTCGTCAGTACACGCCGAGGCCACCAGGCGAATGGTGGTGGAGCCACAGCATCAGTGCTCAAAATTTCACGAAAAGTAGGTTTTTTATGTTTTTTTCTACGCTGTTTATTTAGGTACATGTTATATTACTTGTGGTGCGCATTGATCATTTTTAAAGCATAGGTAGTTAATTAGGTTTTATGCAGTCACTTTATTTTTTAAATAAATTAATGGCATGTAGCTAAAAATCACGATGATATATACAATACCGTTAATTTCGAGGCAGAGGTAAATTGAAACTCCTTGTTTCAACCCACCTCCGTTGTTGCAACTTGCCTCGATTTAGTATTAATTTGTATTAGGTTTTTGCTGACTGCTGACTTATATGAAGCAATGAAGATGAATTGAGGCGAAATCAGTGTTCAGATATACAAATAGGCCACCGAGGAAGTTACCTTACCTTATAACGAAAATATTTTGGGAATTTAGCAGTGTTAAACTCAAATTATGCATGGCTAATAAAAAAGGCACGAAACACCTACTTAATGTTAAACAATGAAAGCACCTACTCAATTAATGAAGAAAAAAACTATTTTATGTAGGCAGGTAAGTTACACAAGTAATTGATTATTAGATCTGTAAGAAGTTGTATTCAAGTTTACATAGTTATAGTGACTTTACAGTCTAAATGTCACTTCAGTACAATGGATAATATTATATACTGTATATAACACATGTCCTTTATTGGAAATTATGGCATTTTAGTATTTAATAATAAGGATATCAGGTACTACTAAGATACTTATTATTGATAACCCACTTAAAATGTGCCTAACTAATTACAATAAAAAAGAAATTATTTTATAAAATGATTATACTTATGTATACAGAGTACACTGACTTTTTTGTAGATTGATCTCAGGGAAACTTTTCTGCAATATCAAAAATGTATATTTTTCTTCATTAAAACTGATTACTCACATAAATCAGCATTTATTGTTCTCATAATCATAGTCTCTCATTGTGTGTCAACTCACCTTGGTACCTGTTTCAACTCACCTAAGTACTAGGAGGGTTGAAACAGCGTGACTTAATTTAGAAAAATAAGATTTTTAATTAGTTCTCATTATGAATTGCCATTTTGACTGTTAACATTCAATAACGCATGAAATTTGCTTTCTTATGATATATTTTACATAGTTCTAGCTCTTATAATGAAGCAGTAATATCTAGAAATGTAAATTTTGTGTCAACTCTCCTCGGTCTCCCCTATTCGAAGGAGTCCGAGTAGAATATAATCAAAAGAGTTGAGTAAAAGGAGCACAGTTTAATGCTGAATGTATAATACAAGCTATCGTATAGTTTTACTAACTACGAAACTAGGCCGTGCTATGAATGCAGCTGTGTCAATATTTATCCTCAATAATAATAAAAACAAACTGCCCAATTAAACAAAACAATCAATACTAACTGAGGTTCGTGACTAACACTGACACATATTAACATACATAGACATAGCCGTTGCCTAACTCGGCGATTAGAAGTAATGCAACCCGATCAAAACAAAGGCATTAAATTGTTGTATGGAGTACTGTGGCGCCTAGATTTAGTCTAGAAACCAGCCTAGATAAAGTAAGATATAATAGTAGATATAGTGGACACGACTCGACTCTGCGAACGTGAAATGCCCTAAGCGATAGTTTAGTATAAAATTAAGCTTTATGCCATCGAACACTACTACACAATCAAGGAATATACGTTATCTAACACAGATTTCCCACAAAAATTACAAGTTTTCCCACGAGTCTGTTAATGTTAATTGAGATGAAATTTATTCGATAGGGAAATAAAAGTATTGGAATAAATGAATTCCAAGATTTGAATGAATTGAGGTAAAACTACCGCTCTTTTACGCGGTTTGTAACTTGTAGTAAGTACGTCTACTGGAGAAGCTACATAAATTCTAAATTCCAAAGTAATTAGTGCGATCCCTGCAATCTAACCAATTTGAAAATTATTTATTCACCTAATTAGTAAGTACTCGTCTATGATTCAGTCCGCTTTAACTAAAGTTATTGGTTGAATAACTAACTACTCCAATGACTAATTCGTATTAGCAATAGATGGGGTGGAACGAACTCGTATTTCTGAGAGACTATAAAGATGCTGAAGTATCCAATCTCACCAAATTGATTATGTAAATGAAACCACCTTCATTGCATGAAATTATAGGCATCGCGACGAGCAATAACAATTATTAGTTGTAATAGGAATTACTTCTATGTATAATGTAGTTACTTATTTATAACCGTATATAGTTACTGGCGTTACTGCAACCGTGTGGTATATCATACTCTAATATTTCCGCATAGAAATATAGTTAAAAGCGACTGATAGACGTAATAGGTGTGTAGACACTAAATAAAATAGTCAATGTCATATTTTCTAAAAAAAGGATTTTAAATGTAGTCTAATGGAGAAAAAATGCTCCGTCCCTTTTTCGCAAAACGCAACTTCATATGAAACGATGACGCTTGTAGATTGTGACATCACTAATAATAATAGACCAAGACCATCGTGTTCGACGCCGCCATCGACGCGGACTGCCGCGCGCGCTGCTCGCTCTGCGGCGGCCTCGCAGACTGTGGCGTCACAAACTGTTTGCGTTTTCTCTCTCTAACAAGCTTGTAGATTCGTAATTCTTTGAGATATCAAGAGGATTATCGTTACTAGGCGTATTTTTTTGCCTTCTTTCTTTTGGAGTTATAATAATTTTCGAGTCTACACCCGTATTGTGTGTAATAATGAATACTCCTTAATGTAAGAACGGTCACTCGGCGCCACTTGCACTGTATCGCGACTGCAGCCATGTACAGTCATGTGCAAAAATATGTATCGATTAACATCCTCTCATAAATAAGCACCAAAACCTTAATCCGCTGACATAACAGTTATGGGACATATTTTTATGAGTAAGTTGTATGCACCTATATTTTTATATTTGACTGTACCACGTCCCGCAACTACGGTACGTTACTTGCGTACGTACGCAATATCCATTGTATCCCGTTGACGACGACGAGACTCGCTTATTAAAAATAACATTAGAACTTTTTTTACTGTCATAATATCATAAAACAGTACCTATGTACAATAAATTGTGATTTGTTAATCCGTCGGGCGGTCACAGTTCTGCCAATGATAGAGCAGTAATTCAATATTCGTGTGTAAAGTATACTATATCGAACCGGTGAACCACTAATGCTGTAACGACAGTCGCTAATAGGTTGCCCTGGTTAGTGCCAGCACGTAGCCACACGAAACAAACGTGCCCAGATCATGGACACCTATTGTTGTATAATACAAATAAGTACAATTATCGACAGATAAACATTTAACCTTCCCACTTGGAAACTGGTTCGTGACATGTAAATGAAGACTAAGTACAGGCATATTACATTCTTTGTTAATTTATCCCATTACAATGTACCAATACCAGTAGGTACCTACACATTTACTCGTAGTTATAGAAATAAGGTTCGTACATTGTATACATATACAACGGTTAACAATGAATTACGAGTACTTAGTTATTCATGAGATAAGAGCATCCGTTTCTTTCGTACAAGTCTGGAGTGATAAGGATGGGAATTATCGGGCTTATCGTACTTTTAATTAACTATACATTTGAAACAAACCCAAGCCACACTGTCTTCAACACTAAAGTCTGCATAAGTCATTTGTGCTTTAATTTGTTTAGAGAACAAGTTATTAAAGTTCATGTACCGTGGAAGAAAGTAGACTATAATTGGCAGAGTTGCGAGACGGTGCGAAATGTCTGCGATTGTCTCGATGAGATCTTCGTTGTATAGGTACTTACTTTATGCGTCCGAGAGATTAAGTACCTACTTTAATATCTTGCCAAGTATCAAAACACAGTAATGCAGAACCAAATATCTCTTGAAATTAGATCAGAAATCTGCTTCGTCACATTTCCTAGCAAAGAATCATAAATAAATAAATATTTGGGGACAATCTTACACAAATCGACCTAGTCCCAAACTAAGCAAAGCTTGTACTATGGGTACTAGACGACGATATACATACATATATAGATAAATAAATACTTAAATACATAGAAAACATCCGTGACAGAAAAACAATCAGAATAACTTTACTGATTAATTTAAGGGCATTCATTGGATGTCTAGCTTTCTCGATTTAAATGTGAGATACAAGCGTCAAATTAATCACTTGAAATCATATCTAAGGCTAACACAACTAAGCAGACATGTTAATAAAAAGTATCGAAAAACCATTTCTTTGTTGAAGTGATGATAATCAACGATGACTTTCAATAGTCACGCTATCAATTACGATCAAGCAATTTGGTCTGTTTGTTTCAATAAAACGAATTACAGATAAAGCACTGGACCCTCAATCCAACCTCTTAAAACTACTCTGTAATTTTCCAGTGACTCTTGAATCCATTCTACCGGAACTATGACAAGCTTGGACGCTTCCAAATATTGATTTTGATCGTTTTTAATGGGGATATTAAATCAGGTAGCTTGTGCTGCCATCGTCGGATTTAATACTTTGATTATCATGTCAATCAACGCTTTTCGATGTGCTAGACAAAAACACTAATTCTAAATGTCTGAATGTTTTTATACCTGTTGAATTGATTTTTGACAGAAATTTTAATGGCAGAAAGCAAAATAAAGATTTTCTTTACCGGTAAAACTAATTATTTTGGTGTCGACGTACTTACTGATTACTTTTCAAACAAATTATTTCGTTTTAACTAAGTAGTAAACAAAAGTTTACGATAGCTTTTGTCATTATTAAACACTTCATTGGGTATTCTGTCCTCACGTTGTCACGTTTCACATAAACAAAAGTCTTACGCAACGCAATGTTGAAGAAACAACTAACTTGTAAATGAACGGTATTTGAGAGTAAAGGTAACTAAATAGTGACAGCACAGTTGAGTAATAGTTAGACGGTGTTAAGGTCGGATGCTTCGTTTGCAACCAAAACCAATTCAATTTCAAACACCCAAGAATAAGTTATCAAATTGCTTTTTAACTTTTTTTGGGAAAACATGGCAGAAAAAGAGAGAGGTGTTTAGCGCAGGTTTTTTTATTTTGTTTTACCCAGCTCGCTCCGTGTAATATTGGTAAACTTACGACGGTTTTTTTTACAAAATATTTAATACTTATCCCTTTTTTAGCGTTAAAAAAGCTTGCTTGTAAAGTATACATACCTATACTGTACAAGATTGAATTACATTATAACGTGAATCTGTAGAAAAACATGGTTGGGGTAAAGTTGCTGAGACTGCAAGTCTTGATTTAAATCCAACAGTAAAAGCTCTCGCTATAAATGGGTACCAAGTTAAAGTTGTGTTGGGAAACTCGCTGCGCACGCGCGGCGTCAACCTCTCAGCGAATCAGAGTCGAGGCCAAGAGTTCCACGAACTCCGCGCGCCCGCCATTGGTCGAAAAGCGCGGCAACTTCCGAATATCCGATTTGAAAATGGAATCGTAAGCTCGTGCACGTGCGTCTACGACTACGTAGTATACGTAGATCTATGTATGTTGTGCTTCGTAGCAATAGAAAGTTTCTTTCGATTGTAATGAAACGAATGGTTGTTGTGTTTTCGTTTGAGGTATTGAATAGAGGAACAAAGCTTCAGCAAGCATAATTTTGAATAGGTAAACAATTGTCTCATTACTGATAACTACAGATAAAAAGGTACATGCTAAATAATGTTTTTGAGTATATGTTATTTTGATATTTTCTCGGAATAAATCTTAGAATGGATAATATTGTAATAAATTAAGAAGTTATTAGCAAAAAGTCATATTTCCACTGATCATTAACTGAATGACTCAGTTAAAGAATGACAAATATGTTTCATATTTTATTGCCACGCATAAATTTTACGAGTTTTCGTTTGTACAAGACTACTTAACATGAGAACATAACACACTGTATTGTACTAACTTCAGATTTGAACGCAGTCTGCAACTAATTCGTAGACAGCATCTTATTCCTAAGACAAAGAGCTATAAACTAGAGTGTAGAACTATAACTGCATAGGTACGTATAGCCTGCTAGATTTAAATCACGACCGGTGCCTATTCTGTAGGAACCAGTCCGGCAGGCGGGCTGTGAGCTGTGCCGTGAATCTAGCCGCGTAATAAAGTGGCTATTTCAAGCGTGCAACACGTACAAAGACTTCTATGAAATTGACATAAAAATATGGATTCCGTTAAATTGAAGAAGAGGAACTAGAAGAATGTTTATTTGACAGTGGCGTCAATTTCATATAAAAATACTTAATGAAAATTTTTTTGGAAGTCCATGTTACTTTGCAGTTTGCACACTTGTTGTTTACCTTACGATAGAGAGTCAGCAACTCGTTATTTCAGTACTTGTAATACTTAGTATAAAGTTTGATTGCATTTAATGTAAAACTATAGAACGTTCCTTTGAAAAGTCAAAGCTGGGCTCAATAATTTGAGCAGCCATGTAATTCACAATTGTTTCCGATCACGGCGATCATTTCAATAGAGGCGGGCCGCGGACCACTGTAAGCTTGGCCTCCGATTACTACTAGTCGTTTCGAATCCCGAACCATTAACATACTAGGAACGAGGTCAGAGACGAACACAGGAGCAGAGAACGTATTGTGAAGACAGACGGGTCAAAGTGTGAAACAAACACCGTTTGACCTCTCTCACCTCGCAGCGTGACAATTCGAGCCTCAAGCTCGTCATCTTAGATATACTAAAAGCAATTTTACTAAGTTAATCTATAGTTAACTTTAACTATCTATGCCATGATTACCCTGCCCTGCCAGTCGGTTGGTGCGCGGCGAGTGACAAGATACTTTAGGTATTGGAAAACCAATAATCTTCTCAATACATAGGCAGTTACTATTTTTTGATAATCTGCTATCAAATCTGTCTCGGTTTTCACGTACAAATCAGCGTCTGATTTAAGAAATGTACAATCATGTACAACTGAGAAGTGATCAATCAGTGTATAAGTACATTTAAGAAGAGAGTCTTGAGCTCAAGCTCAGGGACTCGAGACCTGAATAAGGCGATGGAGGCTATTGTTCCAAAAGGTCACGTCTGATGTGGCGCGAGCGCAGAGGCCCGCTTGCTCTTATTTTAACCTCGTTTAGCTTTTGATATTCGAACCTTAAGCCTTTGAAATTAGGTGGAAAATAGATCACAATCTCCTTTTAGGTAACATGAATTAGAATGGTCATGCTCTTAGTAATTATTAGGTAACCAAGTTCCAGGTAAGGCAAAATTCGATTTTGAAGAAGTAATATATTTTTGATAGCGATGATGATCAAAGTGAATACTTTTTCATCAAGTGGTCAGGCCCGCTTGCTCTTATTTTAACCTCGTTTAGCTTTTGATATTCGAACCTTAAGCCTTTGAAATTAGGTGGAAAATAGATCACAATCTCCTTTTAGGTAACATGAATTAGAATGGTCATGCTCTTAGTAATTATTAGGTAACCAAGTTCCAGGTAAGGCAAAATTCGATTTTGAAGAAGTAATATATTTTTGATAGCGATGATGATCAAAGTGAATACTTTTTCATCAAGTGGTCAAGACTTTTTATAGTTTGTTTTATCCAGGTGCTCCTAAATTGATCAATAAAGTACCGAGTACTTCAATGTTTTCCATGCCTTATTTACCATCTTAATCGGTCATAAATTTCTTTTGATCCTCGCGGCAGACATATTTCAATAAGCGCGCTCAACTAGCCAACACGCAACAGTTAGGTACTTCGTGTCAAGACATCGGTCACGTAGGCAGCTGCAAAACTAATTAAACTAGTAAAAATAATGAGACTTACCTTGAGTGCGCAAAAAATACAGGACGGGCCGAGGCAAGCGTGGCCAGAGAGCTCGCGGAAGCTGCGGCGGAATATGTCCAGATGCCAAAGCACCTGCGGGGAAAACCATTCGTTACCAACAGGATCAACACACACTGTATAAGGAACAGTTGTAATAAGGCTACAAAGTAGCTAAGTAAGTAATAGCCGCCATGTTGACTTTGAATTTACGACGCGAAAATAGAACGTGATGCGAGTGCCAGCAAAATTGCTACTTGCATACAACTTTACTAGTGAGATACAAGTTCAACATGTTAAAATGGGAGCTGGTAATCCTCAACCAGAAAGCCACTGATTATTAATAATAAAGCCTCTTTTATTTCCTTAATAATTATGTTAATAATTACATTCAATTCATACTTACACAAAATAAAATTCGAAAGCCACTATGATGTTGTTAATTATCGGCCTGCAGAATATTGCTATTAAATTACCTAAAGGCATAGAAAGTGTGCACAATATAGTGAACTCTATTAACGGATTATCGGCATCAAAACATTGGTGATATCAAGAGCTATCAAAAAATTAAGTCAAATACTGTTTCAACTTTCAAGTCTCATAGGCCTACTCTCAATAATGTTCTTCATAATCTTTACGGGATTCGAAACAATATTTCTAGTTTATTTCCGGTATTGATGGCTGATGCCATGTGAAATGAAAGTGCAATCAATACTAGTTAGCTAAGTAAATCTTAACTTAACGTTAGGTACGTTTCTTAATGAAAGACTGGCTTCATAATTTTCCATCAGCATCTGCGTGACTCGTTATAGATTTTTGTTACGTTGTGTGACGTGTGATATTTTTCCACCATTGTCTTTGGCAATTTTCTTCCTCAGTTTCTAATTGAAACTTCTTACACCAATATCCGGATAAAAACATGCATAGTTCAAACATGCAGGGTACCTACAGGTGGAATAATTTCACATTCTTTTTATTGACCATCTGTCGATAAATTCAAGTTAACAACTTTGTATATCTATACTTATTGGCTAGACTTCTGCACATGTGCCGAAAGCAGCTGCAACGCTATATTATAGAAAACGTATCTTCCAATGTTACTTATCTGACGATTCGACGCCTTGCCATTTAAGTACGATAATTTTATTTATAATTTCGCTATAACTAGTCGCCCAACGCCCAAGCATATGTTGATCGAAGATAAATAAGCGTTTATTTATTAAATGCATGATTGGTTTAAATTACCATGTTTGCGTCAGTTGCACGTGGATGAAAAAAAAACGCGTTTTATCTTAACATTTTTGGGTAGCGGTGACGTGACGATATGGTTTTAGAGGTGTTTTTCTTGCATGATTATAACGTTACGTGCAGCTCAATGCGCGTGGCGCGTCAGGTGCAGGACGACATGTGATGTCGCAAAAAATGCCTAAGGCGTTCCGGCGGTCACCCTCCAAAATAAAAAATAAGACGGTAGGGTGGGTGCCTCGGGCAGAGTCTAACTAGTGGGTTCTTAGTAAAGTAGGTAGCTTTTGAAAATTAAACTCTAATCCCTTATTCCATTAAAGAAGTTTTTAATGGAATAAGGGATAAAACTCATCGCAAATATATTTACAAAAACAAAAATCTTTACTCATAAAACTGCCAATATTGTTAAGAATATATATAAGAATAAAAGAAATCAATTTATTCATGTTTAATCAAATGCCATCCCACTACTATATTCTAAAATCGCTCTTCTTGGGAAGCAATTTGACAATCTTTTTTATATGAACACACTTTTACAGCTAAATATAAAAACCAGTCCATGCGATATCATGATAAACCACTCGAGACGAAGGCGAAGCTATCGGTTACAAAAATAATGATCACATACTCGTAACGCCAACACATTTCCTGTTGCAACCTACGAAACTGATGAACTCATACATTGTCATAAAAGAGTGCGTAAAAATAGAAACCAGGCTAGAAAGACCTTTGGCGGCTATACCAGAGTTAGGTAACACAGGGTCTGGTTAGGCTGTTTTTTTCCTAGCGGTACTACCTGAGCTTATTATGGGATGGTGAAAATGAAGTGCAGGCGATATGGTCTGAATTTAACAGAGCGTAACTGTCTACGATTTATGGGAGAACTAATGAGAGGCTATTATTGTACACATAGACATTAGACGCTAATATATAATCACGTATCATTTTAATTAAGTTACCTATATGTATGTTATATACTTACCTACTTTATAGTTTCTTACTATGCTGGTACCAATTTCATTTCATTTGACAATGTGTATACATTTTTGAATTTTTTTAACTCATTGATATTATAAATTAATTTAAATTAATTCATTTAAATCTATTATGAACTTTTGACGTTTAATGTATGTGGGCATTATAAATAAATGAGTATGAGTATTCTAGGTATTCTTCCAATATATATTTTAAGTAAGGAAATTGCTTTTAACCGCCAACACGTAGATAGTACTAGGTAATTAGGTTATTTATTTACGTAATACCCATAATTACAAATGCAAGCTTTTTATGCGTTAAAACATGATGTAGGTATTTACTTTACATTTACGTGCATTTACTCTTAGCTATTGAGCCCAGGAAAGACGACTTTTGTATGACCCATATATGTATCGTAATTGTTTCAGATTAATAGAGACAATCTTTAGTTAAGCTGCATGTCATTTGTTTAATAGTAAGTATCTAAGCCACTGTCATATTGACACTTTATGTTTTGTTCTATGTTATAAAATCCCGCAATCAAACTCAAAAATCGGGAACGAGCCTGTGCTCGGAGTTGTAAGTGTGTACTGACAACTCGGCGATCAATTCATCCATTTATTGTTTGTGACCGACCGAGGTCCAGCCTGCAGGGGCCAGTCTGAAAACCAGCGTCACGCCGCGCTGCCCAGCACATGCTGAGAGTGGAGAAAATACCTTCAATATATATATATATATATATATATATTGAAGGTATTTTTTGTTTCGATAAATATGTTTCTAATTCTGGTAATGTGAGCCTATGAATCTACTAGCTGCATCTATGAACTATCAATACAAACTTATTACGACGCAAATTATTTTAACCAGATTAGGAACTATCCATCCTCGCGCCTGTTACCTATATTCCAAAAGAGCGTATCTTCACAAGTTTCAGTCACGTATCTACGACCTTTTAGTCTTTATTAAATCGACCCCTACATCGCCCCTGTTCACCTGTACGTAAAATGTATAATAATACATACGATGTTTCGCGATTGTTCGCGGGCAGGTGCGCCCGCGCAGCAGATGCGCGAACAACGATGCTGCCTTAATCCCATGCTCATCATTACTGTTTTTTAGTTCGTGATGTTTTTAGCACTTGAAAAGGTTGAAGAAATTTATGAGAACCTGTCTGATACGTATATTTTTTTCCATTGAAGCCTGCATATATTTTGACATTGTGCTCATATATATAAAATGATCTGTGGGGGATCGCTAACGAAGACTAACACACACAGAATATTTGAATACCCGTCGTTCGGCGCCATAAATCAATGTTGTTTACATTTATATAATTTTTTATTACGTTCATATCATGTCATTACATACACAAAACCTTCAACATTTTCTATTGTTTGATTATTTCAGTATAATTTCATAGCCTGTAAATCCTTAACATCAGTGTCTACGTAAGCAAGTAAGTGCATAAATATTTGGCATCACATCACATCATCAGCCTATATACGTCCCACTGCTGGGC
The DNA here is from genome assembly GCA_945867215.1 of Epinotia demarniana. Lineage (NCBI taxonomy): Eukaryota > Metazoa > Arthropoda > Insecta > Lepidoptera > Tortricidae > Epinotia > Epinotia demarniana. Next base: position 20,941,334 of record OX244267.1, on the reverse strand, counting down.
ACAGGCCTCCTCTCATGTATGAGAGGGAACGGGCAGTAGTCCCCACGCTGGCCCAGTGCGGATTGGGGACTTCACATACACCTTTGAATTTCTTCGCAGATGTATGCAGGTTTCCTCACGATGTTTGAATTGGCATATCAGAAGGTATTTGTCAGTCTATGCTTAAATCCAATAATTCTACGCTCAATAGTGAATAGCAGAGTTATATTATATATTCAGTTTACGGGTTCTCAAAATGATATCCTGATGTAGAGTATAGATTGCTTAGGATATCATTTTGCATTTTATACACGGCGTATAAGCATTAATTTTGATGCTACCTAATTATTCTTTAATGAAGCAATGAATCAACAGCCGCTAATAACAGTGTGTTCTTTTCTCGATTACATTAGCTATGTGTAATATAATGCTTATTAACCAACTACGACGTCTGTTCATTGTGCAACGTTAAATTTAAGTACAAGGTGTTCTTCTATTTTATGTTCTACAATGCATTACAAGATAGGCAAATATGACAAACGATATGTAGTTTTATCTGATGACGTAAATAAAAATGTTATAAAAGATGCGATACCTATATGTAGAACTTTGACTAAGTACTTCGCAATTTCTTAGTAGTTGAATAGATATTATTCAAATTATTTCAAGGCAAAAAATAAATGTGACTCTCAGGAAGACTCAGTAGAGTCACAACATTTTATAGATATTGACTAGAGTATCTCTACTAGATACAATATTGAAACACTGATCGATTTGCAATTTGCCGTGGCCAGCGGCTGAATTAACATCACCATTAGTGTCCCATATAAACTGTAGCATGTTTCTTAAGTAAATGTATAACTATTATCTTATTTCGTATGTGACACACTCTTATTGTTTGTATAATTTGGTTAAAGTTAGCATTAATCTAATAAAATTTCTTAGTATGTTTAAGTTTACCACAATACTTAGTTAATATTTGGCGGATGGGAATATAATGTCTAACTAAAATGACATATTAAAGACTGGCCCTGAAGCCGTGACTATGGTCTTTGTCTCTACCTAAAGTACAAAAAGATGATTAATCCAGACTACTAAGTATGTTGGCAGACTACTTGTATTAAATAAACACGTATTATACGATACGAACAAACCCAGGTACAAATTGACCCTAGTTTACGGTACTTCCGTGTGTATGTGCTATGCAATTTTCAAGCGCTAGGTCTGATTACGCGCAGGGAATGACAGATGCGCGCCGCGCATGCGCGAGCCCATCAACATTTCCAAGAAGCTGCTGAAACACTTTTTACTCGCGTAAGTAGGATCTCTACAGTCGTGAACAGGAGGATTTTAAAGTGGCCGTATTAACAATTGAATTGTGATTGAGATACTGTGTCTGAACCAACGCTGTTAAATTTTGTACATCAATAAGTACAATAAAGAACCTCTGGGAATTACCGGTCATTCCTAGAATTTAGCAAATGATTGTGTTAGAAACAGACGAACTCTAAGATTGTAGCTCGAATAATTAGATCGATCTTCAGTAGGATACAACGGCAGTCTAAGGACCGGTGATATTATGCCCGTTCTAGAATATCGCACAAAACGGTCTGATTCACTTTGAAAGTTCTTTGTAAGGAAACCCAAGGTGAGGTTAGAAAAAAAGTAAGCTGATTTGTACGTCGTTAAAACGGTAGGTGTTATATTATAATTGTACTCTTATGTTCTTAACTACTTTATATAAAAGCGTAGCGTAGTTGTGTAAATTAAAAAATATATATATTGATATTGATTTGGTTTAATATTTTCCAAAGCATGTCATTATTCTGGTACATGTCGTAAAGCACTGTAAACAACGTCAATATCACCCGTCAACAATCCTCTAAAGCCTTACGCCCACTCGCATTGTGAAATACTGAAGCCATTCTTCGTCGAGAGCGCTAAGTGGTCCAGAAAACCAGTGTACTTTAAGGTTTACCTATAGCTCGTGACAAACAGATAAAACTTCCCACTAATGGAAGGGGACGAATGAAGATAAAGAAAAACTATTTCGTAACACGAGTCAATATTTGATAAGAGCGTTTAGACATTTGCAGGTGCTTAAAAGAAACGATTTTGACTGTAATTCCAAGTTAATTGCCCTAACATTGGAAGTTTAATTACACTTTTAAAAGTATGTGGTAATTCAGATTAGGAATATAGACGGCACGCGTCTTTGAGTAGAGGCGGCTTCAATTAGTTTCTAATAAGTAATAACGTTTGATCGCCTTAAAGATATAAATAATTACGCTGCAAAATTAAAATATTCATAATAGCCTATAGAGTCCTAATGCAAATACAGGTTGTGTGCAGTTAATGAAGTCGATTGATGAACAGTTTGAAGTTTGAATAAAAGACTTCTACTTCTACCTACGCAAGCCAATCTCCAAAAAACCCCCTCGTGTCTCCGTTTCCTTCCGTGTGTTTCCTTTCGTGTCTCTATAGACTTGTAATGTGGTGATTGAAGTTGGACGTGCGTATAAGTGCAGGCAGTAGCCGACTATCTGAGTACATCAGCAGTTTATTCAGCTCTGCGCGAAGCCTTAACGAGGACTGCGTCGATATTAAAAGGTCGTATACGCCCATCGTTAGAACTACACCTATGACTTTGTGAATAGTAGTTGGCGCTAGCGCACATAACGGGACGACTGCCACAAGCTCGTAATCATATTGTATATATATAAATGTGCTACCTCCCTACAGATACCAACTTGTTGTGTATTCAATCTAATAGGAAGGACGTAGAGTTGATTTTTCTTCGTACTATTGTTGCATCTCGTTATAAATACAGGGAGCTTTAGAATAGTCGATTATACCAAACACAGTAAACACGTGTTATTTATTACCAAAATAGAACAATCGAGTTGCTAAGTTAGCACTTGAGTTAAGCAAAAACATTTATTTTTTGTTTGAGCGCCTAAGTTCTTGGTAAAACTGGCGCCGCTGCGGCCACTAGAAGACCCACTAATCTCTCCTACGAAAGTACGTCACGGTTTCTTAGTAATAGCGAGAAGCATAAACGAACGATTAAAGGAAGCATCTACTAGGTAAGCGGTTCGTGTGAACACTATTAATATTTATCGACTTTTATCTGCGCTTGTTGGCAGTTTTTTCAGTACAAATGAATCACGTAAGGGTCAGTTTACACACGTTTTTATGCGAGGGAGAGCAGTGATGCGTCCCGCGTTGAATTTACAATGTAAATGTAAAAACTACGATTTGACGGCTGGTAACTCTCGTGGGAAGCGGAGAACCCACACGATTTATCGCGCTAATCGCTCACTAATCTGTTTTAAGCTAAACTAGACGTTTCGATTTTTCTTTTGTAGGGTTTTCTTGCGTAATACAATTTAAATAGGCAGGTGTGAAATAGCGTGAATCTCATTTCGCTGCCATTTATCATGTTTTTTTCAGTTTTTTTAATGGTGATTTTTACTTATCTACACTGCACAATTTACAACACAGAGCGAGGTCTATATATATAAATATATGTACATATTAATCAATATGTCGATAGTCTACGTAAGTGCACGAAATGCGTTTTTATGTAGTACCGACTCTATTTCACGGATAATTGAGACAACATGAAATGTGCTACAACTATCTGTTACTCTACTTTTATAAATTGATATTTGGTGTGTTTTTGTCAGAAATAGGAGAGTCAAGTTTGAAAATGTTATGCTGCCCGCGGCTGAAAACTAATTTTCAAACGTAGCATTTATCTTTTTCGGATGTTTGATGCAACTACTCGATTAACCGAAAATGTAATAACAAATGACGGCGTCGCGCGCGCAGACGGAAGTAGATTTGAATAAAAACATAGACTTCCCCTGCGGAAGCCGCGCCTGCACTTTTACGTTCGACGCCGTTTTACGCCCAATAAAAATTGGACTATAAGTTTGGGTCTGGAATAATTCTTATAATAGTTAACCACTGTTGACCAACTGGTTCACAGACAGCAAAAGTACTAAGAGCCTAATAGTTACCGCCTGCGGCGGTCCAATTGAAAAATTAAAACATTGTAATTCTATGTATCGACAGTGCAGTAGTATGTAGGTAGCTGTACAGTGTAGAGGGGTATATTCGACGTCAAATAATCCAGGCAATTTGCACAAAAGCTCTTCCAACTAAATGGGCAAATCAGATTAATTAAAAATAATGTTTAAATATTGATTTGTTCTGCCTCTCTCTGTTCTCCCTCTGTAGTGTAATAAATATACATATGGAAAATGGCATGTACATATTGTACTGCGATGCAACCACAACCACATATTTCGTCACGAATGCTTTGATGAAGCAAAATCGTGCATGGACATCAAACCTACGTATTGACGTAGGTTAGTAGAACGTATATTGGACTTTTGACCTTGGTTAATTTTATATTTATCTAACAATTACACCAATTCTATAGTACCTAGGCATGTTGCAGGAGCAAGACGTCGATGCAACAGTCCATATCTGAAGTAAGTATAAATCATATATTTTGTGTTGTACACTAGCTTTATCGGTAATAGAATCTTGCTTGTTTATAGAGCAAGCGGTTTTATAACTGAGGCTCTCAATGGGGCGATGCAATCCAGTAAAATAATTGAACACTTGAAAAGTATTTTTCTGATTTCCAGATACATGCTCGCTGTAAAAGATGAACGTAGAAGATAAAAATGACAAATGAGTCACTTGGATTACAACATATATAATGAATTTTACATTGTTATTGAGTCTGTCAGTCAAATCATGTAAAATTTTTAGGTAAGACGCGTTGTCAGAAAGATATAGGGGTTAAGAGGAAAATAACCAAGATAATAATTAGAGATACTGACAAGTTTCTGACGCTGCTGACACGTCAAAGTAAACAGAGAGGACAAGAAAGGAAGACCCTGCAATCAGATGGGAATCATGTTTTCCGAGGAGAAAGAGAGAGAGAGAGAGAGAAAGTTGTCACAAAGACAAAGATGTAGGTACATCTCCCTTTAAATCACATTGGTAGAAAGGCACGGCATACTGATGGACCAATATAATTGCTTGCTGTTTTTACTCAATTTTATCATAGTTGGAAAACTCGTTCGAGCCGCAACTAAATAAGAGCAATAACAGAACCAGTTAAACGGTATGTAATGGCGGGGTTTGCGGACACCCGGCAACTTAGCCCGCACCGGGCAAGGGCCAGCCCTGGTATATACTGTCGAATTTGTTTCAGACAAATGGAAATTATGGGCCAAACGCACAGACGATCGGTAACATATCTGAAGATACAATGTGCTGCCTAAAATAAAAAATAAGAAAAAACAGTCGTTCTAATAACATTTGACTAATTATTTCACATGAATAATTGTTTTCAAATGATTTCAATCAAAACTTACAAATGATTAAACGATGCTAAACTGTAGAATGTAAAGTATACAAGTATTTAATGAAGGAAAGTTAAGCGTTTTTCGATATTACTTAATCGACCAGTAAAGACTTTATCGAATCAAATTACGGTTACTGTTACGATTATTACTTTACTTAAATCATTGGTTACGCGAGCGCGGAAAAAATTGTTCATTTGTGTAATGTTTGGAATTAATTCATATTAATAAAACAAAAATGAAATATAGTCGTATTTAAAGTACTTTCTAAAGTAAAATTAAGCTGGTTAATAAATTTGAATGTACTCTTTATCCAAATGGATATTGGTCTCTGTCATTCTTATTTTGAAAGACAGAGACGTTACATGAAGCTGTTCCTATGAGAAACTGAGGACATATCATGATAGTCAAATCGCACCCAAGTACTACATCACATCACATCATCTAATAAATAATTGACTAACAATTGAAAAAAACAGTATCAATGAGGTCAAATGTTATCCCAACAAATTAGGTTAAGATAAGAGACTAATTATAATTTAAATAGTAAGAGTGACTGTAGTTGCGATACCAGCTTTTATCACACTTCCGTAAAGAAATTACAATAATAAAAATAAGTATAGTATAGTATAATGTACCTCCTTCAGACGATGAGGTGGCAACGAAATATGGCGGAATCGCGACCCATTTTGCAGGTCTTGCGACATAAGCCTCGAGATACAATACATTTTAACATACATATGTAGCCTCGGCTGTCGGGTAGCCCCATAGTGGCGCCTACCCGCGAGCCAACTAAGACGAGAAGCTAAAACCTAGAGGGTTGCTACAAATGAACCGCTCCAAAAAAAACATACGTAGCCACAGATTTTTGATACTGACAGGATAAAACAGATTGCCTTCTATAGAATGGTGTAAGAAAAAACCGAATCTTTTATCTCATGTCACTCACGCGACACGATCGACATGCCATTATCTCGAAGAGACTAGATTTAGGCGAAGTTTACAGCTGCGGTTGTCAAAAGCTAAAATCACGAATAAAATATGCATATTGATTTATATGTATTATTAAAACAGGGCGCGGGCTTGCGCTACATGTTCACAATACATATGTATAAGCTCAAAGAACCGCAAGCGGCCGGTTTCGGTTCTTCCGAGAACGGCCAATTTACTTTTTATAGGTATTAAAAATTGTAATGAACGAGTTTCTACGTTCATTAAAACAGAATTAGTGCCTCCACAAATCTGCTGGTTCCTAGTAAAGATCGTCATTTGCGACACGCAGGTCGTTAGCTAACCTCTTGATAGAGGTGTCTATTAAGGCTCGATGCCTTTGCACATAAGGTACGATACATTAATGTATCATGAAGTGTAAATAAAAACATAAGATTTCCTGTTGTCGATATGTTAGGGCTTATGTGCATGTCTCAAAAGTTTTAATATCGCATAAAATTAATAATATAAGAGTAGGTAGACACCGTTTATATGCGGATTAAGATTAGAAGTAATTACAACCAAAAATTGGACTTTAGCCTTAACTTTTATTAATATTCACTGGAAAGACGCCAATTTAAATCTCTGTGCATATAACTGGTTATATATAAAGAAATTTAAGTTGACATTCATGTGGTATTATAGGTAAAATTTAACGTCCTTTGTTTTTTCAATTTAATTATCTTTACTGACAGCCATTATAATATGCAGTGAAGTTGTACTTCGGACATGCTGATTAGGGATGTTGTATATCTATACAGATATTTTACTCTCATTTTGCAGAGTTCAATCACCAATCAAGTTAAAGCACGTATGTCGCGTTCTTCGAATTATAACAAGGTATAAATTCAAAGCATTACGTGATAGGTACGTATTAATCATCCATTCATTTATAAGTATTTCTCCATCCTATGTTACATAATTGATTACCAAAATATTTTTTGTTCCAATACGCTTTATCATTGGTAACCATGAGAGCTTAGTAACGCGTGATTTAAAAGGAAAGTAGCGGAAATATTTCGTATTTGAGTAATCATAGAGCTGCAATAAGCCAGGATTGCCCGCGAACCTTTTCCAGTGCATACAAATTGACCCCACTACAGTCAAGAGTGTAATGAATCCTGCATTAAAGTTAAAGAAATCGTTCCATTTACGCATCATTAGTGGTCACTGTCCGAGACGAACTTTGCCCCAGGGCATCGCCGTTCCAAACCCAATCCAAACCACGCACTCAAAAATTGCCCCATGCCCATTAACGAACATCCCTCTTTTAAAGTAGGGAGAGCGTCCATCCGTGGCGACGGTCACTTTATTTTTTATACCTGCGTACCTGTACAAAATCCCTGTATAATTTATACAGATATAAACAATACACCCGTCTCGCTTCTTCGAACGGGAAAACTGAGGTTTATTATGCTTTCTCTTTTACTCGAACGCGTTGATGTCGTTTGCACGGGACGGGAGTTGTAGAAAACGCAAACATCAGAGTAAACATTTTCGGGAACTATCTTCTTCGGTATATCATATTGATAAAGATTTTCAATTTTTCATCACGAGCTTGTACTGATAGTTTATCAATATGGGTCAAAACGATGTAAGTACATTATGGTAGATTATTTAGAATATCTGCTAGAATAGTAATAGTATTGGCGATTAAAATTCAAGATACCTAAGAAAAGACTAATGTACAAACATGAACTACGAGCACCATGAAAATTAAATCAGAATGGCCTATTTGCAAACAAGTTATTAATGTTAAAACCACACGTGCAAATAAATTACCATAAATTCAAAATATGTAATACCACATCTTCCTATTGGACAATATAAAACCTAAGCAATACTCATGTGCTTTCTTCCTAAATACTGCGAGATGCAGTCGTTTATTTTAAATCAAAGGCAAGGAAGGCTGTGGAGGGCCGAGGCCGGGAGGAACGGGAGAGGAGAGGGGGGGGGATCAAGATCGTGGCGCGGGCGCGGAACCGGCTCCCACAATAATATATTTAAAGTTGAAAATAAACCAAACCAGGCACTTCACCACTTATAAAATGAAAGTATGAAAGCATTGTTTACGTTTTGAGATCATGAATCGAGACTGATTTGCATTGCACGGTTACTGACATTGAGATCTTCTTAATTCTGCCTATTGTCCGAAATTTACAATAGGTGCTAATAACGAATAAATAGTGAAATCATGCAGCAAAAACAACTAAGAGTTTCATTGTATGTAAACATAAGTTTACTGTGTATTAAAGTATTCTTACCTTAGCGCTGTGGAATAAGGCACTGTTCCTAGTCATCTTCGCCTTCGTCATTATTCTGTCACAGTTCTCATCACAACACTTCATAAACTTTCATGTTGACAATCCTTTCATGTCCATGGGAAGCGGAGAAACGCGCGAACGGTGTCTACAATGGGAGCTCGGACGTGGGAGTGTAGGGTAGCGCTGCGTACGCGCAGCGCTCGCCGCGCCACACGCGGTCAACACACGAACTAAGACTCCTTACTTTCCCAAACTCTTAAAATTCCACTCCCGGAAAATGGAGCTTAGCTTATGTGTGGTAAGATTACTTTTTGAATTATACTACTGGACGAACTGAGAGTTTCGAACGGGTAGTAAACTATAAAATCCTGACTTTTCCATCTTTGACTCCCGAAATATGGAGCTAAGGTTATTTATTATTAAGGTTCCTTTGGAGTTTAACTGAATGAATTACGATTTTGATAGGTCAAGACAAGATCGAACAGTTTTTAAAGTGTTTTTGTACACTAGCGCCGCGAGCGGCTGTGAAAGAAAACAGTGGAAATATGAAAAACTCAATTTGAAACCACAAACATAGCATCTCTTTTACTCTTAACTTAGAACTGTAGAGTGAGAGTGGGAGGCGAAAAACGCTGTGGTTGGGAATAATCGTGATCCACGGCTCCTAGTCTTATAGCTTAAGGGAGATCAAATTTAAGCAAAAATAGACCATATGTCTACGACATAAGTAATTTTAAATAGTTATCAAGAAGAAGTTGGAAGTGAAGGCTTTTGTTTTGAGCGGCCATTTTGATTCGCATGACGTCACGGGAACGCGGGAACGCGGGAACGCGGGAACGCTGATGACATAAAAATAAGGATAATTATCTATATTATGGGAAAATGAGGACGCTAGGTTATTAGGTTTTTTGCCCAAAGGGATGTGAAGGATTTATGTGCTTTTTACAATGCTGTGAGTTAGTCTTGTTATAAAGTAGTACCTATATGTATGTAGTAGCATGACTAAAATAGATAAATTTTTTAATTGAGCTACTTCGCTGAAATCTACGTAAATTTGATTCGTCAACTGTTTTGAAATGAAGACTAACAGCAACTGTAAATAAACATGAGTACGTTATGTTATGTAAATGCCTCTTACGTAAAAGAATAATAATAATAACTATAACGTACTTCTAATACCACTACGTGTTTAGGTAGCGCAGAACCAAAACATAATCTATCTACCGTACGCACGTAACAAAAGACGATCGGAGATCGTATTATTGTGCAAGGCATTCAATCAAAAATAATAATATTTCGTATAATATAACCTGCTTCGTCTTTGGAGTCTTTTTTTAGGCTTGAGCAGGTGGGTCGAGAAAAAAAGGTTCGTTAAATTTTGAGGGAGGCGAACGCGAAGCCTCTACCGATCCCTTATTTAAGTCGACCATGTTAAAATTAAGACTCAGTCTAGCTAATTTATTTATTTCACTGGATTTTTACATGAAATCTTCACAGTCTCCTTAGTGAAGTACGAAGAAAACTGGGTGTTTTCATTAAAAAGTCTACAAACTTACTCTGATTACCACAATTTTTGGCCTATAAATAAATCTACCTAACTCATAACTTCCTGCATAGAATCTACTTGTATTGTATGCATATTTATAAAATGGCTCGTATTTAGAAGACCCATGCACAGCAGTAGACTAATACAGGCCGATGATGATGAAAATGATGTACTTAAACCTTAAAGCTACTCTTCCGAAACATCCACCTTTACCTACTTAAGTACCACCACCAGTTACCACCTTAATGTTGAAATATTTGTGATTTCTTTCTATGTGAAAGGTCGGGAATATACAGTATTTTTTGTTTTACATATTGCTCAAGCTACCGAGCTAAATATGAATAAATAGGTCACTTAATATTAAATTAATATTATTTATTTTCTATAAGTACCTACATATTTCGACAGCATTCGGCGGCTCAGCTGTATATAGTAGGCCTTGGCAGAGATTTGAGCCTTTTGTCTCGGCGCACGTGCGGAGTCTGTAGTTAAAGTACCCAGTGAACACACCTACACGATTGACACCAGTCCGTACTACATGGTACTGTAGAAGTTGTATGGTTAACCTCTACAATTATTATTTTATTTATTTAGTAAAAATTAAAATTAGATATGAATAGTGAGATACCTACATTGCTCTACAAAACTACTTCGATAGTTTGACCGTGGAGTGAAAATTACTGTCTCATTTCTATTTAACATAATTTACATAATACAGTAGTGTCTTAAATGTCTACAATGTATAGGTACTTACTCTACATTATTTTAGTATTACCTACTAAAAAGATTTCACAATACTGGCTATACAGCGCTATTTTTATTAGCAGTCGCCCTCGAGCCTTCCGGTTTCAGAGCCACGAAAATCCTTTAACCCTCTCTCTCTATGCAATGAATAAAACACGTTTAAAAGTCTAGTCTTTCCACCACCGAGTTCTCGCCCTTTGCAGTACCCACTAGGGGATAGTATGATAGCTATAGTAGAGCCTCCTCGTAAGCTAGGAAAAAGAAAAGGGTAGGTATATATACATTCAGCCTGCAAAAGAAAGTTAAGTTTCAACTCTACGTCGTGTATAACCAACCCAGTGCTACTTCTATTCTACAAACACTATATTTCATTGTAAGCCCGGTTTATTACTTACTATACCAGGCATAGATTAACTTCTTAGTTAATTTCGCCTATTGTGGAGTAGGTAATCAATAATAAATGCGAATAACAATACTGGAGTCCGATTGAAAGAGCCCAAAAAGGTGTGACTAAGCTTATCAGATGATTTATGTATAGGCACCTCACCACTTCATATCGAACTGGATAGTTATAAAAATCTACATAAATGAACACAGATGTTAATTTAAGATACATAAGCATAGTATTTATTACTTTGCGGATAAGTTAATTATCATATTTATGATGCATATTTTTAACTGATTAAACAAAATTTTGAGATTGCCATTGGTTAAGCGAGTTTTTATGTATTCATATTCATAATTACTATGCGTTTTGTCCGGATTATTTTTATTTCTTTACTATTATCTTAATTGCAACTGCATCAAGATTTCAAATGATTCCAACCTTTCCGGTCAAACAAAAATCGCACGTTTGTTTGAGCAAATAGTAATAAGAATCATTTTCATTGCTCTGACACGTTTTAGTAATAAGCTTAATTTCTGAACAGAAAGCATCATAAGCTTAAAGAGCTAAAGCTCTCCTCAGAATTATAATCTAATTTCACGCTTAATCCTGAGCTCCGGAAAAAAAGGCGTAGAAAAAACGAAGGGCAGCGAGATTCCCGACTATAAGTAGCGAGTCTATTACTTATTTTCATTCCTGAGTAATTGCGGCCGGCTTGGCCCAATTACCAGTACTAACGTTGTAGTACAGTCTGCATATATTCTTATATATTCAGCTCTGAGGTACGTTTTATTGAAGAATTAATGCGAGCAAGACTATCAACATTAAGTTTGTAAACCTGGAATCTATTACTAGAATGAAAATCTTACTTGCGAGAGTTCGTTTAGGCACTTAATAGACGAGGCTACGCTACAGTTTAGGCTTACTGAAGAGTTGAAGTAGGTATTTTAGGAAATATACCAATGTACAAATAACGTTGATATTGTAGGTACTACATATATTCCTTTTTGCCGGCTTTTATTAAACTTACACAATTTGTATGCAATTAGTAAACCATTTTACAGCCAGCCAGCCAGCAAGCCACTTACTGCTTGATATGCGATTATTTGGTGTAGTTAGGTGACCATTATTTTACCACCGAGCTGATCTGATGATGAAGACAGAAGACATATAAAATGACCATAGCATCTCCTAAACTACACTCTGTATACAAGATAAAACCACCTTGTTTGGACTTATTGGACCTCGATTAGTTGATGACTGTGCAAAATAAAGTACGGTCGTCGGTCTTGAACCAACAATTACAAACATATTTGACAGAAACATATGATATGGTTTTGCGCTAACAGTACACAATTACTAGAGGCACGAGGTGGGGAGTGGCGAGTTACTAACTGCAAGTGCAAGTGAGAAACGGTTTACTTTAACGAGATGTTGGTAGACTATTATTTAAATTACAGGAGCGTGCTCGAAACTCGGGTTAGGTCGGGTTGCCAACAACACGGACTTCATTCGATACAGTACAAATTATTGAGGCTGAAGTAATTAGGATGTTCTTTCTCACTCTTTTTCATCTGAGTACGCCAGCAGAAGAGGGAGATGAATTAGTGCAATTAAGCCTCCATCCTGATTTAGCAGAAAAAGAGGTCGATGGCGGTCCGAATAATAATAGCCTACAATAACAATAATCAGCACTTTCGCTGCAGCTGCAGATAGGTACTGATTTTGAGTGGTATTTGAGCTGGATTGACAACTTAAACACTAGTCATATGTGTACTAAATGTTAATCTGTTTTCCCAATGAAGAAAGAACGAAAACGAACAACAAACGAACTCCAACGTAGAATGTAGTTTTGAAAAAAAAAATGCAGGAGGCATCACACTAAAATGTCGTATTTTCTCTTTTCTACTCATGAATTGTTTTAATAATTCTAGTGCATTATGTTAATTATTTAAGAATGCAATTGTGAAGTTGCAGAAATTGCCTCGGCCAAGAACATGTACCTACGTGTAATTTGGATATCGTGTTTATACGTTTACGTTAATTGCCGTTAAATTAAAACTAAACATTTTGTCGATCTGCGTTTTATGTAGTCATGTTACCATTCTGCCAGTAGAAATAGAACACGTCGGTCCAATTCCTGCGATTATAACTATTTCAAGCGTGGTGATAGTTGGAATATAATCTGACCCCTCGATTATTATAAATTCCGTAATAAATTAATTACAATAGGTGTTAATGAAACAATAGGGAGTGAATCACGAGAAGCCATAGGTACGCTGAGCTGCGCGAACACCTACATGAGTCACGTGGCCTTTGCCAAAGAATGCAGCACAAAAAAATACTCTCAAGTAGATGCTGAGGTGCATAATTGCGAGTTTACTGTACCTAGAAAACGTAACATTCCTGAAATATTAAGTATATGACTTTGTTGTTACTAAGTTAAACTACAAAGTGATCAAAAATATGTGATCACGACTTTATTGTCAAGATAAGGTTTCTCTGCTATTTTTGAACCTTTAGCAACGTACATTATGAACGCATCCGCATCTAGAATCCAGAGCCCTCAAAGTCCCTTTTACGTATATTCATTTCTATTATATGTAATTAAAATACTTCTACTACTTTAACTTATACTGGCATTCACGTACCTACTTATTTAGAATTTGATAGCACTCTATTCCCTAAAGCTCACGATTATTAAATAAGTACCACCGTCGCTGACAAGCAATATGGGATTAGTAACTAGCACTTAAAACCAGCGGGGTATGTAATTAAAAGAATGTGTTAAAACCGCTTCGGAATCTGAATAGCTGTCATTTATCACTTCACTAAATAACGACCCCCTCAAACCTTCGAGGAGGAATGGACCTTCAAAATAAGTAATTATAATAGATATTGGGCTTTCGGACTCCTTCAATAACACGTTGGAAAGATTTAATCACTTTTGTTTAATAGGTTGCGTTGGAAGTTATGTGTTTGGCAACCTACCTACAACTTATAAGTCCTAAAACTACTGTTCTTAATTGCAATAGTGTCATATTATTTACATTTACTTTATCAAAAGTATCATTAATCATGGTCCTAACCGTTATTAATAGTCCCACGAACGCGCGGCAATACAATGCTGTATGATATCAATACAATGCTGTATGATATGAACTACATTTTATTCTAAAGCTGACTAATAACAATCGCTATAAATCATCCTTCACGCATAGTAGCCATCTTGTCAGGATCTATTAAAGTGATCCTCAAAATACAAAACATTTCACGCTACCCCTTTCATCCCTTTAATAAGAAAAAGTCGATGTTGCTTTCGGTTGTTTTGGTAAAGGTAGAGACGATGCTACCAAAGTCGTTATTATAAATTTGATATAGCGATAGATATACCCATCTACAGTGGGTAATACGTATACATTATTTCGACCATTAATACGTTTCTTAAAGCGATCAGGGTCGAGTACCTCCGATTAAACGCCTATCGATAGACTGTCCATTAAAGCTATATTACGAGTATTTGGATATTTTTTGTAAACTAACACGATCTTTCTACACGTGTGTTCATTTACAGCTCCTGCAACCGGTTTTGTATTTCGTACTTACCCACAAATACTGCCTATCCAGCTATCTCTTGGCTCGCCTCGGGGTTCCAGTTATGCTTACTTGCACAATGTGCCTTATTGCGTCGAACACAAGTGTTATTTTTCGTAGCTCTTTGGTTCATATTTGAGTTGTAGTAACTCGTAGTAAATTGAAACGAGTTCTGCGCTAAGTGGACGCGCTAACTCTGCTCAAAAGTAATTTACCGTTACAGAGTCTCCGAATATAGCCTGAGTAAGTCTGACGCGAGTGCAAAATATGGAATTGAACATGCCAGTATCACAAGATTATCATAATATCCAATCCTCGTAAAATAATTATCATGTATACTGTCACTATAATTGTTAGTTTTAAAAAGTGAGCATGTTGAATAAAGCGTAAAATGTTATGATAAATTGAAATAATCACGTAGGTAAATCTACAGAGATAAAGAACTTCATTTGATCATACACAAAATAACATTTAGCACTTTAGACTTCTCTTGTCAAATATTCGGACTTCGTCCGCGTGAAATGACATCCCCAATTGACAACATTTCATATTTTCATGTAGGCCATTTTATGATTTAGTTCGCTAGAAAATGTGTTTTTAAGCGACACGTGTTTTTTTATTTCTCCCTTAATTGTAATTTTCATTCAAAACTATCAAATTGAAAAGTTGCGAATTCCAGAAGGTTGTAAGTAAATTATGACGTCAATACTACGACTCTGTATGGCAGTTTGGACATCTTTCATATGGCAGCCACAATACTGACGTCACACACGGTGAAAACCAACTTTTATACGTTTTCGCGATTTTCTTAAAAGCGAGCAGGAAAAAAACACAGAAAACTACTTTATTATGTTCAGATAACATAATTACCGAAATGCTTTTCGATTTAGGCGTCATTACATATTTTGAAATATTGTCAATTGTAACCCTTTAGAGGATGGTTATGGGGTTAAAAATATCCTATGTTTTAATCCAGGTTATAAACTATCTCCATGCCATCATGTCAATCCGTTCAGCCTCCTGTTATTTATTGTCGAGTTTTTGATAGTACGCCTGTAATAACTTTCCGAGCAAAGAGGTAACCCCACCTAGCGTTATTGCCTTCATGAAGTTGAAGGCGCAATTTTTAATAACCTGTCAATAAATACGATAGATTAACAATACGAGTCGACTGTAGCTGTCGAAATCTTCACACCTAGAGACGTAATATAGACAAGTTAATTATGAAGAAGATGAATATTTGGACTCTTAGGTACTTGACTTAATCACGTTACAAAACGAACTCTTGATTGCTACGTTACTTTACTTAACAAGTTTAGTAGCTTACAAACTTGCATATTATAATAGCTATGTGTTGCATTTTGTAATACTTATGTGTTCGGATACTCATAATAGTATTTTATGCAACTGTTGTATAAGTAGGGTCTTAAAACGCGAGTGTCGTGAGTTGCGATGCGAGCCTTGGCGAGCATCGCAATTAAAGACGCCACGAGCGTTTTAAGACCAAGTTATACACCGTTGCATACAATACTTTTTCTACGACTAATTTTAAATAAATAGCATTTGACTTTCCAGGCAGTAAGTTTTCTGTTAGTTCTATTACTACTCACGCTTTTTCTTCAGCGGTGCAGTTATTTTCTTCTTCGTCCATTTTAAAAGGAACGTACACATTTTTCTTCACTTCGCAAACACGAATCAAATCTTAAGAAGTTATATAACGAAGAGTTATCACATTTCGTCTTTTAATTATTAACTGGAACTTTGGTGGGAAATTAGAAATATGACACATTGATACCTCTTGTTTTTGGTCTGTTTTGTTTTTAATTTCCTTGCATTTGGCATCCTAACCAAACTGAATCCGGATCCGAACCGAATCGGAACGGTTTATATTTATAAATAATACCAATAATTGGTAAAATATGTGTATTAACACACAATACATGATAATTTATTTTTATTTTAGTAAATAAATGATGTTTTACAAATATTTGATAGTAAATCAAAACTCTTTATTTCGAAAAATTTGCTTATGAAGTTGGTACCACCGCAATATAGTGGCTGATTAAAAAAAAGTTAGATGATTTGACATCGTGGTAAACAGTGCTTTTATGGAAAATATATGAACCAAAAAAGTACACTAAAGAGTGCGTTTATGGGCCATAGAGCATAGAGTTTTTCGACGGCTTATTACTGATGTCATTTTATTTGAGCTAAAGCCTATATAAATGACGGATAACGGACAACGGTACAGGAGTAGAAAAAATATTTAATTTATCTCGACGTTTACATTATATTACGTTTTATTAGGCATATGCTAAAACGTGAATGTTGTGTGTAGTCTTGTCGTGTTATAGACAGAAAATCTCAACATTATGTAAACACGCCTTTCAAATTCGCGTTGCTAATGCCTCAGGTGTCCAAACACTCGAGTCTCGAGATAGTTGAATGGCCTTTTATTTACACAACACGGTGCTTCGACCTATTGTTCTTAAAGTCATAATCCGCGGTTTGTAAACTTTCTTCGCTCATCGACGCCCGCATGACACGATACAATTATAAATATGTATCTTAACTTCCTTCCTCCCCTAAATAATATACGAACATCGAAACGAAGTATTTCAAAAATTCAGAAATAGAGATGTATCGTTGAAAGTCAGACTTTCCCCTGTGGTTGTAACAAGGCGATTCCACAACAATAAAAATCTAGTTGCACTTATTTCGTCTAGTGCCTGTCACAGTTTAGCAAGCACGGGCGTGTTTATGTTTGACATAAAGCATGAACCATTCACCCCGTAAACCTTATTTATTGCACAGTGTTGTAGTATGCACATATACTACACAAAACACACACATGCTACACATACTACGCAAAGCGGGTGTTTTTACTGTATAGCGTATTAGCTGTCTACGTTACAAAGAGAGACATCATCATATAAACCGAAAGACGTCCACTGCTGGACGGAGGCCTCCCCAGCGAGTGCTGAAGTGACCGGTCCTGCGCCACCCGCATCCAGCGGACTCTCGCAACCTTTACCAGATCATCAGTCCACCTTGTGGAGGCCTATCCAGGTTTCCTACTCCTATCAGACTTTGGTCACAAGTGGAGGATTTGTTAACATACCGAGTATGATGTTAGCACTGTGTACTTAGCGTGCTAAATCTGAGGCTGAACATACGATTCTCACGCTCCAATCTCCATTCATAACGACACTTGCGAGCAGGATGGTATCTGCAACCGCCTGATGCAGCAGTTATATAATGCTGAGATCCTTTCAACGGATTGACTTAGCAATCAGACCATACTGAAATATACCTAATAGTATAGGATCTTTATTTTGTTTCTACTACAGCTTTATATATATACTAGCTGTACCTGCGACTTCGTTTGCATGTTAATGTAGAAGTTAACGCATTTCTTCTCTTGGAAATAGGACACATTATGCAGTTCTAAAGTTCTAATTTTAACCTATCATGTAAAACTTTCAATAAACCTATATATTTTAGTTAAAATGACGTTAAAACCTGTCACTCTGATATTTAAATTATTAAGAAAGGAACAAAACATGTGTTATATCAGAGGCATTTTAAGTTTTATGAATAATGGGGTAAAAGTTTAGTAGATGTCTGTGGCAATAGGTCTAACAGGTAGGACACACGCTGCAGAACTAAATGTTTATTTATCTTCTTTTCTACATATTTTTAACACTGTGTTATGTTATATTATAAAAACGTGATGGATGACTGAAATGATCTTGAGTTCTTGAGTCACTCCGACTGTCAGGTAAAGATGTGTTTAGGAATTAATAATAGATAATCCTTCCGAGTACCCATTGACCGGTAAGTGTATACGTGGAACAAAAGATCTCTTTTTAATTTGACAACAGACGGCCAATTTATATTTTCCAAACTATACCTAACCACTAGGTAAGTTCTACAACATAATAATGTGTGTTGCAGGCTTTATGATAAAAGTAGTCTCTATTGTGGTCTCTATATTGGCTAAATGTTAACTTGAAGCCGCCTAAAGCCAGTGTGGCTGACACTGGCGCGGCCTGCGGTGGCGGACAATATTAAATTTGACAGCGGCGGACAAGTTTTATGTTGTCCGCCGCGGCCAGGCCGCGCCAGTGTGATGCAGGCCCAATACTAACGCGCTTCATAATTAATGTTTATAAAAGGCCCGTTCTATACTGATTTCATACATACTGTTTATTGCTGATAAATATAAATACTGACAAACCAGCGCAGCTATCACAAAACGGCGCGCGAGCTCTCTCGATTTTTCTCCATCCGTCTCTCTCTTATCAGATAACTTAGAAAGAGACATATAGTGCGAGAAAAATCGAGAGAGCTCGCGCGCCGTCTTGTGATAGCCGTGCAGTATCGTGACAATTAAATACTCAGCGCGTGATTCAATCTTGCAGAAACTCAAATAGACTTTGGCTGAACGCAAGAACAGCGCTATCGCCATGCCATTAAAAAAAAAAAGTGAGTCAGACTTTTGACGTTTGACGTTATTTTGTTGATACATTTATTGAAATTACGCCTCAATACGAATTTATCGCATATAAGTTTCCATATCAGAATCGATAATTTTTTTACGCTTAAGAATTTAATATGCGTTTTGTGAAGGTCTATCATCACAACATCGGATCGAAATTATTAATATTCGATAGTTATGGCAAGCCCGCCATTTTGACGTCACTGACAGTTGACAGATATGGCGGCTACGTTTTCAAGCAAAAGAAATTAATAATTTAATGAGGTCAAATGATTCCGAAAATTAATTAATCGTCGCAGTCGAATAAAAACTATCCTAAACGGAAGCTAGAGTAATAATGTGCTTATGAAAAAAGTTACATATTTTTCCGTTCATGGGAATCAAAATCATCGGGGGACACAAAAATGGTTAGTTGGATACTGGCCGATTCTTTTTTTAATTTAGAGATTTATTGATTAGAAGATGATTTAACTACTTAAAATGTCATACATTCACTTGTATCTGAATATTTCTCTTTTCAGCTGATGATGAGCGACTGTTAGATTAGAACACAGTCGCTCATCATCAGCTGAAAAGAGAAATATTAGGTATAGGTAAGATCCTAATATCAAAGATTTCCATTAACGAAATGTTGTTAAAGCGCATGTAGTACGATTGCGGGGCCGACGGCTAGGCTGTGGCTAGACCCAGCTTGCAAAGTTTCAATTGTACAGTATTTTGAAGAAAATGCCGACCTTTTTTCCATTTTTTACCAAACACGGGATAGCGTATATATAAATTCCAAAGACTTTCAATTTATGTTCGCAATCACATGTTCGCAACAATTTTCTTGTCGCGTACAACGAAAATATTTATAACAACTTAAATCACATTCCAATTCGTGTGCTATCTGTCCAGCTTAACAGCTATAACTGTTTCTATAATTATAACCTTCATCAGAAGCGGCCATTGTTGGAGATGCCCTGTGAGAACACATTTCAATATAAGAATTCAATCCAATAGGAGAGGCTGTACGACTAATAAACACCCAAATGTCATGGAGCTAATTTATCTGAATACATTTGCATGATGCTCAGAGGATATGGTCCGAAGATAAACGGCCAAGCGGAATAAAAGAAGCGTATGTGACGTGTATCGACGATTTTTTTAAGTCCTTTTTGTTTGACATCGCAGAACAACCAGTATCGCACGAGATTTCTCCAAAATTCTATAACCTGTTTGACTCGAGCCGTGCCTTGTGGCGTTTTCTCTCGTAACCGTTTAGATAATGAACCAGAAAAGCTGGAATCCCCTGATTCGCTGGCCCGCCGCGGGTCCCATTTTGGAGGTTAATCGGTCAAGCCATTCCGTTAGAGCATTAGTTAATATGATAAAGTAAAGGAACTGATTATTAAAGGTTTCTTTAATCATGTCAGTTAAAGAGAAATCTGTTTTATTTTGAGTTTAGTTCCTGATACCCAATCAAAAATTCCACGTACGATCGGCGTGGTTAGGTTAGATTAGGGGAGGATTTGATGACATTGGATGACGGTAGTCTTTTTATTAGGCGGGGAGGGTTCATTCAAGGAATTAACACGATGACGTGATGTATGGACAAGCCCTATGGGCAACTGAAAATTGTACAAATGAAGAAGCAATAAATTCTAATATTTACAAAATAGACCAGAATTCAGAATGTATCTCAATGGAAGCTGACAACAACAAACTTCAGGAGCACGAGTGATTTCCTTTTCGAGATGTGCCCAACGACGTGAGCGTGACCATTTCAAGCACCGAGCACTCCACGTTTAGAGTTATTTATAGACTAACTTTATGATCGGGCGAGGACAGGTTAACGCCCAAACTATCGCCCGTCCAGCCTCTTTGCATTTTATTGCCCATCTCTTAAAATTATCGTTTGGTCCATCAATGTTTTATGCTAATCCATTGTTCTGAAAGCTTTTATCGAAATTGTAACCTCGAATGCTACTAATGTCAATATTGGGGAAAATTGGAATAAATGTTTATCATTTATGATTGGGGAAAATTGGAATAAATGTTTATTAATTTATGTGCCTATAGTGTCAGGTTATCATTAATTTGTTAGCTATTGTATTGTATCAATGATACCTAAATCACATATATAACTGCTTAACTTAGGGTTGCCAACTTTTTTTGGCCAAGATATAGTATTTTCCAGAAAAAAAACGACAAATATATTATAGTAACCACGCTGTTAAAAATATAGTACCTACCTGGCTGGGCAATGTTGCTAGTTGGTAAAATTTAAATGAAACCTGGGCAATTTGAACCACTTCGTAAGGCCCCCCAAATATAGTATTTTTGCGTTGCATTTATATTTCTTCAACAGTATACAGAACAAAGAGTCAAAATATTACAATACTATATGATATAGTACGGCTGGCAAGCCTATGCTAAAAGTGAGGTACCTATACCATTCAAAATAAAAATTATGCGAGTAGGACAAAATACAATTATACTATATTTATAATAATGAGGCACTATTAACGTGGGCAATATGATGTGTGGTGTAATCTTTTTAATATAGGGTAGACTGCTTATCGGCGAAACGGAGGGTAGACACACATTACCTCCGCGACACATATCCCGGCTCGCTCGGATTGATCGCACGCGCGTCTTGCGATATTAATTAAGGAAATACACTCGGTGCTATATCGGACAGAATTGTTGGTTTTTCGGTGTTTGGAAGACTCTTCAAGGTGTGGTGTTGCTGGCCAGCAGAAGAACTCATCAGGACGACGGACACTACCAGAGCCGGAGCCTGCCAGTACCAGGTTGGTGGTTTGCCATATATTTGGGGATTTCAATGCCCGTTCAGTTTAACGCTAGGAGACCTAGGGCCAGTGCATGAGCTTATCGAAGGGTTCTACGCGAACATAAAATTTTGGTCCATTTCGAACCGGATTAGGTTTTCATTACAAGGCGTTTTACTTAGGGCAGCCATTTTGTAACGGTACGGTCTTTGTTGGAACTTAAGTTTAGCTTTATTTCTTTCGCTTCGGTTTTATTAAATCTCGGTTAAAATGGCTAAGGTTCTTGAAAGTAGGTTTAAAATCAAATATGATTGGTTTAAAAACACTTTGCAAATTATAAGCAGCAAAAGTTACAATTCGAGTGTAATATCGGCGCGGTTACGTAAGTTAGAGGAGTACTTTAATATGTTGACGGAAGTGTATGAAAATATATTATGCGCGGATTTGTCCCAGGATATCGTTGCTAGTTACGATGAAAAGTATAAGGAGGCTACAGATATCTATAACCAGCTCGATGCGGTGGCGGCGGCCTATCCCAGCTTGGATGGAACCCACTTGCCCACGGAGAGTGTTACGTCATCACGGTTGCCAAGAATTAATTTAATGTCCTTTGACGGTGACGTATTTTCGTGGACGAGTTTCATTAGTCTGTTTACGTCGCTAGTGTTATCGCGGAAAGATATTTCTAAAACGGAAAAATTCCATTACCTGATTTCAAACCTCGAAAAGGAACCGCAGGCACTAATAAGGCACCTGCCTATGGTAGATAGTTCCTTAGATACTGCTATGGACATTTTGAAGGGACGTTATGAAAATAAACGTTTACAAGCGGATTCGTACATTTCTCGGATTTTACATTTACCGGCGCTTAACAAAAGCGTGGGTCTTAGGGCTACAATTTTGAATCCATTGTTAGAATCAACACGGGCGTTAACAAATATTGGCCTACCGGTGGACCAATGGAGTTATATGTTATTGCATATAAGTTTAACAAAATTACCTCTAGATATTAAAACACGGTTTGAACAAATGTACGGCGGTAATAACTTACAATTGCCCACCTTTGATCAGTTAACGGAGTTTTTGCAAAACGAATGTAGGTTGATAGATACGGCGGCGGCGGGACCTATATTGTCTTACGCGGATCACACACGCAAACCCGCGCGCGCAGTACATGCCACGGAGCGCGGTGGTAATAATAATAATCAGTACCATACATCGGAATGGTCAAATACGCGCAACAATAAAACGGATAAAACTACGACCTGCGTTTATTGTCAACTATCGGGTCACAACTTAACCAATTGTTTTAAGTTTGCTAATTTGACAAATTACAATAGAAAAGATTGGATTCGGAACAACGGTTTGTGTTTCCGATGCTTTGGCAATCATGCAGCATCTGCATGCGCGCGGCAAGTACCATGCAATCGGTGCGGTAACAACGGCCATCACAAGTTAATTTGTACGATGTCGGCTCCCCGCTCAGTTTCGCCCGCAGATAACGGACACCGTTCACGGCACGCAATGGTTGCGTCACAACGGAATGATAACGGTAGTGGTCGACGTTCACCGAATACGTGAGGTATTTGTGATGACCGAATGCATCAAATGTCTTCCCTTTCGGATAACGGCGGGGTCAGCGGTCGCATGCGCGAATTAATGCATAGTTATGAATGCGAAAATACCTCTCGTAACGCAATGGAACGCGATCGGCGTCGAACCGACTTAGGACATCGGGACTCGGGTCCGTCATGTTCTAGGGAAGCTCGGAGTCCGGTGAGTCATCGTAACTCGCGCGCTCAGCAATAGCAATTACTGAGTAGTAATGTCGCCTCAATACCACAGTTAGCTACGAATGTTATCTTACCTACGGTTGTTATAGATGTGAAATCGGTCAATGGTCATTTTGTGCAGTGCTTGGCTCTTTTAGATTTAGGTAGCCAAATTTCAATAATACGAAGTGATCTCGTAGCATGTTTGGGATTGAAGCGACATTACAATAAAACACCTTTAGTAGGCGTCGGCGGATTGCATAACAATGACGGCACTCACATTGTTGAGTTTTGTTTTAAATCGGATAAATCGAAGTGTTTATTGTGAGTTACGGCGGTCATATTAAAAAAGCCTACGTCTTATCTAGCTCAACGGTTACCGTTAATTGCGGACAAAATTAACTATTCGGGTGGAAATCATAACTTGAAACATGTCGACGTCATTTTCGGGTGTGACATTTTAGGACAGATCCTAAACGGTGAAAAGGTTGACCTGGGGTTGACCGGCCCATACGGTTTGGGTACAATCTTTGATTTTGCGGTTTTCGGTCCGGCTCAGTCGGCGGATACTTACGATTCGGATACGAGTAATAACGTCGGAATGACTTGTACACTTCTCGAAACGGTTGAAAGGTTCTGGCGGGCGGAGGAGCCACCGTTATCAGTTATCACGAACCCGGCGGATTTAGAATGTGAAAATTTGTTTACGTCAACTACATTACGGGGTGTAGATGGTAAATATGTTGTTCGTTTGCCACTGATACCGAGCCATCCGCGTCTGGGCGATTCTATGGACATTGCACTACGACGTTTCTTGGCTATAGAACGTCGAATGGAACGGCAACCGGAATATCGGTCTAAATATGTTGCATTCATGTCGGAATATTTGCAACTCGGTCATATGGCGGTTTCTAATTATGATATAGAATCGAACCAAGAGTATTTCTTTTTAGCTCATCACGGCGTTTTTAAAAAATCGGGAGATTTAGAAAAAATTAGAATTGTTTTTGATGGAAGTGTTCGCACGACTACCGGGGTGTCGTTGAATGATTGTTTGTATTCCGGACCACGGTTGCAAAACGACATTACTCAGATAATACACCAATTTCGATTGCCGCGGTTCGTTTTCACTACGGATGTAAAAATGATGTTTAGGCAAACATGGTTACATCCGGATGATCGGAAATACCAACTTATATTTTGGCGAGCGTCACCTGACGAACCTTTACTTATTTATGAGCTAAGGACCAATACTTACGGTCTAAAATCGTCTGCGTATATTGCAATTCGGTGTCTGCATCAGTTAGCCAACGACGAGGGAAGTAAGTACCCTCGCGCATCGGAGCTGTTACGTCATAATAGCTATGTTGATGACCTCAACGGCGGAGCGGACACCTTAGAGGATGCGCTGTCTTTAAGGGACGAGCTGATAGCGCTCATGAACACGGCTGGGTACGGACTCAGGAAATGGGCATCCAATGATGCAACACTCTTAAACGGTGTACCTGTAGATCATCTTGAGACTCCTCGGTCGTTTGACCCAGATTCGGACGGTTCTGGTTTTATTAAAGTCTTGGGTATTCAGTGGGATCCGAAAGATGATATTTTTACTTATCGGCTTATCTTACCGGAAGAAGGCATAATTACTCGGCGGAAAATTCTATCATTAGCGGCACGGCTTTATGATCCTTTGGGATGGGTGTGTCCCGTTGTATTTAGAATTAAACTATTACTGCAAACCCTTCTCGGCATTTTTAGTGATTCACGGAAGGCAGAATGGGATGCTCCGGCGCCGGATGAGATAGTACAAAAATGGCGGGAGATATTATCGGATTTACCTCATTTGCGTCGGGTATCAATTCCCAGGTGTCTCAAATTAGATCAAAATGCTAAATTTGCGGTTCACGGGTTTTGTGACGGATCATCACTCGGTTTTTCTGCAGCGGTTTATTTACGGTCGGTTAACGCAGACGGTACGGTTCTCGTGCGGTTACTCATAGGGAAATCCCGTTTAGCCCCACTGAGAACAAAACATACAATTCCCAAAATGGAGTTGAATGGTGCGGTTTTACTGACCACTCTCATTAACCATACCACCTCCTCGTTAGAGCGTGATGTAAGGTTAGATGAGGTAGTCGCTTGGTGTGATAGTACTATAGTCTTGGCGTGGTTAAAAACTCCGCCGTATAAACTACAGGTATATGAAGGAAACCGAGTTTCACAAATAATCTCTTCCAATATGACTATCACTTGGCGTCATGTCCCTAGTGAATGGAATTGCGCGGATGTCGCGTCTCGCGGCGCCACGGCTAGCGACTTACTACGTCACCCACTGTGGTGGGAGCCGCAGTGGTTGGGAGATTCACCTGACAATTGGCCTGGCGAGTGTTCGGACTTTCCGTTGGACATGTTACCCGGCCTGCGAGCTACCACGGTTAATGTTACAACTTTAGACGCAGAGTTCGACTTGATTGACCGGTTTAGTTCGTTTGAGAAATTAATAAACGTTACAGCTTATTTATTACGGTTCATTCGGTATTGCAAGCTTAAGGATAAATACTATAGTCATCATATCTCGGTATCGGAGCGTCGCAACGCTACCACATGCTTAATACGGTTGGTTCAAGCTCGGCATTATGCAGCGGAAATATTATTGATCCGGGAAAATAAACCTATAAAAAATTCATTACGGCGGTTAAATATGTTCTTAGATACAAATAATCTGCTTCGAGTCGGCGGTAGAATTGACGCGTCGGAATTGTCTTATAACGCGCGGCATCCAATTTTATTGCCTAATAAGGATCGGTTTACGGAACTATTAGTGACATACTATCACAAGGTATATTGTCACGTCAGAGCAAATACACTTGAATCTATTTTATCATGGACTTACTGGATAGTCGCTGCTCGGAAAGTTACGCGACATGTAACTTTTAAATGCGTACCGTGTTACAAGACCCGGCCGCGACCGGTACAACCTTTCATGGCGGACTTACCCCCAGATCGGGTTAAATGCGCGCGGGCGTTTCTCGGTACGGCGACCGATTTCGGAGGTCCATTTTACATAAAGTCTAGCAATCTTCGGAACGCTAAAATACAGAAATGTTTCCTCTGTATCTTCGTTTGTTTAGCTACCAAAGCGGTTCACCTAGAAGTGGTGTCCCAATTATCGGTTGAAGCTTTCGTAGCGGCGCTTACACGTTTTGTATCTCGGCGGGGCCTTCCGAATTTATTGCGATCGGATTGTGGTACAAATTATACGGGTACCAACAAATATTTAAATGACCTATATTCGTTTCTACGAAATAATCACCCGGAGATCGATCGGGAGTGCGTAAAGCGGGAAATAAAATGGCTTTTTAATGCGCCATCAAGTCCAAATCACGGAGGCTTATTCGAGGCCGCGATTAAGTCCGCAAAGACCCATGCTAGGCGTGTGCTTGGTGAAACTCGGCTCACGTTTGAAGAACTCGCCACATTTTTCGCTAAGGTGGAGGCCGTGATGAATTCGCGTCCGCTGTGCCCTCTAAGCTCGGATCCGGTCGACCTTAACGTATTGACTCCAGCTCATTTTTTAATCGGACAGCCTTTGGTGGCACTTCCAGAGTATCCATTTACGGAAGTTAAGGAATCACGTTTATCTCGGTTTCAACGGATACAAAAGATGACCCAACATTTCTGGAATCGGTGGAAAAATGAATATCTTCATACACTTCAGCAACGCTATAAATGGACATCCCATACTGAATCACCAAAGTTAGACGATTTGGTTTTGATTAAAGAAGATAATTTGGTTACACTTAACTGGAAGCGCGGACGGATAGTTAAACTTTTACCGGGGAAAGACGGGGTGACTCGGATTGTGGAAGTCAAAACTCAAAACGGAGTCTTATTGAGACCCATTTCCAAACTTTGTAGGCTACCTTTAGGAGATTAGGAACCAAGGGGCCCTTGGTTAGGCGGGGGGATGTTCGGGCATTGTAATCTTTTTAATATAGGGTAGACTGCTTATCGGCGAAACGGAGGGTAGACACACATTACCTCCGCGACACATATCCCGGCTCGCTCGGATTGATCGCACGCGCGTCTTGCGATATTAATTAAGGAAATACACTCGGTGCTATATCGGACAGAATTGTTGGTTTTTCGGTGTTTGGAAGACTCTTCAAGGTGTGGTGTTGCTGGCCAGCAGAAGAACTCATCAGGACGACGGACACTACCAGAGCCGGAGCCTGCCAGTACCAGGTTGGTGGTTTGCCATATATTTGGGGATTTCAATGCCCGTTCAGTTTAACGCTAGGAGACCTAGGGCCAGTGCATGAGCTTATCGAAGGGTTCTACGCGAACATACGCCCTCGAATAAACAAATGCTAACCTTACTTTTATTCCCATTATTGCATTAATTATAGTTTGGAATATAATTATAACAATCAGAAAATGTACTAGTTGTCCATAAAATAACCAATTCTTGAAAAAACATTGTCGTTTCAAATTAGAAAAGTGAGCGTGAAGGAATGTCACCACAAAGGTACTTATGCTTATTGGGCAACCAAACCATCTAATTTGTGGATGAGAAATGTCGACAATAACACTGGATCTTGTCAACTGGACAGCCATTGTTACAAAGGTAGAAATGTACCTAATTTGAATAAGACCTTGTGTTGTTAAACAAGAAATAAGAATGCACAGCCATTAATACTTATGCCTATCTTAATCGATCGAAAACTACTTAACTTCGGAAACAGTAGGTAAGTACTACGACCCACTTTTATGTAGGTAGGTAAAGCGTCGCCAATGGGGTTGGCAACTGTCAAATGTTTGACTAGATGGCGCCATCATAGGTTTTACCTAATCATTACCCTCTTTCTATGGGATTTGGCTTACGGCTTGATTCTAAACAAGGAAATTCCGAAAAAAAACAAGAAATTGACAGTTTTGGTAGGACTGACAGGTAAAACCTATGCTGGCGCCACTGGCGCCATCTGCAAATACCTTCGCCCGGCCCGGCTAACCCATTTCACCAATAACTACCCTGAGGCATTTACGAGTACCTAAGTGTACTCTTTTTCGCGCTATGACACAACAAAAACATCTTAGGCTTAATTATGCGTCGCTAAGTGTGTATCAGATTGGAATGAAATTTCAATAAGAAGGCATTCAAGTAAGAAAGAAAATGCTCGGTCTCATTAAAACACAAAAGAGCATGTCGATTTACAACCTCAATCCATTACCTACAAAAGGCAGTAATAATCAAGTAACAAAAAAGCGTAATAACATAATAAAACAATAAACAAGTCTTGTGATGCACATTTAATATGGACATCACAAGTCGCATTTTAAATAAGGAGCGATGAGCCGCGACGGTGGCGGTGTTATAGTGATTCTCACGGCGATCGCGGACCGCGGACCGCGCACGCGTGGTGGAAAAAGCAAAGATGGCGGAACTGTGGGAGAGGATCTTATTGATATGACGTATTAGGCCTTCCCGTTACTTTCCTATTACATCCGTAATGCGATTCCAAGGGCCATGTCCTATTGCTATTAGACCCACGCAACTAATAAAGACGCACCTTTAGTGCTTACACCTCGTTGACTTGGTATTATTTGGATTACGCGACCACCTTCGGTTAGCGACCACCTGCAGGAGAAGGTTTTTTCTGTTGAAGATAACATCAATTCTACAGACCCTATTAAGACAATTACTAAGTACATGCATTTTTTAGTCATTTTAGAACAGAATTCTACTAAAAAACCGAGAAAATATCCCTTCAGTTCACCAACTCGGCTAAGTGGTCGCCAACCGGCACATGAACCGGCGAAATGAAGGGTAAGAGGGACTTACCTAGTACCTACATATTTAACCATCGTGATGAGATCTCGATACACAAAAATATTAACATAATCACGATCTTCTACCAGACAAACAAATATGATGTGTGCCCCTGAGGACATATCAAGTTATTCGTTATTCATGTTTTATAATGTATAATGATTGTTTTTGCCTCGTAGAATTAAAAAAAAACGCGAGCAGTTATTATTATACCACGTAATTACGTACCTATTTACCTACAACCAACTTAGGTACAGCACCAACACCATAAACATGTCAGCTTGTCTATATAAATGTTGTGTAGGTACATTCACTCCTAGGCCCCTGTAACGTCGTAAACCCATGAGAAAAGTCAAGTTTTAAAACCGCAAAAATATAAACGTGGCGCCTAGTTTTAACCGTCAGTGTAACCGGGAAGCGCCCTACAACCGCGATCCCACACTTATCCCGCCGTTTGTGAAGATTGCTCAACAACTAATATATCAATAAACTCCATAACAAAACAATTGTCACAATTACGT
This sequence comes from Epinotia demarniana, assembly GCA_945867215.1. NCBI lineage: Eukaryota > Metazoa > Arthropoda > Insecta > Lepidoptera > Tortricidae > Epinotia > Epinotia demarniana. Next base: position 20,911,047 of record OX244267.1, on the reverse strand, counting down.
AGGAAACAACTCTGCTAGACCCAAGAAACTTTCGTCAAACTACTTACATCTCGAGGCAAAAAGTAACTTGAACCACAGAATAAATACCCAACCAGCAAAACTAAGTCGTATGAAAGTCGAGAGCACGTTTCTATTTTCACCTAAAGCTGAGAAAAGGGTCTTCAAACTGTCGAGTAATAGATCTGTAAACGTTTACTCGACGCGATTTGGGCACACTTTACTCAGCTTAAAGTGCTATAATTGTCATAAAATAGTCGAGTTAAGAGCCAAATGATGGTATAAAAGTCGAGACAAAGCGACATACAGCACCGTCAATGCTATAATAGCTATCATTTCAGCATTAGTCGACTAATAGGTCGGTTGAAAGCAACAAAATTGCTTTCTCTCAACTTAATAGTGCTGTGATAGCTACTTTGTTGCATTCACTCAGCTGTTTAGTCGATTGATCGCAACGACGCGAGCTTTAATAGCACTAAATGTTCGAAGTATTTGCAACGTCAATAAATGTGTGTTATTTGTGTCAGAAAATAAGAAAATAATTGAAGTAAGTCAAAATATATATTTTTTCTACTTAACAACTATAGAATGGTAGCCATGTTCTTAATAAGTAATGTTTTCGTTGTTAGCTATTATTCGTGTAACATACTAAATTTCAATGCTAATTTTTATTTTTCGATTATCTTCCTTATATTTCTAGTTATTATTTGAACGGGCCTCTTTATTTTCGAGATATTAAGAAATTATTTATAAAATTATAATATCAAAAGGAATTGTTCCGCCATGATATAAGTACGTTTGCTATCTTACGACCTTTACTCGACTTTCAGTTGCAAAATAGAAAATATATTACATTTACATTACTATGTAGACGCCATTACAGACAATATTGGGGTTCCTTATTGCATATGATAAATCTTCTCTCTTTTAGCAAAGTACTGACTATACAAGCACACACTGAATTTGGTCCATTGATTATTATCCATTTTCTAGAATATGTGAGCCTCTAACGTAAACTCATGAATTGCGGTTTGGTGCTGTAAAAGATTTCAAAGATCATTTATGCTACTTTTTGCTGCAAGATGGCTTTAAAAGTGCATTTGAATTGCTGTAGGTGCTATAACAATCACTTTTAGAACTTTCTCTCGGCAAGTGCTGTAATAGTGAATCGATATCTTTTATATGACACTTAGTGCTTTATGAGTAACTGAGATGCTATTTGGTCATATAAGCAGCTTTTTTACCATTATAATGCTTCCACGGGAACAATGTCGAATGATGGTGCTATAAAGACTTCTTCAGCAGCTAATTAGAAAATTAGAAGCTTTTATACAGCTAATTTAGAACATGAAGTGGTATAAAAGTGAAATTTGACACCTTTATACAATAATTGGGTAAACGCGCTGTAAACATGTCGAGAAAACGTTTAGTCGACATGGTTTTACGCCCAAAATGCGAAAATGCTAAAGAGTTGAGTATAGATCTTTTATACGGCGATTTGGCAGCTTTAGCTCCTTTTTACGACTGTTTCTCGATCATTAGCTGTAAAAAGCTTTCCTTTTACGACTGTTTTGCTGGTTGGGTAACTACGTCTTGAACTTATCAATCAGAACACAATGACGATTTTCAGACCTTCTGGCAATTTAGAGTCACGCGTTCTCATAATTTGTAAGTGCTCTTAAAGCTACCATTATGCGATAAATAGCATTTATAATGCGGAAATACGACACCAGTTCACGTTTGAATTGCACGAGACTGATGTTAATTCGAACTGCCCTTCTGCGACTATGAACATGTCACTAAGGGCGCGAATGGCCAGCGCCAGTTGACCATATGATGACATAGCATTATCCTAACAGGACTAAATTACCGACATGCACACACAATCACTTTATAAAGACATCAGAAACAATAAAATTGCTCCTGGCAAAAGCTTCAATTGACTGTGGTCGATCTGAGCTTCCTCATTGTAGCCTGCGCTTTGACTATTACATACGATTGGTGGTTTGCTTTATTCATAACGTAATTAGCCTATGACCGGCCACATGTAAATGTAGTAATTAGATCGTTGCCCAAGACGCCCGTCATGGCTCGCCGGTGTTCCCACACGTCTCGGCGTAAGGCCCGAGGCTTTTGAAATTGAAGACGTTTTTCTGGTGAAACAAACGATTTCGCGTGCAAAACAGAGGAAAATATTACGAGAAGCCATAAGCTTATTTAAATTCCACTACTATTGATGAGTTAACTCTCGGAAACAACCTACGTACGAGTACGTATCACATTTCCGAGTCGTGGCTGTATTAGGCAACGCGCTGTTGAGTTAGCGTCAATAAAAGTCGCTAGTAATCAGTCTAAGCTGCTACAATTTAGGGAACCATAAAATGGAGGAAGAAATTGAAGCGTGTTCGTTACAACGGTAAGTAAAGTTTCACAATGGACAATGGCGGTTTTTTGTGGCGGTTAGGCACAGGAGGCCTGAGTCCTTGCAGACAGCCAGGAAGGGTGACTCAGCAGGTCGTGGTTCAGAGAGCACGACGCAACCCGCGTGCTAACAATAATATAACTTGCCTTGTTACGGTTCAACTTTACATTAACTACGCCCCTTATTCTTTATTCGCCAGCAGAACTTATACTTACTCACCGCAAACGCAAACAACAAACAGTGATTATATTCCTAGGAGTTTGAGAATTGCGAGGACAGTTATACGACCCGAAAGCACAGAGTGGCACACAGTCCATTTTTGTACGTAAGTTCTGGCGGTTCTCATAGCGTCTAACAAATAAATTGAAAATAAAATCGAATTTAACAAACGAATTGGTATCTAAAACCATACAAATACAAGTAGGTATGTTGTACAAAAGAGATACCTACATCGCCTCAAATGTCGCCTTTGATTCGTGAATCCAAAATAAAATGTTTATTAAGATTCGCAAAGTGGTTATTGCTTTCATTGATAAATCAATTTAATGAGGGCTAACCAGTTATTAAGAAGTAAAAAATATATGTATAAATAAAAGCCATATGGCGTACCTACCTATTCAAGAATAAGCAGTCGCATAGAACAGTACGCTTACCATGAGTTTGACAATGACCGCTTACGCTAACGAGTATGGAGTTTTCTATCTGTGCATCCCGCTCGTACTGTCAAAGTGCAATAGAGATGCACAGATAGACAACTCGATACTCGTTAGCGTAAACCGTCTTTGTTAAACTCATGGTAAGCGTACCGGTGTGTCGATGAAGTAAATGGAGCGAGTAATATGGTTAAACAGACAGGGTAGGCTGGTAATTATTAGGAAGTCGTACACATTTTAATCACACATCTAATAATTTAAGTACTGGGTATAAAAAGAGTCTACTACTTATCATATATTATCATAGTCAGGGTGTGAAGGTAATCAAGTCTACTTATTCCGATCACGATTCAATACAGAGATTATTATTATTTATCAGACGGTACTCGTAAGTATAAACTAAACACCCTTTACTACAGTTCGTATCAATCTGTGGGGACCGATTTTTGACTTTCGAGCGCTCGACTTTTTCACTCGAAAACTGACAAAAATCATGAAATGCCATTTTGAAATAGCAATAGAAAATTTAAAAAGGAGTGGTATTGACCAAAGAGAATATTGAATATATAGTATTGACCGCTCGTATTCAATTCTATTGGTAAAAAGTAAGTGCCGGCCATTTTTAACCGACTTCAAAAAAAAGGAGGAGGTTCTCAATTCGGTTGTATTTTTTTTTTATTTTTTTTTATTTTTTTTTTCAATGTTTGTTACCTCAGAACTCCGTCATTGATGAACCGATTCGGAAATTTTTTTTTTTGTTCGTATGTATATACTTCCAGGTGGGTCCCATTTTTTTCAAAATTCAGTTAGATGATGGGATCCATGAGGAATTGAGGGGACTCCTCAATTTTATAAGGCACGCGTGTAGTGATTTTGGTATTTTCTCTTATAACTCGTGTATTTACATCCGGAATCATAAATTTGGTGGCGAGGAATTGATGATGAAGACCAGATGACACAGATGACTTGTCGAATTCATCAATTATGTACTTAAAAGTGCAAAAGTACGTCACAGGTTCTGATAAGATTCCGTTGAAATAGGAACTAATGAAGTGCCATTGGTGATGATCTTGGGGAATCGATGGAAGTCCTCAAATATTATCGGCCCACATACAGCGATTCGGTTTTTTTCTATAGTAATCAACGCATTTGCTATCGGAAATCAGTTCATGTGGTAAATTGTAAAAAATAGGAAATGTGCTCATGGCTTGGCGGAGTACTAAATTGAAGTCGGTTAAAACTTTGTTTTTAAAGTAAATTATGACACTACAAACGTAGGTATTTACTTTTATTTGATTTTCAAGCGCTCGAAAGTCAAAAATCGGTCCCGGGATTTGTATTAAAGTGGTAATTTTCGAAGGATCTACGAGTTTTTGTTTGCTGGTACGTACTTAAATACAAAATAATATGCGTTTCCCTAATCTTTTGTAAACTCCGGAGCTAGAATTATGCTCTAAATTATTTAAGCATTAGAGTGTTTCCGGCTGACTTGGAGAAACGGTTAAATGGAAGGCAGCTCCGTGGAAACACTTGATAGCACATTTCCGGACACACACGTCGATCGCGCCACCGAAATTGATATAAAATTATATGTGATGACGCAATTCTAGACAAACAATTCGGCATGACGTGATCCTATAGTTTATTTTACATTTTACCGTTGTTGATTTTTAACTGGCTGAAAAGAATGATAAAATAACCTGGCCGGCATGCAAAAACGTCGATACTTAAACTTCGTGGACTAATCGCATTAGAGTACCCTAGGTCCCTTAAGTACTTATAATCTTCAAGAAGTTTTTGTCACACACGGAACTGGTACGGAACGGAACTTATAAGTATGTTGTTGATATTCTTAAAGATACTATTTTCTATTAAACTGTCGAAGAAATCAATAATTTACAGTTAGGTAAGTAGGCACTTTTAAATATCGTGGCGCTGTCTGTCCCACAAACCGTTCAGGTCTGAGCAGACATTTGAGGTTAATGCCTAGGGCTAGAAAGTTTTTATTAACGCAATCATTGCTACAATGGACAATTTGGTCAATGTAACGTCATATTTTAATGCCGTTACAGTGGGCAAAGAGTGAAACTAATGCATTAATATAAATTCACCTGCTAATAAATTGAGGTCTCTAGAGATCAACAGTCTATTCTGAAGACGACGACATTGACGACTGACTTCCATCCGTTTCTTTTCAGAAAAGCGGAATAAAACAATAAAATCATGAACCGTGAAGTGCGCACCCACAAAACTGCTTATTAAAAATGCAATAAAATGACCCACAATGTATTGAATGTATGAAGCAGCGATTACGCCCATCGTGGGATCTGGATTGATGCTCCACTGAAATTATTACGATTTCCAATCAGAGTTTCCCCGAGCTGGCCAGTTTGGTGATGAACTATGATGAATATGGAAAGAGCGTGTTTCGGCTCCTTAGAATACAATAATAATTATTCAGTGATTAAGCCCCGCAGGTGGATGGAAGAAGGGCGTCTATCGTGGGTTCCCACGGGGTTCCCACGATAAGGTTCCTTCCGGAGGCGGCGACCCGTGACGCTACCGTCTTGGTGCTGAGCGCCCACCTCGCGCCTCTCATTGTTCCACGCTACTCAACTAGCCAGCCGAGCGACTCACAACACAACATACGACTCACCACATCGTCCAATAAATCTTGATCCCTAGATTCGTTACACTTGTGTCAGATACGGATCCGTTAGGAAGATGTTAGTTGCTGGCAAGCGATGTGAATATAACACTTTTGCATAAGTTGGCTCTAAGTCACCCGACGTACGTCTATTTGTATCGCAGCACCAGCCCAGTACCATTGAATTTCAAAACACTTCTCTCATAACAGTTTCGCCCGAAGATTTGGGCCGAATTATGGCGAAGTGTTGGCCGCCACATCCAGCCGCTATTTGAATAAATTTGTTTTTTACCAACCGGGACGCTTACAAATTCATACGATTTTAATATTAAGTTGTTTTTACGAGATCAAAAAACGATCTTTTATACATTTTATGGGAAAAGATTTGAGTTGAGTATACATATATCCGACTATAAAAACGTCTTAATCAAAGATTAGTTTAATCTTACTCTTCGATACCTCGCTTGCAATATATAGTTATAGATTATATATAGAAGTAAGTTGAGCCTCAAGGGTACGCGTGTAATTATATATACCTAAACCAGAAATTCATAACACATCTAAAACAAGAAATGACAATAAATAAATAACGTAACGTTCGCAAGATCTTCACATTGGGGATGCGACTGACTATAGTACATTACGTAACTAGGGCGGTGAATTCGTGAATGCCCCAGATCGCAGGTGTTTGTGGCCCAAACCGTAGGTGAGGCCCATAAATATGCGCTCTGGGGCTTTACGAATTACCGCCCGTGTTAAGACAAAATTTTACGTCGTCACCTGGCCACAATGCGAGTTTTCCCGTACGCGCAGCGTGCAGTAAAACTCGCATGGTGGCCAGGTGTGACGTAAAGGCATTAGGCAAAACCGCATTAAAACTGAATCACGAAGCCCACTTAAGTAAACGGAGCAATCTAAACTTTTGATGACAGTTATGAAGCAACCATTTCGACCGGCAGCGGTAGATGCAGGGTACAGATGCACGATAAAGACAGAAAATGTTACATGACTGATATGCCATTTTATAAAGTTGTTTTTAAACACAATTTCAATAATAAAATTTAACTTATCACACAACGTCTTCCTATATAATAACACAGCGCAGCGTACGAGTAGGTTAGATGGCACTATAACAAATATTGATATTTTAACACAGAACATTAAAGTCCTGTGATATCTGGTATCGCTATTATAGTGATTATCGGGATCAATAATTATTTAATATTATTTTACAACATAACGAACAAAGATTCGGGAACAATGCTGAACCAGATACCTAGGTGGGCACTTGCCAATTTTTAATTAAATGCCAGGCTGTTGGAATAATAAAGCTATAAAAACTGCATTAAATTTGTGGCGATTTTAAACGTAGAAACAGGATCGCCTGTTTCAAACATAAATATTTATATTTAGTGGAAGAATCAATGAAGAAGTGTGCGCGGAAATGGCGGGACATTGGCGCGCGACAGAATGCGCGCGTGCGCAGGTGCGGCGCGAAAAAACAGACACCGTCGCAGTCGCATAAAGCCTGTCTTGAATGGAAGAAACATTGTTCATCTGTTATTTATTAATACTAACAAATAAATAATATTAGGAGACAATTTTACACACATCGAACTAGCTCCAAAACAAGGCCCCGGGAATTGCATGCATGCCCACATGGCTCTACATGGTCAATCCGGCACTGCCCACTGCTAATTGGCCCTTAACCATGAGAGGAGGCCTGGGCCGGGCAGTGGGACGTACTATATTACGCCGCGATGGTGGATTTATGCCATCGTCCAACGCGACAACATTAGGTACCTCAAAATCACAAATTATGACCAACGGACCTCCTCACGACCTCACGACATAATCATACAGGGCGGAAAACTAAAATACGTGGACGAATACCTATACTTGGGGCAGTCTGTCTCTTTTGATGACCACACCGGAAAGGAGGTAAGGCGAAAGGAAGGAAAAAGTATTGGAGCTAAAAAGAGATCATGAAAAACAAAGAGATAAATATCAGTAGGTATTAAAAGTAAGCTCTTTAAAGTAGCCATGCTTCCGTGTATCACCTACGGGTGCCAAACTTGGGCCCTCAAAAGAAAAGAAGAAGCATTGGCAATTTGCCAGCGGAAAATGGAGCGAAGTATGCTGGGCATTAAACTTTCTGACAGAGTAAACAATACAACCATTAGGAGAACATCAAAACTGAATGATATTGTATACCGGATAAGATCATGCAAATGGAACTGGGCAGGACATATTTGTAGAATGGAACAAAGTAGGTGGACGAAGAGACTAACCGAGTGGATACCGAGAGGCGAAAAGAGGAAACGTGGACAGCCAAAGAAAAGGTGGCGCGATATTTTCTGCCAACGGATCGGCTCAGACTGGATGCGGAAGGCCAGAGAAAGGAAATGGGGGAGGCCTACGCCGCAGAGGCGACTTCTACCTAGAGTATTTGTTTTTAAGTATAATAGTTTATAGTATTAGTGTAATTATTAGTGGTAGTAGAAATAAAGGCTTTTTTATTTTTATTTATTTATTTTATTATCGTTTGTTATATTGTGTGGAACAAAACAAGTGCTCTGATCGGTTGGACCTGACCCCCTAACTCTCCGCTCCCGACGGTGTCTTCGTGGTTATTTTTTTTATAAAAGGGCAGAAAATAACTTCTTTAGAGAAAAGTTTTGATGTGTTCTATTCGTTATAATCATTTAAAATAGGTGTTTTAATGACACCTTTTTGGGTAAAAATTTACTAAGTGCTGAAAATAATGAAACTTTGTGTCGCTATAGGTACTTACTTCAGCCATTTTTTCAAATAATAATAATAAATAAATCAACCTATATATGTCCCACTGCTGGGCACAGGCCTCCTCTCATGGATAAGAGGGAACAGGCAGTAGTCCCCACGCTGGCCCAGTGCGGGTTGGGGTCTTCACATACACCTTTGAATTTCTTCGTGAATGTATGCAGGTTTCCTCACAAATGTCCCCAACCCGCACTGTGCCAGCGTGGGGACTAATACTGCCCGTTTCCTCTCATCCATGAGAGGAGGCCTGTGTGTATTACTGAGTTTCATGTTGACATTTTAATAAATGTATATGAAAATACCTGTATACTGTGGTATATTGCTAAGCAGGGCTCATGAACATAATACAATTGTGACAAATACATTAATATAATTAATTCACGCGGGTGGAGCCGCGGGCACGTCTAGTTGTATTATAAATTCCATAGCAACCATATCAGTCTGTTTCTGTATTTCACGCTTAAACTGCTGTTGGTATTTAGTTTAGTGTGGCTATATCATCCTCAGACAAGTAAATAATTCGTGAAGGGATTGAAAAAGGGGAGAAGTTTGTATGCGAGTGCGATCAACGAGTTCTACGTGAGGCGCATGCGTAGCTAGCTATAGCTAGTAAAAGTAAATAAGACTGCACTAAAAATATGCTTGAAGAAATACCAATATATCTACCTAAATAAATAATAAAAGGCGCACTATTTAATTTCAATTCATCCAAATAAGGCTCTAGCTATTACAATTTGCATAAGCAATGCATAGTTAAGCAAAAGTTTATGATGATAAAATAAAATTCTACTACTTACATTTACAGAACTATAACCACAAAAAGTAACAGCTTCAAAACCTAAATACGAGTACAATTGTGTTCAATTCATCGGCTGTATTATTTCTGTCTATACCGGGGAGCACCTTTTCGTTACCTATTACAAATGTTAATAGCATGGTTGACATTTAATTAAATGTAAATTTAAATTCATATGCGCACGCGCCGTCTAATAGCTGTTAACAGCCTGCGTGAAATATCGAAGCGATATCGACAGATGCCTCAACAGGTGTAGGGAAAAAAGGCTCGCTATACCTATGCGAGGCTCGTATCGATAAGGCACTAAATATTTGCCAGTTTCAAAGGCACGACCGTGGTTTTTGTATAGCGGGCATATTTTAATATTTTTTTCATAAATTCAATTCGTTATATTTATAGTGTAGCCCTGGGTTTGTGCTAAACTAATGGTACCTATAACAATTTAGATACAGCATTACTGCCGTGTTACTTGGAGTAGCGTTAGTGTATCTATTAAGCTCGGGCTGTAATGAGTTTTACTGAAAAATGCTGTTGCAACACACTAAATACTGGTCCAGATATTTGGATCTTACAGGAAATTAAATATATATCACACAAATTTTCCCAGTTCTTCGGTAATGTCGTAGTTATTGTGGAGTACATAACACCTGTTTGCTGCTAAGATATTTAAGCACCTTTATATATATTTAGTAAGTTGAAAATGGTAGTGTAAATAAGTATCTAGAAGATACATTTTAAATAACTACAAAAATTTAAATAACCAACTCCACCGTTTTTACTATTGTCATGCCAGAGCTTAGAATTCTAATCTAAACAAGGTATTTATGTGCTTCTACGTTCAATTCCCAACGGTTACCGTACTTATGACACTTAAACTCGGACAGGGCTATATTTAAGGCAATTTAAATTTATCGAAGGTATCATATAGTCGCTTAAAATTCGGTGCTTGTTACATATTACCATTAGTTATTCTCTGCCCATATGTGAACCGTGCAATGTCCAATTTAAAACTTGTCTCACATCCATATGCTTCGGACGTGTTAAAATTTTAAATAAAAATCAGATCGTTATCTTACATTATGTGAATTCCATCTCTTTAAAAAAAATACAACATGTACATAACATTGTTGCATATAATATCGCCTGATTTTAATCGGTAGCACTTCAGAATTATAGGCAGATAGCCCATTTTAAATGAATATATGTATTGCATTTTTGCTCGTGGTATTAGATAATATGACAATTTAATTAGACAGTTAAGGATATTGCTTTGATTTAAAGGTCACCAAACAGGACGATGAAAGAAGAGTTATATAAATTTTATATGCTTATCGAATAACGTGACACAAGCCTGCATCAGTATTAGTAGTAGTAACTATCACAGATAACAAAAAAATAGAGGTAGCAATGTCAGCATTAACATTGAAAGCTACTGGTCTATAAACTCTAATAATATCCACACAGTGTTAAATCTTTCATGCTTATGTGTATAAAACTGATATGATGAAGTTAACATAATTGCTTGAGAAGAAGTTAACTGGAGGATCTATCAATAATACCTAATTTCCTCAAGGTCAACTAACTTATGCTAAAGATAATGTTAATTCATTATTTTGGCTTTACTTGACCACGTAACCCTTTTCAATACCGGCTTGCCAGATAAACTTGAAACTTTGGCTGCCCAAAGCTAAAGAAATGTACACGGAGAAGTGTAGATTAAATAATGAATAATTGCAATACTACCGTCCGGGCAGCATTGCGCGCGTGGACATTAATCTCAGGGGAATGCGCGTGCACTCCATCAACAAAACGAGCCCACATTTATCACTGCGCCAGATTATTGTTCCTCAAATTGCCCTCAAGATCATTGCCAACATTTTTCATTTCAATACCAACGTTGATTACTCTCGTCGATTAATCTGATGCAGCTTTAAAGTAAGAGCAATTAAATTCCATTAGACAGTTTTCATAAAAGCCTTTGACGTGCCGTGTGTGTAAACACTCGGGCGCGTGAGGAGAATGTCCGATGGTTAGTAAAATAACTTCTGTACACGTGCACCTGTTCAAAGAAAACCGTTTAGCTAACGATCCCGCTGAATGCACCGATACTTTTATCTTGCTCGCACTAATCGTATTCGAATTAGGAACGCTGGGCCGATCACAAGGGTTTAGGAATCTATACATAGCCTGATTATACAAGCGCTAGTAACGGGGGCAAGTTGTCATAACAAAACTTTATAGAGAGTAACAGTGACTGAAGCAAAGGTAAACTTGCTGGATTGGACCGAGTTTACAAACGTTGCAGGCAAGGAAATTACACTACAGATTTGTAATGAAATGGGAGCAGTAATTATTGCTGGGCATAGCGTAAAACCGAATTAAAAATTTCTCTAGGTACGAATTTACCCGCAACTGGCGAGGTTCGCTGTAAACATAATTGTGGGTTACATTTATTTTTACCTACATATAAGGTGTCTTGATTTTACTTAGAAGGTAAGCACTATCTACAAAGTACATAATACTATCTGTGTAGTCACTCATTGAAAGAAGTAACGTAAGTTCCTATTGTAACATATTGTACCTATATTGTGAGGTAAACGAAATAAGTGTTCGTAATATTTAAAGTTGATTTTACGTATAATTTTCTGTATTCTCGATCTACAAGACTACATGATTGTTTTCAACGTGCGTTAATGTAGAGAAACTTGCTTTACGACCGCAATCTACGCGCAGTACTGTTAGCCATAAGGAAGAGATAAGGGCTCTGTAAACAATACGGAAAGGGCTCATGCGCGTGACATGGGCACAGGTGCGCAAACACATACATGAGGCAATCGCTCGAGCATGGTAAGATTGGTAAGGGCTACGTCTATCAGCGTTGAGATTGTTGACGTAGAAACGTTTACAAAGTATGTATTTAGTAGAAATTCGCTAATGGCATGCAGTGAATTGCAGAATGTTGTACAACTTTTGGACGACTAGGAATGTTGTAAGAACATACCTTTGGTTACCACTTACAACCTCACTTCCAGACAATCCCTCCATGATATTTGATCTAGCGCTTTATTTCGTGTCGTGTTTTGACGGTAGAATGAGGGTGTTATGAACCTATAGGAGGATTTTCAGCAAGACGACACGATGACCCGATGTTATAGTCCCCAGCATTGAGGGAACGACTGATGATGATTAAGAAAGACAGAAAGAAAGAAAACATTTATTCGTGGACAAAACAATGGGTAGGTATTAAAAAAAAACACAGTAACGTAAAAGTAGCAGGGTCCACGAAAAGGCCCCGACTCAGCATGGTGCTAACCTAGAAGGCCAGCGCTGGTCTTCCGTCGGAACCTTTAGATGAGTTACCTCCTGGAAGGCAACACAAAACAAATACCTACGCTAAACATATTTTAAGGAATACATAGGTATCTTAAGTAAAAATAAGCAGTAATGTAAGTGCGATTAGACTGGTAGTTAGGTACATTGGAATCGTGTTGATTGTTGCTTTCTCGTTGTGTGCGCGCGCCAACACCACCACCGATTGGAATCTATTCGAAATAGGCTGAAATTGGGCCCTTGTTATATTTTTACAACTATACATATAGAGTTCTAGCGAAGCAGGTAGAATGTGGAAAGCGATGTTTAGTTTTTTGGGAAAGTGTGGTCATATATAATTTGAGCATATTATCTCCTCATATAATTCTATACACAAACCACTTCGTGATTGGAGGTTAGTATTTAGCAGGATCTAACTAATAGGTGTAATTTATTTGGTAGGCACAGGTTGCACGAACCGCCAACACCGCAGACGCGGATTTGAGTTTTTTCAGAGTTCATCGTACGCATAATTTTAATTAAATCAGACACCTTGAGACCGGACAGTTACGACACAATGAAGTAATTTGAAGCGTCTCGACATCGTATCTCTTTTATACATAATCCAAAAGTGCACTGTAGTGCACTTGTAATACAGTTGCTTTTATAACTACTTAACGAGTTAGGTACGAGGTTGGGAAAGTTAAGAGTGAATTTCTAATTCTTTTACGAGAGATTGATAGGGCAATCGCGTGCTCCAATGAAATAGTGGGAGTGACTTTTATGGGAACGAGCCTGCTATTAAACGTATCACACAAGATTTATCGAGTTCTCGTGATTGTTTTTGTTTAATTGTATTGATGTAAAAAAATGCTAATGGGCTACTTTATAATAATTGTGTTGTGTTAACAAAAGTAGGTATAGATTACCTATAATAGGGACTTTCGCATTTATAACAAGTATTATGGTAAGTATGGTATGGACTATGGATGTTTAACTAATCCTTTGCCAGACGCCGCCGATTCATTTTGCGTGTCTCCATCGGACTCGTCAATGAAGGGTTGTTATTAACAACGCATGCCCCGCAACGTTTCGGGTTCGAGCTCGGCTCGGATCCATCAGGAGCGATCCTTTCACTGGCGGTCACAATTACCTACGTCGCAGTCGCACACATGCGAGATTTTCTTGCATTCCAGGCACGAGCCAGCATTAGCTGCTATCTTCATGCCTTTGGACAGGGTATTAAGGACCGGGGAACATGACACTTAGAGCAGAGAACACTTTGGAACTCGATATATCTCTCGGTTTCGTAAAACTATAGTGCTTGCGCCAAATCTTGGGATTATGTCCCAATGCGAACCCCGGGCTGCTTTTAGGATACAACCGGGGGAAAGGCTAGGATGATTCACTCTATATTTTTAAACTTTGTACTAACTAACGGAGTTGATACGGAGTTGATGTAGTGAGCGCATGCCCGTACAAATCCATATAAAGAATACCTAACCGCTCGAGGCGAGGCGGTGAGGAGTGGGCTAGTGAGCTATGACCTTAAGTCTATTTTTGTCGAAAAACTGTTTGCCTCATTCAATTCACAGGGAATTGAATGAGGCAAACAGTTTTTCGACAAATCTACGATATCTCAAATCAAATCTATCGAGTCGCACAAATCTACTTTTTTTTTCAAATTGTGCTTATTTTTTCAGTAGGTAATTAGTTAAAAACGATAACAATTAACTCAACACAACTAAGTAACCTTTATTAAATACAAGCAAATATCTCAATCAAGGACAGGCTAAAAACAAGCAGTCACTTGCTTATACTTCGGTATTACGGGGTGCTATTTCGAAGAGCGTACCTATAACATGAATAAGCTAAAAGCAAGCAAATAGATTGTAAGAATCAAATCACCTCATCAAAAACAAGTATCTAAAGTTACTTGTTTCTAGCGTAGATATTTATGGATATTTTTGAGTATAGTTTTTTCATTACCGTAACCAAAAACTCCAATCCACACCGCTAGGGTACATCGTACTTTTATGGGATCCATTGTCAGTCACAGTATCATAGAGGTGCAGGCATTTTAATGAGAGTTTCATGCGGCTTCCTACACCGCCATCTTGCCCCGTTTTTTGCTCTGTCCATCTCGTAATTACGTGTATGTAAATTGTATCAGATTTATCAACCGGCTACAAGCAGGAATGTCAGTCATGCGTGTACAAAACATGGTTAATATATTTCTTTGAAACGTTTCTATGTTGTTAGGACTCCAAGGCTCCTTGTAATGAGCCTTATAATTGTACTTATAAATTAGTAAAGTGTATAAATAATATAAGAAACTAACCTGTGTAAGTTATGTTTATGCGTTCGGATTGCGAAAGTAGACCATTAATAGTGTGGGAATTTCATAATGCATTGTCTTAAAAGTTTCTATGAAATCTGCTCGCAGATATTCATGGCTGTGTGAGTAAATTAAAATAATGTGTAAGTAAATACTCGACTTCAATGTTTTTATCGGCAGGAATGAAGAGACTAAGGTACCTACTGGCTGTAGTCAAACAGGATGGTAAACCATTACAGCCAACAGGTTTAATCCACAGATAGGTACAAAATTCACGTCAACAAACGACCCCCATAAGCCTTAACCTTAGCCCCGTCACCATCACAATCCTCCATTCTGATTTAAACTTTAAGTGTGGGCAGCCAAGATACTTATTGGAATACCAGAGGGAACAGATCGCATCGGTGTAAATGAATTGAGTACGCACCGTTACGTGTGTCGCCAAACTATATTATCCACTTGGACATGCCCACTATGTTTGCTAGTGACCATAAGAAAAATATTATCACTTCTTTACGTGGAACTGCGTGCAGTTATTTATATTTCGGCATTTGAAAAATAGGCTTTTCACTAAGTCGACTTCGATGTACCGATGATGGAGTCGTTAAAATTATTCAAAATCGATTGGACACCTCACATGTCAATTGTTAGTATTTGGAATAATTTTGTAATCCTTATTTGTGTAACTAGTGAGTTGTATAGCACCTATACTATATATATTTAATTAAAGTTTCTCAGCAGAGCATCGCACGTCAACGCGATAAATAAACATGAATAATTAGAATGTATACACATTTGCAATCACTAAACCTCCCAGCAGCGTGACTTATCTTCAGGCATTAAACGTGGAAAGCTTAAATAAATATAATTCTGCCAACAGCATGTGTGAATAATCACTAATCAAAGATGTTAATCGAAGATTATTTATTCTAGCGGGATCAGCCCCGACTTACCCGATGATATTTGAAATTATTCAAATATCATCGGACTCTTATGCCCAGTTATCCTAGTATTTATGGCCGAGCATTACCGTCAGGGATTATGGAAGTTTTTAAACCGGTCCGGCACAAGGTTGTGATTGTGATGTTGTGAGCTTAAAAATCTTTTCCACGTTCAAGCACTTTGCGGTAAGGTGTTGTTTACTTAGTTTAGTATTGTCTAAGATACGATGCTATTTTCAGTAAAAAAGTCTGAAATTCTAATCTAATTTCAAAAAAGTCTTCCAAAAAACCTTCCGCCCGCGACTTCGTCTGCGTGGACCCGGGATAAAAACTGTCTATTATACTATCTTTGTGCAAAATTTCATCCAAATTGGTTGAACCTTTTAAGAAAAAAGGTCAAACGAGTAACAAACATCCAAACTTTCGCATTTATAATAATAATCATCATCATCATCATATCAGCCGAAAGACGTCCACTGCTGGACATAGGCCTCCCCCAAAGAGATAAATAATACCGAGGTACTAACTTCTGCCCGCGACTCCGTTCGCGTGGAACTCGTTTATATCGTAGCGTACAATAATTTTCAAAAATCCCTTCTTAGTGGGTACCTACTTAAGTTATATAAATAAGAACTATCTTGAAAAAAAAACTTAAAAAATGTCGCTAAATATATCACATCTCTTAAACCCGGACTTTACTTGGTATTCAAAACGAATTGTCACCGCCACTTACCTAAATTTATTTATTCTGGGTACAAATTATAAATGTGTTATCTCAATGGTTAAATTTCCCCCACAATTAGAGATGTGCCGTCTCCGGGAATATTATTGACATTTCCTGATTTATGAGGAGATTAATAGGAATATTCGAGGGTACGGCACATCATTATCATCCATGGCATTATCTATATTACAGACTACATTACATATGCAAGCAGTGTCAAGAAGGACACGGCCCAACACTATCCATAATCATAAAACTAAGTCAACAATAAGCTACTTAGCTGAACTTTTTTTACTCACGAGTACGTGCCTTTTAGAGTGTGAGCGTGAGTACAGTCCACCGCCCACGCGGGCAACCATTTACCATTTTACAAGGCAAACTATTTGCGAATCCATTCGCTTTTAGGCACTCGCTTTATTTAAATAACACCTTCGGAATTTCGCGAGTGCCGAGCAAACATTTTATATCAACCTTTTACTTTTCTTGATTTTTTCAGTTCTTTTAAAAGTGGAATTACTGAGGTATGTGTAGATTACTTACGAGGTTTTTATCGTCAAGATGGTGTAGGTATGTATGTATGCATGTAAACACTTTATTGTACCTACACCAGAACAGGTTAAATAATATACATGTCACACAATAATAGATCAATGGTAAACGGGAAGTCTATAAAACACCTTATCTGTAATAGTACATTACGTAACTAGGGCGGTGAATTCGTGAATGCCCCAGTTCGCATGTGTTTGTGGCCCGAACCGAAGGTGAGGGCCATAAATATGCGCTCTGGGGCTTTACGAATTACCGCCCGTGTTGCGTACAAAATTTTACGTCTTCACTTGGCCACAATGCGAGTTTTCCCGTACGCGCAGCGTGCAATAAAACTCGCATTATGGCCAGGTGTGACGTAAAATACTTTTACATAGCCCTTTTTGCGAGCCTGAGTGCTGACCCACTCAATTTCACCAAAAAGTTCTTCTTGACTTCAAAGTATGATTGATATTTATATACGAAATAACAATGAAACTTCCGCCAACATTTTTAGGAGCTCAATTAAAGTTATAGTAGTAGGTACAGAGTTAAAATATTCCGCTTACTTAGTTGGTGTGAGTGGGAGGTAACTAATTATCACACTTGCAGCGGTGTCTGGTTTAGTGTCCAATGAGAGTTTTTATTTCGTATAATTTGACCCTGATTTTCATAACCACCATGTGTAATCAATAATCATAATCAATCAGAGGTCGTACTTAGGTCGGACCGCCTGAGGTGAGTTAAAACTGAGCAAGTAAATACCAGCACAGCTGATTCATACTTCCGCTCCCGTCATGAGAGAAATTTCTGACAAATCAAGATTGTAATTAAACTAAATTGATGTACCCATTACTGTTACTATTGTTACTACTGCTTTTAGTTCATCTGTTATTTAGCGTTAAAACTAGGTTATAGTAGGCGTGCCTTCATTTCATTGCTCAATTCTAAATTAAGCGCTATTAGAGATTACCTATTTTTAGGGTTCCGTACCTCACAAGGAAAAAACGGAACGATTATCGTCCGTCCATCCGTCGTCCGTCCGTCCGTCCGTCTGTGAAGACCCTTTTTTTCAGGAACGCGTGTAGATATCAAGCTAAAATTTATACCAAATACTCAGGTCTACTGTCCCTTGAAGCTGTGAAAAAAATCAAACTTCTAGGCAAACGCAATCAAAACATACAGCCGTTTCTGCCGCAAAGTTCCGCAAATTTTCGAAACTCGCAAGGAAATCAAAACCTACAGGCCCGTGAACCCAGAATCTTGAAATTTGGTACGAAGCAAGGTCTTATAGCACAGATAAAATAAAAATTGAGAAAACTTTAAATTTTTGTACGGAACCCTCGGTGCGCGAGTCCAACTCGCACTTGGCCGGTTTTTTTTATACCATACCACTGTAGTTGAAAAATTGTATTCTCTCTGTATTCTTGTTGTCACTAACCATAGAACAATAACTTATTGTGTGTTACTAATCATTATCAAGCCTGAAAAAAAGCAAATAGCACCCCAGGGCGGGTGGCGTTTAGTCCACAGAAATCGATTACCATCGCCTTACCTTTTTTATCTCTATTAAACATTATTATTAACCCACATCTCTCGAAGAAAAAGGAAAGGAAGAACCACATCGCACTGGAGCATATTACTAACAACAGTAAAAAGACTCACCTGCACAGCACTATTCAAAAAGCAGTTGTTCTCCCCCGGAGCATTCCACAGTCCCTTGGTGGTGTGAAAAATCCCGGAATCGCGCGAATTGTCCCGGGAGTGCTGCGGGCGCAGCTCGCAGTGCGCGGGCGCCGCCATGCTTGACGCCATCACCGCGGCACGTCACGTGTCTCCATTATTTGTGCACTGAAATTAAAGAATGTATTTCAAAAAAAATTATCTCTTTTAAATTCATCAAATCTGAGGGCTAAACCAATTTATTTAATTAACGAATAAATATTGATTAAATATTGATTGATTGAATATACGATGATTGATATTGGAAATTTTTGTTCGCTGACTTGGTTTTACGTTGTCTCGTACCTATTTTCCCTCCGGCCGCGTTTTCCGACACTCGGACTACAAGGAATTTTTATTTTCCACTTAGTCCGACACCCAGATTACAAGGAATTTTATATTCCACTTAGTCCGACACTCGGACTACAAGGAATTCTTATTTTCCACTTAGTCCGACACTCGGTCTGCACGGAATTCATACCTTCCACTTAGTTCGACCTTCAAAGCTCAATTTCATCTTTTTTCATTAATTAAAACACCCAGAAAAATAAGCACAAATTTATTGAATGAAATAGTAAACCAAATATAATATACTTCTTGAAACTATAAATAAATATTTGCGGATAATCTTACACAAAAATTGTTATCCGATAATTTCATAAAAAACGTTTTGTAGCACAGACAACGAGCACACATCATCACAGACGTGTTGTAGCCACACCCTTATACACACGTCTGTGTCAACCCTTGTAGTTCTAGCCTTATTACATACATTAACCTTTCGTTACACACTCATTCATTCATTCACTGAGGTATTGCGCGCGCCATATTCAAAACCCAGTCCGATTTCGTCTCGCCTTGAGAACAGATCATTTTTCGTGAGTGAATTCCCTTTCCTTACCCGGTTTAGCATGAATCACAGAACCCCTAAGCCTTCAATGGTTAAAGTTTCACAAATATTTATTTTGTAAACAACGTTTCCCTCATACAAACATTGCACCCCTATTTAACCCCCTTAGGGGTGGCATTTTCTAAAACGCAGCAAATGCTGTTTTTGTATTCTAATAAGTAATCTTTCTACAAAGATTCAAGTCTCTAGTTAAAAAAAAATGTTTTCCCCATACAAATATTGTAAAACCCTTAAATTACTTTTCTTGTATTTTAATAAGGAGTCCATACATAAAGTTTCAAATCTCTCACTTAAAATTGTAGTCTATCCCCAAACAAATTTTCAACCCCCTTTTTGCCCCCTTGAGGGATGGAATTTTCAAAAAGCCCTTCTTAGTGTGTGAGTGAGTGAGTCAGTTAGTCAGTCAGTCAGTCAGTCAGTCAGGACTTTTACGTTTATATATTTAGACTACCACGATTTTTTTCACATCTTCAGTAGTAGCCGTTTAGCCGGCAGGGGGGGGACATGATTTTATTTTCTTGAAAATGATTTTGAGTTCCTTGTAGTCTACGAAACCCTAAAAAAGATGAAATTGAGGTTTGATGGTCGGACTAAGTGGAAAATAAGAATTCCTTGTAGTCCGAGTGTCGGACTCAGTGGAAAATAAAATTCCTTGTAGTCAGAGTGTCGGACTAAGTGGAAAATAAATATTCCTTGTAGTCCGAGTGTCGGACTAAGTGGAATATAAAATTCCTTGTAGTCAGAGTGTCGGACTAAGTTTCACTTGTCTGTCTTTCATCAGTGTCTCGGGTAGTTTAGACATAGTTGGTAATCTTGATATAGGCCTGTAATTTTTGGGATCTGAGTTAGAGCTATTTTTATGGATTGATATGACTCTAGCAATTTTAAGCTAGTCATTTTTATTTTCCACTTGAAAATAAAAATGACTTGTAGTCCGAGTGTCGAACTAAGTGGAATATAAAATTCCTTGTAGTCCGAGTGTCGGACAACGCCGTCGAACCACGCGGCCAAGGGACTATTTTTTGCGGTTGAGGAAGAACGCGTTGGAAGGCGTTGTAAAACTTGCATTTTTGTACGTACATGTTATGGTTTTGATGGGATCATAATTTACCCCGGATCCACTAACCTCTGTATGGCCCACGAGTGCTGTCAAGTTGACAAAATAGAAGAGACTAGCTGTACCTGCGACTTCGTTTGAGTCATACAAAAAGTGGGCGCAAAATTGACTCAAGTGAATAATGCCAAAAAATAGGCAATGATGTAAAGAAGATCTTTTTGCGGACACTTTCTTTAAAAATGGCTTTAAATTTTTCTATACACAATTTATCTGGGAAAGTGACCTGCGCGTCTCGTTTTAGTAAGCAGATGGCCGCGCGGCCTCGGGCTGGACGGACGTCTGTAGCGATTTTTTCATTTTGACAACCGTGATTTTCGCAAATTTAATACCAGCCACCAGATAATAATATGATTTTAGGGAAAAAATATAAGATATGACGTGGTTGGATAAGCACTCAAACTAGATGATATGGTATTTTTACAAACGCAATAATATAAAAGTTCAAAAAACATGCCATTAAAACGCAATTTTCCACATTTTTCTTCTTCGAGCCCTTTCTTAATGTAAAAAGTTTCAATTAGTTTCTTTAGTATGAGGAGTATTTTTTTATTACACAGGCCACATTGTCTTTTACGCCGTATAGGCCTTCCGTTCCGTTAGGATTCCGTTCATGGGAATCTGAAATCATCGGGGGACACAAAAATGGTTAGTTTGATACTGGCTGATTCTTTTTTTAATTTAGAGATTTATTATAAGTGAGAGATGAGAGATGAGAGATGACATCACGCACATCATTCCTATTTCGTTCTATACTTTTACGGTTCTTCGAATTTGAAAAGTAGGATACCGTCTTGACTGAAATATTTTTGGCGCATCAATTTACCTTACTTAATAAAGTGTTGAATAAGCATTACCTTATTCAGCGTTAAATTGCTAGCAATTTTTTACGACATATAAGGAAATGATTGCAAAATCAGCGCACGGAAACGGCAGTAATTAATTCCCAATTTCCTTATAATTTCATTAAGATTTCATATAACTTTACACAATGAATGAATCATTAACGGATTCCTTTCACTGCTCAAGACACAAGCATTGTGGTAGGATTGCGACAAACTGAGACAATGAAATGTTTTGTTTGCTCCCACAATAGCTAGACACGGCTGAGGCACGCCAGGCTCCAAGTGGGTAATCGATTCGTGCCTCTTTCCAAGTTCACCGATCGTTGTGCCAACCGCCAGTTCCTGTCGTTGCTGAAGAATCATGTAGAGTTAACATTCCTTTAACCTGATGAAAGCATTTTGCTAGAAGTGGCTATTGTTATCGATGCAAGGTAATTAAAGCTAGCTCTGGACTAGGAATGACACTGCATCACTGCAAGTCACCTGCAATTCCTGCCCTTACTGAAGAATCATAGAAAGTTACTATATTGAAAGAATTCTGATATAAGTACAGTCACCGGCATCAGTATCTGCCGAAACAAAGCCGGCAAAAATATCTGACACGTCCTTATGGCATTAGACATAAGAGTCGTGTCAGATATTTATGCGTGCTATGTTGTGGCAGATCTTATTGCTGGTGACTGTACGTAAGTAGCTATTATGTACAGTCAAGTGCAAACATATACATCGAATAATCCTCTCATAAATAAGTACCATATTATACATTTTGAAATTAAAGGAACGGTACAGGGTAGGAACGGGGTTTTTTTTCGTTAGCAGCGTTACTGCTTAATACAAAACTAATGTACCATATTAGGTACCTTAATTCAACGACATAAGAGCCATGGGACATATTTTTGAGAATGTTATATGCACCCACATTTTTGCACTTGACTGTAGGTATTACAAACATTTGCAACAAATAAAGGAAACGCCAGGAATACAGTATGGCACGGGCACCGGGGCACCGGGGGACTAATATAATGGGAATACCCCGGTTTGAAAAGGATTAACCAAAATTAAGCTCCATAGCATTCTAACAGTATATTTTACAGTTGGTATCTAATAATAATAAGTTCTTTGCAATATAACTATTAGAGACCGTAAAAGCAACGGTAACAACTGCTAAAGAATCCAGTAAAACGTTCGGAAGGCGCAAGGAAGCAGCAGCCGCTACCGAGAGTACCGAGTGCCGACAGTCCTCCCGGTTGTGGGGTATTGAGCTAATGATTGGCATCGCGTCAGGACCACATTCCATCTTGGACACTGTGGTGACACTGGTGACATACATGCCACGTGTTAAATAACACGTCACTCTTGGCAAGACGTTAATTTATTTATACCTACACTCAACACATAGGTGAATGATATCGCTATCAGTAAATGCTAGTAAGCACAGATAAAGCGAGAAAAGATTGACGTACCAAACTTGTTGTGACAACACAGTGTTTACCTTCGCCTTTGTTTTGGACGCGTTGTGTGCGATGGTGTCTAAAGGGCCGAAACCCAACCAGACTCATCTTAATATACGAATCATATATGTTACTAGCGTCCGCCCGCGAAGTCGTCTGCGTGGACCCGAAATAGAAACTATACTATATTTTTAACCCGGCCATAAACTATCTTCGTGCAAAATGTAATCCAAATCGGTTGAGCCGTTTAAGCCTGATTGAGCAACAAACAACCAAACATATGTATAAACATCCTAACATCCAAACCTTCGCATGGATAATATGTATTACGAGTAACAAACAAAATCGGTCAAGCCGTTTGGACTGTAGTCTGTGAAATATAAAGGACCATGGGCAACTTTGTATGGAACCTGGTCCTGAATCCAACAAAGCTGAAACTGAGGTCATTAAATAGGTCTTTAAATCTAGTTCATTTCGTTACATGGGCACCAAGTTGAATTCCATTGCAGAACTGAGATATTCATATTTAAGTTAAAGTGAGTAGGATCTATGAGAAAACGGTTTCTCTCAGTGAATGCATATTCAGGTTTATTAGGGTAAGGTTAGTGTGTAAAATAAACATGTTTTTGTAGCTAATTAATTGTTTTATTAATAAAATATGAATATATGCCACGCTCGATGTGCCTTCATCATTAGTACATTTTGTAATAACTACGCTCCAGATATGAATATTCTCCGAATGCGTTTTTATAGCTTTGTCTTCGTTCTGCAATGGAATTCGACTTTGTGCCTATAGAATGAAATAAAGTAAATTAAAAGATCTATTTAATGACATTACTCTCAGTGCTGTTGGTTTCAGGACCATTTTGACGCATGGTCCTTTGAAATGTTCTTGTCTACATGCATACTCGTACATACCTACGCTCGAACAAAATACCCCTTCTTTTAAGGCAGTCGCGTAAAAAGATAACTTTATCAATGCTTTATCGCCGTTCATTTACAACTTCGTGAGTTTCCATATCATTCACAGTATACACGAGTACCTATAGGTATGTGAATAGTATTCTGCTTTAGAATAATATACTTATGTAACAAGACTATGGTACCGTATATTAGTTTTACGTAATCTATGGCTTTCCGCAGTGCAAGAAGGATGTTTTCAACACCTGTACAGTTTTAAACTATTTAAGTCTCTTATAAGATAACTATTCTCTTTTCTTACGATGAAGTGGACTTTCTAAAATTATGTTGCATATACAGATTTTCGAACCGTGAGTTAATGTTAAGTGAGCCTACCTGAGTATTAAGTAAGACGATGTAAACCTGATCGTCCATAACGCCATTGTTGTCTTTAAAATACAAATACAGCTAATTATAAAGGTGGGAGATACGTTACAGTTACGTTAGCGATCTCATACTGCGGTTCAACCCTGCGCGGTAACATGAGGCGGTGAGAAATTATAACAAGATACACTCGCGTCATTGTCTCACGTTTCGAGTGTAGGAAACAGTATAATGACTTCATACAGGCATCCGATTGATTGGGACAACCTCAGTATCTGTCGTTAACTATCCACATCTTTATAACATCCAGAACTTAACAAGGGAGATAGGGATCAAAATATGCACCCTTAAAATTCGTTAACGAATAATAATGTTACGATGTCACAAATGTTACAAATGATGTGTGATGTTACAAAGGTCATGTCGGTAATCAAACACATAACAATATGGGTTAATTGATGCTCCGATAGTTGTGATGCATTTTAATTGCAATATTGTTACGAATCCAATAAACTATAACTATAACCTAACTACTTCAAATACCTAAAACTTATATTGTGTTTTATGAAGTTCTGATTACCTAATTCATTTACTTACTTTTGCTGTTTGATACGATTAGTTATGGCTATTTATTGAGTGTCTCCTTTTGCATCACAGTCTAAATTACTCGTATATCACAACTAGGTACCTATTGTTTGTTAAAGCTGCATAGTTAAATTGGTTTGGCGATAACAATATCGATAACAGAAAAAAAAATAGTTATGTGAAGTATATAATATATATATGTATATATAATCGTATAAACGAAGTTTCAGATCCAGATTTATTTATTCATGGCATGGCAAAAGTTATCAAAATATGTACACCACACGTCTTTATTGAACATTAACGTCGTATATGTGTTCATATTTTTGTAACTTTGGCCGTATTGATCTCTTTGTAGTCGACTGTACCTAAGATACGACTGTAGAAGCTTTAAACGCGGTTCGAATATACATGCATAGTAATTTAATTCCAAATTACGAGCGGTTATTTCAGTGCACCGGCCCGCCATTTCCGATTGGCAGCGATCGATAATTTAACAAATCAGGTTAATTCCTGGATCACTTGCGCAAGCTATTTATTCTTAAACTATGCTGCTGACCAGAATAAAGGTCAGCAGCATAGTTTTATTCCCCTGCATTTATACAGTCAGCATCTAATATGCGAGCAAATAAATAAAACGAATACGTTCTTAAATTCTTGAGAATACGGTCGTATTTGACGCCTCTCTCGTTTTGCCGACTGTACCACATGTTTACGGCAACGTGGGCTGTTTATTATACATTTGTACAGTCAGAGCATAAATAGAAAGAAGCGTGCGCTAACCACATATTTAGGATTGAAAATATGAGATTTTGTTCATTTTAAACAGTAAATGTAAGCTTTTTTTAACCTTACTTTTAAAACTTTTATGTAACATGTATTGAACGTGAATTAAATGGCTGAGAAAATGTAAGCTTCTATAACAATGTTATTTTATTATCAATTTTTCATGAATTCTTATTTATACAATACGCGATGGTAACACCAAGGACTATCTATATATGGACTTACAATCTCATACAAAAAAACGTAACTCTGAAAAAGCTCAAAATTCCGTATTAAAACTAGATGGCGCTGCTTCGTAGCCTGGAAGTGACAAAAATGTCATTATCACCAAGATTTTTCCGTGTTTTTTTATTTTTAGGGTTCCGTACCTCAAAAGGAAAAAACGGAACCCTTATAAGATCACTTTGTTGTCCGTCTGTCTGTCTGTCAAGACCATTTTTCTCAGGAACGCGGGGAGGTATCAAGCTGAAATTTATATCTAATACTCAGGTCTATTGTCTCTTGGAGCTGTAAAAAAATCAAGCTTAAAAACCAACGCAATCAAAAGATACAGTCGTTTATGCTGCAAATTTTAGAGTTTTTCAACACTCGCAAAACCTACGGGGTACTTCCCGTGAACTCAGAAACTTGAAATTTGGCACGAAGCATTGTCATATAGCACAGACAGAGGAAAGATTACGAAAAGTAGACATTTTTAGTTAAATCATACAAAAAAACAGTTTTTAAATTTTAAACTTAATACCTTTTTCCTCGCAAAAGTGTGGTGGTATTCAATTGAAATTCATGTCAAATACTTAGGGCTATATGACCCATCAGATGTAGCAAAACCAAACTTTTATGTCAACGCAATGAAAAGAAATGGCAATTTAAGTCGCATATTTTGAAATTGAGTACTCGCAACAAACTCAAAACCTAAAGGGTACTTCCCGTTAACACAGAAACTTGAAACTTGGCACGAAGAAACTTCATGTAGCACAGACAAAGGAAAAATTACGAAAAGTAGACATTTTTAGTTAAATCATACAAAAAAATACGTTTTAAATTTCAAACTTAATATCTTTTTCCTCGTAAACGTGTGGTGGTATTAAATTAAAATTCATGTCAAATACTTAGGGCTATATGACCCATCAGATGTAGCAAAACCAAACATTTATGTCAACGCAATCAAAAGAAATGGCAATTTAAGTTGCATATTTTGAACACTTTTTGAAATTGAGTACTCGCAACAAACTCAAAACCTAAAGGGTACTTCCCGTTAACACAGAAACTTGAAACTTGGCACGAAGAAACCTCATATAGCACAGACAAAGGAAAAATTACAAAAAGTATAAAGTTTTAGTAAAATCATAGAAAAAACATTTTTTTTAATTTTCAACTTGCTACCTTTTTTCTCGTAAATGTGTAGAGGTATTAAATTGAAATTCATGTCAAATACTCATGTCTATAATACCTTTCAGCTGTAGCAAAACAAAAGTTTTATGTCCACGCAATCATAAGAAATAGCAATATAAGTCGCATAATTTAAAACTGAAAAAGGTGTATGTGAAGTCCCCAACCCGTAGTCGGCCAGCGTGGGGACTACTGCCCGTTCCCTCTCATCCATGGGAGGATGCCTGTGCCCAGCGGGATCCTGTTGTTTTACCAAACTTATTTTGGTCAAATTTCATTTTCCAAACAAATTTTAGCAACTGTATTGTTTGCCAATGCAAACTTTGGCACAATTTTAATACGAATATTTTCATTACGTCAAATTTTCATTCAGCAAAATATTATTACGAAAAATTACATTATGGCATGTGGTCTTTTAGCAAATGCTTTAGTATGGCAAAAAAACATTAGATAATAAACATTTCGTCAAGTTAATATTATGGCAAACTATAAATAGACAAAAATCACAATTGTTTGGGTTATGACATTTTACCAAAATACTATTAAAAAAACGGCACGGTCCCTTAAATAAAATAATGCACGGAGGCAAAGGCATTAAATTAGGTTAGGGCAGCCAAAAAAGGGGGCCTCGGGGGGCAAAGCCTCCTAGCAGTAAAAAAACAAACAATCGTAACTATTGTAGTATTTGGTAGGTTAGGTTAGGGTTAGCTTGTGTCCCTTAGAGCGGAAATAGACACCCCGCGAAGCGGGGTGACGTCGACACGCTGGCGGTTAGGTTAGAATTGCGACTTCTACACAAATTAATTTTCCCTACCCTCATAACAAAAAAAGTAGTTTTTTTTATCTTTGTGTATCACCATTGAAAATGCAATGCAAATGATTTGTCATTGAAGAGTTCCTCTGCTGATTAACCGACGGAATAGAAATGGTCAATTAAATATTGACGATACAAATCATTCGCCTTATTTTGTTTTGGTTAAAACATATTATGCCAACTAACATATTTGACTAAATGAAATTTGGTCAAAGTACCAGTTGGTAAACGAGATATTGCCTAAACTTGAATATGCCAAACATAAGGTTTGCGTAAGAATTATTTGTTGAGTGTTTATTTGGCAAACGATTATTTGGCAAATGAAATTCTACGAAAAATGTTTTGGGAAGTGATAATTTGTCAAAAATTTTTTGGTAAAACAAAGGTAACCCGTGCCCAGCAGTGGGACGTATATAGGCTGGTTTATATTATTATATATTATAGGCAATCTCAAGGGTATCAAAACCTAAAGTTACTTTCCCGTGAACTCAGCTTTCAAAAGAAACAGCAATTTAAGTAATCCGCTTATTTTGCCGTTAGCAACTTTGATTTCCTTGCGAGTAGTTCTACTCGCAAGGAAATCAAAGCCTAAAGAATGACTACTAAATTGATAAAGTAACCCTGTTTAAATTTATGCTCCCCCAGCTTTCCACATTGTAATGTTACGGATTCCATTTTCATGTATCATTTAGTAATAAACATACTCTAGAAATCTGTGCGTATAATTTTTTTGCTGGCAGATCCGAGTAGTAGTAGGTTACAAGTTTGAAAATTTCGCTTGTAAGTATGCATGTAGTGTATATTTATGTATATATTTATTTGGATATGTATTTATTTATTTTGTTTATGTATAATTGTATATGTATTTGTGTAAATATGTTGTATTTATAGAGTAATACCGCAATATAACTTTTTTTGTTGTTACTTGCACTGCCCACAATCTTTTTCCGCTTTACCTTAAGGTTTGACTGGTAGAGAATGCCATATGGCATTAAGTCCGCCTTTTGTACGATAAGTTTTCTTTTGTGCAAAAAAGTTTAAATAAATAAATAAAATAAATACTCAGTACAACTTTTGCTTGTTATAGGTTTGTACGGAACCCTCGGTGCGCGAGTCCGACTCGCACTTGGCCGGTTTTTTTTTAAGAGCTATCGTCATACTGCTTCATTTTAAAACCGTAATATCACTTCAATACACAATTCTTAAAGATTATATTTTTTAGTCGTCAATAACGTAGTAATGAGTAAATCTAATAGATGGCACTATCTCTGGAACCATTGATTGCTGAAGGTTGCTCGCAGGTTTGCTACTTTTTGCTACACAAAATAACCAGATGGCGTTGGTGAACTTATGAAACGTATTAACTCTACATCCGCAAGCACAAATAGGTTAACCTAATAACATAAATGAAACATACCTGAATTGCGTATCCAACGTTCTAAACGTTCCCGATCGTTTACAGGAAAACGGAACATCGAAATGGATTCACTGGTGTTTTTACATTCGTGATAGACACACTTCGTATAAGACAGTTTAGGTCAGAAATCAAGCCTGGGTCGTAGTTAAACGCATTTAAACAAAATCCGGATGGGTCGCAATGGTCAAATATAATATGTAATCGTTGAAATGGCTTCCTTGCTTTCTCTCTTAGGCTATCAGGCTAACCACAGACAGACGCCCGGAATAATCATTCGGTTTCCGTTTTCATACGGAATGACAGGTGGGAACGGGACGTCGCTCTACACGTGTATAGCGCTGTCTCACTTGCACATGTCATTCCGTACGGATTTTTATTTGAGGTTACATTTTCATTTCAACTTGCGCAGAATAATTATAAATATACTTTTGATCAAACTTTTGAAACTAAAAGGTAATTGCGCTAACAAGGCAAACGAACTTTGAAATATATTTCATTTGTTAGTAGTTATGTACAGTCGGCCCATGATAATGATGAGCACTTTAGGACTTTGTCAAATTAAATCATGATAAGGGAGAGTGACGCGCGAGATGGTTAGATGTAAACCATTTAAATTTAGAAGCCATTGTTATGACATTCATGCAAAAGAGCGTAGACTTGTCATTGCATAACTCTGTCTCTGTTCTGCGATGGAGACACTGTTGACAGTTGTGTTGCAGTTAACTAAATTAGGAATAGATGTTTCACGACACAATGTCAAACTTGCAAGCCACAAATGAGAAGGTTAATTTCGAATAAGAAAGTATGACCCCTCGTGGCGTTGTCAATAATTGCTTGCTTTCTAACATTGAGGACTCGGGATCTAATCCCAGACAACGGTCTTTTTGTTTTGTATTTTTATTATAAGTTTAGTTATTGGTATTTTTGGTATTAGAATAACTACAACATAGAATAGTTGAAAAACCCCCGACATTTAAATTTCAAAGTTCATTATCTCAAAAACGGCTAATCCGATTTTGTTGAAACGTAGCTAAGAACTATCTCGATCACATCAGCTTTTGGATAAAATTCAAATCGGTCCATTCGTTTAGGAGCTACGATGCCAAAGACATAAACACAGACAGACACACACACACGCACACAAACTCATACTTATAACACCCCTCTTTTTGCGTTGGGGGTTAAAAATAAATAAATCCACGAAAGTCCTATTTTCCTGACCCAGAATGATTACAAATCACAGTAGAAGTAGCAGAAAACGAATTAGTGCTCCCGCTTTTTTGAATATAACTATTCCGAAACCCAGAAAAATAGGACTTTCGTGGATTTACATATTTTTATTTGAACAATGTCTTCATATTTATATTGATTTAGACTTTCACGATTTGCGTGTAATTAACGTATTCATTTACATCTTTGAGGTTTCGGATGTGAGATGAGGATATTGTGACACATTCGAAACGTCGAGAGACCTCAAATAGGTAAATGACATACGTTATCTTCATTTAAGGAATGTGAATGAACCCTAATAAATAAAATCCTATATTAATGTAAAATAATTAGGAATAATATTGATTATAAAACAAAATTCAAAATTTATGGTTAATAATGCGTGTAACCGCCGTCTGCGTCTATAACAGCCTGTAGTCTGTCCCTCACTGAGCCAACAAGACGTTGACATATTATGTCAGTTCCTCGCATTTCCTCCCAAATCTCATTACAGTATCTGGAAATCGCTTCCTTGGTTCTTTCATGGCGATGATCCCACCGTTGAACCATTAAGCCCCAAAGGTTTTCTATTGGGTTCAAATCAGGTAACATTGCGGGCCAAGGCATGGATTTAATATCCTGATGTCGACAACCATTCCCGAGTGACCCGTGCCGTATGTATGGGACAATTGTCTTGGATAAAATCTATTTGGGGTAAGTCCGATTCTGGGTATATGTTTCGCACAGTTGGCAGCATCACTTCGTCCAGTAACTCCACGTAAACATTGGCATTAGCCCGCGTGGATATGAAGTGAAGTTCACCAACACCGTCACCAGACATCCATCCCCACATATTGGCTGTTAAGCGGCCAGAATTCCTCAAAGGGACCACGTGATCTTCCGTGTAGCGGGTTAGGTCGTATCGCCAGAGAGATAGACGTCCATGGTCGCTCGATTTGAAACTTTTTTCGTCCGTAAAAATAGTTTTACTCCAGCCAAATTCTAAATACCGGCGTGCGAAATTCAATCTAGCCGTTTTATGATCTTGGGTCAAAAATGGCGTTTTAGCGTGGCGTCTGTAGTGCAAGCCCATTGAGTGCAAATTATTCCTAATCACCTGGGGACAAACTCCGAGACGGGCAGCAATGTGTTTTGTAGGGAAAAATACGTTTTCTTCATAGATATTTCGAAGAAGAGCCCTTTGCTCGTTGGACAAACATGACCGTCAACCTGAATTATTATGGCGGTGATCATGAACCGTCCCTTCATCAGCGTATCTTCTCACCCTCAGATTCACGGTATTGCGCTGGAAATAAATACTTGTTAGTATACTTTTATAATAGAATAGTATATATATATAACGTTGAAAATTACGGCAAAAAGGCAGAAAAAGATAATCAAACTCCAAATATTATCATTATATAATATTATATAAAAATACTTACATTTACTCCCAAATTTCGAGATATCTCAGAAATTGTATTTTCCGCTTGATACTGGGCAACAATTTCAGCTCTTTCCATTTCGGATATTATCCTAGGCATGTTTTCGATATTTCTTCTGGAAATTATACTTCTTCAAACGCATCAGAACATTAATATGAAAGAATATCATTTGGAAATTGAACGTCACTTGTGACATTTATAAGTCATATAATAACTTTTTAATGCTCAATGAAAGTGAAAAGTTTTAATGCCTAAACTGAGGAGGTTTCAAATACTTGTGACGTTTAAGTACAAAACGTAATTCCTTCCATTTTGGTACGACAAGGTTCTAAGTATGCTCAACATTTTCATGGGCCGACTGTACAATTCAAACAATTTAAAAATAGCGAAGTCAGATGGAATGGAACGTAGTAATGAAACATCGCACGTAACGCCATCTATTGATTATGTACTGTATCACTAAGACTGTCGCTGAACGCTCGAAGGTTGTTACTTCACGCTTGTCACGCGTGTGTGTGTGTGTGTAAATGTAAAATTACGACTTTTGAATTAAATGACACTCTCAGCGACATCTAGCGACGTAGCATGATACTAACTAAGGGATTACGGCGCGTAGTACGAAGATGGTCGGTCCATATATAGATAGTCCTTGGTAATACCTAATAATGACAGTAATGACGAGTCCAGGGGACCGATTTTTGACTTTCGAGCGCTCGAAAATCAAATAAAAGTAAATACGTTTGTAGTGTCAAATGGCCGGCACTTACTTTCTGCCAATAGAATTGAATACTAGTGGTCAATACCACTCGTTTTTGAATTTTCTATCGCTACTTCAAAATAGCATTTCATAATTTTTATCAGTTTTCGAGTGAAAGAGTCGAGCGCTCGAAAGTCAAAAATCGGTCCCCAGTTGCTAATATACATAGTATACAATACTTCAAATACTGGTGGTGCTTGAAAATATATGCACAAGTCCTCGCCCTGACGCTTTTTGCTCTTTACGATTTAAGTATGTAAAGTAATAAAGTGTATTTTTATTTTGTTATCTGCTTTCCCGTCATTTTTGTATATGTTAAAGCCATAAAGATGTGCGAACAGAGCGATACACATTCACAATAACGTTTGTTTGTCTCGCTTGCCATTTCGGAGTAAACCGCCTTGAGACGTTGACCGTAATTTCACGCCTGTAAAGGTCAATGTTTCAATACTCGTACCAATAAATCATGTACGGAGAGAGAACTTAAGTTCCAGTCTTAAATATTGTTTTAATAGTACATTACTGCAGAGGCCGTGAAGTAAGGGATTGCTGGACGAGCTTGGGGTAGACGGCCGAGTCGTAGACGAGGCCGGATGCAACGAGTCCAGCAATCCCTGTTCCGGCCGAGGATTGTATAGTGCTTTTCTCAAACGATGTGAGGAAATATTAAAATTAAAATAAATACCTACAAGGTAATCAATTAAATACTAGTTTGTTGAAATTACAATCGGAACGAAAGTTCAGAAAACAATTGTGTAATTTGCCGCCTTTTTTATTTTTTAAACATGACATTTCAACAAGCCGTTCAAGCACAATGTTTAACCGCACATAAGTATAGTACCATAGACCCATTACCATTTTCTTTATGTCGCAAGTCTGCTTACAAAGTCTAGTGGTGGTTGGCAGTATGTAATTTTTCCTTTGTCAGTTTAATATTAGTAAGCAAATTTAAAAAGTTAGAGTAGCGGACACTAATGTTTTTAGTTAGGGTTTTCATACATTACTTCTTGGCCTGAGGCCAAGAAGTAATGTAAGGAGCCATAAACAAGGAACTTCTTGTCTTCATTTCGTGATATTAACGCATACATTTCAGAGCATGTTTGAGAAAAAATATTTTATATACTTGAAAAATGACACCTCAGGGTAGAGTTTAATGATGTAGGTTCTTAACCCATTTTGTTAAACTCATCGGGTGACAGGATTTTAAAGTTGGTTTTTATCTATCAATCAGAAATAAGTAGGTACCTAGATAAATTGTACGTAACCATTTTAACGAACATTTATTCAAGGACTGTTAAATTTTGATGTGTGATTGGATTTTGAACTGAACTCATTTTTAACCAACGAAAAAAACGGAGGAGGTTCTCAAGTCAACGCGTACTTTTTTTATGTAAAGTCATGCATAACTTTTTACAGAGTAGTCCGATTTTGATAATTCTTTCTTTTTATTAGAAAGGGTATACCTTGAAGTTGGTCCCGCATACATTTTAAATAAAAATTTCAACCCTAAGGGTAGGAAAACAGGGGATGATTGATTGTTCACTTACTGATTGAAATGTATGACCACATATGCAGAGAGTAATCAAAAATATTGCATGTAAGTAACTAGTAATTAACTCAAGTAAACCACAGAAAATTGAAATAAAAACTTTTTAACAAAAAAATTAAACCGCCGTAAAGAAACTGAAAAGCATAAAATAATTAACCTTTCTTATTTAGTTTAATAACTAAGTTCTTAAATTAGTCTAAGTGTACCTAATTAATTTTGAGTCGGCGCCAACTCAAAATTACTTAGGTACAGTTAGATTAATTTAAGAACTTAGTTATTGTCGAGGTTAATAAAAAAGGTTTATTATTTATATGATTGTTTGGCGCCGATCCTAAATTACTTAGGTACCTACACTTAGACTAATTTAATAACTTAGTTATTAAACTAAATAAGAAAGGTTTATTATTTTTTGCTTTGCAGTTTTTTTTCGGCGGTTTAATTTTTTTGTTGTAAAGCTTTTGTCAATTCTTAAATTGTATGAGATAATATGGTACATTCGCCATCAGATATATCCGAGCGGCCAAAGTGCTCATAAATATCTGAACACGTATCTAATGCCTCGACAATAGAGCCGTGTTCAGATATTTATGAGTAGGTACTTTCGCCGCTCCGATATATACCCATCTACATTTTACTACTTTTTGAGGTGTATTATTGGATTCCTCATAATTGTGTATAATATTTTAAATAAGCGGTTGGGTTTTTGAAAAGTCCTTTGATATTACTTGTTACGAGTCAAAATCGTGCGTAAGTATATTATATGTCTAGTATTAGATTCAGGGGCTTCAATATTAATTCCAAAAAACTGTTTGAAAAGATAATTGACGCACAAGACTGAAATTCGAACTTTTGTTTAATTTCTCTCACTACCCCAACATCCAACTTTTTACAAACCATATGATTACGCAAGATATCGTTAGCAATCATCTCGGATATCAAATTGGTCAATTTGTCGGCGATTTAATCGATTTGATTATAAATATTATGTAGGTAATCTTCCGTCGCGAGACAGAAATAACCTGATCAGGGTAGGGTGAAACTCTATTAAAGCTTTTAATTTACCTTTAAATTTAAACGCTACGTAGAAATTAGTAAGGAGATTATATTGTATGTTCGGTTTGGTCCTAAATGCTGAATAGATGAGGATTACAAAGGCCAACAAATCATAATTTCACGATATTATTAAAAAAAAAACATTTTATTCCTTTTTTGTGAATATTTCAGTTTGTATGCCATGCCATGCCTATTGTATGTTTCTTTTTATTTTTTTCTTTTTGTTTTTTAGTTTGTATCGTTTGTTTCATATCATTTGTGCATCTGTCGCTGTTGCCCACGTTCTCTCACTGAATGGACCCTGCGGAAGACCAGCGCTGGCTGTAAAGCTAGCAACATGCTGAGCTGAGGGGCTAAAAACGATCCCTCTCTTTCGTATAAGTACGTATTTAAAATACCCATAATTTTAGAAGTGTGAACGTAATGCAGTAAACATGTACTACATGTTGTATTCCTGCGTAATTATGGGTAGTTGCATATCCATTACGTGCAGTTAGAAGCAATGCAAAACAAAAAATAAGTTTCTGGCAAAAATTTCATTTGTGGTACAAGCTTTTATTGCTGACTGTACTTTTTCTGTATACCATCATAAACACTAGTTTAGTAAACTCAACGGGGTTCCCAAGGCCACCTTCTGTCTCCATCATCAGATCAGCTCGATTTTGAATTGTCATCCAAACTATACTTACACCCAAAATTTCAGCTCAATCGGTCACCGGGAAGTGGGTCAAATTTAACTTGCAAGATTTGATTACAGACAGACAGACAACGGGACAGGGGAAAGTAAATAAAAGCTTGTAAAAATGCATTCGTTAAAGTAACACCAATAAACAACGTCCCACCACGTCGATCAGAAACTAACCCTTCATTTGTACCTACAGTATATTCCAGTAGCATGGCTACTAAAAATGATAATTTTATCACATATGCTACCAGTTAAATAACTTATATTATGCAGGATTTTTAAAACGGTCGTTTAATTATGTTCAGAAATACTTGTAGCGGTAGGTTGTAATCTTTGGTATGTTCCCGTCACCCTACCAATCGGCTTAAAAAGTCGTAAAGTTCTCTAAACTGTGATTTATGCGTTTTCTTGATTAACCCGATACATGGGTGTCACCCGTGACCAATACTTCCCCGGCCCGGTAGCGATAACAAAGACCAATAGATCTCTATTAAATATTTTTTTCAGGCATTATTGCACTTATATTTCATGGTATACCTATTTGTTGTGAATTCTTGATATACCGACCAGGGGATTGGTTAAAGAAATAAAGAAAACTATCACAGACCTTTTTTATTTTTAGTAGGTACCTAACCTACATCGGAGGATAACATTTCAAAAGTCATATTGTAGGTAATGGAGGTATCTTTGAAATGCAGGAAATTACAAACATTATAGCGAGAACAGATATTGCCTGTCAAAAGTCTTATCATTTCAATTTTGCCCGGCCTGTGGAAACAGTATAGAGCAAAATTATATATTTATAGCGAAGGGGGTGGGGTATATTGAATCCTGAGTGAAGCGAAAGATTGTACAATATAATCCTGAGTGTAGCGAGGTTTTTTTTTTACTGATGATATTCAAGTTTTCACCTCTCACTCTCGGAGTGCAAGCCGGTATTTTTTTTACTATACCTACCTAGCTTCAATTTGTCATACTTTAAAATTACATTTAATTCTTGTTTTATTTGTTACAGGGATAAACGGAAGTACCTACATATAATTTTACATGAGATTTGCGCTTCAGTCGGTCCAGTCCATAAAAATATGAGGATGAAATGAAAAAGAAGGTAATTAATGACGAGCAGGAAAATAATAAATAAAAAATAAATAAAAACTGTATCTTGTCTCCATTATTTTGTACTCGTAATATCTGGCAATAATGTAATGACCATAATAATCGTAATAATCCGGCGACGCGTCCGCATTCCGCGACTCGCTCTCGTTTCACTTTTTATCTTACACTCGCAAGAATACTAGTACGGTTTCTTTGAATTTCTTTACAAGTTTTCAAACGATGTACGCTCTGTGCAAAACTCTTGACCCTTTGTAGTTGGGTACGTAACACTCATGCGATCACTCGTTTAACACATAGTACGCAGATTTATTTTAAAGTTGACAATAAACAGTCTATCAAGATCAAGTCAAGATACCTGCAAGTATGATGTCAAGATACACACTATAGGTAGGTATAGACTAAATTCATCTCCATCGATTACTGTGATAATGATTTTCTAGTTTAGATAAGCAATTAAGTAGGTACTTAGTGGGTAAAGTAAAGTACACTTTTCAACCCTTTTTCATGAGCTTATAAGTTATAACATACGAGTATAAGCCGGTTACAACAACTGCCAGTACAATGTCTACTTATAGAAATAATCATTTTTCTAATACCTGATGACAGAATATTTTAAAAATCTAGTAATTATATGACACAACACGTCACGTCAGAATGACGAAAAGATAAAGCCTTCCAACGAATAGACGTTATAACTAATAGTTATCGATAAAAAAAATGATGATTGGTGAATTAGAGGATTATAAAGACACAAATCGTGACATGTTTTGTCACTAAACGTTCTTTAAAAGCTTAATAACCGTGTTTGGACGCTAATCTAAAGATGGGCAGCAATTTATTTTATGCCACGTCATGGTACAGTCGCCATCAGATGTATCGGAGCGGCC
The DNA here is from genome assembly GCA_945867215.1 of Epinotia demarniana. Lineage (NCBI taxonomy): Eukaryota > Metazoa > Arthropoda > Insecta > Lepidoptera > Tortricidae > Epinotia > Epinotia demarniana. The sequence continues at coordinate 20,872,875 of OX244267.1, read as the reverse complement.
AAAGTGCTCACAAATACCTGTCTCTAATACCTTGACAATAGAGCCGTGTTCTGATATTTGTGAGCACTTTGGCAGGTCCGATATCCTGATGGCGACTGTATGTGACACGACTTTTAGTTTTAATCCAATGAGGTTGTTTGTACCAATTATGGATGATTACGGGTTAAGTACACATAGAAATAGGTCGGGTTAAATCAAAGTTTCTATTGTTTTATTGTACTTTCTTGTAATCGTTTTGAACTCACGGAATTTTGTACCCTTCCTAAGAAACCTTGGCGACAAGTCACTCGTACTGAGCGGGGGTGTTCTGTGTACTGAGTAGATCAGAATGAGAAGGGATGATTTTATCGTCTTGCGTCGCGTTGCGCTTGTTGTGCTAGCTCCGCAACGAGAAACTCCTCAGGTCAAGTGGGATAAGGACGATTGGCAGTAACCGTTTAGCAGCGCAGCGACTATTTCCATTCTGCGGATAGGAGATTAAGTTAACAGTTTCGCAACTGGCCTAAAAATAGAACAATTCACCAGAAACCGACAGAATTCGCTAGGCGTGTAAGTTCATACTACTGCCCGCCTCGTGGGCTCAGCCGGCATCTGAGTAAACATTACAAGTGCCCGCTAGGCGGGTTCTTGATTGCGAACGTGTTAAGGATATAAGAAGGACACTAAGTTGCAGTGGCGACGAGTCTATGGAACTCAATCTCCATCGGTTTGCCTATTCTGACACAATAAAACATCACCTTATTCTATATCTCATAAAGAAAAATCAAGTCTAATATCTCCGGTTTCCACAAGGATATGTTTACCCATGTTTACCTGTGGCGTGGCGTCATCCTAAGTTAAGAATAAGGGGCTAATTTCAATAATACAAGCCAGTGCTAAAATAGTATCTTAACTTTACGTAAGAAGGACATTGATATAATTCATGATCGTCAGTTTCATTTTATACTGAGTTAGCACCCTGCACGTGTCTCCTGGGAGGTACTGAAGAGTGACAAACTTTAAATAAGGCCAAAATAATGTATGCCATACGATTAAATAAATAAACTGAATTAGCCACGTTGTTCGGGACTTCATTCTACACATTTTAACACTCTTTTAAGAGTTGCAAAAAACTATTCTAATAACGTCAAGTGGTTCCATATTGGTCTGGGAATCGTAACCAAAGGTTGCTCCATCGCTCTACGTAAATAAAAAAAGAAGAGCCCGTTCCAAGTTCAAGAGTTCCATTAGTAATAAATAATTTGGACTGATAACCGTAAAAGGTTCCATGGCGACGGTTCAAGTGGTCGGAGCGACCTGACGCTCCAACCAAAGGATAATAAACCTTATTATAAGTGAATAAGATTGAGGTATTATCCATAGTGTAACTATTGAAGCAAAAGTTCAAAGCTATATGTTTCAACATAAAGACTTCATTATCTGCCGTCAAATCATTTGAACTTTCTACCGAGAGATGCCTAAATACATTTGGTTAAAACCTATACCGACCTAAGTAAAATAATCCGTTATGGACTAGTCCAAAGTGCCTATGATTTATTTTATGAACGCTTTAACACCAATAAATAGAGTTCTAAAAAACCTTTTATCATCAGGAAGGCCATACGTCTGTTTACAGCATTACAGCAAAATGGCTATGAAAGTTTAAAGTTAGAGGAGTATCAAAATACTCCTCTAACTTTAAACTTTCATAGCCATTTTGCTAATGTAAAATTCTCTAAAATGCAAGTGACTGGTACTTATTGCGGCCAACAAACGGCCTGGGGCCAAAAACTGATTGCTAATAAAAAATCCAATACAGGCACTCCCTCCTCTACTAGTCAATGAATGAGCATCGCAGTAACGGTATCGAGCATCGCTACTGGCACACCTCAACTTAACTACTCCGGAACTTTAACGGTGGAACTTAACTAGTCAGCCCCCAAATTTCCTTAAGGGTCGCCTTACTACTACACTACAAATGTATTTTGGTTCTCATTTTAAAACGACATTCTAGAATAACATGAAACTTTGCATACACAATGGGATCGACCATATAAACATCATAAACATAATAGAAAATAAATGAAGCGATTAGAGACTGCGTTTGTTGCGTTTGCGTTGTATTAAAAGTTAAAATGTTTCGTGTTTATCCAGTAGGTATGCCGTTTTAAGTGAGAAGCAAACTATGTTTGTATGGAGAGTCGATTTGAGTTGACCGTGCTTTGCAGGCTACTTTTTCATCCTTTTCGGAGATTAATAATCCTATCTGGGTGCGAAATTGAATCATTTACAACTCCTCACAGACGAAGAGAAACACTCTACCACCATTTCAATATTTAACAACCGGGGTAACTAAACATCTTACGAACACTACATGGGCCCTTAGTCAGTTAGTAGTGGAGAGTTAATTCTCAAAGTCCCTCAATGTGGTAGTAAGTAATCTTACATTACACATTTATAATCGGCATTTTACCTGTTGCAACACTTTAAATAATGAGCTTAGTTGCGTTGTTCAACAGCTACTTATGTAAATCTCAATGGTCTTACTTTAAATAACACCTACGCAACTCCTCTAAAGCTTCAATAGCAAGTCTTATGCTGATTACATTTTTCTATTTTTAAATATCCCATAGCTACAGTTAGCAATATAAATGTAAACGAAATCCGTGCTGGGTCCACACAAGGAACTATGCCGCACACACACATGGGCAATTCGTTGTATTGTGTTGTATGTGCAACACACATGGGAAGAAACGCATGTGTGTGTACAGCACGAAGTTGATTACACGCAACGAAGAAAAGGCTACAGAAGGTCTGCAGTTTGCGTAGACGTAGACTATACGAAGTGTAAGTAAAGAACCTCTATCGTGCTTAATGCTAAATATGTCAAACATCCAAGCTATAGATGGAATAACGAGTTTTGGTAGTTTAGTATGCTAAGGTAGGGTCGTTATAAAGAACCACGTCGCAGTTCAGACATAATGAGTTTGATATTCTTGTCATAGCTGGAATATGCTATAGAGCATCATGCTAGTCGTGCAAAAAAACACTGGTCCAACGCCACTATGAAGACCAAAACTTGCAATACATGAATGGAACCAGATTTGAATAAATAAGTAATACATTATCCGCCAGTAATCTAGTCTCCAAGGATACTGAGCTAGGCACATAGAACTAAGGCCGCAGGTAGGTTGTATCCACGAAAATGTTAATTACCAGTTATTATTTTCATGGACACTACAGACACAATAAAATGTCAATAGAATTACGTTAAGCTTATATGCGCTATATGTGCTGTCCATCAACGTGTTAGGTAAGTAGTGAGTCGGGAATATTCTCAATTTTACAAAGCGCGCCTTCTGTGCCTGGCTTCGTGTCCCACGTGTCACAAAAGGAGCAAGAGCGGAGGCTGCGCGTGCGGCGACCCGCGCGCTGGCACGAGTCAGACCCGTACACCGTACAAGAGAAAAAGGCACTAAGGATACATCAGTACCTAACTGCCAGAATCACCCAAGTCGACGTGAACGTTTACGCCATTCTAAAATCTATACACCTAGAAATAAGCAGTAGGATCGCGTGTCAAACAAAAATTATCGAGTCACCCTAACTCTCATGCATATAGATCTTTAAACGCGTTGTTACTGCCCAAATCCTTCGGTAGTTTATAGACACATTATTGCAGCATTGCAGCACATCACCGACGTTTGTACCTACACATTATTATTAGAACTGGGGGTCGAAGTTGCATCACGTCCGTAGGAATTACCCATCGCTACCCTATACACGTGACCCCTGGGTGGTGCTAAAAGTGCAACAACCTGGCAACCGTACTGTCTTTTCCAAGATCTCACGGTTCTAAATACTGATTACGATTAATAAATAAATTATTAGAACTCTTGATGAACAATTAGCCATACTTCTTCTTCTTAGCTGAATTAAATTACTGAAGTGTCGTCTAAGCTTCGCCAGTTTGACCATTTAAAATATCTCTACCATGGGAAGGCGGACGAACCAAGTAGAATTAGTATTGGTAATTAATTTTAAGCTTAGAAAATAGCAAAAATATCTGTATTTGCGTTTATACATACGAGTAGGTACCTACGCTATTATAAAGACATAAAAAATAATTAGGAGCTACATACCTTATCTACATGATAGGTATGCGTTCCATCCATGCAATTTGTCAGCTCTAGAGATTTGGGAGAGACGAAAAAAATGCCCATTTCTGAAACTAACCGTCGACGATCGATGTCTCATGGTATGGACATATTACCTAAGGATTTATTTTATTCAGAATCGTGATATGCGATACAATATTTTATGGTCATGAGAATATATAACATAAAATACAACATGTCAAATTGACATTATAATGTACTGTCCATGGAACTATATTGTAGTCACATTATTTATACTAAACGGGACTTAATCGCGTATTAACTTATTTATTTACCTCACTGAGGTCTCCCGACGTTTCGGATGTGTTGCAACATCCATGGTCACGGGACAACTGGCTTGTGCGGGTATCAACATCTTCTTGCTGCGCGGGTTTTCCGAACTACCCGCATTTGGTCTTTATGAACCACTTGTACACTAGGGTTGTCACCCGGCTGACACACAACACTAACAATGTCCGGTGATATAACGGACGATGTTTTTTGACGCTGGCATTTACTTACCTCAGACCTCAGTGAGGTAAATAAATAAGTTAATACGCGATTAAGTCCCGTTTAGTATAAATAATGTGTGACAATCGTGAAAGTTTAAATCAATATATATTGTAGTCTTTGGTTTGAACGTCAACAGAGGCCTAAAGCATGCAACAAAAGTACTCTGTGCCTGCAAGTTGCAACACACTGGCGCGGCCTGCGGTGGTGGTCAACGGTAAATTTGACAGCTAATGACATGTTTACTATTGACCGCCGCGGCCAGGCCGTGCCAGTCTGTGGGAGCCTAAATAAAGCCTCTCACAGACTGGCGCTGTCAAATATATAAATCAATACGGTACAAAAGTTCAAAATATCTTTGACATTCCTACAAGCTCGTCACATGCATATGGCCCATATAGTGACACCGTCTAAACTCATATTCTGAACAAATTCATCTATAACCACAACACAACCTAACGATGCATAACTGCGACTGTGAATATCACCGTATCCTCAATATAACTCATCAACTATATAACTAACTATTACTTAAGTATCAACTACAGTAATACTATTTATACTAAACGGGACTTAATCGCGTATTAACTTATTTATTTACCTCACTGAGGTCTCCCGACGTTTCGGATGTGTTGCAACATCCATGGTCACGGGACAACTGGCTTGTGCGGGTATCAACATCTTCTTGCTGCGCGGGTTTTCCGAACTACCCGCATTTGGTCTTTTTGAACCACTTGTACACTAGGGTTGTCACCCGGCCGACACACGACACTAACAATGTCCGGTGATATAACGGACGAAAAAACAAAAAAAATAAGTTAATACGCGATTAAGTCCCGTTTAGTATAAATAATGTGTGAGAATCGTGAAGGTTTAAATCAATATACAGTAATACTTAAGTAAATTACTTATTGAATATTCAGATAGTTCTCTAAGTTTAATATAAAAAAATAATTAATATGTCAATGAACTATACAAGTGTACCTATTTCATAGAGTCGATAAATCAAATAGTAAATAAATAAACAAATAGTTCCCTAGGCTCCGGACCACCAACAACGATCTCGCCATAGATCAAATTAGGCCTATCTCGGACTTCAAATTGAATTCACCGTACCAAAGTAAGCGTGGCTAACTGGCGTTAAAATTACTGCTTTATGCTGCAACTATACCTACATATACCAACATTACGAGAGTGATGTCATGGTGACAATATGACGGTCTACTTCTCATTAATGGTGGTCATCCGTCAATGTCGAGAGGACAAAGAGCGTCTGAGCGTCGGTCATCCTCACAATGCAGCCTTTCCCATCAGAGGTCATCCCAGTGACGCAAGTTTTAAAACCGATAAGCACAAACCAAATCCGTCTGGCGACTGGACCGTTGATTTTTAAATAAAATCTGTCCCCTTGTTAGCGAACTGAGTGGATGACAGAACGAGAGGAGGATTTTCGTTGTTGTTATGCAGTTAGCGTCAGCAAACCCATCTTAGCGAAACTCAAATAGAACAGTCAAGTAAGACCGGAATACGGCTTCCATAAGACTTCTTGGAAAACCATATAATTAGAAACAAATGAAAGATACACTCGTAGATTACCGAATCTTCTGTCACAAAAGTTTCATCCAAATCCCGTTGCTTACGTCTTTTTAACCGACTTCAAAAAAAAGGAGGAGGTTCTCAATTCGGTTGTATTTTTTTTTTTTTTTTTTTCCATGTTTGTTACCTTAGAACACCGTCATTGATGAACCGATTCGGAAAATTTTTTTTTTGTTCGTATGTATATACTTCCAGGTGGGTCCCATTTTTTTCAAAATTCAGTTAGATGATGGGATCCATGAGGAATTGAGGGGACTCCTCAATTTTATAAGGCACGCGTGTAGTGATTTTGGTATTTTCTCTTATAACTCGTGTATTTACATCCGGAATCATAAATTTGGTGGCGAGGAATTGATGATGAAGACCACAGATGACTTATCGAATTCCTCAATTATGTACTTAAAAGTGCAAAAGTACGTCACAGGTTCTGATAAGATTCCGTTGAAATAGGAACTAATGAAGTGCCATTGGTGATGATCTTGGGGAATCGATGGAAGTCCTGAAATATTATCGGCCCACATACAGCGATTCGGTTTTTTTCTATAGTAATCAACGCATTTGCTATCGGAAATCAGTTCATGTGGTAAATTGTAAAAAATAGGAAATGCAGTGCTCGTGGCTTGGCGGAGTACTAAATTGAAGTCGGTTAAAACTTTGTTTTTAAAGTAAATTATTGCTTTATAAGCCTCTGATTTATACAGTGAGGATGTTTTATAAAGTGTAGGGTATATTTATAAATCAGACAGACGTATTGTATGCGGAGATTTTAACGTAAATTTAATGGAGTCATCAGCCATGTCAAATGGTATCATTAATTTATTTAAGTCATTCAATCTGATAAATTTGTTCTCACAGCCAACTAGAATTACTACGACCAGTGCCACCTGTATTGACAACATTTTTAGTAGCCAAGTTCCTGTTCAAAAGTGCATTTTAAATAAGTTGAGCTCTGATCACTGTGGTCAACTAGCATCCTTCCATGGAAAAGTCGCTAATCCACAAAAAAAAAAAATAGTTTGTAGACCAATTACTGCGGACCGCTTAACCCAATTTAATAACGGACTAAGTAGCTGTCTTAATGCACTGCCTTGTGCGCAAGATGACCCAAATGAAATGTATTCTTCTCTCTTTAACTGCATAGAAAATGAGTTCTCTTCCATTTTTGAAATAAAAGTAATCTGGGGAAAAGAAAGGACAGTCTTTAATGACTGGGCAACACCCGGTATTTATAAAAGCAGGAACCATATGTACGAACTATATGGCATGAGGAGTGTAAATAAGGATCCTCAATTTTTAGATTATGTTCGCAACTACTCAAAAACATTTAAGCAAGTCTGTAAAGTTGCAAAGTCTATATTTATTTCTAAGAAAATTAAAGGCTCTGTTGATAAGGTAAAAACGGTATGGAAAGTTATTAACAGTGAAACTGGAAGAATAAAAAAGAGAGAGCCTCATGAAACCCTAAAAATCGGGGACAATATCATTAACACTGACCTAGAAATAGCACAGGAATTTGAAACATTCTTCACAAATATTCCCTTAGAAACGACGAGAGCCTTAAATTCGTCTCCTGACTTATCCGAATCACTTTTAAGAAGCTGTTTACATAAAAGTGACATTAAATTTAAATTTATTCATGTTACTCCAAGTCAAATAATTAAGTCGTTTAATTTATTAAATGTTAAAAAAACTGAAGATCTTTGGGGCCTTTCCGTTGAGGTTCTGAAATCAGTGATTGTCATAATTGCACCATATCTAGCTGTGATATTTAACGCGTGCGTTGATGATGGAATATTCCCAGACTGGATGAAACTTAGCAAAATTATACCATTATTCAAGTCGGGGTCAAGAACAATTTTTTACCGATCTCCATACTTCCTGTACTAAGTAAAATTTTTGAAAAAATATTATTGGAACAACTCTTGTCCCATTTTAACTTAAATAAACTGCTTCACGAAAATCAATTTGGGTTCACTAAAGGCCGATCTACAACAGATGCTGGAGTAACACTATTACGAGCAATCTATAATGCATGGGAAATGTCAATGGATGCCTTTGGCATTTTTTGTGATCTATCAAAGGCGTTTGATTGTGTACATCATGGTATATTAATCCGAAAGCTGAGTTTCTACGGGGTAAAGAACAATGCTCTATCTCTTATCACTTCTTACTTATTTAATAGAAAGCAACAAGTCGAGATTCAAAGATTCAAAGATTCAAAGATTTATTTGTCCAACATAGGTAGTTATTAGGTATTACATTTTTCCAGTATCACTATGTGGCGCCTTGCGGCATACAAATATAGTTATATTTTTGTAACATGCTTCTGCATGCAGCATGCTTCACAAATAATTTACATTAGGTAGTCAACATATCACAATATATATATATAAATACAAATTTAAGTTAAAAGTCCGTTAAAATGAAATATAAAATATGATGTAGTCAGCATTATTAAAAATATAAAGAATAGAGTAATTGGAATTAAGTACATATGTCAGCTAAAAATTGATTAATTGAGTAATAAGCTTTTATTAATAGAAATTCTTTTAATAGTTTCATATCGAGGTAAACAGAGTACAATCATCTGGCTCTAACGTAACTATAGGGGTCCCTCAAGGCTCGATTCTCGGCCCGTTCTTATTCCTAGTTTATATTAATGATTTGTCCTACAATATAAGCAAAAAACATGACATCATTCTATTTGCCGATGACACGTCATTAATTTTTAAATTGAACCGTAAGCAAAACAATGTTGACGAGGTGAATGCCGTATTAAGCTCAGTTGCTAACTGGTTCACAGCCAACAACCTACTTTTGAACAGCAAAAAAACTAAATGTATCAAATTCACGCTTCCTAATGTTAAGGTCTGTTGCAGTGACCAGGTGAAGTTGAAGGACGAGACTCTTGAATTCGCCCATAGTACGGTTTTTCTAGGTGTAACCATAGATCGTAAACTGCAATGGGGTCCACATATAGTCAAGTTGGCGAATAGGCTTAGTTCGGCAGCATACGCGGTCAAACGAATGAGGCAACTCACCGATGTTGAGACGGCCAGACTTGTATACTTTTCCTACTTCCATAGTGTAATGTCATATGGCATAATACTCTGGGGAAAAGCTGCAGACATTGAATCCATATTTATCCTACAAAAGAGGGCAATAAGATCAATTTATCAGTTAGGATCTCGTGTATCCCTAAGAGAAAAGTTCAAGCACATTAACATTCTCACAGTTGCATCCCAGTACATACTTGAAAATATTATGTATGTCAAAAGAAATCAGCACTTGTTTAAATTTAATCACGAAGTGCACTCTTTTAATACAAGAGGTAAGGACAAACTTGCTGTGCCTCGGTTCCGTCTACATAAAGTGAATTCGTCTTTTATGGGAAATGGTGTACGCTTCTACAACAAAATCCCTAAAGATATTTTGATTCTATCGCTCACTAAATTTAAGAAAATTGTAAAAGACCGCTTAGTGTGTAAGGCATATTATAGTGTTAAGGAATTCGTGGAAGACAATAACTTCTTTTAAGGCAATTTATTCTACTTTATTATTTTTAAGTGACATTTTATTTATTTGACCCACTGATCTGATTTAATATGATTTGACTTAATTAATTTTGATGTAAACTGTGTTCTATAATTTTGTATGTACTTGTCAACTGTAAAATTTTAATATGTATTTTGAATTCTCCATATGTAATCAATTTTAATTATCTTTTGTTGCATTGTGTAATTTGTGTATACATGTATTGTGACGTTTCTTAAGCACTCTCTGAGTCTATTTGAAATAAAATATTTTGATTTGATTTGATTTGTAATATTATCTCTATGTACTTACTCTATCTATTTCTCATTGTCTTCTTAGTAGATTTTTAGATATCTGGGTCGTGATGTGGACCATATCGCGATGAAAGCCATCACGATTATCGCCAGGGACATTTTGTCACACGAAGGTAAGTTCCTACTACGAAATGACGCTTGAAACTGTGCCAGATATTTATCGAGAAGATTTCTACATAGAATTGCAAAACCAACATACTTAACAACAGTTATTTTTCATGAAGATGAGCTTACGAAGAAAGTCTCTTAACTGATGACTTACGGCTAAATTGCAAAACAGAGCCGATTTTAGGTTAGACTTCTTCTGTTGCTTCGTTAAGCTGTTCGGTATTTTACTATTTTAACTAAGTATAAGACTATCTAACTATCCATAAACCAGACTTCAAGGTATAGATCTCATGACACCCTCAATATTTAACACTGAATAGAAGAATAGAATAGAATAGAAAAACTTTATTCAACATCACACAATTCAAGTTTCATGAGAACCTTAGAATGAAGACTTAACATATAAATTTAAATATAATCTTACAGTTATCATTAAGTGATGTTGAAAAGGGGCTTGCCTCAGCATGATGTTGCAGTAGTAAGGCCACTGCAACGCTGGTTTTCAGGCAGACCCTGGTAACTATATTATATTGATCCATTTTACATTGCTTGCTGTTTGTCGGGAACGAAATGGCTCAGTTTGTGTGACTGGTCACTTTCTTGCATTATTAACCCGTTTAAAATCGGTAACTAATTGCCAGTTCTATCTGTACCGAGTAACAGTGAAAAATGTTAGCATACATACCCGATGGCAGCGTCAATTAACTACATATTTAACTAACGGAGACACGTCCGCTAAAGCGCGGCTGATATTCACTATTATTACTAACTACCTGAGACTAACCAGTGTAAGTCTGGCCTCTGAATGCACGTAAAAATTACGAATATCGGGACGAGTTGTAAGAGATAGACTGTAAACAAAATAACCGCTACTGGTTGGTGGTGAAACTGGTTTCACTTCACCTCTCACCCCCTTTTTTTCGCGGAGGAAAACCTGCGAACTAGGCTCATCTCCCGATGGCTAGGTTATGTGGTATATGTATTTCTAAGCACTAATAACTCCGGCATTAACATCCACGCTATCAACCTCCAGGATTTCATACTGAACGCACAAGCGCCTCGCTACATCAGGCTCATCCTTTTAATCTTCGTCGCTTTCTCTGGGATTTGTAGACTGCAGCGGCTCCCGCCACATGGAACACATATTACCTTATTTAATCGCCTTTTCGGGATGACCGAAGACCTATTGTCCGAGTTTACAGAGTTTCACCTCTCACCCCTACTCACCCTCTTGTCTTCGGGATTCGTTCCAACGCGTAATCGGAGGTCTGTTTTACACTGGTTCTCTTGAGTGAGACTTCACCGCCTTATGAATATCGGCCCAAGTGGTTGTCATGGTGAGTGATTAGTGCTAATAAGCTGGTAAATAAATATCACCCGCAATAACACATTGGAATTCCGTGTGATTGCGTCTGAAGCTATGTTTAACAGGAGGTTAACCTACCGGATAATAGCGATGTAAAGAGACCTAGGCAACGAAACGGGTTGTGTGAGAATGGTTTACTGGCCTAGAACGTGTGCCTGGCTAGCTTTTTCGCGTAGCTTGTTGTCGAAGATGAATGTAAAGGATTCATGCGATATTTGTAGAGCAATAAAATAATATGATGTCGCCGAAGTCGGGTTCATCTGATTCTACTAAAAGCATCTCTATCTCTATTACTTAACATGAAGACCTTTTTCCTTACTTGCCCGCTTTCGTTATTGTTATATTGTGATTACGTCATATGGGGACGATCGAGAATAATCTTACATAAAGCGACCATATTAGGTACGTCACAGGCACTCACAGGCTCACACTAAGCAAAGCTTTGTACTAAGGTAAACCTCCCAATGTTTAACAACTTTATTCTAATTATTGACACTCGCTGGTGTAGGTACACCATTATTGCTAAGAGTTAGGATTTTTGAGTGTGGGATGTGTTTGTGTATTTATGTCGTCTAGTACCGATAACAGAGGCCTTATTGATCTTAATAAGGGGCTTGAAAATTTCAAATATTGGCTTAAAGTCAGGGTCGCTTACGAGGCTAATAAAAGGAACAAATGATACTATTACCAGCTCGTAATTTCACGTATTTATCGCACTGCCGTAGGTAATTGTTTCGTCATGCACCAAAGACCATTAATCTGCATCGAGATAATTACAAGTCAAACTGAAAAAGATGGCAACCCACCTGACTTTGGCTCGTGCCCGATTCACCTGTCCGTTGGAGCTCATAAATACCGTCTCGGGCAGTCGTGTACTGTAACATTATTTTTTATCTTTAATGTAACAGACCACTAACCAGTTATTACTAAGAAGCACTCTAATAACAGGCTTTGGAGGTGAGTTTAGAAGTGACGGATTTGGAATAGACTGACTTCTTTTGTTTGCATTGCACCCATCACCTCACATTTATTATTTCGTTTCGGTCACAAAAGACATATACAGCCAAATATGAATGTACCTTTAGCATATCTTCGTTGGAATAATGATAGGTAAGTGGGGTGAAGCTACGCGAATGATGAATATGGACTGTTCATCTAATACACGCTAAATTTCTTTAAGGTCATCTAGGTAGTAGTAAAATTGAAAACTATTTGGTGATAACATCAATAATCTGTGTGGAAATGATGTTATCCTAAAAATATATCAGACTCTTGCGGTCATGATAAACAGCAAAGAACGCCGCGCCCATAGATGATGAAAACTTGGCTTATTTGGGTGAAATTGTGACCAATCGTAGCCAACAGTTCTGTTTGAAAATGTGGAGGCGGGCGCATAGGATGAAAATTTAAGAATTTGAGTGTTGTGAAATGTAGGGAAAATGGCCACATTCAAGAATTGTAAATAGTTTGGTCGATGCCGACTTGACGAAGTTACTTCTTTACTTTTTCCAATTAGACTATTTCTTAGTGCAATTTTCTAATGAATCGTAACTCGTGAGAAACATTATACCTACGCTTTTCGTAAGATAGATAAAAATGTGGGACATGAGAGAATGCTCACAGACGTAGAACATAAACCTTTCGTAGCGGATTTTTCGTGTAGTGATTTTTTACTGGCCAATAGACAAACAATGTCCAACGAAAAGGAGTGTAATGTTTTGCTCCAAGCCATTTAAATAAAGTTTATTTTATTTTTACGAACACCAAAAAGTTGAAACTTTTAGATTTAGTAATATTTTGTTTTAGGACAAAAAAAGTACAAAGAAGGAAAATGAGTTTGTGAGAATGACGATATGAGATGATCGGAGGCACCAACTTATTTTCTCAATTTTTCTCTCTTTTAGGCTAATGTGGAAAGTATTTGCAATTTTTATTTATAGGTTTATTGCTATTTGAAAAAATCTCATATCGATGTATACTCGTAAATAATGCTACAATAAACATTAATAAAAGTCACAAGCAGCCCATGTCACATTAAAATCGAAGGTAGGCTGCCGTTTCATAAGCCGTGCAAATTGCTGATTACTATGCCGACGATAAGAACAGCTTACATCGTAAAATGTGACTATGATGTGACTGTTTGCAATTGCCTTTAGCCTTTACTGTGTGGGTCAATGAGGGTACTCCCTTGCGTATACCTAATATATATATAGGTACGAGTAAGTAACTGTATGGGGCTTCTAATCTTCTAACCGGGCCACATTTTCCTGCAATTTCTGGCCGGCAACTATTGCTGTCTTACGCTGACTTTGTACGCTAGAGCAAGATGCAAATACTTGCCGTAAAACTGTTGCCCGTTTAGAAACCCCATAAAGAATCATAGATTAATTTAAAACCCGCTCCCTATTAACAGTTGTCTCGCTTTAGAGAATCATTACCCAGTCTGGACACGCAATACCTGTTTAGTTCCAGTTTAAAAATAACTGAACTGGCCATAGGTATAGGTATATAGTAGATTGTTAACCAAGGGCTGAAAGGCACCCATTCCTGACGAGATATTTTAGAATGGTTCGAGTCAGATATGGGTGTCTTTCACCCGAGTTAAACCCTCTACTTTTCATAAAATACTACTCAGTAAGTATAAAGGTTGTTTGTCAGTGACGGGGTAAGTATTGATATTTATTAGAATTAGTTCCCGGATAATGTTTATAAGGCGAGGACTAACTGGATTACACTACTTTTCTGCACTAGGGCAGAAACGTATCACTTTCAGCACACTTTTTAGAACAACAACGACCCACTTTCAGAGCATGAGTAATGAAGAAATCTAGAATGAACTGTTTTTACATTTAAGGTATATTGTTTCTTGTTGGTTCATAATGTTGTACTGTTCGAAATTTATAATCAAAATCCTATTCACTATTCCTACGAGTATATCCTCTATTTACTTTGAGAATTAACTTTATTTATACACCTATTTATTTTAAACTACCTTTTGTACTAAGGGCGGATTATCTGCTAGTACACTAAAGGGCCCAAATAAACCTATACTACGGTGGGTGCAGTGAGAAAAAAAAAACCGGCCAAGTGCGTGTCGGGCCACGCGCAGTGTAGGGTTCCATAGTTGCCTGTCTGTCTTAGTTACATCGACGTGCGGTGCGTTTGCGTCGGCCGAATTTGATCGAAAATTTGCCTTTCCAGGTACTCATTAAATTAGTCGACTATTACTCGGTAAATACTTTATGCCTACTCCGGTAGTCCGTGATAGTTTTCCTTTTAAATTCATTCCCAGTTGTAGGCGGGGGGGGGGGGGGGACATGTCAACAAAAATTAGGGCTACATAGCCCAATATCTCGCAAAGGATTCACTGATTTGAAAAATGGTTTTAAGACCCCTAATTTTTTTTGACGAGGTATCCAACGATACGTTTAACCAGAAAAAAATACATCCCCGCTTTAAATGTACGGGAGGTGCTTACAATAGAAATAAAAAATGCTGTTTTGTCGGCGTGAATGATTTTTATATACCCATGTCGAATCACAGTTTTCTAGTAGTAATGGTTACTGAGCTAAGCCGGAGACGGACGGAGGGACAGACGGACATGGTGAAACTATAAGGTTTCCTTGTTGACTATGGAACCCTAACAAGCACGACGAAGTAAGAGCATAATAGTGTGATGATCTGATGATAGAGTCTGGCCAGTAAAATATGAGCCTAATATTTATTTATAACTTTTTATATGGCAACAGTAATTCATTGTCAAATTAGTTATTATGATCTCCTCATTTTGACACTTGATATGCCAATAAAGAAAGAAAAAACGAATTTAAATAGTTGTAACAAATAAAAATTGAATAGTTATAATATTAATATAGGTAATTTTCTCAACAAGGAAATCAATATAATATTAGATAGGTACCTATATATTATATATATATATATATATATATATATATATATGACCAGGTTCGATTCCCGGTTATGTATGAGAGTTAATAAAAAAGTTTGAATGTAATTATTATTAAATCTAAAATCGACGTCATGGTTCCTAAGAACAGATCTCGCTATCTCTCGTAGTTTCCGACTTCTCCATACTGACCCATTTGGATTGTACATCCTGTCTTAGGAATTAAACCATTTTGTACTTACCTACCACAGAAACCATGTCAACAGCCAGTTCCTTTATAATTTTAATTCATCCCAATAACACAAGGCAGGCAATTCAAGTCCTAGGCTCCTGATTTAATATTCACACTTTCAACTCAACAGGTTCAAGTTTGTACACAACAACACGGAGAAAACTAAAGCACTGAGTCCAAAAATAACACAGTCCTTGGTCCACGAGTCACAATCACGCCTCAAACTTCCTAAATCTGCAGTAAAACACTTTACAAACGGGTGTATAAATTCAAAAAGTTTTCCCGCCAAATCGGTTTTCCTTTTAAACGCCGGCAAGCGAAGGCAAGAGCGACGCAGCGCGGAGGCGCGTCCAACCGCCAGCGAAGCCGGTTGTAAGCTGTACGTAGTGTTCGTTTTATTTTGAAGGCGACGCGCCGGGCCTTCCACGTGGACGTACGGGACCACTTAAAAAGGAGAAAAGGACCTCAAGAAATCCAACCCTTTGTCCATGGTGAAGTTGCTCGTATTAAAAAAAAGCTAGAGTTGGCTGCAATCCTGATAGTGACGTAGGGTCGATGACATCCATGACATCGCATAGTTGTTTTTCCTCGTTTTGACACGGTGTTGGTAAGAGTGGTAATTGAGTAGGTATGATAATTAATTCGGCAGTTATCCGATGTCTTAATAATGGAATCTCAATTATTCTTCTACTTGGTATAAGTTTTAACAATATGATAATTATGTGAAGGTAGCTGTAAATAGTTTTGAGTATTTTAAATAGATACGGATATACCTACATAGATTACAAGGTTCCAAGGCAATAAAAGAAAGTCCATGTTTTAATGAGATTTGATCGGGTTCAGTCCCGGTAAGTTATAATATAACGCTTGTTTCTAAATCTTTCAATTCAGGTTTAATTTTTTGTACAGTCCTAAGAACCAATTGACGGTGCGTCTATCTTAAAGTCTCAGATGTCCCCTCACTGTTCCATTTGATTTATGCACCCTTTACATGCTTTTATTTAAAAGTTTTTATTTTTGCAAAGCACGTCTGGCTTGATAAAATAAAATAAGACTGAAACTTGTCATTTATTTTATCAAAATAAGTTTCCGTCAAAATTTTCATAATGGTACAAATTTTAGCTGCAAACTGTTTTTTTGGGGAATACCTAAACTGATATAACTTCATCTAAATACATAAGGATACTAAAGTCATATAGCTAATAATACCTTCAATTGATGATCAGATATTTTGCAGTGTTGCCCATAGTTATTTATGCTGGTGACTGTACCAACGACATCTTCATAAAAAACCGGCCAAGTGCGTGTCGGACTCACGCATGGAGGGTTATAAAACACGGGTTATATAAAAAGAACTACAAAAACGGCAAAAAAACAGGTTTGTTGTATGGGAGCCCCCCTTAAATATTTATTATTTGTTTCTAGTATTTGTTGTTATAGCGGCATAAGAAATACATCATCTGTGAAAATTTCAACTGTCTAGATATCGCGGTTCTTGAGATACAGCCTAGTGACAGACAAAACGGCAAAAAAAAACACGTTTGTTGTATGGGAGCCCCCAATTTAGTATTCGTTGTTATAGCGGCAATCGAAATACATACATCATCTGTGAAAATTACAACTGTCTAGCTATCGCGGTTCTTGAGATACAGCCGGCAGCCTGGTGACAGACAGACGGACAGCGAAGTCTTAGTAATAAGGGTCCCGTTTTTACCCATTGGGTACGGAACCCTAAAAATAACGACTTCTTAAAAGTTACTGTTGACACTTGAAGAAATTAGTTCCAATAGTCATGACGAAGTTTTTTATTCTCCTGCGTGGCTATCACAAGACGGCGCGCGAGCTCTCTCGATTTTTCTTGCACTATCCATCTCTCTCATTAGAAAACTTATAAAGAGAGGTATAGTGCGAGAAAAATCGAGAAAGCTCGCGCGCCGTCTTGTGATAGCCCTGCAGCTCGTCTATCATCATATTCATCATGAGCGTGCGGCGTCCGCGATATACTCTCGATTTTTCTCGCACTCTTGTTCCAATAAGAGAGAAACCACACGAATCGTGCGAGAAAAACCAAAAGTATATCGCAGCTTTAGGTACTTACTTACCTACGTTCCATTTTAGGATAATTTGTCACCTTGTGAAATGAATAAGTAAAAAAATTAAAATATACGTATTGCTTACCGTTGTAAGTTCGATGAGTATTAATTTAATTAGGTATTACATTATTAGGTACTTATTTTACAAAACAAACCAACGAATCGTCGCTGTTTTCCAAATTATTACTAACAAACCTATATCAATTGATGTTTGAACCATAAAATGGAACGCCGGAACGCCAGACTTTCGAATGCGCTTGGGTAGAGTATGTTCATATTAGGCCCATTTTTCTACCGTTGTAGATTTAAATGTTTCGTTAGCACGGCTAGGCGGCGGCTACAGCGAGTAGGCGGCGTACAGCGGCGAGATAGAATCGCAGACCATTCTGTGGATAGAATATAAGCGCGACTCTTTCTAATTAGAACACTTAGAAAGAGACTGATAGTCTACGTATCCGTGACACAGCTCGCGGGCTGTCCTGTGATAATGATAACCGTGCAGAGTTTTACAAAAGGTTGGAAGAGCTCGTGATTCTGTGCAATACGAATATTATGAATACAATATCCTAATCTGTCCCTAAATTTTTGTATAGAAAGCGCAGTTTTTAATGTTCCGTAGTTGTCCGTTTGTTTTTGTTATATCGACTCGTGAACAAACCCCCTCTATGTTGCAGTGGAGCGTAAACATTGGTTTTATAAATTAACAAATAATGTTCTTTATTTATTTAAAATCTTAGTTTTAGGTTTTTACAATAACTGTAAAGGCACTTAAAATGTAAAATATGAAACTATGCATATAAAACATACACTCATTAGAAAAGCTAAGCTGGGGTGCCGCCGGGAGCGGGGCGGAAGCACAGACAGCTTGTAATTCGAACCTCCTGACTATCCGCAGTGTACAGCCTAGTCTCCTTAATCTGGCCCAGTATAGTGACCCAGAAATATTACAGTCATATTAAGGATGTCATAACTAAATTTTTTCAGGTATTTATTTCCAAAGAAATTATTTGAATTTATTTACCTAACTATAACTTGTTAACTACTTATCTGTGATAGTTGTCCTTTTAAATATGTGCACTGTTGCCATGATTTTATTTACAATGTATACCCACTAGTAACAATTTGGCAGGCAGGGGTCGGGGACAATTAACTTTAACAAAAATTAGGGCTTTGAATGTATGCCTAATATTAGTTAGGTATACGGATACCTGAATCGATAAAAGATTGTTGTAAGCACACAATATTTTTGAACAAGCTATCCAACAACAACATTGCCGCACCACACCATGAGTCACAACATGAGACAAAAATACATCCCCACTTTTCGTGTAGGGGACTGAGAGCCGAGTTCATCCTCGCGTTTATGGGTCAGTCAGTTCAAATGTTTTTTATATTTTTATTGCAGTGATGGTCACAAAAAATCTTTTGGATTTCTAATTTTGTCAATGGAAACATTGGGAAAAATAGTACCTAAGTAAACAAGTTACAAAATATCTACCTAACTACCGAGTTGTGAGGGTCTTGTAAAGACTTAAAAAATGTCGATACCTTGAAATTAACTTAGCGGTATTTTTTGCAATAGTGAGCTGTTGTATATCAACTACAAAATGTCCTCATAAATTTCTAAGAGGCCATTGAAGTAGGCGTAGACAGTGGGTGCAGGGCTTAGCAGCTCATCCAGAAAAGTGACGCGATCTGTCGCGCGCTCGGCGGCGCGCAGCAGGTTGTAGGTCAGCGTGCCGTTGTAGGTGCGCGCGAGCACCGGCGCGCGCAGCTCCGCCCCGCACAGCGCGTTCAGCGCCGACAGCTGCAGCAAGCACAGCTGGAACTCCGATAAGGCGTGCAACAACTTGCGGTCCAGGATCAGTTCCGCGTCGCTGTCGGAAGCGTTAAAGTAGTCCTCCGTTATAGCGGCTGCAATTCCGCAGTCGGTCTCGCTGACATCCCTCCTGTCTGTGGTAGAGTCTAGAATAGGCTTCCTGTCGAATGGAAACTTCGGAAGATTTTTTTTGTTATGGTTGTCAGCGACAACGTCGAGCAAGACGTGAGCGAGTAGTGCGGCGGCGGGCAGCGCGGCGGGCGCGCGAAGTGCTCCAGCAGCCCCAGCGCCCGCACCGACTCCCACCCGTTCTCGAACACGCACACCTCCGCGTCGTAAGAAGGTTTCGGGATAGAGTGCGTCTCTCCCACGAGCACAGTCTCTTTTTCTAGGCCCACGTCGTAAACAAAGTTAAACCCATCATTTTGGAAGTTGGTCAATAAATCGTACGCATACTTTATTATATCCAAAGACACGAGGGTCGCGTTATCTTGTTCGAATCCTTTCATGGGAGGAGCTCCAAGGAATAGTTTAGACCGGTAGAGGTTGACGTAGTCTATAGCGACGTGTCCCGCGGCGACGCCCTTGGCGAACCAGCGCGGGTCGGCGCGCCCGACGCGGCCTACGTCGCGGTCCAGCAGCCACGCCGAAGCTAGCCCGCCGCGATCGCGCCGTCCTATCAACTGCCGTGCTTTGGCTTCTTCTTCGACAAAGGTCTTCTTCTCTTCAGTGGATATAAATTTGAAAATTGTTGTCATGATCGGTTGCCTGCTGTTCTTAGAAAGCCACTTCAATAAATGCAAATTACGTTTGAAAGGCCCGAGTGGTGCTTTTATATTATTAAATAAATATATATTATATATAATATTTTATATTATAAAAATCCTTCTGGAAAAATGTTCTCATCCGTCAAGACTATGAATACAGCGAGCTTTTCCTCAGTCAAGTTATGTTTGCGTAAGAAGGTTTCTAATAAGAAGTAACCACATTGAATGGTATTATCACTTTGAAGTTCAAGTGTAGTGGAAGGTATGTACTGAAGTCCAGTAAAGCAGTTCTCTATGTCGTAACTAATTATGGGACAGTCGAGCTTCTCGGCCAGTTCGACAATGTCCTTTTTGCTTTCATACTCGCAAATAACGTATTCAAAATCCATTTCTTTCAAGACCTGTTTGTACGTTTCTTTCATGAGAACGGGTACGATAGTGCTGTCTTTGTTTTTCTTGAGTCTCTTCTCGGTGTCTGCATGGCCGCCTTTGAATAAGAAGTAGCATTTGACGTTGGCCTTCTTGAACATGGTAAGGTATTCTCTGAGGTATCTGTCGTAGCGGTCGGCCTCGATCCCGAAGGCGGTGGTGAGGCCGGCCCGCTGGTAGGAGCTGTAAAACAGGTTCTGCCCGTCCAGCACCACGGGCTCGTCTCGCAGCGTGCGCGGCGACAGCTCGCTCACCTCCACGAACTTGCAGAATGTCCTTATCCTCATTTTGATATCTGAAACATGGGTAACAAATTTGTGAGATACGTCCATGTTTAATTTTGTAGATGCCTTATTTATGCCCTCGAATTCAACCCTTTAAAGTAAGGTTTTACAGGATTAAAAGTAATATGCTGTGTTTAAACCGCCTGGGTGGTTTAAACACAGCATATTACTATATATCAAACTTCAAACTTCAAAAATATTTATTGCCACAAAATAACTTTTACTAACTAACTAATACATCAATATGTACTTACAACTAATTAATCTAAACGAATGTTACAATTTTTATGAAGCAATAGGTCTCGGTCTCAGCATGTGCTGGGCAAGTAGCCCAGCGCTGGTTTTCAGACCAAGCCTTGAGTTGTGTCGGTCACAAAAGAAAAAAAAAGACAAATAACATTTTTGTTAAGTGGTGCTTCAGTAGACCGTTACATAGAAAAGATAGAAAATAATAATAATTAATTTAAATATAAGAATCAGAGAAGTGCCAGGTATGTATGTGTATATAAATATAAATGTGCACGTGTATATATATATGTATATATGTGTGTGTATATTTGTATATATGTATGTAAGAGATGTAAAGGGGTGCCGTCTGGGGAGCTTAAAACTTGCCCTGCATGTCTAAAAGGTGTCTTCGGACTAACTGCTGGTACTTTACAAAGGCCATGGGTTCCCGCAAGGGTGGGGGGAGATCGTTCCAGACCTTTGCAGCTGCAAATTTGAAGCTCCCTCTGAAGAAAGCATTTTTGTGCTGAGGTGTCGCTAGTTTGGTACATCTTCTTAGCGCCCTGGTCCGCGTGTCCTTAACCCATTTCAGCTTCTCAAAGAGGTATCGGGGCTTCTCGAACTCCAATATTTTTCGTACTGCACAGGCCAGGTGCATTGTCCTCCTGTTTGCCATATTTAGCTTGGCCTTGTCGTTTAGGTAAGGAGTAATATGCGCTCGCCTGGGAACTTCGTAGCAGAAACGAGTACATGCATTTTGGACGCGTTGTATGTATTTTTTTGTCTCTGCTAATAGTCTGGGTCCATACACTATGTCTGCATAGTTAAACGGTGACAGTACAAGTGCTTCTACGAGAATTTCCCTAACTCTTACCGAGAGATATTTCCGAATTCTGTAGAGTATTTTTAAGCGGTAGAAGGCATTTCTCACTTTAATATTTACATGCTCAATGTACCTCAGTTGTCCATCCATGACTAAACCGAGGTTTTTGGCCTTTTCTACTTGCGTAACCAGCTCCTTCCCTATCGCTACTGTGGGGTTTTGTTCCTTAATTTTTGAGCGCTGCCACTTGCTTCCTAGTATTATGTACTGGGATTTAGATGGGTTTAGGATAAGGTTATTTTTATCTGACCATTTCGCTACAGCTTCTAAATCTGCGTTGATTTTGTTAAGAGCAACTTCCAGATCGCTCGGCACAAAAGAATAATATAGCTGAGTGTCATCCGCGTATAAATGAACAAAACAATGTTCAATATTCTTTACTAAATCCGCTGTATTAAGTAATATATATCCGCTGTATATATATATATCCAGACATCCAGACTATAGATAGATTAAATGCATACCAAATTTCTATCTTTCGTGTAACTTTTCACGCGTAAGCCGCTACTCCGATTTGGATGAAATTTGATTTAGAGATAGTTTGTGTCTCGGGGCAGGACATAGGATAGTTTTTGTCCTGAATTTCATTCCCTAAGGGGTTGAAAAGGGGGGTGAAAATTTGTATGGCGCTACGATACTAACGAGCTCCAAGCGGACTAAGTCCGGGCAGATGCTAGTTTATAATATTCTTAAGATATTATACTCGTACCATTATACCTTATACCACTGTCATCTGTCTATATGGCTGTAGGCTGTACAAGCACAATGCCTTTTGACGTCTCATATATGCGTTCCGTTGTACGTAGTAATAACATACCGAAGTACTTAATTTCATTATTATTTTAATGTCATGTCATATTACCTAATTATTTCCAAAATGGTATGGGCACTCTATGTCAAAGCAATACGGGTTAAATACGAACTAGGAAGATTTTTCTTCATTCGAATTTAAGCCATATCACTTTGATATAGAGTGCCTAAGCGATACCCACTCTATGATTGTCTACTGTCAAAAAATACAGATAATGTCACCAGAGCACCACTTAGGCTAGGCAATGGATAGTCTTCTCTACCTTTATAATAATAATAGCCTTTTATTCAAACACTACAATGTTTACAAATAATAAGTTTACATTAAAGTACGACAACATCGGTTCGGTCTGTTTGCCGTTTGGCAAAGGCCTCCTCCATCCCTTTCAATCTATACTTGTCTCTTGCCAGCCTTGTCCATTGTCTTCCCACAATTTTTATTATTTCGTCGACCCGTATTATTTTTTGTTCCTCTTTTCGTCTCTAGGGTACTTCTCTACCTTTAGATACTATTAATTGTTCTGTGGTTAAACGAGGAGAAACATATAGTTTTTATTTTTATTTGGCTGGAAGAGATCTTTTTAGCCATAACTGTTTATATGTATCCCCGTTTTTTTCTTGGTTTAGTGGTTCCTAGTATAGTTTCACATCATCAGCCTATATACGTCCCACTGCTGGGCACATGCCTCCTCTCATGTATGAGAGGGAATGGGCAGTAGTCCCCACGCTGGCCCAGTGCGGATTGGGGACTTCACACACACCTTTGAATTTCTTCGCAGATGTATGCAGGTTTCCTCACGATGTTTTTCCTTCACCGAAAAGCTAACGGTATAAATATGAAATCATATTCCGTACATAAGTTCCGAAAAACTCATTGGTACGAGCCGGGATTCGAACCCACGACCGCCGTTTGACAGCCGCATGCCTGAACCACTGGGCTACCGTAGCTTCCGTAGCTAGTATAGTTTACTGCGCAACATTTTATACATACGCAAACATGCAGGAATACTAGGAGAGGTGATGTTGGTATTCATATAAATAGGCCTTGTACTCCGCTTCGTCGACTAGAAATCACTTTCTAATATCTCTTTAATTGTATCAAATAATTAATTACTGGCAGCTTTATCGCCACGTGGCTTTATCGCGCATCGCAAAGAAAGCAGGCGAACTCGCGGGATAAACTATATTTTAATATGTCAATTCTATACACAGAAGACATATTTTTTGAAATCAGAATAAAGGTTCCATAATACCCATTATATACGTATAACCTTACAATGGTACAATCCCAGTAATTCCACTGACCCTCCTCCTCTTTATTATATTATATGTATTATAATAAGTATAGAAACATATTCTAGCAGCCAGCGCGGCTCCGCCCGCGTGTTACACTATTACAGCACTGTTATATTATTACAGCAGGGTTGAAGTGTGTTGTGGGCGATGGGCTAGCAACCTATCACTGCAATATCACATTTAGTCGATCTTTTATACCCACATTTATGCTAAAAGTGGCGCTGGAACATACGTTTCATGTGCTCTGCCTACCCCTTTTGGGAATAAAGGCGTGAATGTTTGTATGTATGTAGCACTGTTATCAAGCGACGGCCGCGACATACTCTAGATTTTTCTCGCACTATAATCTCTTGTTCTAAGTGTTCTAATAAGAAAGAGACGTATAGTGCGAGAATTTTTTTCGTTAATCTTAACGTGAAGGAAGCACACCTGCCCGTATTAGAAATATAATTGATTTCAAAGCTCTAAGGTCCGAGTTACAGTCTGTTGATTGGTCGCCTTTAATTATTGATTCCAATCCCGATAATGTCGTCATTTCCTTCTCTTCTTTTATAAAAAATGCCTTAACCAAGCATACCAGAACTGTCAAGGTTAGCCGTTCCTTTGCTTTGCAACCGTGGATGACGCCCGGTTTAATAACATGTTCCAAGCACAGAGATAAATTACACCAACAATACCGTGACGATCCAAAAAATGCTTTAAAGAAAGTTGCTTATACACGATACCGGAATTTCTACATCGAACTCTTGCGAAAGTTAAAGTCCGAATATGATAATAGGGAGCTAGCACAAAACAAGCGCGCACCTAAAAAGCTGTGGGACTCAATTAGGCGAATCACTCACCAAACAAGAAACAGGTCCGCGGCCGACGACCTTTTAAGATCTAAGCCATCAGCTGAAGAGTCCCTGGACTATTGCAATACTTTCTTCTCCACTGTAGGTTCCAGTTTAGCAATGTCTATTTTGGCAAATTCTAATGAAACTCAGGAAGATTTGGCGTCTGGAATAAAAGTTTGTCACACCTATACGCCTTCCTTTTATGTTATGCCTACTGATAAACACGAAGTCCACGGTCTTATAAAGTCACTGGATGTAAAAAATGCCCCAGGATTAGACGATATAAATAACAGGCTCCTTAAGGAAATTGGTGACATCATATCAGAGCCTTTAGCTGCGATACATTTCCCCAAAATTGGAAGACGGCTACTGTTACACCGATCCATAAAGATGGTCCAAAGGACGTCCCCTGCAATTACCGCCCTATCTCGCTTCTTAAGAGTCCGCAGTAAGCTCGATTCTCCATACAAACGTAGCTACGCTCTCATTTTAAAACTACGTGTTGGATTGTAACGAAACTTTGCATGTTCAATGAAATGAGGTATAGGTATCTATGTCTGAAATTAGTTTACGTAGCTTCAGATACTATAATAAAAAAGATACAGCAAATTTAAGTTTTTCATACAAAACTAGTTTTTGCTGTATTTACTTTGTTTTATAAATTGGAAACATATAGACTAATTACAGACATAGATATACCTCATGTCATTGTATATGCAAAGTTTCGTCACAATCCAACACGTAGTTTTAAAATGAGAGCGTAACTACATTTGTATGGGAAGGTGAAATTCGGGCGAGCTTACTGCGGCCTCTTAAAGCCTACTCGAAGCTTCTAGAACGAATAATGAATAAGCGACTGATCAACTTTTTAGAATAAAAATAATCTGCTTTCAGACAAACAATTCGGGTTTCGTCAAGGAAAATCGACGGAGGATGCTGTTAAACGTCTGACAGAAACTGTCGCTTCCCATTTGGATGAGGGTCGCAACTGTATCGGCGTATTTCTAGATTTATCCAAAGCTTTCGATACCGTATCGATCCCCATCTTACTTCGCAAGCTAGAGTGCTTAGGTGTAAGGGGCACAGCTTTACATTGGTTCTGTAGTTACCTGACTAACAGATTTCAATGTGTGAGGGTCAATGGCTTTATCAGTAGCGAACAAGGGGTCTCTTTTGGGGTCGCGCAGGGAAGTATTCGGGGCCCCACACTATTACTTACGTACCTTAATGACATTCTGTCTCTAGAGCTTCATAATAGTGATATGCAGTGCTACGAGTACGCTGATGATACAGCCATTATCTTTCACGGTCGTTCGTGGCAGGATGCCCAGGATTCAGCGATCTTGGGACTCAGAAAAGTATCAGCATGGTTGAACCAAAACCTCCTAACATTAAAAGCAAAGAAAACAAAATTTCTCTGTTTTTACAAGACCGCTTTGTCGGAACCTCCTCCCTCTCTAACGAGTTTGAAAACGCATTCAGAATCTTGTCCTTCTAATCAGAGCTGTAATTGTGAAAGCATTCAAAAGTGTGACTCTCTTGGATATCTGGGCTTGGAACTAGACGACAATCTCAATTTCAAAATACATATTTCTCTTACAGCGGCTAGGATTCGTAAGCTCGTCTACATTATGAAGTTGTTACGAGAAGCTGTGAACGGACCACTTTTGAGAACTGTTTACCTCGCATTGTGCCAATCCAATAACCAACTACTGCATTCTTGCATGGGGAGGCGTCGCAAAAACAACTCTCATAGCGCTTGAAAGAGCTCAAAGAGCAATTTTAAAGGTGTCCTTGCGTAGGCCTCGCTGGTATTCTACTACTGACTTATGTAGAGAAGCGGAGGTACTTAGCGTTCGTAGATTATTCCTGCTGCGAGCTGCCATGTTCGTGCACAAGACAACATTGAACCTGCCATGCTACACTTGCTCAGTAAAAGAGTTTTTAAAGTACCCGTTCCGATGGTCAAGACCAAATTTGCAAAGCGATTCCCTAGGTTTCTGTTTCCGCATATTTATAATGAATTTGTAAAAGCGATTGAACTTAGACATTGCAGCGTCCCAAAAGCAAAAAAGAAAATACAAACGCTCTTATTATCTTGGAACTATGAACAGTCAGAAATCATAGGTACTTCAGGTTGTGTCATAATGCTCACTATCACCCACATACACACACATTCACCCGCACACACTCACACTCACATCTTCACATACCTACACACACACATACACGCACACAGACACACGCACAAACATGTAGAAGTGTACACCCTCCACTTCACTTCTACTAGGACTAAACGGTTAATTTTAATATTTAGGTATTTAATCATTATTATTATTTCTTGTTTGTATACTAAGTACCGTGTAAAAGTTCATACCTTGTCTTGCTTTTTGTTTAAGCCGCGTCAATTGTTTATCTGTATACCGTTTGGTTTCCACGGGACAGGCCCAGCCTAGTGTGGAACCATAGCCACTATGTTTTGAATTCTTTTTTCGTGAATAAATATATTTTCATTTTCATTTTCATTTTTCAAAAATCGAGAGCTCGCGCGCCGTCGCGTGATAGTCGTGCAGAGGACCCAGAGGGAGTCGCGGGATATAATATGGTATATAAAATGTACATTATATATAACGGTGAAAGCATTTCTCAAATCGTATGACTAGTTCCGCAGATTATCCCCTACATACAATCTTACAAGTCTTACAACCTCACATGCTTTTTCTCTTTATAGTACGTAATAGGTACTGATACTATAGAAAGAAAAAGTATATAAATTTATTACATTTGATTTTGTATATCAAGAAGATAGGTACTCACATTTCACTGCTACGATTGCTTTGCCACCATAAATTACTTGGTATTCACCCGTATAGAATATGATATTGCCTGCTGTATTATAACGAATAACAAATGAATTATTATTGTTAGATCATCAAGCACACTTCACAACGCAATGAATGCACAAAGAGCAAAGATAAACTACAGTAGGTACTACGCTTTTATATTGTCAAGAGTCGCTGCTATATTTAGATTAGCAGTTGCCAGAACGCTACGTTCCACTTTAGGTAGCAGATAATTTTTCAACTAGTGAATGAAATCAGTCCAAAAAAATTACATATACAATTTATTTAACCGTTGCTAGTCCCATACGTATTACTAGTTAATTTTCCAAAACAAATAAACGAATACAAATACAAATCATTGCCGACTAACTTGTGTCAATTCACGTTTCAATCGTAAAATGGAACGCCCAAATACGTGACGCAGTTTATGAGGGGAATTACCGGAACGGCGCAGCGTAACCTCTGGTACTCTATGGTCGTGAATAACAAACTATTGCAAACTATTTACAAATATATGTACCTATAACCCGTTCGCGCAAAGTTTGCTGGTCCGTTTTTCACTTTGTTTAAATCTGAGGTTTAACTATGGGTCATGGCAAAACTTTAAGAAGTGATTTGCGAAATATGGTGTTAAAAGGATATGACTTATTTCGAAAATGAGAAGTAAAACCGTTTTGCTAACGCTACCCTTCGAGTTTACGTCATATCGCCAGCGGCAAACTTAGCGCGTACGGGTATACATAGATAAGACATGTAATGACACAACATCATCCCTGTGATTACACGGTGATGATAAGCAAGTCACTTCAAACAATTTTATTATATTTTGAATTATAGAGTCATGACTATATAAAATATATTTATTGCTAACGGCTAAAACGGTTTCTAAAAATCAGCAATATAATGTGTAATGGAGAGAAATCAGTGATTACATTTTTATTTATTTGAACGGCCAGAAAATTAAAATAAAAAACCGGCCAAGAGCGTGTCGGGCCACGCTCAGTGTAGGGTTCCGTGGTTTTCCGTCCGTCACACACAGTCTCACAGTAAGTGTCCCCACTTAAGCGTTAAAAAAATGGGCTTTTTGTTACATTGAGTTGACATATTAAGTACAGAACCCTAAAACCCTACAAGCAATACTTAGCGAACAATTTTATTATTAAACAACGAACGACCAAAGGCAACTAAGACAATTCGAGCACGACTTTTCGACCTAATGTATGGGCGCACCTGCTCCGACCCCATTAAATCAGGAAAAATCTTATCACCGCCATGTACGATATGAGCGATGTCGGAGAGCTTCCTATTTTATTTCTTGCTTCTAGTTTTTTTCTGTGCTCCATTACTGTGTCGATTGTCGCCTTGTTCGGACTAGGCTAGTATTTTAGTGCGAGTCGATACAAAAGCTACTCGTACTTGCAGCAAATGTATGGACTCGCACTAAAATACTAGCCGAGTCCGAACAAGGCTTTAGCGGAAGTCAAGATATCGTGAATGATTTTAGAAATATCATGTTTCTAAAACGGTAGGTACAATTACGTTTTGGTATTCAACATTCAAGCACGTGTTAACTACAAAATATCGTCATAAGCTTCTAAGAGACCATTGAAAAACGCGTACACGGTTGGAGCAGGGCTCAGCAGGTCGTGTAGGAAAAGCAGGTGATCCGGAGAGTGGCAAGCGGCGCGCAGCAGGTTGTAGGCCAGCGTGCCGTTGTAGGTGCGCGCGAACACCGGCGCGCGCAGCTCCGCCCCGCACAGCGCGTTCAGCGCACACAGCTGCAGCAGGCACTGCTGGAACTCCGACAAGACGTGCAACAACTTGCGGTCCAGGATCAATTCCGCGTCGCTATCGGAAGCGTTAAAGTTGTCCTCCATTATAACGGCCGCAATACCGCAGTCGGTCTCGCTGACGTCGCTCCTGTCAGCGGTGCAGTCAAGAATAGGCTTCCTGTCGAAGGGAAACTTTAGCGGCCGCTTTTTGTCGTATTTGTCGGCAACCACGTCGAGCATGACGTATGTGAGCAGCACGGCCGCGGGCAGCGCGGCGGGCCTGCGCCGCGAGCAGTAGGCCAGCGCCAGCAGCAGCAGCCGCGCCTGCTCCGGCGCGCGCTCGAGGCGCCGCAGGCTCGCCAGCTGCAGCGCCGAGCGCGCGAAGTGCTCCAGCAGCCCCAGCGCCCGCACCGACTCCCACCCGTTCTCGAACACGCACACCTCTGCGTCGTAAGCAGGTCTCGGAACACAATGTGTTCTCGTTACTTTCATTGTCTGTTGTTCCTCGTCTCTCCAATCGTTTTCATAAACTAAGATAAACCCGTCGTTTTTGAAATCCGTTAGTAAATCGTAGGCATAAGTAGTATATAATGTCAAGAGATATGAGCATGGGGTTATCAAATCCCGTAATGGGACCAGCTCCATAGAGAGTTTCAGACCGGTAAAGGTTGATGTAGTTAATGGCGACGTGGCCCGCGGCGACGCCCTTGGCGAAACAGCGCGGGTCTCCGCGTGCGACGCGGCCGGCGCCGCGGTCCAGCAGGAACGCCGCGCCCAGCAGCCCGCCGCGCTCGCACCGCGCTATGAACTGCCGCGCTTTGGCTTCCTCTTCAACAAAAATCTTTTTGTCTCCAGCAGATATATACATGAAAACTGTTCTCAAAATTTGTTCTTTGCTAAATCTGGAAAGCCAAAACAATAATGCTGAATTTCGCTTATAAGCATGTTCGTATATCTTTAAATGTTTGAACAAGTTTATGAAAATATCTTCTGAAAAAATGTTACGATCCTGTAGTATTATAAACACGGCTAATTTGTCCTCGGTTAAACGATATTTCTCAAGGAAGTCCGCTAACAGGAAGTATTTACAATGAATGGTGTTGTAGCGATTGTCAAACCTAAGTGTGGTGCTCGGTATATACTGGAGTCCCGAGAAGCAGAATTCGATGTCGTTGCTAATTACCGGACAGTTCAAATTTTGGCCCAACTCGATTACATCCCTCTTGCTCTCATATTCGCATACAGCATACTCTAAACCCATTTCTTCTAATATTTCTTTATAAATTTCTTTCATGAAAATGGGTACAGAGTGCCAATTAGTAATGTGCCAAGTCAATCTCTTTTCCATGTTTTGGTGACCTCCCTTAAACAAGAAATAACATGTAACGTTTGCCCTCTTGAACATGCCGAGGTACTCCCTGAGGTAGCGAGCGTAGCGGTCGCCTTCGATCCCGAACGTGTCGGGCAAGCCTGACTGCTCGTAGGTCCGGTAGAAGAAATTCTGACCATCCACCACGACTGTCACACAATGTGAACGGTGACAGGTCTCGCGGCTGCACAAACGACGGTATTCTCATTTTGAGACCTACAACAGAAATAGCGGCAAGCTTATTATTTTCGTTACATTGTGACGCACTCGGATATATATTAATAGTGTTATAACAGCTCCAGTTGTTTATTAATACTTCGTTTGATATATCATCAGCAGGATCAGTAGAGAATTAAAAAAATTAAAGAACGCAATATCTCTCTTTCTTAACCGACGAAAAAAACGGAGGAGGTTCTCAAGTCAATGCGTATATTTCATTTTTATTTTTTATGTATCACCACGCATAACTTTTTAGAGACTAGTCCGATTTTGATAATTCTTTTTTACCTCAAAGTTGGTCCCACATAAATGTTAAATAAAAATTCCAACCCTAAGGGTAGGAAAACAGGGGATGATTGATTGTTCACTTATTGATTGAAATGTATGTCCACATAAGCAAAGAGTACCTAATCACAAATATTGCATGTAAGTAACTAGTAATTTAGTTAATAATTAACTAAAGTAAGCTACAGAAAATTGAAAAATAAATACTTTTTAACAAAAAAATTATACCGCCGAAAAAAAACTTAAAAGCAAAAAATTATAAACCTTTCTTATTTAGTTTAATAACTAAGTTCTCAAATGAATCTAAGTGTAGGTACCTAATTAATTTTGAGTCGGCGCCAAATCAAAATTACTTAGGTACACTTAGATTAATTTAAGAACGTAGTTATTAAGGTTAATAAAAAAGTTTTAATATTTATATGATTGTTTGGCGCCGACTCAAAACTATTTAGATACACTTAGATTCATTTAAGAACTTAGTTATTTTACTAAATAAGAAAGGTTTATTATTTTTTGCTTTTAAGTTTTTTTTCGGCGTTTTAATTTTTTTGTTAAAAAGTTTTTTCACCTCTAGTGCTAGAAAAAGACCGAAGTTGCCACATAATGGGGCAGTGCAGTGGTGGTAGTTAGGTACTTAGGTCCATTAAAACCATTGACTAGCAAAATTATCGGACAAACCACCCTTTCATTTTATTATAGCTGGGTAGGCTTCGTCCGCGTAAACAAATGAGAAATGAAACAGGCAAACCCGCAAATGTACCTAAGTTACGCTATGTACGTACACTGATATGAGGTATATCCAGGTCTGTAATTAGTTTATGTAGCTTCAAATACCATATTAAAAAATACAGTGAATTTAAGTTTTTCATACAAAACTTGTTATTGCTTTATTTTGTTTGTTTTATAAACTGGCACCATATAAACTATTTACAGACATAGATATACCTAATGTCATTCTATATGCAAAGTTTCGTCCCAATCCAACACGTAGTTTTAAAATGAGAACGAAATTCCGTTTGTATGGGAAGGTGAAATTCGGCCGAACTTACTGCGGACTCAACAGCTACCATCTCACTTTTTTTTCATAATCTTGGTATAGACTAGGACATTTTGATTATTACGACGGTTACGTAGACACATGTAGACATAATCAGAATTTATACTCACTTTAAATGTAACAAAACACGTAGAATTGACCACAAAAGTTCTCTTACGATTCAAAAAATACGTAAGTAATTGTAATTGAATTTCTATTCGGATAGTACACTGTCCGTGCCGGAGGAACTAATATGATTACAAGTAAATACAAGGGCTCTTTTATATTAAGAAGGTTCGTCATCTAATCATTCAAAGTGGCGTTCCAATTTATGTTTACTGACCTCATCACCGATACTATTTAGCGCTTGTATTTGTTTGTTGTAAATCTTTGTCCAATGTCCATTGCGTCTCACTCACTCTTTATGCAAAATGTGAGATGGAAATGTGTATTTATACACATTGTACAAAGATCTTGGAGAAATGGAATAGTAAGAGAGGGTAACATGCAAAGTGGCCGAACGTAATCTCAACAGAAAAAAGGGTAAACGCCTAAACGGTACCAACCAACTAGAACAAGTAACTACATGCAACATTGTAATGAATCCGTACCTACTAAGCCAGATGAACCAAACTAGTTAACAACTTTAGTTAACCGTCGGTTACACTATGCAAACATAATATTTAACTGAAGTAAATAATTACGCAAATTGAAAATTAAAGGGAGCATTTAGAGGGAGCCTTGAAGTTAGTAATGAGTGTTAGAATAAATCACTTAAGAGGTAATTCACAAAAATTGAGAGGGAAGTTAGCACCTCTGCACCGCATTGATTTTTTCCGAGTGTCCGACCTTTTTAACCGACTTCAAAAAAAAGGATTTTTTTCAATGTTTGTTACGTCAGAACTCCGTGGTTGATGATCCGATTCGCAATTTTTTTTTTCGTTTGTATATATATATGCTTCCAGGTGGGTCCCATTTTTTTTAATTCATTTGGATGATGGGATCCATGAGGAATTGAGGGAACTCCTCAGTTACTTATGTTAGGCACGCGTGTAGTGGGTATTTTCTATTAGGTATAACTCGTGTATTTACACCCGGAAATCATAAATTTGGTGGAATGGAACTGATGATGAAGACCACAGATGACTTATGGAATTCCTCAAATATGTACTTAAAAGTACAAAAGTTTGTCCCAGATTCTGATAAGATTCAGTTGAAATAGCAACTAATGAAGTGCCAAAAGGTGATCCTTGTGGAATCGACGGAAGTCCTCAAATAAAATCGGCCCACATAGGTACAGCGATTGGGTTTTTTTCTCTAATAATCAATGCATTTGCTCTCGGAAATCAATTCATATGGTAAATTGGAAAAGAAATGTGGAAATGTTCTCGTGGCTTGGCGGAGTTCTAAATTGAAATCGGTTAAAACTTTGTTTTTAAAGTAAATTGTTAAAGCTACGAGTCGGATATTTTGCACCAAGACAGATAATTTAATGAATTATCATAACGTATTAAAAAGTAGGTACCTTTTTAATACGTTATGATAATTCATTATATTCGTTATAGTTACTTTACTTTTAGAGTTACTGTATAAAAAATAAACGAGCTACTTTTCAGTCCGTCTATATTCATAAAAGAATCTATATATATAAATGCCTTCGTCCTGACTGACTCACTCATCAACGCACAGCCGAAACTACTGGGACTAGAAACTTGAAAGTTACACCAGGACTTCCTTTTATGACGTAGGCAACCGATAAGACGGGATTTTTGGAAATTCCATCCCTAAGGGGGTTAAATGGGGGTGCAAAGTTTGTATGGGGGAAACTTTAGGTATATTATGAACTAGAGATTTAAAACTTTGTAGAAAGATTACTTATTAAAATACAAAAAAAGTAATTTCAGCGTTTAAGAAAATTCCACCCCTAAGCGGGTTAAATAGGGGTGCAATGTTTGTATGGGGGAAACATTAATTTTTGAACTATGAACTTGAAACTTTGTAGAAAGATTACTCATTAAAATACAGTAAAAGTAATTTCTGCGTTTAAAAAAATTCCACCCCTAAGGGGGTTAAATAAGGGTGCAAAGTTTGTGTGAGGGAAACTCTCCCTTTTGAAAGAGAAACTTGAAACTTTGTAGAAACATCACTTATTAAAATACAAAAAACAGTCATTTCTGCGTTTCAGAAAATTCTACCTCTAAGGGCGTTAAATGATGGTGCAATATTTGTATGGGGGAAACATTATTTTGTAAACTGGAGACTTAAAACTTTGTAGAAAGATTACTTATAAAGATACAAAAAAAGGAATTTCAGCGTTTTGGAAAATTCTGCCCCTAAGGGGGGGTTAAATGGGGGTGCAATGTTTGTATGGGGGAAACATTATTTTTTGAATTAGAAACTTGAAGCTCTGTAGAAAGATTACTTATAAAGATACAAAAAAAGGAATTTCAGCGTTTTAGAAAATTCTACCGCTAAGGGGGTTAAATGGGGGTGCAATGTTTGTATGGGGGAAACATTATTTTTTGAACTAGAGACTTGAAACTTTGTAGAAAGTTAACTTATTAAAATACAAAAAAAGTAATTTCAGCGTTTAAGTAAATTCTATCCCAATGGGGGTTAAAAAAGGTTGAAGGTTTTGTACAGGGCACACTGACTTTTTTAAAGAGATGTACTCTTCATTAACCTGTCTCCATTTCTCGATTTCCAGTGCTGAGTTTAAGATTGTTTTAACAGACTTACGATATTTGACTTTCTTTTCAATCTCATTAATCATAACTAAGATCCCCATTTTCTAGCTCCAAATCCATGCGTCGCTCTATATCTTGCAGAGTCATTTTTGCCAAAGATTAAAATTAGATTAAAGCATCAGGTAACTGACGGAATAAGCATTAATCATTCTGCAAACAATTCCCGTAATCTGATTGGAAAATCTTTAACAATTCTTTGACAATCGCATATCAGTGTCTGCCACTGTTTGAAATGTAATATGTCTAGACCATTTATCTAAGAATAAAATTCACTTACCTATTTTATATCTTTGTCATCATCAAAAATCTACGTGGACGAAGTCGCGGGCGGCCGCTAGTGTATGTATAATTTAATGAAAACCTGAACCTCTACAATGGAACAGGAGTAATCTACACTGACAAAGTGTTGTTAGTATCGACATTTGCTTTAGTAGTATCGACGTTATTAATAAGGGGGCAATTAATTTAATAAAATGTTCTACATTCTCATTGATTGTTGCACACACACTATTTCAATGTATGCTGTGTCATTGTGAACTAGGTAACTAGGTTTTTTTTTGGTTCCGTACCCCAAGGGTAAAACGGGACCCTATTACCTACTAAGACTCCGCTGTTCGTCCGTCTGTCACCATAGGGTGTACCTCGTGAACCGTGTTAGTTAGACAGTTGAAATTTTCACA
Organism: Epinotia demarniana; assembly: GCA_945867215.1. Classification (NCBI taxonomy): domain Eukaryota; kingdom Metazoa; phylum Arthropoda; class Insecta; order Lepidoptera; family Tortricidae; genus Epinotia; species Epinotia demarniana. The sequence continues at coordinate 20,836,776 of OX244267.1, read as the reverse complement.
GATGATGTAGGTATTTCTGTTGCCGCTATAACAACAAATACAAAAAACAGAATAAAATTAATATTTAAGGGGGCTCCCATACAACAAGCGTGATTGTTTTGCCGTTGTTATAGATAACTAGCGACCCGCCCCGGCTTCGCACGGATACTATACCTATTATACATATAAACCTTCCTCTTGAATCACTCTATCTATTAAAAAATCCACATCAAAATCCGTAGGGTAGTTTTAAAGATCTAAGCATACATAGGGACAGACAGCGGGAAGCGACTTTGTTTTATACTATGTAGTGGTGACGATGGTACGCAACACTTCGTGCGCGAGTCCGACTCGCACTTGGCCGGTTTTTTATTCCAAAAAAAGTATTCCTGTTAAGTTGAATAGCGCCAATCAAAAGCGCAAGGACCGTGTTCTATAATGCCAAATGAAAGTGGAACGCGCTAAATAGTGTCGGGACTGGGGGAAGTACCACATTTCTGTTTTGTTCTAGATCGTTTTACTCTATGATTCGAGGTAAATAACTCGCAAGCACGGCGCATACCGTACCTACAGGGTGTAACGTGAATGATGTACGAAGAACCACCTAAATTAAAATAAATTTAAACTATTATTATATAGATTTTAGTCCATTTCTTTGCATATTTGTTATTATTTTTCCTTAGGTATGTATTTATCTTTAGGTTGGCAATGGATCCCTTTTGGGTAAGAGCTTCCCCCATCTTTTTCCATTTTTCTTTCTTTGCCGTAATTCCACCAGTTCTTCCCTGCAACTTCTACAATGTCATCTGCCCATCGTTTTATTGGTCTTCCAACCCTTCTTTTGCCCAGTGGGCCAGGCCACTAATTTAAACTATACCGTGCCGTTATTTTAGTTTAGTTAGAGATTCAAGTGTAGGTAAGTAGGAGAGTTTTTATTTGACAATTTTTCTCGGTATACAACGTAACCGAGTGAGGGGCACGTAGATAATCGGCGCTGGTATTATTACTTGAGTCCATCAAAATTCCAAGGAAAGTTTTGTTATAAGTCGGTCCTTTAAATAATCTCCACTACAGGCCTACCTGGGCCGCCAGCGGTCGCTGAATGTGTTCCTTTTGCTACAAATGTTGTGTTTTTATAATACTCTAGATATACATATGGTATATATGTTCGTTCTTAGATTTATGTACCTGTACCTACTTACCAAATTGTTCATGTAACTACTTAATTTACTTATTAGGGTTCCGTAGTCAACAGAGCTATACTTACCTAACCACGAACTTCGAATATTGAAGTTCACATATCTCTATCTCTATCGCACCTATATGACTCGAGTGACAGGGATACAAAGTACACGAACTTCGATATTCGATTTTCGTGGTAGCGCCGCAGAACCCCTTATTAGTTTCGCCATTTCCGTCTGCGGCTGATAATTCAGTGACTGTCTTATTTCTAGAAAGCTATAATTCGGCATGGGTATGTAAATCAATAACTCCGACAAAATACTAGAATAAAATAAAAAAAATGGGTTTCTCCACTAGTAGGGATTCGTTTTTTCTCTCGTGATCCTATCGTGTGGGGCGGGGGTAGGTATCGTCGGATAGTTTGTTCAAAAATAATATGGGTCTTGAAACACCGTGTTTCAATTTAGTGATTCGTTTGCGTGTTATTGGGTTTTTAAGTTTCATTAGTCATTGTCCTAGATAAGTACATGCTAGGTCATTATGTCGGGCTCGCTGCCGGCTAAATGGTTAATACTGGGTATATGAACAAAATCATGGCAGTAGTACATATACTTAATGAATGAAATAGGGAAATAATGAATTTAATAGGAATACTATCTCGGATAAGTACCTAGGCATAACTATCTCGAAAACCTAATTCAAGACCAACGTGGGTTGCCACTAAAATAAAATATGTTTACGGTGGTATATTTTCACTTTTTAAAAGGCCGCATCAAGAAAATTTATTTATTGGTAGTTTTAAACCTACGATTTAAATAAACAAGTTAATTCAACTTATTTACAAAAATACAATATGCCCTGTTAAATATTTAACCATAGAAGATTTCTGGTAGTAAAACTGTTATTGCACTTGTAATACTTCAGGTACGATTTATAAACAATGGTCGTGAACAACGTTAGATGTAATTTAAATATTATGCCATGCGTTTAGCTATTCGATGCACATGTGGTTGGATTGTTACATCTATACGACACACCCAATTATGACTTCCACATGTTGTACTGACAAACTGTGGTCAAATCATATAATCTGTAGACCCCACCAACCATGACCCCATAGATTAGCCTAATTGTCAATCTGTCATTTTATATCTAAATAGATTTCTGAAATGTTTAACAAGTAGGTAATTTTTCTTTTGGGATATTGTAATTGTTTTTGAACGATATCAGGTAGAAAAAACAATTACTTTTTAATAATACGTATTGTTGAATGTAACTTTATTGATATTGAAAATGTTGGCCATATCCACGAATATTTACTATGAATTGATGATCAATGCTTAAAGGTTGGCTACATCTGACATGTTCGATTGACAATGACATAAGTGACTTTTACACTTAATGACAGTGACATATCTATCGTAGTTTTTTTGGTCTTGAATTATAATTGGTACAGTCAGCGTCATATAGTTAGCAGCAGCCAGAGTAGCCAAATATTTCGTAACACATCCATAATCTCACAGTAATAAAGACCTCCACCGAAATATTTGGCTAGTTTGGCTGCTACTAACTGACGCTGACAGTACCAAAAGCATCTGCGAGGATATTGCGGTTAATTTCTTATTTTCGAAGACAATCTTATTTTTCTGATGTTACGCTTCATACGGTATTTTTGGAATAAAAATATATAAAATTATTTTCCCAATCAAATTAACTAAGATTCATTTTGAGTCATAATAATACCCAAGCTATTCCTAGAAAAAAAAACAAATTTAAGACTTAGTTTATATTTGTATGCAGGCCGATTTTCAGCCCACCGACCGTGAACGATAGATTAGGAAGAATGTGGAAAAAAATGGTTACAACGGGACCTGTCGATTACAATCAAATAAGTTTTAAAGAAACGGGTCATTTTACTTTCGTCTTCGTTCAATATTTTCGCATCATCCTATTTATGTTCCCATGTGTACGTAGGTAATCATTTCTACCAAAGATAAGGAGCTAATAATGATATCGAGTTGAACATCGGTCAGTGAAATGCACACTAATTATTTATCTTTTATTTGATTATGATTAGGTACAGATAAGTACATAATTGTTGTCCTGACTGGTATGATGAACGCCAAGCAGTAGCTAAAGAAGCTAGAGTTGGTTATTTTGATAAGGCCGACAACCCATCTCGGGAAGTACCTTCGGCCCACGACCTTACTGAAAACCGCAGCCGTGATAAAACTACTTGCTCTGCTGCTTAAGTATGTGGTGCTGGGTTCCCGGTCGCTAGAGGTCCGCGGATGCTCGTTTTGAGAATAAGGAACATACATTTGTGTCATGTTTCAACACAGCAAAACCTGAATTCAATAAAAGGTCGATGAGCGCCTCTGATTCCTCTAGACTCGCAAACGTCTATGGGTGCCGCTTTCAATTAGGCAGCGTTTACGCTCATTTGCTCTAGTTGTAGTTTAAAAAGTGATAATCAGAATCAACTCTTTGTAACTTCAGCACTTTCAGTTTCCTCCTCAAATTTCTCAATGTCTTCAATGCTGATATCTCCAGAAAATTCATCTTTATCAACACAGCCCGCCTTAAGGAAAGGTTCATGCAATGCCTTGTAAAGCTTTTTTGCTTTAGTGGCTCCGAATCCGGGGCATTCAGCTAATCTACTCTCAGGTGCTTTGATTATGTTTGCGAGAGTCCCGAATGTTGTCAGCAATGTCATTGCATCTGTTTTGTTGACTGGTTTCACTGAAGACAATGCATTTATAATCTGTAAAACAAAAGTTAATACTCTTTAGCTCCAACTTATACCTAGCACTCAGCAGTAGCACAGGGGAACCGGCTCGGCTGGCAGGATTGGGATCAAAAGTGTAGACTTTTGATACTAAGTTTTGTCCAACATAGCGCTATATTGGACAAAACTTAGTTGGTTATTCAATTAGTTACACAGAAAATGCAGAATTGCACACCTGTGAACAGCAAACATGAAGAAAAGTAAATTGTTAGAATTTATTTCGTAATTACCCAATAAATACTCTTTTCTCAAAAATAGTATGAAATGTTCCCATAACATCTGTGAAGATAGTATCCGAAAGTGACTCATCCTGGACAATTTTTAGAAGTGTCCAGGAAAACGCAAAAGTGTCCAGTAAAGTAAGTATGAAATCCCATTAGATATCATAATATTTAAATATAGAACTTTTTTTTTTCAAAGATAAGCTAAGGACTCTAAGGAGGTTATTGGCAGTTAAGGGCCTTACCATAGAGGTTGACGTGTCCGAATTGCACTTATATTGCACGATGTAAAATGGCGGAAAACTCAGTTCATTCGTATTTTTTACTATTTTGATACTAAATCATTTGCATCTTTATTTCAATGGTGTATAAGATACACAATAAAATAACAACTTTTTTCGTTATGTGGGTAGGGAAAATTAATTTGTGTAGAAGTCGCAATTCTAACCTAACCGCCAGCGTGTCGACGTCACCCCGCTTCGCGGGGTGCCTATTTCCGCTCTAAGGGACACAAGCTAACCCTAACCTAACCTACCAAATAATACCTTTGTTATGATTGTTTGTTTTTTTACTGCTAGGAGGCTTCGCCCCCGAGCCCCCCCTTTTTGGCTGCACTAACCTAATTTTACGCCTTTGCCTACCGACCTACTTAACCGTGCATTTTTTATTTAAGGTACCGTTCCGTTTTATTAATAGTATTTTGGTAAAATGTCATAACCCAAACAATTGTGATTTTTGTCTTTTTATAGTTTGCCATAACATTAACTTGACGAAGTGTTTATTGTCTAATGTTTTTTTGCCTTATTAAAGCATTTGCTAAAAGACCACATGCCATAATGTAATTTTTCGTAATAATATTTTGCTGAATGAAAATTTGACGTAATGAAAATATTCGCATTAAAATTGTGCCAAAGTTTGCATTGGCAAACAAAACAGTTGCTAAAATTTGTTTGGGAAATGAAATTTGACCAAAATAAATTTGGTAAAACAACAGGATCCCGAATAACAGAGAAAAACAGAACAACCTGGGCGATTAACAGTTTTGATAACTACAAATCTCCAGGTCTAGACGGTATCTACCCTGCCTTACTAAAGTGGGGAGGACATAAGCTGACCGAGCATCTATCGAACCTTCTATGCAGTTGTATTGCATATAGATACATACCAACAAAATGGAGAGAAGTAAAAGTAATATTCTTACCGAAACCGGGAAAGAGTGACTACTCAGACCCAAAATCCTTCAGACCTATAAGCCTAACCTCTTTCATGTTAAAGACCCTGGAAAGACTCTGCGACAGGGAGTTAAAAGACACGGCCCTTAAAAACATAAAGATACACCCAAACCAACATGCCTACAGCCAAGGCAAATCGACAGACTCAGCCCTCCATGCTGTAGTAACCAACATAGAAGACGCTCTCGCTAGAAAGAACTCCTGCCTAGGCACCTTCATTGATATAGAGGGTGCGTTCGACAGGACCAACTTTAGCAGCATAAGACAAGCACTAGAGAGACATAAAACCGAACAGCTGCTCATAGAATGGATTATGAACATGCTAAAGAAAAGAATTATAAGACTATCCGAAAACAAAAGCCACCAGGCACTAGTCATGAGAGGATGCCCTCAAGGAGGCGTCCTCTCGCCACTGCTGTGGAACCTGGTAGTTAATGACCTAATAACAAAACTAAACAATAACCGCTTTCTAACTATAGGATATGCGGACGACCTAGTCATACTGGTCAGCGGTCTGATCACAAGCACACTATGTGAACTCACACAATCAGCACTGAAAATAATAGAGAAATGGTGCAAGGAGAATGACCTATCGGTAAACCCAAAGAAAACCGACACAATTCTCTTCACAAATAAACGAAAACTGGGTACTTACGAAATGCCAACACTCTTTGGCACTAAACTAACACTCTCGAAGGAGGTGAAATACCTAGGTATAATACTAGATGACAAACTTAATTGGAGCAAACACCTAGACAATAGACTAAACAAAGCAACAGTAGCCTTCTGGCAATGCAGAAGGATGGTGGGAAAGAGATGGGGCCTGGCCCCCCACATCATACTGTGGCTATACAAAACGGTGATAGTACCAATGATAAGCTATGGTGCCATAGTATGGTGGCCCCGCACCCAAACCACGAGCGCAATTACCAAAATCCAGAAAACACAAAGACTAGCATGTGTAGCGGCCACAGGATGTATGAGAACCACCCCAACGGCAGCACTAGAAATAATGCTAGGACTCCTACCTTTACACATGCATATACAAAAGGAAGCGGCTGCGACGGCAATACGCCTAAAAAGCCTCAACCTATGGACAAAACTGAACACACTACACACGAAGATTCATAACATACTGATCACCAGCCTCCCTATCCTGGAGGCTACAATCGACAAAATACCAAGAACTGCAGTCTTCAAGAAAGACTACGGCATATCACTAACAGAAGACTCGAGAGAGGGGCTAAACCAAACAGACCTTAGAATCTTCACAGATGGTTCGAAAACAAACACGGGAACGGGATGTGGAGTGTTCTCAGAGGACTTAAACATACACATATCCAAACCATTGGGCGAACAAAACACGGTATTCCAGGCTGAATGCGTAGGGATAATCGAAGCCTGCAATGCCATAAAGAGACGAAAAGTTGAAAACACAAACATACGAATACTCTCAGACAGTAAATCGGTACTACAAGCACTGAGCAGTGACAACTTCACATCTAGCTTGATATACGAATGCCACCAAAATCTAACGGAGGTGTGCGCAGACAAAAACACCGTCACTGTACAATGGATCAAGGGGCACAGTGGCTCAAGAGGCAACGATGCAGCGGACGAACTGGCCAGGAAAGGCTCAGAAACAATGGCATACGGACCCGAACCAATCTTGCCCCTGCCACAAAGCTACATATACAACCAACTTGACCTATACACCAAAAACCTACACCAAAGACACTGGGAGGAGATAGACACATGCAGACAGACCAAAGAGATTCTGGCAAAACGCGACAACAAACTCACAACCACACTACTGAGGACACATAGAAACCAACTACGCAAGATAGTTGGAATTATAACAGGACACAACACTCTGAACAAACACCTCTACAACATAGGTATCACGGACAGCCCCATGTGCAGAGCGTGCATGGAGGCGGAGGAAACGACCAAACATATTCTACTGGACTGCAAGCAGGTAGAAGTATACAGGGAAAAGCACCTAGGGTCCCCGGAAACACTCCGGGACGCAGTCAAAAACACAAAGGCACTCACGAACTTTCTGGAGGAGCTGGGGTGGTTAGAGTAGCGCTACCCCATTTCACGCAAAATAGGCACGCTGGATGTCGATTTGCGGAAAAGAGCCCAGTATACTAACTACTAACTAACTAACCCGGTAAATCCATAAAAATATCTAAAAGCATGTACCTACATAATTGTCCAGCAATAAACTTCTGGCTTTAATTCAAACATATTGTTTTATTTTTGAGAAAAGCACTATACACGCTTCGACCATAAGTGCCATCCTGGCCTCGTATTATAGCCGGACCTCGCCTTCGGCTCGGCCGGCTAAATCATACTCGTCCAGGATGGCTTACTTACTGGTCTCTGCAGTAATGTACTATTAATGCACACTTCACACAAATAAAGCAGTTACAAAAGAAAACACAATGATAGATGTGACGGTACCCATGGTGTCCTTGTTGGGCTTGAATACTAACTGTACGAGTACTTTGCGCCTGACCCATAGCCATATAGCACTCATTTGCACCATTCGCATTTGCGTTGCTTTCTAGACTTTGTAAAATAATTTGTATTTTATCTAGCAACAGAAACTAATTTCCCACCTAGATATGGTGGATCCCATAGTGTATATAAAGTTTCATATTATTACTAGCATGCCATTTTAAAATGTGAACCAAGGTATGTTTGTATGGGCAGGGAGCCTCCTGGGAACTCCTACGGCAAGAGGAATGGATATAGTAGTACCTTTTGATGTGGATCATTCTCGATTTTCTCCATGATCCGATCAGGTGGTTTGTTTTCATATATTTTGTAGTTTTCTATAATTTTGCCTGCCTCCTCAGGACCCCACGCCAGCATGAGGGTCATGTCTGTCAGGAGACATATCCTGGTTAATTTCTTCAGGGCTGCGTGAGGGTCCTTAAGGTCAACCTTAAATAAGACAAGTATTCTTGATTAATAACCAAAAAATCCAAACCAAAACCTTTATTCAGTAAATAGGCCACAAGGAACCTGTTAAATGATATATGTATATTACGAGCGGTCTGCTTGGTACGGACCATTATAAAATCAACTTACACGCGTTCGCTAACGAGTCAGCAGCGAGAATAAAAACAGCGCTTTTTTTAAGCTAATGCAATTTAACCAAGGATTGAATTCTAGAATTCACTACACTTATTGAGATTAGACTTTCACTTAAGTTGATGCGAAGCCGAATTTGTCACACTGTTGGCCACCAATAATCTTGTTTTTTAAATACATATTATATTGGCTATTACCCAATCCAAGTCACTAAATCATTTGTAGTCAACAAATCGGCTTATAGTCTCGCGACTGATCGCCGATTAACAAAGAAAAAAAAATACCCAATCCGGAATGATGTCTATTTTATAAAATAATTTTGTATAACGCAGTAACGCTATTATAAATTTTAAATAAGAGGAAAAATGGAATGCTCCGTCCTTTGGTGCTGTTAAGAAGCCTAAGTCTTCTGGTAGATGTCGCTACACGCCTCCCTAAGGCGTTGTAGGAAGGGACTGATTAAAGAATTTGGTGGCTGAACCAGATCATTGCAATAGCTCAGTTGGTAAGTAGCAACGGGACATGAATTTATTTTTTGACATATTTTTTTTTGACATTTGATTGTTTTTCTAGAAACACTCTAGACTAGTTTTTTTGTAAAAATTTTACTTAATTTATTTTTTATGTTATAAAAATACTCTAAAAAATTCGCTGACGATTTGAAAGTGCTTGTTACTAAGCCTACTTGAATAAAGATAATTTTGAGTTTGAGTTTGAGTTGAGTTTGAATGCCTGTTGTAGCCTTTAATTTTGAATTTACAATAAATGCTGTACTTGCCTGTACTAAAAGAACTCTGAGCTCATATTTCTTTCCTAATTCCTTTAGCCTATTATTTATATAATCTGGGTTCAGATTGTGGTACCTCACGGAGAGAAACAGCAGACAAATGGTTTTACCTATCTCATAATCTGGAATGATATCATCATATTCCCATGGGACACTGGTAACAAACTTCAGCAAAGGATTGCCTCTCTGCAAATGAAGAATTATATTGATAATCAATAATACCATTTTCAGAATAATGTTACACAAATCAACCCAAAATAAGCATAGCTTGTACTAGGTGACTAAATGAACATACTTATATGGATAAATAAATATTTATATACATAGGAAATATTCATGAATTAGGAACTGATATTCATGCTCATCACTTGGTCTTCTTGGCTCATACCCAGTGATCGGATTATTAGGTAGTGCCATTTCGCGGGACTTTGGTGTGTAAGCGTGAATAAATGGCCTTTCTGGGCTTTTTACCACATGAGTAAAGAAACGGAACAGAGACTAAGCTTCATACAACCGCGCTGCGATAGGTACACTACTACAAGCGCGACGCGCGTGTGTGCGTGAGCACCTCGCCTTCGTCACGTACGCAGCGAAACCGGTTTCTACTGGCTCACCAGGTGCTCAAGCGCAGGGTGTACGAGTCGCACATCGCGGTCGATTTCGTCATTATCATTACGTTTTGAGGCTTTTGAGTGGTTATAGTGAAAAAAATGTTTAAACATGGTTTACTGTACTGTGTGATTGAACAATAACACAAAAAATAAAGACATATCATATTTTACCTAATCCCAAAGACTCAATTAGGTAAGTAAAACCTTTATTAACTACCAACATACCTATGTCAAATTTTATATAAGTACTTATCTTGAATGCGTTAGATATTTTATAAAACTAGGTGGTGCAAAAAGGTATTGATCGTGTTTGGTATCGATTTGGTTGTTTTTTGTAAGAAGTAAAGTGAACAGAATGAATAGGTATGTGCCTATCTCGCAAATGATGTCTTATTATGGTAATAGCAAAAATAGGTACCTTACGATAAATAATCGACAATATTTTTGCAATCAAGTGGCAATTTGACCACACCGGAATAGAGTTTGTGCTTGGACTAGCCCATAAACGAAAAAAAATGTTGACATTTGAATTTGAACTCAAACTAAGTCCTTATTCCTACTTAGGCAAATAAAAAAATGAAAAACATTAGAGTAAGTAATTTGTAATCAATAGTAAAAGACTAAGTAATCATTATTGTGTTAGTTTCCGTTTGTCTGCCTCACCTGAACCCTAATAGTTTAGGTATAAATTTTGCGTGCTCCTTAGAAGCTTAGTCTCTGTTCCGTTTCTTTATTCATGTGTTCTTACCCAGGACCACTTGTGAGTTTCATAGGTAGGTGCCATGTCGAGAGAGAGATTCCTTCATAAGCTATAATAATACTTTTATAATCATTGCAACCCACATGATGAAAAATATATATTTATTGTTTATCGCGATGCCACTCACCTGTTTTTGATTCACTAGCACACAATGTGTTTTAGAAGATGCTGGCTTTGATGTCCCTTCTGATGTACCTGAAGAAAATGGAAATTCTTTTTGAATATGTACCAATGAAGCTATCATTAAATATATAAATTCGAATCAGGTCATGTTAATGGCCATGGATATAATGTTATAATTTATTGCTATGTAGAAGTATGAGAAGGCCTTGTCAGTAGACAAACCAATAAAGTTTGAGGGACCACTTGTGGTGCATGAAAATGATATTGTATCGGCATATTAAAGACTTTTAAGCTGCAAACTCACAGAGAGCGGTGGCGGGGCGGTGCGGAGGCGGTGCCGGTTGTAATGTTCGAGCCAATACGAAAGGGTCCGCACAGAAAACCATGCCGCGCCGCGCCGCTCTGTACGGATCGTTTCGTATTAGTTTGAACATTACAACCGGTACCGCCTCCGCACCGCACCGCGCCGCCCCGCTACCACTCTCTGTGCGTTTGCAGCTTTAGATGCATACCACATCAATAATGAGAAAACTTGAAGATAATAACTTATGATACACACAAACAAAATATAAATACATACTATCTCATATAGGTAATGGTTCAAATAAAATTATGAAATTGTTTGACACTTATCCCAATTTCTATGAACCCTTCCAGAAATGTAACCTACCCGGTTCATCCAATTTCAGTTGCTTGGGAGATGTAGGCTCACTAATCTCAGCCAATATATCGTCGAAGCCGTCTTCAAGCTCCATGTTCTTAGAAATCAACAAATAAATGAAACAGGTTTTATTTTGTTACTTATTTCTATTCCCGCTTGTAATACGTTTAAGTTATGTTTTGTACAAGAATTTGATTTAACAACTTGACCGACCGACCGACTTGACGTAGTCGTTTTTTTTTTTTTTTTTTTAAATTCGTCCATTCGGACAGGCTAAGACCATGGGCCATACTGCCTATTGACGTAGTCGTGTTTTGACATTTTACAAAGACTGCATTTACGAAGTGCGGGCAGTACGAAATTATTCGGAGTAATTGATGCTTAAACCATATTTATAGGAGGAATTCATATAAGAACATGTATTTAACATTTTCTATTGTTTATTCACATTTTTTACATATATTTGGAAGTAGATATCTGAAATACAAATAAAGCAATAAATATTAAGCAAGCTTTATAAATGCAAAGTTGCTAGGCTTGGATACGTCACTGACACTGACAGTCCGACTCAAAAACCAATTTAATTTTAAATCTTTTTCAAATATTATCTGTATCTCTATTAGTTTGTGAATATTATCATCAAAAAGGGACGAGTTCTCTTACGACCTTCGCACAAAAAAAAATGTTAATTTATATATTTTCGTTATTTATACATTCAATGTGGTGATTTTTTTCCAATCTAGCGCAATTGTGTCTTGGATATTTCTACAGTCGCAATGTATTCTATATTACGAATACTTAAGTTTCTCCTGAATTCTAACCTTATTTTAAACTTCCGCAGTTGTTTGTGTTGATAGCAAATTTTGTTTATGAAAGAAATAAACCACGTCTCATGATCATAACGGATACCTACCATGAATACATTTTATAGACATGAATATATTTTATAGACATGAATAATTTTAAAGTACAACCGAAGATGAATGATGGGCCTGGTGAAGATGACGATTTATTTGACGATTCGTCTATTATGGCTCATTTTGAAAATAATTCATTCAAAGACCGATCTAACTTCTCTAAAAGTGTAATAAATGACTCCCTTAACAATAGTCGCAATCCTTTAAATGTAAGGTAAGTTACCGGTTACAAAATTATCTTATAACAGACCCAACTTTTCGGTGTCTCGCCAAATTCTGTTATCTTTGAGTTTTGTACAAGATTCGCACATGTCATTTTACAAAGTTTTACCATGTACTTATAAAATAGCTGGTAGGTACCCAAGTGTGTCCTTAGGCTTTAGTAGGTAATATTTTGTAATTATTGTATTTTCAGTGCTCTGTGCTGTGATGAAGAAATCAGTGGCTATGATCGGCTCACTGGTAAGACCTGGATTTATCCCACAAACTACCCTGTCAGAGATTATCAGTTCAACATAATCAGGGCTGCTCTATTGAAAAACACTCTGGTAAGATTTACTTTCTTCAACTAACATTAGTTAATGTTTTTTTATACCAACTAAGTGAAGCATACAACTGCCATGGATGAATTTAAGAATCCAACTTCTTCTTTCTTTCTAAATATAAAAATGGCTTCTGTCAAAATTATTATGATGATTTCACCAAGTTTGCTTATAAATTGTAGTGCCATTGTACGGTAGTTTAGTTGAAGTCACCAATAATAATACAATTAGCATAATTTTTTATTGGAAATGTTAACATGTGGAGCATTACCTGCTTTTTCAACAAGATGTTTATGCGCTTTCTATGTTAGAGAAGAGTGGTTAGAGCAGAGATGGTTAGTGCCATAGTGAGATTTGTTTTTCGAATCTCATTAGGATATTTTTTGTTTGTCAGGTGAGTTTGCCTACAGGATTGGGTAAAACATTCATAGCTGCAGTAATAATGTACAACTTCTACCGATGGTACCCTCTCGGAAAGATTGTGTTCACTGCTCCAACCAGACCGTTAGTAGCGCAGCAGATTGACGCTTGCTACAACATCATAGGTATACCGCCTAGTGACACCATCGAGATGACAGGTAAATATATCCTGTTATGCTCCTACTGCTATACTGTGATACAAATATTGTTAATAACAATTCGAATTTCAATTGAACATCTTGTATTGCTTGTTAACAAACTAGAGGTATAGGTATGATAGTTTACAATATTCTTTAAAAACAAAGTTTTAATTACCTTCGATGATTTTCACATTTCCTTTCCACTTTACAACATGCACTGCTTTCTGAGAGCAAATGGGTTGCTTATTAGTTATTACAGAAAAAAGTCAAATTGCTGTAAGTGGGCCAATAATATTTGTCACTGTTGATTCCTCCAGGATCTCAGAATCACTATTGGCATCATTTGTTGCAATTTCAACAGAATCTGTGACATACTTTTGTATTTTTAAGTACATCATTGAGGAGTTGCATAAGTCATCTGTGGTCTTCATCATCAGTTCCACTTCATCAAAAAACACAAATTATAATAGAAAATCCCGAAATGACTATAGTGTGCCTCATATATCTGAGGAGTTCCCTCAACCCCTCATCAACTGGAGTTTTGTCCAATGGGGCCAATCTGGAAGCATATACTATGAAATCCATACTATAATATTATAAATGGGAAAGTGTGTGTGTGTGTTTGTGTGTTTGTCCGTCTTTCACGGCAAAACGGAGCGACGAATTAACGTGATTTTTTAAGCGGAGATAGTTGAAGGGATGGAGAGTGACATAGGATAGTTTTTATCCCCGAAATCATCCCCTAAGGGGGTGAAATGGGGGGGGGGGGGGGTAAAAGTTTGTATGGAGCTACGATATAAACGAGTTTCACGCGGACGGAGTCGCGGGCAGAAGCTAGTTAAAAAAATAACTTTTTGTATCATAATTTTTCATTTTGTTAATTGCGAACCTATTCCTTTTTTGAAGTTGGTTCAAAATGGTACCTAACTGTGGAAGGGCTTTGTGAATTTTCAAAGAGTCTTATTCAAAACATCTTTATTTGGCCATTTCAATATGACATTTAACACAGTCCAGGTCCAGGTCACACTTCAAGAAGAACCTTTAGAAAAGTTCCGTCAGGTGCTTATAAATACATATACTGCTCCTTGCCCTTCTGTACAATGAAATAGAATTTGAGTAAACTTTCTAGTTTGACTTGTTTCAGGGGTTGACAAATCACAGCTCTTTAGAGTGTTCATTAAATAAATCTCGCTTTGTCTACAAGGTTTACTGACCTTTCTCATGTTTTAGGGCATATGCCAGTCGCCACACGAAAGCTCCACTGGCAAAATAAAAGAGTGTTCTTCGCCACGCCACAAGTGATCTACAACGACATCAAGTCTGGCATCTGTCCGGGCGAGAAGATCCGCTGCCTGGTGGTGGACGAGGCGCACCGCGCGCGCGGCAACTACGCCTACTGCCAGATCGTCTCCACCCTGGCGGAGATGAAACATAACACGTACCGCATGCTGGCGCTGTCCGCCACGCCAGGCAGCAGGGTCGAGGATGTCATCAATGTAAGTATAAATAATATTCAAAATGATACTGCTTTGTCAATGAACGTATAATAAATGACTGCCCAAACCGGAAATTCACTGGGGACTGTTTCGCGAATCATGTTGAAGGTTATACTAGTAATCATACGATTAAACACAATTTTAAAAATTTCACTAGGTCCTACATGTTTCGCACTGTTCTTTTTCGGGATGAGTGAAGAGATTGGAACATGTCGCTCGTGGTGACATTTGATACGTTCGCAACAATGAGGAATGAAGAATGAGGAATTATTAATGAATTTTTTAATGAATCGCAATGAGGAATTATTCGTGGAATGCCGTATGTTGCCGGTTCATGAGGGGGTATTGCTGATGCTGGCTTTAGAGCAGTTCAATAAAAACGAATTTAAAATCAATATCAATCACACAAAATTAACAAGAAAAATTAGTAAAAAAATGCTGGAGGTGCCGGCGTGTGGTAATAATTATTATGGGAAGAGAAGTAGGAAGTACTTGGTCCCCAAAATATATAATGATATACCGTATGATATAAGAGAATGTAACACATTTAGAATGTTTAAGGTTAGAGTGAAGGAGTTTTTCTTAGAAAAAACAAAATCTAAACTGGAAATGTAGTCTTAAGTAAAGTGATCACGTGAGCTGTACCTACCATTAGAAAACAAAATTATAAAATTATATATATATATGTATATGTATATATGTGTATATATATATATATATATATATATATATATATATATATATATATATGTATATGTATACATATATATATTATAAAATAGCTAAGCCTACCCATCTATTGTTTGTAAGGGAGTCCCTCTGCCAACAAACTGTCATGCAGTTTGGCAGAAGAATGTTTTTGTAAAACAAGGGTTTTTTAAGTGAATAAAATTTTCTTATTCTTATTCTTATTATTCTTAACCAAGAACACGCCTGGTAGGCACTCGTAATGTTTGCTGAGATGCCGACTGAGCCTGCTAGGCGGGCAGTAGTATGTCTTTATTTTGTATTAATCACCCATGAACCTACACGCCTAGCGAGTTCTGTCGGTTTCTTATGTATTGTTCCATTTTTAGTCCGGTTGAGAAAGTGTTTATGTGTGAGTGTCATTTATTGATTAGTATTTTATTGCGTCGTTATGTCAATGTCGCCTTGTTACAACAAAGTTGTCCTAAAACCCCCCCGTTTATTACCAATTATTTAGAGTAAACATCTTTTCTCTCCTATCAGTTTCACACCGTCACAACTTCGTTATTTTCAGGTAGTGAAGCACCTAAACATAGCTCACTTGGAGCTGCGAACAGAGAACTGCATCGACGTGGCGCCGTACAGCCACTCAAGGAAGATCAACACGGTGGTGGTGCAGCTGGGGGCAGAGCTATCGCAACTGAGGAACCACTACATCGAGGTAAGTTTTAAACACGTCAGCTACTTTGGCCGACCGTTAAGACACGGTACTTTCAATCTATGGGATATATTGCTACGGGCCTCATAAGACGGCTCAAAGTCAAAGGGCTATGGAGAGGGCCACGTTGGGAGTTGTCCGCGTGATCGCATCAGAAATGAGGCTATCCGCAGCAGAACCAAGGTAACCGATTTAGCCCTCCGAATCGCTATAAACTTAGTGGCAGGGGGCGGGGCACATAGCACGTAGAACCGAAGGCCGTTGGGGCGGAAAGGTTCTTGAGTGGCGACCACGTATCGAAGGCGCGCCGTGGGTAGGCCCCCCCACAAGGCGGACTGATGACCTGGTAAAGGTTGCGGGAGTCCGCTGGATGCGGGTGGCGCAGGACCGGTCACTTTGGCACTCTTTGGGGGAGGCCTATGTCCAGCAGTGGACGTCTTACGACTGATATGATGATGATGATGATGACTTTCAATCTGGGGGTCGTGGGCTGGACTCGAACCCGGGTTCGTATTGCCGGGTTTTTCCAAATAAACTTATCTACGAAATAGCATTTGATATTAACAGTGACTTTTCGGTGAAGGAAAGGCATCGAGAGATTCGTGAGGATACCGGTCTAATCCCAATGAGGTCTTGTTTTCCCTCTGCGCTGGAAGGTTAGGTGGTAGCCTAGTGGTGCACCAAATCTTTGTGTTAGGGCACTACCGGGAATAACGCTAGGATGATGATGTAAGGCGCATTTTCATTGGTCTTTAACCCTTTTCAAGGCAGGTAGTTGAAAAAGGACAATCTAATGTCAGTCTTATTTATTGACATTATGATACATGTTTGGCAGTGCGTATGTGGTCGATAAGGGTTAAGTCTTTCGAGATACTGGATGCAGCACCCTCCCCGCAGACGAGATAGTGACTAATGAGTCACCTGTCTATAGCACAGTCATTTTACCGCATGTCACACGGTGTAACGACAAGGACCAGCATAATCTGTCAGATATGCTTGAACATACACCCAAGTTAACTCCCGCCCACCATTATCGAGCAGTTAGAATTGCCGCCGATTGCGGGCTCTATGGCATGCGTTTTCGGAAATTTCCCGCACACCGAATTTAGGCGTTGACCAGAGAAAATGGTCGCCGAATGCGCACCCAATGTCACACCAGTTCGGGCCTTGAATCGCTTCGGAAACGTGCTGTGCAAATCGTCTACCACCCTACTATACTCACAAGCGATGTTGACTCTAATCCTAACAAGAGATCTCGCCTCCTTGTGTCTTCTACTGCTTGTGTAACTTACGTCTGTGCTCCTAAGAACTGTTTGACATTATGGCTTTCCGCTCGCCGTCGGCAGAGAGTTCATACTTATGCCTTGGAACCTAAATGATCGCGTAGAACACGGTTACAGAGGGATTTTCTACCGCGTAAGCTCGGGCTTTTGAATAAACTTTCTAACGTCATTTTCCCGAGGGCTACGATATGGGGTTCTTCAGATAAGGAGTGTACGGGTTTTTAAAGGTTCAGCAGTACTCTGGAGTTTCAAGCGGCCATGGGCGGGTCCATCGGCGACCTGGCTATGGTAACGGCTTACCGTCAGGCGGACCTACCCACACAACCGCTTACATACTTTTAAATTCATCCAGTGCTGTATGTCTAAATGTCAATGTGTTATGTGAATTATGCTGAGCATTTTCTAGATATTGGACGGCTACGCGAGAAGGTTGAAGCAAATGAACATTCTACCACACAACGTTGGTAACTTATCCAAGGGTCGCATTGTGATGCTCTACAAGGAATACCAGGGAAAAGAGAGAGGGAATAGGTAAGTGATATGTGAGAAAGTATTTTTATGAATTTATGGTGACAGAAAATTTGAAAAGTTTCTGAATATTCTACACAGTGAATTGTACTGTAGAAAAATCAGGATGAAATTTAAAACTGCCCAGTGATCCCATCTCTAAGAGTTATAGGTGCACTACAACGTGGGCGAGTCTGCTGTGATGTGAAATGATGGCTTCCGGGCCAGCATGTTGAGAGTCATATTTATGTATAAGTTCTTGTTTCTGTGTTTGTTTGTCAGTTTTTAAAGTGCTAAATGAATAACTCCTTCATCTGATTTATGCATTTATTTACTGTTGGATTAAAGAAAGTGCCCATAAAAATGCATTATTTTGTATCAGGATGTGGTTTACTTGTGTATAACCTTGTAAGGCCCAATGTGCACTCTGATTCAATGGAGTTGGAAACTTTAATAAAACAAATCCATTTGTTCCTTAATTATTTGAACAAATGAAATTCAATCCGATTTTCCATGCAACAAGATTCTAATTCCCTTGGCAAATGACTTCATTCACCATTCTTTTTATCCAACTGCCTTAGAAGGAAGGTATGTGGACAAAAAAGCAATTTCACAGGCTACAGTCCAAACAGTTTGATGGATTTGGACATACGCGGCGTCGTTGGATTCCTCGTAATATTTTAAAACATTTGTAAACAGCACTTGCGTTATTTGAAAAATGTCTTGATTTCCCTTGTCAATCCAGGCACCCGCAACACAACTACATAATGAAGGACTTTACACTCCTCATCGCGCTGTACCACGGCCTAGAGCTCCTCGTGAAGCACGGCGCGCGGGTGTTCCTCAACTTCTTCGACGAGCACCCGGAGAAGGCCTGGATCCAGGCCGACGATCGGCTGACAGCGCTTCTGGAACGGCTGAGGGATGACCTGGGGGTCAATCCGATGTCTCTAGATACTAGTGTTCTGCCGGACGGCTCTGTGCCAGACGTGAGTACTAATGTATCCAATGATGGAAACTTTCTTAAGCTCTTGTGAGTGGTCGTACACCGCTGTAAGTGTAATTTTTGCCTGCTTTGTCATAGCAGATATTATCGCTGGTGCCTGTGCAAGTACTCTAAATTTATTTATGAGGCCTTGGTCTCTGGTGGGCTCCGCACGAAACGTAGAGATTCTCATTCTTTAGTACAGTAGCTGCTTATATACAACATATCGCTCTAGACACAACCGAAGACCCCAGCCTTATTTATTTATCAGACAGGCAGTTAAAAGTACTGAGAATGTCTACGTCACTAAATATAATATTATCGTCGAGGTTAAATAGAAGTGATTTATAAATGCTTCCAGATGCCCAAAGATCTGTGCTTCGGACACCCGAAATTCGACAAACTGAAGGAAATCATGATGGAACACTTTCAAGCTGCGAAATGGAATGGGCAGGATACAAAAGCTATAGGTATGCATTTGTACAGTCTACAGTTGAAGTAGCTTCGCGTTCGAAGTTATTTAAGAGTCCGTGTCGGCCCGGCAAAAGTTCGATTGTAGGTATATTACCCGTCTCCCGAGCGCGCCAGCGCAGGTGTCGTGGTGGGGGTCGAGCGAGGCTGCTAGGTCGGCGTAGAAAAGTTTTGATACTTTAACCGTTTTATCTGACTTTTCGTTTCTTAATATTTTTATGTATATGTATTTAAATAAAATATCAGGTAACTTAGAACAGTATCGTTCATTATAAATGTATGTATGTAATTAGTACCAATACAGAATTTATTTAAGTACTTGTTTGACGACCGCTTTAGCCTAGTTGGTAGTGACCCTGCCTACGAAGCTGGAGGTTCTGGGTTCGAGTCTCGGTATGCGCATTTATTTGTCCCTGAGTCATGGATATTGGTTTTTTATGTATTTGAGTATTTATTTATCTATATAAGTATGTATATAGTCGTTTAGTACCCATAGTAAAAGCTTTAGGTACTCAGTTTGGGATTAGGTCGATTTGTGTAAGATTGTCCCCAATATTTATTACTATTTATCTGTATTCATCTTAAAACTTAGGTTGTTTATATTATTTACTAGTGGCTCTGTGAGTTGTAGACTGTATTACAGTAATGTTAGAGTTTTACCTGACTTATTCGTTTCTTGGTTTTAGTGTAGGTGTTCAAATAAAATACTAGGTAATTAAGAAATGTTTACACAGTTTATTTTTACTTGAGTAAGGTTAATAGCTATTCGTTCAACCCTGCATATTATGTCGGTGGTTTGTAAGTACTTGTGAATGTTACACATGAAAAAGTGATGGCCGTTGGACCTTGGACCCCCCACAAAGTGGACTGATGTAACTAATAACAATAACTAATTAACAAATAATAAAAGCTTGTTTTATAACAAGTTTTTCTCCTTTAATTAAATGTTTACTTTTTAGATTTTTTAATTTTTTCTATATTTGTTGGAGTTGCATATTCACGCCATATCATATAGATATTTCAAACGAGCCCAAAGTCGATGGGGCTGCGTCTTTTAATTACGGAGTTCCATGGCTACCTTCCAGCTCAATTATCAGACCCTGGTTACCATATAGAACCAAAGTACTCGTCAAGACGAATTACACGACCCCAAACTTGATGGGGTTGCGTCGTTTAATTACGGAGTTCCCATGACCACCTTCCAGCTCCATCGTCAGACCCTGGTTACCAAAGTACCCGTCAAGACGAATGAATCAAGCCTAAACTCGATGGGGCATGGGGTTGCGTCGTTTAATTACGGAGTTCCTATGGCTACCTTCCAGGTCCATCATCAGACCCTGGTTACCAAAGTACTCGTCAAGACGAATTAATCGAGCCCAAACACGATGAGGTTGCGTCGTTTAATTACGGAGTTCCTATGGCTACCTTCCAGCTCCATCATCAGACCCTGGTTACCATATAGTACCAAAGTACTCGTCAAGACGAATTAAACGAGCCCAAATTCGATAGGGTTGCGTCGTTTAATTACGGACTTCCTATGACCACCTTCCAGCTCCATCGTCAGACCCTGGTTACCAAAGTACTCGTCAATACGAATTAATCGAGCCCAAACTCGATAGGGTTGCGTCGTTTAGATAGATAGATAGATAGATAATAACTTTATTCAGCCACAACAAACTAGTATAGTGGTACAAACTTATCAAACACTTTTATAACCTAAGGCATTCAGAAAAAGTAAATTTAGTCGAGGGTTGTCTGTTGTGGTGTAGAATAGGTGCTGACTCAGCGTTACTGCTGCGGAGTCCGCAGCGCTGATCTTCCGCCAGAACCTTTAAAACTAAAACTAATGGGTCCAACGATCAGTGCAGCGCGAATCAATACTATCGATAATCAGTGTATTATTATAATTGTCAATAGGTAATTCATATTTAAATATTAACGAGTGTAAGTAATATAAAGAATTGAGAAGAAGTGTTTTGTGTTAAAGTGTAAAGTAGGTATAATGTGTAAATGTAGGTGTTGGAATGTAGCAATTATTGGTAATATTAGTATACAGTATATGTACAGTATAAACAGAGTAAATTAAGTGGTAACTAAAATAGGAGTAGTAGGGGCAGAGTTTAGGTACTTTATCTGTTGTTTACTGTCGTAATTTTAATTTAAATTGAGTTTTATTTTTTAATGCTCGAATTGGTGGAGGTATAACGTTCCAGCACTTAGTAGCTTGGTACCTAAAACTCCCTCTAAAAGCAGCAGTACGATGTCTTTGAGCTTGCAATACCTGAATACGCGGGACTCTAGCTGAATGACAAGTTCTATTTGTTGACCATTTCAGCTTATGGAACAAGTAACTTGGGCTTTGTGTATTTATTGTGTCAAACAGCAAACACGCTAACATTAGATTCTGACGTGGTAACATTTTGAGACAATTGCCATCGTTTATAAATGGAGTGACATGAGTTCGCGGTGGAATCCTGTAACAAAACCTGGCGCAAGCATTTTGGACCCTCTGAATGCAGCGCTGCGAACGAGCCCAGAGACAAGGACCGTACACGGTAATGCAGTAGTTTAGTTTCGATAAAATAAGGGCGTCACATAGTCTCACTCGCAGATCAATACTCAAAAAGTCACGAACATTGTACAAAACCTTCAGACGGTACATACAGAACCGGACTGTTTCAGCTACGTGTTTTTCAAAGCGGAGGTTACTGTCCATCAAAAGGCCTAGATTCCTTGCTTCACTTACTTGAGTCACATTTACACCATTCATTTCGATTACAGGATTTTGGGCTTCTATAGCATTTGTTAAACGTTGTACTTTGACTTTTTTGGATTTAGTACCAAACAGTTTATAGTGGCCCATTCTGATATACGCTTTAGATCAGAATTTATCTTAGAAACAGCTGAATCCGTGTCATTGGGATCAAAAGATAAATATATTTGCAGATCATCAGCGTACAGATGGTATTTGCAATGTCTGATGCATTGAACGATATCAGCACTATACAAAATAAATAGCAGGGGTCCCAAAATTGAACCTTGTGGTACTCCCCTTGTCACGGCAATAGGGTCAGAGGAAAAAGAACTACCATCACTTCGGACAATCCGAACTAGCTGTTCGGAGTGTTTAATTACGGAGTTCCTATGGCTACCTTCCAGGTCCATCATCAGACCCTGGTTACCATATAATACCAAAGTACTCGTCAAGACGAATTAAACGAGCCCAAACTTGATAGGGTTGCGTCGTTTAATTACGGAGTTCCTATGACCACCTTCCAGCTTCATCATCAGATCAGCTTTATGTCATAATAATATTACATTGGCATCCAATTTATACACGCATGCAAAATTTCAGCTCAATCGGAAACCGGGAAGTGGATCAAATTTAACTTGCAAGATTTAATTACAGACAACGGATAGGTGAACTAAATAAAAGTTTATAAAAATTCAGCAAGTATCACGATCACTCGTAAAATAATTGACATGGGAGCTATACAATTCGTAAGTTGTCTCGATTAGCCTCACGAATGTCTCACTAGTATAGTTTGACCCCGACGTTGGTAACAATTATGTCTAACCGGAGATCAAAATAATATTTTAGTCGAGGGGTAGCCTTCGTGAATAGCCACAATTACACGACGTACAGGTCCAACCCGGACAACGGCTAAGCCGGTACTGCCGAATCGAGCGCCGTGCACGGTGTTTTATTACGAAATTTAGTGTGATTTCAAATATTTTTTATGCTTAAATTTACTTCTACACATAAATATATTTTTGTTTGTACGAATAGCGCTTAAACTAGAGTTTCTTATTATGGCTTCATATTTTTGAAATAATGAGCTAAATGGCCAAAAATACTGGCGATTCTTCGTGTGTTTTTACTCAAAAGTTGTTGGATGGAAATACGGTTTTACTCAACTATTTAATATGTAACTTATAAAATGTTTTCCGCTTATTCCTAAGAAGACTATCATTCCAATATGGATTTATTTGTTTCATGTCGGTTAGAAATCAAATAGTTCTTCAAATCCACGTCGTTTTACACGTCTCCGAGCGAAAATTGAGAAAACAGCGGTTGGACTGAGCCAAAATATGGTAAATTGAGAGCTAAATGTAAACAATTTTTCCGCTTATTCAACTTGAATTGAAATGATCTTTCATATTACACAATAAAATCTTTAGGAAAACGAATATTTAATGAGATATGACCTCAAAAAGTTTAGCGAATTCAGCAAACGGCTATATACGGACTCTTAAATAGACTACACACTTGTGTGTGAGGAAAAACCTCCTTTACGAAGAGACGCGTGAGCGAAGCTAGCAATGCTATTGAAGGAAAGAAACAAATTTGTGTCTTGTCTTCGCAGACCTCTGGTGCATACTCACCCTTATAAAGGCTTATTTAACGATCCTCTTGAGCATCTCACTCACTCTTAGCTGCTGACTAAACCAACACTTCATAGAACTCATGTATCAGTGGGTTACATAGTGCAGGTTAAAAGTTCGTACGCCACAAACAAGCTATTCATTCTAGAATTGATGTTCCAGAGTGATCTATCAGCTAACAACTCTCGACACGTATTATTTTACAGTGTTCTGCGAATACCGGGAAAGCGTGAATTTGGTTCACCGTCTGTTACTCCAGTGTCGACCGCTGATAATCCCTCAGATGTTCGTCGGCCAGGGTGCGTCTGGTAAGCATCAAACATTATTTGAAACATTACCTTAGGGCTTATGCAGACTGCGTTTAATAAGCGCGCCGTCGATGCGCGTTTGTGTCACTTTACTTGTGATTTGACGCAAACGCGCGTCAACGGCGCGTTTAAAAAATGCAATCTGCATAGGCCCTTACAAGACTTTTACTGAAATACTAAAAATATGTTACAGAAGACCACAGCCAAATAAAACCACTTGCTTTTTCGATATTTGATAGTGAGAGAAGTCACCCGAGCTCCCGAGAATGTCCTCTGTTGAGAGCGAGAGACCCGCGTTTGTCTCTAGCTAACGAATCCTTAAATCAATACACGGTAGCACGCTTGTGATTCTTCTGGAAAAGCGTCCATAAGCTACTTACTGCTTGCCATCAGGCAGGTACATGAATGCCATCGTCGTAGTATAATACAAAAAAATGGTCACAGGCAAGGACGGCAAGACTGTGGTGTCCCAAAAACAACAGCTACGCGTGATGAGGCAGTTCCGTGAGGGCGCGTGCAACGCTCTAGTGGCGACCTGCGTGTGCGAGGAGGGCCTCGACGTGGGCTCCGTCGACCTCATCCTGTGCTTCGACATCTCCACAGCCTCGCCCGTGCGCCTCGTGCAGAGGTAACCATACGGCTGGCAGTTCTGTGAGGCAACGCTCTAGTGGCGACCTGCGTGTGCGAGGAGGGCCTCGACGTGGGCTCCGTCGACCTCATCCTGTGCTTCGACATCTCCACAGCCTCGCCCGTGCGCCTCGTGCAGAGGTAACCATACGGCTGGCAGTTCTGTGAGGCAACGCTCTAGTGGCGACCTGCGTGTGCGACGAGGGCCTCGACGTGGGCTCCGTCGACCTCGTCCAGTGCTTCGACATCTCCACAGCCTCGCCCGTGCGCCTCGTGCAGAGGTAACCATACTGCTGGCAGTTCTGTGAGGCAACGCTCTAGTGGCGACCTGCGTGTGCGAGGAGGGCCTCGACGTGGGCTCCGTCGACCTCATCCTGTGCTTCGACATCTCCACAGCCTCGCCCGTGCGCCTCGTGCAGAGGTAACCATACTGCTGGTAGTTCTGTGAGGCAACGCTCTAGTGGCGACCTGCGTGTGCGAGGAGGGCCTCGACGTGGGCTCCGTCGACCTCATCCTGTGCTTCGACATCTCCACAGCCTCGCCCGTGCGCGTCGTGCAGAGGTAACCATACTGCTGGTAGTTCTGTGAGGCAACGCTCTAGTGGCGACCTGCGTGTGCGAGGAGGGCCTCGACGTGGGCTCCGTCGACCTCGTCCAGTGCTTCGACATCTCCACAGCCTCGCCCGTGCGCCTCGTGCAGAGGTAACCATACTGCTGGCAGTTCTGTGAGGCAACGCTCTAGTGGCGACCTGCGTGTGCGAGGAGGGCCTCGACGTGGGCTCCGTCGACCTCATCCTGTGCTTCGACATCTCCACAGCCTCGCCCGTGCGCCTCGTGCAGAGGTAACCATACTGCTGGTAGTTCTGTGAGGCAACGCTCTAGTGGCGACCTGCGTGTGCGAGGAGGGCCTCGACGTGGGCTCCGTCGACCTCATCCTGTGCTTCGACATCTCCACAGCCTCGCCCGTGCGCGTCGTGCAGAGGTAACCATACTGCTGGTAGTTCTGTGAGGCAACGCTCTAGTGGCGACCTGCGTGTGCGAGGAGGGCCTCGACGTGGGCTCCGTCGACCTCGTCCAGTGCTTCGACATCTCCACAGCCTCGCCCGTGCGCCTCGTGCAGAGGTAACCATACTGCTGGCAGTTCTGTGAGGCAACGCTCTAGTGGCGACCTGCGTGTGCGAGGAGGGCCTCGACGTGGGCTCCGTCGACCTCATCCTGTGCTTCGACATCTCCACAGCCTCGCCCGTGCGCCTCGTGCAGAGGTAACCATACTGCTGGTAGTTCTGTGAGGCAACGCTCTAGTGGCGACCTGCGTGTGCGAGGAGGGCCTCGACGTGGGCTCCGTCGACCTCATCTTGTGCTTCGACATCTCCACAGCCTCGCCCGTGCGCCTCGTGCAGAGGTAACCATACTGCTGGCAGGCAACGCTCTAGTGGCGACCTGCGTGTGCGACGAGACTTATCTAATTACATTTTTTAGTTTAAAAAATATATAACAATTTACTAATTCTTATAGACTTACACATCGATACAGATACTTTTACAGGTGATCTGTGGGGTGGTACAATAGCTTGTTTGTATTGATGTAAAAAATATTTTTGTATGTGGCGACATCGTGATGTGTAACCACTCTAAAGATTAAAAACTGTCTGAAATCACCGCTGACATGATATTTATCATACACAGCTAAATCGCATAGGGTAAATATGATTTCTATTTTGAAAAAATCCACCCCTGAATACGACCACGGGTCAAATTAGGTAAAATTTATTTTCATATTTTAGTGGTAACCTTGTGCTGCCTCTGTGATCCGAAGTGGATCTTGACTGTTTTCTGTCCTGGGTAGCTTGTCGCTAATCAGTCAGCTGTTTGAAGCTGGCAAAAGTCAAAATTCGTTCAAATGTGTTTACAATTTCTAGACATATTTTTGTTGAATGTGCGTAGTGTAGAATGTCTTCTTTATCATCAGATGCGGTCGCACCGGGCGAGAGCGAGGAGGGAAAGTCTACATCTTGGTCACAGAAGGAAGGGAACACCAGGTTTGTCCCAATTGTTGTTGTTTTTACAAGCTTTTATTTACTTTCACCTGTCCCGTTGTCTGTAATCAAATCTTTCAAGTTAAATTTGATCCACTTCCAGGTTTCCGATTGAGCTGAAATTTTGCATGCATGTATAAATCGGATGACAATGCAATATTATTATGGCTGATCTGATGATGGAGCTGGAAGGTGGCCATAGGAACTCCGTAATTAAACGACGCAACCCCATCTAGTCTGGGCTCGTTAGAATCGTCTCAATGAGCAGTTGATGATGGTATACAGAAAAGTACAGTCGGCAATAACAGTTTGTACCATAAATGAAATTTTTGACAGAAACTTGTTATCCGTTAACTCACGGCTCAGTGTCTCCAGCCACACCTCTGGCCTCGCCCCAGCTTAGTCCAACGCCTCATATGAAAACTACAGTGGCCTACGGGGGCACAAAAACGATATAGCTAGGTCTCTTTCTGTTTTTCGTTCGAAACGTCACGCAATGGACCAGCAGGGGCCCGTTTCTCAAAAGCTTGTAACTTGTATGTGTATACCAGCGGAAGTCTCTTTCTTATAAAAGGAGATGAAAAGAAGCTTCCGCTTGTATTACAAGTTACAAGCTTTTGAAAACCGGGCCCCTGGTTATCCCATAATATTATTGAACCGACTTATGTTTGGGATATATATGGCCGTTTTGTCATATAATTATGACAAAGTGAATATGAATTCACAGCTAGTCCAATCTGTCATCAATCCTAAACCTATCGCGTTCGTATCGTTGTCGTATAAATAAAAATATCGAACTAGTTTAATACCACACAGGAGCCAGCTTTTCAGAATCAGAATCGAACATTTATTCGTGACACAACATAAATAGTATATCGCACAGTATAGTTTATTTGAACACTTTCGCAACCGGACTAAAAATGGAACAATTCACTAGAAGCCGACAGAAGTCGCTAGGCTACACGCCGGTTTATAGCTACGCCCGCCTAGCGGGGTGAGCCGGCATCTGAGCAAACATAACAAGTGCCTACCAGGCGGGTTCTTGGTTGGGAACGTGTTAAATATGGTTTACAATTTGTTGCATGTCTAGACACTGATGGATTGCATGCGCCGCCGCGACGGGCTCAACGCGAAGATATTGCAGTCCCGGGAGGTGGCCAACAACCTGTACCCGGCCAACCCGCGTATGATGCCGCGAGACCTTACCCCGGCCTGCCAAAAGATGTTCATCACCGTCAACAGGAACGACGCTAAAGATAAGAAGGATGCAGATAAGATAAAGAAGGTAGGTGCCGCGAGTGAATTCAGTGCGTCATAAAGTAGATATGGATATGACCCAAGATACCTGAGGTAGGGCACAGTGAAATGTCATCCCACTCGAATTTGGAGCAGCCCAACTGGGCAAGTAACTCCGCCTTGCAGAAAACCACAGCCATAATAACACTACTACATGCTCTGTAGTATTGTTTTGTTCGTGGAGGTGAGCAGGGTCGCCAAAGCTCCCGAGGATGCGTTGTGTTGAGAGCGAGAGAATTTGTTCCTTCAGCTGTCAACACGGCGAAAGCGAAGGCGGAGTTGCATGCGTCTATGCCACCATCAGGTGGGCCGTACGCTTGTTTGCCACAGTCGTCGTATAAAAAAAAATGTAGTGGTATGTAGAAATAAAATAGCTCCCGCGGACCAAAAGGCCGCAGAAGGACACTGCGATAAACCCCCGCTGCGCGCTCCTTCGAGATCTTCGGGGCAGAGGCGGCAGCAGTGCTGTGAGTCTGGGCTGGGGCTCACAGAAGGGATGGCGGCGGAAGAACCCTTCGGGGCCAACGGCGGCACTCACACTCCGTAGCCGGTGATATTTTTGGCGTAAGGTAGCAACCGGCCGTAAAAACAAAGCCAATCATCATAACTCCAAATCGTGAAAAGTTGGAGACGCATGACATGGACCACTCCAAATAAAATGGGAAAGGGCCAGGCACAAGAATAAGATAAAGTAGAGATGTGTCTATATGCTTGAATTACTGAATTCTAATAGGCCGCACGACCTAATCTCGGTATCGAGAAGACGTTTATCACCATGTAGAAGAATAACGCCAAGGATAAGACTGCTGTGGGAAAGACAAAAGGTACTTTAGTTTCTCTGAAATTGTGTGAGGGTCGCATATTGTGACGTCACACACTGTTTCCATTTTCTTTCTCTAACAAGCAATATTAAAACGGTTGTAGCTTCGTTATTCTTTAAGAGATCTGAATGTTATTTTCGTCACTAGGCATATTTTTTGCCTTCTTTCTTTTGGAGTCATAATAATTTTCGACTCGTATTGAACTGTCACATTAATAGCCATTTGATTAAAATAACACTCAAACTAGAGTATTAGTAACTCCTGACTTTCGACTCCTACTCAAGAACCATTGCATTGGAGGTCAGACAACATTAAGATACACAAATAAAATAAAATTTACACAAAAATCCTCTTTCTCTAATACCTTGTTTTGACTTTTTCCAGAATGCGACAGTGGTTTTTATTTATTATTTTTTTCTTAGAACCAAAAGGACTTGCGTAGCATGCTAGTGGGCCCGAGTACTTCTACGTCTGTTAACATTGTGGAGAGCGCCGGTTTCATCACGGAGACGGAATTCCGTGAGATCTTTCCCGACGGATATCAGGAGACTGATTATTTGACAAAACCTAAAGAATTATTGGGAATGAGCAAAGGTAAATCGCATTCAACACACTTTTTAGATAAAATACATTTACTCCGAACTAAAAGGTATTTATTCATCACCATTTGTACGGAATATCATAATTATGATATTTACAAATAGTTTTACGGTCTAACCGCACTGGGCCTAAAACCTTGACGTTAGGCGTTAATAGAATAAAGAACTACCTGTACTAGTTTTCCCGCTACTCTTCCACAGTTTTTCAGCTATGCCACTACTCCGAGCGACGGAGGCAGCGGTGCAGCATACATGGGAGCGAGAGAGACAGTGAATCATAGCTATATTTATTGTTTTAGATGCTTTCAAACAACCAGCACAAGATGAAGGCAAACTAAATTTGTCTACATGGTTGGATTGGCAAAGGTACCTACAGAGAACTGTGCAAATCGGACATTCTTCAGATACCGAGGTGCTATCCTCCTTGCTGCAGTACAGTGACGCAAAGAGATTCGAACTGCCTCCCTCTACACAAAATCCTAGTAAGTTAACATTTCATTGACTTCGTATTGCCGTTTCCCTTTGAATTTAATTCTAAAAGTACCTTTTCTATTCGTAGAATAGATTGAAGATTCATTATTTATTTTTATGCATTACATGTAAAGGTTCGACAAAATTCTGATACATGACTGTTTACTTTTCAGTATTAAACTCCCAACAGTTGGCAACGCAAAATTTCGCCGCACCCACCCCTGACAAACCGAAACCGCCTAAAAAGGCCAAAAAAGCCCCACTAATCAAGTCTCCTACTAAGAAATGTGGCGATATTAGGGCTCTTTTTAGCACAGCCACCAAGTCAACCAAAAATTACACCAAATTGATAAATGATCTAGGCATCCAAAATGACGGCAGTATTCCAACTAGTCTGATTAATTTACTAGTGGACCTAAGCTTAGATAACGAAGCAGTTCTTGACTGTTATATATGCCGTAACATGTGCAATTGCTCCTTCATTGAAAATATAAAGAAGAACAGGAGAAAAGTAAGAAAGCCCCTATTTTTGAGTAATCTAATATTACCTGAGATCGATTTGATTGATAATTTGGATGTCGAATCAATTACAATGTGCGAGAAACAGATTAACAATAGTCAGGATCTATTTGAAGACTTCAAAGACAGCACTTACATTGAAGCCAATTGCAATAACTTTGATTTGGAATTCGATTTTGGTTCGCCGAACGAGATAGTTTCTCCGAATGACCTAGTTGGTGAATCGGTTGAAAATACTGATAAAAACTTTGATTTGGGTGACATTGAGGAGATCTTCGCTGAAAGCAGTCCCGAAGAAGCTATACTTAAAGAAATTGAAGCTAAAAACGAGAGTGATCCGAAAGAAGCATTGGGTTTCTTTGGATTAGACAGTATTGAAGACATTTTTGTTGATTCTGACGAAAGCAGATTAGAGGCGACTGCAAAAGAAAATAACACTGAAATAAATGAAAATAATAATCATGTTAAAGGAAACGTTAATACGTTGAAAGTGCAAATAACCGAATCAGAAATGATGTATCCAGTTAGTCCGTCTATATTATCAGGGCAAATTAAAACGTCGAAGAAACCTGACACTTCACCCACCTCGCCAATACTTTCCACTCAAGCGCGGAAATTTCAACTGAGTACAAAAAAGAATCAGCCAAAGAGTTCAACGCCGTTATTAAACGTTAAGAGACAGTTAATACCAGCAACTACGAGTTCTAGTAGCATTGTAACTCCATCGCATAAAAATAATCCAATATCCGATAAAACTACTTTAAATAGTAATTCAACGATAGATACTACCAATAAAAGTTTGTTTACGATAACACAGCTAGTCGAAATGATCAATAAAACCGATGGCGCCATAACAAAGCCCAGTGTTTCCAAAATTTTGGAAATTCCCAAAGTGCAAGATGACGATGATGGAAGTACGTCGCCAATACTCTTGTCACAAGCAGTGAGAAAGAAGCCGGAGCAAAGTCTAAATACTTCCATTAAAAGTAATAAATCAGTGTTACTAGATAAAAATGTTAAAAGTTTGATTATTCTTGATAGTGACAGTGACTCAAATGCTTCTAATGATAATGAGGCCACTCAAATGTACGACATCGAAGACTTAAAAAATGACTCTGTTTTCAATGAATCTAAGGTTAAAGAACCTTTTAGAAGTCCTTTAAGTAATAAACGTAAGTTAGAATTTGACGATGACGACGTTAGTGCAATGAATGCTTCGCCATATTTTAATAAAAGACAAAAAATTGATAATCATGAAAAACCGCTGACACTGCAAGAGAAAGTGCTTGCTGCTCTCAACCGATCACAAAAACTCAGTGATACGGCTCACGACAGTAGTGTCAACTTCATGTTTACCCAGAAAGAAAACGAGAACCCCCATGAAAATATAATACGCCCCAAAACCGACGATGACAAAGAGAAGCATATAAGTAGGAATAATTTAGAAATGCTTCAAGCCTTCAGGCGGGATAGCCAAGTAAAGAATCCTAAGAAGTTGTTCGAAAACAGCCCGGTTAGGAAAGTGTCTTTGCAGCGAAGAAAACCGTTGAGTGACAGTGACGATGATTTCGTCACTGACAACAGAAGAAGTCAGAGGCCCGCCGCTAGTGCTGACAACCACAAGTTAACAACTAATCATAAAGTTAGAAAAGTAAGTATTTTAATCGAATGTGTCATTAAATAACTATATATTAGGAGACACTCTTACACAAATAAAACTAGCTCAATTCGTTTTAATTCAACAATTGTGTAGACTTTCCATTTGTGTATATAAAATTTCACCAGGGGACCGATTTTTGACTTTCGAGCGCTCGAAAATCAAATAAACGTTTGTAGTGTCAAAATGGTCGGCACTTACTTTCTACCATTAGAATTAAATACGAGTGCTCAATTAGCATTTATTTTAAATTTTTATCAGTTTTCGACTGAAAGAGTCGAGCGCTCGAAAGTCAAAAAATCGGTCCCCAGGGCCGTATCCTGGTGAAATCTTATATTTGTCATGAGTCATACCGACTTTAACAGAGAAAGACTTCACATTTTGCATGTGCAGGAGTTAGCCAACCAAGTGAAGTGGGTACTTTACAAGAAGTGTCTTATTACTTTCATTAGTGTGTAGTTTAGAAGTACTTTTACATGATACCATAAAACGGACGAGAAGTTCATATCTGCTCCGAAATAATTTGTCTTACTAAGACACCTGCATGAACTTTCCTAATGCATTTCAGAAGAAGGCAAAGAACTCATTCCTGGAGCTGGAAGCGGAGGAGTCGGGAGACGCGTCGGGCAGCTCGGACGAGCGCTCGGACGACAGCGCCGGCAGCATCGCCGACTTCCTCTGCGACGAGCCCGTGTCGCATGACGACATGCGAGCGCACTACATGCGAGCCGTCACGTACGACATCTTATTACAAGCTTTCATTTAGTTTCACCTGTCCCGTTGTCAGTCAAATGTTGCAAGTTAAATTTGATCCACTTCCCAGTTTCCGATTGAGCTGAAATTTTGCATGCATGTATAAATCGGATGACAATGCAATATTATTATGACAAACAGCTGATCTGATGATGGAGCTGGAAGGTGGCCATAGGAACTCCGTAATTAAACGACGCAACCCCATCGAGTGTGGGCTCGTTAGAATGGTCTCAATGAGTAGTTGATGATGGTATACAGAAAAGTACAGTCGGCAATAAAAGCTTGTGCCAAAAATTTAATTTTTGTCAGAAACTTGTTACAAGCTTTCTTCTTAGAACTATTTTCGTGGAAAACCCTACGGGCCACGTACCTAGCCATCGGGGGATGACTGCTGGGTTATGTGGTATTTCTATCCACTAAAAACTCCTCTGCGCTCTCACACGGAGGACTCCAGGACCTCATACTGAACGCATTGGAAGCCACATTTGGCTCGTCTTATATAGAAAAACGTGTTTGTCGTTCCGGGGATTCTTTTTGGTGATCCTGTGTTAGTTTTTTTTCCGTTCACGATATTCAGCCATCGCTTCTTTGGTCTGCCGCGGGGTCGAAGATTAGTTCGACCTTTCGACCTTTAGACTTATACACACAACACCACAGCACACAACAAGCTTATACACAACATCAACACAAGACAAGCTTATAGTTGATACATTTATAAAGACTTTTAGTAACTATGTCTCTACTTGTTCTAGGGGTACGGTGAATGGTGCTTTCAAAATTCCAGAACTACCCGCGAAGTTTAGACGGGAGGAGATATTCTCGCAGTTTGTTGAAGAAGACTCCTACGAAATGGTGCGTGATATAATACTAATTCTTGAGAAGCAACCAATTTTCGACCAAAACATTCATAAAAATAAATTAAAATAACGATAAAATTATGTCAGAATACATTGAAGCTTCTATCCACTAAGAATTTTGAAAACATTTTGTTCGCTTGTTGCAGGATAGCTTTTGCGTAGATTCCCACATCGGATTAACCCAAGTCAACGACGTGTCAGAGTTGGAATTGGCTGAAATCATCCTCGAGAAACGAAAAACTAAGAAACCACAGCAGTACCAACCCGATGAGACCAAAAATGATGACAGCCCTTTGATAATACGCAGAAAGAAAAGTAAAAGGCAAATCCAGAGTGACTCCGATGACAGTAGTTAATAAGAGAAACATGTTCAGCTGGCCTGGACTCGTTCAAACTGTGATATAATTTAATACTTCAATGTAGGCATACTCTAAATAATGTTATTGATTTTGATATAATAGGAACTAGATCTGATTAAGTGTTCTCCTGATGTTTAGTCCTGCAAACATCTCGTATTCATAAAGAACGGTCAGATTGGTTTTTTTAGAGTTTCGATATAGCAATAGTCTAACATAAAAGTAGGACTGCACACAAAGCACAAGGCGCGTGAGATTAACTACTCGTCTCTTTTTAAGTGTTCGGACTAGAAAGAGACGAGACTATCCGAGACACTTTGCGCGCGGTCTTATGCTAGCCTTGTAGGGGATGACTTTTGATTCGAGAAATAGCAGCCATCTAACATTTTGAACATTCTCAGGAGGATAAATAATTATGCTTACACTGTTTACGCTTGTGATGTGTAATGGGGCTTCTAAACGGGCAACATTTTTACGGCAATGTGCGGCCGGCAAGTATGTGCATCTTGCTCTAGCGTACAATGTCAGCGTAAGACAGCAATAGTTGCCGGCCTAAGATTGCAGGAAAATGTGGCCCGTTTAGAAGCCCCATAAGTAAAATATAACGTTATAACTAATAAGGATTTCTAATTATTACATTCCGCAGACGATTTTATGATTTTATTTTATAAACAATCATGTTGCATAAAGACGTGACAATGAAACTGCGTTTTATTTATTCATTTATTGATAAAATTAATAGGACAGTCAACTTGTGAAAAACAGTATAATCTTTTACAATCAATGGCCATATATTTATGTCGATATTATCTTCCATGAATATCGTTATAATATGTTTTTCTCCAGAATTGTAGTTTCTACTTTGAAATTGCTAATTGCTTGTGTAGACTGGCGTAACTGGGTTAACAGCAGCACGCCTAGCGCAAGACGGCGATATTGACTATCCGTCTTTTTCTGATGTGTACACTCAGAAAGAGACGGTTAGTGTACCTCGCGCGCGAGACAGTACCAGGGACTGAAAAGGTACCTTTAAAAACTGTTATGACCGGGTCTTTTTTAAGGTATCCGACCGTTAAAGAAGCATTCCGGTACCGGTATCAATACTTTAGGTATCCAAACAAGCTTCCGTCCAAACGGTACCGTTAAATAAAGGTACCTTTAAAAACGGTTTTCACCGGGTCTTTTAAAGGTATCCGACCGTAAAAGTTGCATTCCGGTACAAACGGTACCGTTAAATAAAAGTACCTTTAAAAATGGTTTTTACCGGGTCCAGCTATTCGGTTCTGCACTATAACCACAAAAATGTTTACAAAAATGCCGTCCTCGTCACACTTGCGTGAGTCGAGTGACAGAGATCGAGATGTAACGAACGTTCGTGTTTGAAATTAAATATCTCATTTGCTAAGTAAGTTTTTTTACTACCAGAAATATAGTGTCAGTACTAAATTACTTAATGTTACGAAAATTCCCTGAATAACAAATGTTACTTACATGTTACGCGAGCAGGTACCTTTACTTGAAACGGTCAACCTTAGCGGTACCATATTTATTCGGGTACCGTTACTGTTGGATACCTTTTCAATTGATACATTTATTTTAGGTTACCGGTCTTTTGCGGTTTTTCAGTCCCTGGACAGTACATGTGCGGCTTTGCGCGTAAATATAAAAAGCTCCATAATAATAATTATATAACGCCATCTAGAGAAAATCTTTATTTTGGAAGAGCGAAGCATAACAAAGGGGTTGTCACTTTATTATTTCACTCAGCACTGAGTTTAGGTCACAAAGACAGCCTATGCTATGTGACCAGAGTCAGTAGACTAAACATCTCATCTCCCGCCATCTGCGACCGTGGCGATTAGCTTCAAGTCAAAATACATCTTATAATTAATAAAATGCATATTTATTGACGAAGACATGACAAGAATGACAGAACAGACTGTGGTTGGAGCGATATTTTTCCCGGGTACTTTTATATACTATGACCAGTTATATCTTATCTTATCTAATAACTACTCTTATCTTAAGACTCCCCGGCACGATGGACACAAGTTGGCTCCCCGTATGTTTGGCTCTCTTTATTAAAATAAAAGAAAGAAAAGTAGTTCATTATAAAAAAAAACTTGTAGTCTCTATTTATTTTCTATCATAATTTCTAGCAGCAGGAACTAGTTTCCAATCTAGATATGGCGGGTCCAATTATATATACAAAGTATCATGGTACTCCAGCATTCTGAATGAGAACCAAAATACGTTTTTATGGAGAGTAGTGTGCTGGGGGCTTTAAGTAAAATGTTTCTGTGTCCATTATAATTTTCTAATTGAATGAGGTTAGAACACTATAAAGTGAACATTATTGTTTCACAGACAAAAATATATGTCTTTTACTCTATAAATTTTTTAATAGTTACCTATCGCAACTTGGAATTTTCGTTTCTCCGAATGTTTTGCCAAGATTCCTTTAGTGCTGAGTTTCTCCAAATAATTATAAATCAGACTCAACCGAACGATTTCTTCTTTTTAACCTTTTCACCGCTAGATGGTAAAGCAACATGCCGTGCCACCTCACGCCACAAGGGTAAAAAAATAATGGATAAAGAAATAATGCGAACATGAAATTGGGCTATTTCAGAGTAGGTTTTCATAAATAAAAAATAAATAAAAAAAATGTCGGCAAATGCCGTCTTTGGCATCGGTGTCACGAATCGTCGATGACGTGATTTCACGTGTTTGGCGGTGAAAAGGTTAAATAAGCCTGCAGGCTATTTCACCAACTCGACAATTGTCACGTGACATTGACAACTCGCCATACATTGCTTGTTCTAGAAGTTAAGGTGGTCGCTGGGTTACTTGTGGATCCGACAATGTATTTAGAATAAACTAAGGAGAATTATCGTCATGAGGTGACAAGTGTCAAGTTTGTGAAATAGGGGCCAGATCGATCGGCCGGAATATCGCGATCGATTTTAACAATCCGAAAGCAACGCCTTCCACAAATCAACCATTAGGGAGAAGCAGAGAGCTGCCAAATAAATGCTTTATTTGGATTTTAAAGGACTGAGTTACAAGTTCTGAAATGTTAACAGTATACGATTTTCACACATTCGCTCTGGCTACAATTTCACAGCTAGTGCTATAAAAGCGTAAGCGTAGTCGCTTATAGCCGGGTTTCTGGCGCTGAAAGCGTCTGACATAATATTTTAGTAAACTACGCATCGGAGGATCAAAAGGTCGAGACACCGATAGGATAGTTCTTTGTAATACACATAGTCTAGCACATGAATACACTATTCTTCCATCCGCTCTCTCATGTCGATGTCTTTGGGTCTGCCTTTCTGTAGGTCTTCTATTTCTGCCTGTAGCTCCGCGTATCGCTTCTGTAGTAGCTTTTCGCGCTCCGTTTGACGGTTCACGTCTTCTGTCAATGACTGTAATAAAAATAGAAATAGTTGAGACACTAATAAATTATTTAGTCCATACATTGCTTGCATTTAGGAATATTAAAACACCGTGTAGAACAAACTTAGAACAAACATTGTACGACGGAATGTCACTGTCAAATTTATGAAATAAGACCCTAATCCATGAAATGTTCTGTCTCCAGCTCATTAGGTTCTCCCACCTCGTGAATAATTTATTTATCTGTTTTATGATGTGGGCAAATAGAGGTTTTGTTAGAATTTTTTGCCATTGTTACTGTCATAGTCTCCTGGAAGAATCTATAAATCTATATATTCGTAGGGTTAAAATGCGTTTGGTGTTTTCAAAGCATCTTAAAATGTCTAAGAAATTGGCCTATTGTCGCCGGCGGGGTCACAATCATCATCATATCAGCCGAAAGACGTCAACTGCTGGACACCTCCCCAAAGAGTGCCACAATGACCGGTCCTGCGCCACCCGCATCCAGCGGACTCCCGCGACCTTTACCAGGTCATCAGTCCGCCTTGTGGGGGGCCTGCCTACCCACACTGCGCCTCCCGGTACGTGGTCGCCACTCGAGAACCTTCCCTTCCCATCGGCCATCGGTCGCCGGGGTAACTGGGACGAAACACCAACAAAAAAAAGTTTGATTGACCCATGTACCAACATCACCGTGTGACAGATAATTACCTCTATTCTGCGCGGAATGGCTGCTTTCTCCTGGTCGGCGAGGGACTTGAACGTGGACAGCTCGAGGTTAGCCTGCTCTATTTGGTCCTGCAACTCTTGGAACTGCTTCACGAGCGACGCTGCTCTGCTTTGGTATCCACCTTGAGAACCAACGTTACTAAGTACTTTTGTTAGAAATAAAGCTCATTTCAGGCACTTGTCCCACCGCCGGCGAGTAGCGAGTACTCTGATAGTAATTCTTAGTCGCTTTTACTCGCGCGAGTATTACTATGAGAGTACTCGCTACTCGCCGGCGGTGGGACAAGTGCCTCATCTTCATCTAAAAAAACAATTGCCAAGCCTCAAAAATGCACAATAGAATAGGAAACAGAAGCGAGTGGCATTTGGGGGATGATCAATATGGATTCCGTCAAAATAAGGGCACTAAAGTAGCTATACTAGCACAAAAACAAACTATTGACAGGTGAACGGACCTAGGATTAAACACATATATAGATTTTGTAGATCTGGACAAAGCTTTTGATTGTGTAGATTGGAAGGAAATGCTCAAAAGCATAAAGAAATAGAATTAAATTATAAGGATAGAAGGATCATATTGGAATTGTATTAGGAAACTATAATTACAGTTGGAAAGGAGAAAAGATCAGCAAGAATTAAGAAGGGGGGTAAAACAGGGCTGACCACTCTCCCGCAAATGTTTAACGTTCTCATTGAATCTGCCATAAGAACAACGCATGAGAACTTTTAAATTGTTGGACATTACTCACGACATAGTCTCACGGATCATTTAAACACCGGAGGTTAAAGAACCAGTTTTACCTGTGAGTACTCTAAGTTTCTTCTCCATTTTCGAGCACTTCTTCGCTTCTTTCGCCATGTGATTCCTGTTCTGTTCTAACCGCTTCTCTGCCGACTCTAGTCGGTCCTTCTTACTCGCCAGATTGGCGCGAGTGTATCTGTTCTGGCCGGGCAAGAATAAAACCTGCGAAGACCAGTTAGTGTTGATTTTAAAACCATTTTTACATCTCAAACTATAAAATTAATATAGGCGAGAATTTCTCTCAGTGGAGACATGTTTTTCGATAAGACCATACCGCATGCAGTACTTTATACAATTGCCACTTGCAGAAGTGAAATCCTGGTTGTACCTTGTTTTAACGACAAATGTTCCATCGAATATATGTTTCTGTTTCGCAGAATTTTTGTATCATTTGGAAAACAACAATGATACAAACGAAACGTTAAGGGGCTCCAATAATACGCCAATGACCTTCGATCTGAATCCCTTAGTTTTCTTCTTTTTTGTAGCGTATTATTTTAACAAAAACGGCTTTAAGCAATATAGTATCTCATATTTACTTCAAAGTTCATTGTTTTCGAGATATTCGGCATCAAAGTTAAACAATTTTAGGCCTAAAAATTGGTTTTCAGGCCATAACTTATGTGTTAATAAAAAAAAAGATTGATTGAAGAACCGGTATCGGTT
Source organism: Epinotia demarniana (assembly GCA_945867215.1). Classification (NCBI taxonomy): domain Eukaryota; kingdom Metazoa; phylum Arthropoda; class Insecta; order Lepidoptera; family Tortricidae; genus Epinotia; species Epinotia demarniana. Next base: position 20,796,881 of record OX244267.1, on the reverse strand, counting down.
TGGACTTATAATTCTATCTGTAGTGCAAAAATAGGAGATATGATTCAAAACTTGTCAAAAATCGATGAAAACCTCGGGTAGCCCCTTAAGAGGGAGAGAGAACGATTGTGATGGTGACAGTTTTCTTGCATCAATCTACCAATGCAAGAAAACTGTCACCAAGTGGCTGCTCAGTCTCAACTACAGCGATACTGAAAGACTGTTGATCACAATCTCATAAGCGATGGCTAAATACCTACCTATAGATACTACTCGTAAATGTAAATGATTACCTATATCTGCCTAAATAAAGTATTTTAGTTATTAAATAGTTAGTATAATAAGTTAAAGTTTATATTGGATTGTATAGTCGATTTCCAAGATTGTTGTTATAGATATCTGGGGGCTGGAGACCTGGTGACCCGACATACAGGTTTCCCCTAGTTCGGGCACCAGTCTCCGCCGCACAAGTAATGTAACTACATAATAATAACCCTAATTTTAATGACTGTAAACTGTATCGCATTTTGTCGATCTTTTATACCCACATTTATGCTAAAAGTGGCGCTGGAACATAAGTTTCATGTGCTCTGCCTACCCCTTTTAGGGATAAAGGCGTGAATGTATGTATGTGTATGTATGTATGTAAACTGTATACTTTGTGGTGGAGTTCAATAAATACTTTTTATTTTATTGTTGACTCACCTGCGCCAAGCACTCCTCCCACACCTGCGTGTACGCATCGATGCTGAGGTCGCCGTGGCCCATGCCCGAGCGCACCACCTCCAACTCTTTCTGCAGCTCTTGTTTAGCCGCGTCCAACTCTTCAGTGCTGAACTCCTCGTACGGATGCTGTTCTAGGTACGCGAGGTGGGAGGCTTGCAGTTGGACAGCTCGCTTCTTGTCGACACCTGCAGTACAAATATGGAATTAGTATGCAGGCTTAGCAATCTCAATGGGTCAGTGACCGAAAGATCTACGAAGGATCTACTATTTATCGTATTAACTTCTATGAGCAGCAGCCAGTTCTTACCTGGTACTTCAACAGTAGCCGGTTCCAACTTTGGTCAAACGGTCAGCGCTGCAGGTGCGAGAGCGGGGCGCCACCGCGGCCGCGCACCACGCTCGCGTTCACGTCCGCGGTCTGGTGCCGGCGGTGATCGCGTATAACGGTGACCATGTTAGACGTTGTGTAGGGACTGACCTGGGGGCGGGTCGTGCAGCGCGTCGTAGTGCAGCATGGTGACCATCTCGGCCTTGAGCAGCTCCTCGGCGCGCTGCAGGTGCGAGAGCGGGGCGCCGCCGCGGCCGCGCACCACGCTCGCGTTCACGTCCGCGGTCTGGTGCCGGCGGTGATCGCGTATAACGGTGACCATGTTAGACGTTGTGTAGGGACTGACCTGGGGGCGGGTCGTGCAGCGCGTCGTAGTGCAGCATGGTGACCATCTCGGCCTTGAGCAGCTCCTCGGCGCGCTGCAGGTGCGAGAGCGGGGCGCCGCCGCGGCCGCGCACCACGCTCGCGTTCACGTCCGCGGTCTGGTGCCGGCGGTGATCGCGTATAACGGTGACCATGTTAGACGTTGTGTAGTGACTGACCTGGGGGCGGGTCGTGCAGCGCGTCGTAGTGCAGCATGGTGACCATCTCGGCCTTGAGCAGCTCCTCGGCGCGCTGCAGGTGCGAGAGCGGGGCGCCGCCGCGGCCGCGCACCACGCTCGCGTTCACGTCCGCGGTCTGGTGCCGGCGGTGATCGCGTATAACGGTGACCATGTTAGACGTTGTGTAGTGACTGACCTGGGGGCGGGTCGTGCAGCGCGTCGTAGTGCAGCATGGTGACCATCTCGGCCTTGAGCAGCTCCTCGGCGCGCTGCAGGTGCGAGAGCGGGGCGCCGCCGCGGCCGCGCACCACGCTCGCGTTCACGTCCGCGGTCTGGTGCCGGCGGTGATCGCGTATAACGGTGACCATGTTAGACGTTGTGTAGGGACTGACCTGGGGGCGGGTCGTGCAGCGCGTCGTAGTGCAGCATGGTGACCATCTCGGCCTTGAGCAGCTCCTCGGCGCGCTGCAGGTGCGAGAGCGGGGCGCCGCCGCGGCCGCGCACCACGCTCGCGTTCACGTCCGCGGTCTGGTGCCGGCGGTGATCGCGTATAACGGTGACCATGTTAGACGTTGTGTAGGGACTGACCTGGGGGCGGGTCGTGCAGCGCGTCGTAGTGCAGCATGGTGACCATCTCGGCCTTGAGCAGCTCCTCGGCGCGCTGCAGGTGCGAGAGCGGGGCGCCGCCGCGGCCGCGCACCACGCTCGCGTTCACGTCCGCGGTCTGGTGCCGGCGGTGATCGCGTATAACGGTGACCATGTTAGACGTTGTGTAGTGACTGACCTGGGGGCGGGTCGTGCAGCGCGTCGTAGTGCAGCATGGTGACCATCTCGGCCTTGAGCAGCTCCTCGGCGCGCTGCAGGTGCGAGAGCGGGGCGCCGCCGCGGCCGCGCACCACGCTCGCGTTCACGTCCGCGGTCTGGTGCCGGCGGTGATCGCGTATAACGGTGACCATGTTAGACGTTGTGTAGGGACTGACCTGGGGGCGGGTCGTGCAGCGCGTCGTAGTGCAGCATGGTGACCATCTCGGCCTTGAGCAGCTCCTCGGCGCGCTGCAGGTGCGAGAGCGGGGCGCCGCCGCGGCCGCGCACCACGCTCGCGTTCACGTCCGCGGTCTGGTGCCGGCGGTGATCGCGTATAACGGTGACCATGTTAGACGTTGTGTAGGGACTGACCTGGGGGCGGGTCGTGCAGCGCGTCGTAGTGCAGCATGGTGACCATCTCGGCCTTGAGCAGCTCCTCGGCGCGCTGCAGGTGCGAGAGCGGGGCGCCGCCGCGGCCGCGCACCACGCTCGCGTTCACGTCCGCGGTCTGGTGCCGGCGGTGATCGCGTATAACGGTGACCATGTCAGACGTTGTGTAGGGACTGACCTGGGGGCGGGTCGTGCAGCGCGTCGTAGTGCAGCATGGTGACCATCTCGGCCTTGAGCAGCTCCTCGGCGCGCTGCAGGTGCGAGAGCGGGGCGCCGCCGCGGCCGCGCACCACGCTCGCGTTCACGTCCGCGGTCTGGTGCCGGCGGTGATCGCGTATAACGGTGACCATGTTAGACGTTGTGTAGGGACTGACCTGGGGGCGGGTCGTGCAGCGCGTCGTAGTGCAGCATGGTGACCATCTCGGCCTTGAGCAGCTCCTCGGCGCGCTGCAGGTGCGAGAGCGGGGCGCCGCCGCGGCCGCGCACCACGCTCGCGTTCACGTCCGCGGTCTGGTGCCGGCGGTGATCGCGTATAACGGTGACCATGTTAGACGTTGTGTAGGGACTGACCTGGGGGCGGGTCGTGCAGCGCGTCGTAGTGCAGCATGGTGACCATCTCGGCCTTGAGCAGCTCCTCGGCGCGCTGCAGGTGCGAGAGCGGGGCGCCGCCGCGGCCGCGCACCACGCTCGCGTTCACGTCCGCGGTCTGGTGCCGGCGGTGATCGCGTATAACGGTGACCATGTTAGACGTTGTGTAGGGACTGACCTGGGGGCGGGTCGTGCAGCGCGTCGTAGTGCAGCATGGTGACCATCTCGGCCTTGAGCAGCTCCTCGGCGCGCTGCAGGTGCGAGAGCGGGGCGCCGCCGCGGCCGCGCACCACGCTCGCGTTCACGTCCGCGGTCTGGTGCCGGCGGTGATCGCGTATAACGGTGACCATGTTAGACGTTGTGTAGGGACTGACCTGGGGGCGGGTCGTGCAGCGCGTCGTAGTGCAGCATGGTGACCATCTCGGCCTTGAGCAGCTCCTCGGCGCGCTGCAGGTGCGAGAGCGGGGCGCCGCCGCGGCCGCGCACCACGCTCGCGTTCACGTCCGCGGTCTGGTGCCGGCGGTGATCGCGTATAACGGTGACCATGTTAGACGTTGTGTAGGGACTGACCTGGGGGCGGGTCGTGCAGCGCGTCGTAGTGCAGCATGGTGACCATCTCGGCCTTGAGCAGCTCCTCGGCGCGCTGCAGGTGCGAGAGCGGGGCGCCGCCGCGGCCGCGCACCACGCTCGCGTTCACGTCCGCGGTCTGGTGCCGGCGGTGATCGCGTATAACGGTGACCATGTTAGACGTTGTGTAGGGACTGACCTGGGGGCGGGTCGTGCAGCGCGTCGTAGTGCAGCATGGTGACCATCTCGGCCTTGAGCAGCTCCTCGGCGCGCTGCAGGTGCGAGAGCGGGGCGCCGCCGCGGCCGCGCACCACGCTCGCGTTCACGTCCGCGGTCTGGTGCCGGCGGTGATCGCGTATAACGGTGACCATGTTAGACGTTGTGTAGGGACTGACCTGGGGGCGGGTCGTGCAGCGCGTCGTAGTGCAGCATGGTGACCATCTCGGCCTTGAGCAGCTCCTCGGCGCGCTGCAGGTGCGAGAGCGGGGCGCCGCCGCGGCCGCGCACCACGCTCGCGTTCACGTCCGCGGTCTGGTGCCGGCGGTGATCGCGTATAACGGTGACCATGTTAGACGTTGTGTAGGGACTGACCTGGGGGCGGGTCGTGCAGCGCGTCGTAGTGCAGCATGGTGACCATCTCGGCCTTGAGCAGCTCCTCGGCGCGCTGCAGGTGCGAGAGCGGGGCGCCGCCGCGGCCGCGCACCACGCTCGCGTTCACGTCCGCGGTCTGGTGCCGGCGGTGATCGCGTATAACGGTGACCATGTTAGACGTTGTGTAGGGACTGACCTGGGGGCGGGTCGTGCAGCGCGTCGTAGTGCAGCATGGTGACCATCTCGGCCTTGAGCAGCTCCTCGGCGCGCTGCAGGTGCGAGAGCGGGGCGCCGCCGCGGCCGCGCACCACGCTCGCGTTCACGTCCGCGGTCTGGTGCCGGCGGTGATCGCGTATAACGGTGACCATGTTAGACGTTGTGTAGTGACTGACCTGGGGGCGGGTCGTGCAGCGCGTCGTAGTGCAGCATGGTGACCATCTCGGCCTTGAGCAGCTCCTCGGCGCGCTGCAGGTGCGAGAGCGGGGCGCCGCCGCGGCCGCGCACCACGCTCGCGTTCACGTCCGCGGTCTGGTGCCGGCGGTGATCGCGTATAACGGTGACCATGTTAGACGTTGTGTAGGGACTGACCTGGGGGCGGGTCGTGCAGCGCGTCGTAGTGCAGCATGGTGACCATCTCGGCCTTGAGCAGCTCCTCGGCGCGCTGCAGGTGCGAGAGCGGGGCGCCGCCGCGGCCGCGCACCACGCTCGCGTTCACGTCCGCGGTCTGGTGCCGGCGGTGATCGCGTATAACGGTGACCATGTTAGACGTTGTGTAGGGACTGACCTGGGGGCGGGTCGTGCAGCGCGTCGTAGTGCAGCATGGTGACCATCTCGGCCTTGAGCAGCTCCTCGGCGCGCTGCAGGTGCGAGAGCGGGGCGCCGCCGCGGCCGCGCACCACGCTCGCGTTCACGTCCGCGGTCTGGTGCCGGCGGTGATCGCGTATAACGGTGACCATGTTAGACGTTGTGTAGGGACTGACCTGGGGGCGGGTCGTGCAGCGCGTCGTAGTGCAGCATGGTGACCATCTCGGCCTTGAGCAGCTCCTCGGCGCGCTGCAGGTGCGAGAGCGGGGCGCCGCCGCGGCCGCGCACCACGCTCGCGTTCACGTCCGCGGTCTGGTGCCGGCGGTGATCGCGTATAACGGTGACCATGTTAGACGTTGTGTAGTGACTGACCTGGGGGCGGGTCGTGCAGCGCGTCGTAGTGCAGCATGGTGACCATCTCGGCCTTGAGCAGCTCCTCGGCGCGCTGCAGGTGCGAGAGCGGGGCGCCGCCGCGGCCGCGCACCACGCTCGCGTTCACGTCCGCGGTCTGGTGCCGGCGGTGATCGCGTATAACGGTGACCATGTTAGACGTTGTGTAGTGACTGACCTGGGGGCGGGTCGTGCAGCGCGTCGTAGTGCAGCATGGTGACCATCTCGGCCTTGAGCAGCTCCTCGGCGCGCTGCAGGTGCGAGAGCGGGGCGCCGCCGCGGCCGCGCACCACGCTCGCGTTCACGTCCGCGGTCTGGTGCCGGCGGTGATCGCGTATAACGGTGACCATGTTAGACGTTGTGTAGGGACTGACCTGGGGGCGGGTCGTGCAGCGCGTCGTAGTGCAGCATGGTGACCATCTCGGCCTTGAGCAGCTCCTCGGCGCGCTGCAGGTGCGAGAGCGGGGCGCCGCCGCGGCCGCGCACCACGCTCGCGTTCACGTCCGCGGTCTGGTGCCGGCGGTGATCGCGTATAACGGTGACCATGTTAGACGTTGTGTAGGGACTGACCTGGGGGCGGGTCGTGCAGCGCGTCGTAGTGCAGCATGGTGACCATCTCGGCCTTGAGCAGCTCCTCGGCGCGCTGCAGGTGCGAGAGCGGGGCGCCGCCGCGGCCGCGCACCACGCTCGCGTTCACGTCCGCGGTCTGGTGCCGGCGGTGATCGCGTATAACGGTGACCATGTTAGACGTTGTGTAGGGACTGACCTGGGGGCGGGTCGTGCAGCGCGTCGTAGTGCAGCATGGTGACCATCTCGGCCTTGAGCAGCTCCTCGGCGCGCTGCAGGTGCGAGAGCGGGGCGCCGCCGCGGCCGCGCACCACGCTCGCGTTCACGTCCGCGGTCTGGTGCCGGCGGTGATCGCGTATAACGGTGACCATGTTAGACGTTGTGTAGGGACTGACCTGGGGGCGGGTCGTGCAGCGCGTCGTAGTGCAGCATGGTGACCATCTCGGCCTTGAGCAGCTCCTCGGCGCGCTGCAGGTGCGAGAGCGGGGCGCCGCCGCGGCCGCGCACCACGCTCGCGTTCACGTCCGCGGTCTGGTGCCGGCGGTGATCGCGTATAACGGTGACCATGTTAGACGTTGTGTAGGGACTGACCTGGGGGCGGGTCGTGCAGCGCGTCGTAGTGCAGCATGGTGACCATCTCGGCCTTGAGCAGCTCCTCGGCGCGCTGCAGGTGCGAGAGCGGGGCGCCGCCGCGGCCGCGCACCACGCTCGCGTTCACGTCCGCGGTCTGGTGCCGGCGGTGATCGCGTATAACGGTGACCATGTTAGACGTTGTGTAGTGACTGACCTGGGGGCGGGTCGTGCAGCGCGTCGTAGTGCAGCATGGTGACCATCTCGGCCTTGAGCAGCTCCTCGGCGCGCTGCAGGTGCGAGAGCGGGGCGCCGCCGCGGCCGCGCACCACGCTCGCGTTCACGTCCGCGGTCTGGTGCCGGCGGTGATCGCGTATAACGGTGACCATGTTAGACGTTGTGTAGTGACTGACCTGGGGGCGGGTCGTGCAGCGCGTCGTAGTGCAGCATGGTGACCATCTCGGCCTTGAGCAGCTCCTCGGCGCGCTGCAGGTGCGAGAGCGGGGCGCCGCCGCGGCCGCGCACCACGCTCGCGTTCACGTCCGCGGTCTGGTGCCGGCGGTGATCGCGTATAACGGTGACCATGTTAGACGTTGTGTAGGGACTGACCTGGGGGCGGGTCGTGCAGCGCGTCGTAGTGCAGCATGGTGACCATCTCGGCCTTGAGCAGCTCCTCGGCGCGCTGCAGGTGCGAGAGCGGGGCGCCGCCGCGGCCGCGCACCACGCTCGCGTTCACGTCCGCGGTCTGGTGCCGGCGGTGATCGCGTATAACGGTGACCATGTTAGACGTTGTGTAGGGACTGACCTGGGGGCGGGTCGTGCAGCGCGTCGTAGTGCAGCATGGTGACCATCTCGGCCTTGAGCAGCTCCTCGGCGCGCTGCAGGTGCGAGAGCGGGGCGCCGCCGCGGCCGCGCACCACGCTCGCGTTCACGTCCGCGGTCTGGTGCCGGCGGTGATCGCGTATAACGGTGACCATGTTAGACGTTGTGTAGGGACTGACCTGGGGGCGGGTCGTGCAGCGCGTCGTAGTGCAGCATGGTGACCATCTCGGCCTTGAGCAGCTCCTCGGCGCGCTGCAGGTGCGAGAGCGGGGCGCCGCCGCGGCCGCGCACCACGCTCGCGTTCACGTCCGCGGTCTGGTGCCGGCGGTGATCGCGTATAACGGTGACCATGTTAGACGTTGTGTAGGGACTGACCTGGGGGCGGGTCGTGCAGCGCGTCGTAGTGCAGCATGGTGACCATCTCGGCCTTGAGCAGCTCCTCGGCGCGCTGCAGGTGCGAGAGCGGGGCGCCGCCGCGGCCGCGCACCACGCTCGCGTTCACGTCCGCGGTCTGGTGCCGGCGGTGATCGCGTATAACGGTGACCATGTTAGACGTTGTGTAGGGACTGACCTGGGGGCGGGTCGTGCAGCGCGTCGTAGTGCAGCATGGTGACCATCTCGGCCTTGAGCAGCTCCTCGGCGCGCTGCAGGTGCGAGAGCGGGGCGCCGCCGCGGCCGCGCACCACGCTCGCGTTCACGTCCGCGGTCTGGTGCCGGCGGTGATCGCGTATAACGGTGACCATGTTAGACGTTGTGTAGGGACTGACCTGGGGGCGGGTCGTGCAGCGCGTCGTAGTGCAGCATGGTGACCATCTCGGCCTTGAGCAGCTCCTCGGCGCGCTGCAGGTGCGAGAGCGGGGCGCCGCCGCGGCCGCGCACCACGCTCGCGTTCACGTCCGCGGGCCGGGACAGGCCGCGCTTCACAGCTGTTGACCGCAGAGCGAATGCGGCCGCACCTGAAATTTATTTCGATGCTAGTGCGGAAAGTATGTCATCACGCCACGAGTACCGAGATATCGGGACGAGAGGAGGATGACATTTCCGCACGTGTATCGAACGACGTTTTTAGGGTTCCGTAGCCAAATGGCAAAAAACGGAACCCTTATAGATTCGTCATGTCTGTCTGTCTGTCTGCCCGTCCGTATGTCACAGGCATTGTACTCGAAAACTATAAGGTGTATTTGAATAAAATTTTGAGGACAGGTTTATTTTGTTAACTGCTACATAGCTATGTAATGGAAAACAAAACAAAAAATTAGGGGTGCACTCCATACATACTAAAAGTAAAAAAAAAAAATTTCTTTGCATGCCCACGTGTGGCACATCAATCGATAGGCCTTTCGAAATAAATATAAGGTTTCTTAGCAATTTTTTTCATTAAGTTTATAGAGTCGGAGATAATCGCCCCGAAATTCACTAAAATTGTGTCCCACCCCTCCTCTAATTTTTGAACCGTGTATTTTAAAAATATGAAAAAATCATGCAAATAGGGGTAATTAAATTCTATCAGCGAAAATTGTTTTGAACAAGATCGGTTCAAAGGTTTTCGAGATATTTCTAAAAAAACCGCCTTCCTTAAAGAATACGACCTTTTTAATAGGCATGGAACCCTCGTTGTGCGTGGTCCGACACTCACTTGGCCGCTTTTTTAATACAGTTGCGACTTATTAAGAAAAACAACAAGCAAGGAATTCGAAACTTATAAGTATTATTAATTCTGAAAAATTATAATTTAGTTCAAAAATCATTATTTTAATACAGTTCAATCTTATTTATTTTTTATTTACTTAATAATGAATGGTACAATTTGTACAATTGAGTGGGAAAAGTGAAAAGCACTAGTTCGTGAAAACCAACTTTCCGCACGCTAAACAGCTACGTAAAGAAGCACTTTTTGAGCAACTGTATTAAAATAGTTATTTATGATACAAGTGCCGAAAATAGGAAATTCGCAACGAGTGGTGACAAATTAAAATACACGAGACGATTTTAAATCGACACGAGTTGCGAATTACCTATTCGCACGTGTATCGTACAACGTTTTACTGTACATAATGTAACATAATGCACGAAAAGTGCTCTTTTGCTAATGCGGGAAAGTAGCACCATATGTACTGTAAATAATTATTTTTAGTTTCCTGATTTCCAGGTTCCTTTAGAATATGGTTCAGTCGAATCGAATGTAAGTATTTTGTTAAAGGAACAGAGTTGCATTTGTTATAGTGTCGTTTGATTTTAGATCTAATGAATCGGCGCACTAGACGATTCCGATGATTATAAATAATAAATAAATGCGGACAATCTTACACAAATCGACTTAGTGTCAAATTAAGCAAAGTTCTTACTAAGGCTACTAGATGACGATAAGCATACTTATACATAGAGAAAGAATAGTACTTTACTACAGAGGTCAAGTAGTAAGGCGTTGCCGGCCGAGTATATATAGACGGCCGAGCGTAGCGAGGTCCGATAGTTATGAGGCTGGCACCCCCTTTTTACGAAGAAGTATGTATACTTAGTGCTTTTCTCAAACATGCAATGAAATAAATTTAAAAAACTCCAAGAAATCAAACTTTAATTTTCTTGGCTGAACGCCGTGATCCTGTGTCACAAATTGTAGCATGGAAATTAAAAAAGACCATCTTACCGGCCTAGGCCTCCAATTTTGTATGAAATGCCATTACGGGTCTCTCGTCTCGCTGCGCCCAAAACGTGACACTTCGAAGCCCATTATGAAGAACACAACGTCAATATTTCATAGCATGTTTGAGTAAAGTGTATTTGTATTGTATTATATTGTTATCTCACGTCTACTTTAAGCTTCATCTTGTCTTGTACGATTTCTAATAAAGTGTATTTGTATTGTATTATATTGTTGTCTCACGTATTTCCTCCTGCTCTCGCATCATCCTGTCGTCCCTGTCGGCCTGGTCCTCGAGGCGCGCGGCGGCCGCCTCCGCCTCCATGGGATCATCATCTTGCTCCGGAACTACGATTTCGTAGTCGTTGCGAGGCGTGGGCAGGGACTGTAGCGCGTTGCGGACCGACGATTTCAGCTGAAATATATACACGTAGTAAAATCATGTCATGTAGGAGCAACAAATTGCTAATAAAAGTGTACATTTGGAGTATTGCCCTTTATGGCAGCGAAACGCGGACAATGACACAAAGGGACCGAGAAAGACTGGAAGCGTTTGAAATGTGGTGATGGAGACGGAGGGAAGGTATGGACTGAGAGAGTAACAAATGAGGACGTTTTGAGAAGGGTAAAAGAGAAGAGATCAATCTTGAACACCATCAGCACTAGAAGGGGGAAAATGATTGGTCATTTGATACGGCACGACAACTTCTTTAAAACCATAATGGAAGGAAAGATAGAAGGAAGGAGGGGCAAGGGAAGACGACGACACGACGCAGTTATATAGACCAAATAAAGGAAAAAGCTGGTGTCGTGTCGTATCAGCAAATCAAAGGGCTGGCGTACGACAGAGATAAATTGAAAATACTCCACCGACAAGAGGATAACTCTTAAATTAATGATGTTGAGTAAAATCATACAGAAAGATTAAATATAGAGAGAGTCAGACACACATATGAGTGACAACCCAACTAGCACACTAGCGTTAAAATAACCCTTATATCATTCTTATATCGGTTCCAGCCAAGTGTTAAGGTGTAAAGAATGCCTGTAAGAAAGGTGTTAGAGCATGCTCTTACATATATAACCACGAAAGAGGCCCACGTCTTATAGGTTAAGGTGTTAGAAAGCGTTTAGAGCAGTGTTATCTGACACCCATAGTATTAACCAACGCTCTACAAACACCGTAGTAACCCTTAAGGTGTTAGCTGAGAGTGTTGTAACACTCTTGCGCTTACCCAGTTTCAAGTGAACATATATCTTACTCTTTTCTTTACTATAAAATTATGAGACAAATATAGTCTACTGACAAAATGGCGAAGATTATTAACATATGTGACAGGAGTCGTAAAGTGTATTAAATTAAATTTGTATGTGAAATTAAGTGAAAACAACCTGCCCTTGTGATTTTACGGTAAGTGTATACCATGTTTCCCATCTCAATTTTAACGCGCCCAGGATTTATTAAAGATGTCTAATAAAACTTATGAAGAATAAAATAGACACTAAAGTTTTCATAATTTTCTATTCTTGTTTCTTGGCCAGTGGCATGATAAATTAGGTGACATCCATAGAATGGCAAGAGTAACATAAATAGTGAAGTATTTTGATGTCAAATATTGAATAACCTAATCAATTTGTAGGTTAGAGTTCACCAAAACAATGGCGAACTTACATTAAAGCTTGAGGCGTCAGTTAACTCATCTATAACGCTTATTAAGTACAACACCCTTAGTCAAGAATATTGTGCAGGCTTTGCCTTTATAACGGTGTTGTTCAACACTTCTAGTATCTTGTGTTACAACACTCTTGACCAACTCTGTTATAAAGTATCTGCCTGCACCTTATAGCAGATATAACACCTTACGCTTTATAAGGCACTCCACTGCAACAACTAAAAAGCAATAAGAGTTAATGAGCGTCAGCGAGCACTCTTGTAAAGGTTTAAGCGTTACAAACAGGTTAAAGCTTTAACATCTTAAGTATAATTGCTTTGAGTAACACTTTTATAACTCTAAAACCTTTTTAGCAGCGTTCAATAAAGCTCTTGTAACACTTTAGGAGTTAATTTTTTTTCTTAACTCCTCTATAATACTATTAGTTCCAACTGAGATAAATATAACTCGCTTATAAAGGTTAAGGTTATAATAAAACCCTTAGCTGACACCAAAATGTTAGTTGGGAAAGACAGTGGCACAATAACACAACAACAACAGTGGGAACGAGCAATTATGTCGCATGTCCTGTCCTATATAACTGGTAACTGGACCGAATAACAACGTGAAATAGATGATTGATCCCAATAACATGCGCGTCACCGGCACATTTCACATCCGCGTGAACTTCTTTACTGGGAAACACCTGATGGTTCCCACCACCACCGGGTAACGCTAGTGTATTTATCACACATAGATTTTTCCGCATAATCCATACCTGTTTCTGAAGTTGATTCACTTGCTGTGGCGTGTCCCCGGCGCTCAATCTGTCTTCGGGGTTGATGCTTAGCTTGTCACGTAATCCTGGAGTCTGTAGGACAAAAATATAATGCAAAAGGACGACATCAAAAACAAAATATAAACTGTTCAAGGGTTTCAAGATGTTAACTTTATATTTCGTGTAGGAAAGCCCTTTAGTACACTGTCAACTTACAATGTATTATTTAACAGTTATGTACGTAGTAGATTAGAATTTGCTAGCACTGTATGGAATCCACTTTATAAAATACACAGTGATAAAATCGAGAAAGTACAAAGAAAGTTTGTCAAGGCAATTGAGTATCGCACTGGACATAAATACATAGACTATACCACTTCCTTGAAAAGACAAAGTACTACTTTTTTAAGTTCTCGTCGTGAACGTATTGATGTCTTGATCCTGTACAAAATTATTAATAACATCAACGATGCCCCTTCGTTAATACATAAGCTTTCATTTAGAGTACCCCGGCGTTGCGAGCGATCTTGTAGAAAAAAACCCCTCTTTCATATCCCCCGTAGTCGTACTTCTTATGCAAAAAACGGTTTCATTAGAAGAGCGTGCAGGCTTTATGAAGAAAAATTTCAAAACAATGAGACATTTTGTAGCTTCAAACGATTATCTTTACAATGTATTCAACAACTATAATAGAAAAAAAAAAAAGATATCATAACTATAAATTTTCTGGCAATGCTTGTATTATTAACGATGCATCTCAATAACTCAAAACTTTTAATCTTCTTAATTTTTATTGTTTAGGTTTAAATATTCTGATTAAGGAAACTGTAAGTCCATAATTTAGTACTTTTCACTGTATTCAAATATAACCATATGAGACTGTTTGTTTCTTAATTAAATAAATAAATAAACTTACAACAAGACCCGACGGCGTGGGCCCACGGCTTGGGGTGGCGAAACTACCGGGCGTTGAAACTTCGCTGCGCGACGACCTGACATGAAAATAAATATAGTGAAACACATGGAAATACTGTTTTTTATAATCTTATTTTAAAACAAAGTGCCATCGAGTGGTAAGCGCCGAGCGACTTTCAAGTTTAACCGCCTGGCCACGACTTTGCGCGACCTGCTTCGGCGGCGGCGACTAGCGGATCGCGCATAATACAAAAACAGCGCGGAAAAGAAGAGATGCCACGAACTTCCGCACCGGCGACCAAGCGCGCGGATTTACTCGAGCGACCGGCGACTGCGGGCAGCTTGCTGGCGGGCGGAACGAACAAAGACAAGGCGCGCGAACGCGCGGCCACGACTCAGAGAGGTGCGACCGGTCTTAGCGGCGGCACGGATAGGGCGGTGATTTTAAGAACAAAGTTTATTGTATTATCCGCTCTCTTTGACGTGAGTTTGGGTTTCTGTATATACTCGTCCAAGTGTTGTAACAAGTAATCAAAAGTTTCCACACTCATTCGTGTGTATTAATAAAACTTTTGGAGATGCTGTCGGTATTCTTCATACAATGTCCGGAATTCGCCCAACGTATGACGTCGTCTATTTGTCTCGTGCACACCTTCTCTCATATTTAAAATGTCTCCCAGGAAATGGGAGCTGCTTTCGAGGCACTGAAGGGCCACTTCCGCCATACACAATTTGAGTCACCCGAGTACGTCCCATCCGCTCGAAGCTCGCTCTCTCTAAATTCCGCACCGCCGGACGCACCGCAGGTCGCGTAAGACCAAAGTCGTGGCCAAGGCGTAAAGTATATTCAAACCACGACTCCTTTACACAGAGAGCCATAATAGTAGTAAGGCATGCAACTTTTAAGCTGCTGGTAATTTGTTCAAATCTCAGTTCGGGTTTTTCAAAACTACTTTTGTACGAAATATCATTTGATCATTAGCTTCTCTATAAGGGTTAGGTAGGTTAAAGGTTGTGAGGAGACCGGTATAATCCCAACAAGATTTTCTCTGTGGGTTGAAAGTTCAGACGGCAGTCGCTTTCGTACAACTAGAGCCCACACAAAATCTTGGGATTATGCGCTTAAGGGTGAGTTGCACCAAACCGTCTGTAATCGTAAGCGGTGTTCGTTTAAATCTGAATGTATGGAACGTTTGACAAGTTTATATGGACTGACAGGTGTCAGCGCCATATTTAACGTTGATCGGTCTGTGATCGTAAGTCGGTGCAACCCGCCCTTAGGGTACAACCGGGAAAACGCTAGAAGGATGATGATGGTATTATATTAAAACAATAGTAAACAAACTAAAATTATATCTATTAACCCCGCTCTTACCTGAAGGGAGTGGCGAGCACAGTGTTGGGCGTGGCGAGCGGCTGCGCCTGCGGCATGGCCCCGGAGAAGTCCGTGTGCTGCAGCGGCGTGTTGAGCCCGCCCTTCAGCGGCGTGTCCACGTGCGTCAGCGCCATCACGTTCTGCGCCTCTTGCAGGATCCTGGCAAAAATTGCAAACATTCACTGGCTTGTATTAGTATGAGGGATCGCGACAGTGCAGAAAAGCAAAAAACTAGAAGCCTCACATGTCCCAGTGAACTACCGTAAACTCGGGTTATATGTCGCAACGGAGTGATACTATGGCCCACATGAAAACCACACAGCACAAAAACAAGTAACAACCCTATTGATACCTGTCTTGATGCTGCATGGGTGTGCGCAGCGCCGTGGCGGGCGTGGGCGCCAGCGCGTAGTCGGCCAGCAGCGCGTCCGTGGCCGCGCCCGCCTCGCCCGCCGACTCGCGCGCCGCCTCCGACGCGCGGCCAAGCTTCACTACTTGTTGTAACTATTGATACCTGTCTTGATGCTGCATGGGTGTGCGCAGCGCCGTGGCGGGCGTGGGCGCCAGCGCGTAGTCGGCCAGCAGCGCGTCCGTGGCCGCGCCCGCCTCGCCCGCCGACTCGCGCGCCGCCTCCGACGCGCGGCCAAGCTTCACTACTTGTTGTAACTATTGATACCTGTCTTGATGCTGCATGGGTGTGCGCAGCGCCGTGGCGGGCGTGGGCGCCAGCGCGTAGTCGGCCAGCAGCGCGTCCGTGGCCGCGCCCGCCTCGCCCGCCGACTCGCGCGCCGCCTCCGACGCGCGGCCAAGCTTCACTACTTGTTGTAACTATTGATACCTGTCTTGATGCTGCATGGGTGTGCGCAGCGCCGTGGCGGGCGTGGGCGCCAGCGCGTAGTCGGCCAGCAGCGCGTCCGTGGCCGCGCCCGCCTCGCCCGCCGACTCGCGCGCCGCCTCCGACGCGCGGC
The DNA here is from genome assembly GCA_945867215.1 of Epinotia demarniana. NCBI lineage: Eukaryota > Metazoa > Arthropoda > Insecta > Lepidoptera > Tortricidae > Epinotia > Epinotia demarniana. Next base: position 20,780,884 of record OX244267.1, on the reverse strand, counting down.
CAAGCTTCACTACTTGTTGTAACTATTGATACCTGTCTTGATGCTGCATGGGTGTGCGCAGCGCCGTGGCGGGCGTGGGCGCCAGCGCGTAGTCGGCCAGCAGCGCGTCCGTGGCCGCGCCCGCCTCGCCCGCCGACTCGCGCGCCGCCTCCGACGCGCGGCCAAGCTTCACTACTTGTTGTAACTATTGATACCTGTCTTGATGCTGCATGGGTGTGCGCAGCGCCGTGGCGGGCGTGGGCGCCAGCGCGTAGTCGGCCAGCAGCGCGTCCGTGGCCGCGCCCGCCTCGCCCGCCGACTCGCGCGCCGCCTCCGACGCGCGGCCAAGCTTCACTACTTGTTGTAACTATTGATACCTGTCTTGATGCTGCATGGGTGTGCGCAGCGCCGTGGCGGGCGTGGGCGCCAGCGCGTAGTCGGCCAGCAGCGCGTCCGTGGCCGCGCCCGCCTCGCCCGCCGACTCGCGCGCCGCCTCCGACGCGCGGCCAAGCTTCACTACTTGTTGTAACTATTGATACCTGTCTTGATGCTGCATGGGTGTGCGCAGCGCCGTGGCGGGCGTGGGCGCCAGCGCGTAGTCGGCCAGCAGCGCGTCCGTGGCCGCGCCTGCCTCGCCCGCCGACTCGCGCGCCGCCTCCGACGCGCGGCCAAGCTTCACTACTTGTTGTAACTATTGATACCTGTCTTGATGCTGCATGGGTGTGCGCAGCGCCGTGGCGGGCGTGGGCGCCAGCGCGTAGTCGGCCAGCAGCGCGTCCGTGGCCGCGCCCGCCTCGCCCGCCGACTCGCGCGCCGCCTCCGACGCGCGGCCAAGCTTCACTACTTGTTGTAACTATTGATACCTGTCTTGATGCTGCATGGGTGTGCGCAGCGCCGTGGCGGGCGTGGGCGCCAGCGCGTAGTCGGCCAGCAGCGCGTCCGTGGCCGCGCCCGCCTCGCCCGCCGACTCGCGCGCCGCCTCCGACGCGCGGCCAAGCTTCACTACTTGTTGTAACTATTGATACCTGTCTTGATGCTGCATGGGTGTGCGCAGCGCCGTGGCGGGCGTGGGCGCCAGCGCGTAGTCGGCCAGCAGCGCGTCCGTGGCCGCGCCCGCCTCGCCCGCCGACTCGCGCGCCGCCTCCGACGCGCGGCCAAGCTTCACTACTTGTTGTAACTATTGATACCTGTCTTGATGCTGCATGGGTGTGCGCAGCGCCGTGGCGGGCGTGGGCGCCAGCGCGTAGTCGGCCAGCAGCGCGTCCGTGGCCGCGCCCGCCTCGCCCGCCGACTCGCGCGCCGCCTCCGACGCGCGGCCAAGCTTCACTACTTGTTGTAACTATTGATACCTGTCTTGATGCTGCATGGGTGTGCGCAGCGCCGTGGCGGGCGTGGGCGCCAGCGCGTAGTCGGCCAGCAGCGCGTCCGTGGCCGCGCCCGCCTCGCCCGCCGACTCGCGCGCCGCCTCCGACGCGCGGCCAAGCTTCACTACTTGTTGTAACTATTGATACCTGTCTTGATGCTGCATGGGTGTGCGCAGCGCCGTGGCGGGCGTGGGCGCCAGCGCGTAGTCGGCCAGCAGCGCGTCCGTGGCCGCGCCCGCCTCGCCCGCCGACTCGCGCGCCGCCTCCGACGCGCGGCCAAGCTTCACTACTTGTTGTAACTATTGATACCTGTCTTGATGCTGCATGGGTGTGCGCAGCGCCGTGGCGGGCGTGGGCGCCAGCGCGTAGTCGGCCAGCAGCGCGTCCGTGGCCGCGCCCGCCTCGCCCGCCGACTCGCGCGCCGCCTCCGACGCGCGGCCAAGCTTCACTACTTGTTGTAACTATTGATACCTGTCTTGATGCTGCATGGGTGTGCGCAGCGCCGTGGCGGGCGTGGGCGCCAGCGCGTAGTCGGCCAGCAGCGCGTCCGTGGCCGCGCCCGCCTCGCCCGCCGACTCGCGCGCCGCCTCCGACGCGCGGCCAAGCTTCACTACTTGTTGTAACTATTGATACCTGTCTTGATGCTGCATGGGTGTGCGCAGCGCCGTGGCGGGCGTGGGCGCCAGCGCGTAGTCGGCCAGCAGCGCGTCCGTGGCCGCGCCCGCCTCGCCCGCCGACTCGCGCGCCGCCTCCGACGCGCGGCCAAGCTTCACTACTTGTTGTAACTATTGATACCTGTCTTGATGCTGCATGGGTGTGCGCAGCGCCGTGGCGGGCGTGGGCGCCAGCGCGTAGTCGGCCAGCAGCGCGTCCGTTGCCGCGCCCGCCTCGCCCGCCGACTCGCGCGCCGCCTCCGACGCGCGGCCAAGCTTCACTACTTGTTGTAACTATTGATACCTGTCTTGATGCTGCATGGGTGTGCGCAGCGCCGTGGCGGGCGTGGGCGCCAGCGCGTAGTCGGCCAGCAGCGCGTCCGTGGCCGCGCCCGCCTCGCCCGCCGACTCGCGCGCCGCCTCCGACGCGCGGCCAAGCTTCACTACTTGTTGTAACTATTGATACCTGTCTTGATGCTGCATGGGTGTGCGCAGCGCCGTGGCGGGCGTGGGCGCCAGCGCGTAGTCGGCCAGCAGCGCGTCCGTGGCCGCGCCCGCCTCGCCCGCCGACTCGCGCGCCGCCTCCGACGCGCGGCCAAGCTTCACTACTTGTTGTAACTATTGATACCTGTCTTGATGCTGCATGGGTGTGCGCAGCGCCGTGGCGGGCGTGGGCGCCAGCGCGTAGTCGGCCAGCAGCGCGTCCGTGGCCGCGCCCGCCTCGCCCGCCGACTCGCGCGCCGCCTCCGACGCGCGGCCAAGCTTCACTACTTGTTGTAACTATTGATACCTGTCTTGATGCTGCATGGGTGTGCGCAGCGCCGTGGCGGGCGTGGGCGCCAGCGCGTAGTCGGCCAGCAGCGCGTCCGTGGCCGCGCCCGCCTCGCCCGCCGACTCGCGCGCCGCCTCCGACGCGCGGCCAAGCTTCACTACTTGTTGTAACTATTGATACCTGTCTTGATGCTGCATGGGTGTGCGCAGCGCCGTGGCGGGCGTGGGCGCCAGCGCGTAGTCGGCCAGCAGCGCGTCCGTGGCCGCGCCCGCCTCGCCCGCCGACTCGCGCGCCGCCTCCGACGCGCGGCCAAGCTTCACTACTTGTTGTAACTATTGATACCTGTCTTGATGCTGCATGGGTGTGCGCAGCGCCGTGGCGGGCGTGGGCGCCAGCGCGTAGTCGGCCAGCAGCGCGTCCGTGGCCGCGCCCGCCTCGCCCGCCGACTCGCGCGCCGCCTCCGACGCGCGGCCAAGCTTCACTACTTGTTGTAACTATTGATACCTGTCTTGATGCTGCATGGGTGTGCGCAGCGCCGTGGCGGGCGTGGGCGCCAGCGCGTAGTCGGCCAGCAGCGCGTCCGTGGCCGCGCCCGCCTCGCCCGCCGACTCGCGCGCCGCCTCCGACGCGCGGCCAAGCTTCACTACTTGTTGTAACTATTGATACCTGTCTTGATGCTGCATGGGTGTGCGCAGCGCCGTGGCGGGCGTGGGCGCCAGCGCGTAGTCGGCCAGCAGCGCGTCCGTGGCCGCGCCCGCCTCGCCCGCCGACTCGCGCGCCGCCTCCGACGCGCGGCCAAGCTTCACTACTTGTTGTAACTATTGATACCTGTCTTGATGCTGCATGGGTGTGCGCAGCGCCGTGGCGGGCGTGGGCGCCAGCGCGTAGTCGGCCAGCAGCGCGTCCGTGGCCGCGCCCGCCTCGCCCGCCGACTCGCGCGCCGCCTCCGACGCGCGGCCAAGCTTCACTACTTGTTGTAACTATTGATACCTGTCTTGATGCTGCATGGGTGTGCGCAGCGCCGTGGCGGGCGTGGGCGCCAGCGCGTAGTCGGCCAGCAGCGCGTCCGTGGCCGCGCCCGCCTCGCCCGCCGACTCGCGCGCCGCCTCCGACGCGCGGCCAAGCTTCACTACTTGTTGTAACTATTGATACCTGTCTTGATGCTGCATGGGTGTGCGCAGCGCCGTGGCGGGCGTGGGCGCCAGCGCGTAGTCGGCCAGCAGCGCGTCCGTGGCCGCGCCCGCCTCGCCCGCCGACTCGCGCGCCGCCTCCGACGCGCGGCCAAGCTTCACTACTTGTTGTAACTATTGATACCTGTCTTGATGCTGCATGGGTGTGCGCAGCGCCGTGGCGGGCGTGGGCGCCAGCGCGTAGTCGGCCAGCAGCGCGTCCGTGGCCGCGCCCGCCTCGCCCGCCGACTCGCGCGCCGCCTCCGACGCGCGGCCAAGCTTCACTACTTGTTGTAACTATTGATACCTGTCTTGATGCTGCATGGGTGTGCGCAGCGCCGTGGCGGGCGTGGGCGCCAGCGCGTAGTCGGCCAGCAGCGCGTCCGTGGCCGCGCCCGCCTCGCCCGCCGACTCGCGCGCCGCCTCCGACGCGCGGCCAAGCTTCACTACTTGTTGTAACTATTGATACCTGTCTTGATGCTGCATGGGTGTGCGCAGCGCCGTGGCGGGCGTGGGCGCCAGCGCGTAGTCGGCCAGCAGCGCGTCCGTGGCCGCGCCCGCCTCGCCCGCCGACTCGCGCGCCGCCTCCGACGCGCGGCCAAGCTTCACTACTTGTTGTAACTATTGATACCTGTCTTGATGCTGCATGGGTGTGCGCAGCGCCGTGGCGGGCGTGGGCGCCAGCGCGTAGTCGGCCAGCAGCGCGTCCGTGGCCGCGCCCGCCTCGCCCGCCGACTCGCGCGCCGCCTCCGACGCGCGGCCAAGCTTCACTACTTGTTGTAACTATTGATACCTGTCTTGATGCTGCATGGGTGTGCGCAGCGCCGTGGCGGGCGTGGGCGCCAGCGCGTAGTCGGCCAGCAGCGCGTCCGTGGCCGCGCCCGCCTCGCCCGCCGACTCGCGCGCCGCCTCCGACGCGCGGCCAAGCTTCACTACTTGTTGTAACTATTGATACCTGTCTTGATGCTGCATGGGTGTGCGCAGCGCCGTGGCGGGCGTGGGCGCCAGCGCGTAGTCGGCCAGCAGCGCGTCCGTGGCCGCGCCCGCCTCGCCCGCCGACTCGCGCGCCGCCTCCGACGCGCGGCCAAGCTTCACTACTTGTTGTAACTATTGATACCTGTCTTGATGCTGCATGGGTGTGCGCAGCGCCGTGGCGGGCGTGGGCGCCAGCGCGTAGTCGGCCAGCAGCGCGTCCGTGGCCGCGCCCGCCTCGCCCGCCGACTCGCGCGCCGCCTCCGACGCGCGGCCAAGCTTCACTACTTGTTGTAACTATTGATACCTGTCTTGATGCTGCATGGGTGTGCGCAGCGCCGTGGCGGGCGTGGGCGCCAGCGCGTAGTCGGCCAGCAGCGCGTCCGTGGCCGCGCCCGCCTCGCCCGCCGACTCGCGCGCCGCCTCCGACGCGCGGCCAAGCTTCACTACTTGTTGTAACTATTGATACCTGTCTTGATGCTGCATGGGTGTGCGCAGCGCCGTGGCGGGCGTGGGCGCCAGCGCGTAGTCGGCCAGCAGCGCGTCCGTGGCCGCGCCCGCCTCGCCCGCCGACTCGCGCGCCGCCTCCGACGCGCGGCCAAGCTTCACTACTTGTTGTAACTATTGATACCTGTCTTGATGCTGCATGGGTGTGCGCAGCGCCGTGGCGGGCGTGGGCGCCAGCGCGTAGTCGGCCAGCAGCGCGTCCGTGGCCGCGCCCGCCTCGCCCGCCGACTCGCGCGCCGCCTCCGACGCGCGGCCAAGCTTCACTACTTGTTGTAACTATTGATACCTGTCTTGATGCTGCATGGGTGTGCGCAGCGCCGTGGCGGGCGTGGGCGCCAGCGCGTAGTCGGCCAGCAGCGCGTCCGTGGCCGCGCCCGCCTCGCCCGCCGACTCGCGCGCCGCCTCCGACGCGCGGCCAAGCTTCACTACTTGTTGTAACTATTGATACCTGTCTTGATGCTGCATGGGTGTGCGCAGCGCCGTGGCGGGCGTGGGCGCCAGCGCGTAGTCGGCCAGCAGCGCGTCCGTGGCCGCGCCCGCCTCGCCCGCCGACTCGCGCGCCGCCTCCGACGCGCGGCCAAGCTTCACTACTTGTTGTAACTATTGATACCTGTCTTGATGCTGCATGGGTGTGCGCAGCGCCGTGGCGGGCGTGGGCGCCAGCGCGTAGTCGGCCAGCAGCGCGTCCGTGGCCGCGCCCGCCTCGCCCGCCGACTCGCGCGCCGCCTCCGACGCGCGGCCAAGCTTCACTACTTGTTGTAACTATTGATACCTGTCTTGATGCTGCATGGGTGTGCGCAGCGCCGTGGCGGGCGTGGGCGCCAGCGCGTAGTCGGCCAGCAGCGCGTCCGTGGCCGCGCCCGCCTCGCCCGCCGACTCGCGCGCCGCCTCCGACGCGCGGCCAAGCTTCACTACTTGTTGTAACTATTGATACCTGTCTTGATGCTGCATGGGTGTGCGCAGCGCCGTGGCGGGCGTGGGCGCCAGCGCGTAGTCGGCCAGCAGCGCGTCCGTGGCCGCGCCCGCCTCGCCCGCCGACTCGCGCGCCGCCTCCGACGCGCGGCCAAGCTTCACTACTTGTTGCAACTCCTGTACACAACAAAATACAACTTAATGGTAGCAATCAACAGATTTGTAAGCAGAGTTGCCGACTTTTTTTTGTGACTGTACAGTATTTTCTGTATACCGTCATCAGCTACTCGTTGAGACGATTCTAACGAGCCCAAACTCAACGCGATTACGCCGGGTAAGTACTGAATTCCCATGGCTATCTTCTGATCAGCTGATTAAATTGTCATCCAAACTGTCAGCTCAATCGGTCACTGGGAAGCAAATTTGGGGGTCAAATTTAACTTGCAAGATTTCATTGCAGACACCTGAGGCCGTAGACAAGTTTACATTCGACAAGCGCTAATGCCAATAGAAAATTAACACCCGTTAACATCTGTCATTCCCATACATTTTATTAGTTTTCTATTGGCGTTAGCACTTGTCGATAGTAACTTTGTCTATGCCCCCTGGACAGGTGAAACTAAATGAAAGCTTGTAAAAATGGTAACTTTCTTTTGGAGCTAGGGGCTAGGCTTACACCAGTACACAAGACCCGTGGTACTAGGAGCCCATGAAACCGTTGAAGCCGTGGGCAGTGGGCACATCTAGAGAGCTATGCATGATGCAATAGGATCACACACGTACCTGATCGGTGACTTGTGGCTCGGGCAGCACGAGCTTGCTGCGCTTGCGCGCGGGCTGGTCGCCTTGTAACATGGCTTGAGGCACGTCGTTCTCCTTGCGTTGCTTTAGCTTATTCTTGTCCTTGCGACGGTCCCTCTGAAAGAGATAGCAAGTGTTCATATTAATGATGATTCATCAGTGGTGGCGCGCGAAAATTTTCGGTGGGCAAATCGGAACAAAAAAGTTATTAAAGAGTTAAGAGTATACAAATATAGGCTTCCCTAAATATAAATTGTTTGGAATAGTAAAAAGGAGCTGTCAATCAGTCATGCATTCCTCTTTTATTATATCAATTGATGTTAATGAGAGAGTGATTATGCCACGATCACGAAAATCGTGGCAATAATAGCGGCTAGAATAAAATAGACTGGATGGAAATATATATACGACAGTATAAGTTATATTACCTCTTCCTTCTCCGAGTGCAGCTCCCCATCCAGATGTTGCTGCCTCAGCCGGGAGAAGTCCGGGGCCATGGGGTCAACGACCTCAGTAGAGGTGTCGAAGAACCCGGCCGCAGGACGCTTTTCGAACGGGATCTCGGAATTGTAGTCCACGCCGCGTTTCTTTTTACGCCTGGATTTGAAAACATTTTAAGCAACTGTGTCTTGTTGCTTCAGAACAGAGCAAAGGGGAAGAAACTTGATAGACCCTCATGTATTTTATTAAAGCCCGCGACACCGACCATGTTAGCTCTTATGTCCCATGGGACCTTTTACTCTCAATTTCATCTATTTGGAGGATATGTCCGTGATGGAAAGCTACCAGAAGAGTGCCAATTTTCATTAAATTACTTAGATGAGTTGGAAAATCTAAAAATTAAGAAATTCTTAGAGGTCTATATGAATATTATTATCTTTAATAGAAGTAACCATGTCCTCCAGGTGGTCGCTAACTATACTTGAAACCATAATTAGATTCCAAAAAAATACCTTAAAATTGCCATTAAAATGAAGAAAAAAAAACGACACTGGCAAACTAACACTCTGCCAAATGATGGACATAGCAAGTTTTTAGGTAATGTTTTTGGAATCCAATTATGGTTTCAAGTTTAAAGCTGGTAGAGTAATAGGTGCAATGACTAAAGGATTGTTTGAGTAACTTTAGTAAGATGAATAAGAGAGTATATTTTGACAACTTTTGGAGTAAAGATAGGGCTAGAACCTACCTCATGGGCACAGCTATGCCAGCAGCACTGAGCTCTCTCCGTTTCTGCAGTGCAGCGAGACGGCGAGCTTCCTCCAGCTGTTTCTCTCGTGCTTTCCTTTTAGCCTTCTTGCCTTGCGTGTTGGCGAGACGCGCGCGGGCCTCTGATAGCATTTCCAGTTCTGAAAGTCACGGAAAAAAGGCAAATAAAAAACCTATTTATTTATTTCTCTTCATAAGTCCCGCATATAAATCGAGTTTCAAAGTCTATTAAAATTAAAAAAGGTTCCATTAAACTCACCATCTTCATCCATGTCTTTTGGGTCAGGCCTGGCTGGCTTAGTCTCAGGATTGGGGTCAATTTCTCCCGGCTTGAGCTTGCGCGGATCATCTCCCATATCCTCACCCTCTTCCTTTTTTTGAGCTTGGTCCCTAAAAGTGGAGAACATGAAAATATTTGCTCAAGGGGTCGTTGCACCGGCTAGGTGGGTGTGCTGTCTGTAGACACTATGTAGAGCAAAGCTGGGAAACCGAGGTATTAGCTGTGAACTTAGGCCATGGCACTAGGGAATCTTTGGCAGTGAATGTGTTAATCCTTTGGTGAAATGGCGTTTTAACCGCTACACTTTTATGTAACAATTTATTAGCGAATAAAACCTCACGGTGGCATTTAGTTTTAATAAGCAAGCTTATTTGTTTTCATTCTAACTTGGTGATTTGGTCACGCTAGGCCTTCCACAAATTGTTACATAAAAGTGCGGTGCTTGAAACGCTCCGCGGCCTTACCCAAATAAGGATGCATTTGTTCATGTAAAATAGAAAACTCTATAATCAATTACTGATAACTCTTATAATGCTTAAGGGACACTTGTAGCAATCTCTCCCCTTGATGAGGGTTGTAGCTGTAATTTAGAAATAAAAGTTACTGAATTGCATATAGACCTTTGTCGGGAGACCTCCGTGAGGTAAATGGTAAATAAATAAGTTAATCATACATGATTCAGTCCCGTTAAGCAAAAATAATGTGTGAGAATTGTGAGTTTAAATCAATATAAAAAATAATGAATTCATTTAACATTAATCGGGTTATACATGCTACTTTATTATTATTATTATCATATTTTAGACAGGCAGCTGACGCTGATATGTCTAAATCATAGTTCACTTAAGATCAGGTTCACACTGCTTTAGATAGTTTGTCAAGTCTGTTTTTAAACTGATTAACACTTCTAGCGTTCACTACTTCTGAGGGTAATTTGTTCCATGCATTAGCTATTCGATTTGAGATTAAGTTTTTGCCGATGTTTGTTTTACATTTATTTGCTGACAATTTAAAGTTATGTCCTCTCGTACGTGTGTGTGTATTTTGAGTGAACAGGTCGCTCAGTTCTGGGAAGTCGTAACAGTCATTTAAGATTTTAAAGGTCTCAATCAGTTGCCCCCGTTCACGTCTCTTTTCGAGTGTTGTTAAGCCTAATTTGTGTAGTTTTTCCTCGTAAGGCAATGATTTGAGCTGTGTGGGAATTTTGGTGAATCTTCTCTGAACTTTTTCTATCATCTCAATGTCTTTCTTGAAGTATGGGTTCCATATCTGAAAACCATATTCCAGAATGGGTCTCACATATGTTTTGTAGATTTTTATCATTGTTTCAGGTGTGAGTATACAAAATGCTTTTCTAATGATGTAGATGATGGAGTTAGCCTTTGTAACCATTTGTGATGTATGAGGTTCCCATTTGTGGTTTGAGGCTACTTACAGTAGATATTCATATCGCTCCAAACACTGAGCTGCTGTGCGGCCAATAATCGGAGCAATAGTCCTCCATTGAGTCGGCATCAGCTTGGCCAAGTGCAACAGCTTCTCGTCCTCCTCGCGCGACCACTCCGTCTTTTTGATGCTCGGGTCCAGCCATTCGTACCACCGAGCCTTACACTGTTTAGCTGACTTGCGGTGCAGGAGTGAGGCAATACGAGACCATTGGTTTTTCCCATATTTCATTACAGCCGCTTTCAAGATTTCATCCTGAAACACGTTTATGCTCATTAAGTTGTCACTAAACAAGAGAAAGCATTGATAATACGAAGATATACAGGAATTAAACAAACCTCGGTGTTGCGCCAAACGCCGCCTTTAATCATTATACGCGGCATTTTGACGAGTTATTGGTTTCTTTGCTTATAAATAAAAACTCTTTACAACGGTGATGCTTATTTTATGCAGCTTTAACTTGTCTAATTCACTTAATTTACACGAAATAATAAGTCGCACTGTCGCATCGAACACACGACCACGAAACGTCAATTGGATTGGATTACATTGATTTGACAGATGATGAGAGGCCATATTGAATGTAGCTCTTTTTTTTATGTGCTGCCCATGCATTGTAAATCTACATGTATTATATTACAACGATATATTTTTTTCTTTATGAATGATGACTGATTAAAAGTTTCAAAATAAATTTCAAACCGTTAGTATTCGCCAAAATTTCATCAGATAAACATATATTCGTAAAAGTTCAAAACTATCATGGTATAAAAACATGAAACAAAGTATAAATTTAGAAACCAAACACGATGTGAAACTATTTTTAGTCAAATCTCTACGGTTCAAAGAGAATATAACCAATGCGGCTTTTTCACGATCACATTGATTTAATTTTCACGTGCCCGACAATGTATGGCAGGATTTGTTTGTGTTGCAATGGTTATACATTTATTGTAGCGTCACTTCATCAGAGCAGCAACACCGATGATAACTGTCAAAGCAATTTGTCAACCAGCGCAGTAAAGACACTCCCTGTTCCTTATTTTACGATTAAAATCTATTACTTCTGGTGTGAATCATGTCCAAAATCGAGTGATTTCTTAGATAACGGTGTACCATGATCAACTGTCGCTAATATTTGACGAGCCGTGTTGTATCTACAAGTAAGTTGAAAGTACCTCTAACCGTACCGTCCCCAAGAATGTTTATCGAACCCTATATCCGCTGAGGGGTGCTGATTTCAGCCTTCCGGGACCCATGCGAACTAACATACGGTTATTAGTTGTAATTATACCGCGTTCATAAGGTTTGATTGAATCCATTAGTGGGAAGTATCATAATTGGAGAGTATTCACAGTGGCCTACTGTTTAAAGTGATTGTCGCGATCAACAACTATGGTGATCTCACGCACTTCTCTTGATTAACACATATAGGTACACATTACTTCATCAGCATCACATTATTATTACCTTTTTTGTATTTATTGTAATCAATGGCATACTGAACTAAATTCTACACAGTTTATGAGTTTCAGTCTGTTTTTTTTATTCCTTATAAGTACCTATTATTAATTAATATTTTCTCAGAGCCTGATTTAGAGTTCTGATCACCCTAGGCTAACTATGAAATATAAGTGTCGGGTCTGTGTCGCGCCTCCCGCCGCCAATTGCTTGGTCCTTGCACCCTAAGCTCTAGCCTTATTAGCCTGTAGGTCAATCAGGCCCTGTATTTCCCCTCTCATTCATGACAGGAAGCCTGTGCCCAACAGTGGGGTGTATAGTGTATAGCATTTATTTGTTATTCATTATTATTTGTCTCATAGCATACCGTTTGGCCCTATACCCAATTAGGGATCTATATTAAATAACGTAACCAAAACCCGTATAAAATCTATCTGTGCCTGTATCAATATGGGAATAATAAAGGCTTGGTGTCCATAAATAAAATTAAGCAATAATGTATTTTATGTTCGGACACGTGATTTCAAGCTCAAATTACACACACTAAATTACAATCATAATATAAACAGGATGTTATATCAGTTATTAATGTTTCTCTCTTAATGGCAAGTAAATAAATGTGTCACAGTTTCCTATGTTGTCTGTTGCATGTGGACTATGAGTCATTAGTTCATTCCAAGCTCTTGTCCAATAATTGAATAATTATAACCTAATGAACAAATATGTTCACTTCACATTTATTATAGCTGTTCATATAAAAATTATAAAAGTAATTGGTCCAAAACCATAATTATTCCGAAAACCATTGTCCACTTAATGAAAAGTTGGATGCCAATGATTTCGTAATATATAAATAATTTAGTTAGTATTATGTATTGAAAAATCGAAAATTCCTTTAACAGACCATGATTTTCAGAATTACGAAATTAAAAAGGGATTTTGTACAAATGATTAGTTGGGATCATGTAGAGTACCCCTGTTAATTGTGTGTTAAAACTCTGGATTGTGTGTTAAAACTCTGGATAATTAACAATAACATTCCCCTACTAGTCCGCATTCCAAACATGTACCTTTATATTATTTGTATGTACTCAGGACATTCCATTACAATGTCAGTTTTGTGTGAACATAGATAAAGCAGTTACCAAAATAAATAAAAAATGCATTGAGATTCAGATTTACACTGACTTCAACCATGGTCGAAAATGTACTTAACACAACTTAACTTATACAATATTTGCATACATAAGTATGCAAATATTCGAAAATATTGGTGATATACTAGCTAGTTTTAGTTACAATATCATTTAACAACTCTGTTCTAAAATTTATCGAATACTCCACATGCATGACTGCATGTGGCATTGTTTGTTGACAATTTAAAAAGTATTTGCCCATAAAACATTCTCTGACCAGTTATCTAATAAATTTTTTATTTGTTTTCAGCAAAATGTCTACAATGTCGAGGTCGGTCCACATCAGCCAGCAGAAGCTGGCTGAGAAGCTCATCATCCTCAACGACCGCGGCATTGGTATGCTCACGCGCATCTACAATATCAAGAAAGCTTGCGGCGATGCTAAATCCAAACCAGCTTTCCTCTCCGACAAAACTCTTGAATCTTCCATAAAACACATTGTCCGCAGATTCCCCAGCATTGATGTAAAGGGCCTTCAGGCCATCTCACACATCAGAAACGACATAATAAAATCTCTCTCGTTGTACTATTACACCTTTGTCGATCTTTTAGATTTCAAAGACAATGTCAGTGACCTTCTCAACACCATGGCCGCATGCCAAGTTACACTTGATTTGACTCTGAACTATGAGTTGACAAAGAATTACCTAGATTTGGTCACAACCTATGTCGCCTTGATGATTCTGCTATCTCGCGTTGAAGACCGCAAAGCTGTATTGGGTCTTTTCAATGCTGCACATGAGATGGTCCACAACCAAATAGACGGCAGTTTCCCGCGTTTAGGCCAGTTGATTGTAGACTACGATGCCCCATTGAAAAAGCTCTCAGAGGAATTTGCTCCGCATCAGAAATTATTGGCTAGTGCCTTAAATTCCTTATGGCATGTATATCCCGCGAGAAACATGACAGCAGAACATTGGAGATCAGAGCAGAAGTTGAGTTTAGTTAGCAATCCAGCACAGCTCCTGAAACCTTCTGAAACAAGCACAATGTCTTGCGAATATGTATCCTTGGAATCTCTGGAGAGGTGGGTAATATTTGGTTTTGCGCTCTGTCATCAAATGCTGTCGCAAGACCATGCCAATAAGATGTGGGTCAGTGCCTTGGAATCTGGTTGGGTTCTAGCGTTGTTCCGCGATGAAGTGATCTATATACACACGTACATTCAAAGTTTCTTTGATGGAATAAAGAGCTATGGAAAAAGAGTATCTGAAGTAAAAGATTGCTATCACCATGCCGTGCAGAAAGCGGGATATAAGCACAGAGAAAGACGAAAGTTTCTACGAACAGCGCTGAAAGAACTGGGTCTTATTTTAACTGACCAGCCTGGTCTGTTGGGTCCCAAAGCCTTGTTAATATTTATCGGGCTGTGCTACGCCCGGGACGAAGTGTTCTGGCTGTTGCGTCACAATGATAATCCACCGCAAAAAGTGAAGGGCAAAGCTGCGGAAGACTTGGTGGACCGTCAGCTCCCCGAGTTGCTGTTCCATATGGAAGAGTTAAGAGCATTGGTTCGAAAATACAGCCAAGTCATGCAAAGATACTATGTCCAGTATCTGTCTGGGTTTGATGCCGTGGCTTTGAATTTGATGGTGCAGAACCTGCAAGTCTGCCCTGAGGATGAAAGTATAATACTGTCATCACTGTGCAACACTGCTGCCAATATGAATGTCAAACAGGTGGAAGATAACGAGCTCTTTGATTTCCGAGCCTTCCGTTTGGACTGGTTCAGATTGCAGGCATACACCTCCGTGGCTAAAACACCTTTGAACCTGGTTGATCACAGAGACCTCGCACAATTTATAGACAAAATGGTCTTCCATACTAAAATGGTTGACAATCTCGATGAAATAATGGTCGAAACATCTGACTTGTCATTATTCTGTTTTTACAGTAAGATATTCGAAAACCAATTCCACATGTGCCTCGAATTCCCCGCACAGAACAGGTATATCATTGCATTCCCCTTGATCTGCAGCCATTTCCAGAACTGCACTCATGAGCTATGTCCAGAAGAAAGACACCATATCCGAGAACGGAGTTTGTCAGTGGTCAATATATACCTGGATGAAATGGCAAAGGAAGCGAAAAACATTATCACCACTATATGCGACGAACAATGCACAATGAGCGACAAGCTGCTTCCGAAACACTGCGCACAAACGATTGCCCATTTGGCAAACAGGAAAAAGAAGGACAAAAACAAGAAAAACACTATTGAGATAGTGAAACCTGGGGCCGAGAGTTACAGGAAGACGAGAGAGGAATTAACAACCATGGATAAGCTTCACATGGCACTAACTGAACTTTGCTTCGCCATTAATTACTGTACTACGGTAAATGTTTGGGAATACACATTCGCACCCCGGGAGTACCTCCACCAGCATTTAGAAAACAGATTCTCGAAGGCATTGGTTGGGATGGTAATGTTCAACCAAGACACCAGTGAAATTGCGAAGCCATCAGAGCTATTGGTCAGCGTGAAAGCGTACATGAATGTATTGCAAAGTGTCGAGAACTACGTACACATTGATATTACAAGAGTATTTAACAATTGTTTGCTACAACAGACACAGAACTTGGATAGCCACGGGGAGAAGACTATTGCTTCGCTATATACGCAGTGGTATTCTGAGATCTTACTACGACGAGTGAGTGCTGGGAGCATCTGCTTCTCGATGAATCAGAAGGCATTTGTGAGCCTTACTGCTGAAGGGGCGATTCCGTTCAATGCTGAAGAGTATTCAGATATCAACGAATTGCGATCTCTCGCCGAATTAATTGGGCCGTACGGCATGAAGCTGCTGAGCGAAACTTTGATGTGGCACATAGCAAGCCAAGTGCAGGAGCTCAAGAAACTCGTAGTCCAGAACAAGGAAGTGCTTCAGATGCTCAGAACGAACTTTGACAAGCCGGAAATAATGAGAGAACAGTTCAGAAGGCTACAGCATGTGGACAATGTTTTGCAAAGGATGACAATAATCGGCGTGATTTTGAGCTTCCGCCAGGTGGCGCAAGAATCCATACTCGACGTATTGGAGCGGCGGATTCCTTTCCTGATAAGTTCTATTAAAGACTTCCAGCAACAGCAGGTGACCAACGGTGACGGGCGGGTGATATCGGAGATGTGTTCCGCGGCAGGGTTGTCGTGCAAGGTGGACCCTACGCTAGCGTCCGCGCTGCGGCAGAACAAGGGCGAGACGGAGGATGAGGAGCACCTAGTCGTGTGCCTCATGATGGTGTTCGTGGCGGTGTCGCTGCCGCGGCTAGCTCGGAGTGAGGCCTCCTTCTACAGACCCTCACTGGAAGGTCACGCGAACAACATACACTGCATGGCACCCGCGATCAATCACATCTTTGGAGCCTTGTTCACTATATGCGGACAGGGCGATATAGAGGATCGCATGAAGGAATTTCTAGCGCTGGCGTCTTCATCCTTGTTGCGCTTAGGGCAGGAAACAGACAAAGAGGCCATCAAAAATCGCGAATCTGTTTATTTGTTGCTCGATCTTATAGTCCAGGAGTCCCCATTCCTGACTATGGATTTGTTGGAGTCTTGCTTCCCATATGTACTGATACGTAATGCTTATCATGAAGTTTACAAACAAGAACAAGTGCTTTTGCATTCGTAAATAGATTTGTAAGGCAATAAACATAAGAAAGACATGAATGTATATTAAGCATTCGATGATTTAAAAAAATGCGTCAATTTTTTTATACGTTATTGATGTAGACAATGTTTTAACATTGTAATACTTTAATTTACGAATTCCCGCCTTGCACCTTGTAATATAACTCTCCTAGAAAACTCCTGTCGTCTTCAGTTTATTAGCCTGCTATTTAAGTAGTTATAGAAAGACGACGGACGTGATTGAAATAGGACATAAATTGTAATAAGTACTGATAAATTGGTTCCATATTCGTAAAATTTACTCTCGTCTTATAAACCACTGGGTTCTAAATTAATTAATATTTTATTAAATATTGTGTCGCAACTGAAAGCTGTAGACGTCGTCAGCATCGCAATGCGATTACGAACACTACTATTCCACAAAACATTCTGCTATGAAGACTGGTCTGAAGATTTCTGTCATAATTTGTATTATTTTATGTATAAGAAACTTTATTATTTAAGCTGTTAGATAAAGAGATTAAATTTATTACGTTATAACTTATCTATAGTTATTTAAATTCTGAATATAATTGCCCGCCTTCATTATGAAAATGTACGAGTTATAATAAAATTACATTAATTTTGAATGTCATGACAAAAAAGATATTCATACCTGCCGATGTGACACCAATTCAAATTGATTCAAAATAGTGGATGGCCTGTTTCATGGAATTGAATGATTTTATCTTATAATAGGGCCATACAGAGATTTAGACTTTCCTGTGGGTATTGTCAAATTTTTAGTTGGACTCTATCCGCATAAACGACGTCTCCTTTTTATATGTTTATGCTATAAAAACATTACTTATATGTTATATGCCCGGCTCGTAACTATTGACCACAGGAAAGCCGACTTTTGTTTTAATCACTTTGTAATGATAATGACCCAATTTAGCGTTAGTAGGTACTCGTAAATCATTTTAAAGCTTTATACCTTTTTGGGCTATTATTGCATTTATTACTCGTTTTCGAATTGGTCGAAACAAGTTAAAAGTAGTAAGTTAGTGTTCTACGTAGCGACTCATAGTACAATAATAACGAAATCTATTTAAATACATAATTATGTTATGACTTTGTCATTTAAATAGGTACTGTATTTATTCGAGTGCTTGCCTCGGTTCTATTGTATAAGTAATTATGTTCTGCGTCCTAGAACCCGCAATTTATGTGAGGTTTAGTGTAAATCCAAACATACAATACAGTTTTATACCCAGCGTGTAAATACGACTATACATATTATACTTACACATTATTAAAAGCGAATATTAAATAATATAATTTGTTTTATTTGCCCTTTTTAGGCAAATATCTTTAACACTTAAAACGTATTGTGAGTTATTGCCACAGCGGCCCGACCAACTAGGTTTAGCTCACGAACGAAGTAACCTGTCTCTTAGCAAAGATGACTTGCCACTTTCCTTTTAGGATGTGACGAATTAGACTTTTAGGATGTAAAGTTTTTTAAGAAAAACTATTTGTCCTTGCACATAGAAAAATATTCATCATATTTCAAAGACCGTGGACGGACTCGATACATAATTGGACGAAACTGGCTCGATGTAAATAATTGTGAAGATTGGTCTTAAAATCATCATTAAACGGTTCTGTCTTTATTTTTTTGAAGTATGGATATGCAATTAAAAACACGAAGTCAAAATATTCATACCTACTATTTCACAAATAATCCACACTTATTTTATTTCAATATTTATTCATTATTGTCTTCTAAGACCTGGCCGCTCAGTGACACTAGCTCGCATTTACTCCGATACAAATAGTGTGCGAATCCTATCCGTCCCGAATCCTCAAGGGTATTTTAGTGTTGAGTCTTAAATACAAGCGAGCGAAAAAACCATACAATGCGAGCTCCTTACAAATTTCGGCCTACTTCCGGTATGCGCATGTTCGAACTCGGCTGCCTGGCAGCGTTTGACACCCCGCATAATGGCAATGGTGTCGCTACGTTTAGCTATGCTTTTGATTCTATCTTGATTCTAACGTGAGGCAATTCTGCGTAAACCTTGGTTTCTGCCTGAGTACTAGCATATACATAACGACAAGACATCCTAACACAAATGTATGTCATTGACATGCATTTGCCTAAATACAAACGGGATAACGTGTTTCTAAGTATTAATTCTTACCAGGTTCTTACGAGTATATTCAAACTTTCATTCTCATATCCTTTCCGTTCTAATTTCTTGTTGATGGAGCTTCTTGCTCCGTACGATCATACATGAGTGAGAGGTGAAGTGATTTCTCTTGATTCTCATTCTAATCACGATGCTGATTATATTCTTGTTCTATTCTGATTTCTTTCTATTCTTACGTATTGGCGGGAATTCTGTTCCCGCCGCGGGCCTCCACAACTCCCCTTATAGCCCGCCCCTGTCCTCTCATAACCATTTGGCATATTCTTGGCTATTTCTATTCTGTATGTTCCTCTTACTTGAATATCCCTTCATCTCTCAACTCATCCTTTTAATAATACACATAAGACACTCACCGGGATCCCCAGCTGTCTTGTCTATCTATCTGTCTATATGTCTATCCTCGCGGGTACTTACTGTTCATGTTTCTATTTCTTACTTCTATGTTCAGCGTGCCTAATATGATGAACATTAGCGTGATTGTAGTTCTCCCACAATCCATTCTTTCCTGCCTTGCTAAACATATCTCTCACTGTTCGACATTTTCCTATGTCTTCA
The DNA here is from genome assembly GCA_945867215.1 of Epinotia demarniana. Classification (NCBI taxonomy): domain Eukaryota; kingdom Metazoa; phylum Arthropoda; class Insecta; order Lepidoptera; family Tortricidae; genus Epinotia; species Epinotia demarniana. Next base: position 20,761,782 of record OX244267.1, on the reverse strand, counting down.
CATATTTACTACGATTGATACAGTTGTCATTGACTACTGATCAATCCTTTCCATTCATATCTATTCTTAAACTCGTTCACAATAACTCTCACTCTTTATTTCTATTACGGTATAGCTTTTATTCGAGATATAAAAACTAATTCCTTTTGATCTCCGTTACATCCATTTTTTCTGTCTGACAGTTCAATTCAAAATCCCGCCAGTGTTGACAGTTGAGTTCTATTGAGTCCGTTTCAGACATATTTTTACCGGCGTTGATCGATGATCGCGTTCGTCGCGACACTCCCGACCGCCGGGCGAATCTGGACTGCTGCCAGTTCTCCAGTCTATAGGGCAATCCTTACCTTACCCTTACTGCCTCCGTTCTTTCTAGTTTTTACACATTATTATCTAGGTTTGTTTTACAGGAGCAGAGGCACCAGGTATCTCTACCGTTTTAACACTATCTTGGACCACAACATTTCCATGCACCTGTGTAATGAGCTCTTTGGTCAGAGCCAGTGGTTCTATTTAAGGACTTCCAGTTCTTTTGGGGGAAAGGTGTCGGTTCTTTTGACTCTTGTAACATATACTGGTGTCCAGCATCTTCTACTTCTAAAGGATATAAATGTCATAAGCAATTCATGAAGTTATTTCCTCAGTCAGTCTTTATGCTCCATCAGTTCCTTTCTCCATAGTGGTGACCTTTCCCACTTTCTATTTTCTGTGTTCTTTGAGTCACTTTGATTTGGACTAGGTATGTTGGCTGGGCATTGTTTCGTTCTGACCCGCGGCTTCTTGTGATAATGTACCAGCATTCTCTTTCATTTCGGGCAAACTACACATGTATTGTTTTCATAAACATTTTTTTTATAATTCTCCTAGAACCTATACACTAACTCTTCTTCCATATTTCTACGAGGTTTTCTTTTGCCACTGGAACATATTGCATCATATTGAAGGCAAGAAACGTATACCATAAGTCGGTCATTCTGCTAGCTTGAATAAAAAATCTATGTCGAAACTTGCACCGGTTAGAGGGTTTTAATTCATGTCATCTTCAATTTCTCCAATGACTGTCTGTATTCAGCGATTTATCCTTCCACCCAGCTGTCTTTCTTAGGTGAGTTTCATACAACGTTTACTGTGCCAACCATTCTCGTATAAGACCCTCCATACGACGGGCTTAGTCAGAGAATAATAATAAATTCCCACCTTATTGACGCTACAATACACCTTTGACAGCACTTCCGCCGTAGCTGAATAGTATCGCAATATTGGAAGCACTCAATTCTATATGCCTCTTGCTTACGTCATTTTCCTCGTAGTATGCGAACTTCCTACCCTTGTCATATCACCAACTACTTCTACATCAACAGTAGGTACATTTAGTTAGGCAGGTGTCTAAGCAACCTTATTTCTTCCTTACAGTTGTATGTACTTTTAAGGGCACTCAAGCATCACTAACTGCCCCGCATCTTAACACATCCATACTCGTCAATAACTAAGTATTTCTGGATAGACTGGAACTTCCCGATAATTCCTTAGGTCCACGACGTGTTTTTGTGACCTAAAGCTTCTTCTGCATCGAACCACCATTCTTCTCTTCTGGGGTCATTCTTTTTATTTCGACCCGATATATCCATCTTCATCTAATTTTCCAATCTCGATTCTAACTCCACAAAATGAGCTGACTGGCCATATTTATTTTACGTTGGCCAGCCCTCCCTACTTAGCGAGAGGAAATGTGGTCCATTGAACCACAATTCTTCCTTTGAGTATCATAGGCAGATCGGGTTTCTTAGATTAGCTAAATTTTATTCTATGTTTTTTCCCGCAATCATTCACTAGAGAACGGCATTGATAAAGAACCAATTCTTTCACTACTCTCACCAACCTCATAAAACCCACAAGAATCGAGATATGGACACGTTCCATCATATGTTATGTTATGTTATTCATTTATTTATACCTTACACTTTATTATATTTTCTGTATACGATGAAGCGCCTATTTTTTATTTTATTTTGCTCCATTTAAGATATCCTCGGCCTTCCGTTTTTCTTTTCCCTTCTATTTTCCTTCTTCTGACAATATCGTTCCCATCTCGATATTGATTTGATTTCGACTGAGTCGTCATTACCAAACAATAATAACTGTTCTTGATCCGGACTTAGCTCCAGTTTCTTCACAAGCTGTAGGATTGTGTAGCCTACAAGGCTATACATTACTATTCTTTGTTCGGTTCTGTTCTTTAGTCGCCTCACCTACCCTTGCCATTCTTTGCACAGTGTAGCCGGCCCGTTGTAGGATGCTTAGAGCTAGCATAACCCCTATTCTATATATGCACAACATTCTTTAAACGAGTATTCTTATACTTCAATTGGTTGAGACCTTCTACTAATTGGATCACTTCAACTTTAACAACCAACTCTCAGGTATTCTATTTTGTCAACATCTGGTAAGCCGCTATTCATGGACTTAGCTTTGAACCAGGTTCCATTATACACTTTGGTAGTTTGGCTTTGCTAGTTACCAATATTGCCCTTTAAATATTTCCAAATTGTTGTTCTGTTTCGGAACAGGGACATATAAACTTCATTTTCTCATGTGATGTTCTGCTGGCTTTGGTTAATAAAAGTATGTAAATTATATTTCTTCATAACGTTTGACACTTAGTTTATGGTTACATTCGTACTTCAATTCTATTTCTTTAAGCAATTTCCATTTATGTCAGCGCATAACACAAACCAACTTCATTCAGGAAGCGTAAAGCTTAATTTCTTCCTTAGTTCCTTACTTGATTGTACTATCGACAGCACAACTAACCGACCATACGTGCACTTTATGTGCATTGTATTAAAGGTTCTATATAAATACAGGACGGTCAGTTAACTGCGTTGGCGTTTGTCCTTTGATGTATTGACAGTACAATTAATTCAAAGTGAATGGAAAAGATTTCCTGCCTCAGGACATTTAACAATATTTCAGGTATTTGCATGCTAGTATTACCCAATACAGATAGCAGAATAAGATACTTATTGTCATATAACTAAGGACACTGATATACCTACTTATTCTAGGCTAATAACGATTCTATTCTATTCTATTCATATCGATGTTTCTTGTATGAATTCTTGCTATGTAAACCCCAAGTAAGATAAAGAAAAGGAAAACATATTTTACACCTGAGTCCATACTAGGATTCCTAGGCTATGGACCTTCTTAAACATTATCCTAACTATAATTAATACTTTATTTATGAGCCCGAACTAGGATTCCTAGCATAGGGTCCAAAACAAAAATGTCGAGATAAAGAAGAGAGACTTTTAATTCTAACGAGACCACACTAGGATTCCTAGGCTAGACTCTTATCACGTTTTTCTACCCAGGTATGGGCACACATTTAACTTCTTAAATGTGTGTACTGTGTAGGTTTCTTGGTGAGTTTCTAGGTCTCTACCGAACTGTGAGTTTCTAGGTCTCCACCGAACTGTGAGTTTCTAGGTCTCCACCGAACTGTGAGTTTCTAGGTCTCCACCGAACTGCGAGTTTCTAGGTCTCCACCGAACTGTGAGTTTCTAGGTCTCCACCGAACTGTGAGTTTCTAGGTCTCCACCGAACTGTGAGTTTCTAGGTCTCCACCGCACTGTGAGTTTCTAGGTCTCCACCGAACTGTGAGTTTCTAGGTCTCCACCGAACTGTGAGTTTCTAGGTCTCCACCGAACTGTGAGTTTCTAGGTCTCCACCGAACTGTGAGTTTCTAGGTCTCCACCGAACTGTGAGTTTCTAGGTCTCCACCGAACTGTGAGTTTCTAGGTCTCCACCGAACTGTGAGTTTCTAGGTCTCCACCGAACTGTGAGTTTCTAGGTCTCCACCGCACTGTGAGTTTCTAGGTCTCCACCGAACTGTGAGTTTCTAGGTCTCCACCGAACTGTGAGTTTCTAGGTCTCCACCGAACTGTGAGTTTCTAGGTCTCCACCGAACTGTGAGTTTCTAGGTCTCCACCGAACTGTGAGTTTCTAGGTCTCCACCGAACTGTGAGTTTCTAGGTCTCCACCGAACTGTGAGTTTCTAGGTCTCCACCGCACTGTGAGTTTCTAGGTCTCCACCGAACTGTGAGTTTCTAGGTCTCCACCGAACTGTGAGTTTCTAGGTCTCCACCGAACTGTGAGTTTCTAGGTCTCCACCAAACTGAGTTTCTAGGTCTCCACCGAACTGTGAGTTTCTAGGTCTCCACCGAACTGTGAGTTTCTAGGTCTCCACCGTACTGTGAGTTTCTAGGTCTCCACCGAACTGTGAGTTTCTAGGTTTCCACCGAACTGTGAGTTTCTAGGTCTCCACCAAACTGTGAGTTTCTAGGTCTCCACCGAACTGTGAGTTTCTAGGTCTCCACCGAACTGTGAGTTTCTAGGTCTCCACCGAACTGTGAGTTTCTAGGTCTCCACCGAACTGTGAGTTTCTAGGTCTCCACCGAACTGTGAGTTTCTAGGTCTCCACCGAACTGTGAGTTTCTAGGTCTCCACCGAACTGTGAGTTTCTAGGTCTCCACCGCACTGTGAGTTTCTAGGTCTCCACCGAACTGTGAGTTTCTAGGTCTCCACCGAACTGTGAGTTTCTAGGTCTCCACCGAACTGTGAGTTTCTAGGTCTCCACCGAACTGTGAGTTTCTAGGTCTCCACCGCACTGTGAGTTTCTAGGTCTCCACCGAACTGTGAGTTTCTAGGTCTCCACCGAACTGTGAGTTTCTAGGTCTCCACCGAACTGTGAGTTTCTAGGTCTCCACCGAACTGTGAGTTTCTAGGTCTCCACCAAACTGAGTTTCTAGGTCTCCACCGAACTGTGAGTTTCTAGGTCTCCACCGAACTGTGAGTTTCTAGGTCTCCACCGCACTGTGAGTTTCTAGGTCTCCACCGAACTGTGAGTTTCTAGGTCTCCACCGAACTGTGAGTTTCTAGGTCTCCACCAAACTGTGAGTTTCTAGGTCTCCACCGAACTGTGAGTTTCTAGGTCTCCACCGAACTGTGAGTTTCTAGGTCTCCACCGCACTGTGAGTTTCTAGGTCTCCACCGAACTGTGAGTTTCTAGGTCTCCACCGAACTGTGAGTTTCTAGGTCTCCACCGAACTGTGAGTTTCTAGGTCTCCACCGAACTGTGAGTTTCTAGGTCTCCACCGAACTGTGAGTTTCTAGGTCTCCACCGAACTGTGAGTTTCTAGGTCTCCACCGAACTGTGAGTTTCTAGGTCTCCACCGAACTGTGAGTTTCTAGGTCTCCACCGAACTGTGAGTTTCTAGGTCTCCACCGAACTGTGAGTTTCTAGGTCTCCACCAAACTGTGAGTTTCTAGGTCTCCACCAAACTGTGAGTTTCTAGGTCTCCACCGAACTGTGAGTTTCTAGGTCTCCACCGAACTGTGAGTTTCTAGGTCTCCACCGCACTGTGAGTTTCTAGGTCTCCACCGAACTGTGAGTTTCTAGGTCTCCACCGAACTGTGAGTTTCTAGGTCTCCACCGAACTGTGAGTTTCTAGGTCTCCACCGAACTGTGAGTTTCTAGGTCTCCACCGAACTGTGAGTTTCTAGGTCTCCACCGAACTGTGAGTTTCTAGGTCTCCACCGAACTGTGAGTTTCTAGGTCTCCACCGAACTGTGAGTTTCTAGGTCTCCACCGAACTGTGAGTTTCTAGGTCTCCACCGAACTGTGAGTTTCTAGGTCTCCACCGAACTGTGAGTTTCTAGGTCTCCACCGAACTGTGAGTTTCTAGGTCTCCACCGAACTGTGAGTTTCTAGGTCTCCACCGAACTGTGAGTTTCTAGGTCTCCACCGAACTGTGAGTTTCTAGGTCTCCACCGAACTGTGAGTTTCTAGGTCTCCACCGAACTGTGAGTTTCTAGGTCTCCACCGAACTGTGAGTTTCTAGGTCTCCACCAAACTGTGAGTTTCTAGGTCTCCACCAAACTGTGAGTTTCTAGGTCTCCACCGAACTGTGAGTTTCTAGGTCTCCACCGAACTGTGAGTTTCTAGGTCTCCACCGCACTGTGAGTTTCTAGGTCTCCACCGAACTGTGAGTTTCTAGGTCTCCACCGAACTGTGAGTTTCTAGGTCTCCACCGAACTGTGAGTTTCTAGGTCTCCACCGAACTGTGAGTTTCTAGGTCTCCACCGAACTGTGAGTTTCTAGGTCTCCACCGAACTGTGAGTTTCTAGGTCTCCACCGAACTGTGAGTTTCTAGGTCTCCACCGAACTGTGAGTTTCTAGGTCTCCACCGAACTGTGAGTTTCTAGGTCTCCACCGAACTGTGAGTTTCTAGGTCTCCACCAAACTGTGAGTTTCTAGGTCTCCACCGAACTGTGAGTGTAATGGTCATCACTTATCCTGCAACAGTGAATTTAATTAGTCAAAGTAGTATTATAACGACTTTCTTAAGATTTTCATAACCTATGGAGCGCAGCGCTGGCGTTATTATTATTTTACCAAAACATTGATTTGGATTATTTTTCTTTTATATTCAAATAACATAGTAGTGCATTAATACAGGCACCTATAGTAATACAACCATGAGGTAAGGTCTGTATGTTTTCATGTTTGTGAGTAGGGGTAATCCCCGGACCATCCATGCAATCTCATGAAATTTTTCTCCAGTACAGGTATAATGGACCTTAGATATAGGCTGTACCTTATCCATCATATGCAGGCAGAGCCCCGCGAGCATATATTCTAATTCTAACCAATCTTTTTCATGTGACCAAGCTGAATTTACTCAGGTAATATAATCCAATATTTCTTAGTCTGGGACTGGTAACTTATTGTAAAAAATATTTCTACATGGGTCATTCATCTTCTTTAAATATGGAGGTCCATATACCTACCTACACATTCTGATAAAACACAAACTTTCTTACTTTTCTACATCAGAAGCAATATTAAAAATATCTGTGGTTTTGAAATGGATGAATTTAAACACCCATAGACCAACAAATATTTTAATCCTTTTATTTAATTTATATGCATATACAATATGACTTTTCTTTTAGTCCACATATTTAATTGCACATCAATGTAATCAATCATCACATCAAATCAATATTAATAACCAAACAAAAAATAGAGTATCTCTTTCTACATTATTCTAGGTCAGTGCGCTAAATTTTATTAAAAATTCTTAACAGTTCTAAAACTCATGTTCATTGCAGATCCCAATGAGACAGGTTTGAATAAGTGTTTCCACTTAGACATTTGTACATATTTGGAACTGCCTTAAGCCACACATCCACCATGGTTCTAACTACTCAGGAAATTCATACGGAACCTCCCGAGCCAAAGAAAGATGCTTTTTCTATTTTCTTTATGCTTCGCTCAATCTATTCTTAAATACAATTTTCGCTCAGCACCTCCACCAATTTGTCGCTACGTTTAGCTATGCTTTTGATTCTATCTTGATTCTAACGTGAGGCAATTCTGCGTAAACCTTGGTTTCTGCCTGAGTACTAGCATATACATAACGACAAGACATCCTAACACAAATGTATGTCATTGACATGCATTTGCCTAAATACAAACGGGATAACGTGTTTCTAAGTATTAATTCTTACCAGGTTCTTACGAGTATATTCAAACTTTCATTCTCATATCCTTTCCGTTCTAATTTCTTGTTGATGGAGCTTCTTGCTCCGTACGATCATACATGAGTGAGAGGTGAAGTGATTTCTCTTGATTCTCATTCTAATCACGATGCTGATTATATTCTTGTTCTATTCTGATTTCTTTCTATTCTTACGTATTGGCGGGAATTCTGTTCCCGCCGCGGGCCTCCACAACTCCCCTTATAGCCCGCCCCTGTCCTCTCATAACCATTTGGCATATTCTTGGCTATTTCTATTCTGTATGTTCCTCTTACTTGAATATCCCTTCATCTCTCAACTCATCCTTTTAATAATACACATAAGACACTCACCGGGATCCCCAGCTGTCTTGTCTATCTATCTGTCTATATGTCTATCCTCGCGGGTACTTACTGTTCATGTTTCTATTTCTTACTTCTATGTTCAGCGTGCCTAATATGATGAACATTAGCGTGATTGTAGTTCTCCCACAATCCATTCTTTCCTGCCTTGCTAAACATATCTCTCACTGTTCGACATTTTCCTATGTCTTCACATATTTACTACGATTGATACAGTTGTCATTGACTACTGATCAATCCTTTCCATTCATATCTATTCTTAAACTCGTTCACAATAACTCTCACTCTTTATTTCTATTACGGTATAGCTTTTATTCGAGATATAAAAACTAATTCCTTTTGATCTCCGTTACATCCATTTTTTCTGTCTGACAGTTCAATTCAAAATCCCGCCAGTGTTGACAGTTGAGTTCTATTGAGTCCGTTTCAGACATATTTTTACCGGCGTTGATCGATGATCGCGTTCGTCGCGACAAATGGCACCTATTCCGTGGGGCCATTTTGTGGCGCTACTTAGCCTTCTATGGTTTTTTTGTTCGCTGCTTAATACTAAACAATAAAAATGCAACATTTAATGTAAAATTTATTGTTTTTTTTATTATTTTGAAATCACATGTTGTAACATTCATCTCATTAATTAAAAATATTCACATTGTCTTTTAAATAATCTATTACGGTAGTCTAGCTTACACTTAGGAGAAATAATGCCATTGAGTACTACGGCGATGGTTACAAGTGAGCCATCTTTACACAATTGGTCGAGTCGCTCTACATCGGAAACATTACCCTCTCGGTTTACATACAAATATATGTTATAGTACAATTATGAGAATTCGCGTATTGTTTCGATATTCACTAATAAAATGGCATTACTATGGTATACTTATAAGATTGACCCTTAACATTAAATGTATAGAAAACATAAAAAATACATCATGCTCTTTGGCTTGCACGACGGAAAGTTAACTCTACGCGTTATGTATGACCATTAACGAATATCGCCTATCGAAGAGATCAACTGAAACGACCGACCAAACAATCGTATAATACAGGTATGTATATAATGTAGAGTAGACATCATAATGTGATATGCAAGTTTGCGTTTGCCAGTAACACCAAGTAAACCAACCATGCACCAGGGCGACCCGCGGCCGACCGCGGCGCCTGCGGTAACTAAGAGAACTAATAATCACGAACACCATAACAACATTGTAAGATTTTCAGTCTAATTTAATTATTTGATCATTTGGCAATACTGTTGTTTTTTTTTTATAATTTACAATCTACTTAAAAATAACATTAAACGAATACAAAAAGTACAAGTCCTTAGGAAGACTAAATGCAGAATTTGGAAATATTTGAGCCCATGAAGCTTCCAGTAATTTCAACAATTTGAGGATCTCACACGTCGCACTTAGGGCAGGTTGCACCGACCTACGATTACAGACCGATCAACGTTAAATATGGCGCTGATAGCTGTCAGTCCATAGAAACTTGTCAAACGTTCCATACATTCAGATGTTAACGAACACCGCTTACGATTACAGACGGTTTGGCGCAACGTGCAACTCACCCTTACTCTCTTTAGCGGGTGTGAATATTTAGTAAATAGGTGAAATTATCAATATACATGGTACATTAAAAATTATTTTTCCTAAGGCTAATAATCGGGTTCAATGCATTAGATTGAAAGGAAAAGCACGTATGCTCGCGACAAACTTTGCTAAATATGTCCACCCGCTAGTTGTCACAACACTGGCTCGCTAGCTGCCCTCGCTTCAGTTGCGGCACGCGTGGCCCTCGTATCAAACATTGCAGAATTCCAAAATACCAAATTTCATGTAAGTAACTAATAGTATAGAACTTAATACTAGCACGTCAAAAATGTGGCGTTTTTAATTTGGTGTTTGAGAGCACCCTGTTCTTTTAGAAATCTGGTACATTTGGGGAGTGAGGGCAGTTGAACACACTAATCTAACCGCTGTAGTGTCTAACTAAACATTTACAACTTACTAACTTCTCTATGTATGTTACTTATCACACAGCGCATTAGTAGACAGGCGCTTGGCAGTGTTATGTGAATATGGCTTTATTTTAATATTGATAACAATGTTGTGATGATTACTACAGAGTGGTTCGAGACACAACTAAATAGGGCGTAACGTATCGTATGTTCAAATTGAATGTTTAAATAAACTTCGCTGATAACAAATACTTATAAAGGAACGATAATCGAAATAATGGGATTACAAAATTGGTATAATGGCACCTCCGCGTCCCCTTACGTTAAAATACAATAAAAATAGATTATAAAATTACGATTACGGAGATTCCAGTAAAACAATGCGTTATACATTAACTACTATTGGTATTCAGTTACAATAGTTTGATATTTTTACATCATAGCTTTTTATTTACTCTTCACTTCATTTATATACAAAAATATACATAAATGCCTGTTCTAAAAGCAACTCCGACTATCCATTATTATCGCGTAGTTAAAGTATCACTGGCTCGTTAAGACACCCCTTTTTAGCCAGGGTTTTACAAAAATACTTCGATAATAATCCAGTTACATGACCAACCCACGGATTTGCCGATTTCATTATCATCCGGGATATATATTAACGGATTTTAACTAAGCCCGCGATTAGAGAATTAAATTATAATGTCATAAACATTAAAATAATACGTAAATAAAGCAGTCGATCGAGACACGCCTTGAGCTCGGTATACATAGAATTGAGTACATACACATTTTTGATTGAGCAAACATAGTTCTTACCAATTAAAACCAATATTGCGTCTTGTTTTCTATTCTAATGGAAAGGAAAATTCTTAAATGACATAATTTTTTTCGCAACATTTAATGTTGATATAATTAGTCTATTCTCTTGTGTACCGGAAAGACTCATTATATCAGCTATTAAATCGATAACGGCACTGGAAATTGGAAGCGTAATTATACAAAGGTAGCTTGCAATAGTAAATTACGAGCGGATGATAGATATCAGCGAGATACTACTTACAGTGGTCTACGGTCGGGGCGTTTAGCTTTGCCTGGATACAACGAGTGTTGGGGCTTCTTGCTTCCACCGCTAAAGTCGTGAAATACTAACTTCCCTGTCACATTAGGGGTTGAAATGTTCAAACTATACTTATGAAATATTACATGCGGTGGTCGGTTAGTATGCATCGGAACTGAGAAAATGAAGACGATCGGTCGACCCGAGCTTCAAACACCGGAACCGTTTTGATCGGATATTCTAGGAATCGTGTAAACAGTAGGAAATACCCGTCAAAGTAACAAATGAAACCGCCAATTCTATTTTCGAACTTAACATATTACGTACGGGACGATTAAATATACATTATTTTTACTAAATGGGACTTAATAGTATTAGAAGATAGATGTCAAATTCTTTATTAGAAATTACCGTACAATGCTATGGTTAATTTTTGTGGCACAACGTTACTGCTTTCACTTCTTTAGTTTGTGTGGCTAACTACCGACTAACCAGGCTAACTACTGGCCGAGAATTTGATCCTTACCCATGTCCCGATGCGTCATAATATCCTTGGCCGCGGGATGTCATCATCATACGACTCAGAGACGTAAATGAATAAGTTAATACTATGCGATCACGACCCGTTCAGAACAAAATATGCGTGAGAATCGTGAGTTTAGATCAAGACAATTTTATATACTTAGTCGATAAAATTGTTTTAGCCAGAAAACTGGCTCGGGACTCGAAGACGTTGTATCGACGGTATCATAATCTCTTTAACACGAGGTTAACCGGAGCTCCGCTCTCGGACCGACCGAGGACTAACCTGGCCCGATCGAATACAACCGAACGGGTGAATAGCGAGTTGGGACGCTCTGGCGTTCAGATATCGGCCTGCCGCTGCGCGGTGACGGCGAGCGTGTCGGGCGAGTGCAGCGTGATGGTGGTCTGCGAGCCCACCGTCGCGGTGGCGGTGGCGGTGGCGGTGGCGGTAGCTGTGGCGGTGGCGGTAGCTGTGGCGGTGGCGGCGGGCGCGCGGCACACGTAGCCGAGCAGGAGCGGCACGCCCGGCGCCAGCGCCACCAGCTCCAGCCCGGGGTAGTCGTAGTGTCAGACCTTCTGCGACCGCATCTCGTACGACTGCGGGTAGGCGTTCGCGTAGGGCTCCGCGCGACGCCCGCTCGGCCCGGCCGGGGCGGGGACTGCAACCAAATTACATCGTTCAACTTACGTGAAGTAGGCCAACAACATGACTTTTCTGATTTATATGTTCACGACATACTTAAAAATCGTAACTAGACTTGACTTTCGCCCCATTCCCTAGCAACTACTCCCGGATCAGCCACCAGATAGCTCACGTCTCTGCGTGAAAATAACTAATCGGTGGCCGGGGCGCGGCGCGCGCGGCTCGGCGTGGCGCGCGTGCGACGCGTGCCGCATGCGCCGCAGCGTGTTCATGTTATACTAGCTAGTACTGACCCGGAGCAGTAGGCCGCACGTAGGCAGCGGGCGGCGTGTACTTGTGCCTGGCGCGGCGGTGGCCGGGGCGCGGCGCGCGCGGCTCGGCGTGGCGCGCGTGCGACGCGTGCCGCATGCGCCGCAGCGTGTTCATGTTATACTAGCTAGTACTGACCCGGAGCAGTAGGCCGCACGTAGGCAGCGGGCGGCGTGTACTTGTGCCTGGCGCGGCGGTGGCCGGGGCGCGGCGCGCGCGGCTCGGCGTGGCGCGCGTGCGACGCGTGCCGCATGCGCCGCAGCGTGTTCATGTTATACTAGCTAGTACTGACCCGGAGCAGTAGGCCGCACGTAGGCAGCGGGCGGCGTGTACTTGTGCCTGGCGCGGCGGTGGCCGGGGCGCGGCGCGCGCGGCTCGGCGTGGCGCGCGTGCGACGCGTGCCGCATGCGCCGCAGCGTGTTCATGTTATACTAGCTAGTACTGACCCGGAGCAGTAGGCCGCACGTAGGCAGCGGGCGGCGTGTACTTGTGCCTGGCGCGGCGGTGGCCGGGGCGCGGCGCGCGCGGCTCGGCGTGGCGCGCGTGCGACGCGTGCCGCATGCGCCGCAGCGTGTTCATGTTATACTAGCTAGTACTGACCCGGAGCAGTAGGCCGCACGTAGGCAGCGGGCGGCGTGTACTTGTGCCTGGCGCGGCGGTGGCCGGGGCGCGGCGCGCGCGGCTCGGCGTGGCGCGCGTGCGACGCGTGCCGCATGCGCCGCAGCGTGTTCATGTTATACTAGCTAGTACTGACCCGGAGCAGTAGGCCGCACGTAGGCAGCGGGCGGCGTGTACTTGTGCCTGGCGCGGCGGTGGCCGGGGCGCGGCGCGCGCGGCTCGGCGTGGCGCGCGTGCGACGCGTGCCGCATGCGCCGCAGCGTGTTCATGTTATACTAGCTAGTACTGACCCGGAGCAGTAGGCCGCACGTAGGCAGCGGGCGGCGTGTACTTGTGCCTGGCGCGGCGGTGGCCGGGGCGCGGCGCGCGCGGCTCGGCGTGGCGCGCGTGCGACGCGTGCCGCATGCGCCGCAGCGTGTTCATGTTATACTAGCTAGTACTGACCCGGAGCAGTAGGCCGCACGTAGGCAGCGGGCGGCGTGTACTTGTGCCTGGCGCGGCGGTGGCCGGGGCGCGGCGCGCGCGGCTCGGCGTGGCGCGCGTGCGACGCGTGCCGCATGCGCCGCAGCGTGTTCATGTTATACTAGCTAGTACTGACCCGGAGCAGTAGGCCGCACGTAGGCAGCGGGCGGCGTGTACTTGTGCCTGGCGCGGCGGTGGCCGGGGCGCGGCGCGCGCGGCTCGGCGTGGCGCGCGTGCGACGCGTGCCGCATGCGCCGCAGCGTGTTCATGTTATACTAGCTAGTACTGACCCGGAGCAGTAGGCCGCACGTAGGCAGCGGGCGGCGTGTACTTGTGCCTGGCGCGGCGGTGGCCGGGGCGCGGCGCGCGCGGCTCGGCGTGGCGCGCGTGCGACGCGTGCCGCATGCGCCGCAGCGTGTTCATGTTATACTAGCTAGTACTGACCCGGAGCAGTAGGCCGCACGTAGGCAGCGGGCGGCGTGTACTTGTGCCTGGCGCGGCGGTGGCCGGGGCGCGGCGCGCGCGGCTCGGCGTGGCGCGCGTGCGACGCGTGCCGCATGCGCCGCAGCGTGTTCATGTTATACTAGCTAGTACTGACCCGGAGCAGTAGGCCGCACGTAGGCAGCGGGCGGCGTGTACTTGTGCCTGGCGCGGCGGTGGCCGGGGCGCGGCGCGCGCGGCTCGGCGTGGCGCGCGTGCGACGCGTGCCGCATGCGCCGCAGCGTGTTCATGTTATACTAGCTAGTACTGACCCGGAGCAGTAGGCCGCACGTAGGCAGCGGGCGGCGTGTACTTGTGCCTGGCGCGGCGGTGGCCGGGGCGCGGCGCGCGCGGCTCGGCGTGGCGCGCGTGCGACGCGTGCCGCATGCGCCGCAGCGTGTTCATGTTATACTAGCTAGTACTGACCCGGAGCAGTAGGCCGCACGTAGGCAGCGGGCGGCGTGTACTTGTGCCTGGCGCGGCGGTGGCCGGGGCGCGGCGCGCGCGGCTCGGCGTGGCGCGCGTGCGACGCGTGCCGCATGCGCCGCAGCGTGTTCATGTTATACTAGCTAGTACTGACCCGGAGCAGTAGGCCGCACGTAGGCAGCGGGCGGCGTGTACTTGTGCCTGGCGCGGCGGTGGCCGGGGCGCGGCGCGCGCGGCTCGGCGTGGCGCGCGTGCGACGCGTGCCGCATGCGCCGCAGCGTGTTCATGTTATACTAGCTAGTACTGACCCGGAGCAGTAGGCCGCACGTAGGCAGCGGGCGGCGTGTACTTGTGCCTGGCGCGGCGGTGGCCGGGGCGCGGCGCGCGCGGCTCGGCGTGGCGCGCGTGCGACGCGTGCCGCATGCGCCGCAGCGTGTTCATGTTATACTAGCTAGTACTGACCCGGAGCAGTAGGCCGCACGTAGGCAGCGGGCGGCGTGTACTTGTGCCTGGCGCGGCGGTGGCCGGGGCGCGGCGCGCGCGGCTCGGCGTGGCGCGCGTGCGACGCGTGCCGCATGCGCCGCAGCGTGTTCATGTTATACTAGCTAGTACTGACCCGGAGCAGTAGGCCGCACGTAGGCAGCGGGCGGCGTGTACTTGTGCCTGGCGCGGCGGTGGCCGGGGCGCGGCGCGCGCGGCTCGGCGTGGCGCGCGTGCGACGCGTGCCGCATGCGCCGCAGCGTGTTCATGTTATACTAGCTAGTACTGACCCGGAGCAGTAGGCCGCACGTAGGCAGCGGGCGGCGTGTACTTGTGCCTGGCGCGGCGGTGGCCGGGGCGCGGCGCGCGCGGCTCGGCGTGGCGCGCGTGCGACGCGTGCCGCATGCGCCGCAGCGTGTTCATGTTATACTAGCTAGTACTGACCCGGAGCAGTAGGCCGCACGTAGGCAGCGGGCGGCGTGTACTTGTGCCTGGCGCGGCGGTGGCCGGGGCGCGGCGCGCGCGGCTCGGCGTGGCGCGCGTGCGACGCGTGCCGCATGCGCCGCAGCGTGTTCATGTTATACTAGCTAGTACTGACCCGGAGCAGTAGGCCGCACGTAGGCAGCGGGCGGCGTGTACTTGTGCCTGGCGCGGCGGTGGCCGGGGCGCGGCGCGCGCGGCTCGGCGTGGCGCGCGTGCGACGCGTGCCGCATGCGCCGCAGCGTGTTCATGTTATACTAGCTAGTACTGACCCGGAGCAGTAGGCCGCACGTAGGCAGCGGGCGGCGTGTACTTGTGCCTGGCGCGGCGGTGGCCGGGGCGCGGCGCGCGCGGCTCGGCGTGGCGCGCGTGCGACGCGTGCCGCATGCGCCGCAGCGTGTTCATGTTATACTAGCTAGTACTGACCCGGAGCAGTAGGCCGCACGTAGGCAGCGGGCGGCGTGTACTTGTGCCTGGCGCGGCGGTGGCCGGGGCGCGGCGCGCGCGGCTCGGCGTGGCGCGCGTGCGACGCGTGCCGCATGCGCCGCAGCGTGTTCATGTTATACTAGCTAGTACTGACCCGGAGCAGTAGGCCGCACGTAGGCAGCGGGCGGCGTGTACTTGTGCCTGGCGCGGCGGTGGCCGGGGCGCGGCGCGCGCGGCTCGGCGTGGCGCGCGTGCGACGCGTGCCGCATGCGCCGCAGCGTGTTCATGTTATACTAGCTAGTACTGACCCGGAGCAGTAGGCCGCACGTAGGCAGCGGGCGGCGTGTACTTGTGCCTGGCGCGGCGGTGGCCGGGGCGCGGCGCGCGCGGCTCGGCGTGGCGCGCGTGCGACGCGTGCCGCATGCGCCGCAGCGTGTTCATGTTATACTAGCTAGTACTGACCCGGAGCAGTAGGCCGCACGTAGGCAGCGGGCGGCGTGTACTTGTGCCTGGCGCGGCGGTGGCCGGGGCGCGGCGCGCGCGGCTCGGCGTGGCGCGCGTGCGACGCGTGCCGCATGCGCCGCAGCGTGTTCATGTTATACTAGCTAGTACTGACCCGGAGCAGTAGGCCGCACGTAGGCAGCGGGCGGCGTGTACTTGTGCCTGGCGCGGCGGTGGCCGGGGCGCGGCGCGCGCGGCTCGGCGTGGCGCGCGTGCGACGCGTGCCGCATGCGCCGCAGCGTGTTCATGTTATACTAGCTAGTACTGACCCGGAGCAGTAGGCCGCACGTAGGCAGCGGGCGGCGTGTACTTGTGCCTGGCGCGGCGGTGGCCGGGGCGCGGCGCGCGCGGCTCGGCGTGGCGCGCGTGCGACGCGTGCCGCATGCGCCGCAGCGTGTTCATGTTATACTAGCTAGTACTGACCCGGAGCAGTAGGCCGCACGTAGGCAGCGGGCGGCGTGTACTTGTGCCTGGCGCGGCGGTGGCCGGGGCGCGGCGCGCGCGGCTCGGCGTGGCGCGCGTGCGACGCGTGCCGCATGCGCCGCAGCGTGTTCATGTTATACTAGCTAGTACTGACCCGGAGCAGTAGGCCGCACGTAGGCAGCGGGCGGCGTGTACTTGTGCCTGGCGCGGCGGTGGCCGGGGCGCGGCGCGCGCGGCTCGGCGTGGCGCGCGTGCGACGCGTGCCGCATGCGCCGCAGCGTGTTCATGTTATACTAGCTAGTACTGACCCGGAGCAGTAGGCCGCACGTAGGCAGCGGGCGGCGTGTACTTGTGCCTGGCGCGGCGGTGGCCGGGGCGCGGCGCGCGCGGCTCGGCGTGGCGCGCGTGCGACGCGTGCCGCATGCGCCGCAGCGTGTTCATGGGCCGCCGGAGCGTCTCCGACAACCGTCTGTAACAACGCACTCATTATTGTACATTTCGATTCTAGTGCGGAAAGTACGTCATTACATACCGAGTTATAAGAAGGCTCGTTGCTGTTCTGAAAAGTGTGCTGAAAGTGATACGTTTCTGCGCTAGTGCAGAAAAGTAGTGTACTCCAATTAGTACTCGCCTTATAAACATTATATATGCGGGAACGAATTCTAATAAATATCAATACTAACCCCGCCACTGACAAAGGGAAATCATTTTATTCTTACTAGTTCATGGAATTTATTTTATTAAATACAAAATATGTCTATCTTGTAAATTCAGTTAATTTTATTTCAGCTAAAATATTCAGTAGGCTCTATGAGGTGGTGACAAATGGAATACACCCAAACCTTTTTTTTTAGTTATAGTTGTACATGTGAGCTAAGGCAGAACCGCATACAGCCACTCATCAACTAATCTATATATACAAAAATGAAATGCGTTTGTTAGTTACCCATAAACTCGAGAACCGCTGGACCGATTTAGGTAATTTTGGTATTGAAATGTTTGTATTAGACCGCAGAAGGTTTAGGTAGTGTAAAAACACGGAAATATTGTGATTATAATTAGAAAGCAGTGATTCTTTATTCCCATACAAATCAACTTGACTTGACAATGACGTGACGTTAATGACGGCTGCGTTCCAAACGCATTGTGATTTTATAAATTTATCTTGGCGTTTTGCGTGTTAGGCAAGTTAGCTGAAAAGTGTTTTTTTTTCTCATACATTGTTGTGGAAATTATATGAAAACGTATTAAATCAATATTAGTAATTATTCCGTTAAAGAATAACAAAATTTTGGTCGAGACATTTCAGATAAACCGGCAGAAATAACACTAAATCGGAACGCACACATACAATAATAAAGGTATCTATACACATGGTAATCGGTCGCACGATTAGAGTGAGCTGGAGCGACAGAAGTGAGGCAAGACATGTGTATCCTACTCTAACTATCGCTCTGTCTCTCGCTAATCGTGCGACAAGTTGATTACGTGTTTTTAAATAGTATTAACAGACGTTCGAATATGGTATGCACCGTGACCTTGGTCTGCTTCGACGAAATTTCTATGGCAGATCCGTCCACACGTTCGAACTTGGTCTGGACCGAACCAAATCCGGAGGGCAAAACCTTGGTACAAAGCGAACCGTCAATAATAATAATAATGTCCGGCGGACCGCTATACACACCATCGAATATGGTTCGGAGCGAACAAGGTCACGGTACGGAGCGTACCAAATCCGAACGTCTGTTATAGCTACAAATACTTCTCTAGTTATCTTCTAAGTAGTCTGTGCTTGATTGGTCTATGGACTGTGCTCTGGCAAATATCTCTTGATTTTGTGTAAAAATTGTTTAAACATGCTAATTTTGGTTTTGAAATAATTGTTGATGTTCAGGGAAGGTTTAAGAGATGAAAAATTATAGAAATTATGCGAAGAAATGGTAAAAATCAACGATTCTCTTTGTTCACGAGCGTTGAACATAGATACGTACGCAACATCAGCATAAAGATTTGGGACAAGAAACTGCACAGTAGCACTGAGCGCGAACAAAGTGCGATGGCTGTTTCGTCGACTTAACAAAATACATAGAAGAAAAGGACTATGGGTATTCACGCACACACATGTATAATTTGGTATAAAATATGATGTTAACTGTAAATAAATGTCAGGATTGCCACTGAGAGCCACCGAGTTCGGACGCCTACGCCTTTCCACCTCGCGCATTTCGCCTACTTATTCTCCGAATAACCCGGGAAATAAAGCGAGCGACTGCATCACCTCTGTCGGAGCTTCTATAAACGCATATCCTGGAGGCGGAGGCCAAGAGGGAATGCGGATATAGACCCGCCGGCAGAGGCTAGCGTCACTGGCCCTTCGTCGCCCTGATGGGCACAAGAAAACCTGCGGGGGGTAGGTCGAGATCGCTCGATCGAAACCTACCCTCCACCAGCCGCTCGGAACACCGAGCCCCCGCTGAACAGCGTGATACCTCCCTCCCACTACCAGGAACCAAGATGGGCGGTAGTGAGGAAAGTCACGTCGACGTCGTAGCCTACGACTCGACGCTCATCGGACCACCGCAGCCTACGACCGCCGACGTCGAGTACGCCGAGCAGCCGATGCTGCCTGAGCCGAACGCGCGACCATTCTCGCCTGTGTCGCCCGCGCAAGAGGCCACCCCCATGGAGCAACTGCAATCAGACACCGTTCCGATTGCCCACTTCATGGGTACAGGCCTCCCCTCACCGGGTCTGAGGGCCTGGATGGTCGCGTTCGTCCGAGTCACCAGCCACGAAATGGGGCTGGAAACCGAGCTGCACCCCGAGGACGTGGCGTTTATTGACTTCCTGAGGCGCCACCCGACCACCCTCAGGCCGGAAAAGCGCCCCAGACCGAGCCCGCCCACGCCCACGCAACAACAGGAAGCAGCCGCCAAACGGACATGCCGCCTCCCAACGCCGCCTACACCAACCGCAGACCAGCGACCCTGGACAGCTACCTCAACGCCGAGTGCGCAAGCGCCCGGCGGAGAGAGGGATGCTGCGCGGAATCTCTTCCCGCAGCAGCCTGTAGTCCAGGGCGCCGCTCAACCGCCACCTACAACAACCACGGCGAAGAAGGTGACCTTCGCCTCGACCGCCGCCGCCGCCGCTGCCCCAAAGCCCGCCCCACGGAGGAGCCTGGAGTCAGCCGCCCAGCAGCAGACAAAGAAGACGCCGCAGCCCCGCTACCCCACGATCGTGGCCCCCGTTCTGCCGAACTGGGTCAGGGTCGTGGCGGAAATCGCCCAGGAGCTGGGGGAGGCCCCCAACTGCAAGGCGATGGGCAGTGGACTGCGTTTCACCCCGCGGAGCGAGAGGGAGTACCGCGCGGTGGAGCGCCACCTCGACGCCCTCGAAAAGGCCGGAGAGGCCATAGAATGGCACCTGTATCAAATGGACAGGGAGAAGAAGATGAAGGTGTCACTCCGCGGCCTCCCGGCAAACACACCAACGGAGGACATCGCCGCCGCCTGCCTGACGCTCGGCCACCCGGTCGAGTACGTCAGGCAGATCAACGCCAGAGGAGGGAGGAGTGGGTGCACCTACTTCCTCCAACTGGCAGGGCACCCAAAGGACCACTCCGGCATCATCGGGCTGCGGCAGCTCCTGATTGGACCGGAAGTCAAGATTGAAGCCTGGCGGGGCAAGAAGGGCCCCGCACAATGCCACAGGTGCCAGGGCTTCCGGCACCACTCAGAGGGCTGCCACCGCCCGACCCAGGAGCGTGCAGGCAACCTGCGCCAACTGCGGAGGCCCCCACACGGCCAACAACACCAAGTGTCCGGTACTCCGCAAGGAGGCCCGGAACACAAAGGCGGGGACAGCGGCCCATACCGCACCACAGCGACCCGGACCAGAGACGAGGGCCTCGGTGAAAACGCCATCGGTGGACGAGTCGGCGCCAGCCACTCTCATGGCCCCGGCAAACGCCCCCACGCAGAGGGGCGCGACGACCGCACCGAGGCCCCCGCCCAAAAAGAAGCCAAGCAAGAAAAAGAAGCCTAAGAGGGCCACCCAGGCCCAAGAAGAGGCCCCCCCTCCGGCCGTACCCACGCCAGAGGAGAGCCCCCCCTGGACGACGCCAGGGCCCCAGGGCCCCCAGACGTCGCGACCGCTGGAGCCCGTCTACCGCTCCACCCAGCACCCGAAACTGCACCAACAACCCTGATTCCCGAGCCCACCCCGGGCCCCGACGGAGAAGTGGATTGGGTCAAACACTGGGTCCAACTCCTTCGCCGCACGCAGCATCATTAATAAAAAAAAAAAAAAAAAAAAAACAATTTTAGGACAAAAAAAATTCAGGACTTAAAAAAATAAATAAGTCCAAGCCATGACAAAAAATCGGCTGTCGGATAGCCCCATAGTGGCGCCTATCCACAAGCCAGTCAAGACCAGCCGATACAGCCTTCGGGCTTCGGCAAAAGAACCAGGTCAAAAAAAATAAATAAATGTCTTTTAAGTTTGGATTCAGACCTTACTTCATCGACCAGGGTATAATCCTTCACTGTGGCCAAGACACCTTAGCCTTAATCAACTGCATGAGTCTGTGCAGTTGGCAGTGAATATCCAACCTATTACCCATATCCTTCCAACCTTCCGTCTGTATCCCGTAGGTCTCATGGTGCAGACATCCTTCGTATTTATATGTGTATATATCAAATCTATGATAGGGCTAGGGAATTAGGGCTCTAGGGTTGTTTAGGGCAATAGGAGTTAGGACTGATAGGTTACAGCTCTCCTCATAGATTAATTTAGTAGAATTCCCTCAGGATTTTACACTCTTTTCCCATACAAAATGTTGCGAACTGTCAAAAATTAAATGTACGCGGTACAGTAGAGCCGTATCCCGTCCAATTGAAGAACGTATTAAAATAAGGGTTTTGAATCGACAACATATATCCAGAACGTAATGACCAACGCATATTTCCAATCTTAGCAATGCTAAATAGTGCCAATGATGACATATTTGGGAGTTGATGGGTAGTTGTCAAATATTTATAGATGTGTTCAGAAATAATAACTTATGTGTAACTGTAACTGTATGACCTATCGATCTGGTGAAAAAAGGCGACGACGAGAGCCCGGTCGATTCCGGCGCGCTTTCACGACTCAGTTGGGCGGGCCACGGCGGCTATGGCGCGACGGGAAGCCCCGGTGACTGTGAGTGAGAGTCCTGGTGCCCTTCTGTTCCCTCGATACTCTCCCGACCCGGCAGGCACGATTTTAATGATATTTGTGTTATTTATTAATGAATGTTAAACATACAACTGGGTCCCTGCAAGGTGTGAATTGACATCTGGACCTGGTAGATGGCGCAGCAGTCGGTATGTCACTGATCTCCTCCTAAACGGCAGGTACGATTTTAAGGATATTTTTTGTAAACGTTCAAGTAGGTCCCTGCAAGGCGTGAATTTACAACTGGACCTGGTAGATGGCGCTGCAGTCTGTATGCCACTGATCTCCTGCGAAGTGGCAAGCACGATTTTAATGATATTTTTGTAAACGTTTTACTGGGTCCCTGCAAGGCGTGAATTTACAACTGGACCTGGTAGATGGCGTAGCAGTCGGTATGTCACTGATCTCCTCCTTAACGGCAGGTACGATTTTAAGGATATTTTTTGTAAACGTTCAAGTGGGTCCCTGCCAGGCGTGAATTTACAACTGGACCTGGTAGGTGGCGGTGTAGTCGGTATGTCACTGATATTCTCCTAAACAGCAGGGATGAATGAAGGGATTTGTCACTTTCAGTTGTTAAGGAGTACCTTTGTTTATTTGTACAGGCTGTTTAATTATTAGTAAACAGTGCAGTATATATAAATGATGATTCAACCGTAGCTTCGTCAGAAGTAATTATATAATCTCAAAAAAAAAACATAATGACACCTTTCCTTGCTGTACTTACTACTATACTAATTTAATATTACAGTCCATTTTGAATTTATAATCATAATAAGCACAATTAAAGGTTTGAATCTTATATCGAAAATTCGAAATAAATAATGCTCCCCTTACAAAACGCCAACGTTAGGGCAGTATTTGTATGTTTCCCACCGACCGCGTCGGTAGCTGCCGCCTCGCAGTGGATGCACGATTCATTCAAATATAAAAGGTAACTACTGTATAGACGGTTCAAATTCCTTTGCATGTATTAGAATGCGCGCCGGCCCGAATCGTTCGGTGGGAATCAAAAGTCTGTTGCGTCCACTAGCAATAAAAACAAAACCCGGTAGATCTGAGTCGAACTGCAGTCGGTTTCCAGAACCCACCAGACGTTTGAGAGATTTCTTAAGATTTTAACGCTTTTTTAAACAACCAAAACAAACCGTTTTGATTTGGATGGACCGTTTTTAAGGAAATTATACAATTTGACGCTGATTTTCAGAGCAGGACGACGTTTGCTGGGTCCGCTAGTACTAATAATAAATACAAATAGTACGGAAATATTTGAATAGGCAATTTTTTCGTCTATCACAATTAAATAATGAAATTATGTTATTTATATAGTTTTGACTTTAAGATAAACGAATATAATACTTGGTTATAAAAGAATATTTGGTTATAAAAACTTAAATAAATATTATGGATTTCAAAATTAAAGTCGTAGTTTTATTATCTACTTATGTGACCGGAAACACCGACCACCATTTTTTTCTCGTGAGTGACGTCATTACACCATATAACCATAAGCGCGAGCGAGACAGAAATTTGCCTCTTTCTTTAGAACAGGTGAGATGGGACTAAGTATTCTCACAATAATGGATAATTTTTACTTTCCTCGTATTCGATATGAAAAGCAGAGTGTTTAACTCGGGTGAATGTCAACCATTTCTGACTCGAACCATATCTCGTCAGAAATGGGTGCCTTTCAGCTCTTGGTTAACAATCTACTATTCCGCACGTGTATCGAACGACGTTTTTTTAATACAGTTCCGAAAAAATAGGAAGAACCGCAAGTAAGGAATTCAAAGTAATATTAAGTCTCTAACATCATTGTAATACAGTTAAAAAATAATGAAGTTGTTCAAAAAGCTTTTTTTTTAATAGTCTTATCTTATTAATTTTCCATTGGAATAATAATTAATGGTACAATTTGTAAAATCATTGAGTGGGAAAAGTGAAAAGCACTAGTTCCCGAAAACCAACTTTCCGCACGCTAAACAGCTACAAAGTAACACTTTTTGAGCAACTAAAATTGTTATTTACTATACAAGTGCCGAAAATAGGAAATTCGCAACGAGCGGTGATAAATTAAAACACGACCGAAGGGAGTGTTTTAAATCGACACGAGTTGCGAATTACCTATTGGCACGTGTACCGTACAACGTTTTACTGTACATATGGCTCTTTAAAGTTTTGACATATGCATGGAAAGTGCTCTTTTCCGCACTAGTGCGAAAAAGTAGCACCATATGTACTGTAAATATATTTATTAGTTAAGTGACATTCGTTGGTAGATAATGTGCATTATAAGTACTCTTTTCTCATACATGCAATGAAAAGTCGTCATTACGCTATAACATGCTTAAAAGTATCACTTTTCGGGCGGAACAACTAGAGATAACTGTAAAGGAATTTCATACAAATTTAAGGGCTAGGCCGGGAAGTAATTTTTTTTAAATTAATTTGTGGCACAGTGTTACGGCGTGTAGCCATGAAAACCAAAGGTTAATTTCTTGGAGCTTTATATATTTATTCCTTGGAGTTTTTTTTATTTATTTCTTTGCATGTTTGAGAAAAGCACTATACATACCTCAGCGTGAAAAATGGTTGCTAGCCTCATAACTATCCGTCTATATGTACTCGGCTCGCAACCCCTTACTTCCCGGCCTCTGTAGTAAGGTACTATTTCCCAAACATGTTCTGAAACTTAGACTTAGTTCGCGGAAATACACTGCGAATCACAGAACGAATCACAGAAACGGGTTTCTGTGATTCGTTCTGTGATTCGCAGTGTCACGAATTGACAGGTCGGTAATGGGATTTGTATAGGATATTGCCGGGCCCCGCGCGTTGCCCCCAGGCGCGCTCACCACCTCGCCATAAATAGATGGCGCAAAGATGCACTTCTCGAAAGATATGCGTCGTGAAGGTCACCTGAACGAAATACTATTTTTCGTTGCATTTTCGAATCAATAGGCCTATACCAATAAGAGACTTACTTCTGGGCATTACGGCAGTTCATCGTTTTCGAAACAAAGGGCAAATGAGATACCAAAAACAAGAATGATTCTGGGCATATATAGGTTAATGAGTCTCACCTGGCCGGCGGCCGCTTGGGGTTGGAAGACGGCGTGTGCACCGCACAGCACTTGACGAAGGCTCCCATACACACGATGAGCAGGACTCCTCCTATCAGCACGGCCCACCACTGCTCGATGACCCAGGCCTGTACGGACTGCAGCGTGGCGCGGTTCAGGAGCAGATTCTTGAGGCGAGCTAGCGGGCCCTCGGCGTCCACGGCGCGGCACTTGAGGAACACGTCGCAGTAACCCTGCAAACAACAACGATTATTTAATAAGTCTCTTACAAACAAGCTTTTATTGCAGACTGTACTTTTGCAGACATCCAGGTATGTTGTCATGCTGTGTCAGACCGGGCCCGAGCCGGAGTCCTGCCAGAGCACAGCCGTGTTCGCCGACAAGTACGGGCTGCCCAAGGACGGCATCAGTCTGCGACCCGGCTCGCCGTGTGATAACTTCCAGGTATGTTGTCATGCTGTGCCAGACCGGGCCCGAGCCGGAGTCCTGCCAGAGCACAGCCGTGTTCGCCGACAAGTATGGAGGATTCCATGGTCTTGCACAGCATGACAACATACCTGGAAGTTATCACACGGCGAGCCGGGTCGCAGACTGATCCCGTCCTTGGGCAGCCCGTACTTGTCGGCGAACACGGCTGTGCTCTGGCAGGACTCCGGCTCGGGCCCGGTCTGGCACAGCATGACCACATACCTGGAAGTTGTCACCCGGCGAGCTGGGTCGCAGACTGATCCCGTCCTTGGGCAGCCCGTACTTGTCGGCGAACACGGCTGTGCTCTGGCAGGACTCCGGCTCGGGCCCGGTCTGGCACAGCATGACCACATACCTGGAAGTTGTCACACCACGAGCCGGGTCGCAGACTGATCCCGTCCTTGGGCAGCCCGTACTTGTCGGCGAACACGGCTGTGCTCTGGCAGGACTCCGGCTCGGGCCCGGTCTGGCACAGCATGACCACATACCTGGAAGTTGTCACACGGCGAGCCGGGTCGCAGACTGATCCCGTCCTTGGGCAGCCCGTACTTGTCGGCGAACACGGCTGTGCTCTGGCAGGACTCCGGCTCGGGCCCGGTCTGGCACAGCATGACCACATACCTGGAAGTTGTCACACGGCGAGCCGGGTCGCAGACTGATCCCGTCCTTGGGCAGCCCGTACTTGTCGGCGAACACGGCTGTGCTCTGGCAGGACTCCGGCTCGGGCCCGGTCTGGCACAGCATGACCACATACCTGGAAGTTGTCACACGGCGAGCCGGGTCGCAGACTGATCCCGTCCTTGGGCAGCCCGTACTTGTCGGCGAACACGGCTGTGCTCTGGCAGGACTCCGGCTCGGGCCCGGTCTGGCACAGCATGACCACATACCTGGAAGTTGTCACACGGCGAGCCGGGTCGCAGACTGATCCCGTCCTTGGGCAGCCCGTACTTGTCGGCGAACACGGCTGTGCTCTGGCAGGACTCCGGCTCGGGCCCGGTCTGGCACAGCATGACCACATACCTGGAAGTTGTCACACGGCGAGCCGGGTCGCAGACTGATCCCGTCCTTGGGCAGCCCGTACTTGTCGGCGAACACGGCTGTGCTCTGGCAGGACTCCGGCTCGGGCCCGGTCTGGCACGCGAGCTGGCACAGCATGCGGCGGTCGGCGACGGCCGTGACGCCATCTCCGCGGCTCGTTGGCGCGGAGGAGAGGAAACACTCGGTCATGTTCCAACGCTTGCAGATGCTGTCGCTACATTCACCGGACTTGCACAGTTGGGTGCCTGGAAGCAAATTCACGTTATATAGTTTTTTTGTATAGTTTTAATTGTGACCAATATACAATGCAATGCACGAGACCTGACCAAATATTAAGTAAAAATAATTATGTATAATGTTTTTAAGGATAGATCTAAGTAGTTCTAAGATATTAAACCAAGATGACGTACGTATGTTATGTTGCATATTGTATAAAACGACACCTGACATCTGCCAGTTTTACAGTAATTTGTAGCGCGAGCCATTGTCCATTCAAGTCCATATTTTACCTCGAGCTCTAAATAATATCACAGAAAGTTTTGACAAATCTTTCCTTCAATTATATAGAATATGAACTTCTCATGCCGTATGAGGTGCCCTATCATCTTCCCTCTTCTATTTTCTATACTATGTGTACAGTCAAGTGCAAAACATGTATTGATAATCCGCTGAAATAAGAGTTATGAGACATATTTATGAGTAAGTTGTATGTACCCATATTTTTACACTTCACTGAACTAGACGACGATAAATATACATATACAGAATGATCGGAATAACGATGTAGGAACTTAAGGAGGTCATAGACTGGACTATTAATAAGAGAATGACCCTTACATATCTTTCTCCAATCTTCGAAGGCAGGGTCACTACTCACTACCAACTAGAAACCGTTCGTCATGTGTCTTACCATTGTTGCATAGCGTGCCGTTGTCCATGGCCGGCGGGTCGGGACACAAGGCTGACGATCCGTTGCAGAAGGAGGCCTGGCTGCACTCTGTCGCTTCACGACACGTCTGATTCTCGGTTAAGGGCACAAACATGCATGTTTGCGCGCTGCAGCACGGCCCTTGCGAAGGACTGTGGACAAACATCGATTGTAATGGCAACCCTTACTTTGACAGTGTTCGCCCGAGTGAACATTATCTTTGACCATATTTTTGTTATATTTTCTTAACTAGGATCGTTTGGACTATTTAGCATCACAGAGGCTTTAACTATGGACCTTTAGTTTTATTTGCAAAATGAAGCGTTAAAGAATGTGATTTTGCAAATAATCAATTAAAGAATGTGTTACAAATAATACCCTTCACATACTCCGGGGACACTAACACGACGGCATTAAGTTTTGGAAAAGGAGGTGTCAGTTTGTCATATAATTACGTAAAAGTGTGTATGAATTGACCATGGACCAATAATACTCAGGATAGTCAATACGTGATGCCACAGTGAGGGACGGAAAGGCTCCTATGCAGCTAATTTAAGAACTGGTCTTAAACTGGCTGATGACTTGCCATAAACAACCTACTTAATTTGGACGGGTAATTGTTTATGATCCACAACATCATACTAAATCAGTTGTGGCCAATAAAAAAAAGTGGAAGTATGACAAGGACAATGAATGATATTTCCCTTTCTGTCACACTTATCGAGATTTCTACTTTTTTCGAGATGCTACCAGCTCGCTCGCACGTGGTATTATTATTACCATAGCTAGTCCGAAATCATACCCAAAGGAGGTGAAATGGGGGGGGGGGGGGGGTGAAAGTCTATATGGAGCTGCGATATAAACGAGTTCCACGCGGACGGAGACGCGGGCAGAAACTAGTGTAGTGTATAATATATGTATTACCTGCACTGCGTCCTGGCTCGCCTGGTGCACCCACGAGCTGTCAGGTTGAGGTTGCGCTCCGTCTCGTTGATGACGCGCGGGTAGCAGCAGCGGTCCTTGCACTCGAGCTCGTCGTAACCTGGTATAGACAATATTTACAGTACATATCGTGCTACTTTCCCGCACTAGTGCGGAAAAGAGCACTTTCACTAAGAGCCATATGTAAAGTAAAACGTTGTACGATACACGTGCGAATAGGTAATTCGCAACTCGTGTCGATTTAAAACACTCCCTTCGGTCATGTTTTAATTGATCACCACTCGTTGCGAATTTCCTATTTTCGGAACTTATATCGTAATAGTACATTACGTACCTAGGGCGGTGAATTCGTGAATGCCCCAGATCGCAGGTGTCTGTGGCCCAAACCGAAGTTGAGGGCCATAAATATGCGCTCTGGGGCTTTACGAATTACTGCCCGTGGAGAGTACACAATTTTACGTCTTCACCTGGCCACAATGCGAGTTTTAACGTACGCGCAGCGTGCAGTAAAACTCGCATTATGGCCGGGTGTGACGTAAATAACTATTTCATCACACTTCATGCTTCATAATGCGCAGACATACAGAGCCACATTGGTTTTATTCTTAAATTGTATCTGTCACTCATGAGCAGTTACAAAGCAGAGGTATTATATCAAATTTGAAAACGTATTTATAAATAAATATAAACTAAAAAACACTACTAAAACATGTTTAACAGAATTATTTACAGATTTAATATGTAGTTATTTAGTGTCTATGTAAAATGTTTTTAAGTGTTTTCAAATCGTGGCTGTATACCGAAGGGTCTTTGCCATACGCGCATCACGTCAAATTCAACAAAATGGACCAACTGACAGGGTGCGTAACGATGGCTATAAATATTTTTGATATAATTCTCAAGTTCTATAACAACACTTAATACTTTTTCATATGACATAGTTATTATTTTATAAAACGATAATTTGATATAATAATATTTAGTATAACATACATTAAGTACAATGCATTTTTGCTATATTGAACATTGGATATAATGCTCATTCCGTCTAATGTACAGTTGATATAATCAAGCCAGGGCAGCCAGAAATAGGGGAGCTCAGGGGGCGGACCCCCGCAGTAAAAAAAACACTCGCAACAATTGTACTATTAATGGGTAAGGTTAGGGTTCACTTGTGTCCCTTAGAGCGGAAATAGGCACTCCGCGAAGCGGGATGACGTCGACACCCTGGAGGTTGTGTTAGGTTTACGTTAGGTTTGAACGGAAAAAAGTAGTTTAGTTTAGGTAAGTAAAATGCAATTTGTACATAATAATATATATATATTTACATATACGGAACATCATTTCATTCTAAGGTTTCTTAAGGTTACAGTTTTAATAAAATTATACCGCTTGATCATTATACAATATGAGATGTATATCAAATAAGAATTATACTCTATAATGGTTATAAGAAATAAGCGTTATACCGAATGACAGTTATACTAAATAAATATATATATATTCATATTATACCAAACGTTTATTGCATACAATGAATGATTCTACCCTTTGAAATATTATATTATTTGTTTTTATACCGATCATTACACACCCCACCTGACATGTCGCAGTTTTTATTACGATTTGTCTTAATTTCATCAAAAATGTATTTGTTTCCTCGCAACTGTGATGAAAAACATTTTGTATAACACGGGCGTAAGAATATTGCAAACTCGAGTCATCAAAAGGCGTCGGGCTTCTGATAAACTCTTGTTCGCAATATTCTACTTACGCCCCTCGTTAAACAATGTACTGTTCTCGACATAGGCATCCCCCAAGGAGTGCCAAAGTGACCGGTCCTGCACCACCCGCATCCAGCCGACTCCCGCGACCGTCCCATCGTCAGTCCACATTGTAACCACGCTGCGCTTTCCAGTACGAGGTCGCTACTAGAGAACCGTTCCGCTCCAACGACCATAGGTTCTACGTTGACTGTGGAATATTGTCGCAGCTAATAGAACTGGGTGTGTAATGATCGGTATAAAAACAAATAATATAATTTCATTGGATATAACCATTTTTGATATAATTTCATAATAATTAATAATAAAAATTAATTAATAATTAATTGTTAATTTTTTATAATTTCATTTTTTTTGGTATAAAAACAAATAATATAATTTCATTGGATATAATCATTTTCGATATAATTTCAAAGGGTAGAAACATTCATTTTTTATAATAAACGTTTGGTATAATATCAAAATATATATTTTTATTTAGTATAACTGTCATTCGTTATAACGCTTATTTCTTATAACCATCATGGAGTATAATTCTTATTTGATATACATCTCATATTGTATAATGATCAAGCGGAATATTGTTTTCCGTTCAAACCTAACGTAAACATAACCCAACCGCCAGCGTGTCGACGTCACCCCGCTTCGCGGGGTGCCTGTTTCCGCCCTAAGGGGCACAAGTGAACCCTAACCTAACCCACTAATAGTATAATTGTTGCGAGTGTTTTTTTTTACTGCGGGGGGCTCCGCCCCCCCGAGCCCCACCGTCCCCCCTTTTTCTGGCTGCCCTGGCTTGATTATATCAACTGTACATTAGACATCATGAACATTATATCCAATTTTCAATATAGCAAATATGCATTATACTTAATGTATGTTATACTAAACATGATTATATCAAATGATCGTTATATTAAATGATAATTATGTCATATGAGAATATAATAAGTGTTGTTATAGAACTTGAGAATTATATGAGATGAGCGTTATTGCGAGTAATATTATATCAAAAATATTTATAACCATCGTTACGCACCCCAAAATTATCCGTTGACTTATTGCTACTGAGCGATTGTCACTCTGAGACGCAGTTATAAAGGAAAAAGCTGGTGTCGTGTCGTATCAGCAAATCAAAGGGCTGGCGTACCACAGAGAGAAATGGAAAATACTCCACCGACAAAAGGATAACTCTTAAATTAATGATGATGATGATATACGGCGTCAAGTATAGTCTTATTCCTTCAAACCCACTCACCACAGTCACACTGCTCGCCCAACTCCACAATCTTGTTCCCGCAGAACGAGCCCTGGCTGGCGGAGAGGCAGTTCCTCTTGCGACCGTCTCTGACTGCGTCCAGCACTTGGCTGATGTTGCCCTTGGAGCAAGTCGAGAACTTGCTGTTGTTGGGCCGGTCGCCGCTGGTGGCCGACGCGAACATTATGAAGTTGCCTTGCTGTCCGCCCGGACGACATTCCGACGGGTAATCGTGCTGGAAATAAAA
Organism: Epinotia demarniana; assembly: GCA_945867215.1. NCBI lineage: Eukaryota > Metazoa > Arthropoda > Insecta > Lepidoptera > Tortricidae > Epinotia > Epinotia demarniana. Next base: position 20,730,078 of record OX244267.1, on the reverse strand, counting down.
TAAATTAAAAATATATATAAGAGTCCCACCATCGAAATATTTAGTGATGGCGCCAGACAGTGTAAATAGCCAGACAGTATTTGACAACACTGTTTGTTTTTTATTAGCATCAAATAAAAATTACGAAAATACTCGGAAACTTTATCTTAACTTTTCACTCACCGGCGAGCCAAAATTATGTCCGATCTCGTGGGCCAACGTGAGCTGGCTGACTTTAGGCGGCACGCGGCTGTTGTAGTTGACAAAGGTTATGATTCCCGTGTTGAGCGAGCGCTTCGTGCTCTGATACATGCCGCCTATAGTTTCCGTGTACGTCTTGTATTTCTCGCAAATGCCGCCGGAAGCGCCGCTCGCGCTCGCCACCCATGCTAGACCTGAAAATGGAAATCGCTTTAGAATGTCATAACAATAGTCTAATGACATTAGATTTTATAACTATCCTCCTAGCCACGTTGCCACTGCTACGGTATTCTATTGATTTAGGGTCACGCGTTTCTCTTTTGTTCTCACCGTTGCCTCACAATATATCTATGAAAATATAATGTATATTCGTAAAAATCTTGACATGAATAAATTAAATAGTGATGTTCATAATTATAATACTAGAAATGAGAATAAATTAGCCATTCCCGGATACCGCCTGTGCAAAGTGAATATGTCGTTTATGGGCAACTGTGTACGATTTTACAATAAGTTACCTTCTGATATTCTAGAATTGTCAATGAATAGATTTAAGTCCAGCGTTAAACGCCATCTTATAGAGAAATCTTATTATACTATAAAAGAATTTATAGATGACAAAGAAGCATTTATGTAAAATAGCTTAGTTAAGTAGGTAGTTAAGTTAAAACATGACGTGTAAAAGAGCTAGCTTAAGCCTATTTACAAAATAAATACTTTGATTTGATTTGATTTGCCATACGAAAGCGTCAAACGGCTGAAAGCGTCGTATCAAGGTGTTAAGCTATTTATGAGCTCGTCTGTATAACAAGCCGTGACACATAATATGGTAACAGACTCGTGATTGAACGAATATTTTTTTTTGTCATAAATAAAAGTCTTATTCAGAACGCCCAACAAACACACCAAGTCTGAATCGAGTACTCTTTAAATTACAAGGCATCCAATGACCCTAACATCGAAATGGCAGTATTACGACAGTACACTCGTTTAGACCTATTTATTAGTGCTTAATTAATGAAAGAGGAAATAACCCATTACTTTGACAAAACTTGCATAAAAGTTTTAAATACTTATCGACGCTCGAATACATCATCTTAATTCTTACATCACGAAATCATGCTTACTCTCAAGCTAAGTAACAATGTTATCTTTGCAGAAACTCGCAAAGTCAATCTGACTCAGCCGTCAATTCAATTTGAAAGTCGGCAGAGGACACCGAAAATCGCAATTGAGATAGTTTTGACACCTAGAGTTTGTACTCCAGGTAAAATAAGGTTTTGAAAAACATTAATTTATAATAGCGTTTTTTTTGTTGATTTAATTTAGAGCAAATGTAAATGAACCAAAATAAAGACAAAAATATTAATACATGTTTTTTCTGACTTTCAGTAGCTAGTTAATTTATAGTTTTTTTGATGTTTGAAAATTAGTCGGATTCTGTCGCTGGGTGACTATTTAATTGATAAATTCACTAAATTTGTTTGTCCTATTTTCATTTCGGCATTTACTATTCGACAAACTTCGTTTGCCTTTTTTTTCGTTTGTCCGACACTTTAGTTCGCGACGTTTACGGCTGGTCAGTTTATGGGTTAGCTTTTGTAATTGTTTGACAAATCCATGATTCCCAATTATTGGTATACCCGCAATATCGTTATACCGACGTAACGATTCGGTTGATAATCTGTTCGTATTTTATCAAATCGGCTTTTTTATATTTGACATATGTAATATTATTCTTTATACGGAGCACACATATGTTACTAATTCATATGCTTATTTATGAAAATGGTTGTTACCTTATGCATTTTCAATATTACAAACATTAGCAAAAAGTTTAAAATTAAACTAAGGTTATCTTCCTAAAGCTGTGTTTATCCTACTAAAATTATAAATGCGAAAGTTTAGATGTTTGGATGTTTGTTACTCAATCACGCTTAAACGGCTGAAACGATTTGAATGAAATTTTGCACGAATATAGTTTATAGCCTGGTTTAAAATATAGGATAGTTTTTATGCCGGGTCCACGCAGACGAAGTCGCGGGCGGAAGCTAGTGGTAAATAATGTATATGTCAGCGGGCGATCGTAAAATTCGCCAGATCACGAAATTCCGAGGCATATCGCATACGTAAATGAAAAAAAATAAGGAGTGCGGACTTATAATCTCCAGCGAGTCGACGCCACCCCGCTGCGCGGGGTGTCTATTTCTGGTCTGAGGGGCACAAGTGAACAGTAACCTAACCGACCTAAGACAGAGTTCGCTTATGACAAGCCATTTTTGTCCGCCCTGATTATTGGCTCCCAACAAACACGGCCGCCATCGCATAGGTACGCAGCGCGACCAGTGGCCAAGAAAGAAACTACTTTTCGATGTGCCTGGTATAGAACTAGGAATATCGACGAATGCGTTGTTCTCATCGGTCTGCCGTATTGTTTATCAGGCACATCGTGATAAGCCTGGCCAACTTTTAGGCATATCATGAAATGGCGGCGTTTCAAGTTATTTCTTCCGACCTGACCCATACTAATACAGTACATATGTAAGCATTAGGTAGTAAAAAAGTGTTCGGTTCTGGCGCTTCGGTGGCCGCTGCCGCGGCACGCTCGCTACGCTCACTCGGCTCGCGCGCTGTAGGGTCGCAGTTCACCTGATACTCCTCCTCAGTTCGCTCGTCGTCGTACCTACACCGACCTGCCTTAGAGTCTCAGTAAAATTACTTTTGAATTTCCCTCAAAATGAACATTTGGCTAAACGTATGAAATGCGGAAAGTAATGATGGATAAGTAAAAAATTGGCTGTGAAACAAAAGTTGCCAAAGCCCAAATGACTGTAGCGGTAAATTTTTTTCGGACAACTGAAATATCTGGATAAAATCAAATGGTAAATGAAAAAAGTAATGAATTGTATATTCGGAGAACTCATAATAATACGAAAAGTTTTCGGACAAACTTTAAATTTTAGTGATTGCGATAGGTTACCATTGTAAATTATTTCCAAAATTGACATTTTTTACATACAAGTTGTCAGTTCATTGCCTGGACTATTGAGACATCCCCTTGTTGAAATATAAATCTAGAAAATATTTTGAGATTATGATGAAAATATTTATCTAGCGAAATTGAGTCTTAAATCCTTGCACATAAATCAGGGCAGGCGACAAAATCGATAACATACTAGTACGAAGTTATATAAATGCTAGAGCATGGATTAGTCACGATAAAACAAGAAGGACGGTAGTAAATCAAGCTATTAAAATATTAAGACAGGCGGAGAAATAAAATGTAACTATCAAATGTAGTAAGATAACTCAAACCAATGAACAGTCGACGTCAAAGATATGTTAACACTTTTGTATATTTGACGTCGACTACACATGTACCTACTCACTCTATCTTTACATTAAGCATATTATAAACTTCGTTAAGATTACATCTGCGCGACATAAGACACGTACGCACCAAAACGACCTTGATGCGAGCAAAAACAGTTGGTGAGTAAACAGAAAAAATGCTCCATTATAAAAAGTAGGCATTGCGATAGTTTTTTCTCCTCATAAACTTTAATTATTTAAGGTTTGCCTACAGGTACAACGCCATGTGACTTAGTAACTAAACTTGGTACAAAAAAACCGGCGAAGTGCGAGTCGGACTCGCGCACGAAGGGTTCCGTACCATTAACTTAAAAACGACAAAAAAACACGTTTGTTGTAAGGGAACCCCTTTCAATATTTATTTTATTCTGTTTTTAGTGTTGGTTGCTATATTACAGGCAAACACAACATGCACATTGACTTATGCTAAACAATGACTTTATGCGTGGAGCCCTGTCGAAATGCTAATTAATCTAAGTCTGACTCATGATTCATGATGCTCTAGAATAAGATAATTGGAAACAGAAACAATAATACGTTGTTTTCGCCGGGAGTTCTGAGTAACATGATACATCGTGGATAATGATGTCACCGCGTATGTTTATTAAATAAACTTTAGTGTATCTTCTATTTATTTCGTTGACCTTTCCTCGAAATTGACGGGAAGAAGGAATTTCACAACGGTAATCAGAATGCTACGCATAATCAATCAAAATAGTTCTAGTAAACGTGCAGGTTAGTAGTTATTGAACAATTATGTCTTATATTGGGTAATGAACGATTCTCTGAACAAAGTTTCATTACGAAATGTATTATAATCAAACGTCAGCCCAACTAGCACATAATAACCCTTATATCATTCTTATATCGGTTCCAGCCAAGTGTTAAGGTGTTAAGAATGCTTGTAAGAAAGGTGTTAGATGCTGCTCTAACGGGGGCGCTTTGTTTCACCTATTTTTTTAATTCCTATTATTGGAAGTCCGAAAATGTTCGTCATAAAATTTTACGCCATAATAATCGTTAGTCCTAATAATTCTTGATCCTAACGATCGTAAGTCATAACCATTCGAAGTCATAATGACAGTAATCATAAGTTTCACAGGTCCTAATTTTTATTTTCCTAATTTTTTTCGCCATAACACTCACTTGCCCGTTTTATTTCAATTCATAATGACACTAGTCATACATTTTTTAATCCTAAATTTGTTTTTCATAATATTTCTCATCATAAATGTTACTTGGCGTTATCGAAGTAAATAAACGTGTGGTTTTTTATCGCTAGGTACAAGACTAGGTCACAAGACTCCAGCTAGACGTCTCTACATTGACACATCGACTCTACATTGACTCTACATCGACTCTACATATAGACTCTACATATCGACTCTACATTGACTCTACATATCGACTCTACATTGACTCTACATCGACTCTACATGTAGACTCTACATCGACTCTACATATCGACTCTACATATTGACTCTACATCGACTCTACATTAACTCTACATAGACTCTACATTGACTCTACATATTCGCTCTACATCGACTCTACAGACTCTAGCCGCCTGTCTGTGCGGACGTAGCCTAAGGCAGGTCCGTGTAGGTACGACGACGAGCGAAGCGAGGAGTGTTAGTTGTACTGCGACCCTACGCGCGCGAGGACGCGGTTTTTTTTGATAATTTACTTAGCGAAAGCTTTTATTCATCAGGAAAAACAAAATTAGGAGTTAAAGTATGTTCTTAGTTATGATATTAGGACTAACAAAATTATGATGTATGTCCGTTATGAAGAAAAATGTTATGATTAACAAAATTATGCCTTCAAGCAAGTTCTTAGTAATGAAATTAGGAAGAAAAATTTTAGGACAACTGATCATTATGACTTCCAATGATAGTGACAGAAATTTAGGAACAAAAAAGTTAGGACGAAAAAAATTAGGACTAGCGATTATTATGACTACAATACGTTAGTACAAAAAAAAATAGGATCATGAATTTTATGGCAGCCAATATGGACCCTGCTCTAACACCTATATAACCACGAAAGAGGCCCACGTCTTACAGGTTAAGGTGTTAGAAAGTAGAGATGCAACGGATATCCGGTTGCTATCCGGTATCCGGCCTATCCGGCCATTATTTTACTATCCGGTCGAATACCGGATAGTTGCGCACTATCCGGCCGGATACCGAATAGTGATTCTGTTTGGTATTTAACTTTGAAAAATGGTTAGTAATACTAAAATGTATCTATTCAGCAAAATAGACGGGCGCACGTGTACTGCATACGAAATAGTTCCGTACACTGACCTAATAAAACTCTTTTCTTGCCTAGAAAACGGTCCGCGCGAACCTACAATACGTAACAGGTTGAAACCTTCTCGACGCTCCTGCCGTCAAACATTATATAATCTGTGGCCAAACTAAAATGTAGGTATCGTTTGGCCGGCCGAATATTCGGCGGCCGGATACCGGATATTCGGCCGTTGATCAGGCCGAATATCCGGTATCCGGTATCCGGCCAAACAACTATCCGTTGCATCTCTATTAGAAAGCCTTTAGAGCAGTGTTATCTGACACCCACAGTGTTTACCAACGCTCTCCAAACACCGTAGTAACGCTCAAGGGGTTAGCTGAGAGTGTTGTAACACTCTTGCGCTTACCCAGTTTCAAGTGAGCATATATCTTACTCTTTTCTTTACTATAAAATTATGAGACAAATATAGTCTACCGACAAAATGGCGAAGATTATTGATATATGTGACAGGAGTCGTACTAATTGAAAGTGTATTAAATTGGATGTGTATGTGAAATTAAGAGGGCGCGTACCGCCAGGGAAAAATCAGAAATGACCCGCGCGCCCCGCACCTGCCGCGCTGATGCGTCTATTGCTGCCCCGCTCCTTCTCGCATAGTCATGCCCCAACAGTCAGATGAAACATGATGAATACCTATGAATAATAGGCATGATGACTCATGTTCAAATTGATAACGTAGTGATGCTAAATGTATAGTAAACCATCAAATTACCGTAATAAAGTATAAATAATAAAATATAATTAAAATCGTAAAAAGATATGAACCTTGAAAGTTTAGATTTTTTTTTTATTGTACAAGAGTAAATTTATAGGTACCAATAGAATCCTTAGGCTTTTACAGAAACAAAATTGTACAACAATTATGTACTTAAAGGCAGTATTCCGCGAATTAAACAACAATTTAAGAACCTGATTTTCCATACGACGATACATGTAGGTACTTAGTATTAACAAATGTCGGCTGTGACGTTACGCCTGTCTGTCTTTCAGTATTAAGCGTTTTGCGCTGCCGCCAGCGAGGTTAATCTTTGTCTCAAATTTTTGGGTATTTATGTTCTTTAATTGTAGTTCCTCCAATACAAACATTTGTTCCTGTCCAAAAACTGGTTCAGTAATACAGTAATACAGTCTTTATTGGTAAAAATGTTTTACACGTCAACACATTTTTATTAATTACAAAGTAATATATATGAACTTAGATCACTAACAATACAATTTCGTATCATTATAATAACCCCTTTTAGTTTTAATTAACCATTTTGCGGTGTGGGATCAATGATCATTTATAAAATCATCAATTTTATAGTACGCTTTTTCAATAAGCAGTTTTTTTAGTTTTGTTTTAAAAATATTATCACTCAAAAAACATCAAATGACATCATAAAAAAATTTAGTCATCATCCCTATTATAAAAAGTGGGAAGCAAGACAAAATCTGTACCTATATTTGAAGATATTATTTTCGCTATTAAGTCAGAGTTTCGAAAGCTATAACTGAAATATGACCTTTAGGGTTCCGTACCCAAAAGGTAAAAACGGGACCCCTATTACTAAGACTTCTCTGTCCGTCTGTCTGTCTGTCACCAGGCTGGAACTCAAGAACCGTGATAGCTAGATAGTTGAAATTTTCACAGATGATGTATTTCTGTTGCCGCTATAACAACAAATACTAAAAAACAAAATAAAATAAATATTTAAGGGGGGCTCCCATACAATAAACTTTTTTTACTTTTTTATAGATAATGGTACGGAACCCTTCGTGCGCGAGTCTGACTCGCACTTGGCCGGTTTTTTATTTACTAAATCACGTAAGGGTTACAATGGCTAGTAAAAACCTAAAGCAAAAAAAAGCCATAATCGAATTAAAACTTTTGTGAGACATGTCTAAAATACTACTAATAAAACCACGGTTAAATTCACGTATTAAATGTCACGACAGGCGACATGTTTCGAACTCTTCGGGAGTTCTTCTTCAAAACAATCATCGAAAACACTCATCCTGAAGAAGAACTCCCGAAGAGTTCGAAACATGTCGCCTGTCATGTCATTGAATACGTGAATTTAATTGTGAATTTATAAGTAGCATTAAAAAAACTGTTATATATTATGAAACCTTCGATCATGTCTATGAAAGTCAGATTTTCAGGCCACAGTGTTGCGGCCAAATTTTTCAATTCTGATCTCGGATTCCTGCTTGGAGACAATGGAGACGCTCTGGCCCTTTAGTTATCAATTTTGAACATACTGGTAGGTACTAAAGAAAAACTGCTTAATTGTGTTCACTTTTTTTAATATAAAAATGACCAAGTTCGCAGGCAATAATTGTTGGAATCTGCACCCTCGATAACCCTAAAAGCGACACCCGTCATGACTTCAAAGAAAAACAATGTCAATAATGTCACTACGGGCGACATGTTTCGAAATCTTCGGGAGTTCTTTTTCAGGATGAATGCTTTCGCGGCGGTGTCGCTTGAATCACGACAAGATTCAAGCGAAACCGCCGCGAAAACACTCATCCTGATGAACCCCCGCAGAGTTCGAAACATGTCGCCCGTAGTGACATTTAATACGTGAGTTGAACCTTGTATTAGTATTATTTCAACATGTCTCACGAAAGTTTAAATTCGAAAAACAATGTCCGCCATCTTGGAATTCAAAATGGACATCATTTCTCGAAAAGCCTGAAAACGTATGTTGTTCTTTAAAAAAAAACGCGCATCGTAATTTACAACAAATATTTCAAAAATCCCCCGTGTGGTGTCGGGTTAGAATTTCACCACCCCCTTTCTTCCCGTGGGTGTCGTAAAAGTCGACTAAGGGACCAGGGTTGAAGTGTGTTGTGGGCGATGGGCTAGCAACTTATCACTGCAATATCACATTTAGTCGATCTTTTATACCCACATTTATGCTAAAAGTGGCGCTGGAACATACGTTTCATGTGCTCTGCCTACCCCTTTTGGGAATAAAGGCGTGAATGTATGTATGTATGTATTTCAAAAATGAAAATAATGCGACCACTTTTTGAATTATTTCCGACTTCGAATTCGTATCTAGAGACCGAGAGGACATTGATTTTGAAATTAACCGGATTTATTCTCAACTAGCGATCCGCCCTGGCTTCGCTCGGATACTATATTAAATTATATTATACATATAAACCTTCCTCTTGAATCACTCTATCTGTTAAAAAAAACCGCATCTAAATCCGTTGCGTAGTTTTAAAGATCTACGCATTCATAGGGGCAGACAGCGGGAAGCGACTTTGTTTTATTATACGAGTACTATTGTTGTAGTTATAGTGATAATCTTTCATAAAGTAAATACACGCTCGACAGAAAAAATGTTCGTGTAGTTTTGCATGTACTGCACAAATTATTCTAAGAAGCCGGTCGCCGGCCGATCGCTGCGTAATCTTATGGTTGTATTTTGAACTTTAAGGTCTACATGTTAAGGTCGACGTTTCAATATATGATTTCAAAATATACCAAAATATCTACTGGAATGTAATGATACATTCATTTACTGGACGAATATACTGGGTCACAATATTATTGAAATAATTATGTTAACCGTGCTGTCGTGAGAGCACAGAACGTAGTCCTCTCGTCTCAGCGGAGCGATTGCGATTGACTCCGCCCGCGAACGGCAACAGAAGATATACTAAACTGCACGAAACATGCGACGGGAGAAACAGTATCGCGCTAAATAAAAAAGACTTATACGCCAAATACGTTATACCTCGATAAGTCTGAAAAGGGACTACATAAAAAAACGCCGCTCGTCAAATCACTAGGCAATATCAAGTTTTTACGTAAATTATATGCACGGGAACGGCACACAATTGAAATTAGGTAAAAATAAGACATGTTTTGGCGATTGTTTTCTATCGAGGCAATTTTGGTTTTGTATGGTTTTTTTCAGACAAATAGATTGCAAATATGATGTAGTTTCTGTATGTTCATTTTCCTGGCATTCGCTTTAGTTTGTCATAGGTAAATATTCAATTTAAGAACTCCGATTTCGCGGAGCGCCCCCTCTTAAGTGAAAACAATAATGCCCTTGTAATTTTACGGTAAGTGTATACCATGTTTCCCATCTCAATTTTAACGCGCCCAGGATTTATTAAAGATTTCTAACAAAACCTATGAAGAATAAAATAGACACCTAAAGTTTTTATCATTTTCTATTCTTGTTTCTTGGCCAGTGGCATGTTAAATTAAGTGACATCCATAGAATGGCAAGAGTAACATACATTGTGAAGTATTTTGATGTCAAATATTGAATAAACCATCAATTTGTAGGTTAGAGTTCACTAAAACAATGGCGAACTTATATTAAAGCTTTAGGCGTCAGTTAACTCATGTATAACGCTTATTGAGTTACAACACCCTTAGTCAAGAATATTGTGCAGGCTTTGCCTTTATAACGGTGTAGTTCAACACTTCTAGTATCTTGTGTTACAACACTCTTGACCAACTCTGTTATAAAGTCTCTGCCTGCACCTTATAGCAGATATAACACCTAAAGCTTTATAAGGCACTCCACTGCAACAACTAAAAAGCAATAAGAGTTAATGAGCGTCAGCGAGCACTCTTGTAAAGGGTTAAGCGTTACAAACAGGTTAAAGCTTTAACATCTTAAGTATAATTGCTTTGAGTAACAATCTTATAACTCTAAAACCTTTTTAGCAGCGTTCAATAAAGCTCTAGTAACACTTTGGAGTTATTTTTTTTTCTTAACTCCTCTATAACACTAGTTCTAACTGAGATAAATATAACTCACTTATAAAGGTTAAGGTTATAATAAAACCCTTAGCTGACACCAAAATGTTAGTTGGGAGATCATCATCATCATCATATCAGCCAAAAGACGTCCACTGCTGGACATAGGCATCCCCCAAAGAGTGGCAACGTCATACCATTCGGTGGGAATGGTGAGATGAACAATGAATACATTCGTTGACGCCGCTTGTTGCAAGGACGCACGGGCAGTCTTTTGGTAATGTACAACAAAAAGAGCAGGTAGAAAAGATTACTTAGAATGCCATATTGTTGCCGATGTTGGGCATTTTAGACGATCAAACGGAATAGACTCGTGTCATCTGTTTAGGCAAAGGCACTAAAAGGGTAATTATAATAAGCTTAATGTCTAGTCTGTCTGCGTACCCGTAATTCCCAAGCGGACCGATCGATACGAACGGGGTTTTTTTTTAATAATCCGCAATGGCCTGGCGTTAAACAGGGCATGTATTAGAAGATCGAAAATGAAAGCATCGAAGTACAAAATATCGAAAATCTAAATATCGAACGCTTGAATGGTATGGAGTCGGAGCACCCCACCATCCACGTGGTTTTGTCCAGAGTTGGGCATTATTCGAATATTTTTTTATTTTATTTAAATAATTATTCGAATAAACAATCATTCGTTAAAAACATATTCGCGAATAAATCATTCGGTAGCATTTTCAAATAATAAATGATTCATTCGTTATTTTATTCGAATAAATACCACGAATGATCCATTACACAAATGTTCAGTTCATTGTTTCCATAATTTTTAAAATTATTTCATCAATTTGTTTAAGCTGAATATGTTTTGTTGAATGTAGTGGTAACACACACCGCCGACACGTCAGTTAAGTTTTTCGAACTTTTCTGAGATACCAAATATATGTATCTATAAAGACAGATTTGAAATGATTGGGATATAATTTTTTTTGTAAATACATGTAACGAGGCACGAAGGTAGTTATTTTATTAGCTAATTATTCGACAATATTATTCGTGAAAAAATTATTCGTGGAGTATTTTATTCGCGAATAAATCATTCGTGGAATAATTAATTCGCGAATAATTTATTTGCCTAATTTCGAATAAGAATAATCATTCGATAAATGTATTCGTCATTCGCGAATGATTATGTTATTCTCAATCGTTATTCGTCATTCGAATAAATTTTGCCCATCTCTGGTTTTGTCTGCCCTACCCCTAGAGTGTTTATAAAAGAGAACGGAGGAGCGGAGGGCCAGCAGCCTTCGCCCGCCGTGGCGGAGCGCGGGAACGAGTGAGGCGAGCGGCTGGAAGCTGCGGAGCCGAGCGATTTTAGAATTTAGACCATTCAACCGTTCGATATTTTGTACTTCGATGTTTTCACTGTCGATATTTCAATTTTCGATCTTCTAATACGTGCCCGTTAAACAACATGTCTGTAGATAAGACGGAGGCAACTTGGCTTACTTTTCCTTCAAGTATCTTAAAATAGGCAGGCTGATGGGAATCGCGTTCTATAGACGCCGCTCCGCTGTTAGGCAATTAGGTTAACCAGTTCTTAGTAGCTATGTATAAAGTCGATCAGTTCAGTCACAGTAAATACATTAGCTAAATCAGTATCTCAACTGGTCTCTAAAGTCCTTTTTACGTCTGCGCTTCGTTCCAAACCAGTTTTGCGTACACACGCGCGGCACGCGGCATGATGTACCGCACTACCCCGACTTGAACTTAAGTTTATTACAATATATACGATGCGTGACAGCGTCGCTAAGTGGGAGTGCTTAACTTCGGACACATCCCGCTTTGGAGGTGTCAATAAGGCGATATATCCGTAGGTAACGACGTAGTTACAAATTGTCCTTGTTTACATATTAGCACAGTACGAGTATCTGTACCACATATTATATAGATATACACTAGATACCACCCGTGTGGTGTCGGGTTAGAATTTCACCACCCCCTTTATTCCCGTGGGTGTCGTAAAAGTCGACTAAGGGACCAGGGTTGAAGTGTGTTGTGGGCGATGGGCTAGCAACCTATTACTGCAATATCACATTTAGTCGATCTTTTATACCCACATTTATGCTAAAAGTGGCGCTGGAACATACGTTTCATGTGCTCTGCCTACCCCCTTTTGGGAATAAAGTCGTGAATGTATGTATGTATGTATGTATACACTAGATAACTTAAACACCTCAATCTGTATGAAAACCAACTGTGTCACTTTTTTTCTACCTACTGTGACGTCACAAGGGCGAATTAGTGATCTGAATTCCCCGTTATCCGCGCATCGATTTTGCAATAAGGCATTCTCTTAATATTCACGGACAACCGGCTACCACAACATGCGGAATATCAGTCGGACGGCCAACTCGGAGACCGCGGACACGCGAAGTAGATGCATTTGCACGATCTAGTGTATATCTATATCTGTGATATGTACTCACCTAGGGTGCCCCCGGTGAAGTCCCGGTACGTGAACACGTATGCGAGACAGAAGTCCTCGTGGTTGGCCAGAGAGTGCAGGTTCAGGAAGTTGGACACGTCGATGTTCTCCAGACAAAACTGGTTGGTCTCGGTGCCCCCGTAATGGTGGTTGCACTCAGAGTCATCAATCTGATATTAATAAAAAAATAAATAAAAATAAAAGAAGATTTAGCAAATAAAACTCATTTTCAACACAAAAAAAAGTAGTTAATTATCAAGTTAGGTGCCACAATAGGTTCGGGGCTCAGCATTTGCTGCTAGCCGCTTGTACAGCGCTGTTTTTCAGCCCGCGCCTACATCACAGGACACAAAAATAATAGCTCGTTGCAAGGGGAACATTCGCATTACTCTTAAGGCCGAAACGCACTGACAGCGGTGGCGGAGCGGCGCGAAGGCGGTTGATTGAGAAAAACGAACTAGGAATCGGAAAAGGTTTATTACCCCTTATAGCTGCAATGGAACATACATTACTATTCCCGCATACAACCAGGTAGGTCGTTAGTTTGTTCGTGGTTATAATCAATATTAACAGTATTGCATAAAGCAAAAAACTTATAACATTGTACCCATGAGGAGTTTAAAAAAATAATATCGATTTGAAAACTCTTATCTATCATTCCACGAAGATCAACACAGTTGATGATAAAAGTTAAAACTTGACGAAACACCATTTATATTCAGGCATAACTAAACAAAAACACTGAATTTCAATTTCAAAACTTTAACAAATTCTAGAATATTTGTAACCGTCAGACGGATCGAGTCATTAATTTCAAAGGGAAATTTAATCACTTTATTAAATTGATTCAGGTGAAATATATTGCTAAATCTCACTTACTTTTTAAACAAATAACAAATACAATTACGAAAGCGAATTATATTAAGTAAGATATTAAATTAAACGAGCGCTGTATACGACAATTTCTCACGCAAGAATTGGTTGTACACGATCGTGTCACTGTACAACTACGATCCGGTAAAATAGTGCACTTTATTTACTAGTTCATAAGGCCGAGATTGGCGATTGTTGAATTACAGCGTGAGGGTAGAAACGCCACACAGCTAAGTAGCAATAAAAGTTGAAGTGATTGGGGAGATTAGTAAATGTAATACAAGTTGCAAGTGTAGAAGTGGGGTAAAGTTTACTTTTTTATTAGTTCTTTGTCACACACTATACGAGTACCAACATATTTGGCGTGACGTGTTAGATTAACACTTCAATACACGACTCTCTAACAAAAACTGGTAAGTAAACATTCTGACAAGCTAAAATTAACCTTGCAACACGTGCTAAGAGACTAACTCACTTTCACTCACCACTCACCACTTCACCACTCACTCACTCACTCACAAACTCTGCTTGCAGCGTTAGGCACATGGGCAAAATCAATGGTAATACACGAGAAATAATAATTCGTGAACCAAGATCTTTCGATAGTGGCAGAAGTCTGGTTATAGTAGTCATACACTGTTCATATGAAACAAAACATAAGTAACAAAATGTAGCCTTTATCGGCTTGACTTCAAACTGGATGTTACTCTGGCGCATGTGGTCGAAAAAGACGATCCTGTATATGTAGCCGGCGGCTAGAATATGAAGCGCCAGGGGACCGATTTTTGACTTTCGAGCGCTCGAAAATCAAATAAAAGTAAATACGTTTGTAATGTCAAAATGGCAGGCACTTAGTTTCTACCAATAGAATTGAATACAGTGTGGTCAATACCACTTGTTTTCCAATTTTCTATCGCCATTTCAAAATATCATTTCATAATTTTTGACAGTTTTCGAGTGAAAGAGTCGAGCGCTCGAAAGTCAAAAATCGGTCCCCAGATCGGCGCGCTTGGAGCTACGATAGATTATGAGTATTAAGCTTTATCCATTGGAGTTCAAAGCGGGTGCTCGCGTATAGTTGAGATTTCCTGAACTCTATCGACACATTCAATAGATTCAAAATGGACTAAAAGATTTAAAAAACCCGTTCCCAGCGAGCCAGGTACAGGACGCTTTGTGGGGTATTTTACCTCGTATCTAATTTGGAATCAGTTGCAAAAGAAGATAGAGATCATTATTCAATGAACATTTAACGTGGCGGTAACTTCTTTTTTGCAAAATTGGCACGCGCTGACCGCAAACAAAGGCTATTCATGAGCTCAGTACAATGGTCATTCATGAGCTTAGTTCAAATAATCTAAACTATATACAACGCGTGGCTGCTCGTTCAGGGTTTATTATGTATAACCTATTGATAAAAAGTAAAAAATATACCTTTATCCGCTGCACTTCAAACTGTATGTTCCTGTGCTCCATATGGCCGTCGAAGCGGGTACTCTTGTAGATGTAGTTGACAGCTGTCACGTGGTGCGCGATCAGCGACAGCAGCTCCTCGCGGGTCTTCATATCCACTTCGCTCTTTTTACTGGGGTCTCGGTGCTAAAAAAAACCAATATCGTATCATCATCATCATCATAGACGTCCACTGCTGGGCATAGGCCTCCCTCAAAATGACCGGTCCTGCGCCAGCCGCGTCCAGCGGACTCCCGCGACCTTTACCAAGTCATCATTCCACCTTGTGGAGGCCTACCTACGCTGCGCTACGCTTCCGGTACGTGGTCGCCACTCGAGAAACTTTCCGCCCCAACGGCCATTGGTTGACCGCCCGATATTGCAGACCGATCAATATGGTGCCCTGTATTATATATTCATATAAACTTGTCAAGCTTTCCGTTAATGTATACAGATTTTAACGAACACGAGATGGTAGCATACAAATCTCGATAAGTATGACAGAAAGGGAAATATCATTCGTTGGCCTTTTTATAGTTCTACTTTTTTTTATTTGCCACAACTGATTTAGCATGAAGTTGTGGCAAATAAACTAATACCCGCCCAAATTAAGTAGTTTGTTTATGGTAAGAGCCATAAGCATTTTCAAGAGCAGATATATACTTACATTATGCGCCTGACAAAATAGTCAAACTTGTAAAAAGTGGATGTGGGAACTATGTACTTTTGCAGAACCAAGTCATTTTATATAACTAATACTCCCGCATATTTAAAGCAATTTCCTTGACTTGAGATCATTGACGTCAAAACATAAATCGGGAGAACCAACTTTGTTATTGGGGTATAGGGGCGTTTTTAGATTACATATTTTGTTTAAAATGTACTAAAATGTTTTCCATAAATTTGTGCATTATGAAGATAGGTACGGCGGTAAGATAACTTATCTGTGGTTTCCTCTTTGTCTCTAATAAGCTTAATTATCATAAAGAAATAATAACTCGTTCGTTCATTAACTGACCACCTGATATAAAAAAATTAACTCTTTTTTCTATGATAGAATAAATTTTTGTTCAAGGTGTCAATTACTGGCCACCCTTCAATAACTGTCCACGTTATACTAAATTGTAATGTGTTTGAAGGGGAACAGATATCATTTATAGTATGAGGGGGCCAGTTATTGAAAGGTGGTCAGTTACTGGCGATGTACCCTATTAATTCACTAAAGCCATTTAGTGTTCATTCAATAATGATTCTCAAGTGAATATTCTTTTGTGATATTATTGCAATAGCTAGCGGTGTTCGATATTTGGCGTGAATAGCCCTCACAACTTAAAGCTACATAGAGAGGGACAACATCATATGACGAAAAATCCGAGTGGTATTGCCATGCTGGCGGTTACCCCATTTACTGTCTGTACCTGTACCCGGGACAAGCTATGGTAATAAAACCACGTGCGAGCGGCATGACAGAAAGAGAGATATCATTCATTGTCCTTGTCATAGTTCTACTTTTTATTATTTGCTACAAAAAATCAAAATTATTTATTTCATATTAACTAATTTTTACAAGGTTTCTCGAATGCAAGGAGCATTAAGTTAAAAACTTGTGTTAGGAGGTATTCGCTCTTTCATACAAAGTTTTTTGAAAGTACCTGATTTAGTATGACGTTGTGGCAAATGAATCATTACCCGAATAAATTAAGAAGCTTTTTTACAGTAAGTTAAAGCAATTTTAAGACCAGTCATTAATTTAGCTGCAAAGGAGCCTTTCCGGCCCTCGTTGTGGCAACACGTATAGCTTGTCCTGAGTATTATATTTAGTTCCATGGTATTGCCTACATTTTTGTATTGTGTTACTACAAGCTCTGACTACCGATAAATTATAACCCAATTGGAATTCAATACACTGTTCCGTCTAGTACCCATAAAACAAGCCCTATTGAGCTTAATGGGGCTAGTTTGATTTGCGAATTGTCTAATTCTTTTTATTTTCAGAAAAAAAAAGTTAGTGATAAAGGACTTACATCAGGAAACCCCTCTCTGACGTGCCGCCATATGAGCGGGTCGGTCAGTATGTAGAGCGAGCAGCTAGTGCGGTTCGCGTCCTTGATCCCGCGCCGCATGCGAGAGTGCCCGCCGTTGGCCAACCGCGACTACTTGTCGTGGTACTGCATGTCCCAGAACATGACTTAGTGATAAAGGACTTACATCAGGAAACCCCTCTCTGACGTGCCGCCATATGAGCGCGTCCGTCTGTATGTAGAGCGAGCAGCTAGTGCGGTTCGCGTCCTTGATCCCGAGCCGCATGCGAGAGTGCCCGCCGTTGGCCACTCGCGAGTATTTGTCGTGGTACTGCATGACCCAGAACATGAGTTAGTGATAAAGGACTTACATCAGGAAACCCCTCTCTGACGTGCCATATGAGCGGGTCGGTCTGTATGTAGAGCGAGCAGCTAGTGCGGTTCAGGGACCGGAAAACCCGTTCATTTGCCTTACCCGTTCATTCGGGTAACCCTTTCATATGATAAGCTAATCGTTTGGGTAACCCGTTCATCCGCTTACCCAACAATAATGATAACCCGTATTATGCAGATTAACCTAATCGTTACAAGGGGTTACCGCTTACAGGAGCTGATTCGGTTTGTGTTTTGCGTGTACTAACCGGTAACCTTTCTGTTTAGGGTAAGCCTTACCCCTCTCCTCTCTAATGCCTACTTCATGTAGTGGAAAGAGTAGAATAATATAAAACGTATTTATACAATTCGCAAGGCCATGCCAGGATCATCATCATCACATCAGCCGAAAGACGTCCACTGCTGGACATAGGCCTCCCCCAAAGAGTGCCAAAGTGGCCAGTGTTCATTACAAACATGCACGTTTCTATAAAGAGTTTTTGGTTGGGATACTTGTAGGAGGAAAGGGGGGCCGGTATTTTTTTAATAATGTTTTTAAAATTTTCTTTTCGATCGTAAAAAATGCGTAAAAATAATCATGTTTTATTCTTCAACTTCTTCTCTCAGATCGATATTTACCGGGATATTAGGATACAAAGGTCAGTCATATAAACGGTTCTGGGACTTAAAAAAATTCGGTATGGTAATCGACTCGGATACCGGATAGGTTAGAAGGTAGAAGATGGCGGCGGGAGCAGGTCTTCGTGGTTATTTTTTTTTATAAAAGAGCGGAAAAAACTTCTTTAGAGAAAAGTTTTTCAAGTAAAAGATTTTGACGTGTTCTATACGTAACAGTCATTTAAAATAGGTGTTAAATGACACCACTTTGGCAAAAAAAATTAAAGTGCTGAACTGTCCCTGATAGCTCCACCCAATAATGAACTTTGAACCTCTCTAGTTCGTAAACGGTCAAGTTAATAAATATATAAAAAATCAATTAAAGCTGTTTATTTTTATGTATTCTTTTAAGTTCTTATCAAAAAACTAGTAAAAATGCAAAAAAAAATTCTAAAATCGCCTCACCCTTGCTATACGCTGACCGAGTTTTTAACGAGCTGATATTGAAGATGTATATTCAATTAAAAAAAAAACGCTTTATTCTACCACACATAAAATTAAGTAAATACATTCATTTTGTGACTTATTAAATATGAGTAACAATTTGGAGGTGTTGTCGCTGACGTGAAAGTATTTTTTTTAAACAGTTATTGTATTTTTTTTCTTTTTTGTACCGCAATATATTAGTGGTAGCCGTACACAATCTCAATTAAAAAAAAAAACACAAATCGTTGTGAAGTTTAGCCACTTGGCACACGCATACTAGAGGTCAAATTGGCTAAGACATTTTATTTTTTGTATGGATTTTTTTTTTTTGAAACCAGTCGTGTGTAGTATCATATGAAAGGGCTTTTTGAAGAGATTCTAAAAATATACCTCATTATATCATTTCAGTATTTAAAAAAATTAAAACACAAATAATTTTTAATACATATGGGCTCCTTCAGACACGATATGGCACAGATAAGACAAAGAATTTATCGTTTTATAAACAAAACAGCACAGTTCATTACAATTCCAGTAGAACTGTGTCACTTTGTTTGTAATCTTGAAAAATTATACACATAAAAAAAAAATATAGTTGGTGCATTCCTATTTGCATTATGACAGAGCCCCAGTACAATAAACGTTAAATTTGACATAATTTGTACTGAGATGACAGCTGTCAAATAAAGCAAATAGGAATGCTAATACTATAAATGTAATTATTATCAAAATTGCTTTCTTGGGGTTAGATACCAAGATATAACGTATCATTTGTGATATACTGTACAAAAAAAAATGTTGGATATATCGTATCTGAGGGAGGGGGAGAGAGAGAGAGATAAGGTCCAACCTTGATATTTTATGGCAAAAACTAAACAAACTATACCAACTGCTGAAAAGGTGCAGTTAAAGGGTTAAAGAGGTATTTTCCCGTTGGAAATATGGATACTTCGTATCATTTTATGATTAATATGTACCGTATCTGCACTACAGTTCCATAAGTCACGTCAAATAGGAATTGAAGTAGAACTGTCTCACTTTGTAATACGGAAAAAAAAAACAAAATTGCTTTTTGGAGGTTAGATATGAGGATATCACGTATCATTTGTCATATATTGTATTAAAAAGATCTGCCATATCGTGTCAGGAGAAGCCCAAACTTGCTATCACCTAAACTTGTTTCATGTTTCATGTGTTTTTTTTTTTTGTTTATTCTATTGTTGAATATGCGTGTCCTGTGTGTTTGTGAATAAATGTATCTTTCTTTCTTCTTTCTTTCTTTCTATGTTTCGAAAATTATTTTTGTTTATTAAAAAAAAATGCTGAAATGTAATGATTTGGTATATTTTTAGAATCGCCACAAAAAGCCCTTTCATATGATACTACACACGATAAGTTTCAGAAGAAAAAAAAATTTTTTTCCATACGAAAAATTAAAAAATTGTTTTGTCCCCTAGTATGCGTGTGCCAAACAGCTAAGTAAACTGTACATCGATTTGCGGTTTTTTTAATCGTGTGGCTTACACTATATCCTATAATTGACGTCATATAATTTTCTTTACTATATGCACATTATACGTGGCGCACGTCAAAATCGGCTGGCTATAAAAAAAATTGCAAGCCTAATCTATAAACTTAGTCCTAACTACAACTTATATATAAAACGCCGAATCTTCGCGGGAGCACGAGAGCAGACAGCAAACGATTAAAGGAAGTGACAATAATATGATTAATTGTACTAAACAAAAATATACCTAACTCATTCATGGCCATTTGTTGCCTTACATGTGTTTTGATTTTGAAATCTACGCTCTGCGCCACGTGACTTAACGTGCACTTTTATATAACATTACATTTAGGTCGGCGAATTACAAAGCTTTTGACAAATGCCGCACGCGCAATGCCGCCCCGCGCGTAGGGATCCGCCAAGTTTGGTGTCTTGCGCTACGATAATAGACCATATCCAGTTTACGTAAAAGCTAAAACAGCTGGCTCGTATTTAATCAGCGCTTGAAGCGATAACCCTTTCCCGGGTTTTTATATCGGTAAGCACTAATCTGAATTAATTCAAAAAAAGGGTTTGTTTATTAAGCGGTTATCCAATCAAAAGCTTACCGAAATGAAGCGGTTTTTGGACAACAGCTTTAAAATAACCCGGGTTTTTGAAAGGGTTAGGGTAAGCGGGTCCGGTCCCTGGTGCGGTTCACGTCCTTGATCCCGCGCCGCATGCGAGAGTGCCCGCCGTCGGCCACCCGCGAGTACTTGTCGTGGTACTGCATGTCCCAGAACATGAGTTAGTGATAAAGGACTTACATCAGGAAACCCCTCTCTGACGTGCCGCCATATGAGCGGGTCCGTCTGTATGTAGAGCGAGCAGCTAGTGCGGTTCGCGTCCTTGATCCCGCGCCGCATGCGAGTGTGCCCGCCGTTGGCCACTCGCGAGTATTTGTCGTGGTACTGCATGTCCCAGAACCTGATATACGATCAATGATTATTGTGAGCATAGAGAAAGATTAAGTATAAAAAAGTGTCTTAAAAAGCACCATTATGTCTTATTAATCGACGAAAAAAACGGAGGAGGTTCTCAAGTCAACGCGTATATATATATTTTTATGTATGACCACGCATAACTTTTTAGCGAGTAGTCCGATTTTGATAATTCTTTTTTTATCACAAAGGGCCTCGAAGTTGGCCCCACATAAATTTTAAATAAAAATTCCAACCCTAAGGGTAGGAAAACAGGTGATGATTGATTGTTCACTTACGGATTGAAATGTATGACCACATATGCAGAGTAATCACAAATATTGCATGTAAGTAACTAGTAATTTAGTTAGTAATTAACTAAGATAAGAATTTTAAAAAAAAACTTTTTAACAAAAAAATTAAACCGCCGAAAAAAACGGAAAAGCAAAAAATAATAAACCTTTCTTATTTAGTTTAATAACTAAGTTCCTAAATAAATCTAAGTGTACCTAATTAATTTTGGGTCGGCGCCAACTCAAAATTACTTAGGTACACTTCGATTCATTTAAGAACTTAGTTATTAAGGTTAATAAAAAAGGTTTATTATTTATATGATTGTTTGGCGCCGACTCAAAATTACTTAGGTACACTTAGATTCATTTAAGAACTTAGTTATTAAACTTAATAAGAAAGGTTTATTATTTTTTGTTTTTTTTTTAGCATATCATAAAGTAATAGCATGAGGCCTAGTAACACATTAGAGCTAGAAAACGGTTGACAAACGAGTAAGGTTCTTGCGTACATAACGCGACAGAATTTATCTTGACTACACGAAGTCAACGATGTATAAAATTAACTCATTGCGTCTAGCATAATCCAACTGATGACTTAACAACCTTCCAACATCAGTTGGAAGGATAGCTATTAGTTACCGGTCTAATTAGCAAATGATGAATAATTAGCACATAAATGAACTCCGCGAATTGAGCTACTATCCGTCACTTAATAGGCTTTATGGAGGAGTAGACTTAATTCAACTATCAATTTTCTCTAAATTGATGGCTATAAATGTGCTCAACCAGTGGTGAATAGTAAATTTAAATGAACAAAAAAACACACATGCTCACTCCACTTGCTTATTTTGCCGTATGTAAATAGATCCATGTCCCCGCCGAGGATGTAGAGATACGGAGGATATTGAATACAATAAATGTAATTCATCTTTTGTTGTTCCGGCCGATGTAATAAATAAATAAAATACTACAAATAGCAAGCTAGCGGAAGCAATTTCAGCTAGGTACCAGGATAACATAATTACCTAGGAGTGTCATCCCTCAAGCTATTAGGATGTGGCGGGGGCGAGGACGGCACGTGATGCGGGTACGGGTTGGGTGACGGCGCCGGCGGCGTCGGCGACTGGGTCTCATCCTCCACTCCAGAGTTCTGGATGCGCTCCATCCACTGCACCACCTCGTCCGTGATCCCACACCCACCCACATGCCCTGAACAAATTAACCATCATTTATATAACAGCTCCGCAAATCAGCATATTAATCACAAACTTAGAATTAAGCTTTCGTTATTCTGAATACCAATCAGCTCCCAGTTTGTCTAATACTGATCATATTAAAATACGTATTTTCAATTGGGCCAATGTTTAAATAAAATAGGATTGTGTACGCTAGAGGTATTTATACCGATCCGCATTGAAACGCGTATTTATAAAGAGTTATGAATAAATCTATCTATATTCATGTGCCCGTTGTGGACCAAAGCTTGTTAATTAATACTGAAGTGTCATTGTATGCTGTGTAGTGCAGGTTTAAACAATAGCAAATAAACGCAGTCACGTATGTGATCGCGATACAATGCAGCAATATACTCTTCGTTAGGCACTCGTTAGGCGATCGAGCACGTATCCTTTTACGTAACATCCTCTATCTCCGCTCGGTTTAGGCCCCAGATGAATATTCGAGACCCATTATTGAGGGACACGACCAAATGGGTAAAAAGGTCCTTGATTCGTACAAATTATACATATATAATAGGCAGCGATAAAACTTACAGTGGACTCGGATAAATCTACACGGCTCGAATAAGTAAACAGCTACGAAATGTAATCAATATGCGTCGAACTTTTTAAAAGACATATTTTCCAATAGGGCCAAGGTTTTGAATCGGTATATTATACAAGACATTTTTAAATTATTCATAACAAATTTCAACTTGGCGGGCGAAGTTACTCAGATCGCAGGAAAGAAAAAAAAATCGGACACCGCGACGTAGCGAAATAAGTAGCGGGACACTGACATGGAAGTCTTTTGTAACAACGTATACCTACAGGAACTTCCTCAGATTTATTAAACAAGTTTCCGCACGAAATTATAATGGCCGCAATTGTGTATCGCATACTGGTTTACTGTTCCCAAACCCAATTCTTCGTAAGTTTACATGGGCATTTTGCGGTAAAATTTTAAAAGTCATACGCAAAAAACAAACCAATACCATCTACTGCTCAGCTCAGACCAGACGTTCATTTGAAAACAAATCAGTAAGCTTGCTCGCAGTGTGGAAAAAGCACAATACGAGAAGGCTGGAAGGATTTTGAAATTAAAAATGTTGAATAGGTATGTTGTGGAGGTATTTTTCAGTCGGTGTGTCGTGTAAGCGCGCATTGGAATTTCACATCCGGCGCGTTGCATTTTAACGAAGCCTGGAGGCTGGCGGGAACGGGATGGCGGAAATTACCGAGCGACATCTCGCCGCGCTAATGCCGCCTCATTCAGATCCGATATGTGGCCATCAGGGGATTGAGCGCCCATTCCCGATCGTTACAGATTTAAACTTCAATGAAAACTAAATTTTGGTTATGCGGCGAAACTTATTATCTTTTCTATTGATGTTCGAGAGAGATAAGATGTAGAACCATGATAAAATGACAAGAATAAAATTATACATGTGTAAATTTGCTTAGTGTAAGAGTTACTGGAATTTACAATATGAATATCATGATAGTCAAAATATGGAATAGAAAAACTATCAAACATGACAGACAACAAAGAAGCTCGCGTTGTACCAAGGTAGAGGAGGGACAGGATAGGGGACAAATCATTAACTATTCAAAATAACATTGCCAAAGTATCTGCCTTCTCCTTCTCCATCTCAATCATGTTCATTCTGGTCATCAAAATCAGAAAAATAAAGAGTAGTGAGTGTTGTTTGCCATTTCAGATATTATATTTGTAGTGTTTTAACTGGCAATTCAGACAAGAGGATATATATTTGATAACAATATGATAGTAAATATAATATGTAAAAGCAAACCATATAATTTAACCCATTATTGTACTTGATAACCTGATTACAGACAGGACAACACGAAACCAATTTGATTACCATTCAACCTTTTACAATCATCATAAAATACATTTTAACGTGGATAAACCATTTTTTACGGATGCACAGAATGAGTTCATTTTGTAAATGCACGTGCAGTGCGATTTACTGTGGATCGTTTCGTTTATTACAGAAAATCATATTAAGGGTTAAGTGTTGAACATGAACTTTGATGTCATAAAGAAAGGGCGACGGGGAACGAACGACAAGTTTTAACAAGGGCTTGATGAAATATTGCTTTAATTATCAACTTGTTGGTGACTCGAATAAATATTTCGAAGCGAAGTCTTTTTGAGAAGATACACGAGGGATTTTCAGTAAGTAAAAGTGTTATAACAGTTAAAAGGGAAGCGTTAGGTGTTGGTAAGGTTCATGCATGCATTCATGTACAGTTGCGTGTAATATATATTTAAGTATCTCTAGAATTTCCAGGGAATCACTACTACGCGGTATTAGCAATAGTTTCAGAAGCTAAAACTATTGCCTGAGCGCTCCTTCCATCGAGTACGCATATTTAGCGACTCCAAATATTTGTTAATTAGCTTAAGATAACATGAACGTTTCTTATATTTGTTCTTCAAACGAAGCTGGCGTAATATGACGGCATGTGGATTTGATTAATAACGTTTATAAATTGAAAACAATTTTCATTATTTAATGTAATACCGCGCTTTTTATATGGTTTGTTATTTTATTAGTATCAGATTTGTGCGACTATAAACAGCCTATAGAAATCGTCTACACTTATGTCTGTAATTAAGTAATAATTGTGTCTGCGTTTATGGCTCAATATCTGACATTTTCATGCACCATGTTCATTAACTATCAGCCTATATCATCACTTTAAACAGTTCATGCCTTTGTAATACTTTAATCTGTACAAAATTCGTCTATGACAACTGGAAAGGACCAGTACGAAGCCTTAAACAAGCTAATACTTAGATATTTCCGACGTTATAGCACCGCCGAAGCCAGAAGGCGTACGTCTACACTCCAGACAGTAAGTTACGTGCTTGTTTGCAGAGCACACTGCCATTATCGGACGAGTCTCCATGAACGGGACTCTTGTCGAACAAACAACCGCTAACAATGCCATTTTATATTACCTCCATGACAGCATAATATTACAACGTAGTTGTCGTAAAATCTCCCGACGATTTTGGGAGCAGTACGCTTTCTCTAACTCCGAGGTCCCGAGGCACTCACCGTCAGACTTGTTCAAAATTGCGAGGACGAGGTATTTGTATAAAATAAACATATGCTTATGTAGACAGATCCAAGCCACAGTTGTGTTTTCAATATGTCATGTTTTATAGGGATATGGTTTCTCGTAAAGCTGAGTTATCAGCGCTGTAAACAGATTTCTTGTCACGAGCCCTGCGAAAATGTCCTTGCGATCAATACGAGTACTTACACAATTTGATTGTATCCTGTCGTCCTCCTTATAATTCTCGATAAATATTGTCAATAGCTACCTTGATTGACAGAATTTGGTTATTAAATTGTACAATTTAGTAATGTTTGGCATTACTTTGAGTAGATTTCGTTACTTAATTAACGGAAAGCAATCAGGCAGATTGCTTTTGCGCGCGGTAATTGTCTTCGCGGCACAAAGCTAATAATCGCAGCGTCATATTTCACCCATATACTCGTATGAAATCTTGCTTGATTCTTTGAAGAATATATAGGTATGTATAATTTCTAAGATGCTTTCCTTAATTAAAAAAGACTCACCTATGCGAATTTTGTACAGCCAACAACCGTAATGTTTACACGGATAAAGTCATAATACTTATAAGCGAACAAGACTAGAAAGAATTCAAAGGCATCAGAGCGTACATACCTAAGATATAATTTCTGTTGTTTTTAACCGACTTCAATGAAAAGGAGGAGGTTCTCAATTCGGCTGTATTTTTTTTAATTTTCATTGTTTGTTACCTCAGAACTCCGTCATTGATGAGCCGATGCGAAAAAAATTTTTTTTGTTCGTATGTATATTCTTCCAGGTGGGTCCCATTTTTTTCAAAATTCAGTTAGATGATGGGATCCATGAGGAATTGAGGGAACTCCTCAATTTTATTAGGCACGCGTGTAGTGGTTTTGGTATTTTCTGTTATAACTCGTGTATTTACATCCGGAATCATAAATTTGGTGGTGAGGAATTGATGATGAAGACCACAGATGACTTATCGAATTCCTCAATTATGTACTTAAAAGTGCAAAAGTACGTCACAGGTTCTGATAAGATTCCGTTGAAATCGGAATTAATGAAATGCCATTGGTGATGATCTTGGGGAATTGACGGAAGTCCTCAAATATTATCGGCCCGCATACAGCGATTCGGTTATTTTTTTTCTATAGTAATCAACGCATTTTCTATCGGAAATCAGTTCATGTGGTAAATTGTAAAAAAATATAGGAAATGTTCTCGTGGCTTGGCGGAGTACTAAATTGAAGTCTGTTAAAACTTTGTTTTTAAAGTAAATTATTGTAGCTTAGGTATATACTATCACTTTTACCTTACTAATCCACCATTGCCTTTGTGTCAACTGTGTCTGTGCTTTGTTAATTCTCAGAAATGTAAATGTCATGCCAAATTACCAAAATTATTGGACCATGCGCAGACACTACGTCCCCATAGGTACTCTTAATACCAACTGGGTGTACAACAATTTATGCACCGCGGGTTTCGTAAATACACGTGTTGTCAATGTCAAAGCCGTAATTACTTTGGTTCAAGCGCATACAATTATTCTGATGTTGCGAGTTTTTTTTACGCGTGCGTGAGTTCCGTTGCGTTTTTGCTTTTCGCTTCCTTCACGATGTGAACGAATTTTGTCGAGGTAACGTTGTAAAGTTTCATGGTAATGATATACTATGCATGCGTATAATAGTAAAAATACGAAAACTATTATTAATGAAAAAGTGCTTTTTGTGGCTTATTTTTTCCTTCGACGTCCACACATAAGTCAACTGACGGAATTGCTATACTACTGTTGAATACTAATCGAACCTACGGAAAGAAAGCATATCTGCTGATTGGTCTTACATTGTGTTCATTATAAATGTTCTATTTATTTTAGTTTCTCAGGTACATCTGCAGCTGGCCGGTATAATATTCTGATTATACTTTTTAAATACACATACAATTCTAGAGCGCGGTGCTTATAATATGTCATGCCACTGTTGCGCGTCTTAATAGGATTAATACTATATACGCCGAGTGGCGATTACTCCACCGACAAGAGCCCGGCTCTTAAGTTTATGATGATGAAGCCGAGAGGTCAGGCACAGAGTGAGAAAATTTATATGAAAATTATTTAAGCGAATTTTAGATTTGTCAGGATCGCGTCAAGTCAAACCGCAATAAATAATTAATTGATTTACCGCTTCCTACTATACAGAAAACTCGAAACTGGTGCAAATATACACGAAATCAGAGCTATATTTTCCCCCAAAAATGTTTTGTAAAGTAAATAAAATATCCGAAGACCCCAGTAACCGTTCAATAACTTGTAATGAAAATAAATGTAGCTGAAAACTTTACCGTTTACCGAATAACCATTTGTTTGCCGCGGGTTACGAGTAATTCATAGAGCTACAATGTTATTTACAAGCAACTTTGTGAAAATGTACTTCCACGAACATTCACGTCTGCACTGGATCCGCGTAAAATTAAATGAATTGCGGGACTGCGTCACTTTCGAAATAGTAACCAATGTATTAAGTAATTTGAGGTAACAAAATCCCTTTTATTCCGGAACGTTTGAATTGGAGCTAGAGTGGGTTTGTGCTTATGCATTCCACGAGAGTCGCATTCGGGTCTGTCGCAGCCGCAGCGATGGATTTGCAACTGCTAAAATTGAAACGGCAAAAATGCACCGCCAAACGTGGCTGTTGACGCGAAATTACCATTTCGGAACCGCCTATGGCCGGATAAATATTTAACACGTATTTGAATTAGTTTTTAGCGGCATAAAACATTGCTGGGCTTCGTTTATTCAGTCGCGACCGCGTATTTTTCTGCTACTGTGCCAAACGGTAATTAAACGCGACCTAACTGAGCTGAACACTAGTTATTCTGTGAGGTAGCAGCGGCGAGTAGGTATGGCGGACGAATTTGTTTCGTTTATACATTTCGCTAGAGGAGCGGTGGTTACAGCATGCAGGGCGGATTTTAAGGTAATATCAGCACTGCGTTCCTGTACAGTATTTATTCCGTATGGTATGTACGAGTATAACATCCACAACATGAGTTTCGCGCATTCATTGTAACATAGAGCGATTTTACTAGTGTCACTGCGCGCCGTGCATGGTGTACCTATGTTTATTACCTCTATGTTATAGAGCTGATTCAATTATGGAAGAGGACATAGCAACTCTCAAATAAAAATAAACCAAAGCTTGCTTATCGACCAGTGAAAACGATTGCGCGATTGCGAGCCCTATGGTATGGGTTTTGGAAATACCCCGCATTTTGCATGCGGTCCCTATCGACAAATGAAAATGCGCCTCTAGTTTCCGTGTAAAGTAGTGGTACACATTTAATTAGCCAGCACTGAACCAAGTTTTCCGATACACCAGCCGCAATCAACCAGTGACAGGCGCCAAATGGGATTTAACTTTGTTAAACGACCTTGCGTCGCTAACGCGCTGTCCAGTCCCACTAAGTACATACCTAATGTTGCGAAAATGGTGTAGGACCCGCGTTTGAGGCATTCATTATGGACAGCTGGGGGAATTATACGTTTTGACGTTAAGATGAGTAATTGGATAGGGTAATAACCCTCGTTCGTTGGATATAATTAATATAGTAAATTTTGTTTGGAAATGGACGCAGGCCTAACGAATGAAACGAAATATTACATGACACCTCTTAACAAAACGAATTATTTTATAAAATATTTCTTGTTTAGTGTCAATTTAACGTGGGGTGTACCTACTGCCTTTTCGGCGAAATATGTTTCGGCAAATTTTCGTTCGCAATCGCAGAATTTTTTTATTTTTCACTTCACTTCAACAAACTTTTATGGCCAAATAATTAATATTAATATTAATTTGCTTTAGGCAAAAAACGATTCGTCAAATGTCATTTGGGCAAATAGAAACCCTCAGAAGACTATTGTCGCTGCCTCTAAGTCGACTCAGCAGTAATGACATTTTCAGATTTCGCTTCCTTTATGCAGGCGGGAACACCTCTACAGGTGAACACAAAACACATCTAGATGATCGCTATTTTATGACGATGTGTATGACCGTTCACGTAGGAGCGTTAAGTTTCTACAGACTACGACATACCTTAAGTCTCCATGGGCATTAAGGTTGCGGCCTAAAGGCCTCACGAAGCTTAATGTGGGACCTATTTGAGGTTGACAGTCCTGTTACATTGTATAGGAATCCAAAGACTATGTTTGCGATCGTTAAATTAAAAGACGCCACCGTACTTTATTAACTTGGTGCCAATGGTGCCAAATCGGTGTTCTTTATTAGAAAAACCATACCTCAACGCATACTTATCAGCTTCGTCACAGTAACGGCCTCAAGAGTGGCTGTCGTTGCCTTGACAACTTGCCTTCACCGGGTTGACGGCGCGCTAGCGGCTCGTCACGCAAGGAAACGACGCACAAAACGATACACGGCTAGCATAAGAAGAACTTAGTGTTCTAATTAGAAATAGATAATCTAATCTTGCGATCGATCATGTGGTAACTGTGCAGATTGCCTAACGTGTTTTGAAAACAGTCGTCTCCTCGCCGCAAGGAAGTTGAAGCTTCGGATGCGCAGGCCTTGACGGCGAGTGGATGAGGAGCAGCGATGTCGATGCTGTGTTGATGACTTGATGAATGTGCGTTAACGTTTACTATGAACATACTGCTGCCCATCCACCTACGTCGCAAAATACGTTTGCTCTGCACCCTCTTCTCCATTCTAAACGATCCTAAATCTCCCGAATACCTCAAAACTCTTTTTCAGTATTACTGTGTCTCGAGTCCGTCAACTTCGCTCCTCTGGCAACCTTTCTTTATCTATTCCGCCTCACCGTACTGGTTTTATGTCCAACCCCTTCTCCGTCCAAGTAGCTCGCCTATGGAACAGTCTCCCTGTCAAAATTCGGCAATCTCCAAACAGGCTTGTGTTCAAAAAGGCCTTACAAAATTTATTTGCTGGCAGAGCTAAAAAATAATCTATCTAATTTGTAAGTTTCATCTATATTCATATGTATGTGTATATATGTATTAATATATGCATATTGTTATATTATATTGTACCGTATTCTACTATATTATTCACGCCATCTTTAAACATGTTAAAGAGTTTTTGTATTAAATTAAGTTGCACTGCCCACATTTTATCTGCTTTGCCTTAAGGTTGACTGTAGAGAATGCTTTATAGCATTAAGTCCGCCTTTTGTACCATAAGATATTCTGTTGTGCAATAAAGATTAAATAAATAAATAAACATAAGAGCCGCCGCACGTTGAGCCACAAGCTGCGGACGAGTTCTTTAAGTAAATCTTCTTAAAATAAATTTTGTAAAGCATCGGCGGCGGCGTACCCTGGCCGTTTATTGGCCGCGTCCGAGCCACTGGCAATAGCCCCCTATTACTTATGGCTCGCAACTAGTGGCTTAATATGCGGTAGAGTGGTCGCGGCTTGTGTACGAGTGTATGTGACGTCACTGACCGTGTCTCCTATGCGCGTACGGGTCGACGACGTCGCCCTCGCGGTAGATGACGGAATGAGGCCCGCGTGAGCGGGTCCCGTTCGGCGGGAAGTACCGCCGCGCTTGCTCGACGTAGTACGCGCCGTCACTGGCGATGATCTTGCCTTCGAAGACACCGTCCGTCACCGAACCGAACACCGTCGATTGGGGGTCGTCTGTGGACAAAAAATTAAAGATTAGTTGTCAATAATGTAGGTACCAAATGGACGTGCAGATAAATAAATAATTTGTGACATGTTCGACAAAGTGATTTTTTTTTATATAATTAACGAACCTGCCCATAAAATTTCACGAGAAATGCGACCTGTAAAGGAGACAAACACCAGGACAGCGGAATAGACACCGGACGCCGGCCGGACAGACAAACGATTTTTGGCCCAAGCTAAAGCATAGAATTTCGTTCGCTTCTCTCGCTCGTTCGAAAAACAAATATTCAACAAATATTCAGGCTCATCACACAACTATTTTCCCGTACCGGGAATCGAACCCAGGATCAGCAGATGAGGTCATGAATAATTTGGGCGGACCTCTCGCTCGTAGTAACACACATCGCTAGAATGCGAATAATAGATGACTATGGTTCCAGACAAAGTGACACCTAAGGTTCCAGAGTCCGCCACAATGGTAGCAATCAAGCGTATGGAACGCATGAGGGTAAATGTATTATCGAAATATTTGAAAACGTCCTCAGAAGACCCGACGACCTCAATCAACAACGCCACTTTACACAGAGTAAGTAGTGTTATTTAGCTGCGGCCTTCTGTAATATAGTTTTCCAGATTAACTGTCCAAACGTGAGAAGGGTGATATACATATTATCTTTGTTCCGTGTCTCTCGTATCTATTGATCCATGAAATTGTTGCTCTTAAAATGTATTCAGCTGTAGTTAATAATTTCATTGAGTTTTTATGTGGGTATAATCGCAATAACTACGAGCGTTATCTAAATGGAGTGGAAGCTGTTGTTATGCATAAACCGCAAAAGTTTGAGTATCATACTTTGTCAAATATATGTATGTTACAACAAATTGACCATTATGTACCTATAACAATTAATTCATCACGGTCATTATACAATATTCTAATCATTATATACATTTTAAGTGACATCTGTATACAACGAAGCATATACTTTTCAGATGACGGGTCGTCATTGAATATAACATCTAAACAAATTAGCACCTTATTTCGTGGAAATAATGCTGAAATGTGTACAAAAGTATCTTTGTCATTGACTGTAGGTACCGCCGGACATTTCATTCGACTTCGTTGGTCTCTCAATTCAGAAGGACTGGCTAACTGGCGTCAATTTACCACCATCCTTTTCTGTTTAGTACAGTGTGACAGAGAAGCCAATTTGCGGTAAGTATCAATAATGAATAACCGTCATTTAAACGAGTAAATACCCAGGATAAACTGCAGGTACAGTCGAGGACAATGAGATGTATACACTTTTGGACCTAATCGAATGCGGTCGCCTACGAATTGTAGGGTGTTTGTATACATCTCTTTGTCCTCGACTGTACTTACAAGTGTTGAAATTAATAAACATGATACGTAAGCACCAGTCAAGTTCTCTTTAATAATTGTTATCGTAAACTGGTCCTTCAAACCGGATACGATCGAGCGACCGATGAATATTACATTTGCCTTTGAGTACCAATAGTTAAAATGACTACATTTGTCTTCTACCTGACATTTCTTTCGGCAATAATATTAATTAAGGACAAACTAAACTCATCAAGAATCCGTTTAGACGCGTTTTATTGAGAGGAATAACAGCACGTGTTTGTCAAAAACTGATTTGTTTAATAGATCATCATAAGAACCGTAACATTTCCTTGCTCTGCTCAAATCGATGATAGGCAATTTTCTGTAGCCTGTGGTGTAGTTGGACAAGTTAGTTCACCTTATAACGAGACTTAAGTAGGTTATCACGGGCTTTTCCGCAGAACACCCATTTAAGTATAGGAGGACAACTTAGGAGACCCTTAGCGGGCAAGTTGCGAGGCGGTTCCGACGAGAAATTTGCAAGCTTAGCAGCATTGAGTGTATGAAGCACTCTTGTAACCAAAATGCAGCTAAGCTGAAAAGGCAGAAGGCAAGATCGGACAATCAATGTTATCGATAGTTCGGTAAGAACCATAACTTGGACTTTCTATTTTTAGCGGACAAGTTCGTCTAAGTTTCTCCGTATTGTATGGGATATCAAAGGAAAATACTGTACGCGCGGGTGCAGGGGTGTGCCGATGAAGGGGAGCATCGTATGATGAGGACTGACATAAAGCTTCGACCGTTTAACATGTTTCATTCGATTCATAAGGACTTTTCAATCACACCAATAGTGTTTTTGCGTTTCAAAATGGTTTTCCTTGAATTGACGCACATTTTTTCTAATCTTGTATGGAATAGGTTATCGATTTTGAAGTGGTCACAAATTGATTCTCACGTCGATATTTTTGGATTCTGATTATCTTGTTGATGGATTTGTTTCAAACCGTCGATAATCGTTACTTACATACGTTATAATCTATTTGTATGGGAAGGTTGACAGTTCTGTATAGGATGAAAGATGACGGCGCCATATTACCGGTCAATAAAGCGTGGCTGCAAATGCTACATTGCATTGTCACATTTACTACTTCGCGATAAAAATGACTAATAATCTTTTTCTTTTCTATAAAACAACATTTGGTTTTGCGAACCACATTAGAGCGTTCCATAATCCATACATATTAGAAACTACATATACAACTACATACATAATATTTAGGTGCATATAGATGACGAATTTCATGTTCCAGGCGAAGTGTCCCTCCTTCTCGCTGCAGACATCTTCTTCAGAATAGTGCAAGACGGGAAGGTTGAGGCAAGCCCGGAGGATCCAGTACTGCTCAACACGCGCCTAGGGTATGTCGTCTCGGGCAGCATAAGTGTGAGTCCTTTATGCAATTTTAATGCAGTCACTATGCATACAGTGATTAATCCTGATCTTGATTCTTGTGTCAAGCAATTTTGGGAAGCCGAGAAGGTCCCTGAAGTGTATCTCGAGACCGTTCCAGAGCACGAGCATAGTGAACAGGTTTTTCAGGAAACAACCTCATTGGTGGAGGATCGCTTTGAGGTTAAATTTCCATTAAAAATAGAATTTCAAGACATAGATCCTTCTAATTCATTCACAATTGCTTTGCAAAGATTATACAATCTCGAGCGAAGATTTGCGAAGGGCCCTGAGTTTCATAGCTTATACAGGCAATTTATACAAGAGTACCTTGATCTGGGTCACGCAAAAATAATTGATTTAAAAGACTGTGACCCTGCAGAGCAGCCCATATTTTTTCTTGCTCATCAAGCGGTCCTCCGACCAGATAAAATTACCAATAAATTAAGAGCCGTTTTTGATGGTAGTGCTAAAACTAAAGCAGGCCACAGCCTTAACGACGTTCTATGCAATGGGCCTGTGGTCCAAAATACATTATTTGATATATTGATGCTTTTCCGTACATACAAATACACTGTTCAATGTGACATACGTCACATGTACCGAATGATAGCCATGCACCCAGAGCATAGGCGTTTACAGAACATCTTGTGGCGAGAGGATGGCAAGTTACAGTGCCTACAGCTGCAAACTGTGACATATGGATTAAAAAGTAGTGCTTTTCTCGCAACAAGGTGCCTTATAGAGCTGGCCAAAAGGTACAAATCTCAATATCCATTGGCTAGTGAAGCTATCATCAAAAACAGTTACGTTGATGACGTACAGGGCGGTTCAGATACACTTCAGGGAGCTGTGCAGCTAAAAAACGAATTAATATCTCTCATGAAACTAGGCGGCTTCGACCTGCACAAATGGATATCCAATGATCCTCATATTTTGCAAGACATCCCTGATAATAAGATAGGCCTAGCCCATAGGGATATTGATCAGGATAAATCTATTGTTAAAATCTTAGGGCTATCTTATGATGCCCGAGAAGACGCATTTAAAATGAGTGGCCGTGTACTTACCTCTCCGGAGGTACCTACCAAAAGAAATTTACTGAGCTCCATTAGCAGACTGTATGATCCAATGGGCTTTGCTGGGCCTCACACCGTCAAGGCAAAGCTCATATTACAACAGATTTGGCAATATGACTTAGATTGGGACACTCCGCTGCCTTCGGAGCTAGTTAAAATATGGCAATCATTTTATGACAATTTGATAAACATGCCTAGTATAGTCATACAGCGATACCTTAATTTGACTCATGCCACTGACATACAGCTTGTTGGTTATTGTGACGCGTCAGCTGTTGCATACGGTTGTTGCATATATGTTAAGGCTGTAGTAAATGGTAAACCATACATACATTTGCTCTGCTCAAAATCACGAGTAGCACCGCTAGCATCCAAATTGACAATTCCAAAACTTGAGCTTAATGGATCCTTATTGTTGGCCAAGTTAGTGCATCATGTTGCCCTATTGCTAAAAATATCAGATATTCATTTATTTTGTGACTCCCAAATAGTACTGTCCTGGCTCGACTCCCCGACACTCAAATTGCCTGCATACATAGGCAACCGTGTCAAAGAAATTAACCGACTGACCCAAAACATGTCATGAAAATACACGCCGGGTCTGCTCAACCCAGCTGACATTTTATCTAGAGGGGCAGATCCCCAGGACATTATAAGCAACAAACTGTGGCACCATGGCCCAGATTATTTGTCAGACAGCAATGAGTATAATTTTCATTTGTCAGTAATAACACCAGCTTTATGTAGCACAAATGTTGACCTTCATGAAACTGAAAATATTGTAAATCAAAGTTCAACTGTAGATGACAAGGCCATTGATCCCTTTTATGAAAGATTTTCAAGCATTTTTAAAATGATCAGAGTTACTGTCCACATATTGAGATTTATAAAAAAATGTAAAGGTAGTGCAATTGGCTCATATTTAATTTCGGTTTCAGAGTGTAGAGACGCCTTAACTTTGATAATAAAAGGTGTGCAAAGGTATTACTTCAGCAGTGAGCTCATGTGTATTGAGAAGGGCAAGGGCATTACATCTAATTTGAAGTCACTTAGCCCATTCGTTGATTCAGCTGGAGTCCTTCGTGTGGGCGGAAGGCTAGGCAATGCCACACACTTAGATTTCTCAAAGAAACATAATATAATTCTGCCCAAGCATTGTCATGTAACCAAATTAATTATTGCTCAAGAGCACCTAATGCTCATGCATGCAGGTTTAAAACTTGTCCTAGGTAGCCTATGTCAAAAATATTGTATCATTAATTCAGTCAGAGAGGTAAAATCTGTGATAAACAAATGTTTGACTTGTTGTAAGCTTAAGGCCACCGCTAGTGAGCAATTGATGGGTTCGTTACTCAAGGAACGGATTACTCCAGCACGCGTTTTTGAACATACAGGTCTGGATTACTGTGGACCTTTTGAAATTAAACTGTCAGCATTAAGAAGTAGTGTAAAAGGCAAGGGTTATGTAGCCGTATTTGTTTGTTTCGCCTCCAAAGCCGTGCACTTGGAAGTAGTCACTGATATGACTACTGACACCTTTATAGCTGCATTAAAGCGATTTATAGGAAGGAGAGGCTATCCACAAAGTATTCATTGTGACAATGGTTCAACCTTTCACGGTGCGAACAATAAATTAAAAGAGCTGCATGACTTGCACAAAAAAGAAAGTTTTAAGAAAGGTGTCAATGATTACATGTTACAGAGGGGTATACAATTTCATTTCATCCCCAAGTACAGCCCCAACCACGGAGGTCTATGGGAAGCTGCGGTAAAGTCTGCTAAGTACCATTTCAAAAGAATTGCTTCAAATCGAATTTTTACATATGAACAATTTAATACAATAATTATTGAAATTGAAGCCATTCTCAACTCGCGTCCGCTCACTCCGCTGTCTCATGACGTCACTGATTTTTCATACTTAACCCCATCGCACTTCTTGGTGGGATCTGAGCTAACATCTGCTCCTCAGCCTGACCTCACCGATGTACCTAGCAACCGTTTGCGCTTTTGGAGGTGCTGTGAACAGATACGGCAACATTTTTGGAAAGTGTGGTCCAAGGAATATCTATCTTTGTTAAACCAAAGAACTAAGTGGCAAAAGGAAGTTCCTAATTTAAAGATAGGCATGGTAGTATTGTTGCAAGTACCAAACACAGCACCATTGACGTGGCCTTTAGGTAGAATTAGTAAAGTTTTCTATGGCAATGATGGTAATGGTCGTGGAGGTGCAAACCTCAGACAAAAAATTGCATTCGCGTGCCGTCTCAAAAATTGTAGTATTACCTGTAGAAATCTAATTGGTATGAAAATATCTATAAGATAAGTAAAATTTGAAATGTTCATTTCTATTTCTCAGTTATTTTCTTAATTTTTTATAATGTTCTAGAGAATTTAAAGCATTATAGCATCAACAGGATGTGGTTTGTTAATAATATATTATATTTTAAGTTTGTATCGTTACTGTCATGTGATAGCAACCAGAGAAGCAAGTTTATCATAAGTAACTGCGAAAAGCATTGTCTGTTTTAATTTAGTTGTCATATTTTATTGTGATCTCAGAAGATACATTTATTTTCGTTTTAAGCTTCCTCTAGTTGCTGTGTTGGTATAAGTTGTTGATACTTTATAGTATAGTAATGCACCTTCAGTGTACCTAATATAGTTGATATCTTTTCATGTGTAAGACGAATAAGTGTCATAGTTGTTTATTAGTTTGATTCAGATGCATGTACGGGCATTTCCGGCCCCCCAGTTTATGTGTGAAACACACTTAAATATTAATAGACAGTGTAAAGCCTGCTTAAGTGTCATCATTCATCATAGACTATGTATGATTTTATTCTGCTGGCAATCAGCAAAATGTCATTCCTTCCATTTTCTCCACCTCCACTCTCTTTCAACCTAAAAATGTAGCTCTGTGTTAAAATAAACAAAAGTAATTAATTTATAAAAATATGGTTTTAATTAAACATTAAATAGAACCTTTACAATATGGTACAATACCTAAGTGTCCTAGATAACCTAGATTTGTATGGCCATTTTACTGAAATAAAAGGATTTTTTTCCACTGAACAACTTGTGCTCATACATATAAATGGGATGCGATTATTGGAAGACAAACGATTTTAAGATCACTAACTCTGTATGAATGTATAAAAGTTTTTTCCTGGTGTTTTATAATAAAATATCAGGAAAAAAACTCTCTGAAACGGTCGCTGGTCGTTTTAATTAAGTGGGTTCAACTCGGGTTCGTTGACTCGGTGGCTAATCACAGAAGAGCATTATTAGGCAATCGGTAATAAATCAACTGCCGTTAACTAGAGCGGGGTCGGAGCTTGCCAAAATATAATCACCCGTGCGATTCTGATTGCATTTAAATTGATTGGAAGTAATATTAATCAGCCTACTTATATATAACAGCTTTGCCCTTAATTACTAGGATCGATCAACTAAACATAGGGTCGGCAACGACAAGCATGCGAGTCCCTTGGAGTTGCAAGCGTCCATAGACTGCGGTAACCGCTTACCATCAGGCGGGCCCTAACGCCTGTTTCCCACCGATGTGGAATAAAAAAAACATTGTTGTTATCCTGTCCCGGCAAACCTGGAGACAATATCATGGCATTTTCTTAAGGTATCTGTGTCTAAGTGTATCTAACTCTGACAAATAGCTCTCACATTAGTGATTCGCGTTCGTGTGTCGTTCGTTTGCTCAGTGAGCCCACCATTAGAAAAATGATTATATAATATGGGACCCTAACATGCTTCGGAGAAGCCCCACCATAAAAAGCGATTATCATGTTCAGAAAAAAACCGGCCGAGTGCGTGTCGGGCCATGCGCAGTGTAGGTTCCATAGTTGCCTGTCTGTATTTGTTACATCGACACGCGCGCAAGCAAATAGTGCGGTGGCGTCGGCCGAATTTGTACGAAATTTGGCCTTTTGAAGTACATTTAAGTTGGTTGAATATTACTCGGTATCGGTAACTATAACTAGTAATGTCTACTTAGCCGTGATAGTTTTCCTTTTAAAATCATCGATTTAATTTCAGCAGCCATGAAAACCCATTATCACATCACACAAATGGATCACCCAGTTCAAATATTGTTTTTAAAACCTATAATGTTTTTGAACAAGCTATCCAACGATACCCCACAAGATGGGTTTATTAACAAAAAATAAAAAAAACATACCCGCTTTACCACAGGGGTGGTATAAAAAAACTTTTTTAAGGTTTTATTGTACAATTTGTCGGCGTGATTTTTTTATAAACCCATGCCGAATTACAGCTTTCTAGTAGTACCTAATAAGAGTAATTAGGGTCACTGGTCAAACTATACTTATGGGTTCCTTGTTGACTACGGAACCCTAAAAACACATGTTTACTGGATTTTATCATAATTTTGAAGAGTCCTGGAAGGAGACTTAACCATGGCAACAAACAACAAAAAATCGTTGGTTGACCCACTACATAGCAGGTTCGCGGTGCTAATGACAGGCCTGCGATATTTCAACGTGTAGCAAATATCCAATAGCAACAATACGACACAGCTAATAAACCTGGATAACGAAACGGCCATTTTTAACCGTTAAATAAACATTAACCTTACCACCTGCCACGGCAATGGTCATGGCAGTACAACTCACGCGCATATGTTACGTTACGCCTAATCGCATACGATGCACGTGTAGTTACGCGTGTCATTCTAACGTCGCTAAAGCAATGAATGAGTCACCGCGCTGGTGTTACCTACTTTTACTAGTTTTATAATTGCCCTGTGACATGATAGTGATCCGACACGAGATTCAGTAACATGGTAGGACTGAGATAGATATTCCAGTTTAGGATGGCTGATATTATAGATTGAATTGATAGTGAATGTCTATTTCCCGAGGAATAGAATTTTTCATAAACATCATGTCCGTAATCATGAAATCTATATACGAGGGCTGTTCTGAAAATTTTTAGTTAAACAAAAACTATTAGGAATATAATAAAACTTTAATTACAATTTTTCAAAGTATTCCCCTGCTACATTTATGCACTTATGCATTCGACGGAACCAACTTTCAAAACAGGAAAAAAACTGTTCTTGCGGAAGGTCAAAAAAAAGTCGCCTGAATTCGTCTACTGCTTCATCCGCCGTCGAAAATCGTCGCCCACGTAATGATTTTTTTAACGTGGGGAACAGAAAAAAATCACACGGAGCCAGGTCAGGGCTGTACGCAGGGTGTGGTAGCAGTTGCACTCCTGATTTGCTAAAAAAATCCATGGTTCTGGCAGCCGTGTGAGCCGGAGCATTATCTTGATGAAAAATTATGCCCCGGGTTCCAGTACTTGGACGGCTGACGTTCAGCTCCTGGAAGGCCTGTGGCAAGCAAACTTCACTGTACCATTGGCTGGTAACTGTTTTATGATCTTCAAGTGGAATTAAGGCTACCGGTCCACTACGTCGAAAAAAAAACAGCAACCATTTTTTTGTTGACGCTTCGGCCGCGAACTTCTTTAGTAGGTAAATCATCTTCTTCTAAGACCCATTGCGTGGATTGCTGTTTTGTAAATGGGTCGTAGCTATATATCCAAGATTCGTCGGATGTCACAATGTAGCTCACTTGTTGTGAATCGCCTTTATCGAATTTTTTTAGCATAAATTTGCACCAATCGACACGTCTATCTTTTTGCTCCTGCGTGAGAAAATGTGGTATCCATCGAGACGAAACCTTCCGAACTTGAAGGTGGTCATGCAGAATGGTAGAAACTGCCTGGGATCCAATCTTCAGTTCATCCTGAATCTCTCGGTGGGTAATGTTTCGAGATTCCTTGATTAGCCACTCTACCTTGATAACATTTTCTGGAGTGACTGCCGTTGGCGGTCTCCCCGGTCTAGGCTCATCTTTGACGTCGCTCCGCCCACGCTTAAATTCACGGAACCAGTAACTGACAGTGGCAAGAGATGGGGATAATGCCCCAAAAACACTAGTTAAATTTTCACGAGAATCCTTGTAAGTTAGCCCTCGTTTATAATCATAATATATCATAGCACGAAATGCTTCCCGCGTTAGCTCCATTTTTGCGAGCAAAAAGTGGCAGACATGTTTTTTTTCTGATTTCATAAAAAAATAACGGAATGTCACTGGCCAGTGACATTTACACGAAAAAGTTTGTAATGAAATTTGCCTTTGAGCTACAGTAAAATTATATGAATACGATTAATAGTACGCTGTTGACTAACTATTTTCGGAACAGCCCTCGTATATAAAAGAAGAAGTCCTGACTGACTCATCAACGCACAGCCGAAACTACTAATGTTAGAGAGTTGATTTTTGCACAGTAGGTTACTTTTATAACGTGGGCTAGGGATAAAACGGGATTTTTGGAAATTCCACCCCTAAAAGGGTTAAATAGGGGTGCAAAGTTTGTATGGGGGAAACTTTATTTTATGAGCTAGAGACTTGAAACTTTGTAGAAAGATTACTTATCAGAAGACAAAAACAGAAATTCTGCGTTGAAGAAAATTCTACCTTTAAGATGGTTAAATAGGGGTGCAAAGTTTGTATAGAGGGAACTTTATTTTTTGAGCTAGAAACTTGAAACTTTGTAAAAAGATTACAACACCGTCTTAGAAAATCCCACCCCTAAGGGGGTTAAATACGGTTGCAATATTTGTATCGAGGAAACATTATTTTTTGAAGTAGAGACTTGAAACTCTGTAGAAAGATTACTGATTAAAATACAAAAAAAGTAATTTCTGCGTTTCGGAAAAAGCCACCCCTAAAGTGGTAAAAAGGGATGAAAAGTTTGTTTGGGGGAAACTTTTTTTTTACAACAGACTGTAGAACGATTACTTATTAAGATACAAAAAAAGTAATTTCAGCGTTTTAGAATATCCCCCCCCCCCCCCCCCCTTAGGGGGTTAAATAGGGGTGCAAGGTTTGTATAGGGGAAACATTATTTATTAAACAAGAGACTTGAAACTTTATAGAAAGATTACTTATTATAAAAAAGGACTTTCGACGTTTTAAAAAATTCTACCCCTAAAGAGGTTAAACAAGGGTGCAAAGTTTGTATGGAAGGAACTTTATTTTTTTGAGCTAGAAACTTGAAACTTTGCATAGAGATTATTTATTAAAATATATAAAAAGTAATTTCACCGGTTTAGAAAAGTCCACCCCTAAGGGGGTTAAATAGGGGTGCAATGTTTGTAAGGGGGGAACATTATTTTTAAACCAAAGACTTGAAACTTTGTAGAAAGATTACTTATTATTAAAAAAAATGAATTTGGCGTATTACAAAATTCTACCCCTAAGGGGGTTAAATAGGGCTTCAAAGTTTGTATGGGGGAAACATTATTATTTGAACTAGAGACTTGAGAATTTGTAGAAAGATTACTTATTAAAAAGCAAAAAAGTTAGTTTGGCGTTTTAGAAAATTCCACCCCTAAAGGGGTTTAATAGGGCTGCCAAGTTTGTATTGGGGACACATTATAGATTACTTATTAGTATTACTACAACTTAGATAGTCTTCATTAACCTGTCTCCATCTCTCGATTTCCAGTGCTGAGTTTAAGATTGTTTTAACAACCTCACGATTGTTAGCTTTTTTTTCAATCTCACTCATAATAACTAAGATTCCCATTTTCTAACTCCAAAGCCATGCGTCGCTCTATATCTTGCAGAGTCATTTTTGCCAAAGATTAAAAGCATCTGACGGAATGAGTATTAAGCATCCTGCAAACAATTCCCGTAATCTAAAAGGAAAATCTTCAAAAATTCTTTAACAATTGCATATCAGTGTCTGCCACTTTTTGAATTGTAATATGTCTAGACCATTTTAACTAAGAATAAAATTCTCTTACCTATTTTAATATCTTTGTCATCATCAAAAATCTACGCGGACGAAGTCGCGTGCGGCCGCTAGTATAATTTATAAA
Organism: Epinotia demarniana; assembly: GCA_945867215.1. Lineage (NCBI taxonomy): Eukaryota > Metazoa > Arthropoda > Insecta > Lepidoptera > Tortricidae > Epinotia > Epinotia demarniana. The sequence goes on along the minus strand of OX244267.1, from coordinate 20,686,639 downwards.
ATACTTACAAAAAGAAACAAGCTCAAACTTATCCTAGCACTGTCAACTATTGTAAATAAGGACTTAAAGAATCTCCAATAATGCGGCCTTCATAATGGACAATGCAAATGATCGTTACAGTCTTTTTGCATTGAACAAACGATACAGATATGCCGTTAGCACGACGTTAGTACGACTTAGGGTGGTTGTCTTCACCAGGGTAGTATTTTCTTTGCAATTTTAATACTACCCAACTGTCCTGACATTTCATGAAAGACGAGCTATTAAGCTGATTAGACCCGTATGGCGCGGAAAATGCTCTATATCGCGACTTAAGTCAAGAGATGTTACTCCACTGCACTGATAACCAGTAGCAAAACCCGGGATTGTTTGTGTGTGTCTGTGTGTGAATAAAATTGCAATGTTGTCCGTCCAGTTTATCAACGCCAGCACAGAGGGTTACCGTGTGAACTATTCCCCCCATAGCGGAACCTAGTCACGCAACTAAACCAATACAGCTCATTGTGCCTAGGTGCATTTATTTTGCTCTGACTATATGATTAGTATGACTGCATGCATCCGCATCTGCAAACAAATCAAAAAGTTGCCGTTGCTATTCGAGTGAGATATCGGGTTTACTGAAATTCGTTTTATGTTTAGTTATAGTAATAGTAACTTAGTAAGAGCTAGGAATACAGATTCAGTTCGGTTTTAACCTTTTTTTAAAGCTATAGATGCGATAATTACCATTATTTTTACAGTTACCGATGAATCTTCTCTTGTAACGGTTGAAGATAAGGTTAATAGCAGTAAAGCTCTTTCTATAGGTTAAGAAAATTAATAAAATCAGGGGAAATAATTCCTGTAGTTTTGTAAATTGGAACAATTATACCTCGCGGTGCCCCGATAAACATACTAAAAGTCCTCGAGGGTGGGGGCTGTGCTGAGGGTGTGGGGGGGGGGGGGGGTTAAAGGTACCTTTTTTTTCAGATTTTCTTACATATCTCGAATATCTGTATGAAAAGCGTTATGATAACTTCAGATAAAAGTTTCCTACAAAATTGGTCATAAATATTTTTACTCTACGATCAATACTTTGGGAGCTACAGGATGTTAAAGTAAACAAAGAGATAAAAAATAGTTGATTTAAGAAAACGTCGTTTTTAGGGTTCCGTAGCCAAATGGCAAAAATCGGAACCCTTATAGATTCGACACGTCTGTCTGTCTGTCTGTCCGTCAGTATGTCACAGGCATTTTACTCTAAAACCATTAAGGTGTATTTGAATAAAAAATTGAAGATAGGGTGTATTTTGTTAACCGCTACATAGTTTTGTAATGAAATTATTAAAAAAGATTTTTTTTAGGGGTGCACCCCATACATAAAACTGAAAGTCAAAAATTATTTTTTCATTGCAAGCCCACTTGTGCTACATCAATCGACAGGCCTTTCAAAACAAATATAAGGTTTCTAAGCAATTTTTTGGATTAAGTGGATAGAGATAATCGCCCCGAAAGTCACAAAAATTGTGTCCCCCCCCCCCCCTCTAATTTTTGAACCGTGTATTTTAAAAATATGAAAAAAATCATACTCATAGGGCTTATAAAATTCTTTCAGCGAAATTTGTTTTGAACAAGATCGGTTCAAAGGTTTTCGAGATATTTATAAAAAACTGCCTTCCTTAAAGAAAAGGACGTAAGTGCCATAAGTTTTCAGTAACGATATGACCTTTTAGTTTGTACGGAACCCTCGGTGCGCGAGTCAGACTCGCACTTGACCGGTTTTTTTTTCGTAGTTGTTCATCATAACTATTATAATTACTGCGGATTAAAGTTTGTCCATAAAATTTCCTACAAAATTGGTCATATTAATTTTTACTCTACTGTGTGTTTAGGATAAGCAAGCTCAGTCACCTGCTTATCGAACATACAATTCCCATGTCGATCCATTGAGAATTTCTAAACAAAACAAACAAATAAAGCTGCAAAACCACTGATTTCTCACTGACATAGTTGTTTTTCCGGGAAAGAGTGCAACTACGACCTGGTGATGTATGGAACAAGTGTAGGGTCCCTCCGTGCGACCCCCAGAAAAATCTGACATTTCAAGATTTGCCTCGGGGTAAAAAGTTGGAGTACAGCCTGGCTAAACGGTCAGACCTAGGTCAGGGGTGCTCGACCAAATGTCAAAGGGAACCGCGTGCAGTTTTTGATGACCTAAAAAAAATTAAAAAAACGATACATCAACAAAATTAGTAAAATCAGGGGAAATAATTCGTGTAGTTTTGAAAATTGGTACAATACCTTGTCGTGTCCAGATGAACATACTAAAAGTCCTCGATGGGTGGGGGATGTGCTGAGGGTGTAGGGGGGGGATTGAAGGTACCTTTTTTCTGATTTTCGTACCTATCTCGAATATCTGTACGAATAGCGTTATAATAACTCCAGACAAAAGTTTCTACATAAAATTTCCTATAAAATCATTTTACTAATTTTCATGAATATCGTTTTTTTTTAATTTTTTTTTTGGTCATCAAAAATTGCACGCGGTTCTAGGGAACCGTGCGCATGTCATAGGTGACATTTGGTCGAGCACCCCTGACCTAGGTCTGACCGTTTAGCCAGGCTGTACTCCAATTTTTTACCCCGAGGCAAATCTTGAAATGTCAGATTTTTCTGCGGGTCGCACGGAGAGACCCTACACTTGTTCCATACATCACCAGGTCGTAGTTGCACTCTTTCCCGGAAAAACAACTATGTCAGTGAGGTATCAGTGGTTTTGCAGCTTTATTTGTTTGTTTTGTTTAGAAATTCTGAATGTATCGACATGGGAATTGTATGTTCGATAAGCAGGTGACTGAGCTTGCTTATCCTAAACACAAAATGAATTATGATGAACAACTACGAAAAAACGACGTATTCTTAAATCGACTATTTTTTTAACTTAAACATCCTGTAGCTCCTAAAATATCGATCGTAGAGTAAAAATTAATATGACCAATTTTGTAGGAATTATTATTGTTTTTTTTTTATCCGAAGTAATTATAATAGTTATGATGAACAACTACGAAGAAACGACATTTTCTTAAATAAACAATTTTTTCTCTTTGTTTACTTTAACATCCTGTAGCTCCCAAAGTATTAATCGTAGAGTAAAAATATTTATGACCAATTTTGTAGGAAATATTATATAGAAACTTTTGTCTGAAGTTATCATTACGCTTTTCGTACAGATATTCGAGATATGTAAGAAAATCTGAAAAAAGGCACTTTCAACCCCCCCCCCCCCCCCCCCCCAACACCCTCAGCACAGCCCCCACCCTCGAGGACTTCATTTTCTTAGATTACTAACACAATGAAACATTTTATAATGCTCTCGTTTTAAGTTTAATGTCCTTTGTTGGTTAGGTACAGCAGGAGCTAAGCAGAATAACACTTTCAAAATGATATACACAGATCATTATTAGTGCAAGCATTATGGCAAGAGTCCGTGTGTAGATAATTTCCAGAGCTAATAGGCCCGCTTAGTTACTTCTGATGCTGTACGTACACAAAATAAGGAATTGGTTTTTTCTGTCTCAACTTGATAAATAGTTAAAGAAGACTTATTTATCGCATCTTTATGACGTGATAAATATGAGCATGACGGGTAAATGTTCATCCACAAAACATCCTAGATCCAAGAATGAGGTTGAAACAATCAATTTGTGGACTGAACTGGTACTTACATATTAAAAAAACACATAAATCATGCAAAAACACAGAGGTCTAGCAAATCCCGCCTGCCTGAAACCACCAAAAAAATACAAAGGCTTGAAAAGTAAATAGGGAGGAGATGCGAAATGCTTTCGTAAAACCGCAGGGCCCCGAAAATGTTTTCAGTAGAATTTAGGAGCTGTGGTGCCAGAAAAATTCCCGTACATTGCGAGGCCGGCCTATTTTATTTATCATAGAGTATTTTATTACTTACTTGCTGGAAAATATGCCCCCATTAATCCGCATAGGGTATTTGTATGTTAAAGTGTATTGAAGAATATGCATCCGACAGGAATGCGACGTTGATTTGAAATGAAAATAAAAAGGTAAAATGTTTTTCGGTTTAATATCGGACGACCGCTTTAGCCTAGTTGGTAGTGACCCTGCCTACGAAGCATGAGGTCCTGGGTTCGAATCCCGGTGCTATGTACCCTTCCCACTGCCAAAGTAAGTTTAGCGATTCAGAGGGCTATATCGGTTACCTTGGTTCAGTATTGTATTACGTTATACTAACCTATTACTATTACTCAAACTTTGATTGTTAACCATTAATGAAGATTGACTCATTTAATAGAGTGGAGTATGGAATCTTATAGTATAATATGAACTCTTATTTGAATTTTAAACTTGAAATCGACACGCTTAGCAAAAGAGTTCGCAAGCTAATATATATTTTCAGGAATATCCGTCATGTGACAGACGCGGAGTTGTTGAAATGTGTATAACTATCACGCTGTCTGTCAATCCCGAATAACATATTGTATTGCATATCAGCATGGGGAGGAGCTCCCAAAACAAGCGCAACGTGAGACACACGCACGCACGCACGCACGCACGCACGCACGCACGCACGCACGCACGCACGCACGCACGCACGCACGCACGCACGCACGCACGCACGCACGCACGCACGCCCGACCGCCCGAAGCCCTAGAAATAATCGTATTTTTCATGTTACTAGCGTCGAATCGCCTATAGGTCATAGCGATACTTACCATTATTAGGGTGGGATAAACGCAGGTTAATAAAAAATAATAACCGAATATTAAATACTGTTCACGTCAATTGAAGCCCCCACGACAGAAAAAGGAAATTTTATCGGGTAGCTCTCGTCCCCTAATATTTTGTGTATGCATTTCCTTTATAGCTATTGATCTAATATTATACGTTCGGAATCGAATAAGAAGTTATTTGTAAATAACGTATTCGATTTCAGCTCTTTATTTCACATAAAGTTTGCGAAGAAAATGTCTCCATATAAGCGTAAGAGAATTCGAACGAAAATCGTTGCTTCAGAACAGAACAGATGTGTGCTTCTGTTAACAGGAATAATTAATGGCTTTCAGTTCCGTACGAAGCGAGACATTAAGCGAGAGAAACGTTTCTAGTATAGCCTGAGCGGCCCTGATAACGGCCGCATTCGGACACATATCTGCGTTTACAGCGGTCGTGGTCGTAGGGCCTGCATGCATAATCGCGGTCTCGGTGGCTAAGTGCATAGAGTCGGTGTAAGTAGGGCGACGAACTGCGATCGATGGCGCACCGCCCTCCAAACAAGTTTATCCATTCGCACTGTACCAAACTTTCGCGATCATAACCGCAACGGTGCGCTCGTACCGATCGACTTGTAAACACGAACTCTTCGCTACCCAGGGGAAATAATAACCGAATTAGAATTTTGCTTTATACCGCTGCCATAGATGAAACACACGTATAGATATTAGACATACATATGGATGGTTTTTAGTTAGTACTTAGATTTAGTTTAGTAATTTAGGTTAAGGAATGAATCGCTGTAACGTTTTGGTTGAGACTGTCATTGGACTCATGGTTGTATAAGTTATTACTATTATTCTATTTATTTTATCTGAGGGTGATGATATGAAAAGTAAAATATAAAAAAAACAAAAATATTATAAAAACCTAACCAAGGGTGCCGCCGGCAGCGAGGCGAGGCCTTAGCCGCCGGTGGTCAGGGCGACATAGAGAGGAACCTCCTGACTATCCGCGCAGTGTCCAGTACCGCCTTCTGTCTCTGACCCTTGATCCAGCTATTCAGCGAGTCTCTCGAGGTGTTGGTCGAGACTCTTCTCTATTACACCGTTCGCAGAAACGACTATCGGGGACGTCGAATCAACATCCCGATTACATATCATTATTACATACTATCTATTTTAGTATTTTTATTTTCACTTAAAATGGGATTTTTATTGACTATTATTTATTATTTTTTTTTCTTGACGATCTTTTTGTACAGCCATGCTATTTTAATTTTAAGAAGTGACATGTAAATTTTCAAAATGAAATAAACTAATCTAATCTATAGAGCTCCTGACTGTCCAATATCAATATTCAATTCAACCCGTAAACAGATCACCCCTATGTACGTAGTGTACGTACATGCAACCGTGACAACAGTCTCGGTTATCAAGTTATCGAAGAGCGTTCAGCAATCGCTGGAGCGATGGGGGCCCAAATCAATATCTAATTATTCGAGTATGGCTCGTATACCTTGCACGGGATGGAAACGTTATTGACATAATTCCGCGAGACATTTTCATAGCGGCAAACGCTACCTACACTTTTGTTCAGTAATTTGAAATGTTTTGAATACCTTTAGAGAATTTGATTTACATTTCGGAATTGGGAGAATGTCGGAGAATTTTTCCGACCTAGTAATAATTTACATAGCGTCTATAGCAAAGGTAAGCTTGCGCAGCGGAAGCGAGCACCGCCGCGCGGCTCCGCCCGTCGAAATTAAAAGTCGAGTGGCCGCCGAAAGCTCGGAAAGCTCCCAATTAGCCGGGACTTTGACGCCACCCCGACAGTAATTGCAAAAAGAAATATGTTTTAGTGCTCTCGGCCATTATTAATGTTCAAAACGAGAGATCGGTCCGCTCAATTATACACGGGCCGGGCAGATGCGAGGCGAGCGGTGTTTGACTCCTGTTTGATTAAAGAGCAACGCAATCGCGAGCGACGTGCTCGGAGCAGGGACTTATTAAATTTTCTCTGGGGGTGAGGGCAAACAATCGCGCTATATCTGAGCTCTAGATAACGTCGGTGTTCAGTGTTCTCGGCGCCTCACAATGGCTGCTGGCCGATCAGCGCACGCCATCTACAAACTTCGACTCCCTGTCAGTGTCAGCTTTACGATCTGCATTACGACGCCCGAGAGTTATTTTAATTTTACTGTTTGTCAGCTCTGGGTATCATAACACGCGTTACACTCCAAGACAATGGTTCGCACACAAAGAATAGAGTTGTAAATAGGGTAAACGTATACTTTAGAATCTGTTGACAATTTGATTACTATAATCAGTTTGCGGTTTACGGTATGGGTTAATGATTGTTGAGGTAGAAACAAGTTTATTAGAAAATTATTGTGATAGTCATGGTTCTCATCCATCGTAGATTTGTTGAAGAAAAACTAGGCTACCACGAATTACTTAGCCGATCAACCCGGGTTTTTCTTATCAGAAGATTATCTATATTAGGAAGGAATAAATGGGTCTATATCGGGTGGCATAAAATTGTTGGTCCTACTATTTTGTCGCATACCAACTTTATGCCGAATAACGTATGGCATAAACATTGTTGTGCATATTTTTTATTTGCCGAAATTGTTGTTCCTAATATCGATTGTCCTAAATATTTATTGTCCGAATGTTTATTGTGTCGAAGTTTTTTTTTTAGAATGATTGATGTGCATAACTTTAATGTTACTAATATTTAATGTTCTAAAAATGTTGCACAATCTAAATGTAGGTTGGATCTGATCAGAATTGCCTATTACTTAAATTACTTATGACCCGCCCTCATGTCGACGGAGCCCCTACTTCTGCTCTGAGGGACAAAAGGCAACTAACGAACCTATCTAATTGATCTAAATGAAGGTTGGCTCTGCTGAGAATTGCCTAATACTTGAATAACCTATGACCCGCCCTCATGTCGACGGAGACCCGCTTCGCGGGGCCCCTATTTCTGCTCTGAGGGATGAAAGGCAACTAACGAACCCACCTTATTTATGCAGATGTAGGTCGGGTCTGCTCAGAGTTTAAAAATAGTATAAAATTTAGGAAAAAAATAGTATAGGTGGTTTAGCTAATTTAATAATAGGCAAAATAATTACTATAACAATGAAAATTAGGACTATTACTTTTTAGGTAATTCGATATTCGAGTAATCAATATTAGGAAAAACATACTTTAGAACTTTTAAATGTGTATGCGCAAAAATGAATAGGCTAAATAAGTAGTATGCCACTCAACATTATGCCAAACATTCTCGGCCAAAAATTTTTAGGACGATCAACATTATGCGATACGACAGGCACCCGGAATAAATATCTTCACAACCAATTAACATTATTTTGACCTTTCTCGTAAAGATTATTTCGAGAGCAAACGTATTATTGCTTTATAGTAAAACATTAAGTGCTTACCAGCCAATTCCCCGTGATATATGTGCGTCGTGTCGACATTGTGTGTTTGCCCCTGTGAGCCCTCCACCTGAAACAACGGAAAATTCATTAAAATTATTTACGGTAGCAGCCAAGCAACCGCAATATCGTGTACGGGAACAATTCCCAAAACTATTTTCAATTTAGTATTAGTGCTGTCCTATAGGGAACAGGTACGAGTGTAGGTACATACAACGTTGGTTACATTCTTGAAGACTATACAAGCTCTTGCTATCGAACTCAGAGTAAACAAGTTTCCGATCTTCAAATCTGTATTTCACCGTTTATTAAAAGTATTCTATGATTTTCTCCGGGCGTGTGCTGCAAGTCGCTAAAGGTCGTGGAGCGGCTCGTAGTGTGACGTACAGTACCTGCAGGTCCTCGTGGAAGGCGGAAAGGTCTCGCCTCAGACGCAGGTGGAACATCTTGCCGTGCGCGCGGAATTTGAGCCGCAAGTCGGGGGGCACGTCGGTCGAGCGGCGAACGCGCGTGTGCTGCTTGTGCAAATAGCTCGCGTAGTAGACGAGCGGTTCGTACCGTGATGTAAAGTACCTGCAGGTCCTCGTGGAAGGCGGGGAGGTCGCGCCTAAGGCGAAGGTGGAACCTTTTGCCGTGCGCGCGGAATTTGAGCCGCAGGTCGGGGGGCGTGTCGGTCGAGCGGTGAGCACGCGTGTGCTGCTCGTGCAAGTAGCTCGCGTCGTAGTCGAGCGGCTCGTAGCGTGATGTAAAGTACCTGCAGGTCCTCATGGAAGGCGGAGAGGTCGCGCCTAAGCCGCAGGTGGAACCTCTTGCCGTGCGCGCGGAATTTGAGCCGCAGGTCGGGGGGCGCGTCGGTCGAGCGGCGAAAGCGCGTGTGCTGCTCGTGCAAGTCGCTCGCGTCGTAGTCGAGCGGCTCGTAGTATGAGATGTACTCGCTAAGTTCGCGACGGGTTGCTGTAACAAAACAGATTAGAGATCAGATATTGATATTTTGTATTGGTTGTTTCCAGGATCTCAGAACCACTATATAAAAAAATATTTAAACCTAATAAACTGCAACATTAGAACTATCTATTATCGAGATGCTTACGACACTAGTTTTCCTTCAATATCTGATAATCGTAGTTTGCATAATGTTAATAATCAGGGATCGGATAATCGGATAGATAAATGCCAAGTTGGCATATTCCCGAAACTAATAATGTAGGAATAAGAAGTATGTTAATTTGAAAGTCATAACGAGCCATAATTCGCTTCGCATAATGAGTCGATGAGATGACTGGGCCAAGTAAACCAATTATTATGTAAATAATTGCACTGGATGTTTTTCCACTAAACCACTTGCGACTTTTTCTCTCCAATAAGTATAAATGTAACGAACGGCTTACGTCAGTGCTTCTATAGAAATATGACAGTGCGTCATTATCATTACCGCCTATTGCATGAAGGGCCACTTTATAACCTTGAGATTGCCTAATATTACAAATATAATGACATGCAAAAATGATTTTTCATAACGGCACGAAATTATTTGCCATAACCCAATGTGATAAATTCTCGCAAATTTTGCCTCCATTTGTATGCACGCGAGTATTGTAACAGCCTCGGTCCTTGCACGGCAAAACTTCCTTGAACGGAACACATGAAGCACTTGTCACTTGCAGCCCAGCGGCTGTCCGGTTGCAAAGATTAAAGCAAAACATTCTTAACTGGAACAACTGGGACTTAGTTGACATTCAGCAAGCAGTTTTTAATTTGTAAGACAACAGGTAAAATAACAGCAAACAACCCACCCTTGCAAGTCTACGCCAAAGCTTTTAATCTTAACTAGATTTTTTCTTTCCCAAATTAAGAATGAAAGTACGGACAAGGGAAAAGTAGAACAAAAGGGATGCCACAGACAAAGTAGATTTTAAAAACTTTCCAACTCAGTACATACTTGCGTACCTACTAGGAGAAAACACGAGTTTCAATTTAACTCCGATGGATAACAAATAGTCCTGGAATTGAACATTAACACATTTTTTATTTAAGTAGGTCAATTTGAGCATCAGTAAATCTGAATTCGAGCCGCCCGCTTCACATTCCACGCAGATTGCCTAATAACGATTTCTTCACCGAGTTTAGAAGTTGAAAGCGTAACGAAAGTGTCCCGAAAATTGTGTGATTATTTCTGCTGTATTACGTTAATCATAAACAAATATTCAAACTTAATAGCTAATTTGGCATTTTTCATTAATATAGAAAAACACAGGCACAATGTTTTTCTATATTATTATATGCAATATAGAAAAACATTGTGCCTACCTACACGATTATCTTTTCTGACCGATTCCGTACAATTATTACGGATCTGGGATTCAAGTTATTGGTTCAGTCGAGTTCATAAATATATATCTGTACCTACGTTCCTTAATGTTCAAAATTAGCATGCCCTTAATAATAAAGTCGTGTTAATGTTTGGTCACTTTATCCCGGCTCATATTATTATTTTCGAACTCGAATGTACGAGTGCTGACGTGAGTCAACACAGGTTTAGTTAAGAATCGCATACCTGCAACCATATAAGCTTAATCTCCCGATTCATTCAATTCTGATAACTGTGATAAGTCAAGCCAAATATATTATGTTGCTGCATATGTTCTGCGTAAATACCAGCCAAGAAAAAAGGGCGGTGATTGTTGAAATTATAATATTATGATATGACATGGTAAGTGTTAAGAAAAACGAAGAATGGTAAGGGAGTTCCCCGCGGATTGTTTTAGTTTCCTATGCGACGAAAATAGAATATTCGTATTGTACTACAGACAGTTAAGCGTGTAAATGGATACCCAGAAACAATAGTTATCGGCGCTAATGCAATCCCGAGTTAGTAGACAAATTGCAAATTCGGCAAGCGAAGACAAACAGACGTACTGGCTTCACGTCGACTAAATACAGTTAAGGAGTTAAGGTGGCGCAGTGCTGTAGCAAGATGCCGCTTATCGCTCGAGCGAGACCTTCCCCACGCAAATAGCTTATGTCTAAGCGAATATTCAAAACATAAGTCCTGTTACTTCTGTGACGCAACATCCGATCGTTACGAAGGTAAAATGACACATGTCTATGTTAAATACAGGAGACTTAGGACTGGCTCTGCGCTACTCGGCCCACCCCGAGAACTTGCCGGCTTTGATTAAACGACACTTGGGGACCGTTCGATTTAGCTGGCCGGATTTTTTCCGTTACGTTAATTATAAACTTTTCGAGAACCTTCAATGACACTCGCCAAAGACAATAGACAGAGCCCTTGAAACGGAAAACTAAATACGAAGCGAAAAGTTTAACAGTTACGTTTACTTGTTTATTAGTTAACTTGGCACTAGATATGTAAATATCTAAACTTGAAACTCGGTTCGTTTAGGTTATTTTGTAGATATCCTAAAGTAACAAAGATAATCAATAAGTTATGGATACATATGTAATGTACTTCAGTACTTCTCATTCTCTGCGAAATCTGAGTAAGTATAGCCCAAGCACTTTATTTTCATTAGTATGGAAAAATATGGAAAATTGGAAATAATTCATAACAGCAGGTTTTTTTTATGTAACTGATATATTATCATTTATCATTTTAGTAATTACGTACACTCAAAATCCACCAAAATATTAGTCATCAAAAAATCGATAATTAACCAATTCCTGAAAAAAGAGGAAAAATATTAATAGATATTTTAATGTTGATGTTGGTTTTGGTTAATTTACAGGAGCTCTTCAAGAATAATAAATAAATCACACAAAAAACATAATGGATGTGTCATTTATTTTTATATATGTACATCCCGATGGAAATTTTGATGGATTCTTGGATAAGGCATCTTAGAATAACATTTGAAAATGAAACAAACAAAAAAAACGCTGTTATAAATTAATTTTTGAAAAAAACCTAATTTTCCTGGGGTAGTAGAATTATATAAGATGACAGATTTAGTGTTGGGTTACTCACTCGTGAGGCACCTCAGTTTTCATACTCATTTCATTCGAATGTCGAAATGAGTATGAAAAATGAGGTGCCTCACGAGTGAGTAACCCAGCATTAGTCAGATTGTCATGGTAGGTAGTACTACACTATAAGAATTCGCAGGTCATTTTGCTGGGAATTTCAGCATAACACGCATTTATTCCTCGAAACGTGAACTTTGTTTTTACTAGGTATTCCCAGCCGCGATTGTCCCAATAAACCTTTTCCATCATTTCGATTTCAGTATTCTTAAGCGTTAGAATTAGAACATCAAATTGATAGAATAATAAGCCAGGGCTAGCCTCAACGCCACTCGAGACGAAATTATTATTCCCTGTGGGTCCAGCGAAGTGTCATAGAGGCGGACGCCAATTGCATCCAGAATTTTGAGCCAACGTTACTGGGAAACCACTTCGAGCGGAATAACAACCATGAATATTGATTAATCTAATGGATAACATGGCTGATTTAATAATATGCGGAGGTTGAATATATAGTTGCTTGGTAAACGGTCGTCGCAGTCGGATGCTATATAAAGCCTATACACATGGGGCATAATGCAGGACGCAACTATGCGTTAAAGAGAGAAATACCTACTTTCATCTCATTCCACCGCACACCTGCGCCCTGTTCAGGCGGCAGTTGATGGCGCATAGTGTAAAGCAGCCTTAACTTAACACTCGTAAGTGGCTTTTCGTACTCGAAAAGTGGCGAATACCGCCCGCTACGCTTGCAGATAAGCCCACTTCCCAGTGGCGTAGCATGGTCGACCTTTGATTATCGCTGCTGATATAACATCTGTCACGTTCTTAGTTACAAGTATGCGACTGAGAGAGTGACGGACGTCTTACCTTAGGCCCGCAGATCCAGGGAAGAGAATGTTATACCACGCGTGGTAAAAAGCCTCAATCGCAAATTAATGGAACATTTATATGCATTAAAGACACACTTTATTTTATCGCCAAGCTAGATAGATTGATCGTAATTAGACTATTCCTAATCGCGTCTTGCCGTAAATGCCTTGCCTAAGAAATTTACGACGAACGAGGATACGAAGGTCAAGAATGCCTTCAATACATAAAACACTGCAGCAGGATAGGAACATCGTTAGTTCATGTCTAAGTAATACGAGGCACCCCAGTTCAGTTCACCCCACAAATTTACGTCTAGAGAAAATAATAACATGCTAGAGCGGGTTAAATGTAGCACATAGTGAAACACCCCGAGAATCCGCGAGACAAAGATTTAAGTAGAGCTCGCAGTTAAGACGGAACGGCAACCGCGAGGTGGCTGGGACATTATTTACGACGCAGCTGCAGAATGCAATCCGGAGCCGCATGAGACGGTGGATTTATTTAACGTCCCATTTGAAATTGATTCCCTAGCGCCGGCACGCAAATAAAATGCGCAACATGTTACCCTAGCGACACGCCGACGACGTTTTCTTGGAGGCAACTGCTGGAGGAAAATGCTTTGTTCACTGCTCGTTTCGCGTTTTATACACTTTCGCTAGAAGCCTCAATACTGTCAAAACCCTACAGACATCTATTGAGATGAACCAATTTTGGAATAAGACATCACTCCTATTTAATATTGATGCTAGACGTTACCAGTTTCAACATTTATATTTAGTAACAGCGGATATGGAGAGGGCTATGTTGGGAGTTTCTCTGCGTGATCGCATCAGAAATGAGGCTATCCGCAGCAGAACCAAGGTAACCGATATAGCCCTCCGAATCGCTAAACTTAAGTGGCCGTTGGGGCGGAAAGATTCTCAAGTGGCGACCACGTACCGGAAGGCGCGGCGTGGGTAGGCCCTCCACAAGTTGGACTGATGACCAGGTAAAAGTTGCGGGAGTGCGGTGGATGCGGGTGGCGTAGGATCGGTCACTTAGGCACTCTTGTGGGTAGGCCTATGTCCAGCAGTAGACGTCTTGCGGCTGATATGATGATGATGATGATTGATGATTTAGTAACAGTGGCAGGGGCGGCTCACTCCGTGAGTTCGTCGCGCCGCTACAAGTACGTCCCCGGCCCGTATGTCAGCGCTGCTACGGCACGCATGCGTTCTATAGCAGCGCGTTGTATGCGATAGAAAGGGAGGGCCACGTTTAGGCTCGTTAAGTGTACCTAAACAGGGGATTTGTTAACAGAGAACCTTCTGTACGTAGTACTATTATTTATTCTGTGACAGTGGCGCATTTGAAATGGCAAAGATTATTATTACTACATTACCTATTTCCAAATGTTTATCAAATGTAATCAGGGTTAATGACAGGTACCTATAATATTCACGTAATAAGTGCGGCTTGTTATAGAAGTACATGGTATACTTGAGGAAGTGGCGATCTCAATCAAGACCCTTTACGATTTACTAACCTAGCAAGGCTGGCTTGCTACTTATACTTGACCTTTCGTACCCAATTAAAGCATACTCGTGCTACAAACCGGAAATAATGAATAAAATTAAAAATTGCAGAAAAATTGAGATCAACTCAATGTGTCATGTAATGTTGCATCACGATAAATTGTGTCAAGGTCGCGGTACAATTTATCTCGGTAAAGTGGAATTTGAACTGCGAAATCAGCATAATTATTAATTATATGGTGGTACAATGATTCTATGTTATTTAGAATAAATACAGTCTCGAAATGGCAGCTTATGCATTCAAATGTTCAGTATTGCGCGGATCATTAACATATAGCAGACCATTAAGCTACACTATGTGTAGTAATACATGGTAATAGTATTATTAGTATTCATAGAACATTTGCGATTGCAAGTATTGTTTAAAACCGGTTTTGAAAAAGTTATAATATAACGGTAAAACAAAAGAGAAGAGATCATTGTTTCCATAATTGAAAACCGGTATTGGCACAAAAAGTATTTTTTATCTGATAAGTACCGCAGCATCAGGTTTTCATGGGAAACAGGTACCAATTTTTCTAGAAACTCAAATAATTATGAAAGCATTTTATATTTTAGCTGTCTGGTCCTTGTGATAAATTGTAGAAACTAGCGTTTCGTGCGAGCGTAACATGGGTGCTATTTCACCCTTATCGCTTGTGGATAAAAAGACATCCGTCACGTTCCGTCCGACCAGTATGCGAATGCGAGAGTGACGCATCGGATGTCTTATCCACAACGATACTTAAGTGGTATATTGGTGACCATGTTACAGCCGCTGTATATTGTATTGTCATAGGTACGGGTATATGACAGAAAAAGATATCATCGAAATAAGATATGTATCACACGGTTTGGCAATACCTTACAAAGAGCTTACTTCGTACGTTTGCAAATAGGATCATATTGCATTATAAAACACGATGTTTCATATTTTTATGACCTACTTCCGCGGGGGTTGCATTCGGGTTTGTAATATTTAAACATTCTCGTTTATTTGTTCAGTCGCACAGAACAGAACAGTTTTTGTCGTGTCACTAGGTCAGTGGGACAGGAGCTTGGGATAGAGAAACAAAGCCGGTGTAACGTTAGCGCGGTTAGGGGTTACCTTTATCCTTTTATTCAATACCTAGGTCATTGTATCCTGAGGGTTGTGTACATTAGCCTCCTGGAGGTTCAAAAATTTGGCAAAATGAATTTCAACCTTAACAAATGTATAACTAGCAATAAATTGTTTCTTATGTAGTACCTATATAGTGCAAGGCTCAGGAGGTTACATTAGTGTTTTTCAAATGTTGAGTGGCGACCTCCTGGGGGTCGCGAAAGGAGTCTCTTGATAGGGGTCACAGCTGTATTTTTAATGTAAGAGTGATGTAACGATTCAATACATGTAATAGAGATAATTAAGGACGCGTAATATTAAGGATATATTCAATACATAGTACCCTCACTAGGTATGGAATATTTCCTTCATATTTCGAATCCTGGTCGCTCTAAGAATGCATTAGAAAATTGATCATAACCTACTCTAAATAAAATTGTATCAATTTATATTATAACCAGCTTATGCCCGCGGCTTCGCCCGCGTAGTAAAAGTAATTTTCCAATAATTGTTGAATTGCTACGCCGCCTACTAACCTACTACTACTAACTTCCCCTACTAATAACCCTTCGTCATAACCCATTATGGTAAATTAATTTTTATTTACTATTATATTTATGCCCGTGTGGTGGCGGGTTAGAATTTCACCACCCTCTTTCTTCCCGTGTGTGTCGTAAAAGTCGATTAAGAGAGCAGGGTTGAAGTGTGTTGTGGGTGATGGGCTAACAACCTAAGCAATATCACTTTTAGTCGATCTTTTATACCCACATTTATGCTAAAAGTGGCTCTGGAACATAAAGTTCATGTGCTCTGCCTGCCCCTTTTGGGAATAAAGGCGTCAATGTATGCATGTATGTACGTATTTCTGTTATTAAATTTACAATCATGATTAATGAGAATCTGTCCTTTGGAATAATTAAAAGCTACTTTATGTTCATGAACATTAATGTTGAAATACCAAAATATCTCCACGAATGTTAAGTCAAATTTGTGGCCTGGACATTGCTATAGGCTTGTTTCCTAAGATTTTTTTTCTATGCTTTTCGAACCAGTATTTAACATAAATACCCAAAAATTTGTTTTAATTTAACGGCGGCCAAAATGCTTAACATATTAAAAGTAAGCAGATCTTCGTGCAACACCTTGAATGTACTTATTACGGATGCAGGCACTTTCCCAATGTCTCCTACCCTCCCGTCCCGCCGCGCCGCCCGCACTCGCCTAGGTACCGATTGCTGACGATCGAGATGGCACCGAATACAAACTTTAAAACCTATAACCCTATATAATGCGGGTCTCGTTCCATACCTCAAAAGCAAAAATAGAACCCTTATTTATAGGATCACGTGTGGCTGTCTGTCAGTCCGTCTGTTACAACCGATTTGCTACGAAAAAAACTGGACCGATTGAATTGCAATTTGGCACAAATATTTTCATGAATTTTCATGTCCACAACATTACATTTCAAAATCTATGTGATTTTCGTTATTAACGTCCCAAAAAACCGTAATAACAACGCCCATATTGATATTTAGACGCCGCGTTGGAATGTAAAATCGTTGTTGTTTTCCTAATCAGCGACCCGATAAACCATAGAAACAATAGATGCCGATGTTGATTTTCAGATTTTGTCACCACATGTCTCCTTTTAGGGGTTGAATTCTCAAAAAAACCGGAAACACTTGTTTACTCATTTATCGTTAGAAATTATCC
Organism: Epinotia demarniana; assembly: GCA_945867215.1. Taxonomy (NCBI): domain Eukaryota; kingdom Metazoa; phylum Arthropoda; class Insecta; order Lepidoptera; family Tortricidae; genus Epinotia; species Epinotia demarniana. Next base: position 20,669,244 of record OX244267.1, on the reverse strand, counting down.
TGTGAATTCTCGAATAAAATTGTCTAACTAATCTTTTTTCTCCATACAAACTTTGGACCTCCTTCTTAACCCCTTTAGGTGTAATTATTTCAAAAACGCTGAAAGCACTTTATTTGTAAATTAATAAGTAATCTGTCCACAAAGTTTTAAGTACGTAGTAGCTGAATATAAGTTTCCCTTATACAAAATTTGGACCCTCATTTAACCCTCTTAGCGGTGGAATTTTATAAAACGCTGAAATTACTTTTTTGTATCCTAATAAGTTATCTTCCTACAAAGTCTCAAGTCTCTAGTTCAATAAATAATGTTTCCCCTCCACAAACATTGCATCCCTATTTAACCCCCTTAGGGGAAGAATTTTCTAAAACGCTGAAAGAACTTTTTTGTATCTTAATAATAATATTCTCACAAAGTTTCAAGTCTCTAGTACAAAAAAATATGTTTCTCCCATACAAACTTTGCACCCCTACTTAACCCCCTTAGGGATAGAATTTCCAAAAATCCCGTCTTATCCCTTGCCTACGTCATAAAATGAAGTTCTGGTGTAAATTTCAAGTTTCTAGTCCCAAGTAGCTTTGAATACGAACTTTGCACCCCCTAATTTTATATAACGCTGAAAATACTTTTTTTGTATCCTAATAAGTAAAATACCTACCAAGTTTCAAGTCTCTAGTTCAAAAAATTTCAAGTCTCTCAATTCCATTTACATCACGTAACTATAGAAAAAATAGCTTTTTATTACGAGCTGGTAAAAGCCTAAATGAACCAACGAAGAAGCGGGATATTGACGTTTTCAATAGCAACATCACAACTATAAGACGGATTTTAACAGACGAGTTCTTCAAGTGAGTGAGTCGCATGTGACAGCATGTTACTGTAACGGTTTATGTACATATCACTTAATAATTAATAAGCTCTGTTCCTTACATAGGTATTCATTTGTATGCTTGTGGGTAACACGTTGTAAAATTTAGTGCTAACCACCAATTGTTTGTTAACCTGTTGCTACTGGTGGGAACCTCTTTGGCTCTTTGTTACTTAATTGATATAACTAGCTTATATTATTACTTTGAATTGTTAGCTGTTGGCTCTCCGAAAATAAATAAATAAATAAATAATGTTTCCCTTATACAAACATTGCACCCCTAATAAACCCCCTTAGGGGTAGAATTTTCTAAAACGCTGAAAGTACTTTTTTTGTATCTTTATAAGTAATATCCCTACAAAGTTTCAAGTCTTTAGTACAAAAAATCATATTTCTCCCATACAAACTTTGCACCCCTTTTTAACCCCCTTTGGGATAGGATTTCCAAAAGTCCCGTCTTATCCCTTGCCTACGTCATAAAAGGAAGTTCTGGTGTAAATTTCTTGTTTGTAGTCCCAGTTGTTTTGAATACAAACTTTGCACCCTTATTTAATCTCCTTAGGGGTGGAATTTTAAAAACGCTAAGGATATTTTTATTTGTATCCTAATAAGTAATCTTCGTACAAAGTTTCAAGTCTCTAGTTCAATAAATAATGTTTACCTCATACAAACATTGCACCCCTATTTGACCCCCTTAAGGGTAGAATTTTCCAAAACGCTGAAAGAACTTTTTTTGTATCTTAATAAGTAATATCCCTACAAAGTTTCAAGTCTCTAATACAAAAAATAATGTTTCTCCCATACAAACTTTGCACCCCTATTTAACACCCTTAAGGACAGAATTTCCAAAAATCCCGTCTTATCCCTTGCCTATGTCATAAAAGGAAAATCTGGTGTAAATTTCAAGTTTCTAGATACAGTAGTTTTTAATTCAAATTTTGCACCCCTATTTAACCCCCTTAGGGGTAGAATTTTATAAAACGCCGAAAGTACCTTTTTGGTATCAATAAGTAATCCTCCTACAAAGTTTTAAGTCTCCAGTGCAATAAATAATGTTCCCCCATACAAACTTTGGACCCCCATTTCACCCCCTTAGGGATAGCATTTCCAAAAATCCTGTTCTATCCCCTACCTACGTCATAAAAAGAAGTTCTGGTGTAATTTTCAAGTTCCTAGTCCCAGTAGTTTTGAATACAAAATTTGCACCCCTATTTAATCCCCTTAGGGGTGGAATTTTCTAAAACGCTGGAAGAACTTTTTTTGTATCTTAATAAGTAATATCCCTAGTCCCTACAAAGTTTCAAGTCTCTAGTACAAAAAATAATGTTTCACCCATACAAACTTTGCACCCCTATTTAACACCCTTAGGGAAAGAATATCCAAAAATCCCGTCTTATCCCTTGCCTACGTCATAAAAGGAAGGTCTGGTGTAAATTTCAAGTTCCTAGTCCCAGTAGTTTTGAATACAAAATTTGCACCCCTATTTAATCCCCTTAGGGGTGGAATTTTCTAAAACGCTGAAAGAACTTTTTTTGTATCTTAATAAGTAATATCCCTACAAAGTTTCAAGTCTCTAGTACAAAAAATCATGTTTCACCCATACAAACTTTGCACCCCTATTTAACACCCTTAGGGATAGAATTTCCAAACATCCCGTCTTATCCCTTGCCTACGTCATAAAAGGAAGGTCTGGTGTAAATTTCAAGTTTGTAGTCCCAGTAGTTTTGAATACAAACTTTGCACCCCTATTTAACCCCCTTAGGGGTGGAATTTTGTAAAACGCTGAAAGAGCTTTTTTTGTATCTTAATAAGTAATCTTCCTACAAAGTTTTAAGTCTGTAGTTCAAAAAATAATGCTTCCCCCATACAAACTTTGGACCCCCGTTTTACCCCCTTAGGGGGTGAGTTTTGAAAAATCCCATCTTAGTGCTCCCCTACACCTTAGAAGGAACCTACGTGCCAAATTTAGAATCCGTAGACCCAGCGGTTTGGGCTGTGCGTTGATAAGTCAGTCAGTCAGTCAGTCAGTCAGTCAGTCAGTCAGTCAGTCAGTCAGTCAGTCAGTCAGTCAGTCAGTCAGCTTCTTCTTTTATATATTTAGAAGAAGATATATAGAAGAAGATGCACACAAGTAAGGAATAATTGTAGAAATTTTAAGGTTAAGGTTTACAGTATATATGAGGTACAGCTACGGTAATCTAGTGGTTCAGGCATGCCGCTGTCAAGCGGCGGCCGTGGGTTCGAATCCCGGCTCGTACCAATGAGTTTTTCACAACTTATATACGTACGGAATACTTACCGTTAGCTTTTCGGTGAAGGAAACCATCGCGAGGAAACCGGTCTATTCCCAGTAAGGTCTAGTTTTCCCTCTAAGTTGGAAGGTCAGATGGCAGTCGCTTTCGTAAAACTAGTGCTTATGCCAAATCTTGGGATTACATATAAAAGCGGAGCTCAGGCGCCTTTAGGGCATAACCGGGAATAACGCTAGGAGGATGATGATGTTTACACTACAGTAAATCTATCTAACTCATTTCCCTACTCTTGAGTACACGTACCTACTGCCGTACGTTGTAGCTTTGAGATTACCCAAAGATTGGATAAATCAATACTCAGCCCAGTGTAACTCGTGAAATTAATTCGTGTAAAACCTTAATGCTCACGCAAACGCCTTGGTCTTAATACAGGTACCTAGCTCAGGACGCCTTGATTAGCGATATTTTATATACATTGTGTTTTAATGCCTACAGGAATTCTAGGTAACGCGCTGTTATTCGTTGGATTGGTTACGGGTTTTCTCCTTCGTCAGTTTATTATGCATTCCATGATGTAATTAATGTATTGAAGTAAACATCATCATCCTCCTTACGTTTTCCCGGTCGTACCCAAGGTTGGACATCTCGCCAACAAATGTTACCTTATCATTTCTGGAGACAATACGGTATTTGACAACAGTCAAAATAATTAAATTTTACATTACCATTACACAAAACTTTCTAAAACACTCGGAAATCATCAAGCTTCAACTTATTTTTAACCCTCGACGCAAAAAGAGGGGGGGTGTTATAAGTTTGACGGGTCTGTGTGGCTGTCTGTGTATCTGTGTGTCTTTCTGTCTGTGGTATCGTATCTCCTAAATCAATGTACATATTTTAATGCGTTTTGTTTTATCCAAAACAGACGTAGTCGAGATGGTTCTTATAAAGTTACGTTTCAACAAAATCGGTTCAACCGATTTGAGATATTAAACTGTTTAAATGAAAATGTGGGGGGTTTTTCAACTTTTCCAAGCTGGTAAATCTTGCTAATGAAAGGTTTAGCAAAAAAACGCTGTTTTTGACCATGGAAAATAGTAACGTTATTCGTCTGTATTTACAAATTTCATTATTATTATATTATTCACATTCCCAGCTTGGAGCGTTTTTGACGTTATATATAAACAGATGCTGATTTGAATATCAAACACTTCATTGACCAGTTTCTTAAAGATACGTCAGTTGATTTTTCGTGCTGACATGCGAGGAAAAATGTTGCTGTGACAGATCCCTGCATCTAACTACACGGCGAAGCTGAATTACCTACAAAGAATTCTTCTAATTCAGTAAATCATCATATTCATTATCGTCATTGTCAGCTAGTAATCGCCCACTGCTGCGCAAGTTATCTTAATTAATGCCACTCATCTCGGTTTTTCAAACACATCATGATCATCATCATATCAGGCGAAAGACGTCCACAGCTGGATATAGGCCTCCCCCAAAGAATGCCACAATGACCGGTCTCGCGCCACCAGCATTCAGCGGACTCCCGCGACCTTTACCACACCATCAGTCCACCCTGGGGGGGTCAACCCACGCTGCACCTACCGGTACGTGATCGCCACTCGAGAACCTATCCGCCCCAATGGCCATTGATTCTACGTGCAATATGCCCCGCCCACTGCCACTTAAGTTTAGCGATGAGGAGGGCTATATCGGTAAAGTTAGTTCACCGGTGAAATATTAATTTCAAATAATCGTCTTCAATTTACATGGAACCGTGCGAAACTACAAATTCTTGCGACGCCGCGCCGATCCCCACCAACTCCCTGTTAAATGAAGAAGTTTCCCTATTCAAGTCCTGAGATAACACTATAACTTTACTCGGCAGTTTGTGATTGTTACGACAGGTAAAGAAGACCCACGGTGAGAAGTTTCAATGATAATAGATTTATTTCATTTGTCGCACGAGTGCAGTGAGACGTTAATGAAAAAATTTAATCATCTCGAAAAAAACTGGTTCCTCAGTGACTAAATGCAGCATTTTTTATGGATTCGTTCGCTCTGGCTGTGTTCGCTCTGGGAGTGATTCACAGTATAGTGATGATTCTGAAACAACACGTGATGTAACTGCAGATGATATCATTTCATGTTTCGCTGTCCCGTTTTAATTTTAGGTACATCATACAATAATTAATTAATTTTTAATAAATAATACCGGTGACACAACCAAAACATATATAAGAACCATCTCTAAAGACACGACCTTTCGTCAAAAAAACGCAATAATATCACTTCATCGGTTTCGGAGCTAGGATGCCGCAGATAGACGCACAGATAGAACCTACACATATTTCCGTTGGGTTAAAAATGATATAGATTATACAACGGGTTTATACGGGATGCCATGTGTTAAACAAAATATATAACAAAAGAGACCTGACAGAGAGACCTCTCTTGGTTTTTAAAAACAACTGACGACCGGTTGACTCTAGACCCCCCCACCTAATGAAAAATTACGACAAGGTCTTAGATTTGGCCGTCTGGTTCAGTAATTCACTCTGTATTTGTATTTGAAGGGGAATACAGGGCTGTTCTTCGGAACGTGCTGCGCCTCACCTCTCCCGTCATCACGCCTAACGAAACTAGACCTCGTTTCGTTGTAGCTAAGCGTAATCGCTTAGTTACTACGCGGCGTCAAGATATTTGTGAGTGAACGGTTTGATGAGGCTAAAACAAGTTACAGAATAGCGAGATAGATGTCGCGTTTGTTCCCATCAGGTAGCGCTCGTGTGAGAAGACTGGTATGAAATTTATGAGTTTTATGACGTATCCGGAAAACTTTCGTTAATACCACAGATAGACTGCTGTATAGTCAGCATCATAAACGTGTATACATTGTAGGTGGTTCTAGGACCTTATTGCTTAGAGATGAGGTCGAAAAGTGTTTACATAACGTATGGTGCTGACTGTACGAATAACCTAGGCGGCACTATTCGACTCAATTGATTGATATATAGTTTATGAATTACAACGCTTGGCATTCAACTTGGAAATTAATTAAACGGGTAGTCACGAGATAAATGCCATTTACTTTTTGTTTCACCAACCGACAGCGGGGAGCGCAGACGAAGTCATTAATAATACTCTAGCCAAATAAATATCCACTGGTGCATGAATTATATTACTTGTAGGTAGTTTATTACAGGAATCTGTAATATTCCGTCTGAGAGGAGAGCTTGGCCTCACAGTTTATGTATCGGGGTCAACGTGTTAGTCCATTATTCGATAAGTCACCTAACGCCTTGTCCAATGAAGGGATATAAAACACCTGTCATTCGATAGATACGGCAGTCTCTGCGGTGTTATAGCGATTGTTGTCATTCTGACAGAAGAACACGAACGTAACGTGAGGCAGTCATATTATAGATCGCCAGCCGTGTTATTAGTATTACTATCATCGAATTCAAAATAAACACCAAGAGGTTTCTGGTTTAACTCATATGCCCTGTCTTATTACGAGCTGGAAAATAACTACCACTCAACACGGGGATAGATTAGCTGAATCTGATTTGGAGATGAACAAACAACTAGTAGTACGAAAGCGAATAAAGAAATCTTCAAAATCAAATCAAATCAAAACATTTATTCGTGACAAACATAACATCGACAAAATCTGAAGAAATCTTAAGGCTTGGCCAGACACAGGGCGCGACGTCCGCGCCAGCAGCGCGTCGCGCAAACAGGGCGCGCGTGGATCGCGCCGGCCTCGCGCTCTCAACATGCCCTCATCGCGCGCGCGAACGCGGCGCGATGCGGGCGTGACTCGCGCCCGGATATAGCATGCGCGCGCGGAGGGTCGCTCATTCCTTGATGTGACCCAGCGCGGCGCAGCGTGCCGCCGCGTCCACGCCGCGCTGCGCTGCGCTCGCGCCCAGTGGACGCAAGGTGCAGCGCGGCGCGGGGCGCGACAGAAGCGGGGCGCGATGCCTGCGGGACGCAGTCTGTTTGACGTCGGTAATCTGTTAGCATGTATTTAATGCCGCCGCGGTCGCGCCGCGCTGCGTCGCGCCCTGTGTTTGGCCAAGCCTTTATTTTATTAGTTATAGCGGTGGACAGAAAGTGCTAGCCAACAGCACTAGACAAGCTAGAGCGGGCGCCCCAGGGACGAGGGACCAATTACTTAGCGACCAGTTACGGTTATGTTACGTCGATACACGCTTTCCCCGTGGCCTGGTGTGCACTTCCTATTAAATCGCCAAACAACTATTTGAACATGTTTGGAGAATACATTCATCTTTTGAACATAGGAGTCCTTTTAGGTAATACATTTTAAAACAAATGAACCAGCGACATTTAACGATTAAACAGCAATAACATCATCTATTAGACTAATTAAAGCGCAATGTTTGCAATTCATAGAATGATTACAATCATGTCGTAACTTATGTGCGGAAATAATTTGATATTCACCGTTAGCTTTTCGGTGAAGGAAACCTGCATACGTCTGCGAAGACATTCAAAGGTGTATGTGAAGTTCCCAACCCGCACTGGGCCAGGGTGGGGAATGCTGCCCGTTTCCTCTCATCCATGAGAGGAGGGCTGTGCCCAGCAGTGGGACGTATATAGGCTGATTTATAAATGTATATGTATATAATTATTAGGGCCCGGAATTTTGCGTGCGGTTTTGGAAAAGTCTAAGGGAGAGAACACCGACGTTTATCGATACATCGATAAACCGAATTTATTTATTAGTGTTTTTAAAAATAATAACTCAAACTTTCCGATGATACATTCTATGCTCTTTCAATGGTCAGTGACGAAAAATGTACGAAATATAGGAAAGTTTTATCCGTTTGATTGTTTTAAGGATTAAGTGTTCTAAACGGTGTCTGACACGACACATCCGACACTTCACTTTTTATTCACAACAGAGATCACGTGATACTCTCTATTCAAAATGAAGTGTCGTGTCGGAGACGGTCCAAAACACCATGCATCACTCTTTATAGTAGGTATATCGACGAAAATCTATAACGTTAAACATCTAACCAAATTTTTTTTACGATTATTATGTATGATTTATCGATATGTCGATAAACATTCGTGTTCCCTCCCTTCGAGTGTTTCAAAAAAGGTATCTATAGATTCGCTCACAAAACAAATAAGTTCATCTCGCCTTAAAAATTCGAACCCATATTCTACACAATTACGAGTCAAAATCTATATGCGAGGACAAATACTATCAGTAAGAAATTACAATTACTTATGACATTCATTCCTTAATTAACGCATTAATTACAATAGCAATGTCATTACTAATACCGAAAGTGTATCAATAGACAGATTTTGAAACAATATATGCAATTTTATAAATCCTGTGACAATAATGAATATGGAACGTTATATCTAATCTTTCACAAGTCAGCATTCGATCTCGTTCTGTGCAAACACTGATGGGAGTAATTCCTTTTGCACTCTGCAATACGATATGACCAAATTGATAAATTGTGCACGGTCAATTTCAACTGTAGCTGCGCCAATTAAACTGGTTACGATACCACCTCTATCTTGTCCAATATATAACTCTACTGGTATACGTACGATAATGTATTTCTTGGTCTACAGGACGAGTTTTAGAAGCATTAATGATGTGGATTAAATTATAAATTGTTAACGTTCTAGGACAGTTTTAGGTAGCTACAGATATAGTGCATAATTGTTTTCCATCGTATTTTCTTGGAAACGTTCGTGTTTGTCATGCTACTTCAGTCAACCTCAGTACTTTTTGTACTGAGACTGACTGAAATAGCAAGACACGTTCGTATGTTTCCGTGAATACGATGGAAAATAATTATGCACTACATCTGTATTTAGATTCACAATATAACTTTGATGTAGTTCATTCTATTATGAATGATGTACACATACTATTACTTATTACAATTTTAGAGAACATGAGAGCTTTCAGAGGATTCAAATCAGAGGCATTATCCGTCGACGCTCTCCACGTATTGTACGCAATAGTAAATCTGTCAATTATAGAGATTTCGAGGAACATCTAAAGTGCGTCTTAATTCAGTCACGAATATCATAAGGCCCACTGAACCATATGAAACGTCTAATTGATCTGTAATCTGAACAGATTTTATTATATCTGCGTCTGTTCCTAGACTACCGAAACGATTAAAAGTAAACTCTTTATTAGAGAGTTTCGTAGGAATATAGTTTAGTAAAACTCATTTTAAGCGATAGAGACAGTAGCCTAATCCGGTACGCTGAGACGAAATGGTTAACAAACGTTCTTTAGCGACTCTTATAAGACTTTCTGGCTTTTCGGCGTTCGTAGAGCGCTTTCATAAGAAGTGAGTCGGCGTCATATGTCTCTAATTGCCGTCGTCGGGTGGCGAGTGCGCCGTACGACATACGACCGGCAGAACTAAATGGTTTTCGTGCGAGGTCTCTCAGCAAACTCTCTCTTTCTGTAATTGAACGTTTGACTTTAACTGTGGCTATTTCAATTTCTCTACAAAAAACGTGTCTATTAAATGTTGCCTCGGGTGCGTTCGGAATGCATGACGAGTGGTAATCGGGATGTCTGCATCCCTGCAAAAGATTGTTTACGTGTTAAGCGACTGCCCTTCCGTTACTGGCAGTCTTTAACGGTAATGACATAATTTTCAATAATGCTTATACATTTTCCTCGGCTTCACCGACTGGTTGAATGAGTTTTAAATAAATGGCACTTAAACTGCGAGTTCAGCGGAGTCTGCGGTCCATTTGCGCACGTTGTCCTTTTAATGTAAAATACATAAAGCCTTTATTATCATTATGTCCACGAATACCTTATAACGAGTAACTAATACGAGTTTAATATTTCATATTTCAGTACTACTTTCTGTTGCTGTACTGCTTTCAGTTGCAAACCAGAAATCCCAATAATTTCGCTCCCTTTAAAAAAATCGCGTGAAATTTTAATCATAGAATTCGAAAAATGCTCATATTTTTTTATTAAGTGAGAGATTATTATTTATTTTGATAAAATTAAACTGAAAAATACGGACGCCCGCCATGATATTTTAAACACCAATCAGAGCGCATGACGTCACGTTTGTATAAACAAATACCCATAACGGCCATTACCACAGATTACAGAGAAAACTTACGTACTGAACGAATAGTAAGACAGGGATAGAACTATGTTATCTGTCAGATCTTCATACGTCATTGTCCCGCTTTCTCGCTCGCACGGCCGCGCAAGACTTGTAAACTTTTGAATTTATGTTCATTCAATGAGCAATCGAGCGATTTAGGTAGCAAACGTCAAAGGTCTGCGTTCTGTTTATATAAACGTGACGTCACTCGGGACGCCATGACACAGACAAGCGTTTTAGCGCCAATTTGAAATTTAAAAACTAAAATGCATTTTTTTCCTACTTAACTGTTTAGTACGGTGGCAAAATCGCAAAAAGTCGTCTCCTTCACGATTTTCGTGGACATCTCTTCTATATACCTAAAACTGGTATGGATGTGTTCCTTGTTGTCTCCAGGGTACGAATCTGCCGGTTTTAGCAAAGGGAGAGGGGGACGGACATAGCTGTGACGTCACAAAGATGGCCGCGTGAGTGAAGAAGATATGAAGAAGTGAGATTTTAGGTGAGATAATATACTATAGTATTAACTTGATTGTGTCGTAAAATAATGTATTGTTTGAGTAGGCTGAGTAAAAAAAAGGAAAATACAGATCAAACTCTGTTTTTTTTTTCTATCGAGGAAATTGTAAGCAATCATGTATCGATAAAATCAGATGAACAATCATATAGTCAAGAATCATATTTCTGAAAATCCGACCTTATTGTTTCTTAATATAGTCAGAACGGCGTTTCAAAGCACGCGATAATTTCTAATGCACCGCCCTAAGCACCACGGGGATGCCCTAGGGCAACAACAACCACAGCAACACCAATAGCAACAACAGTACCTTTCATTTGGGAACACCAAAATTGAACTCTCATAGTATTTCAATCATACGCAGCATGCCGGTTGCCGCGGACTTGCGTTACGGAATTGGCCATAAATGACATGTTTATTATTTAATGACCACAAATTGCATATCATTGGAAAGCTAATAAAATGTTTGATATTTTTTATACTAACATTTATCACGCTAAAGTATCTCTTTCGCGAATTATGATGGTAAGAAAGCAAAACGTCTACAGGTAAAAAGTTATATTTTTTAATTAATTTACAAACGGTTGAATGTACACCCCAGGCCAAAAGTATGGAAACAAGCTTACATGGCCATACAAATCCGAGATTTTTAAACACAAAAAGCTAAATTAAGTAAAAAATATTATCGAACATTTTTACTATTTCTGTTACAGTGGTAACAGAAATACAGCCTCTTTTTAGCTTTTTGTGTTTGAAAATCTCGGATTTGTATGGCCATGTAAGCTTGTTTCCATACTTTTGGCCTGGGGTGTACGTAACAGAACTCAAAGAATGAATGATAGAACATTTAATATGCTTTCAAATGACACCTCACATGAACCGATCAGACAAATAGAATCCGACATTTGAACAAAAATCGATGACCGTCGGCCGCCATCTTTATGACGTCACAGCTATGTCCGTCCCCCTCTCCCTTAACTAAAACCGGTAGATTCGTACTTTGGAGACAACAAGGAACACATCCATACCAGTTTTAGGTATATAGAAGACGTGTCCACGACTTTTATCAATATTGGCCAATTTCCGCCGCACTATTATATTCTCATGAAAAATCTTATTCGTTGTACATAATAAATGTTTCTAAACATTATAGAACAGTTTTTTAAATGTGTCATCATGCCTATTGCAGTGTACAGTCCACGCTATGTCTCCACTTCCTACTGAAATACACCATTATCTATTATGTGTCTTACTTAGCGGAATAAGGACAGCCATTAAAGTGTTAAGCAGAGTTAGCCACGCACGCCGTTGTCTAATCACTTTTTGGATTCAACGAGTATTAAAGTATTATTTGTATTTTAAGGTTCAAAAGGGGTAGACCTCTTTATTGGCTAACTGTACAAGGAGTCCAGCTCTTAGTTGCTTGTTAGTCCCCCAATAACCACCGTAATGATGAAGGCGTCTCTATTTGCCTCTGCAACCCTATGATTACGCATAGTTCTTGCAAATCTAGCCTCCATGCTACGCATACGCACTATGCTAATCTATTCAGAGATTATCTTTGTACCCCTTGCATTATCATTGGATTGGTAAGAATTAACCAATCTAAGGGCACACTTGCCCTGACATGTGAAATGTGACTTACAATCTTTTATAATCTTACAAGTTACAATTCTACCCCAGTACAACTTCAACCTGTGAATCGTAACAGTGAAGAAGAAGAAGTTCGTGCGTCGTCTCGTTGTGATATGCCGCCCCGGGATGTAGTGTAGCGGGGTGTAGCTCACGGTACGTCCGGAATGCACAGCGAAACGAGCGGTATTCGTCAGCAATCTATCCATGCAAAAGTTTGTTTACGTTCTGGTCGCCTAATAGCTCGTCCGCTCGGGAGCGGGGCGGTTACTCGCTTAGGCGAGGTCGACGACCGTTAGACTGCGTGATTCCAAGCATCTGAATTACGTTTTGAATCCAAAGTAACTACGAAATGTTCAGGTATTATTTTGTAATATCCACGGTATTTAATAGAAGTCCATTAAGGCTGTCGCCATCTATCAATTAATGACTTTACCTATACACTACGTACATATGTATTAGCTTTCCTACGTTTCTGTAGAAGTAATTAAACGACTGCAGGATTTATAAGTCAATCGGTCCGTAATTCGATGAAACGGGGGTTGTTAACCAGAATGAGTGAAATGGCTGGACAAGCAAACTTTCGTATCATTAGTGTAGGTTCCAATGTAAACAATATTATTTAAAAAAAATGTTATTAACTTATTAGCGATTCAAGTGAAGGACGTGAAAGGTGTGACATTTATTTTCGAACTTGTTCACTGTTTGTCTATTGAATAGGTATATATCGCTAATAACAGCGGAATGGCTTAACTGTTCTAAGACTTAGACGTAGAAGTGGAGCGAATAGCTTATAATAGCAATTAAGAACAACAATGTCATTTTATGAATTATCAAGAGGTTCACAATTGGGTACCCAATCTATTGGTGGCCATCGTTGACCGGATCATCGTTGATTGACACGCTCCTTTATGAAGCTCAATGCGACTAATTTGCGACAATTCCATTAGGCCTCAACTCAACAAAGAAACAACTTGTAAAGGGAATGTGCTCCGTTTAGCGTAATCTGTAGAAAAAGAAACGGTTTCCGTAGACACGCAGGCTGTTTTTTAGGGTTCCGTAGTCGACTAGGAACCCTTATAGTTTCGCTTTGTCTGTCCGTTCGTCCGCGGATAATCTCAGTAACCGCTAGCAATAGAAAGCTGAAATTTCGTACTAATATGTATATCAATCACGCCGACAAAGTGGTAAAATAAAAAGTGAAAAAAAATATATATTTGGGTACCTCCCCTATACGTAACGTGGGGAGTGATTTTTTCACTTCAACCCTAACATGTGATATATTGTTGGATCAGGTATTTAAAAATGAATAGGGGTTTGCTAAAATCATTTTTTGATAATTTTAATATTTTCGGAGATAATCGCTCCAGAAGCAAAAAAAAAATGTGTCCCCCCCTCTAACTTTTGAATCATAAGTTTTAAAAATATGAAAAAAATCTCAAAAGTAGCACTTTATAAAAACTTTTCAGGAAAATTATTTTGAACTTGATAGGTTGAATAGTTTTTGATAAAAATTACAAAATAAATTCTGAACTAAGTTTGTAATTTAACCGTATAAGCAGGTGTTTATTGTACCTGTAATTTCTAAAAAATCACAATGAAATGACGTGCTTTCAAATCAAGTAAAAACGGTGAAAATCGGTTCACGCAATAAATAATTATCCCATAAAAATCATCTTCCAGTTTAAGCTCGCGCGCAATAGTTTACTTAATTTGCCAATAGATGTCGCTGTACGCGGAACGCTCACATTGTACATGGCGCTGTTAAGATTTTTTCTGATTTAATGGGGTCGGAGCAGGTGCGCCCATACATTAGGTCGAAAATTTATCGTGCTCGAATTGTCTTAGTTCTCTTTGGTCGTTCGTTGTTCGTTATAATAAAATTGTTCCCTAAGTATCGCTTGTAGAGTTTTAGGGTTCTGTACTTAATATGTCATCTCAATGTAACAAATAAGTAGCCCATTTTTTTAACGCTTAAGTGGGGACACTTACTGTGACGGACGGAAAACTACGGAACCCTACACTGAGCGTGGCCCGACACGCTCTTGGCCGGTTTTTTATTTACTTAAACGTTATTAATGGTTACCTATCTGAATCACTAATTTTTTTTGTCCTATTTTTATTTCGGCATTTACTATTCGACAAACTTCGTTTGCCTTTTTTTTCGTTTGTCCGACACTTTAGTTCGCGACGTTTACGGCTGGTCATTTTATGGTTTAGCTTTTGTAATTGTTTGACAAATCCATGATTCCCAATTATTGGTATACCCGCAATATCGTTATACCGACGTAACGATTCGGTTGATAATTTGTTCGTATTTTATCAAATCGGCTTTATTATATTTGACATGATATTATTGTTTATACGGAGCACACATATGTTACTAATTCATATGTTTATTTATGAAAATGGTTGTTACCTTATGCATTTTCAATATTAAAAACATTAGCAAAAAGTTTAAAATTAAACTAAGGTTATCTTCCTACAGCTGTGTTTATGGTAAATAATGTATATATCAGCGGGCGATCGTAAAATTCGCCAGATCACGAAATTCCGAGGCATATCGCATACGTAAATGAAAAAAATAAGGAGTGCGGACTGATAATCTCCAGCGAGTCGACGCCACCCCGCTGCGCGGGGTGTCTATTTCTGATCTGAGGGGCACAAGTGAACCCTAACCTAACCGACCTAAGACAGAGTTCGCTTATGACAAGCCATTTTTGTCCACCCTGATTATTGGCTCCCAACAAACACGGCCGCCATCATCGCATAGGTACGCAGCGTGACCAGTGGCCAAGAAAGAAACCACTTTTGCGTTGCGAATGCGTTGTTCTCATCGATCTGCCGTATTGTTTATCAGGCACATCGTGATAAGCCTGGCCAACTTTTAGGCATATCATGAAATGGCGGCGTTTCAAGTTATTTCTTCCGACCTGACCCATACTAATACAGTACATATGTAAGCATTAGGTAGTAAAAAAGTGTTCGGTTCTGGCGCTTCGGTGGCCGCTGCCGCGGCACGCTCGCTGCGCTCGCTCGGCTCGCGCGCTGGAGGGTCGCAGTTCACAGTTCGCAGTCTCAGTAAAATTACTTTTGAATTTCCCTCAAAATGAACATTTGGCTAAACGTATGAAATGCGGAAAGTAATGATGGATAAGTAACAAATTGGCTGTGAAACAAAAGTTGTAACAAGCCAAAGACCAAATGACTGTAGCGGTAAAAGTTTTTCGGACAACTGAAACATCTGGATAAAATCAAATGGTAAATGAAAAAAGTAATGAATTGTATATGTCGCAGTGAAATGGCCAAAACAGAGATTTGAACAAATCCCTAAGGGATATGATCAAATCACGCAGGATGTTAAAATGGCGAATCCATTTTATCATTTACCTAATACAAATCAGTCATTTGATCAAATCTCTGAATCTGTTTAGTGAAATGACGAAATCGGACAAAAAAGGCAACTCGTTTTTTCATTTCACTAGATTTGTTTAGTGATTTGATAAATCCCTGAAACGCGTCAGTGAATTGACGAAACTAACTCGCAGATATTGGCTCCTAAATCATTAGTCATTTAAACGGTTCTGGGACTTAGACTCGGATGGCGGATAGGTTAGAAGATGGTGGCGTGAGCTCTGCTCCCGCCACCGTCTTCGTGGTCTTTTTTTTTATAAAAGAGCGGATAAATCTTTATCGCGTTAGTTTCGTCAACTCACTGACGCGTTTCAGGGATTTTATCAAATCACTAAACAAGTCTAGTGAAATGAAAAAACAAGTTGGCTTTTTTGTCCGATTTCGTCATTTCACTAAACAGATTCAGAGATTTGATCAAATTACTGATTTGTATTAGGTAAATGATAAAATGGATTGGCCATTTTAACATCCTGCGTGATTTGATCATATCCCTTAGAGATTTGATCAAATCTCTGTTTTGACCATTTCCCTGCAACATATATTCGGAGAACTCATAATAATACGAAGTTTTCGGACAAACGATATTCGGTCAATAAATTTTAGTGATTGCGATAGGTTACCGTTATTAATACTGCTGGCGTTCTCCCTCGATTTTAAACCAGTTCAACGCATTATTACAAGCTCGTTTTGTTATGTGATATGTAGATATTATAGATATGCAATTGACATAACAAATTTAAATGTGACTTTTCTCTTTATAACATGACTTATTAGTCGTCTGCTTACGAATTGTTAGTACAATCGAATCCAAAGATATTCTTACAGTTTTCAAAGTTGTTCCATTAAAAACATATACATATTTTTGACGTCGATTGTAACTAGTTCGATTTAGTTACATAGCCGTCATCGTCATGGGCGTTTGGAATGTAGGTGTATGAAAATTATACTATACTCGTATTAAGCAGTACAGCATACATGAGTGGCATTTACATGCATGATGCATGGCTTGCATTGCAAAGCTGTAACGCGAACAACGTAATTCAGCAAGTGTCAATATCCTGGGTCTAATATACCTAACAGAGTAAGAATGCCTATGAGAGTACTCGCTACTCGCCAGCGGTGGGACAAGTGCCTGAGGCGGGTGGCGCAGGCGCAGGACCGGTAATTATGGCACTCTTCTAACAACTTACCTGCATCTAAATACTACCTTACTTATTCATAAAAGTAAGACCTTTTTAACTAAAATATGTTATTCCCTATGCCACAAAACAAATGTCAGCGTGACAGATTAACAAACAACAAATGGCATAAAGACTAAGGCAACGAAAATGAAATACCTCAAAAGTATAAGTCATAACAATTGCGATTGACTCCCGTATTGGCCCTATAGGCAGCACACGTGCGTCGCTCAAGTCGCAAAAGAAGTACAGTCCTTCTTAGAAGTATCCAAGATAAAAGAGAAATTGTCCGAGTAACTTTTGTTAATTAAGATCATTTCTGTTCTACTCGGAAAGAAGTAGCGGATCGTAACTCCTGGCCACAGATCTAAAAATAAGCCTGCAGCACATTTTAAACACGTGTTGAGAGAGATAATGTTCTGTATGTTTAAGCAAAGAAACAATGGCAGAGAAACTTGCTATTTGTATAATAATATTTTATTATAATTTACTGCTCGTCTAATTAATTGTATGTAATTACTGTTTTTTAACACGATCTTGTTTACTTCGGATTTTCGTAGATCTAAATTGGATACTTCAGTAAAATGGTTTTCGTCACTACAACACGACAGTTGCTCAGCGAATCAGAAAATAAAACCTTCTAATTAGGTACCTACCAAGTGGTAACTCAGGCGATCAATTAGTGATGACATGGGTTAATACGGTATCGGCGTCAGGCTTTAGACATAATCACGAATTCACGAAATATTGTAACCAAGCGGAATACATTTCTGTGAAATGACGACGTCGTAGCATCTGGGAAAATTATATCTACAGAAGTAGAATAATGTGCTATGTAGTCAAATATTAACACGACATACACTAGCTTTACATCAAATGTCGAATCATTGAACGAAGGTATATTTTACAGAGATAAGTAAAGAACGTTTACTAATTGAGATTCGCCAGACAGAGCCCCAAAACATCAAATAACTATGCTACTAACTAAATTTCCTAACACTCCTAACAAGGTTTACTAGGAAGTTTATCGGGGAGCGTACGATACCGAGATCTGACGATAGGTGCAGTAGATTAAAGTTACTAGCGCGGTGGCTCCACGCCGCTCCGATAATGACCAGACAGTCACAAACATCGAGTAACAAAGCCCCAGACAGCGTGTCCAACACATCATGGCGTTAACAAGGAAAAGTGTATTTTAGAAGTATACCCGTGTGGCCGAGATAGGATCGTAGGTACAATAGATTAAAGATATTGGCGTTGGACCGCCGCGTCATGCTCGGCTGAGCGTGGCGGGCCTCCAAGGCTGTTACACGATTTAGAGCCTCGCTGCCGCCTCGGCTCCTGTGCAACGTTTTTTATTCACGTCTACCGTAGTGAGTCACGGTGTTGATTGAAAAGGAAAACGATTTACCTCTCGTGCAGGGATATTAATTTTTATAATAACAAGCAACAAACACCGCACATTATCTTGCACTAACGTTTTTTTTGGGCGGTAGATGTAAAAACAGTAACACTTCACTCTAAACGGAAATATTTTAATAATTAATAAATACTTACAATTTATAATTTATAACTTTCATAAGTATAGTTTAGTGTATAAATTTACACAGTAGATGTTTGCAGCACTGTAGATGCAATAGTTATTTGTAAATAGCACTGTGAAATCCTGCTGGTTTCTCACCTGTCAAAACATAACCTCCAAGATCAACACACAAGTATGGCAAACTTCTTGGAAATCACCGAGTCCCAAAAAGCCCTGGAGTCAACCGTCCTAAGGATGTTCACCGAATTCGAGGCCAGGCTGAAGTCTCCTGCTGCAAAAGCCTCAGTGAACAGTCTGAGCGAAGATCTTTCTGCATTCAAAGAGCAGACTTGGACGGTCTTGAAGCTTCTCAGAGATCAGATTAAAGCTCTCAGTAAGTCACAGGAAATTATGGAAATGAGGCACAGGCGGAAGTTCCTACTTTTCAAGGGTGTCCCGGAGGATCCTGGTGAATCCGTAATATCTTCAATCTCTGACATTATCAAGTGGCAACTTCAGATCCCCGACATTTCATCTGCATCATTCAAGGCGTGCCACAGGCTTGGTAAGCCTTTGATGGGACACAATAGACCCATCCTTGTGCGCTTCACAGATTTGCGCCTGAAGTCCATGGTGTGGCAGAAGAAGACAGCATGCAAGGGAACTACTTTTGCCATTTCAGAGTTTCTAACACCACAGCGGCAAGAATTGTTTGTGCAGGCAAGAAAGGCGTTCGGCATGAGAAGCTGTTGGTCACTCGATGGTAACATCTTTGTGAAGTTTCCCTCGGGTGCGCGTGAACGCATCGCTTCAGTAGAAGATATCGAGCGCCTCAAGGCCTCCGGCAAACCACAGTCTTCATCGACACCCGAGCCCAATGCACCCGCTACGCAGGCCGCCGTTGCTGCCCCCAGTGACCTGCCCGGCCGGCCTCGGCGTGGCGCTAAGCTGGCTGTGTAAACCTTTTGTGATGTGACAACTGTATCATAACGTCTTAACTTATTTTACTATTAGTGTTGTTCATTTATGGAAGTAGTAATCAGTTTACTTTGCTCACTACAGCGTGCTCATTCACTTGCGTAACACTTTTTGTCTTGTTTTACCCACTTTTACCTTTATAAATTTAAATTTTTTATTGTGTTATAAAAACAAGGTTGTATCACTTCGGTTTGACGTTTGACGTTTCATACTTTTTAATTTATTTCATTTTATTTGACGTTTCAGACGTCAGTTTGTCTCAGCATGTTTAAGTACTTTTTTAAATCGCGTCAATTCGTTTTGAACTCTTTTTTTTTTTTTTTTTTTTCTTGTATAATATGCCGAGTGTGTATGTCGTATTACTTTTTTCTTTGTTTTCTAAAGTTTCTTTCTCACATTGGCTAACCAGCAGGAGAAGCAGGTTTGTGTTTGTATTGTAGCAACTTTAATTAATTTTATCTTATTATTTGTGTGTAAAACATATATTTATATTATTATATATATTCATTTAATATTTATGTCAGATGATGAAACATTTTACTCTGCCAATAATGACAGTGCTGCCTTTCTCTTGTTAAGCTCACTTGATACTTCTCACTCCTTGGGCACTCTTGTGTCACGAGAATTTCTCAACTCATGTCATTTCAATGTGTGCCATATAAATGCCCAAAGTATTCCATCTCACTATACCGATTTGTTAGATACGTTTCAGTCCGAATTTGTTCATGCGATACTAGTATCTGAGAGCTGGCTAAAACCCACCCTTGCTTCGACGTCGTATGCCCTACCCGGCTTTGTTTTAATCAGAAACGATCGGACCGGAAAGGGCGGCGGTGGTGTTGCCATTTACCTCAGAAGCTCCATTCCGTACAAAATATTAAATTTATCTCAGTCTCTGTATTCTGGTTCCGCGGAATGGTTATTTCTCGAGTTGAATGTCAAAGGGGTAAAAGCCGTATTGGGTGTAGTTTACTGTCCTCCAACTATTAACTACTTTTCTGATTTAGAGCAAGTCCTGGAGTCCCTGAGTTCGGATTATACACATCACCTGGTTATGGGCGACCTGAACACTGATCTTTGCAAAGACTCTCCACAGAGCCGCAAATTAACATCCTTAGTCCAGTCTGTAAATTTTTCTATCCTTCACCTTGATCCCACTCACCACACCGCTACCTCTGACACATGGCTGGATGTCATACTTACATCTTCCCCCAATAATGTGATAAAACATGGTCAATTACCGGCTCCTGGATTTTCTCACCATGACCTAGTTTTCGCCTCTTATAAAATTAAACCCGCCAAATATAAACCTGCGTTTGTCGTTATGCGTAGTTTTGCCAAAATTGATCCGAATTTATTGCTCAGCGATGCAACGGCCATTGATTGGTCTCCTGTTCTCTCAGCTTCATCCGCTGAAACCAAAGTCACACTCTTTAATGCAGCCATTCTAAAGTTATTTGACAAACATGCTCCCTTACACAAAGTTAAAGTCAAGCGGCCCCCTGCACCTTGGATTACTGAGGGCGTTCGCATGGCCATGCGAAGGAGGAACCGTGCGTTCACACTCTTTAAGCGTGACCGCAGCGACGAGAGCTGGAGACTTTTCAAGAGGGCCCGCAACCGTTGTAATCAGATGGTACGTACAGCGAAGCGACGGTTTATCCACCAAAATGTCTCTTCATCTTCCATGGCTGACGTCTGGAAGTTTCTCAAATCACTTGGCCTCGGGAAACCTTCCAGTCCTTTTGATGGCACCTCCTTTTCTCTACAGGATCTTAACTCTCATTTCTCTTCTGCCCGCTGCGTCAACAACAATGTCAGAATCAACACTCTTAATGAGATCTCTTCCCTACCGCTCTCTATCACGGATCCATTTTCCTTTTCTCTCACTTCACAAGCTGATGTTAAGGCTATTATCAAAGCTATCAAATCCAAAGCCATCGGTTGCGATGATATCAGTCGGTATATGATAGTGTCGATTCTAGACTGTGTGCTTCCTGCATTGACTGATATCATCAACGCCTCGTTTTTCAATGGCGAATTCCCTTCCTTATGGCGCAAGGCATTTGTTATTCCCCTTCCAAAAACCAGCAATCCCACTGTACTTAGCAACTTCCGACCCATTTCAATACTCCCCTTTTTATCGAAAGTTGCTGAAGCGGTGGCTCATAAACAGTTATCTCGTTTCATTTTCTCACATAATCTTCTGAGCCCCTATCAGTCCGGCTTTCGTCCTTGTCACAGCACCAGCACTGCTCTGCTGAAGGTCACGGAAGACATCAGACGTGGCATGGAGAGTCAATTGGTCACGGTTCTTATTCTTATTGACTTTTCCAACGCTTTCAACACTGTTGACCATGAGATTCTTCTTGCTCTGCTAGAACATTTAAATGTGTCATCTGTTGCCCTTAGGTGGTTTTCTGCTTACCTTCGAGAGCGCCAGCAAGCGGTCCGTGTCGACCGAGCCTTATCCGACTGGTGTGAGCTAGCAACTGGCGTCCCTCAAGGAGGCATTCTTTCTCCACTCTTATTTTCCATCTTCATTAACTTCATAACCCCTGAGCTTCGCTGTTCTTACCATCTGTACGCCGATGACCTACAACTTTATGATCACTGTAACGTGAGTGACCTAAGCGTTACCATTAACAAGCTGAATCTGGATCTCTTACACATCCAGCGGTGGTCAGAGAAGTTTGGCTTATTTGTTAATCCGTCCAAATGTCAAGCTATCGTCATTGGTAGCTCTCAGCAGCTTGCGAAACTTAATTTTAATTCTGTTGCTGCAGTTGAGTTTAATGGTACTCCTATCCCGTATAGCAAAAGTGTCAAAGACCTAGGTGTTTATCTCGACAACACTTTGAGTTGGAGGCCACAGATCTCTGAGGTTAGTCGGAAAGTTGTAGGTTCACTTCATGCACTTAATAGGCTAAAGCATTTTTTGCCCGTCAAAACCAAGATTTTATTAGTGCAGACATTGATATTGCCCATAATCGACTATGGTGATGTGTGTTATCCTGACTTGAATGGAGAGCTTCTTGACAAGTTAGATCGTCTTCTAAATAATTGTATTCGGTTCATTTTCTGTCTTCGAAAATACGATCATGTCTCTTCCTTCCGCTCCCAATTGGGCTGGCTGCCCATCCGCCTACGTCGCAAAATACGTTTGCTCTGCACCCTCTTCTCTATTCTAAACGATCCTAAATCTCCCGAATACCTCAAAACTCTCTTTCAGTATTACTGTGTCTCTCGAGTCCGTCAACTTCGCTCCTCTGGCAACCTTTCCTTATCTATTCCGCCTCATCGTACTGGTTTTATGTCCAATTCCTTCTCCGTCCAAGTAGCTCGCCTATGGAACAGTCTCCCTGTCAAAATTCGGCAATCTCCAAACAGGCTTGTCTTCAAAAAGTCCTTACAAAATTTCTTTGCTGGCAGAACTAAAAATAATCTATCTGATTTGTAAGTTTCATCTATATGTATGTGTATGTATGTATTAATAGGTATATATTGTTTTATCATATCATATTGTTATATTATATTGTATCGTATTCTACTATATTATTTATCACATCTTTAAACATGTTAAAGAGTTTTTGTTTTAAATTAAGTTGCACTGCCCACATTTTATCTGCTTTGCCTTAAGGTTGACTGGTAGAGAATGCTTTATAGCATTAAGTCCGCCTTTTGTACCATAAGATATTCTTTTGTGCAATAAAGATTAAATAAATAAATAAATAACGATCAACGTAGTTTTTTTTTTCAACTCTATTCACTTCGCGTATAATTATATAGTTATATTTATATAATAGTATAGTAATCACCAGCATGGATGGGCCTCACTCTACTCGCTCGCTACTTTTCTAATGTGAAAGTTAATTAGGTTATAATAATGAAAATGCCCAATTAGCCAAATTTACATTTATCATAATGTGAAACACTTGAATTATCACTGAGATGCCTTTTACCACTACCTACAACAGTTTCGTTAAACTTAAATATACTCGTACCAACTACCAACGATATTGATAGAAATTAAGAGGGTGGGCTTATGAGGGGTTGATCAGGACAATGTTTGCGCACTTAGTTGTTGTGATAGAGCAGTTTTTCTCCCCTAAATGGTTAGTTGGTGGACTAATAAAATAGACCCAATATCTTCAACAGGGCGAGTCCGTCGGCACAATTAATTGGTCAATGGGGAACAATCAAAGTGACCTTCTATGAATTTAGAGTACAGGATACGTGATCTTGATATGATCTAGAGTAACGCAACAAACGCGTAGGTTTGTCGACGGTGATAAGTGATGCCAATAAAGAACTAGATGACCTGTTTAACACACTATAACTATTCACATTCTAACTGTCTAGAATACCCTTCAATTTTAATGTTCAAAACAGCTTTAACAGTAACCGTTTATAATTAATGCATAAACTATATATATACTTAATTAAGTAATAATAGTCTATCTAAAGTGGTCATTCACCCTCCGACCAAGCCTATCTCATAGGGCTAGAAAGTAAGACAAGAACTTTGCATCGTTAATTGCATTTGTAGTCTAGTGAGGGTCGGCTAAACACAAGACACGTTTAATTGTCCGTGGGGTATAAGGGTTTTAATAGAGAAAAGCACAATGGGAGGGTCGGAATGGGCGATAACAAAACAACACGTGCAGAGGGAATGTCATTGCACCTCCCGTCTCCCTGCATTACCTATTCAGGGATTACTGTCGGCTATGTGGCGCGACGGGGCGCTCTAAACGGCGAGACTTGGCGCCCATTTCGGGGGTTCTGCCCAGAGATATTGGACTCGACTAGTGACGGAGATTTCCGTAACAGCATTAAATAGAGTCGTGTCGAATAAACTAGCTTATTTTGTGACAGCTCGATGTGCGGACATGGGAGCACAATAGCACATAACCATATAAATGTAGCGAAGACTGCTTTTATGTTTGTGAATGTGATACGGACTATTCAGAGCAGTTTTCGATGTTACGGTCTCTATACGCAAGTTGAATGTCGGTCTAATTCATTGTTAGTTGTTAGGCGACCCTATTATAAAAGTGTTTTTAACGTTGCAAATACATATACTCGTATGTACATGATGTATAGGTACCATTAGGTACCTACATCTACATACGTGTTCGTTTTCGAATTACTTCAGAATATAATGCAAATGAGCGTTTCAATTACTCTGTGATATGCAATAAGGTCGGCAAGAACTGTTATTAGATATATTATAATATTTATAATACTAGTTCGTAGATAGGTATATAATTAAAATTATAACGCTGAACCTTGATACAAACACATTGCATTGAATTCAGTATTATAACTAGGGGCTCTGTGCCTTATTAAAGCGACTAATTAAAAAAAAGGCATACTGATCGACAAAAAGTTATTAAGCAGGTAACCAACTCACTAAGCGTGGGAACAAGCGACATTGTTAACGAATATGATGTAAACGTCTACAATGGCACCAAGTGCATATGGAGAATTAGAGATATACGAAAACAAACATTTAGCGGTATATGGTCTAACAACATAAGTACCTAGCATAAATTTATGCCATTTTCTTGCATTGGTTATCTGTGCATCGGAAACCGAATCGCAAATAATTGTATTAGTTAGGATTGTATTTTATTTATATTATCATACTTAATTGTATATATTTTTTTTTACATCATTATTAATTTATTACTATTGTAATGGGTGGTATTGCCTGAAATAAATGAGAATTAATTAATTCATATATTAAATCATGGTTCTATACAATAAATTTATATCGCTCTGTTAAAAACCAAGTGATATAGAGATACTAGATTCTACCCGCGACTCCGTCCGCGTGGAACACGTTTATATCCTAGCTCCATACAAACTTTCACTCCCTTAGTCCCCCATGTCCTTTCCCGGGTCTCAAACTATCAAATTTCATCTAATCGGTTCGGCGGTAGCGTGAAGAGGTATATGGACTTACGATAATAGCCTATATTTGAACTCGCATTCTGCGCTATAAAAATGTGTTACGATCGTTACATATTTAGGGTAAATAGGTCGCAATAAAGACTACTTGAATGTTGTTCTTGTACAAAGTGTAATAATGCACTTTGCTATTGCATCACGCCACTACCTCACATCACGGCTCGTTAGATTGAATCACAGTGAATAAGCAGGCTTTACACCTCTGCTTTTACGATTAGTAACGCACCGATTCGTTTTCAGGTGTGTTGATATAGCAATGACATCATATACCTAATTGAAGCGAGCGAAGCGAAGTTCTCTGCTTCTGCTTGGGCCATTCTTTCGTATGTGCGGCTGTTCTCCCCTACAAGTCGCATTTCTTAACCGATTCTCGTGAAAATTTGGGAGCAGATTCGATAATTAAATAGTATATTTTTTTTGACGATATTTTTTTTTTGTTCAAAATAAAGGCTCGCGAGTTCTACGGCTCACAGAGTCACGAGTATTATTATTAGCATGTAGCTACGCGGGTGAAAGCTCATAACATAACGATCTACACAACACTTATTTCCCTATAATAAAGAAGTGTGTAGATCAACGTCTTTCTACGCGTAGCTACTTATGCTGCGGACTTTACTTACAACTTATAAATGAAGCCTGAATGCGAAGATTCGATACAGGATATTAATCAGTAAATCAATCAAAAAGTTTATTTGTATAAGCAAGAGTACAAAATGATGTCAGATAAAAAAAACAATCTTACTTTACCATAAAATGGCATACTGTGGCTGCTGTAGTGGCGATTGCCACTTGACCCAAATTCCGTTTGATTTTTAACCCCCGACGCAAAGAGAGGGGTGAAGTTAAACGTGTCTGTCTGTGTATCTGTCAGTGGTATCGAAGCTCCCAAACGGATGAACCGATTTTCGTTTATTTATTTTTTTAGATAGATAATTCTATCGCGAGTGTTCTTAGTTATGTAGTATGTTTCATGAAAATCTGTTCAGCCGTTTTTGAGATATTGGACTTTGAAATGAAAATGTCGGGGTTTCTCAACTTGTACTTATTTGCAACAGCCCTGTCTATGATCGTCTCGGTAAACCCACATGCAAGTGTCGGGCTTCTTTTTAAATAGCTACATTGTACAAGTACCAAAGCATAGTTGAGATTATTTCAGTTGACCGAATTTCATCCAAGTAGTCCATTCAAAAAGCAACTCTACTATCCACGGTAAAAGACACACACGGAAAACATTTAAGATATTAAAAGGGATCGTAGTTTAAATGTAAATATTTTTTCTATTCACATATCACGGATTTATTTATAACGCCTCCCACTGTGTTAAGGAAAAATATATATGTATGTGGTAAAGTGGTCTAATTAAAGTGTTAAATAATACTAACTATGGCCCTTCGTCCTCAGTAGTGGAGTTTAACATACGGGAATACACGAAATCATCAATAAAAATTCAGTTTAAAGACAGCTGAACAACGAATTCTAGGACCTCATTAGTCGTCTCGGCAGTCGCCGGTGTTAACAGTGCGCTAATACGACACGTCACGCTGGTCGTGACCTCGCCGGTTCAACGAACGGACCCGTCACCGTCACAGCTTGCAACGATGCGTCAGCTCAGTTCACGATCAAAACTAAACATTCTATGTGCTCACCACACTGCAACTCACTCAAGCCCTTGTAGTTTTGAACGACGCTGTCGCCGAAAGGTAAAAGGTATTAACATTGTTTGAGACAGATACGTTGTTCCAACGTTTAGAAACCGCACGTCTCCAATGCGATCCGACTCATACGCGCCAAGGGAGACTGGATCTAAATTGGATCTGCAAAAACGTCCTTCATTAAGCCCCGCAGACATTGTGTTACCATTGGTTTCGAGTAATTAGAAAGGTGACAAATTTTATTTAAAGTGGTGTAGGGGATCTTGCGAGGTCTCGTCCATATTTTACGAGACTGAGTCTCGTACAATTTTCGTACGAGATCTCGCGAGATTGAACTTTCGTATAAAACTCTACATAACAAAAGTTTCATCTGACTGACATATTACTACTCATTATAGTCATTATTATGCGATTCAATTTGCACAATAGTACCTAATCTTTAATTATATTCAAACGTGATGGTTAAAAAAGTAATATAATAATCATTTTACTTTTTATTTTTTATGCTGATTTAATTTTTATTTCACACGTTGATAATCATTAAGTGGAGTTCATAGCACTTTCATACGTTTTCAGCGAAAAACACCCAAACTCGAGATAGAGAAATAGGTGTAAACCTATGCGAGATCTAGAAGCCATTGCCAATTACATCTCTAGCTGGGTTAGGGTCCCTA
This sequence comes from Epinotia demarniana, assembly GCA_945867215.1. Classification (NCBI taxonomy): domain Eukaryota; kingdom Metazoa; phylum Arthropoda; class Insecta; order Lepidoptera; family Tortricidae; genus Epinotia; species Epinotia demarniana. The sequence goes on along the minus strand of OX244267.1, from coordinate 20,641,430 downwards.
GCGGCGTGCCGCAAGGTTCTTTGCTTGGCCCGTTGCTTTTTGTTATTAACGTGAATGATATTACTAGTTGTTTTTCCACTTCAAGGCTGCTTTGCTTCGCAGATGACATGAAGATTTTTGCTTCTGTGTCGTCGCAGCGTGAAGCAGATGCACTCCAAAGTGACTTATCCAGACTGGATGATTACTGCTCACTCAATCACCTGGACCTTAATCCCTCTAAATGCTCGGTAGTTACTTTTACTCGTAAGATTAATACACTCTCGTTCGACTATCAACTCAAGGGTCAATCCTTGCAACGCGAGATTGCTGTACGGGACCTGGGCATCTTACATGATCCTAAACTTGTTTTTAATAACCATATTGATAATGTCATATCTAGAGCATCTAAATCACTAGGTTTTTTGTTTCGTTGTTCAAGGGATTTTAAACGGGCTAAAACTTTTAAGATTCTATATTGTACCCTTGTTAGGAGTACCTTGGAATATGCATCTCAGGTCTGGAATCCTCGTTACAAATGCTATGTTACGAGATTGGAAAATATCCAGAAGAAGTTTTTAAAGTTTCTTTGCTTCAAATTAGGTATTCGCTACGACTCAAATAAGTATTTGGACCTGTGCAGGAGATTCCATCTTCTCCCACTTGAGACCCGTCGAAATATAGCCGACATTACAAACCTACTTAAAGTTGCATCGAACTTAATCGACAGCCCCACCTTACTTGGTAAATTGAACATCCGTATACCCAGTAGAGCTCGGCGTAAGCCGCCACTGTCCGTGCCATTATCATCCACTAACTATAGGCAAAATAGTTTTATGATCAGAGCGAGCAACGGCTTGAATGAGGTGTTTCAGAGGTTTGACGACCTGGACCTATTCAGTGCAAGTGTTCCTTTAGTAAGACGACGCTTATCTCGTCAATTTTTCGGTAGAGGTAGGGAAATGGTTTAAGTAGGTAACTCTTCTTTTTAGTCTATTTAGAAATAAGTACTTAAATTATGTAGCCGTGTCAAGACGCAAAAGCGCTGTGTTTTCGTTTGGTTTTTGCTCACTTATTTTTTACATATTCATCACGCTATCGGTGAGGATCTGTTATTAGCTCACTGTCACTACTGTTTTTAGCTACTGTGTAATATTTAAGCTGATGATCTTCCTATATAAATAAATAAATAAATAAATTGCATTCCCTAGTGGTGAAGTACGTATAGTGTACTTAGTTACTAGAACTAGCTGGCGCATCTAAATACCTTGTATTGTAGATAAAACACCGACCGAAACAAACGGCGGATTTACGCAATGCCTAACAACAAAGGCGTTGCAGTACAAACATAATTAGCTTCTTGTCCTTATTAATCATTACAATTACGATACATACCTACCGTAATACGCATCTCGTTGTAAAATCAATCAGATGAGGAAGGCAATGATATGATTTGATGTTGATATTTCGGAAATTCGCCAAAATACAAGACCATAACAATGGTTTTTAGTATTCCGTACCAAAATTGATCCAAACACTTACGCGATCACTCCGTGTCTGTCAGTCTCACAGTCAGTTATCTCAAAGACCGTTTAACACGGGTTTCGTAGTTGCCTTTCTGTCTTAAGGCGCCGTAGGTTCAGCGAAGTTAAGCGAACAGTGTTTTTGAAACAATATAATGCGTCTGTTTATAATAATATGATTTAAAACAAATACGAATAGTAATCTTGAGGCTTTTCTGCAGGGAAATCGGGGTTTAGAAACATGATTAAGCATTTTTCGCTCGATAGAAAAAAATCACGAACATAGGTCTAAAAGGGTCTAAAATACACTTAAAATATTTGTTACAAATTACGAACAAAAGCTAAAAATATTAAAATGGCTTCTAAAAATCGGCAATATCATGTTTGAGGGAAATCAGTGTTTACTTTTTTATTTATTTAAACGGCCAAAAAATTAAAATTAAAAGACATGATTTCCGCGCTTCCGAGCACGCACTTCCATCTCGCTCAGGCTTATGCTCAGTGAGAGGGAGAGAAGACCATGAACCTACGGCGCCTTAAGGTCGAAACGCACTGACAGCGGTGGTGCTACCGGTATGTTCGAACTAATACTAATACGAACGTGTCCGCACAGAATACCGCACATAACTCGAACAATAATTAGCCCAATATCTCGAAAACGCATAACTGAGTTGAAAAATGGTTGCAAGAAACCCATAATATTTTTGAACAAGCTATCCAACGATACCCCACAATACCTATACTGTTACGTAAAGAATCAATCTATTTTAAAATTATAAATGACATAACAAATGATAATTATAACTAATAATCGTTAATGTTACGATTCATAATTATCACGCTTTTTCATCTACGTTGACGAAATCCATACTTATCCATATCTATACTTATATTATGAATGCGAAAGTGTGTCTGTTACTTCTGCACGCCTAAACCACTGAACCGATTTAGATGAAATATTGTATAGAGGTAGTTTGAGTCCCAGGGCTGGAAATAGGATAGTTATCATCCCGGAAATGAAAGAGGGGGTGAAATGGGGGGTCAAAGTTTGTATGGAGCGGCGATATAAACGAGTACAATGCGGACGGAGTCGCGGGCAGAAGCTGGTAATAAATATAAACACCGAGCAACCGAGACAATGGAACGCTTTAAATCACAATGGAAAAACACCTACATTCAAGAAATATGCATGTGTCCAACTATAATTACTTTTATAAATATCAACGTACATTTGTATCTCCGCACGGCCAGCGATCTATGTCCGTTTAACGAACTACATCAATAGTGTTACTCCCAGTCAGTCGGCCATTCATCTCTTGTTTACGAACAAGAGGGATTGACAAAGTCCGGTACCTTCGGCCTAGATACTAGTAACTGGGGCAGGAATAAATCAAACTCACCTGAGCTACGGTCGTAAGCGTCGCAACGCATTAAGGCATGTATTTTTTGACATAGAGATACCCTTGTCAAAGTCTCGATTATCAGTAAAAGGGGATTTTGTGACACAGTAAAAAAGGTCACGACTCGAACGGGTCACGTTCCTTTAGATAATGGAGGGGACGTAGTTCCCGTATTCACATAGATTTGTGTTAAAGAATGGTTACCGTTACTCATTGGTCATCCTAGTCGGACATATCCCGGGTATACTTTCCGTGAAGATAGGTGCCGCGTTTCGCCTCATTTAAATCTAAATGTGTATCGTGAAATCGTATACAGGTTGACAGGTGACGGTTTTTGTATGTTCACAGTTGTAAGGCGTTCGATAATGTGTAATGGGAGCAATCACTTGATGCAATAGGCGTGTTCTGTGATCTGTCTAAAGCCTTCGATTGCGTGGATCACGACACTCTAATTCGAAAGCTGAACCATTATGGCATGAAAGGCAAAGCACTTGATCTCATCCGATCGTATTTGAAGGACAGAACTCAAAGAGTGGACATAAATAAAACCAAATCAGCTGGGTCTCTTATTTCTATGGGGGTCCCCCAGGGATCCATTCTGGGACCATTCTTGTTTCTTGCCTATATAAACGATTTGCCTTATGTACTGAACGGAAAACATAAATTGGTTCTTTTTGCTGACGATACATCGATAATATTTAAAGTCAAAAGAAACCAAGACAGTTTTAGTGAAATAAATAATGTACTGTCGTCTATTGTTAACTGGTTTACCTTAAATAATTTACTGCTTAATGAAAAGAAAACAAAGTGTATTCGAATCTCATTGCCTAATGTACATCATAAAAATAACACACAGATTATTCTAAAAGACGAAGTTATTGAATTGGAGAATAAAACTGTTTTTCTTGGCATAACCTTGGATTCAAAATTGCAATGGAGTCCACACATTTCTACTCTGGCAGGGAGACTTAGTTCAGCTGCTTACGCAGTTAAAAGGATTCGCCAACTTGCAGACGTTGAGACGGCAAGATTGGTATATTTTGCCTATTTTCACAGTATCATGACCTACGGTATTCTATTGTGGGGCAAAGCTGCTGACATTAATTCAATTTTTATTTTACAAAAACGGGCTATACGCAATATTTATAATTTAGGGTCACGCGTTTCTCTGAAGGATAGGTTTAAAGAAATCAATGTCCTCACCGTTGCCTCACAATATATCTATGAAAATATAATGTATATTCGTAAAAACCTTGACATGTATAAGTTAAATAGTGATGTTCATAAATATAATACTAGAAATAAGAGTAAATTAGTCATTCCCGGATACCGGCTGAGCAAAGTGAATATGTCGTTTATGGGCAACTGTGTACGATTTTACAATAAGTTACCTTCTGATATTCTGGAATTGTCAATGCATAGATTTAAGTCCAGCGTTAAACGCCATCTTATAGAGAAATCTTGTTATACTATAAAAGAATTTATAGATGACAAAGAAGCATTTATGTAAAATAGCTTAGTTAAGTAGGTAGTTAAGTTACATAGTAACATGACGTGTAAAAGAGCTAGCTTAAGCCTATTTACAAAATAAATATTTTGATTTGATTTGATTTGTAACATAAGGAATTGCAGATGATACTCTGTTTACGTACTTTTCATTTCCTACACAAGTGCCCACCTTATTCATAATTTTCAGAACATACTACTAACTACCTAATATGCCCCTGATGTGTTTGTCCCTTTCTTACGTCACAAAAGTCCAAGGGACACAGACACACAAACGATTTTGAACGCCGATTTAGCCAATTTAACTAGTTCCAACACAGCTGCCGCAGTCTCTACAAGCCAGTACTGCGAACTATAATCTCGTCACCGATGCAGATTTGTAATAAAACTGTCACCGTTAACATTGGTAATAATCCAGTCCACTTCCCATCGTCAACAGCAGCGTTATAATCTAATGCTAAGTCTAGAATCTAGATAGCTCGCTGACAGCTGAGCGCAGCCCAAAAAGGATGCAAATAGATCAAAGTGGGTATTTCCTCTCCACGCCTCGTTAACGTATTGCTGAGTGACCCTTTCAGCAGTCTATCGGGGAACAAAACAACGTATGAGCGAGGAATGAAGAGAGCCCATAGTTCCTTTCGGTTTAGACGAGAATTTAGTTCCCGGTTAGCATTCGATTGTATCTAGGAGGATGTACCTTCTTGCAGATATCTGCGAATCTTTGACCGAGAGACTGTGGTAGATGAGGGGATTACTGGTCCCCGGTTTAGTGATCGACGAAACCTTTTTCCCGACCCCGGCAGAAGGAGGGTTGTGTTTCGATTGTAAAGTGTATGTACCTGTCTGTTCTTATATTTCCAGCACAAATGCGCACGAACTGTTTGTGATGCAAAAAAGGTGTATACGGATCATGGTTCGTATTCAATGCCCGGAAAGCTGCAAACCTTACTTTAAAAACCTCGGAATCTTACCATTGCCGTGCCAGTATATTTTGACCTCGGCCATTTACGCATGGAAAAATAAGCACTTATTTAAACAACCCCAAAGTGTTAGAAATAAACATCAGCTTCTTCTGCCACCCGCTAAATTAAAAATGCTTTCCAATAGCCCACAATACACTGCAGTCAAGATATATAACAAACTACCAAACAGTTTTAAAACACTGGGCAAATATGATATTTACTATAAGAAACTTAAGTCATTTTTACTACATAAATGCTATTATTGTTTAGATGAATTTTGGGCTGACAATCTTACACAAATCAAACAATTTTAATCAACGTATTTAATTTTAAAAATTATTCATAGATATAATTTTAGAATAAAACCAATTTATTATAAATTACAGATTAAGCCTTTAACATAGAAATTAATTGATATGTAAAAGAATAATAATGGCTTAAAATCAATACCTATGCGCTTAAGAATAATGACCATGTACATAATTGAATTTAATTAATTTCTAAATGTTTACTGTTTGAATGTTAACTTTTTAATTTTTAATTTTTATTTTTCTATAATGTACATAGTGTTAGTAGATTGATATGCCCGAAAGGGTACATGTTGAAACAAATTGTATTTTAACACCAATGTACCTAAACACATGTTATGCAATAAATGATATGAATATGAATATTTGTTTGATTACTAGCTTCCGCCCGCGACTTCGTATGCGTGGACAAGGGTTAAAAACTATCCTATATTTTAATCCAGGCTATAAACTATCTTAGTGCAAAATTTCATCCAAATTGGTTGAGCCGTTGAAGCGTGATTGAGTAACAAACATCCAAAGATCTAAACATCCAAACTCTTGCATTTATAATATTAGTAAGATTTCTCTTTGTTTCTGGGCTTCCTTTTGCTTCATTGTGCATATACACATAGGGTCTGAAAATAACAGCTGTAGACTTAGATAAATCCAGCCAAGTCATAGACAGGACCATCTTCACATGGGACTTATCACGCAGGGAAGGATGCTCTTCTGTACAACTGGCTGTAAAGAACAGCCGTTCATCACTTAGGATACTCGTTATTTTAATCTTTTGTACTTCTACACTACATAAATGCCTGTGTAAAGAACTGGCAATAGTATCTAGTTAAAGCTGCAAACGCACAGAGAGCGGTGGCGGGGCGGCGCGGCGCGGTGCGGAGGCGGTACCGGTTGTAATGTTCGAACTAATACGAGAGGGTCCGCACAGAAAACCGCGCCGCGCCGCTCTGTGCGGACCGTTTCATATTTGCTCGAACATTACAACCGGTACCGCCTCCGCGCCGCACCGCGCCGCACCGCGCCGCTCCGCCACCGCTCTCTGTGCGTTTCGGCCTTAAATTATTATCACGGCGTAAGTTTTTAAGGCTCGGTCAAACACAGGGCGCGACGCAGCGCGACGTCCGCGCCGCGTGATGCCGGCGCGATGACTGGTCAAACAGGGCGCGCGTGGATCGCGCCGGCCTCGCGCTCTCAACACGCCCTCAACGCGCGCGCGAACGCGGCGTGATGCGGGCGTGACTCGCGCCCGGATACAGCATGCGCGTGCGGAGGGTCGCTCATTCCTTGATGTGACCCAGCGCGGCGCAGCGTGCCCGCGCGTCCGCGCCGCGCTGCGCTGCGCTCGCGCCGAGTGGACGCAAGGGGCAGAGCGGCGCGGGGCGCGACAGAAGCGGGGCGCGATGCCGGCGGGACGAAGTCTGTTTGACGTCGCTAACCTGTTAGCATGTATTTAATGCCGCCGCGCCCTGTGTTTGACCGAGCCTTTAGTTTACTTATCTCTGCTCTTCAGGTACCGATATAAGATACTACTAATATGTAGTAATGTAGTAGGTGTCCTTTTAACTAAGATTTATCTTTGCTTTCTTGCAAATACGGCTTTGTCAACATCTTAATTTGGCAGTAGTCTAAGAAAACAATGGACAGCCGGCGACAACAGGGGTGTGACCTAAGATTTTTTTACGATGCCATTCGAATCAGTTATTGAAAAGGAACAAATGTTTGTATGGAAGCAACTAAGATTGAAGAACATAATCACGGTTCATGCTAATTGACATAAAAGTATAATAACAGTCTGCTATTTGTACTAATCGTTGTATGGAAAACCAAGTAAATTGCTGTTTCGGTCGCGAAATACTGCGTTCACGTCCATAGTGGTCATACAATTTTGTTTCTAAAAAAGGGTAAGGATATTATTAGTATTTAGTGGTCTCTTACGGGGAGGCCTATGTCTAGCAGTGGACGTCTTTCAGCTGATATGATGATGACGATGATGATGATTAGTAGCTTTAAATTTACTCTTGGACAATAAAAAATGCACATTTTTCTAAACTTTCAAGGTCCAATATATGATTTTAATACATAAAAATAATGATACTTATTACAATAATTTGATGGTTTAGTATCCATGTGCATAATGAGTGCGTTTTAGCCGAACATTCTCTTTAATAAGTTTAGTCCAAGGATTGGTATTTAGTGCGCAAATTTACCGGACTACAGTAACGGTAATATACGGCGGATAATGGCGAGTCATAGACAGATAAATGATGTGTAGTCTTTACATAATACATAGTTAAAAAAAAGACATATATCTATAAGCTGCAATGGCATATAAGTCTCTTATGAATAACGAATAAGTGGGTGATGCTGGTTCCTAGTCATGTCAGTATGATTCAGAATTTTCGTAATTGGTTTTTGCGTTGTAAACTCGGACATTGCCGCTCTTGGAGATGAAAGTAGAACAAACCGGGTATGTTTGGGTTTAGTTCACTTATCTATTGGCAGCTTTAGCTAAGTGATTTGGGTGTAAAACACGACTCATGAGACAATCCAATTTTGACCATTCTGAATTCGGTTTGTTTGTGGGGAATGTACTGCCGATCTAGAATCTATTTTATGAGTTATCAACCTTGTTGGTTTTCAATTATAGAAATCGTCAATTTGAGATTTATTCAGAGCAATGACGTATAGATTTAGATTTTACTTCTTTAACAAAATACAATTACAATATAACTTAAAGCTAGCTTAATCTATATGAATTTATATTATGATCGTCAAAGATAAAAAGAATTGTAATAAAATGTTAAATGTCTCGTAGTTGGTGTGTCAAAGAGGCAACGGAATGGCTCGCGGTATTTGAGCTCCCGAAGTGTTGTGGAACCGCCCTGTGCAACCCGAACTGAGCCAACTTGGACTGAATGCTTAGTCTGAATCTACCTACAGTATCAGCCAATTATATTGACTTTCCTGACTAAAAAAAATAAGAAAACTGTCCATAACAATTACTATAAGAACTTCTTGTTATATCATTCTGTCAGTCATGCCAGGAATCTACATATGGCATATTTCTTAGAAGTTCATTACACCACATAGGGTAAAGTCTCCACTAGTCAGCCAGGCACCTAAGGTCAGCCTTTTCCGTCTTTTATTCGCCACGAATAGCGCAATAGTTTAAAATGTCCAATAACATGGTGGTAAAATCATTCCTTGAATCCCTATTGGTCGAAACAGCACGTGACTGGTGCGGGGAGCGGTCACCACAGAGAGAAAAACACGTTCATACCAGTGTCAACAACGGATAGGGCCTGTGGTGCGATGTCCGCTATTTTTTTTGCTAATTTTTCGTCGCGTGGTTATTAGCGGTGAGCTGCTTTATTTTATACATTCCCTTATCTATTTTTATTTTTTTTATCTTATTGAATGTATTACGTGTCTATTTATGTACGATAAATAATGTTTTTCCTCAGAGAAGTCGGTTTTTGAGACGGCTGACTATTGGGTACTGGATTTTAGCTGTAAACGCTAGTACTCAGCCGGGGGTGGCTGACTTCTGGATCCGAGTTGATTTTTTGTTATTGAATAATACGTATACCGTTCGATTCGTTATTTTTAAACAACTTATTTAAAGCCTGGTCGTTGAACTAAAACATGAAGTAAACCCAGTAGTCGGCCGCGAGAATGTTCAAACTTTTGATGTGGCTGACTACTGGGGTTTGAGGCTCTAGAAATCAGCCCCCTGTTTTAGTTTTGTAGCTGCAGTTAATTGTGTTGGTATTTGAGTAAATAGTAATTACCTGCTAGCTGTGTTTTATTTTCATTTAAAAATATCTCAAAGGCCCATACTAAAATATCCTCTCGAAAACGTAATACCGCACCGGCTAGGGACGCTAGAAATGGCATGAAAATCAGAAGGGCTAATAGTAGGGTTTTTAGCGTTCCGTGAGGCACCTTGCAAGATACATCTGCGTGTTCCCGAGGGTCCTCGAAAAATGGGACCTGATACGATTTTGACTAAAACAAGAAGAAAAGGAAGTTCTTGATTGGTGTATAAAGCTTACTAAATGTGGTTTCCCAGTATAAACGAGTACACTTCTTAATACAGATCACATGGTGGCTGACGGACGAGACAATCCATTTAAAGAAAATATGCCCGTGAAAAAGGTAAGCTAATGCCTAAAGGCATTTTTTTGCAGAAATCCTTGTGGTATATACCGCACTGCTGAAGAAATATCAAAAAGAGGAGCTGTTATAACTAAAGAATACATTAGAAAGTGGTTTAAAGAATTGGAAGAGTACTTAACTTCACAGAATGCTCTGGATGATGAAAAAGAAGCTATCACCACCATAGCCGTCTTTTCCGCTGAAGACGGTTACCTATTTAATATAATATAACTTTAGATATTGTGAGTAGTTAGACAAATCTCATTTATTTACCTCTTTTTAGAGTTTTTGAATTAATTAATTATAAGCAGCCAACGTAGCGGCTGAGTACTGGGGAGCCAAAGGCTGAGTTAAGGTCGCATGTGGCTGACTACTGGGGCCTATTTAATAAACGCGACAATGACAGGTGACAGGCGACAGGTGACAATCCGACAATTTGACAATATTTCGTTTAATAAAAATTATCAATGACAAATATGTCACGGTGGAAAAACTAATAATATGTCGACTTGTCGTGACAATTTGACATATTTCTGTTTAATAAATAATTTCCCTTGACAGGCGACAGGTGACAATTTGTCCGGAAAAACTTGTAAAATTTGTTTTATTAAACACTAAATTGTCATGACTGGTAGACATATTTGTCAATTTATCAGAGATTTTCGACAGGCTCTTCATCCTATGTCAAAGCTATTCGGCGTTAAATTAGTACGATTAGTTTAAAAAAATGGTGTTAACGTCGTCGACCGATAACAGTAGTAGTGAAGATAAATATTTGGCGCAAATTGTACGACGACGACGTCGCATATTTAAACCAAGAATAAATTTTACTTTCAATGTAATTGGTGGAATATTCATGAAACGGTTTCGAGTATCTAAAACTACCATTGAATAATAATTATTTGGGGAAGAAACCCGCTGGCCCGATAATTGCAATGATATTCCTAGAAGGTTCATGGCATATAACATTCCCAGAATAGCTGATATACTCCCAATCCCTTCAATTGTTCTGTGATGCTTTTCCATTTATTAATTTAACTTCATGTGTTAAAGTGTCACTAAATCTTCCAAATAAAACCTCTCTGTTTTCATAGATGAGCCCTAAAATTGTTAACTTGACGTCCATTTCAAATAACAAACAAGTTGAAATAAAAAACAGTTAAATTGTGGTAGGAACTTTTTTTGATATTACCCTCATGTTGTCTCTGCATGCCTCGATGTTGTGTCATGACAACTATGTCGGAATTAGTGACAAATTTGTCATTGTCATTACAAATATGTCATAGGATTATTTACTTAGATACTTGACAGGTAAAACCTGACAATTGTCGTTTTTATTAAACAGTTTTTTAGCCCGACAATTTTGTCAGTATTTACCTGTCGCATTTGGACTTAATTGTCATCTTTATTAAACGCCACTTGTCGCGACATTTCGACTAATTTGTCATAAAGTGACAAATAAGTCGCATTTTCGCGTTTATTAAATAGGCCCCTGGTGATAAGTGCAATTTTTTGTTATTTCGTAATTATCTCAGAGTTTAAGAAATTATGTTGTGTTTTTCTTGAAGAAAATTAAAGTTTAATGAATGATTGATGACATAAAACTTAGTTTTACTCAATTAGGTAATACCTGATGAAATGAGAGCAGTTCAAGCTCAGAACTTTCGTTAAAAGGCTTGACTACTGGTGACTTTACCCTATTATAATATGAAAATATATCACAAAGTATTCAAATATGTTTTTTTTAAATGACATGGATGTGATATAATATATGTATTAAATGCCCGGTTACATAAGGGTTACAAAGTACTGCTTTTGTTTCTATTATCATTCAATAATATGTCTTATGTTATCAATCAATGCTATTATAAAATGTTATCACTATCACATGTCAAAAAAAAGAAACCTTGAATAGGAAATTATAAAATTGTTATTTTGCTCTGTGTTTTGAAGTTGAAACTCAAAATGCATATTGGGTAAAGTGGCTGTCAATAGAATTTGCTACCATGTAAGCAAACCGCAATATTTAAATTGTCTTTCAATATGGCAGTTTGTTTACATAGTTAGCAAATTCTATTGACAGCCACTTGTACTTAGTGTAAATAGAGTAAAAACTATTTATTGTTTGCTTGTCTAATATTTAAGGAAAAAGAAATCCCTACTGTTATTTAATTTCCGTTTTCCCATTATGTAAAACACAACTAATTTCAGTGTTTCCTGTAACTTATTGAAACAGGATAACCACACAGCCATTTTTTTATTGATAACAAGTAACAGATAAAACTAATTGAAACCAATCTCCCAGTTGCAGCCTTAAAAGTTTATGTTGTTATCAAGTACATACATACACCCATCAGTTTGATAACTAACTAGACAAAAGGTATGGTCATGTTTTTATAATGTGTTTATATGTTAAAGTGTATGAGAGTCGTGAACATGTTTGCAGGATTCAGTTCATGTTTACAAGGACCATCAGTTGCTTCTTACTAGTGTTCAGCAGAATAGCCATGAGAGAATTAATTCTGTTCTCAATTCATTTTATAATTTCGTTATTTAGATTTTGACCATCTTAGAGTATATATATATATGTATATACATCCCAGTCAATACCTATCACATTGTTGAGTATTTTAATGCTACTTGGATCATTCTACATCTATTAGAATATTAGATTGATCAATGTATTTAATTTTTTTTTTGATGCTTAGAGACCCTGTAAATCTGAACTGTTAATTGTAGAATTATAAAAGTATTTTAACATGTAAAACTTTTTTCAAATATAAATCAAGATAAGTTTTACTGTCATTTCATAGATGTTGTCTTGTAAATTTGCCCTTGTGGCCTACTTGCAGGAAAAAATAGTATAATTTTGTCAATTCCATTGGCAGAACACAAAAATGGTGCAGTCACATTGTGTTTACTAATTCAGGAGCAGAGAATGTGCAGCCAGGACATTGCAAGAAATGCCTAAGAAGTTACCTAGATCCAAGAAGTTATCAAGATCGGCCAGCCTAGAGAGCAGATGAGTAACTCTTGCCACTACTGCACGGCTATCACGCGACGGCGTGCGAGCTCTCTCGATTTTTCTCGGACTATCCGTCTCTCTCTTATTAGAACACTTAGAACAAGAGGTATAGTGCAGGAAAACTCGTGAGTATGTCGCGGCCGTCCCATGATAGACGTGCTCCTCAGTGGTAGCTTTATTTTTGTTTAAGGATATGTCAGTCATCCCTATACATTTACTTACATTTATGATTAGTAAATCTTATTAGTAGATCATACTTAAAATTGGCTTAAAGTTGGGTTTGGGAAGTTCAACAGTTCCCATGATCTTGTTTACAAAGGAACATGAACCTGTTCATTAGAGTATCAATTCAACAAACACAAAATAGAACTGTAAACTTGTTTCTAGTTATTGGAAACAAAGAGTCTGCTGTTCAACTGTTTGTCAGAGATCAGGAATCTGTGCTATCTCATTATCACAAGCATTGTGGTGGACTCCCTAGGCCACAATGATAGTTCAATGTCAAGGCCTTTACATCTGCTTCAAGACATGGTTATTTTTTAAGACATATATAATGTATTATGTGACAACATTTCAGTGTCCACATAGAACCAAATTTTGCAGTAATTTTTATTGGCTAATTTTACAGCTTTTCGTTCCCTGTTCCATTTTATACTCTCAACATGTTTATAAAGCAAAAATATTTTCTGGAAGATCACTTAAGGACTCACTAAGGACCTCAAATAGAAAGTAGCCTAAGTGGGAATGTGATAATTTGAATGAAAGTGTACAATATATAAGCCAACAAGGAGTTCATCATGCTTATACCAATATTATTGAAAGTAATATTACTTCATATGATGTAGTTAAGTAGCTATGTTTATGTTATTGCCAAGGGTCGTGACGAGACAAAAGCAGAGACTCACCACTTTCGATATATGGCAGGGCCAGGAGCAGAAACACTGTATATCCAATTTCACTGATCATTGTCACTTCTTCAAACACTCCACGGGCACTAACTCATCGCACATTAAAATAATACAGCTGATTTTCAAACTCCTCAAAACCTTTGTCTGTTTTTCACACCGACGCATGCGCCAGCCAACAATATTTTTTTATTTACATTACAATAATATAAATTCTGTACATTTTATACAAGAAACTAAACTGTCGTCACCTAAACATTTCACAGAACGGTTCAAAAAGCGAGTGGAAACACAGATTGTTTCCGTTTTTGTAAACGGACCAGCCCAAAACCACCAACATTTAACAGTTATAGCACTTATAGCACGACAAATTAAACATTTTCCGTTTTTATTCTCATCGTTCCATTTTCAAACTACCATTAGCTTATCCTTAGACTAAGCTCTACACTATAATACATTATACAAGTTAACAATAAAATTACAATCCCTGTGCTTGACTGCGGAATTGATTGATTACACACTGATTTTTTTTTCGTGTCTGTCAGAGCAGAGTGTCAGGTCTGTAACATGACGAATGAATGAACGGTAACGTGAAAGCGAATGAACGAATGTCTAAAAAGCATAGACAATATTTTTACCGTTATGTTGGCTCAATGTTTGTAACAAATGTATAGCCATGACCTAGAATACTATGGACGGGTTGTACATGTTATCACAGTGAGGGACGAAAAAAGCTCTTATGCAGCTAAATTAAGAACTGGGGCCTATTTCTCGTACGTTACAAGTTCACAAGTCTACAAGCTTACATTTAAAATTTCATTGTACAAGTGTGTTTTAATTCTGTTTCTCGTAGGAATGATTACTACAAGTGCTACAAGGCGGCTGTCTAAAGTTAGAAAATAGGTTTGTTTACTATGCAAAAAGGAAATGCAATGGCCATTATAAATGTTATCTTAATGTCAATGTCAACCTCATCAACTCGTCCTCAACAAAATGGCTGACTTGTGTTTTCGGAATATACAAGCGTATAATAATACAAGTAGTAATGAAAAGCGTTTCTCAAAATTATCAATTACAAGTGTAAAATCAAACTCAGTTTCGTCAGTCACTCTATGAATGTTTACAAGCTTCAGGGTGGGTCAGTTTTTTTTAATACGGGTGAATTCGTTACAAAATTATTATGTTATTGGTCATTTACTGGTTCTTTCCCAATTATAATAATTTCATAGGAATGAGTTTACTGTTTTTTTTTGGAGAATAAAAGCTAAATTTAAATAATATTTCTGATTTTAACGAAGTGCATTCAAAACTTACACGTTTGAGATCTTAAAAATGCAATATCTTCATTTATTTATTAATCGATTTTTACCAAAAACACATATTAGCAGTTTATAGAGACTCCTCATTATTTCGTGATAAGTCACAAGCTACAAGTATAAAGTAGGCTTTTGAGAAACGAAATTACTATTTTAGTATGTAATATCTACTAGTGTTTGTCAACTTGTGAAACAACAACACTTGTGAAAACTCTTTTATCCCCGCTCTTGTAACAATTATACATTTACGTGAAACGGAAACTTGTAAAAAATATTGAAATACAAGCGTTACCATAGATACACACTTGTATTACAAGACTTGTAACGTACGAGAAATAGGCCCCTGGTCTTAAAATGGCTGATCACTTGCCATAAACAACCTACTAAATTTGGACGGTTAATGGTTTGTGTGCCACATCATACTAAATCAGGACAATGAATTTCTATGTCTATGTCTCTATGAATGATATTTCCATTTCTGTCACACTTATAGAGATTTGTATGCTACCAGCTCGCTCGCAAGTGGTATTATTATTACCATAGCCTGTCCAGATTATTCAACGTTCATGACCACTACATGTACGTCTCTTATGGTGAGTACACACTGAGCAAACGAACGACCAACGAACGCGAAGCACTTACGTGACAGCTATTTGTTAGAGTGAGATACATAGCCATTAGTTGGCTTGGTGTGTACCCACCATTATGGGCTCACAGATTACAGATCATATAATCTGTGTATGGGATCTACAAACCACAGATTACAGAAAAAGGCAGATATGCTCTAATAAATTCACAGACTAATAAGAATACAGACGCGCAGTATAAAGCAAGACGATGTTTCATATAGTTGTCTCTGTCACTGCTTATGGTCAGCTGATGTGAGTTAGAACGAGACGAATAGTATGGTATTTTGAGTCTATTGACGACTTGTCTCCAAAAACTGTTAACCACGGTGTTAAATGCTAAACAATCTGTCAAAGTCAAATCAACGTCAAATCTCTTGTGAATCTTGAGGAAAGTTGGTTATTTCAAGAATATTGTGTTGAAAAACTAAATATTTCTGTAATAAGTTAATGATTTAAGTTGTATGAAGTGGCACAATGGCTTGTGCAGTTCCGTACTGCCGAAGTTACGCTAGATTGTTAAAAAAGACCGGAGAAACAATCGGATTTCATCGGTAAGAATCATTTGGTTATTTTTCAAATATTTCATGTACATTACGCAATATAATGGTCTGGGATTACAGCAGATGCTTGATACTATCGGATAAGTACTTTTTACATGGATCAAACTTGATATTTTTGGGATTTTTAGTAAAAATACAATTGTCGTAAACATGGGTAGTGTTGTTACCATGTATATATCGATATTTCGTCGACATGAATTATTCATGTAGGCGTTTAGACAAAATATTTTAATGTTACATGTCTTAACTGTTAACTTCAGGTTTCCGGTAAGTAATAATCTTCGAAAAAAATGGATTGACGCAGTAGGGCGCAATAATTGGACGCCGAAAAAACACCATAGAATATGTTCGAAACATTTCGAAACTAACTGTTTCATTATTATTAAAAACATAAAACACTTGCTGCCAGATGCGATACCTGCAGTTTTTCAGAGGCCGCTTGAGGTAAGTTGGTATAGTGAGTTTTATTTATTTTAGGACTTGACATTTCTGAGGTCCCTCCAGATGAATTCGTTTGATTTAAGTTTTGTATATGCAAAGAACTTGTTAAGTACATTGATTTTCTTTATATTGTGATGTGTGGGTTTAGTCACACGTACATACATATCCCTCAGCCTGAAGGGCTATCGAGGGTTTCCTAGTTAACTCAGACGGTCAGGAGCCTAGCAGGAGCAGGAGTAAATAAGAATAGCGGTCGGGTTAATAGTTAAGAGCCCCATAACATTTCGCGCTAAGCTAGTTTTGAGATTTTAATGCGACGTTGCGACGTCGCTCGCTCTATGCGGATGCAGCGTAGCGCGAGCGATCTGCCTCATGTTCTCTCTCGCTTGCACTACGTCGCGACGTAATGATCTTTTGAATTTGTATTTTTTCGTTAAATTAAAGTAAAGCCGGACTAGTTACTTTATTTATAACCATGTAATAGCAGCGCCACAAACAATTTACATATGGCTATAATCCATACTAATATTATAAATGCGAAAGTGTGTCTGTCTTTTTGTCTGTTACCTCTTTACGCTTAAACTGCTGAACCGATTGAGGTGAAATTGGGTATAGAGATAGTTTGAGTCCCGGGGGAAGACATAGGATAGTTTTTATCCCCAAAATCATCCCCTAAGGAGGTGAAATGGGAGGGTGAAAGTTTGTATGGAGCTGCGATATAAACGAGTTCCACGCGGACGGAGTCGCGGGCAGAAGCTAGTGTGCATATATATAAGTCATGCTCATTTTATAGTCAAAAATGAACACGTATCAAAATAGTCAGGGTAGCGTGTATTGGCTTCGAGTTAATATTTTAACCCATTCGTTGATGAGGCTCAAATATTCCATATAGTTAGGACGCCTCGACGGCAACCAAGTTGATATAATGGTAGTAAGGTAGCGTGTTTTCGTTTTATTAATGGCAGTAATGCGGGTACCGTCTCGTTAGTTATATACTTATTTATTATAATTTACTGTACTACTACACATATCATAAATAAAATTTGTAAGTAAAACCATACGAAAGTATGCAATCCAACAAGACCGCACTATAAAATCAGTACAAATCATGTCATCAAACATTTTCATAAAATTTTTGATTGAATTCTGTTGAATCGTTCGGGCAATATTTTTAGACTTCATTTGAACATTTCCATTCCAAATTACCGCATGAACTGCTTTCCGAAAGCAAATGCACGATTTAAAAGTACCCAAATCAACAAGATTTGAAGATTTACCTGATTTTCTCCATGATACCATCGTCAGATCCTGACCTAAAAACCATTGGACCACCTAGGACCACCTTTTCTAACAAAAACCATCCTAATCGGTCCAGGGGTCTAAGAGTAATCGAGGAACATACATAAAAAAATAAAGAGCCCGCGGAATTGATTCGTTTCAAAAGTCGGTTAAAAATAAATGTGTTCCACGAAAGTTCCACAAAATAGTGAGGGTTATAAAGTAACTTGTCTGACTACCTATTTATTTGCACAATTGAATTTGTAGCGAATATATATATTAAAAGTTGAATGCAGTTTATTATATTCGTAGTGGTGTAATGGTTAATTTTTGCATAGTATGGATAGAGATACAATTTACTTACGAGTATCGCATATTACGAATATATTAACAGTAAATATCGATATCGATAACTTGTAACAAAATATCTTTCTGTGCACTAAATCTCGAGCGACCGAGTGAGCGAATAACATCGTGCGAGCGAGAAAGCGGAGACAATGACGTATGAAGACCCGTCAGATAACATGGATCCATCCCTTTCTTACTCGTCGTTCAGTACGTAAGTGAGAAGAGATCGGATGTATGGAAAACGTTCATTTTATTAGGGCCTATCTGCCTTTCTCTGTAATCTGTGAATAAATTGAACTTATTCTATATACCCGATCTCTTCTTACTTTTGTACTTAACAAATAAATTGAACGTATTCTATATAGTATCTCTTCTTACTTTTGTACTTAACAACGAGTAAGACAGGGATAGAACCATGTTATCTGCTAGGCTTTCTCGCATGCACGATGTATCTCGCTCTCTCGCTTGCTCGAGATTTAGGGCAGCGGAAGGTATTTTTGTACAAGTTATCGACATCGATATTTAATGTTCATATATTCATAAAATCTGCGCCATTAGAAAATAAAAATTGTATCCGCATAAAACATGTATCCAAAATGCCACTTAAGGCATTTACCACAATAAAATCAAAAACCATAGGTACTGTTTCTATAACTAATAAATTGCACTGTTTATTGAACACGTTTATTTCAGGTTCTTACATATTAATATAATTAGGAGCTTTATATAAAAGTAATCTGCTACGCGTCCAAGCTAGCGACATAAGCCACAGAGTATATTCTATTTTTGTATACGTCAATGCTACGTTCGGAAACATCTCTTTCTTTTTTTAAGATAAAGAGTCAATGATTGAAGAAACACAAAGCACATAATCTTCTAGTCGCCTTGGTGGCACCCTCACACGCTGGCTTCTACGGGGAGACTCTGTCATGGGGCGAACCGGTGATGGTAGCCTTGCCGGCTCCGGAGGGACAGGGCAGTTAGATACGATCTCAAACCCTGGAGCTGAAAACCTGAAAAGGAAGACTCAAGTTGTGGTTGATCTGGCACCACTCTTCTGTCCTGTCTATTAATCAAGGGGTTAATCTCACCCGCGAACGGCTTAATATGAACTCTGTTGCGCCTATAAAGATTACCATTGACATTAACTATGTAGGAGCGGTCATTATAAACTTTCGTCACCTTCCCAAAACTCCATTTCTTATTCGCCTCTGGCCATAATTGGACTGCTACTTTATCTCCTACTATTAGCTTAGGCAATTCTTTACTCCTTTTATCATAATTATCTTTGGTCTTTTCTTTCCTTTTCTTAACTAAATATGGAACATTATCCGTACACACTCTTTGTGGTGCCCCATGTCTAGCGAAGTTTCTTTTGCATATATCTACAACTTCAGCAGCAGTCAACGTGGATAACTGATCTAACTCGAAAAAATCTGAATAATGATCCACGGTAACTAGAAACTTCAAGTTTCTCACAGAAAATACATCCATGGACACATATTGAAATGGATATCTGGCTACCTCATGGCATTTCAAACTCTGTCTTTCCTGAGATGCTGCAAATGTTGCGCAAAATCTGCATTTTCCTATATATTCTTTAATATCCAGAGCCATGCCTGGCCAAAAAATATTCTCTCTTGCCAAACGCAATGTAGACGAGACACCATTGTGACTGATGTGGACCTTTTCTGTGAGTAGTTTTCTTAAGGACACTGGGATAAACAGCTGGTCTCTTCTAAAAACTAGGCCATCTTCTGTAGACAGCTCATGTCTGAATTTATACAAATTTCTTAACGCTATAGGCCAGTCTGTAATGTACCCTGGAAATCCATTTTCTATGTAGCTTATGAGAGTCTGCAGAGTAGTATCCATGTCAGTTTCATTTTTAATATTCATAATAAGCTTGTCTGATATTTTTAGATATGAGATCAAAGAAATGTCACTGAACAATCCGAATATTTGTTTATGTTTAATTTTATTTTCCAGGTCATAAATAGTGTCAGCACTTTCTTCTATAGGTGCTCTAGATAATGTGTCTGCAACTTGATTTTCACTGCCTTGAATAAACTGTAGGTCAACATTATACTTCTGGAGAGTGAGCAACATCATCTGCAGCCGCTTGGGAGCTTCAACCAATGGTTTTTTCATAATGTTAATGAGGGGTTTGTGATCTGTTCGAACCATTACATTACTATTTCCTGCGATATATTGGTTGAATTTCTTGCACGCAAACACTATGGCCAGCATCTCTTTCTCAATTTGCGCGTACTTTTTTCAGTAGGCGTCAGGCAATTCTTTACTCCTTTTATCATAAAGCAGAATCAGCGGTTAAGATAGCCCAAAGACTGGTTATTTCTAGCATAGAAACCAAACAAGATCTCTGGTATGGTTTATTACATCATAGGAATGTACCAATAGAATCAGATAAAGCCAGTCCAGTGCAAAAGTTGTATTCTAGGAGAACTAGAACCGGGTTGCCTTGTTTATTACAGCATCTAAAACCAAGAGTGGTCCATAATGTTCCATATTTAGTTAAGAAAAGGAAAGAAAAGACCAAAGATAATTATGATAAAAGGAGTAAAGAATTGCCTAAGCTAATAGTAGGAGATAAAGTAGCAGTCCAATTATGGCCAGATTTCTTTAATTACGGAGTAATCTTCTTCTTCAGAACTTAAATCTTCCCTCACTTCTCTAATGGATTTTTCTCCCTGCTCCCTCTTGCAAACCTTCCTGAAATGGTTTCGGCCTTTACAGAATTCGCAGCGCTTCCCATATGCAGGACACATGTCTCGACCAAATATGTGTTTACTACCGCAGAATTTACACAAAGCAGGTTCTCTTTTCTTTTGAAAATGGGCCGGCTGCTTGGCAATTTTATTTACTTCAACTTCTGTTGTCCCCTGTAGTGTAGTCAACTGTTCTGCAGCAGTTTCCGCTGATCTACAGATGTTTATAGTCATATCTAAGTTTAAATTGACTGCGCGGAGAAGCTCTTTCTTTACCTCTGTGTCCCTAATACCGACAACTATCCGGTCTCTCAAAATATCGTCTTCCATGCTGCCGTAGTTGCAGGTTTTTATAAGTTTACGCAATGCCAAGAGGTAATCAGTGAAGGTTTCATTCAGTAGCTGACTCCGTGCGTTAAAAACATATCTTGCATATGTAATATTGGTTTTAGAGTATATTACACCCTCCATCTTCTCAAGGATGGTTTCTTCCGAACGCTTTTCTATTTCTGTTAGACCAAAATCCATATATTTTTTTATTGCCTCATTACCTATAGCGCTTATTAATAATCCAGCTTTGCGCGCCTTCTGGTCCTCGCCCCATTTGTCCATACCAGTAGCCAAACAATAATTAGTCCAGCCATTTTTAAAAATTCGGAGGCTTTCGGCGGGTTCTGCTGAACTAATATCTAATGGTTGGGGCCATGGGACATTTACACGACTTTTGACTTCCGCGTCATTTATATTTGTCTTTTGAAATTGCTCTTGTAGCATTTGCATTTGTTGCTGCATAGTATCTATAATATTTGATTGCTGTTTTAACAATTCTTTCAATTCTTGATCGCCCATTTTGTGTTAGGAATCCGACGCCGACGCCGACGCCGCGCTTGCTTTTACTCTTAATAACACCAAATTTCTTCTGACACCATGTTTCTATAACTAATAAATTGCACTGTTTATTGAACACGTTTATTTCAGGTTCTTACATATTAATATAATTAGGAGCTTTATATAAAAGTAATCTGCTACGCGTCCAAGCTAGCGACATAAGCCACAGAGTATATTCTATTTTTGTATACGTCAATGCTACGTTCGGAAACAGGTACCTTAACTTAACTACCTAAGTCCTGTTTCAGTTTCTGAGACAACTACCTACGTGAGGTGTAGACAGCTGCTTGATTCGGATTTGAAGTAAATATTAAAATGTAATTAAGCCGTATTTACCAACTAAGATAACTAAAACTATACAGAATAGTTTTAGGTATCTAAAATAAACGATACAAAAGTTAATGTGGTAGGTATACGGAAGTAGTAAAATAAACCTCCAGCTCACTTACATTTGTATTTCCAGTCTCTGTCTCTCAAACTTACCAAACGCCTCATCTACGTAAATAATTCACGCCGATAAAATGTCGACGAATATGGACAGCGGCGCTACCACGAACTTCGAATGTCGAAGTTCGTAATACATGCATCCCTGTCACTCGAGTAAGGGAGTGCGATAGAGATGTAAATACCCGAACTTCTACTTTCGAAGTTCGTGGTAGCGCCGCTGATTTAGTATGAAATTGTGGCACATTAACCATTACCCGTCCAAATTAAGTAGGTTTTTTATGGCAAGTCATCAGCCATTTTAAGACCAGCGGCGATACCACGAACTTCGAAAGTAGAAGTTCGGGTATTTACATCTCTATCGCACTCCCGTACTCGAGTGACAGGGATGCATGTATTACGAACTTCGACATTCGAAGTTCGTGGTAGCGCCGCAGTTGTAGCAAATGAAAAAAAGTGGAACTATGACAAGGACAATGAATGATTTTTCCCTTTCTGTCACACTTATCGATATTTGTATACTACCAGCTCGCTCGCACGTGGTATTATTATTACCATAGCCTGTCCAGAGTATTCTAGGTTCATGTCATTCATGTGTCAGTACAACTCCTTTAATGGTGGGTACACACTGAGCAAACGAACGACCAACGAACGCGAGGCATTTATGTGACAGTTATTTGTTAGAGTGAGATACATAGCTGTTCGTTGTCTTGGTGTGTACCCACCATAACAGCGTATGGATCAGCAGCGGAACATGCCTCCAGACGATAGCAATTAGTAATTAGCAGATTCTGATAAATTGGGGCTGACGAATCATGACATGTATACACCCCATTAGAACCATCTGTGCGTAGTGGTTATATTCTCTTTGCTTATTTCATAGGTGTTGTTGCCATAAAAAGAATTTGAAAAAATAATTTTTTTTAACGGGAGTAGCTTTTAAAAATGCATTAGCTTTTATATTAGACTAGCTTCTGCCCGCGACTCCGTCCGCGTGGAACTCGTTTATATCGCAGCTCCATACAAAGTTTCACCCCCTTAGGGGACGATTTCGGGGATAAAAACTATTCTATGTCACTCTCCATCCCTTCAACTATCTCCACTTAAAAATCACGTCAATTCGTCGCTCCGTTTTGCCGTGAAAGACTGACTAACAAACAAACAAACACACACATACACTTTCCCATTTATAATATTAGCATGGATGGATACTAGGTAAAATAGGTTGTTAAACAAAGCACAAGAGTTTCGCTATACATTACTTTATTGAGTCAATTTGTAACAAATATAAAATTGTAACAAATCTTAAGTATCTGTATAGATATCAGTGATTACACGGCAAAATACCAGTGGAACATAAATATCACACTCGGCTGTTTGTGGCGAGACTTGGTTCCTACGTCTATAAAAAAATCTTATCTACATAAAGGTACTATTCTACTGGCGAGGCGCGTGATTTTTTTACCGATGTCGTAAGAATATCTTCGCCTCGTCTAGCCAGTGGA
Source organism: Epinotia demarniana (assembly GCA_945867215.1). Classification (NCBI taxonomy): domain Eukaryota; kingdom Metazoa; phylum Arthropoda; class Insecta; order Lepidoptera; family Tortricidae; genus Epinotia; species Epinotia demarniana. The sequence continues at coordinate 20,617,529 of OX244267.1, read as the reverse complement.
AACACACCTTAAGTCTCCTTAAATCTTTAATAACTGTAGTTCAGTCAAACTAGGTTTCGTTGGAGCCACAGTAAAATTGTTGAGCTTTTCTCTATTCTCTCTTAAATATCCCTTTAAGTCATTGTAGCTTGTTAACAAAGCAATTTAGGACTTATCTATCACACTTTCTTGTCACTGACGAGAGGGATGCAGCAATATGTTGGAGGGAGATGCTTTGCGTCTCGATTTAACACTCAAAACAATATTTTCAATGGAATGGATATGCAGGGATGTCACTTAAAATATCAATTAAGCTAACTTTAATGTTTCGCTAATGTTGCTTGGCAATGGATACTTCACCGACGATGTAAGGCGAGGCTCTTGCTTATGCCATTTGTTATGACCGATTGTACGCAATTTAAATTAAATGATCGCCTAGCATAGCAGGTGGATGAGCAAATTCAGCTTCATAAGAAATCACTGGATTGACCTTCAATAATCAGTAAACTTGATTATAATCAAGTTTATTACACATTTTATAGCCATTATTAGGATTATTATACATTTCTCGGATTATCCATGAGAAGCAATTACATTTATATTCGATTGCATGCTTACAATAGTTACATAGGTTAAATAAATACGTTAAAACATTTTATTAATTGAGTTTACTTAGGAATTAATAAGTGGTATGGTTGAGATTATTTAATGTTGCCGGTTTTTTATCAAACTGTCATTTGAATTGGAATCTTCTACCTTTAACGACAGAGTTGCTTTTTGAATGGACCACTTCATTGCAATCCGGCCAAGTCAAATAATCTCAAGTATAATATTGAAGGCACTGGACAGCAAACCGTGAACCGGATTTGCTTTATTTATATTCGTTTATTCTGTCGGGTGGGAAGACACCCTTTTCCGTTATAATACCCGTAATAAGGTGAGCCGGCGTGAGGTCGAAGGAGGGGTTCCAACATTTTATTCCTGTAAATAAACAAACTGTTAAAATAAATGTGTTTTACAAGCTTTTGCACTGTTGTACCTTTTGCACGTATGTAAGCATATAGGTACATAAAAATATGTAAGTTGTTGAAGAACATTTTAAGTCCGATTTGACCAAATTATATATGTTATTAAGCTGGTAACTCAGCTACAACTACAACCAACAACTAGATAAACTCAAAATCGGTAATAAAAGCTTATACCAAAAATTTCGTTTTACAGAACTTATTTTGATGTGGTATCTCTAGTACAGTCAAGGAAATTGAAACATGATTGTATATTGGTTCTAGAGAGGTCAACTTTGGATAACTATGAAAGCAGATACAAATAACAGAAGCACCGTTTTTTTTCCAATGCGCTACGCGTTAGCCTTTTCACAGCAGAGAAATTGTGATATAATACCCCTAAAGCGGAAAGCTAGTTAGTATCCCTTGTAAGGAGTATATTGACAACATTTAACAGGAGTATATTTAATTCTTTTTTCGCATCTATAGGTGATAACACCAACTGCGCCGCTACCGGGCGGCCCGTGCTCCAACAAATTGAAAACTCTATGTTTCTCGTGCCGGTTAGTTATCAAGAAACAGTCAAAATTATGAAGAATATGAAAAATAAAAACAGTCACGGGATTGACGAATTACCACCATCTCTAATTCGCCACTGTGCTTATCAACTGGCTATACCTTTGTGTCTTCTTATTAATCAATCCTTCGAAGAAGGGTCCTTCCCTGAACTACTTAAAGTAGCCATAATTAAACCAATACACAAAAAGAACACAAAAACAGATCCGAACAATTACCGACCAATCGCTCTACTGCCAACAGCCTCTAAAGTGTTTGAAAAAGCCATGTGCAATCGCATCTACGGTTTTTGCGAAAAATATAAAATATTTAATGAATGCCAAAACGGTTTCCGGAAGCAAAGGTCTACAGTTTTAGCAGTTTATAAGTATATCCAAGAGATACTAAATATTTTAAACTCAAAACAATATGCTATAGGCATACTCTTGGATATGACGAAAGCTTACGACAAGGTCCAACACAGTATACTATTACAAAAATTGTATGGAATAGGAATTCGTGGAAATGCCTTTAAATGGCTGTCATCGTACCTAAAGGATAGAAAACAACTCGTGGAAATAGAACACTTCAATCATAAAACCGGAAAAATAACGCTTGAACAATCGGAAATAAAAATCCTTAATGCTTCTATACCGCAAGGTAGTGTTATAGGATGTTTGTTGTTCCTTATATACATCAACGACCTTCCAAAAATAACAAAAGAAAAGTGCGTACTATTTGCCGATGATGTCTCAATAATTACAGCTTGTCAAAACGACATAAACCTCAATGAAAAGCTTAACTCCATATTTAACGAAATAACTACATGGATGAGGGACCATAATCTTGAAATAAACTTCCCTAAAACGAAAATCATGACGTTTCACCCGTATCAGAAAACCTCACTAAGTATCAACTATGAATACAATAACATCCAACTTGAAATTGTACAAAGTTTTACACTACTGGGCATTGATATAGATAGGCATATTACGTGGAAATTCCACATAAACAAAATTAAAGTTAAATTATCGAGATTCGTTTACGCGCTTCGGGAAGTAAAGAAATCCACTAACCTGGAAACCGCGCTATCTACTTATTATGCTTACGCTTACGCATGGCTCACGTATGGAATTATGCTCTGGGGAAACAGCACAGACGCGCCTTCTGTCTTCACCATCCAGAAAAAACTAATCCGCATATTGGTCAATATTAAGCAAACTGACAGCTGCAAACCCTACTTTAAAAAGCATAAATTACTTACTCTACCCAGTATATACATATTTGAAACATGTAAGTTTGTACGGAAACATAAAGAGTTATACGTAAAACGCGACGACTTTCCCTCTTCACGACCTATCCGTAATAAGAATAGGCTAGTTCGGCCGCCCGCCAAACTGACACTGCTATCCTCAGGCCCATTCATAATGTCTATTAAGATTTATAATAATTTACCTGACTCTATAAAGGAGGAAGAAGACGATAAAAAGTACATAAATAAAATAAAGCAACTTTTACTAACTAAATCCTATTACACGCTAAATGAATATTTGGAAGATAAATTATAAACGTTCAGTAAGTCCTCCTCTCCCTGAAATTGCAGTGCCCAACAGGGTTCACAATGATCTGTAGCTTTAAGTTAACACCTGTACCTACTTTTGTGATATTGCAATAAATGATTGAGTATTGAGTATTGAGTATTATTATGACAACTCTATGACTGGCGGAAAATAAAATAAAAAACTGGGGATATCTTTCGTAACATGTATAGAAACACGTGTAACATGTACACACATGTGCAAATTTGATCAAATGCTTTAAATGGATGTCTTGTGGCGTAGCTAGCATTCATCACTAAAAGTGCATGGGCGTCGTCCTGTGGTGTACTGTTCCGTAGATATAACTTTGTACTATAGACAAATTAAACAAGAAATAATGTATCTATGCTTATGTACTAACCAGGCACCGCGATCCTATGCTCTCCAATATGCGTCATCTCCTTATCAGGTCGCTCTTCAATCTTAATCCGTTCCCCGGTCGCCAGCGAGAGGTCCACAGACGTAAAAGGGGCAGCCACGTAGAACGGTATGTCTTGTTCTTTGGACATTCAAAGGGTTATTTATGACTGTACTAACCTGGCACCGCGATCCTATGCTCTCCAATATGCATCATCTCCTTATCATGCCGCTCTTCAATCTTAATCCGTTCCCCGGTCGCCAGCGAGAGGTCCACAGACGTAAAAGGGGCAGCCACGTAGAACGGTATGTCTTGTTCTTTGGACATTCAAAGGGTTATTTATGACTGTACTAACCTGGCGCCGCGATCCTATGCTCTCCAATATGCATCATCTCCTTATCATGCCGCTCTTCAATCTTAATCCGTTCCCCGGTCGCCAGCGAGAGGTCCACAGACGTAAAAGGGGCAGCCACGTAGAACGGTATGTCTTGTTCTTTGGACATTCAAAGGGTTATTTATGACTGTACTAACCTGGCGCCGCGATCCTATGCTCTCCAAAATGCATCATCTCCTTATCAGGCCGCTCTTCAATCTTAATCCGTTCCCCGGTCGCCAGGAAGAGGTCCACGGACGTAAAAGGGGCAGCCACATAGAACGGTAAGTCTTGTTCTTTGGACATTCAAAGGGTTATTTATGACTGTACTAACCTGGCGCCGCGATCCTATGCCCTCCAATATGCGTCATCTCCTTATCAGGCCGCTCTTCAATCTTAATCCGTTCCCCGGTCGCCAGGGAGAGGCCCACGGACGTAAAAGGGGCAGCCACGTAGAACGGTATGTCTTGTTCTTTGGACATTCAAAGGGATATTTATGTCTGTACTAACCTGGCGCCGCGATCCTATGCTCTCCAATATGCGTCATCTCCTTATCAGGCCGCTCTTCAATCTTAATCCGTTCCCCGGTCGCCAGGGAGAGGTCCACGGACGTAAAGGGGGCAGCCACGTAGAACGGAACGTCGTGGTGTTTAGCGAGTATCGCTATTTGGTATGTGCCGATTTTGTTTACAGTGTCACCGTTGGCAGCAACCTGTTGACGTGAAAAATGACACCTTAATTAATTTATAATGAACCTCTACTATACACCCAAAGACCTATAAAAGGCTCCTTCCCTTGAGCTCCACCTTAAGGGGCTACCCGAGGTTTCCATCGATTTTTTACAAGTTTTGAATCGTATCTCCTACTTTTACATTAGGAGAACAATATTTCTTTGCTATTCCGCTAAAAAACGTGCTGGTCTATTAGTGAAGATAAGATGCAACTATTTGCGTAAAAACATGCAAAAAATTACAGCAAACCACCACCAATAATGACAAAAACCTCGACACGTGTTTCGAGCTGAGCTCAGTGGACGTGGCGCAAGCAACATCTCCTGTCAGCATCTCCTGATGATGCCTCGTAGAGAGGCGAAACACGTGTCGAGGTTTTTGTCATTATTGGTGGTGGTTTGCTGTAATTTTTTGCATGTTTTTACGCAAATAGTTGCATCTTATCTTCACTAATAGACCAGCACGTTTTTGAAACAAATGAATACTTAATTTGGTATGATCTTTTTAAACATTGTCCAAAATAACACTTTATTTTGTATGTCTATTGACGTGAAAGATCTAACACATACGAAATCTACATATTTGGGTTCGTCTGTGACGTCCCTTAAAACTGGTCACGGGTTTTCATTTTAAAGCAATTAACACAAAAGTTATGGCCAGAAACCGGTTTTTTGGCCTAAAATTGTTCAACTTTGATGCCAAATATCTCGAAAACAACGAACTTTGAAGTAAATATGGGATACTATATAGCTTAAAGCCGTTGTTGTTAACATAATAAGCTACAAAAAACCTAAGAAAACTAAGAGATTCAGATCGAAGGTACGATCCCATACGCCAATTATGGGAGCCCCTTAATGGAATTTATACTATTCTAAATTCGCATTTAGAAGTTTTTAGTCGATTTTAAAACAAAACAAACTCTACTCTATTTCCTATCACAGATGATTTAAATTTAATTGCCAATAGTCCTTGTACTGCACTTTGGGAGGCAAGAGGGGAGTGCTATAGGCCTACTCCTTAAGATGACATGGGATGAGCCAGGGCTCATCAAGTGTTCCAGCGCAGTTTGAGAACATAATATGCAGTTATGTACAGCACTTTTAGTGCACCAACTCGTTGCCGTGAGAGCACCCTGGTTGTACGGACGTGTCTGTGCAGTACACACTTACCCTATCAGCGCCGACAACAACCGCATTCATCTTCCTGGAGCGCATCAGGGCCGCCACTATACTGTCCACGATCAGAGCGGACGGGATTCTCTCGTACACCTACTCGTTGCCGTGAAAGCACCCTGGCTGTACGGACGTGTCCGCGCAGTAAACACATACATACATACCCTATCAGCGCCAACAACAACAGCATTGATCTTCCTGGAGCGCATCAGGGCCGCCACCATACTGTCCACGATCAAAGTGGACGGGATCTTCTCGTGCACCAACTCGTACGCAGTGAGTCTTGCACCCTGGTTGTAAGGACGGGTTTCCGTGCAGTACACACGTTCTGAAAACATGTAACTGGCATGTTATTAATTTCGCCTTAGCTTATGCCCATCCTATACACAGGTGAAAGAATTTATGAAATCGGGTATTGGATCCGGACATACAAAGCTACTATCTCACAGGATTATATGTATGATTGTAATGTCCATAAATAACAAACTGAATGAACGTCATCGCCTAACCTAACTACGCTACAAGAGCCAAAATTATCGTTCCCGAGAAGATATTTGCAACGATTTACGGCAAGCACCAACTTATAATTACAGTGTAGAGGGGCTACCGCGAAACGAAAACGAACTTCGTTCGGGTATCTCCGGCTCTGTCGCACTTGCTAGTTCAAGCGACAGAGAGGGAGATACACGAACGAAGTTCGTTTTCGTTTCGGGGTAGCCACACAGATCAATCAACGTTAAATATGGCGACAGCAGCTGTAATTCCATAGACACTTGTGAAACTTTCTTCCATACATTTAGATTGTAACGCACATCGCTTACGATTACAGACATTTTCGTACAACCCACCCATAATCACAGAAATAAATCTTGCATATCGCTAAATACTCAAATGGTTTATCTAAGCATACAAAGCCTCCAAAACTAGTATTGTGATTGAGCGCTCAGCCGAGCCTTGAAGACTCGAGCAGAGATATAGGCTTCGCCACACAGGAGCGCAATGCCGGCGGGGCGTGACACCAAAGTGCCCTAAATCCCTAATGTCGCGACATAAAGGCGGGATTCCACCGGTGTGCGGCACTGTGCGGCACAAGCATATTCAGTACAAAAATGTTTGTGCCGCACACCGGTGGAATCCCGCCTTAAGGCATACATCTGGACATCCGCGACGCGCCCCGTACCTCCACGTTAGTGTACAATTAAGCAGTACTGAGCTGACTCTCGATAGCCCGAACGGCTCGAATCTTTAATGCTCGATCGAGCTCTAATTTGCAACAGTCCCCAAAACTCACCTAATCGTTTTGATCCATGGAGTGACCTAATAACACCCAACGCTGTCCCATACCCCGCTGTGGCCAGCGAGCCAGTGTTGCAATGAGTGAGCACCCTCACTGAGCCTTCACCTTCAATTGTCTTCAAAATAGCCTCACAGCCATATTTGCCTATGGCTTTATTGTCCACTATGTCTTTGCTTAGCATACTTTCTATGCTGCTGATGAATCTGTAATTACAGGTAAGAAAAAGATGAGTGAGCAAGGATTTTGGTTGTCTATTGTTTGCCCGACATTCACATACTATAATAATCATTTGCCCGAACTTCGCTTGCCCGAACTTCATTTGCCCGAATGTTTCGTTTACCATAATAGTTAATTGACATACTCTTGTTTACCCGAACATTGGATGCCATAATGATACGAATGCCATACGTATTGTTTTCCAGATTATTGTTTGCAATAATATTATTTAATAGAATATTTAAACGCCATACTAAACATGCATTCGGATCCATCTTTGTTAATTTGCTGGATTTTCCGCTCTTTTATAAAAAAAATAACCTCGAAGACGAAAGCGGGAGCGAAGCTCCCGCTTCCGTCTTCTAACCTATCCGCGATTCGAGTCGGTTTTGCCACTAAGCTCCTGTTCCCTACTGCCTACGATACAACACTACCTTGGCATCAGGTAATCTCAGAGAAAAGTTCATTTTTACTTAGTGGCAAAACCGACTCGGATCGCGGATAGGTTCGAGGTACTTTTTTAAAATATTAGACACTGCAATACGTTCCCACTTTATCACAAAGAATATTATGGATGTTGAGATGGATGGCACATGACATTATGGCATGTGATAGTTATGGATTACAATGATTATGGAAAATGAGATTATTGATATTGATATTATGGAAAACAAAGATTCTGGCATATAATTAATATGGTAAACAATGAGTATGGCATACAAAATTATAGAAAACAACATTATGGCAGTTGTATATTATGGCAGATAAAATTCGGGCAAATGAAATTCTGGCAAGCAAGAGTATACCAAGGATTTTAAATTTTTACTAATTCAAAATAACTTATTACAATTAAAATTATACGGGTGTAGACTCAAGATGTATTATTACTCCAGAAGAAAGAAGGCAAATATGCCTAGTGACAAAAATCCCATTCAGTGACAAAAATCTCAAAGAATTACGAAGCTACAACCGTTTTAATATTGCTTGTTAGAGAAAAAACAACGCTCGCAGTTAGTGACGTCACAAACTGCAAGCGTCATAGTACATGGCAATCGTTTCATATGAAGTTCCGTTTTGCGGAATAGGGACAGAACATACCCCTTCTCAAAACTTTTGACACCTCATAACTTTGTGATTATTTAAGGTCTTGCGTTGCTTTTTTCTACATTTGAATACATTTTTAATCATTTTTCGAGAAAATACGACATTATTGATTATTTTATTTAGTGCCCCTATTTCAAAAGCATCCTTTTTTCAAAGGAGATATTGAATTTAAACTGACGTGAGTCATTTTTAAAATTATATAAATTAGTAATATTGGTTAAACTCGAATGTTAATTGTTCGGGAGAAAGAATTCATGTAGGGTCCGAAACATGTCGTCAGTAGTGACGACGTAATACGTATTAAATATCACTACAACCGGCATGTCAAGTCATGTGAGCTTAATCGCTATTGTAGAAATTGCCAATATCAATGATACTACTGTCCCAAGATATGAACTTCAATTTTCAATACTGTGACAATATTATATATATTTATTTGTTCAATCATGATGTTCCTGAAAGACATACTATTTGGCTGAAGTTTATTGACTTAAATCCAATTAATATCAGAGTCTTAGTTATTTATTAAACAAAATATAAAATTGTATAATTATTAATTGTAAGTACATACTTACAGATGGATAGATATTTATTTTTTCTATCTATTTATGCAATATAGCTATCGAAGCCAAAGGATGCTTGTGACTGCTCATGAGTCCCAAACGTCCAAAGGCTAGAGTATCTGCTTACCATCAGGCAGACTTTATACCAATTAGCATAAAAAAATGTTGCGAACTCAATAACTACTAAACTGCTTTATAAATACCGAATTTATATACCAACTTCTCTTTAAATTCCTCAGGCGAAACATCTTCATTGGCACTCAGAGTATTAGCTAAATTTATAAGCTCATCGGCTGCCAGTTTAATATTGACAGCTGTTGGGCGCGCGGACACCAGGTAGTTCAGTTTACCTTCAATCTGCAAGTGGAAATGGTGCCAACTTCAAACACTAATTACGGGCTCGGATACACATGGCAACTTGTCAACTGTAACTGAAAGTTGAGTCCTGTAATGCTGATAAATATAAATAGCACCATTCATCAGTTGAGTCATCAAATATATACAGGGTGGTTGGAAATTGAGTTGTCTGTTTTTTCGTTAAAAACTTTCAGGGATCGCCATCCGAGGGGGAGGATGACGTTATTATTTATAATAAGGACAGTTAGGCACGCAAGTGCAGCAGCCTTTTAATGAAAAAAGAAACTATTATAAATAATAACATAAATAAATAAAGGCGGACATTTCTTTGCACCATAAGATGAAAGCAAATAAATTTTAAATATACTAATTGTTATTATATTTTAATATTTTTTTATTTTTCGTGACATTTTCATAGGTACTGAGGAAGTTATTACTATAATTTTAACCACATTAATTAAGCTGGCTAAATTTCATCACAACTAAAAGAAAAGTTTTGAAGGACATAAAAGTTTTGCAAGAAATTTCATGGAAATGTATACATGTTTGTTACACTATAGTGTAACAGTTGGTAATTGAATTGAATATCATACAACTAAGCACTTGATTATATTTGAAACTTCAACCAATTCTGAAAAAGTATTGTATCCCTAAAAAACATACAGAAAACTACAAGTCTTTGCAAAAACTAAAGATAGTCAAAATGTCTCAACATAACTTCCTTAGTACTGCTGAAATATCAACTTACAGACTTTCTGTATTCTATGTAGCTAATTAATATGCATCTGTGAGAGTTCAAGATTATTATCAACACTTGGCAGTGTCTTATTTTTTAATAGCTGCCCTGTATTATGAACAACACAAGCCACGCCTCGCGATAAAATATAGCTAAATCCATTCCAAAGAACCATTCGATAAAGTAGAATTTTTGAACTCATATGAGTCTATCCCGAGATTACCGCCTACACACAAACTAATAAACTTTACGTCTGTATGATATTGCTATTGCAAAACCTGTTGGGGTTTAAGAGTCCCCAGGAAACTCAACTCTCCATACAAACATAGTTTGGTACAGTCGAGTGTAAAAATATGGGTGCATACAACTTACTTATAAATATGTCTCATAGCTCTTAATCTCAGGGGATTAAGGTTGCGGTACATATTTATGATACAATTAAATTGATACATATATTTTGCACTTGACTGTACTCAATGTAAAATGGAATGCTGGAATAACATGAAACTTTACCCAATGAGATTCACCACATCTAGGTTGGAAAACAAGAAGTTACTAGCACCAGAAACTAGTTTCTGACTTAGATATGGACTGTATTGTCCATACAGTTTCATAAAATTCCAGCACACATTTAATTAAAATGAGATCCAAACTATGTGTCAATCTTCCTGGGAATGCTTAAGCCTTGTGATATGAGCTCACACATAGGATATATTAAATTTCCAATTAATTGGTTTTAGACATTACCTCTTGCCTCATTATCTTTTTGTCCAAACAGTTGTCTTTTATCAATTCTACTGCAAGTGAGAGACAGCCAACAATTGCTATGGCAGGGGCACCTCGCACCTGTAAAATAAAGTAAATATATTTTACTGCTATTCCACAACTGTTTGATTTTTGGATTATGGAATAAAATATATTTGAGAGCCCCGAAAAATGCTAATACTTCTGTTTACAAATACTTACTGTTTACATTACTAGTGCTGTACATAATGAACAATAATATATTATACTATAAGGGGGTTGAAGTCTGTGGTGGGTGATGGCCTAGCAACCTATCACTGCAATATTATGTTTCATATCTGCAACTATATTTTGGCAAACATTACCCACATTTATGCTAAAAGTGGCACTGGAACATAAGTTTCATATGCTCTGCTTACCCCTTTTGGGAATAAAGGAATGAATTTTTGTATGGATGTATAATGTAGTTATTTCATATATTTTCTTAATACATGAATGACACTATGTATATAAATGTTACCTGAAATAAAGTGAAATTAAATATATAAAATATAAAAAGTGTTCTGTGCTTATGAATACTAAAAAGTTATGGTGTACCTTGAGTTATACTTCTTAAATAAATGTAACCTACATAATATCTTTTTCCATACTATGTTTAGAAGGAAAACTATACTTTCAACATGCCTTTATGACATAGTTGTGATTAATATCAGGTTTTATAATTTAAAATATTTTTCTATTTAGATGGTACAAAATATCCATACAAACTACATTACAAAAAATGTGTCTGTAATTCCATACCTATAAAAAAAACAACTAACAAAAATGCAGAAAATTATTACCTTTAAATTAACAGAAAAATGTGTGAATAAAAAAACAGGTACTTTTTGAAAAAAAACTGTGACCTCAGGTCATTGTTTTTGTTATTCATCATTTGAAATAAATCTGATGACTTAGTGTGAATGAGTGAGATCATATCTTGAGTAGGTAATTTTTAGGACATATGGTAGTTTGGTTATATTTTTTAATACAAACTTTTATACTGCTCATTAACATATAATATTTATTGTTTATGTACAATATTACGTAATGTAATACGAGTTTATTTCTAACTTTGCTAAAATACCTGCATTTTGTTGATAACCCTCCATCCATCTTCCACTCCTTGAACTTTTACATATCTCGTCTGCAAAGGCAATAATAGCTGGTCCAAGATTTGTAGCTTTCCTCTCTCGTATTTAACTGATTCTAAACTCATTTTGAAAAATAGAATTTGATGACCTGAAAATATAATGTAAAACTATTTCACTATATGAACGCTCATTCTCGTGGCAGTTATATGGTACAAGCTGATAAGAGATGTTAGTCTCATCTTATACAACAAAATATGATAAGAGTAAAGAAGATAACCTTTTTTGTTGAAGAATTAAAATCTTGAAGAATATTATTACCTTGTAAAAATTGTTCTTAATACTGACACCGATGCCTTATGTGCTAAATCATGAATTTTAAATATTAGATACTTTAAAATACACAATTTTCTTGCATAAAAAAAGTAAAAAATAAACAAATTATAGTCTCACACTAGTCACACTCGTTCGGGTGACAGTGACAGCGGCAGGTTGTCGCATTCGCAATCGCATATCGCATATCAATTGCAAACACGTTTCGCGCCACGAGTTTTCTTTTTTTTACAACAACAACATAGAAAAGTGCACATACGATACGAAAACATAGAACGGATGTGAATTATTCGCTCAACAAATGCCGAACGACAGGGACGCAGCTATGTGGCTGCCATGTTAGAGTGAAATAGTATGTGCTCTCTATTTGGTGTGTACGCACCATATCACGCTACTAAATTTCCATCAATCACATAATTGAACAACATATTATCATCAGTTAAGTGTAAAGTAACGTTATGAATTGAAATATAATTTATTAGACATATGAAGACGTACGAAAAAAAATACTGTATATTTATAGGGTTTATCATATCAGAGGCCCAATTCATGAAGCAACAAGTTACAAATTACAAGCGGAAGTCTCTTTTCAATACCTTTCTATAGAAAGAGACTTCCGCTTGCTTCATGAAACGGGCCCCAGATTGTAGTATAAGTTAAAGCGTGTAGAACCGGCGGAATGAGCGTATCGGTCGAACGCTTTACCTTGTCTATGCTCCATTCCTTTTCCGCCCGGCATTGACGAGAGACGCAGTCGTTCGCCATTGTGGTTATCTGAAGCGAGAAAATTTAAGCAAGCAGTTTGCTTAAAACAAGAAGAAAATGTCTCTACCGCGAGTTTATATGGATATTGCTGCCGATGGCAGTGCAATGGGACGTATTGTTATCGAAGTAAGTAAAAATGTATTTTCCTCCGGCCGGCGTGACCGGCCACGCTTTTTCTGGAAGCCGCTTAGTGTCATTGCATAAAGTTTATTTCATGTAGTTAGGGTGTCTTGTTCCTAATTAAATGTGGACCACAGAAACAGACTTTACTACACATATACGACTGTCTTAGCTTAGTTGCTAATGACTATGTATATTTTTACATTCTTGACATCCCATCCCATTATAGGTATGTAGTCATCATAATTAATTCCTTGTCGACCATTACCTCCACTGTGTGAAGGTCACTTAAAGGCTTTTGTTAGATAATATTACTCATATTGTTGAGATGTTAGATTGTATAATTCTTTTGGTGTAGTTGTCTATAAGTACGTTGTGTTCGTATATTGAGCGTGATGCGGCAGTTTTGATAGGAAGTCTTTAGCGTCATTGTTTACCTAAAAGGACTTATGGTTCCTGATGCCTGAACCAAATGGCAATGATAGTAATGGTGTGGTCTTTATGGATTGTTTCAGTTGAGAGCAGATGTCACTCCCAAGACTTGTGAAAACTTCCGCGCCCTATGCACCGGCGAGAAGGGCTTCGGTTACAAGGGCTCCACCTTCCACCGCGTCATCCCCAACTTCATGTTGCAAGGAGGCGACTTCACTAACCACAACGGCACTGGCGGAAAGTCTATCTACGGAGAGAAGTTCGCCGACGAAAACTTCGTCCTGAAGCACACCGGACCCGGTGTCATGTCCATGGCCAACGCTGGCCCAAACACCAATGGATCCCAATTCTTCATCACCACCGTGAAGACCTCCTGGCTGGACGGCCGACACGTTGTCTTTGGCAACGTGGTTGAGGGCATGGAACTTGTTAAGCAAGTGGAATCCCTCGGCTCCCAGTCTGGAAAGCCATCGAAGAAAGTCACCATTTCCGACTGTGGACAACTCTCCTAACTTGACTCCACTGACAATTATGTATTAAAATTTAATATGATATCTTAAGTTTTAACATAATGTCCTCCCAAATGTAAAACCTTCCCAGTCATAAAGAGAAATATGAAATAAAGTTAACTAATGGGTCATTCCAATTACGTTAAGAATTTATAGCTGTGTTTAGGTCGCAATGACTTTATTTCTGTGCATTGTCTATTCATAATAAATTAACTTATACATGTAAGCTTGTTTTCATTCATTAAACAAAAGATCATATAGTGTTACTTATTGTTTGCCAACAGACGGACTGAAATTTGATCTACCCTTACTATACCTTGTTAGTTCCTTTATTAACCGACACATTGTTTGTGTTCCTAACCACAGTAAAGTAAATCAAGGCTAACTTAACTTTACAGTTTGCTTCTCATTAGCGGTCTATAAGAGAAATGAAACACTGCTAAAACATGGTTCTTACTACTGTAAGAAATCATAGTCTCAAATATAATGGTCGAAAATATACAGTAAAACTACAAGTTAGTAAAATAGTCTAACTACTATCACAAAACTTCCGATGGACTATCCTATTATAGCAATATCAAAGAGCGTATTATATATATAAGTTACATCACGCGGGTGTATCGCTCAGCGATGTTACTGCATACTCGTACAAACAATTCTTATCTCGCACATTAGCCTCTATGCCTCACGTAAAATATTTCATAGCATGGGCGTGGCTCTGCGCTATACCTACTTAAGAAGCGTGGCAATGCCGCGTGGCTATCAGTTTAAATGCATCCGATCCGAATAGCCTGTAATATATTTGGACGCCAATTCATCCAGGCGACATCGGGTCAACACCCTATTTTCAGTTGAATGCAGCAGGACTGAAATAACTAACGTGTGATGATATAGCTAGTTGGCTTGGCAGAAGAAAAGTTTTTTTCCTGCTGTAACAAATTGTAGTTTCTAAACCGGAATAATTTAAGTAAAACCACGGTAAAAAAACGAATAGGTTACTAACACGATAGCGTCTACACATGAAGGTCATGGCCGTTATCAAAGAGAATATAACCACTAAGTTGCCGTTATATCCATTTGCTCGCAATCATTACCTACTTATACGTTTGTCCATCATTGCTCCATGTTTTGATTTAGGCACCACTGCACTGTGATTAAATTAATTGGAATCAAATGAAGAATAGGCAATGGAAAACAATGTTATTCTGCTGCTAGTTAGCTAGTGTCGTCACGGTAAAGTCTACCTGCTTGTATCGAATGTTGTCACTAAGGCCGTGGTTATGGACAAGCGGAGCGATCGACAGCACATGCGTCGGTAGTTAAAACGGTAGGACGTATAGGCAAAGATAATATAACCACTACGTTCTAGGCCCAACATCAAATCATCCATATAAAATGAATACCGTAAAACTACACCAACTATAGTGCAGGGCCCCAACTGTAGTCCAGCTAACATGTCAAACAAAACCAACCCGATCACGACTAGTAAGCGACATCTAGTTCATTATCTCTATCTCTTCTCTTCTCTTCTCTTCTCTACATCTCTACATATAATAAATGTGAAAGTTCGTTGAGGTTGTCAGTGAGACATAATAAGTAGACCTTGAACACAGAGTACTTTTCTATATACCTTGAAGGAAATGTATTTATACAACATACATTAAAAACTTCAATAGCACGATGCAGGGGACTGATTTTTGACTTTAGAGCTCTCGACTCTTTCACTCGAAAACTGTCAAAAATTATGAACTGCTATTTTGAAATAGCGATAGAAAATTGTAAATCGAGTGGTGTTGACCACTCGTATTCAATTCTATTATTGTAGTAGAAAGTAAGTGCCTGCCATTTATTATTTTATTTTCGAGCGGTCGAAAGTCAAAAAATCGGTCCCCTGAACTTCACCAATTTCCACGCATTTAGAAGGTCATTCTCCAGATTTTTGTCGGCGTCTGAACTCCAACAAACCATATTAAACGTATAAAAAGTTTGATGGAGTTACGGTGACCCACAGGCCAAATTTGAGAATATTTGGATAAAGTCGTCTATTGTCCAAACTCCTTAGATGCTAGAAGAATAACGTGTGTCAAAAAATATTATGTCAAACGATAACAAAAAACATGGAATAAAGTCATCAACGTTTTCCTTTACAAATTTGGCCTTTAATTGAATTAACATGGTCCTTCGAACCGGATAAATAAATGAAGTTTTAGTGCACGGCGTGTTGTTTGTCGGAAAATTCGGCGAGGTTTCTTGTGCAAAGAAACATTATCAGGAGCGACGGCGGAAGCCCGAGGTGGCAGTCAACGTTCCTGTTTATTGGGAGTATAGTCGAAACCGGCGAATGATAAGTGCAGTTTTTACAAATACATATTTATGAAGATAAAACTGTGAGTACATTCAAGTTCTTTGTAGTGTTGGGAAATCACGCGAATTTAGCAACAAATCCATTACTACGTTCTAAGAAAGTAAGCAGAATTTTTCGAAAGGGGAGACCAAGTCTGATTGTACCCACTGGAAAAACTGAAAAGGGGAAATTCGGTGCAGTTGGTCCCCAGTGAAATAATGTTTATATATTTGAATATTTTTAAAAATATAACCGCACTTAAGGACTAGTAATTTATCATCAGCATTACAAATCAAAATTATAATCAAGCTCAGAATAAAATGGAAGCTGAAATAAGTGTTCTCATAGACGTGTCCGTGAGAATCACAAAAGCACATACCAACTTCATAAAGTCACCCAAGGATAGAGTGACCCTGTCATACGTGGAGACTCGGTTAGAACTTTTGGAAGCACTATGGCAGAGGTTCTCAGCTGGACATGATTGCTTATTTAGGAGCTATACTACTGCAGAGATAGAAAATTCGGTATATGGCAAAGAAGCGGTATATGACGTCACGGAAGAAAATTATATGGATTATAAATGTGAACTGAAAGATGCACTCAATAATCTGAAACCAAATTCAAATAGTAGCAATCATCCTATACCGATTCATAAAGCATCAAAGACGAATCATGTTCAGCTACCTAAGATCACGATCCCTATATTTTCCGGGATTTATACGGAGTGGATGAGCTTCAGGGACCTATTCGTATCACTCATTCACGACAACGATGAACTTGCTGATGTACAGAAATTACATTACTTCAAGGGTCATCTCAAAGGAGAAGCTGAACAGTTATTACGGCATATACCCATAACCAATGATAGTTACGAGCAATGCTGGACTCTTCTGAAAAGTCGGTATAATAATAAGCAGTACCTGATGGTTAATTGCATATTACAACGGTTTTTCGGACAAAGGGGCGTTTCAACAGAGTCCTCCAGTGCAATCAAACAATTGCTAGATGTGTCAACAGAAACTTTAAATTCTTTAAAAGGAAACCACCACCAATAATGACAAAAACCTCGACACGTGTTTCGCCTCTCTACGAGGCATCATCAGGAGATGCTGGCAGGAGATGTTGCTTGCGCCACGTCCACTGAGCAAATGACCCGCCCGGAGCCATCCGCCATATTTATATTCTGTCCCCCCATACTACCGTTCATGCGTGAAAGAGATGGAAGAACACGTAACAACGGTGATGACGCAACATTCAATTGTTCGTTGATAATAACGCCTCTATTGCTGTACCTAATTATTTCTAATTGTTCTAGAACACTTAGACGCAATCCTTTTTCGCAAACATGCAAGATGTTGAAAGAATGATTGTCAGATAACGCATGGTTAGTCTCCAATAAATGTTTTGCGAAATTAGACTTGTCCGGGTGATTATGCCGATACGACGCAACATGTTCCTTATACCTTGTGCTAAAACTACGGCCTGTTTGTCCCACATAAACTTTATTGCAATTATCACAGGCAAGTTTGTAGACTCCCGACTTTTTGGCACTTTCCACTTTCTCCTTGCCATTGCACAGTCTAAAGCGCAAGGTGTTATTCGTTTTGAAAGCCACGTTTATGTCGTTAGACTTTAAAATATTGTAGATCTTATCAGACAACTTGCCAACATAAGTTATGCTTGCTTTGTACTTTTTAGGTGGGTCCGAAGATCGTGCAGCGTACAGAAGATAGTTTGTCATTCTAGCCCGTTTTTTCCCTAATAATACCATCCACATGAGACTTGCTGTAACCGTTTGAAATTGCTAAATGGTATATATTATTTAATTCCATTTTATAATGAATATCAGAAAGAGGCACTGTCAATAACCTATGTGCATAACAATGAAAAGCAGCTAACTTATGTTGCCATGGATGAGCGGAAGAAGCCGGGATAACAGTATCTGTATGCGTAGGCTTACGGTAAATTTGGAATTGATGTTTGTTATCCACCTTAGTAATCGTTAAATCCAAGAAATTTAGTGAGTTATTCTGTTCTAATTCCTTCTTAAACTTGATTTTAGGATGCTTGTTGTTGATTTCATTCACAAAAATATCCAGTTGACTCATACTACCCGTCCAACATATAATCAAATCATCAACATACCGGAAATAATATAATATATTATTTTGACGACTGGTTAGCCTAGTGGGTAGTGACGCTGCCTACGAAGCTGAAGGTCCTGGGTTCGAATCCCGGTAAGGGCAAATGTTTGTGTGATGAGCATGAATATTTGTTTCTGAGTCATGGATGTTTTCTACGTATTTAAGTATTTGTATCTATTATATATATCTTCGTCTAGTACCCATAACACAAGCCTTATTGAGCTTACTATGGGACTAGCTCGATTTGTGTAAGATTGTCCCCTTATATTATCCACAATGTGTTGGTTCTCAAAATGATCCATGAAAATATCTGCCATCAAAGGACTAAGTGGGGAACCCATTGCCAAACCATCACCTTGCAGATAATATTGCCCCCCAAATCTAAAATAATTCTGTCGCATACAGACTGTCGCCAATTCTATTAATTCATCTACCTCCCCTGGATGCAGCCTCTGTTTTTCAAAAAGTGCCCTGAGAATGTCTAAAGTATTCAAAAGAATACTTTACACATACTACACACACATTACTTACTTTAGACATTCTCAGGGCACTTTTTGAAAAACAGAGGCTGCATCCAGGGGAGGTAGATGAATTAATAGAATTGGCGACAGTCTGTATGCGACAGAATTATTTTAGATTTGGGGGGCAATATTATCTGCAAGGTGATGGTTTGGCAATGGGTTCCCCACTTAGTCCTTTGATGGCAGATATTTTCATGGATCATTTTGAGAACCAACACATTGTGGATAATAATAATATATTATATTATTTCCGGTATGTTGATGATTTGATTATATGTTGGACGGGTAGTATGAGTCAACTGGATATTTTTGTGAATGAAATCAACAACAAGCATCCTAAAATCAAGTTTAAGAAGGAATTAGAACAGAATAACTCACTAAATTTCTTGGATTTAACGATTACTAAGGTGGATAACAAACATCAATTCCAAATTTACCGTAAGCCTACGCATACAGATACTGTTATCCCGGCTTCTTCCGCTCATCCATGGCAACATAAGTTAGCTGCTTTTCATTGTTATGCACATAGGTTATTGACAGTGCCTCTTTCTGATATTCATTATAAAATGGAATTAAATAATATATACCATTTAGCAATTTCAAACGGTTACAGCAAGTCTCATGTGGATGGTATTATTAGGAAAAAACGGGCTAGAATGACAAACTATCTTCTGTACGCTGCACGATCTTCGGACCCACCTAAAAAGTACAAAGCAAGCATAACTTATGTTGGCAAGTTGTCTGATAAGATCTACAATATTTTAAAGTCTAACGACATAAACGTGGCTTTCAAAACGAATAACACCTTGCGCTTTAGACTGTGCAATGGCAAGGAGAAAGTGGAAAGTGCCAAAAAGTCGGGAGTCTACAAACTTGCCTGTGATAATTGCAATAAAGTTTATGTGGGACAAACAGGCCGTAGTTTTAGCACAAGGTATAAGGAACATGTTGCGTCGTATCGGCATAATCACCCGGACAAGTCTAATTTCGCAAAACATTTATTGGAGACTAACCATGCGTTATCTGACAATCATTCTTTCAACATCTTGCATGTTTGCGAAAAAGGATTGCGTCTAAGTGTTCTAGAACAATTAGAAATAATTAGGTACAGCAATAGAGGCGTTATTATCAACGAACAATTGAATGTTGCGTCATCACCGTTGTTACGTGTTCTTCCATCTCTTTCACGCATGAACGGTAGTATGGGGGGACAGAATATAAATATGGCGGATGGCTCCGGGCGGGTCATTTGCTCAGTGGACGTGGCGCAAGCAACATCTCCTGCCAGCATCTCCTGATGATGCCTCGTAGAGAGGCGAAACACGTGTCGAGGTTTTTGTCATTATTGGTGGTGGTTTGCTGTAATTTTTTGCATGTTTTTACGCAAATAGTTGCATCTTATCTTCACTAATAGACCAGCACGTTTTTTAGTGGAATAGCAAAGAAATATTGTTCTCCTAATATATCATGGACTTCCGCAAAGTAACGCCTGATTCAATAAATTATTTGCTTTAAAAGGGTTAGGAATTGACACTGGTTCGTGGGATGTCATGATAATTTATATTGTAAGCCAGATATTAGATTCTGAGAGTAGGAACCAATCGGAGTCTAAGGTAAGCGAGTTGGTGTCTCGTTCCGATAAACTGCCCACTTATATACAATTTCAGGAGTTTTTGGAAACTAAATACCACTCGTTAGAATTCTTAGATTCTAAACCCAATTCTCCATTTGTTCAGAAGCAGCGCAATTTCATTCAAGCTCACAGTAACCAAAATAGCAAACCAAACCCAGTCCACATGTATCACGTAGCTCAGACTCAGACTTGCGTTTATTGTAAAAAAGATCATCACATTAGGAGTTGCAAGGATTTCATAAACACTGATCTCGGCAACAAGCGCAACTTTGTCCAGTCTCAAGGGTTATGTTTCAATTGCTTAGGAAACAACCATGCAGTTAAACATTGCAGAAACACCACGTCATGCCAAATTTGTAACAGGAGACATCATTCATTACTACATTTGAAAGACGAAGCACAAGCAACAGTTGCTAATCATACACTTGATAATCAAGGCACACCAGTAGTGCTTTCAGTAAAGGCACCCATCATATCATCACAGGAGGAGCGTCCATCGACGTTTAACAACATCACAAGCCATTTTGTGAAAGGAGTGGCACACCAAGTGCTATTAGCCACAGCAGTAGTGAAAGCTGAGTCACAAAACGGCGCAGATCATCAGCTCTTACGAGCTCTCTTAGATCAGGGGTCTCAGGCCTCTTTTATCACAAAAGCGGCAGTCCAATTACTTGAACTGAAAACCACACCAACCAAGGGAATTATATCAGGGTTGGGAGGTGAACAGAACCTTGTAGCAAGGTTCATGGTAGATTTAGAAATCAGTTCACGTCTTGATCCAGGTTGTGTGATGCATGTCTCAGCGTATGTCCTCGACAAACTGACCGCGTACTTACCTGCGACTGCAGTATCAATCACCTCATTGCCGGAGCTAGAGCTCGTACCTCTAGCTGACCCGGAATATCACACTCCGAATAAGATAGACATCTTATTAGGGGCGGAGGTTTATAGTAGGATTATTGATCATGGTGTCATCAAATATCCCTCAGGTTCTTTAGTTGCACAAAATACCACCCTGGGATGTATATTAAGCGGGCAAGTGAAACAAGACACACCTATCAATAAATTGATCACCTTGCATGCACAAGTGGAGCCTGTTGAAGAATTGCTTAAGTCCTTCTGGGAAATTGAAGCGGAACCGTCCAACAAACAGAAGATTCTGTCAGTCGAAGAGCAGCGATGTGAAGATATCTTCGAAGCGACTACCACACGTGACCAAGAAGGTCGCTATGTTGTGAAACTCCCGCTTCGAGACAGTGAACCAGAATGCGCGGATGGCCATTCACAGGATATAGCATTGAAAAGGTTTCAATATCTCGAAAGGAAGTTTCAAAAGGACGAGCATCTGAAACAGGAATACAAAAAAGTGTTTGATGAATACTTAGAATTAAATCACATGACGGAAGTTCATGACAACAAAGCAAAGGGATTATACATACCTTTTCATGCAGTGATACGCGAGGACTGACAGACGACGAAATTTCGTGTTGTCTTCGATGCTTCCTGCAAGGGTACGAATGGGGTGTCATTAAATGATGATTTAATGGTAGGACCGACCTTACAGCCAGAATTGCGTCATATAATAATGCGTTGGCGTACGTACCCAATCTGCTTCATTGCAGATATAGTTAAAATGTACCGCCAAATAAAGGTCAGCGATGAAGATTCGGAATATCAACGTATTTTGTGGCGCGAAACACCGGAGGAAGAAGTCAAAGAATACAAAATGCTCAGAGTAACATTTGGAACTTCTTCAGCTCCATATCTGGCGGTAAAAAGCCTGATACAGGTCGCAAAGGATGAAGGAAAGGACTTTCCTTTAGCAGCTGAAAGAGTAAAACATGAATTTTATATGGATGATTTGATGTCGGGCTGTGAAAGTGACGAGGAAGCAATTGAAATCCTTAACCAAATGAATGAAATGTTAAGTAGGGGTGGATACGAATTGCAAAAATGGTCCAGCAATAGCGAAGCTATGTTAAATCAAATACAGCAAGGGAACTTAGACAAGCAAAGTCATAAGAAAATAGAAGTCAAACTAGATGCGATAAACAAAATACTTGGACTTACCTGGAGTCGTGGTTCCGACGAGTTCGTGTATGCCGTCTTGTTGCCACCGATGACTGCACCTGTAACGAAGAGGAAAGTTATCTCGGATATTTCAAAGTTATATGATCCACAAGGATGGATAGCACCGAGTATAATAAAAGCAAAAATATTCATACAGAAATTATGGCTTGCAGGCATTAGTTGGGACGAGGAACTATCACAACCGTTATTAGAAGAATGGGCTAAGTATCGAGAGGGTCTTTCAGGCCTTACACAAGTTCGGTTGGACGCACGTCAGAAGTGACGCGAAGTTAGTAGAACTCCACGGTTTTAGTGATGCGTCAAACTCTGCGTATGCAGCAGTGATATACGTACGGGTGATAGATGCAAAGGGGAACGTTCACGTCAGTTTGCTCACAGCAAAAACCAGAGTAGCTCCAATCAAACAGATCAGCCTTCCTAGATTGGAGTTATCAGGTGCCGTATTACTGGCCAAGCTGCTTATTGTTCGAGGCTCTTACGGCCATGGAGTAAATAAAAAAGACGAGTACGTGCAGCGATGTATTTCTGAGAAGTGACAAAATTGTGACAATATTGTTTCCATATAAAAAACAAATTAATGTTGCTATACAAGGTTGCAACATATTCCAGCAACAGAAAACATTATTTAATATTACCTTCCACCTTGCACTCTTGTCTCACATAGTTATTTCAGTATCAAGTGGACTGTAATCTTTTAAGGGTTTTTGGTTTCTTTTAAATTTCAATAATTCATAACTTCTTTTTAAATACTTAATAAGTCACTATGTAAACAAGCTCACAAGGTTATTTTAAATGTAGGCAACGTAATATTATTTATGGAAAAGTACAAATTGTACAAGGTACATGAATTCCCACATTCATAACATCATAACATTATTCATCTAAAGGAAGAATACAAATTTTAGTAATGGAAGTTGTATGAACTTTGCCATTAGCTTTTTTAACTTCTAGCGCTCTGACCTTGCCATCATGACCTGGAAAGGTTTTGGTTACTCTAGCCATAGGCCATGTCATAGGTGGAGTGTCCAACTCGCGCAAAATGACGAGAGCACCTTCCTTTACATTTGATACAGAAGTCTTCCATTTGGGACGGTTTTGTAGAACATTCAAGTATTGTTTGGACCAATATCGCCAAAAGTGCTGCTGCAATGCAGTACATCTTCGCCAAAACTTTAGTCTGTTTTCAGGTAAGTTAGTTATGTCCTGTTCCGGGTAGCAAGTTAGGGACGCACCAGTAAGAAAATGTGCTGGTGTAAAAAAAGACATATCCTCAATATCTGATGACATTGGCGTTATTGGCCTTGAGTTCAAGATACCTTCTATCTGAACTAATACAGTATACCATTCTTCATATGTTAATACATGAGAGCATAATACTCTTTTTAAATGGTATTTAACACTTTTTACTGCGGCCTCCCATAGAGCACCGAATACCGGTGAATAACTCGGTATGAAATGAAATGTTGTACCTAACTTCGCAGTAACATTTTGAACCTGCATCTCATGACATTTGTTATTGTTTAATTTGTAGAGTTCAGACAACTGTGTGCTCGCTGATTTGAACGTAGCTGCATTGTCACAAAAGACTTCAGTTGGAACATTACGTCTTGAGATGAATCGCTTGTAGCTTGCCAGGAAAGTATCCGTTGTCAAGTCTGAAACCAACTCTAAATGTACGGCCTTTGTGACAAAGCATACGTATACAGCAATATAACCCTTTGTTGTGATAACACTTCTAACTCTCGATTGCTTTATCATTATTGGTCCAGCGAAATCGATTCCGACCTTAGCAAACACACGGTCGATATTCACTCTACCAGCGGGCAGTAAACCCATCAGCTGTTTAGCTGTCACACCTTTTAATCTAAAACAAGTTAGGCACTTATTGACAAATTTCTTTACCAATCTTAAACCATTAACCATCCAATAGCGCTGGCTTAAGCTGCTGAGTACTTCCTTTTGACTTGCATGCAATAATTTTAAGTGGTCATTTTCTATAATGAGATAAGTTACCTTAGACTCTTTAGGTAAAATTATCTGGTGCCTTTGGCTGTAAGGTAAGGACGAGTGTTGCAATCGGCCACCTACTCTTAACACACCGTTGGCATCAATGAAGGGGTTGACAGATTGTAAGTATGACGACACTTGTTTACCTGCTCTCAACGAAGCTAGCTCCTTTTCGAAGTACTTTGCCTGCTCCTCTTTTATAAAGAAATGCAATGCTTGGCTTGCCTCGCTAAATGAAATAAAGTTTAGTTTTATCTTTTGAGAACCCGGCCTTGCATTTCTAGAGAATCTTTGTAAATAAGCGAGTACATTAACCGCTGTGGTGCATCACTACGAGCTGCCCACATCCCTACGCCTACAGCACCTAGAACATCTTCGACAAGTGTTTGACAGGTTCGAAGAGTACGGCATGCTCATCAATGAGTCCAAGTGTTCTTTTGGTCAGAAAGAAATGACTTTCCTTGGATTTACTGTTTCTGAAGAGGGCACACGTCCTATTGACGATAAGGTAAAAACACTGCAGGAATTCCCCCCGCCGAAAACAGTCGGTGGCTTACGCAGGTTTCTCGGCATGCTGAACTTCTACAGGAGATTTGTACCTCACGCTGCCGAAGATCAAGCTCCTCTTCACGACATGTTATCTGGACCTAAAATCAAAAGCTCAACTCCTCTTTCTTGGACTGAAAATCAATTAGAATCATTTCAAAATTGTAAGTCTAGTCTCGCAAAATCAACATTACTGGCACATCCTATTATAGACGCCCCGCTTGCTCTCGTAACCGACGCTTCGAGCTCGGCCTTGGGCGCGGTGCTACAGCAGCTTGTTCAAGGAGAATGGCAGCCACTTGCCTTCTTCTCAAAGAAAATGACACGGCCACAGACGCAGTACAGCGCATACGATCGGGAGTTGCTCGCTATCTATGAGAGTGTCAAGCATTTCCGGTATATGGTCGAAGGCCGACATTTTGTTGTATATACTGATCACAAACCGATCACTTTTGCCTTCCAGCAAAAAGACAGGAAATCCAACTAGAGTAGGTGTGTATGATGGAACCATTTGCGGCTGTAAGCGAGTAGCTGTCTGGTGATTTACACTTGGGCATAAAGTTGCACGGCAGTACGCAGAGGTCAGATCCAGTATCGATGAGGTATTGAATCTTTGTTACTCTGTCCGTGATGAATAGGCGGCTGGTAGAGGTGCGACAGTCAGCAGCCGCCACAATAGACTGTCGTACTAGTTTTCCGCTTGAAAGTTGCACGGCGGAATGCATTTTCTTGCGTTAGTATTAAATTGGCTATGATACTAGCACATACCTGATTTTGTGGTTCGATACCGACCATGTGACTTCGACCTGCTGCGACTGCGCGACCTGTTCCTGTTGAAACGCGAACGTCGATGATCACTGTTGTCACGAACGCTGAGCTGAGCGATTTGCTGCGTCATTTCGCTTTGGATGCGCGCCGTAATAGATTGCTCCATCTTCTTAAGCATGCCTTCGAACGAGCTCATGCTTGCGACCTGGTTAAAGGATGAACACGGTGTCACGTCAATAATCTGGTCTGCAAGAACGGCGATGTCGTCCAATGAAGCCGTAGTTTGCGAAGCGATGATGGCTTGCACTTGCGTAGGTAGACGACTTGACCACAAACTGCGAAGAAAATCGTCAGTGACACTATCGCCAGCTAATCCACGAAGATGACGAAGAAATTGGCTTGGTTTCCTGTCTCCAAGCTCTTCAAATTGTAATAACTGACGTCTTTTGTTTTCGTTTGACGTTGATAGTCTTTTTATTAATTCTTGTTTTAATTTTTCGTATTTTCCTTCTTTAGGGGGCTTCGTAATAATATCCCGTACTTCTCGGGCCGTTTTTGGGTCTAATTCACGGATTACTTGGAAATATTTTGTCGAATCTGTAGTTATTCGAGAAATTTCGAACTGTGCCTCGACTTGCGCGAACCATATTTCGGCGTCTTCCGCCCAGAATGGTGGCAATCTAATAGCGACGCGGTCTACCGCCGCGGCCGAGTCTTCTAAAAGATTTCCATCTTCAACGGTATCTTGAAAATTTTCATTCATTTTGAATGTCTCGGGTCACCACTTTAGCACCGCTGATGGTGCTATATATTATGTATGTTTTATATACAAATGAGAGAAGACTGTAGGATGAATATTTATAATGGGCTGTAAATCACCAGACAGCTACTCGCTTACAGCCGCAAATGGTTCCATCATACACACCTACGGCTTACTCAAGCAAAAGTTAGACCTGGGATTGCGCAGGGATTTCACCTGGAATTTTGTCGTCGCAAATGTAGACAAGCCAATAATCGGTGCAGATTTTCTTTCACATTATGGCCTTATTATAGATTGCAGAAACAGGAGACTTGTTGACAGCTTAACAACCTTGACAACCGCAGGCCAACTCAAGAACTGCAACCAATCCAGCATAAAGGCAATATCCGGTAACAGTGAGTACCACCGTTTGCTAGCAGAGTATCCCAGTTTAACGAAACCTTCTGGACTGCCGCAAGAGGTAAAACATTCCACTGTTCACTATATCCGGACTACACCAGGCCAACCAGTATTTTGCAGACCGCGTCGTTTAGCCCCAGATCGACTCAAGATTGCTAAGGAGCAGTTTGAAGAAATGGTTCGTGATGGCGTAGCACGACGATCGGATTCACCATGGGCATCAGCGCTGCATCTGGTACCAAAGAAAGGAAATGGCTGGCGGCCGTGCGGAGATTACCGCGCACTCAACGCGCGCACTATCCCGGATAGGTACCCCGTCCGTCACATTGAAGATTACGCTCACCGTCTTGCAGGTAGCAAAATTTTTACAAAACTAGATTTGGTCAAGGCTTACAACCAAATACCGGTGTACGCCGATGACATTTGCAAGACTGCGGTGACGTGTCCTTTTGGCATGTTTGAGTTCCCTTTTATGCCTTTTGGACTCCGTAATGCTGCCCAGACCTTCCAGAGATTCCTGGACGAGGTGCTCCGAGATCTGGACTTTGTCTACTCCTATATTGATGACGTACTTATATACTCCAAAGATGCCGAACAGCACCTAGAACATCTTCGACAAGTGTTTGACAGGTTCGAAGAGTACGGCATGCTCATCAATGAGTCCAAGTGTTCTTTTGGTCAGAAAGAAATGACTTTCCTTGGATTTACTATTTCTGAAGAGGGCACACGTCCTATTGACGATAAGGTAAAAACACTGCAGGAATTCCCCCCGCCGAAAACAGTCGGTGGCTTACGCAGGTTTCTCGGCATGCTGAACTTCTACAGGAGATTTGTACCTCACGCTGCCGAAGATCAAGCTCCTCTTCACGACATGTTATCTGGACCTAAAATCAAAAGCTCAACTCCTCTTTCTTGGACTGAAAATCAATTAGAATCATTTCAAAATTGTAAGTCTAGTCTCGCAAAATCAACATTACTGGCACATCCTATTATAGACGCCCCGCTTGCTCTCGTAACCGACGCTTCGAGCTCGGCCTTGGGCGCGGTGCTACAGCAGCTTGTTCAAGGAGAATGGCAGCCACTTGCCTTCTTCTCAAAGAAAATGACACGGCCACAGACGCAGTACAGCGCATACGATCGGGAGTTGCTCGCTATCTATGAGAGTGTCAAGCATTTCCGGTATATGGTCGAAGGACGACATTTTGTTGTATATACTGATCACAAACCGATCACTTTTGCCTTCCAGCAAAAAGACAGGAAATGTTCTCCGAGACAATTCAATTACCTTGATTTCATTTCGCAGTTTACAAGCGATATCAGACACATCTCGGGGAAGGACAACATTACCGCTGACACGCTCTCCCGTATCGAAGCCATTGCCGTGCCACCAGACTTCGAAGCACTCGCAAAAGCTCAACAGGAAGATCCCGAGTTGCAAGAACTGGTTGCCAAGCGATCTTCGTCTCTCAAGCTCGAGAGAGTTCCAGTGCCAGGTACCAATGTTTACTTATATTGCGACACTTCTCAAGCAAAACCCCGTCCGTTTATTGTCAAGGAGTATCGGCAAAGAATATTCAACACAATCCACGGCATGAGCCATCCAGGTACGAGGTCCACAATTAAACTGCTAACCGAGAGATTTGTATGGCCATCCGTACGCAAAGATTGCGGCACCTGGGTGCGTGCATGCGCATCATGTCAACGTGCCAAAGTTCAACGCCATACATCTTCTCCTCTCGGACATTTCAAGCTGCCAAATGAAAGATTTAGCCATGTACATATTGATCTCGTTGGCCCACTGCCAATTTCATCAGGATACCGTTATCTTTTCACAGCCATAGACAGATACACGCGCTGGCCAGAAGTCAAGCCACTGTCTGACATGACGGCTGAAACGGTAGCACATGCGTTTTATGATACGTGGATATCTCGGTTCGGTTGTCCGCAAACTATAACGACTGACCAGGGACGCCAATTTACCTCACGTATGTTTAAGGTCTTGGCAGAGCTTTGTGGTGCACAGCTGCGACACACGACGGCTTACCATCCACAGGCGAACTCGATGGTTGAACGGCTCCATCGTACCCTGAAGGCAGCCATCATGGCACACAACAATACGAAATGGACAGACGTGCTACCAGTCGTCCTGCTCGGCATCAGAAGCGCTTGGAAGGAAGACTTAAAATGCTCAGCTGCAGAAATGGTATACGGTGAGCCTCTACGCATCCCCGGTGAGTTCTTCAGTTCTCATGACTCTCACATGCTGCAGCCTGATGACTTCATCGCGTTACTTAGACATCAGATGTCAAATCTTAGACCTGTCCCAGCATCAAGGCACGGAAACAAATCAGTCTTTGTTCATAAAGACCTCAGTTCATGCACCCATGTTTTCCTAAGAAAGGAAAAACGCGTGCGTGGATCACTTGAACCGCCATACACTGGCCCATTCGGCGTGCTTAGCAGGACAGACAAGACCGTCACTGTAGACCTATTACGAGGACCGGTTACAGTCTCCATTGACCGCGTCAAACCCGCCTACATGCAGAACGACACAGCTTCATCTACTGGCTGCTCTAAGCCTCCAGCTGTTGTCCAGGCTAGGACCACTCGGTCTGGCCGAAAAGTAACTTTTCCTCTCCATTTCCAGGCAGGACTTTGATTCTCCCAGGGGGGTCATGTGGCGCATCACTACGAGCTGCCCACATCCCTATGATCGGCGCGTCAGTGTCAATCAGTTGATGTTACTTTTCCTATCGCGATCGCAAGCTTGCGTATTGTAAATTACCTAATACATTGTACATAATATAAATACCTCATTAACATTATAAATATTCATCCTACAGTCTTCTCTCATTTGTATATAAAACATACATAATATATAGCACCATCAGCGGTGCTAAACCGCTTTGTTGATATTAGAGTACCTGTGTAACAACTCGTTCGCAAGCGAGATTAATCCTTGTGATGCCGCACAGACCAACTTGGTACTTTCTGCTCGTTTGACTTCCGGCAAATCCTTAGGTACATCACA
The DNA here is from genome assembly GCA_945867215.1 of Epinotia demarniana. NCBI lineage: Eukaryota > Metazoa > Arthropoda > Insecta > Lepidoptera > Tortricidae > Epinotia > Epinotia demarniana. The sequence goes on along the minus strand of OX244267.1, from coordinate 20,587,209 downwards.
ACTACTATCATTGAAATTGTATCCCGTGTCCGACATGCATGCCGGTCCGGACCACCACAGTTGATTGCCTTGCAACTCACTAGGGTTCACACCTCTGCTCAAGCAATCAGCAGGGTTGAGGTCAGTTCTTATGTAGAACCATTGGAAACCTTTTGTATATTGATTAATCAATTTGATTCTATTAGCAACATAAGCGTTTAATTTTGTTGGATCCGTTTTTTGCCATGCCAATCCAACTTGAGAATCACTGAAAAGGCGCACGCTTTCAATAGGAATCTTTTTGCATAAAGTATCGTATGCTCTTAAGGATATTTTGGCCATTAAGAGTGATGCATTCAATTCCAAATGAGGCACAGACAATTTCTTATCTTTAGGTGCTATCCGTGACTTTGAGCATAGAAGTGACATTGTTACCTTGCCATGCTTGTCAGTGACTCTCAAGTAAATTGCTGCTCCATATGCAGAAATTGAAGCATCTGCAAATGCGACAATCTGAGCAGATTGAAACTCATCAACGGTAACTTCTCGTTGAATTTTAATTTCTTTCATAGCTATCAAATCATTATAAAATTGAAGCCATTCCTTTTGCAACACCGGCGGGGGCATCGAATCCCAAGCCGTAGCTGACTCCCAAAATTTCTGCATAATGATTTTGGCTTGAACAAACACGGGCCCAGCAACACCTAGTGGGTCATAAAACTGACTTATGAAACTCAATATCTGTATTTTTGTCATTGGGACTTGATTTGACTTCGGACATGAAAGCTTGAATGAATCCGTACTAATATCAAACTTTATACCTAAGGTTTTGATGTCCTTGTTTAGCTCCAGCTCTCCAACAACACATTTATCTGCTGGAATATCCGCCTAAATCAGATTGTCATTCGCAGCCCATTTGTGCAACTCCAACAAAGACTGCCCTTTGCAAGCAACTCTATCAACTGAGTTTTTGCCTCAACGATCTTTGCCAAACTTTTATCTGTATAAATAACATCATCAACATACGTCGAGTTTAATAGCGCTGAACTAGCCAGTGGATATTGACTTTGAAACCTTATTGCTAGTTCTTTTAAGCATCTCGTGGACAGATATGATGAACACTTCATACCATAACTGACAGTCTTTAATTGAATGCATTTTATCGAATCAGCAGGGTTGTCTCGCCAGAGTATGTTTTGCAAAGGTCGTTGTTCTTCCTCAATTAATATATTACGGAACATACGTCTGATGTCGCAAGCAAAGAAATATTTGTGGACTCGAAACGACAACAAAATGTCAAATAGATCCTGTTGGACAATCGGTCCATTTAGTAAAATGTCATTTAATGACAGTTTGTTGCTCGTTTTCATAGAAGCATCAAACACAGTTCTAAGCTTTGTTGAAACTGCATCAGGTCTTACCACCGCATGATGCGGCAAAAAATATACAGGATCCTTTGACAGATCATACGAGGAAATGTCTATGTATGATCCATGACCTAAATACAAGTATTCGTGGATAAAATCCTTGTAATCAGAATATAATTTATGATCCTTGATTAATCTCTTCTCGAGATTAATAAATCTTTTGAAAGCTAGTCCAAATGAATCACCCAATGTATTATTTAACGTCATAGATAGGTATTTTGAAAGGCAACGTGACCGTGAATTTATTTTCTTCTAGTTTGACAGTTTCTGTAAATAATTGCTCACAATATTGTTGCTCAGATGTATGCTCCGCAAATACTTCGGGTACCTTTTCTGTTTGCCAAAATTCGGATATTTTATCGTGAATATTTGTTTGACAGTCTTGACAGAAAAGATTCACAGCAGGTTGTTTGAGAACTGAAGCGGGGAAATTACCTCCTACTATGTAACCGAACTGTGTGTGTACCAAGCTGAGTTGTGCGGCATCACCTTGTCGTAGCTGCTCAGGCTGCGGCAGCAGGGCGTGGAAAAAGATGTCGGCAGCTAATAACATATCTATATCGCTTGACATGTGGAATGAATCATCGGCCAGTTGTATATTGTTACGAATGTCAATTTTTGACATATCAATCGGACTCTGTGGTAGCTTCGTTGTAATACTGTATACTACTAAGAGATTGGTTTGCGTTTTGAATGGGTAAACACAAGAAAATATCTCCAAACGCAAACGATGTTTGACAGATTTCTCTGTTTTGGCTATGCCAATGATATCTGTAGTATTGGGCAAAAGTGCATATCCTAGCTTCTTGGAAACCTTTGAAGTCACGAACGAACTTTGACTTCCCGAGTCCAACAAAGCCTTGACAATGACTTCTTCTCCTTGTTTAGACACAAGTTTAACCTTTGCCGTTGGCAGCAACACTTGCCTTTTGTTGCTGACGCTACTTAGTGACACTGTTGATCGCTCTTCAGGTGTTCAGAGATTCTAACTGTGACAGACCGCAGCAAGTGGGCGCATGTCAAATCTGAACACAATCCAGCAGATTGCGCATCACGAGGCATCATAGCGTCCGAGTTGGTAAGATTTGAACTGTGGTTAAAGGGACCTTCATGGTTGAGTGAAGATATTATACATTATCCTTATCATGAGGGTATTAGTACAAAGGTGGAAGAAAGGAAAATTCAAACTCACCTTGCTACTTCGGTGGAAGATCACATCAATGGGGAAGAAGTGTGGTCTAAATTCTCATCGTTGACGAGGTTATTGCGAGTGGTATCTTATTGCCGCAGAGTTTTACAAACAGATAAACCAAAACATAAGTATCTTTTAAAGGAGGAAATTAATGAGGCACTAATAATAATGATAAAAAAATGTCAAGCTCAAGCATTCTCCGAGGAATTGAAGGATGTTAAACAAGGAAACTCTGTAAATAAAAGAAGTGTAATTACCTCACTGAGTCCACAGTTAGACGAATTCGGTATACTACGCGTTGGTGGGCGGCTGCATAACGCTGATATTAGTGAAAGTCAAAAGCATCCTATAATTTTACCGAAGCAATCACTGTTGACGACTCTCATTTTAAGAAATGCACACAAGTTTACTCTTCACGGAGCGCCACAGCTGATGATGAACTTTATAAGGGATAAGTATTACATCATTGGGCTGAAATCACTTGTCAAATTTCATTGTAGGAAATGCGTCACTTGTATAAGGTATGCAGCAGCCAATAAACCTCAACTGATGGGTCAGTTACCTTCGCCAAGAGTAACCATGAGCCGGGCCTTTCTACGTGCAGGTGTCGATTACGCAGGCCCAATAAATATACGGGTATCAAAGGGTCGCGGCAATAAATCATATAAAGGCTACATATGTTTATTTGTATGTATGGCCACACGAGGGATACATTTAAAAGCCGTGAGTGATTTGACTTCACAGGGGTTCTTAGCTGCCTTTAGGCGTTTTGTGTCACGTCGTGGTCATTGTAGCGAATTTTATAGTGACAATGGGACGAATTTTGTGGGGGCAGCCAGAGAATTAGGGGATTTGTTCAATGAAGAAAAATCCAGACTCTTGCCTGAGATTGCAGATTGGTTAGCTACGAATGGAACACAATGGCATTTTATTCCTCCGCAAGCACCCAATTTTGAGGGTCTTTGGGAGGCTGGAGTTCGGTCTTGCAAGTTCCATCTAAAGAGAGTAATTGGCACTTCAACTCTTACTTTCGAAGAAATCACAACTGTGCTGACTCAGGTTGAAGCCTGTTTAAATTCAAGGCCAATGTCATATATCCAGGATCAAGGGGACCCAATGCCTTTAACACCCGGACATTTAATGGTGGGTGAGCCTTTACTAACAGTTCCGGATAATAATTACGAACATTCGTCGATAAGTTCGTTGAGAAGATGGCAACTCTGTCAACGGATGTTACAAGATTTCTGGCGACGATGGGCACAAGAATATCTTCATCATTTCATGCAAAGGCACAAGTGGACACAGGTTGTACCTGAGCCAAATATTGGAGACGTGGTGTTAGTAAAAGAACTTGATTTACCGCCATCACGATGTTTGTTAGGTAAGATTGTTGAAAAGCATCCTGGAGTGGACAAGGTTACGCGAGTTGTGACTTTGCGCTATAAGAATTCTTTTATCAAACGACCAGTGTCTAAACTGTGTGTCTTACCTTTAGCGAATTAATTGTCAAATAAGTTAATGTTTTATTTGTTTTCACTGAAGTGTAACCATCACCGAAAGTGTGAAATGGTGTTATTTTGTTTATTAAGAACTTCAGGTTCTTGGCGGGCGGCATATCCAAACTACTTAGATGCTAGAAGAATAACGTGTGTCAAAAAATATTATGTCAAACGATAACAAAAAACATGGACTAAAGTCATCAAGGTTTTCCTTTACAAATTTGGCCTTTACTTGAATTAAACCCAGTGAACACTACCAAAATTAACATCTATACTTTACGCAACAGCGCCATCTATCTGTTTATTAATACGAAAGCCCAACGAAAAGGAGTGTTATGTTTTCTGTTTGTCTGTCCCTGTCCGGGTATCACGGGAAAACTGTCGAATGGATTAATATGTAACTTTCACTAAAACGTTCAATGGATCTTCGGCCACGCAATAGGCTATAAAAATTATAAAGATAAGGTTGCAAAGGGGTTTAAAAATTGGGTTGAATTCAGTATGTTTTTGTATATAAATAGGTAGTTTTTTTATTGTAGAGTAGATACACGTTTATTTTATTCTGTCAAATCTTCTGTCAAATCACAATATTATGTGTCAAAAGTCCCCAAAAACGTTATTACTCAAAATGCCTTCAAGAAAGAGATCGAACCTGACACGAATTTCTAGAGAGGCCGCCAGAAAACGAGTGGCAAGATCTCAGGAGTCAGAAGAAGCTTCCCGGGCTTCTAGATTCCTTGAAAACAGTGAAGATAGGGAAGCACGTCTCGGCCACGATCGTGAACGCCGTTCGTTGTCGCGAGCTTCCGAGACTATTACGGAACGTGAAACAAGATTAACAGCGGATTCTCGGGCTTCTGAAACATTTAACTACAAAACAAGAAGACCGCTTGACCTCTCAGAGAAGTCGCACCTCAGCGACAAGATCGCAGTATGTAGGAAGAATATTCTCTAGCAAATGATGGATTTAGGTATGTATTGTCATAATACCCTACCAAGAGAATTCTTGGGTTTGTGAGCGAACCATACTTACCTACCTCCAAAAATGACCAGGCTGCTGCTGTTAACGCTCGAATTTTAACGCAAATTGAAGGCGAGAACGCTGTCTACAGCTCGATTAACACTCTCCACTTTACTCTTTGACTTAGATGAGGGAACTGCCACGACATACCCGTTGGAATTTTTAAACTCTTTGAGCGCATCGGGGTTACCAGCGCACACTTTGACCCTGAAGATCGGATAGTTTAAATTGCTAAATCTAAATTGAAAACTCCGTTTTTAAAAATATAAATAGGTATTTTATAATCATCAACAGGCGTTTCTGCTAGCTTCTGCCCGCGACTTCGTTCGCGTTGACTGTTTTTTTCATTATTACTTATACATTAGAATCTATGCACACCGCGTTTTTTAAGCGTTTGTGTCGATTTCTTTACACGTGATTCGATACAAACGCGCGTCTACGGTGCATAGGCCCTAAGTACTACACAGACTTAAATGACACCTAAGTGGAGCATGAAAAAAATTATACAATTCATATTAATAAATATTAATTACATTAATGTAAACTATTAACACGTTATTTACACATTTATGTTATGTACCCAACCCCCGAATTTTTTGTCCGCGTACCTTTCCCTGATGGCGTAATCCGTCTCCTTTTCGGGAATATTGCCTTATCGTGACCGAATAGCGCGAGTGTTATCCCTCTGCGGCTGATCTTCGCCCAGTCGCCGTGCTTCATATCGGCCTTGTATCTTGGATCTCTCGAAGGACACGAAGATCATCATAATGCCGATAAATAAATATTATAATTATTTTGGAATCAATGTACATAGTTGATGTAACTACATTGATATCAATATAATTACAATACTTCATTATATACAACATTTTTAGTTTCCCCAGTGGGCATCAGCACAAACAGTTGTTCGCAGCTGGTGACTCGCGAGCACGCGACGTACAGCTGCCCGTGAGAGAAGCAGTCCGTGCGCATGTCGAGAGTCGCCCCTGCGATTTGCTTATGGTCATAGCGAAGCACACGCTCACTGGAAACTGCAATCGCTTGAACTGGAACGGGAAGTTGTTCGGTATAAATAGTGGAATGTGCGGTATAAATACAGCTTCCCCAGCACCGCAGCCCGTCAGGATCTGAGCCTCGATGAGATTCTGCTGCAGTCTCACTAAGGTAACGGGCCATAAGTTCGTGGTAGTACGTCATTTCGTTAGTTTTGTTTCTTACGCTTATAAGAAGCCACTCAAATATTTTTTATTTAAATTATACATTTGTAAAAATACTCGGGGCGGCGGCAGACGCTCGGGAACAGCTGTCTCGGCGCCCAATATCAGTTCTTCACTTTCGGCGTCGAGACACTAGGTCCTTGGGGTAAGAGTGCGCTGGAGCTCCACAGGGAGCTCAGCAAAAGGTTGAGAGAGGCAACAGGCGACCCACGCGCCGGCAGCTTTCTCACGCAAAGAATCGCAATCGCAGTTTAGCGCGGGAATGCTGCCTGCGTGATGGGCACCCTGCCAAGAGGCCCAGGTCTTTTATTTAATTAGTTTTTTAATTATTTTTTTCTAAGTTTAAGGTTTAGTTTTAGATATTTTGAATTAATCTATGTATTAATCTAAGTAGCATCTATGTATTTTTTATCTAACTCTAACATAAGTATGTAAGTTTACGTTAGAGTTATTGATAAACTAGATTAGCTATGTTTTCGTCTCTGCGTAGTGCCGCGCACCGTGGGACCAATGTGTCGTCCCATGTATGCACATATAACATAGAATACAATTCCAAGCATTTATTAGTCCAGGCAGTGCCGATATTCACAATGCTAACTAGCAACCAACTTAGATGAACCAGTGTCAGCCTGAGCCTCCGATTACGGGTAGCTGTTACGTACCCTATAGGGTCAAGATATACTAGGGGTAGTCGTAAGCGACAGAGATTATAATAGCATAGAAGAGGACAACTTATCGCTGCGCTGCCACGCCACATTCTCGCCCAAAGTTTGTTCATCTCGGTGCGAAGTTTTGCTCAACTGCATAATTTCTTCATATGGAAAACTTGTGTTTTCTCACAGTCGGGCGCTGTTGTCTGTGTTAGTGACTAATTGTACAAAATGTAAGTTTGGTGAACTTTAGCCCTCAAAAGAAAACTGTGCTCCGCCAACAATCTTACATATTTTGATTTTGAAAGCGTTAAAAGGATACCTACATGATATGTATTTGAATACATAGGTATTTAATAACTATCCATAATGTTCACAACTTCCTATTGACAGTATGTGTAGGAAAATGTAGCCCTAATGTATGTCCTGAACATGTTATTTTTCATATACAACGTGTTTTTTTACCGTCTTAGAGCCGAAGCCCACTTAAAGTATAAGTAGTTTAGCTTTTAGTAATAAAATATAAGGTAATTAAGTTTGAGAAATTGGCGCTAGGCTATAGCACTATAGGGAGCTAGCCTAGCGCGAATAGGTATGATATGTACCTAGGTACCTACCCTAGTTGCCCAAACTTGCGCGCGCCTGAGTGTTCATCCTTATATTAGAACTTATAATATAAAAGATCAGCGATCGGCTAATTACGAGTGTACAGGACGTACACCTATGGCTGGTGGTGGGTGAGATGCAGTGAAAACTCAGCTTTCAGGAATTCTTGAGGCTTGGCAGGGCTGGAGCTGTGGTCGGTTCGAGTAGTCGGCGTAGAATGAAAGTATGGCGGCCCGGCCGCCATTTTATACTATTGGGCTCGAACCCCCCACCCCTCCAACCCTACCTCACCCCGCTATCGTTTATTTGTCAATAAATCTTATTCTAAATACATGGTTATCTTAATTTGTTTATACATTTACTTATCCTTATTAGACATGCTAAATTCAAGCTCCCGCTCGCCCGCCGTTCTCGCCGTTACTGCGCGCGAGCCCGGGAACGCTCTGTATTTACGTCTCTCGTCCCCCTCAGACCGTTCCCCCGCGCTCGCCCTCAGTGTGGCTTGAGACTGCAGGCGGGCAGGATCTAATGAGTTTCTTGTTTATCTACATTCTTACAAGTGGAAACCTAATGTTTAACCACTTAGAAACTCATTCGAACCGTTTTATTGGTTTTCTATGTCCCTATTTGGGTGTAAAGGAAAGACGAGATCAATAATGTTTATTTAGGTTTCTAACTAGACTCTGACAAGGCGGGTAACATCTATTATAATTATATCTATCTTTAGGTAATCTAGGTACATATGTAGTTAATAATTTATTGGCTATGTCCGTCCTGCACATCTCTCCCGCCGTCCATCGCTCGGGTGAGCGTTGGAGTATCCCTCGCGTGCAGGTCGTCGGGCTCCGTCGGCAGGATCACCAGCTTTTTGGTCGGCCGCCTGAAGACTCCGCCCTTCGTTGCCACGTCGACCGCGCGTGTCACGCCGTCCGGTCCCGGGTATACGGCTGTCACCCGGCCTCGCGGCCATGTGTTGCGAGGCAGGGTCCCGTCGACTACGAGCACGATGTCTCCGACGTTGATAGGCCGCCCTCGGCCATGGGGCTCCCGCCGGTACTGGAGGGAGGGTAGGTACTCCCTCAGCCAGCGGGCCCAGAAGTGTTCGGCCAGGCGTTGGCTCGTCCTCCAGGTCGCGCGGCCGACGAGTGTGGAGTCATCGAAGGTCCCGGGGTTGGGGGCCCGAGCGGACCCGCCCAGGAGGAAGTGGTTCGGCGTGATGGCTTCTGGTTCGTCGGGTTCGACGGCCACGTGCGTGAGGGGGCGGCTGTTCACCGTGTATTCGGCCTCGGCGAGCAGAGTAGTTAGGACCTCTTCGCTGGGGCGGCGTTCGTCCAGCACGGCGTGTAGGGCCCTCTTCACCGCTCGGACCATCCTCTCCCAGGCTCCGCCCATGAACGGAGCTCCCGCCGGTATGAACTTCCAGTTGATGGCGCGCTGGGCGGCGCCGGCTTCGAGGGCGCTGCCGTAGGCCTCGCGGAGCTCCTTGTCGGCTGAGTGGAAGTTGGTCCCGTTGTCCGACCAAATCTCGGTCGGGCAGCCGCGGCGCGCGATCATGCGCCGGAGGGCCATGACCGCGGAGTCCCCGGTCAAGCTGGGTATCACCTCCAGGTGAACGGCGCGCGTTGTTAGGCACGTGAATAGCGCCACGTACCTCTTCTGAGTCCCTCTGCCGATGGTCACTGTTAAGGGGCCGAATAGGTCTAAACCCGTGTATGAGAAGGGTCGCTGGTGATGGGCTAGGCGGCATCGCGGGTGATCACCGGTTGGCGGGGTTGACGGCAAGGTTTTCTTGATCCGGCGAGGCAGACATCGATGCACTATCATTTTCGTGACGGGCCGTAGACGCAGGATACTGTAGTGTTGTTTACACTCGTTCACGGTAGCTTCGACGCCATTGTGTTGCATTTGTCGGTGCACATAATCTATGTATAACTTCACTGCCAAGTGATCGCCGTCAAGGACCGGCGGTCGTCGTTGTAGCTCGGTGATATCAATCGCGGCGTTGATCCGTGTCTTGATAACTATCGTCATTCACTAACTCGACCGCCATATGACGTAAGCGACTATGGGCGCTCGGCGGTCTGTTATTTCTCAGGTCACTGACGTCATCTCTGAAGGCTTCCAGTTGACTGGCGCGTACCACAAGGCGCTCCGCTTCGTGTAGGTAAGACGCATCTAATATTTTGTATTTTCTTTGTTGCAGCTTCTTAGGCGGCGGCGGCGGCGGTGGCGCAGACTTGCGTTGTTTGTTCCAGTCGGGATCGGCTTGTTTGTTCCGCGTAGTGCGCTTATAGTGCGCGCGCACGTGGCGGGGTCGGCAGAGGTCAATAAATTGTAACACTCTGCCTATAGTCCGCAGTAGTCGCTCCCACCTCGAGAATCGCGTGGGATCTGGCAGCCAGGCGAGTGGGCCCGATTTCTTTGTTTCGACTCGCGTTGTGTGTACTCTCTCTTCGTTTGTCTGACACTCGTGCGGCTGTGACGGCTCGGTGGGCCACGTCGCAGGGTCGTCGCGCAGGAAGTCTGGCCCTCTAAACCATCTGTGTTCACTGTCGAACTCGGGCGGCACTTCGCGCGTGGCTTCGTCGGCGACGTTGAGTTTCGTAGGTACCCAGCGCCACTCGTTCACTGTGGTGTTTTCTTCAATAGCGGCGATGCGGTGCGCGACGAATGGTTTGTAGGTGCGCGCGCCGGCCCTCAGCCACGCGAGCACTGTGCGGCTGTCGGTCCAAAAGGTCTTCGTGTCTGGCTTGAGATCGTGTTCTTCTATTACGGCGGCCGCCATTCGACTCCCCATGGCCGCAGCTTGAATCTCGAGGCGCGGTATGGACATCACTTTTAACGGGGCCACCTTCGCTTTTACTGCTATTAAGGACACGTGCACTCGCCCGTCGGTCGTTGTTGTACGCCAGTATAGCGCGCTCGTGTAGGCCGATTCACTCGCATCGACGAAGACGTGTATCTCGCGCCTGAAGGAGTCGCCGTAGTGGGGATAGGCGCGCGGTATCGCCAGGTCTCGCAGTGCTCGTAGATGCCGCGTCCACTCCGCCCACCGTTGCGCTAGGTCCGGGTCCAATTTCTCGTCCCAACTCGTGCCGCGGCGCCACACCTCTTGTAGTAACTTCTTTGCTATGATTGTCACCGGTGTTGCCAGGCCGAGTGGGTCAAAGATTGACATAGTAATTTTTAGTACATGTCTCTTTGTAGGTTCGGCTTCGTCCAGAGCTCCCGGCGGCAGGCGGGTGAGGTCCAAGTTAAAAGCGAGTTCGTCGCTCGCCGGCTTCCATATTTGTCCCAATACCCGTTCGTTTTGCATCTCGCTCTTATTGAGGTCGACGTGTGTAGAGGCGAGGTCCTCCGAAGTGAGGGCTCGGAGGACCTTTGCAGAGTTGGAGGTCCACTGACGTAGCTCGTAGTGTGCTTCTTTGTGTATGTCACGTACAGTACTGGATACACTAATCGCCTCCTCCTCTGTCTTGAAACTGTGTAAATAGTCATCGACATAGTGGTGTCGGACTATTGCCTTGACGGCCTCGGGATGCGTGCCTTCGTGCTTCTGGGCGTTGATATTCTTGACGTATATCGCTATTGACGGTGAGCACGTCGCGCCGAATATGAGTGACGTCATGCGATATTCTCGTGGAGGGGCGTCGCCTCGTTGATCACCCCGCCACAGGTAGCGCAGGGCGTCTCTGTCTTCAGGCTTCACTTTCACTTGCATAAACATTTCTTTGATGTCAGCTCCCACGGCGATAGGGTGTTGGCGAAAGCGCATTAGGACGCCCGGCAGTGACTGCAGCAGGTCGGGCCCGGTGAGGAGGCGGTCGTTAAGGGAGACCCCCCTCGTAGCGGCAGCAGCGTCATGGACGATTCTCATTTTCCCGGGCTTGCATGGGTTTAGTACCGGGAAATGAGGGAGGTACCATACCCTCTCTGACTTGGAGGGCGGAGCGGGCTCGGCGTACCCCTTGACTATGAGGGCGTCCATCTGTTCGTTGTACTTTTTCTTGAGTTCTTCATTTTTATCGAGCTTCTTTTCTGTGTTGTGGAGTCTCCTCAGCGTGTTCTCGTAATTGTCAGGCAAGCGGGCGTCGGGCTGTTTCCACAGTAGCGGGGCTTCATAATGACCGTCGGCGGTAGTCTTCATTGACTGGGTTAAAATGATGCGCGCACGCTCTTCCGGGCTTGATTGGGGCAATTTCGGCTCGATTAGTAGGGATTCGAGCGCGAAATATTTGCTGAGTTGCGAGTTCAAATCTTCACTTTTCTCATTTTCACAGATATTCACATGATGTATTGCGTGCACTCGCTTACCGGTGATACGTGTGTGCGCCCCATGTAGCACCCAGCCCAGCGGCGTGAGAGATGCCACTGGCTGATGCTGCTGGCCTCGACGTGTCTCGTTGCTGACGAGTAAGTGCCAATTGTCTTGCCCAATTAGCACTTTCGGCTTCGCGTTCTCGTACTTCAGTTGATTTTCTATGTCGCTCAGGTGGGCGCAGTCACGGAGGTCCTCTTGTTTGATGGACTGTGGCGATAGGCGGAGATCCTCTATGGTGTGGGCGCCGACCCTGTGGTGATGGTCGGCGCCGCGGATGCTGAGTGTGACCCGGCGTGAATTCGATGCGTCGATTTTCTCTTCGGTGATTGCTTCTATTTGTAGCGGTATTGTCGGTCCGTCTAGGCCCAAGTCCCTCGCGATGTCCTCTTGCACGAGAGTGATGGTGGAGCCGTCGTCCAATAAGGCGTAGGTTTCGACGGCTCCCGCCGGTCCCGAGATAGTGACCGGTATGATTTTCAGATAGGCCCGCGCTTCTCTGGAGGCCCGCGTAGAGGTGACGGCTTCATTTCTTTGTTCAATTTTCTTGTAGTGCAACAGGTTGTGATGAAAATACTCGCAGCCGTCTCGCTCGCACTTGACACGTTTGCAAGCGTGCGTCCTTGTCCGATGACGCAGGCACCGAAAACACAGCCGCTGGTCTTTGGCTATCTTCCAGCGATCTTCTAATGTTTTCTCGATGAATTTGCTGCACTTTTCTATTTGATGACCGACGTTGTTGCAGCAGGCGCACTTGGGTGCCGGCTTGTCTGTAGTCACGAGAGCTCTGTGTGTCCTCTTCGTGAAGTGATGATTCGGGCCGTCGACATTCTCGGGCTGCGCGTAGAGCGCGCAGTAGTCTGCTTCGCGTTGCAGGAAAGCAGATATTTTCAGTAACTCGGGCTCGTCGGTTTTCTGTGTAGTCGCGTAGTCGAACCATCGGTAGCGCAGGGCCGGCGTAAACTTCTCCATCATGGCCCTTGTTGTCTCGGGGCTGTGTAGGTAGTGAGCACGGTCAAGCGCTTTGAGCGTCGCTATGACGTTAGCGACGCGGCTGGCGAAAACACATATGTCGAGCGGGCCGTCGTTGAGGCGCGGCAGCGCGCGTAGTCGTTCGAGCTCGGCGAGGGCGATGGCGTCGGGACGGCCGAAACGGGCTTCTAGACTTCTCATAACTTCATCGGCACGGGCGTTGTAGATTAGAAGGTTGTCGACTGCTTCTTTTGCTCTTCCTTTGAGACATCTTCTTAATCTCGCTATGTTCTCCACCTCGTTGTAGTTTGAGGCGGTTTCGTTGTAAGCGGCTCTGAATGATAGCCACTCTTGATGCGATCCACCGAAAGGCGGCAACTCGGCGTGATATCTCGGCGCTTCTCTATGACCGGCGCGGGCGGCGACGGCGATGGCTGACGCGAGTTCACTCAGGTTGATATTCTGTGGGTTCTGCGTGGCTATGACATCATTTCTTCGCATATCCGCTTGTGGATATGCCGGCGGCGGCTGAGCGTACGCGTGCGGCGGCGCGGGTACGGTCGGTTGGGCGTGGTTTCCCCCGGCGGGGGGAGGGGCAGGAACCGTGTGACGCGCGGCGGTGGCGTCGGGTCCCGTGCCCTCGGCGTAGTTTTGTCGAGCCTGTGACGGGTACTGTGGGTGTGCAGGCTCGGGTTCTTCGAAGTGGGCTGTATTGGTGATGGCGAGGACGTGTCCGCGGCTGGACTCGAGCCACTCGTCGGTGCGGTGTCCTGGCTGGACGGTAGATGCTATGGTGTCGCCGTCCTCTTCGTCGCTGCCTTCGGCTTCTATGGCGGCTAATCGCGCGTGCGCGAGCTCTAGCTTTATTTTAAGAGCTTCTTCCCGCGCTTGTGCGAGGCGGCGAGCACGTTGACTGCTCGTGGACCTGACGGACCTCGATGACGGCGATGCGACAGGATTATGGCTTGTCTGTGGGGTTTCCTGTCGCAGCGTGGCCGCAGGTGGGTCTGACTGTGGATTTTCCTGCGGTCGCTGTTCTGTGGGCTGGATTCTTGACTGTAGGGCTTCTGACGGCAACTGTTCTATGGGTTGTCTTGACTGCTGGGGTTCGTGAGGCGACGGCGTCGCAGGATGTTGGCGTAACTGTGGGTTTTCCTGCGACGGCCCCGAACTGTCTTGACTGGTAGTTGCCGTTCTCGACGTGGAGGTGCCCGTTTCGTCCGACGTTGACGGCTCCATATTTTTCATGATGAGTTGCGCTAGCGTAAGTTTTCCGGTCTGTGATCTCGTTGTTGGCCTTTTCTTCATTATCCGGTTCGCGATGGACCAGCATGTACAGGACGTACACCTATGGCTGGTGGTGGGTGAGATGCAGTGAAAACTCAGCTTTCAGGAATTCTTGAGGCTTGGCAGGGCTGGAGCTGTGGTCGGTTCGAGTAGTCGGCGTAGAATGAAAGTATGGCGGCCCGGCCGCCATTTTATACTATTGGGCTCGAACCCCCCACCCCTCCAACCCTACCTCACCCCGCTATCGTTTATTTGTCAATAAATCTTATTCTAAATACATGGTTATCTTAATTTGTTTATACATTTACTTATCCTTATTAGACATGCTAAATTCAAGCTCCCGCTCGCCCGCCGTTCTCGCCGTTACTGCGCGCGAGCCCGGGAACGCTCTGTATTTACGTCCCTCGTCCCCCTCAGACCGTTCCCCCGCGCTCGCCCTCAGTGTGGCTTGAGACTGCAGGCGGGCAGGATCTAATGAGTTTCTTGTTTATCTACATTCTTACAAGTGGAAACCTAATGTTTAACCACTTAGAAACTCATTCGAACCGTTTTATTGGTTTTCTATGTCCCTATTTGGGTGTAAAGGAAAGACGAGATCAATAATGTTTATTTAGGTTTCTAACTAGACTCTGACAAGGCGGGTAACATCTATTATAATTATATCTATCTTTAGGTAATCTAGGTACATATGTAGTTAATAATTTATTGGCTATGTCCGTCCTGCACAACGAGGGTTCAGTACGGCTATGAAGCGGGTAAAATCAGTGCGTGTGTTTCACGGTACGCCCTCAGTGTGTGTTGCCAGTGATGACATTATGGCACTGAAACGTGTTGCTCATAAGACCGATCAAAGTCACCCAGATATTGGAAGTTTCTATGCGTGATCACAACAGAAATGAGACTCTTACCGATATAGCCGTCCGAATCACTAAATTTATCCATTTTGTAGGAAATTCTGAAGTACCTCCCTACATACGTGCTCTCAATTAGGATATAACACTTTTTTAAAGTGGACCTACAATACATAGAGCGATCTCAATGAAATTCAATTGACGTTCACTGATTTTCAAAAAGTTATGTTTTTTTCACTTTGAATGGCCCATTTTCATATGTGGTTAGGTAACGAGCCGACCGGTTAGTCTCGGAGCCGGAGTAAATTTTCTTCTAAGCGCAGTGTTTGATTTTCAGACATACCTATTTCTACAGAAACGAATGAAAATCAAAGGCCATTCAATTTGGACACACAATTCCTTACACTAGGGACTCTATTTTTACGATGTATTTAATTTAAAATGTACTTACTGTTTTCAGGCTTTCCTCTTTACTTGCATTGAGCTATTATTTTACTTGTGGTATAATAATAGTAAGTGACTTGCTTCTTGCCAGCCTTGCTTCACGATTGTAGGTCAACTGGAAGTACCCTATAATAGGCATAAAATACCATGTGTTTTAACTTTTAATTGCGTTAACTTTTTTGCACAGGTTCAAGGGACTGCAAACCTACCTGAGTATTCGATTTTAATTTCATCTTGATGATATCTTACGCGTTTGTTTGACAAATGGACACTGAACAGACAGACGGCGAAGTGATCCTTTACTGACTATAAGTATAGGCGGTATAGGTACACCACGGTAAAGTATATATTATTTTTATTTTATGTTGACGTATTTTCCTTACTTTTAATGTATAGATGCTATGACTATGAGCTTGATTAACGTTTGGATTCTGCACCAGTTGCAGTAGGCTCTCATCCTGCATGTTAAATTGATAATCGATTCCATCCCGGGGAATAAAGGAGCTTCTTTTCCCACTCGATACGGGGCGAGAGGCGTCAAATAATTCACTGTTTGAAAGGTTGCGTTGTCATGTCACAGGTATTTTCAGGTGCATTTCGGGGATTTAATTAACGGACTATTTAGAGGACGAAAAGGATTTAAAAGCAATTCTCCTTTTGCATGTGCGATTGTCGGATTTGGACGATCGTGAAATTTCCGCCTCAGGTTTTTGGCTCAGTTATTTTTTCAGTAGATCATTCTCTTTTGTGACCCATTTAAGTAGAAATACTACTTTTTAAACCTTATACTGTTTATAATTTATAAACTTGTCTGTTCAATCAAGCTGTGGAAGTTCGCCCAAGGATAAAAGCCTCAGGTATGTAATCAAAAAAGAGCCATTACAACTCAAAAAGCAGAAAACCTGCGCAGGTGCGAGAATCCTGACAGGACATTGCACATTGAACAAACACCTGCACGGCTATCACAAGACGGCGCGCGAGCTCTCTCAATCTTTCTCGCACCATCCGTCTCTCTCTTATTAGAAAACTTGAAAAAAAAAGATGTTTAATAATCGAGAGAGGTCGCGCGCTGTCTGATAGCCGTGCTGTTTCAAATGGGTAGGTATGGTGTGCAGGACGCAACTTGCAGATTCTGCCAGGAGACAGAGGAAACAGCAATAATAAGGTTGTCTAATGAGTTGCATGGTACTACCTAAGTAGGTATAAGAAATATGAGATCATAATTTTTGTTTCATCACAAATACAAATCATTTTTTTTAACATAATATTTTGTGTAGCTACTTATTTTGTGTCACTGTCATCACCTTGATCAATGGGGTTGGCCGGGCGAAGGTATTTGCAGATGGCGCCAGCATAGGTTTCACCTGTCAGTCCTACCAAAACTGTCAAATTCTTGTTTTTTTTCGGAATTTCCTTGTTTAGAATCAAGCCGTTTAAGCCGAATCCCATAGAAAAAGGCTAGTGATTAGGTAAAACCTATGATGGCGCCATCTAGTCAAACATTTGATGCCGCGTTTATACGCTTGCGATGGCTTGGCGCGTGAGCAGGACGCAGCTATGCGTTAGAGGGAGAGGGCTATAATTCGATCTCATTCGTTTACATAGCTGCGTCCTGCTCACGCGCCAAGCCATCGCGATCGCAAGCGTATAAATAAACGCGGCATGACAGTTGCCAACCCCATTCTTCCTCCTTCCGCTAACTTTTCGTTGGTCCGCAGTGTGCGCGTACCTATTGTATGTTGCCAGGGCCAGGAGTCGTCGGTGGTGGTAGCTGGATCTTTGTAATTCCTATTTAATGCAGGTAGGTACCTCATCGCTATTATTCCGTCTTAAGAACTTTGTATCCATCCATGGACAAGAAATATAAATGACGAAAATGAAGAATAACATACTTAGGTACCTACCCGGCAACCATAGAGAAAGTATAATTAGGTACTTACGCTATATCCTCTATCTACACCAGCAACCAAGGCTACGATTTGTTTATAGACTGTCAGTTTAGTATCACTTATTAGTCTGTGCTGTCAGTCAAAGATAATAATATTATTGAATAGGTTTACGTCAGTGTGCATGAAATATGTAGTAAAATAGAAGATATTTGTTGTGGCTTCATACAAATTGTTGTTATTCCTACTTAAGTATTGTGTTTCACGCAAAATTGCTACGGCGAAATGTCCAGGAAAACTAACGTGTGTGTGTGTATGACTGTACGTGTTTAGTAGGCGTGCGTTGTGTGTGATTTGATGACTTCATCGTCGTCGCCACAGGTAAGTTATACTAAATACCACTTTCTAAGTTAGCCACGTGGGGTCTTAAATCACTTTTGGTAGTCTAGTCCGAGATACTTAAGTATATATGCTAAGACGAAACACGAAATAAAATGCCATTCCCTTCCCTTCAAGCCCCAAAACCTCTACAAGCCGAAATATTTTACCTCGATAAGACAAAGTAAACAACAATTCCCTTCAACTTTTTTCCGTTAAATCTGAACTCCACAACTCGAAAATAAATACTTCTTTAACTCGAAATAACGAATGTATTGCATTAGCACCTCTACATCTCGTTAAATCTTGAATAAACAAGCCTCTATAACTCAAATAGTGGTAGCCCTACGCTTAAAAAAACCGCAATTCGATGTACAGTTTAGCCGTTTGGCACACAAGGGGGAGAAAATAATTTATCGTTTTTGATCGTTATTATCACTTAGGTAACACCAATAATATTAATAAACAAAACACCACAGTTCAATAAAATTCGAGTAGAAAGTAGATATTGAAAAATTATATACATAAAAAAAATCAGGGCGGCCCTAAGGGAATTTTTTTTAGGAACTGCGGGTCAACAAAATTGTTTTGACCTCTAGAATGCGTGTGCCAAACGGCTAAACTGTACATCGAATTGCGGTTTTCTTATGAAATTGGGCTTGTGGGGCTTCCACTAAAAATGCGACATGGAATTCGCAGTTATAGTGCAACTGCATTGGAAGCTTCTTCAACTCAAAAAGTATTGTGAGCAGAATCAAGAGTAGGTATAATTTAATTTCGGAAGGAAAATACCTTATATTTTTATGGTTCTTTATTACTTACTTTTGGGGGTATTAAATAACTCTACTTATATTTTTTACTGCTACATAAAAAATGGAAAAGTATGGTACGACCATAGAAAGAAGAAAGAAATATATTTCTTTGGTGTGATGTGGTGGTTACATTTACTAAGAGACTTACAATAGGACCAAAACGGATGGCACTCAGCATATGCCACCAGCAATACATTGCTGAAGGCGCTGGGTTTCAGAGCACCCAGAGAGAGAGATACAGATAAATATCTAAAAATGTAACTTATAATTAACAAACGTAACAGAACTTAATAATATGAGAAACAGAGGTCAATGTTCGATCAATTGATTACAAATCAGGTCTAGGTGTAGGCATGATGTCATTTACAAATATTGAAATTAAGAGCTATGTGGATTATCCGCTTATGCATTACATGTTTGGAGGTTGATTAGATACATTTTAATATCTAAACACACGGCAGTGTGTCCGCCAAGTTCGAGCAAAAAAAAGCGACACACCGGCCGTGGGTTATATTACCCGAACCATTTCGGGCCAATTTCGACCAACCTATAACTCGCAACATATTTTATCTACGCATATGAAATTTCGAGTGTCTGTTAACATCCCCTTAGTTGTCTAGAATACAAAATTTCATTATTCTACCTATAGCAGTTCTTGAGATATTGACGTCAGAAAATCGCTATTTTTACTATACGCTCACTGACTCACTGACTCACTCATCAAAAACCTAGACCACTTCCAATGGTCGTACTGACTTGAAATTTGGCATGGAGATAGGTCTTAAGGTCAAAGTAAAGGGAAAAATCTGAAAACGGCCAAGTGTGAGTCAGTTTTAAAAATAGCGAAGGTGTAACTTTGTTCTACTATGAAGTCATAATGAACTAAATGGGTCTATCTTCCAATGGTCGTACCGACCTGAAATTTGGCTCGAAGGTTTGTCTTTAGGTCGAAATAAAGTAAAAATCTGAAAACGGCCAAGTGTGAGTCAGTTTCGAAAACAACGAATGTGTAATTTTGTTCTACTATAAGTAGGTAATAGGTATGGAGTGGAAATGAGATAAGACTTATTTAAATTTAGATACATATACCAATTTAAGACAATACATGTTTGTCTTAAAGACAAGAACAAAAAAACTGTTCCATTTCCAATAAAGGGATCCAGACAGTGCCACGCAAGCGTAGAAAAAAGAATTAGACGCTTAGTATACAGGGTATAGTATAAAGTACATACCTAAGTGGAATGAGACATTTCCTAAAGCAAAAGTGATAAAAAAATAATAAATAACCTACACCTAACAAAAATAAATGAAATCCCATCAAAAACATAAATGTGAAAGGCTGCCAAGTTCGATACTATGGGAATGCTTCGCCTATAAAAGAAGTGAGATCTGAATAAGTACCAAGTTCCATAAAAATACCTCAAATCATAAATAGTTATAGGAATGCACACTTGACAGTACTTTTTAATGATGTAACTTGGCAAGTTTTAATAGAAAATTATATACTTGACACATTGCAGTCCAAAAGTGTCGATTCATTGCATTGAAAAGGTGTGTGGTGTGTGAAAACTTGCCAAGTAACATCATTAAAAAGTACCGTCATTCATCAGTAAGTGTGCATTCCTATAACTATTTATGATTTGAGGGATTTTTATGGAACTTGGTACTTATTCAGATCTCACTTCTTTTATAGGCGAAGCATTCCCATAGTATCGAACTTGGCAGCCTTTCACATTTATGTTTTTGATGGTTGTGTTTAACCCTTTGACCGCTTTTACTTTCGTGTCAGAATGTGACGTACACGCCAGCATCTTGACAGCTAAAGAGCGAATATGAAACTTATCTGACAGTAAGAAAATTATTGTTTTGACAGTGTACGCCATAACCACTTTAAAGGTTGTTGGCGTGGTGGGCACGACAGCACTCGACCACTTTAGTTGCTCTCGGCGTTCAAAGGGTTAAATGATGCAATGGCTTTTATTATCTGTATATAGTAAGTGACTACCGACTTATAAGATTGGTATCGATTTATACAACAGCTCAATCACTGCAGATAATGGTAGGTAATAACAATAATAACAAGAAAAATACCTCTGTAACACGAAATTTTAAGTATTTACACCTCTGTAACTTGAAATAATTTTGCGAGTTTCGGCACCTCTGTAAGTCGAACTTGACTTTATAGAAACCTCTTACTCTTAAGTCGAAAACCTCTTTAAAACGAACATTTTTGCATTTTCCTTGAGATTCGTGTTACCGATGTTCTATAACTATGAAATTTTAAATAACACTTGTAATTTCACTGTTTGTCGTTTTGTGTGAATCACGAATAAATGTTTTTCATTTCTATTTCTAAATAATAGTACCTACCTACCAATTCTTCTACTAAAATTGCCGAATATTGCTGTACAGCCACACTGGGTGTACTAGGCACGAACTTGAAAACACCGCCATCTGACGCCTTTAATACGAACTTTTATAATGTCAAGAGAACCCCCATGCCCCATAGTATTACAACCAGATTACAACCTCGAAATGTATATTTTTTTACACTGTGATTCACAAGGGGGCGTCTGAAGCTGACAACTGAGGTGCGAAGAATGATAGTTTAGGCCGTGTTAGCTTGTGTCGGTCCCTACCTGTCTTGGGACACATTTAATACTTCCAATGTGTGCTGGCACTGGCAGCAAACACCGTTTACCGACATAGACCAGTCAATGAACTGAGAACTTGTATGGAAAAAATGTTGTCACTTTGAATAACTCATAATAGTTTGTTTTTATGTGTAACGCATACCAATTAAAATGTTATGTTATCAATTAAATAGTTACCCAGGGCAGAATCCGACAAATTTTCAGACTTCAAAAAACTTATAAATTAACTAGCTTCTGAAAAAAATTAATAAATATTTTTGTCCCTATTTTGGTTCATTTACATTTGCTCTATAATATTCACGATAAATCAACGAAAAAAGACAATGCATGCTTCATTGAAATCTATATAATTATTTCCGGATTGAAAATTTTTCGGATTAAAGCATCTCAGAATAACTTTTTAAAATGAAATCAACAAAAAAACGCTACTATAAATTAATGTTTTTCAAAACCGTATTTTACCTGGAGTACCTACCACTCGACTTGGCGCGTCGCGCGCTTCGTTACACCGACTGCCGATTTCCGATATTAAATTTATGGCAACCCACTGTTATTCCGGAATTTCCCGATTACGCGCTGCAGCATAAAGGCTAATCGCATCATGACGTCATCATAAATGCTTTATTATGACCGTTATTACTTTGCACGTGGTTTGCTGAACATCTTGGATTTGCTAGTTGAAAGTGGCCGGTATTAAATTGCTGGTAATGGATTGTGGATTTAAGAGGAAACTCGAATAATTTTGCAGTGTCTTGCTAGTCTCGCGGCTTGGAGATGGGCATAGGCTATATTATTGCAAGCTTTTATTTAACTCTGTTCGAGTATGTTTGTTACGTAACTGAATTTTGAACCTGGTAACCTCAAGTGATTGAGCTGAAATTTTGAGTATAAATAAGTGTAGTTTGAATGACAATTCAATATTATGGTACCATCGAGCTAATCTAAGGATGGAGACAGAAGATGGCCATAGGGATTCAGTAACTAAATAGTTAACCGGCGTAACTCCGTTGAGTAAGGACTCGTTAGAATCGTCTCCATTGATGACGACGGTATACAGAAAAGTGCAGTCAGCAATAAAAACTTGTACCAAAAATGTTATTTTTGAAACAGAAACTTATTTTATTCCGCGAATTCGCTTGCGTTCAACGGAATACACGGGCGGAGCCGCGCTGGTAGCTAGTACTTAATGTTCTTATATAACATCAGCGAAACTCGTACTACTTAGTGAAGTAGGTACTACGTCATACACATTACTTACTTGTAAGCGGGGGTCATAGGCTAGTAAAATTATCTGTAAATCTAAATCCAATTATTTACAATCAGTAAATCGATGGTTTCTTAACGAACCATTTTTTTTAAATATATTTTTGTTTTGCGTTATTTTTTTGACAAGGAAGTTACCCCGATCATATTTTAAACGATATGATACAGAGAGATAGAATATAATGGAATAATAAACTACCTTCGTCTGTAGCCCCCGACAGGACTCGAACCTGCGATCCCTCTATTCCGGTAGAGTGACCTAACCACTAAGCTATCTTTCAACTATACGCGCGAGTTCAGTCACTGTCCTGACAGACTTAAGTCACCCAAAGGGCAATAGAGAGGGCTATGTCGGGAGTTTAATTAAGTGATCGCATCAGAAATGAGTCTATCCGCAGCAGAAGCAAGGTAACCGATATAGCCCTCCGAATCGCTAAACTTAAGTGGCAGTGGGCGGGGCACATAGCACGTAGAGCCGATGGCCGTTGAGGCGGAAAGGTTCTCTAGTGGCGACTACATACCGGAAGGCGCGGCGTGGGTAGCCCCCCCCCCCACAAGGTGGACTGATGACCTGGGATGCGGGTGCCGCAGGACCGGTCACATTGGCACTCTTTGGGAGAGGCCTATGTTCAGCAGTGGACGTCTTTCGGCTGATTTGATGATGATGATGAACAACGGCACATTACGTCAGGCAGCATAACAAGTGGTATATAGACAGCCTACCCAAGTTGGCGTCTAGAGGGGTAAACACGTAACGTTTCGAACGAGCAATAGGAAAATATGTTCGGTCTTATCACGCGATAAGTGACAAGATAGAGCGTCCGTCACTGGCTGACACCGTTCGATAGAACGAGACGGACGCTCTATCTTGTCACTTACCGCGTGATAAGGCGGACCATGATACGGAGCCTGACGCGCGTACAATGCGTTACGTGATCGACCAGCTG
Organism: Epinotia demarniana; assembly: GCA_945867215.1. Lineage (NCBI taxonomy): Eukaryota > Metazoa > Arthropoda > Insecta > Lepidoptera > Tortricidae > Epinotia > Epinotia demarniana. Next base: position 20,563,806 of record OX244267.1, on the reverse strand, counting down.
ATGCCTCCCTAAAGGCCTCCACACACCGAACGCGGGTCGTGCGCGGCGCGGGTCGGTATAATAATCATAATCATAATCCATTTATTGGTAATATAAATTACATGTCAGAAGTACGTTTACATTATTATAGAATATTTATTACACTACAAGGATTGTTTATAAATATAACATGTCAGCGAATATGTTAATTAATAAATTGTAATGTATGTTTACGGTACATTAGCAATTTTTTTTTTTTTTTTAATACACAACACTGGGACTAGGACAAAACAATTCCTTGTGGTCATAGAACGCCTGCTCGATTAGCCATTTTTTAAGTTTTGCCTTAAATACCGATTTACTCTGAGCAGCAATAATGTCGCCTGGGAGGTGGTTGTATACCTTGCGACCCATGATATGGGCGAGTTTTTTTGACTTCGCGAGTCTGTGCGATACAAGGGGCAGCTTTCCTGCGCGCGTACTGCGGGTCGCGTACCTACGTGGGACGTCCTTTAAACACAGTGTGTCCACTTCATCGCGAGCAGTGACCGCCATTTGCAGTATCAAAAGTGAAGGTAGCGTCAATATACCTAGCATTTTAAAAATTGGTTTTGCCGAGTTTGTTTGTGAGACGCGCGCTATTGCACGTACTGCACGCTTCTGCAGGCGAAAAACTCTCTGCCAATCGGCGGCTCCACCCCACAGCTCGACTCCGTACTGCAGGTGCGCATGTACCGATGCAAAATAGCAGGCCCGCACCATTTCCATCGGAAGTATTCGCGCCAGCCGTTTTAGGGCAAAACAGGCCGTCGACAATTTAGTGCACACCTTATCAATATGTAGACTCCAGGTCAGGCCACTGTCTAGTTCAAAACCCAGGAATGTTGAGCTGGAGACTTGGTCAATGATATTACCAGCAGCCAATACTGACAGCGATTTCACTGGGCGGCCAGACAGATCGAAGGCTATGTGCTGAGTCTTTCTCGTATTTAAAATGAGGCCGTTGTTAGCAAACCAGTTTGCTACCGATGCGGCCTTCAAATTTAATTTATCCTCAAGCTCTTCATAAGTTGAGGCGTACACGACAACCGCGACATCATCAGCATACATGTATGTCTCTCCACTGTGAATGGCGTCAGGCAGGTCGTTCAGCAGTAACGAGAAGAGGATATTTGACACGGAGGATCCCTGTGCCACGCCCATACTTGTGGTTATTGCGTCTGATCTTACGCGACCGCTGTCCGCAACGACAACCTGCGTTCTATTCCGCAGCAGGTCTGTTACTAGCGCCAGTGAAGGACCTTCGAGGCCATAATGTCGAAGTTTACTAACCAGAACTTCATGATCTGCGACGTCGAACGCTTTAGATAGGTCGCAACATAGAACTGCAACTTGGTTTCTGAGTTCACGAGCCTCCATTATCTGTCGAACTACAGCCCGTGTTAGCGAGATTGTGGAGTGACATTTCCGATATGCATGTTGTCTATTAGATAAGCAGTTAGTTGTGTTAAGGAAATCCGTCAACCTCGAGCTTAGGCCGTGCTCAAAAATCTTGCTTATCACTGGGATAATGGCAACTGGTCTGTATCCATCGATGTCACTTCTCTTTCCCTTCCCTTTGAATAGCGGCGATATACGGCTTTCTTTTAATGGATCGGGAAAGACGCCCTCGCGGAGGCATCTATTGTAAATGGTCGCGAGAATTGGAGACAGTTCAGCTGCGACGGAATGAATTAACATTACGGATATGTCGAAAATGTCACGGGTTGCTTTTTTTGATATATTCTATATCTCTCTCACTTACCAACGCATTTGATATCTCTCTTACTATCTCTATCACACAGTGCGATAGAGACGCCGCGCTGCGGTGCTAAAGAGATAGAGGTGTGTGGAGGCCTTTATTGCAAGAATGAATGATCTGCGAGAATATAATATATGCCTGTGATTTAGTATAGGTATAAGACTACATGTAGGTAATATGTTTTACAGTACATATGGTGCTATTTTCCCGCACTAGTGCGGAAAGGAGCACTTTTCATGCATATGTCGAAACTTTAAAGAGACATATGTATAGTAAAACGTTGTACGATACACGTGCGAATCCTTTATGAGCAGTTTACCAGATTCGCAATTTACCAGATTCGCTACTCACCAGATTCGCAATTCACCAGATTCGCAACTAACCAGAAGTTTGAAAAAGCAAAATTATTTTTAACAAAACAAACTTTATTTTCAAGCAACAATAGAAAAAAAATGTGGTTGTACACAGTGGGTTTTTTCCCTACTTGCCCGTGGTCTACCTAATCTGTTCACCTGGATGGACCACGGGGAGTATTTTCTACCCGTGGTCCACCTAGGTGGACTAAGGTGAACCACGGGCATTTTTTTTACCCGTGGTACACCTATGTAAACTTTGCTAAAAGACCTTCTTTAATATGAGGAAGTGAAATATCACATTTTCGGTTCTGGCGCTTCGCCGGCCGCTGCCGCGGCACGCTCGCTTCGCTCGCTCGGCTCGCGCTATAAGGTCGCAGTACACCTAACACTCCTCCTCGCTTCGCTCGTCATCGTACCTACACCGACCTGACTTAGGTAGTAATTTTGGTATTACGCGTAAAAACATTTTGGTAAATCACGTATTTGGTAATTTGCGTAATCACCTTTATTCTATGTTAGAGATGCAAGAGGTTATCTAAAGTGCACTTGCCGTTTGATGATACAAAGTCTGGTTAGTTGCGAATCTGGTGAATTGCGAATCTGGTGAGTAGCGAATCTGGTAAATTGCGAATCTGGTAAACTGCTCATGAGATGTGCGAATAGGTAATTCGCAACTAGTTTCGATTTAAAACACTCCCTTCGGTCGTGTTTTAATTTATCACCACTCGTTGCGAATTTCCTATTTTCGGCACTTGTATCGTAAATAACTATTACGTCACACCTGGCCATAATGCGAGTTTTACTGCACGCTGCGCGTACAGGAAAACTCGCATTGTGGCCAGGTGAAGACGTAAATTTTTGTACTCAACACGGGCGGTAATTCGTAAAGCCCCAGAGCACATATTTATGGCCCTCACCTTCGGTTCGGGCAACAAACACCTGCGATCTGGGGCTTTCACGAATTCACCTTATTCACCGCCCTAGTTACGTAATGTACCTACTATTAAGATTATCTCTATATTCTCTATAACAATTGCTCTAGTGCAATTGGTAATAATAATAACGAATAACCGTTCTTGTAAATAAATTAATAAAGAACGTCATAATTCAAATTTAAGCTGAAAGGGCATTGGGTAACCTTGTATGAGAAAAAATGTCGTTTTTATTTTTCGTTGCGGCTAAGGATGTTTTTTTAATAATCGTTTAGAGACCTCTTAATACGCATAGATATATTAAATTAAACGCGTAAAACAATATCGGAGCCGAGATATTTAAGTTTGAAGTGTTTTTTAAAATAACTTTTCAATATCACCTGTGAAAATATATTTTTCAAATATCTCGGCTCCTATGCATTTTAGTGTATTACATTTGATCACAAAATATGTTTGTTTTGACTAGATTTATCATAAATATCATAATCTACCACTTTTACGAAAGGCCGCTCATCTAAAAAAATTACAACATTTTTACCCAAACCCCTTTACAAAAAAATAGCCTTAATGTACAAAAAATGACAGCATTTAAAGATGTAGGTGTAATTAGCGAAACTTAGAAGCTATCGAAGAGCGCTAATAGCGATCAAATGGCCTCGGCTAATCACGCCACGCCACCGACTTATAATTACTTCCAAATGAGTTTAATGACAGTTTACCATCAGATTTCGCGAATGCTTTCCCTTCGTTCCACAGAAAGGCTTTAATTCAAATTCTTTTCAGAGTTATTTTCAAGAGTATTTTCTGATAAAAATGCGTAGATTAGATACCTACGCCTCTCGCTGAACAATATAAGTAGCTGACAAGTGACGAGGCATTACTTATTGTTGTTCTTTTATAATTATAAATTTCTTATAAATCTAGTACCTATATAAGGCGATGCATTGGAAATTATCGCGTGCTTTGAAACGCCGTTCTGACTAGAATAAGACACAATAAGGGCTGATTTTCCGATATATGATTCTTATAATTATAAATTTCTTATAAATCTAGTACCTATATAAGGCGATGCATTGGAAATTATCGCGTGCTTTGAAACGCCGTTCTGACTAGAATAAGACACAATAAGGGCTGATTTTCCGATATATGATTCTTGATTATTTATCTGATTTGAGCGATACATGATTGCTTAGAATTTCCTCGATAAAAAAAAAACCAAAGTTGGGTCTGTATTTTCTTCAGCCTACTCAAACGATACATTATTTAACGACACAATCAAGTTAATACTATAGTATTTTAACTCATCTAAAATCTCACTTGATGAAATTTAAATAAACCATCACTAAGTTAGGTATTTATCGAAATTTGTCCAAAAAGCCATTCCCTAAGAGTGTTACATCTCTTTTTCTCGTGCGCGGAAGGCATAAGCGTGTCTCTCTCTAGGGGGCGTGTTCGAGTCAAATCAAGGCATCCCCTTAAATAAAGTGTACTGCACTCCACTCCAACCCGCACTGAACTAGAGTGGGGACTACTGCCCGTACCGTCTCATCCATGCCAGAAGGCGTAGCACGGTTGCCATTTTATCACTTATCGTTGTGGATAAGACATCCGTCACTCTTGCACTCGCATACTTGTCAGAACGTGACGGATGTGTTATCCATAGCTATAAGTGATAAAATGGCAACCGTGCTACGCCTTCAGGAAGCCTGTGCCCAGGAGTGGGACGTATATAGGCTGATTTATTATTATTTACATTGCATGATGAAATTAATTTATTTTTCACCTCAGCAGCTCGAACAAGCATATTTTGCTGCGTGAAAACAGTGTGCAAAATGCGATTTTGCTCACTCCGTGAGACAAAGTAGCTTTTTAATTTTGGTGCGGAGCACTGACATTTCGTCGTATGGGGTCTATTACAAGTTTAGAATGTTTGAAGTTTATTAGCACTGTCCCTTTCATTCCATTACGAAAAAAGAAAATGGCAGACCTAGGTCGATCCATAGTTCTACCATCGAATTTCAAAGTAGACCCCCAAAAAAGCGGATAACAATTAAGACGTTCGAAAACTATCAAATAAACAAGTTTAAATTACCAAAATAATTATACAAAGTAATTTTAAATTGAAGAATATTTAAATAAAAGATCTCAGAATAAACTCCGTTGTTCATAACAAATAGGTAAACATGAATTTCATTATGCTAGCTAATTAATAATTCTAGTTTAAACAATCTTAAATTCTATGAACGTATAGGTACCATAGAGATGGGTAGTGGGTAAAAACCCGTATTTACCCGTTTCTTCCCAAAAAGGTGGGTATAAACTCTTTTGATGCGTTTCCTTAGTCAAATATTATAATGAACATGTTTTCAAGTTATGCAGGAATGTATAAACGTTGTTCTCATGGACATTATGCATGCTGATAATAAAATAAATAAAAATAAAATTAAATGTTTGTATTTACAATCATCCGAGCTCAGAGAGAAGTGTATTAATTACTTAGTGAGTTTATATATAATTTTAGGATGGAAAACTGAAAGTTGTAGGTAAGTATATTATATTATTTTTGTACCGCCAATCCAAACAAAATTCAATAACGTGAACTTTTACCTCAAACAAAACGAAATCGATATTTAAAGCATGGATCAAATATCCACACGTAGCACTTAACGCACAATAGCCGTCTCAACCAGGCAACTGATAAACATTAATTGGCCGGGTCGGATGCGGTGTAATATTCGCGCGTCGCAGATGGCACGATCGCGACGTCGCTACCTGCCAGTTAGGGCTGATCTTATTGGTTGTTGAATTGCCCAAACCTGTTAAGTGCAGCAACAAGCAGATACCTAAAATTAAGTTAAAATCCCTGAAAACCGCCGCGGGATCAAGATTCGTTCAAAACATAGAAACGTACTTTGGCACAAAAGACACTTCAAAGGTAGAAACCGAAAACGATATGTGGAACGATTTAGAAACATTCTGTAGAAAATCCGCAGAAACACATTAAGGGAGAACCAGGAGTAAGAGAGCCCCCTTCACGTTGTTTGCTGTTTTTGTGACAAGCAGTGTTCGTCCTATTTTTTGTATTTCTCTGTTGTTATATGTGTTTGTCATAAATAAATGTTTTTCTTTCTTTATTCTTTATTTATTTATTTCTTTCTCTCTTTCTTTCTTTCTTTCTTTCTTTCTTTCTTTCTTTCTTTCTTTCTTTCTTTCTTTAAAGAGACTAAATGGTGGCAACAATCTGTCAAGGATGTTGTGCAGGCCAAGAAATTTGCATTTAAGAAAACACAAAGAAACCGGTAATGATGCGGATAAAGCAGACTACAACAGAGAAATCCAACGCAAAACGTGAAGTGGCAAGCGCACGAGCCAATGCCGATGCTAACTTTTACAAAGAATTAGAATCTTCCACTACAGAAATCAATATCCATCAAGTCGCAAAAGCTCGAAATAATAACAGCAAAGAACTTCACTAAACTTCAGCCAAATAACAGATAAACACAATAAACTATTAACAGAAGACAATGATATAAGAAAAAGATGGGCAGAGTACTACCGCCATTTGCTTAATGTTACGAATCCCCGAAAGTTAAACCAAGCAATAACAGCAGTTACAACGGAGGAAATCATCAAAGATATCAGAAAGATGAAAAACAACAAAGCCCAGCCGAGATTCCAATAGATCTGGAAACATAATAGGGCACTCTGGCATCGGCTGGCTAAGCGAGTTGTTTAACAGACTTATGGCAGGACAGAAAATACCAGATGCTTGGAAAAGAAGTCATTTAATACCGTATTACAAAGGAAAAGGCGACGTAGTTGACTGTGGGAATTACCGAGCAATAAAGCTCATGGATCATATCTTTAAACTATGGGAGAGGATAATCAACAGCAGACTTAATGATATCGTGAAGCTCACACCCAATCAGTGAGGGTTTGCAAATGGAAAGGGCACCTCTGACGCTACTCAGGCTATAAGAATCCTGATTGAGAAAGCCAAAGTCACCAATACAAACCTGCATATGATATTCATCGACCTTGAGAAGGCGTTTGACCATGTACCACGCGACCTTATATGGGAGGCTCTTCGCGCCCAGCTTATCCCAGAGTCGTATATAGATCTTATTATGGTCATGTACACAGACGTCTCTACACAGGTGATTTGCTCAGCAGGTGCGAGTGACAGCTTCAAGCTCAAGGTCAGTGTACACCAGGGTTCCACACTTAGTCCACTTCTCTTTAATGTCACGATGGATTACCGCACACGAAAATGCCAACGGGCTGTACCCTGGCACAACCTTCTATATGCCGATAATGTGGTCTTAATAGCAGAGACTGAGACTGACCTTCAACGCGCTTTGAATAGCTGGATGGAAGCGCTAGAAGGACGGCCTAAAAATCAGCCGGAAGAAGACCGAACACATGTCCTTTCTGTTCAACAAAACGGCTAATAACCCAGAAAATGACAAATTCTATATAGGTAATGATCGCCTGCCAACTGTTACAAAGTTTAAGCTCCGTACTCAGCAACGACGGAAAGATTGACCGATGATGTAGTCCATAGAACTCAGACAGACTGGATGAAATGGCAAGAACTCACAGGCATCCTATGCGATAGAAAAATGCCTCTATAGGTGAAGGGTCATGTATATAAGACAGTAGTAAGATCAGCGATGTTGTACGGAACTTGTTTCAACCTGACCAGTTTGGTTTTAGAAAAGATCGCTCGACAGAATTAGCTTGCTTTCATTTTATTAAGTTTGTCACAGAAGCTATAAATAATAAACTTCCTGTTACGTCAATATTTCTAGATTTAAGTAAGGCATTTGATAGTGTCGATCACAATATACTGTTAAGGAAGTTGGAAAACTATGGCGTCAGGGGTGCAGCACTTGAATGGTTCAGAACTTACCTGGGAGGTAGAAAGCAACGAACGGAGATTTCAAAAATAGTGAAGGTTGGGAAAAATCTTGTTAGACATAATTTTCTTTCTAATTGTCGTGAAAACCAGTGGGGAGTGCCCCAAGGGAGTAACCTTGGCCCGTTGCTGTTTATAATATATGTCAACGATCTTCCTCAAGCAACCAGTGAAAAATGCGTTTTATTTGCAGATGATACGACTGTGATGGTAAAAGGCAATGATTTGTCTTCATACGAGGAAAGCATAAATAAAGCATTAGCTGATATAAACCTGTGGACAAGTAGCAATAACCTTAATATTAACCTTAGTAAGACTCTTTTTATTCAGTTTCAATCATACAATGCTCTGACTAGACCAATATGTCTTAATTTGAATAATACTGACTTAACTAATTGTAATGACACAACATTCTTAGGTTTACGCATTGACCAACATCTGAATTGGAAACTACATGTTGACTCTGTTTGCTCCAAGTTAGACAGTTTTATATTTGCAATAAGAAAACTTAGAATGACTGTTTCCGTCGAAGCTGCCATCACAGCGTATCATGGTTATGCATCATCAGTGTTAAACTATGGGCTCTTGCTCTGGGGAAATTCAGTCGATGTAATTCGGGCGTTTGTTAGACAAAAGAAGTGCATTCGTGCAATAGCTAATATCTCAGCCACAGACAGCTGCAGGCCACTCTTTAAAAAACTCAATATTCTACCGCTGCCCTGTATGTACATAAAAAAACCATGCTTGTTCGTCAAAAAGCATCCTGAACTTTTTAAAAGTAGGGCCGATGTCTTTGTAGCTAAGCAGCGATCTCAATACAAGGATCTATTGTACCAACCTCGTTGCCGCACTGCGATTTATCGTAAAAACGCTTATAATATGTGCATTGTAGCATACAACAACCTTCCCGCATACATGAGACAAATGGAATATAGTAATTTTGTAAAAGAAATCAGTAATTGGCTGAAGGAAAACTGTTTTTATAGTATTAAAGAATTTTTAGATTTTAATAGTTATGACTAAATAGATTATGATAATTGTTTTTTTTTGTTCTATTGAATTGAAATACATTGACATTAATATTCAATTATTTTAATTATTATTAAATCATATTGGTTAAGACATTGTACGCTGTATGATAATTATTTCAGTCCTGTATAATTTTTGCATGTCGTTCACCGACTGAATACTGTACCGCTGTACCTCAACACCCTGTACTATATTTATAAGTATTCTGGCAAATAAAATAATTCTTCTTCTTCTTCTTCTCCAAGTACTGGGCTACAAATAAACCCCACCTGAACAAGCTCCACACCACTGAGATGAATTTTAACAATGACACGGTTAGTTTTTAGTCATGTGTTAGTGTCAATCGCGACAATCGTATACTTGGATAGGTACTGAAATATCCTTTGGTTTCTCGCGCTTTGTCTCACCTTTCTAGTATTGACTAACGGCGCGGCCGGCGCTGAGGAGTTAAAAAAAGCAGTAACTAACGCCTAATTAAGTTTTCTTCCTGTATAATCTTGAAACAAATAGGTACGTGATACAATGATATATTTTTTGATGTGAATATGTTCTCACTATTGAAGTGAAAAGTTGTATGTGTTACTCGAGAGCAAAGTATTTGCATCGAGTGCTTTTGAGTCCTTCGCTGCGCTCAAGATTCAAACTTTGAATCACTCGCTACGCTCGTGATTCAATTTTAGAATCTTTCGCTTCCTCAGGACTCTAAATTAGCACTCGCAGCAAAAACAAACTTTGCTCTCTTGTTGCACAAATAACTATTTCATCATGTTATATTAAGTTCCGTAACACTTACGTTAAGGTTAAATTACAAAGTTTGACTATTAGGATCCTTAAAGATTATAAGCCCCCTCTGTTGAAATGAAAACATAGCACAATGTGCAAAAAATCGTATAAAGAGACAATTTCACAATGATCGATTAGGAATAGTCATTCACAAAATTGCGTCGCAAGAGAACACTTGATCATAAAAATGCCCGCATGTGCTGTAAGCACATGTAATGAACGTTCAATCATTTCAAGCGTAGAAAAAGATGGTAGGTATAACATTCCATTAGTAAGTTGTTTAGTATTTTTGTATTGCTATAATATTATTCTTATGGGAATATTTTCATGACATGTGAAATTAAACGATTATATGTAGGCACAATCGATTTAAAATTATTTTTGGATACGTGATGAGTCATCCTTCATCACGTATCCAAAAATAATCACTGATGACTCTCCCCACGAGACTCCGTTTTCATGCTTTGTATGAAATTAATATAAATAAATTAGCCTCATGGATGAGAGGGAACAGGCAGTAGTCCCAACGCTGGCCCAGTGCGGGTTGGGCACTTCACATACACCTTTGAATTTCTTTGTGGATGTATGCAGGTTTCCTCACGATGTTTTTCCTTCACGGTAAAGCTAAAACGGTACAATATCAATTGATATTCCGTACATAAGTTCCGAAAAAGTATTCAAACCCACGACCGCCGTTTGACAGCCGCATGCCTGAACCGCTAAGGTACCGTAGCTTAGCGTATGAAATTAATAATTCAAAATAAGTTAAAACTTTGCACTCTCCACGAGACTCCGTTTTAATGCTTTGTAAAGATTAACCTACCTAATTTCAATTGGAATCCTGTTAATAATAATATTTGCAAGGATTATCTAAAATTAAAGATCAGTGTCCCGAGACTCGGAAGTAGAGATGAGGGAAGTAGAGATGTCGATGAAATCAATACTTATCGATAATAAGTATGATTACCTAAGAACCTGCGTAATTGCCAATTTATTCGAAAAAGCGATTATCAAGCGGATTATACTCTAATATAATACTACTCGCTACGTTATAATATGTATTTAGTTATTTGAAATTTAAAATCTATACTACTATTATAAAGAGGAAAGATTTGTATTTTTGTGTGTGTTTGTATGTTTGTAATGAATAAACCTACTATGCCGATTTCACACATTCTTCCACCATTGGAAAGCTACATTCATCCTGAGTGACATACGGTAGGGAGACCGGGGATGGTTGACCAAATTTCAGCTTAAGCATTTGTATTTTTATTTCTTTAGAGTATATTAACTTGATATCGATTTCAGTTAAAAGATATACTATTAAGCTTTAGAAAAAAGTGGCAAAAAACACGATATTCATTACGATATAGTGTACCTACAGGATCTCGTAGCATAGGAAAAACTAGTCAACCTACCCCATGTCTGGGGTAGGTTGACTTGTCAGCAGGGGTAAGTTGACCTATGAAGTTGTTAGGGCAATGTCTACGAAGAAATAGCAAAAACAGTTTATTGAAACATTTTATTGGGGGAAAAAAGGGATCTTCCGCCACTCTAATTAAACATAATAGACTTCCAATAACAATAAACAATCAGACAATTAAACATTAGTCAATTTGATTACCTAAAATTTTAACCTGGTACACGTTGTACTTTCTTATTAAGTACCTATTTAAAACATAACTAAACAACTTTAATCATTTGGTCACAAATCGTACCTAACAAATTTAATTATTTTTAATATATGGTAACAGTCTTGATAGGTCGACCAGCCCCGTTATAAATTAGTCTACTAACCCCGAACCACGTTTTAATTTATAATCACGTGCCATAACCATATAACTTGCGACGAAATCAAGAAGAATGATAATGTATAGAAAGACCATGAGTCAAACTTTCGTTACAAATTCTTTGATAATCAATAATAACAAATAAATAGGCGTCATTACAAATAATATTTCGACAAAAATAATTACTTACGTGCGTTGTTTTTCAATATTACGCTCCTTCTCTCCAAAGACATGCGTGCACGACGACGTCGCGTTCCCGGTGACGGAGCGGGGGGAGGTGACGGACTCTCGTGGCTTATTGGTTGGCTCAAGGCCTTTGCGTCAGACGAGTTTTTGATAGTTAGTCTACCTACCCCTATAGTCAACCATCCCCGGTCTCCACTTTTTACCGCGGGAAAATGCTTCGTTCCTACGGGAAAACGGGTAATCTGTGCGAAGCCGGGCTGGGCAGCTAGTTGTTAGTAAAGATAAATAAAAATCGGCATACTTTTGAGTTATTGTATTTTATGGCTTAACACTACTTCAATAACCAATTTAATTTAAATTCTCATATCGTTATTAATTCACATTTCAATTAACTACATGCATATAAAGTTTTTTAAATATTTACATAAAGTATAAAAAGGAACGGACAGTTTGTACGTAGAGGGGGGTGAGGTGGCGCTATTGGGTGGACCTGCCCCGTCGTTGAAACCGAAAAAATGTTTTACAGAGTTTAAATATCCTATTAAGATGTTCATAATAATTTATCCTAAAATTGTAGGTATATGTTTGTGCAAACATCGATAGAAATATCGACCTTATATAAACCACCCAAACCTCGCCCTACTGGTTGAGCCGATCACACTGTCATTTACGTATTTCTATGTTTCTACGAAGTCTTTACATGTGTAATTAATATGTTTGTGCGCATCATAATAAGAATGTGTTTTCCTTTTTCAAAATAGGTGCGTGTGTATTATAAACAGATCTTTGTAGAATTATATGAGTAATCTTTTGCATGTGTTATTTCTTCACCCCCCGCAAAATTCGGCACACTTTTGCACTCAAATACGTAATATATAAAATAAATAATAATATATAAGGCTTTATGTATGCTCTATGAATGCTCTAAGTAAACCGCTAATCCGTTTAAACGTTACATTCAAGATGAAGACTTAACGGAAGTTAACCGTGATAAAATTTGCGTTAGTCAATCTCGCTCTCATCCGCCTTACATAATTTACAAAATTTCAATCACTAACTAACACGGCAAATTGTTAACAAGGACTAGGTATTTAATCATAATAATCAAAACCCTCAAAACTATTACTAGGTACTTCACCGGCGGTAGCCTCGGATGAATCATATTAGGAATCAAACAATTTACTTCGCAGTTTTATCAGTTATATACTCACGCGCCGACAACACAGTTTCGGTTAACTAAAACGGACAGAGTCGCGGGCAGAAGCTAGTAATATTATAAATGCGAAAGTGTGTCTGTCTGTCTGTCTGTCTGTCTGTATGTCTGTCTGTCTTTCTGTTACCTCTTCACGCTTAAACCGCTGAACCGATTTATGTGAAATTTGGTATAGAGATAGTTTGAGTTCCGGGGAAGGACATAGGATAGTTTTTATCCCCGAAATCATCCCCTAAGGGGGTGAAATGGGGGGGGGGGGGGTGAAAGTTTGTATGGAGCTGCGCTATAAACGAGTTCCACGCAGAAGGAGTCGCGGGCAGAAGGTAGTTTGGAATAAATGCAAGTCCGGGAAGCACAAAGATGCCGGGAACCGAGGTAGGTAATTAAAGTTTAAGCTCCATTTTACCGTTTCAATTTGAAACCCGAGAAAAGGCCAATGTAAGTAACTTTTGTAATTGATGATTTCGCGTCTACTTTATCATCGGGACTCCCATATTATGTACACAAAGACAACATAAAATCTGGATTACCCGTGGAAAGCCGGGCAGGGGTCGCTATGGTACGGCCAGCGTAGGTCCTTATGAAGTTGGCGTTTTGCATGGAGAATTTTATGAAAACTGTGATTATCATACATTTGCACAAGCAACATTTTGGTGGGAATATAGTAAACTTTTAAGCTACGTTGCACATATCTTAATTACTTAAAAATAGTTCATACAACTGTACGTAATTGAAACACTTGAACCGACAGCACATGAAAAGGGTAGTTTTTAAGCTTTAATTTGAAACACTAAATAAAAAATTAAAACCTATTATTTGTATATAAAACCTTTGTTACATAGTCTAATATTGAAATTAAAAATAAATTTGGCACTTGCAAAAGAAATGAATAAATTACGTACAAAATAATAATAATTATTATTATTAAGAGCCTCAAGTCCTTCCACACATCCCTGTCCTGGGCATCCAGAAGCGTTGTGGGCTACAAAATAATATCTATGAAATATACGCCAATTTCATAGATAAAATGACCTAATAGTTAGTAGCAGCCAAGGGAGCCAAATATTTCGGTACATGTCTTTATTACTGTAAGAATAAGGGTGTGTTCCGAAATATTTGGCTACTCTGGCTGCTGCTAACTATTAGGTCCTTTTATCTATGAAATATACGCCAATTTCATAGATAAAAGGACCTACCTAATAGTTATTAGCAGCCAAGGGAGCCAAATATTTCGGTACACGTCTTTATTACTGTAAGAATAAGGGTGTGTTCCGAAATATATGGCTACTCTGGCTGCTACTAACTATATGACGCTGACTGTACATACGAATCCCTAGGTTTCATAGTATTTATGTACAACGTCCCTGCGTCTTCGGATTAAGTCGCTCATTTAGATCAGTCCTAATGTCTAGCTCTTAGGTGTAATCCCTTTTTATAACTCGAAATTGAAAGAAGTGAAAAGCATTTTTCTGAAACTAAGTCTCAGATCGAGAAAGTCAGGGATTTATATTGGTACCGCACCTACCTACAGTACCTACATATGCATTTTCCCAGCTAACATTATAAAATGTAAAAAGTTTTTGTGTTTGTATTCTTGTTTAATAAATCACACATTAATTACTAGATAGATTCTGATTAGATTTGACATACTGATATAACTTGGTTTAATACCAAATATACATAAATAGTGTGGTTACATATGACACCTACTTTTCTTTTTCTCGAAAATCATCCCCTAATTAAAGGTTGGTGAGAAAACCTAAGTAACTTAGGTCATTAACTAATTCTACGCGAACGAAGTTACGAGCCAAAGCTAATAAATTTATAGTCTCACCGACAAACGCAAATCCTTCAAATAATGCTTTGCTATGTTTATGAATAGCATTTGGTGGGGCCAATTATAGTGGAATTACTTAGTGCTTATAGAGGCAATTAGAGTCAATGGCGAATAAATAAAGACAACTAAAGGTATGACATTTGAATAATTATAGATTTGGTTATATGTAAATGTTGTCTCAATAAATTAATATCAATTAGTTTTTTCCACATTATGTAAGAAAACGTGAATTTAAATGCACATACTATAATCAACATATTTTTGGAACTTCCAATGTCACTAGGTAGTTATCAAGTTTCTAACATGCAAAGCAGCAATATAGGTACTTACTAGCTGTACCTGCGACTTCGTTTGCATGTTAATGTAGGAGTTAACGCATTTCTTCTCTTGGGAATAGGACACATGCAGTTCTAATTTTAACCTATTATCATGTAAAACTTTCAATAAACCTATATATTTTCGTTAAAATTACGTTAAAACCTGTCACTCAGATATTTAAATTATTAAGAAAGGGACAAAACACGTGTTATATAACAGAGGTATTTTAAGTTTTATGAATAATGGGGTAAAAGTTTAGTAGATGTCTGTGGCAATAGATCTAACAGGTAGGACACACGCTGCAGTATTAAATGTTTATTGATCTTCTTTTCTACATATTTTTAACACTGTGTTATGTTATATTATAAAAACGTGATGGATGACTGAAATGATCTTTAGTTCTTGAGTCACTCCGACTCTCAGGTAAAGATGTGTTAAGGAATTAATAATAGATAATCCTTTCGAGTACCCATTGACCGGTAAGTGTTTACGTGGAACAAAATATCTCTTTTTAATTTTACAACAGACGGCCAATTTATATTTTCCAAACTAAACCTAACCACTAGGTAAGTTCTACAACTATAACGCGAGTCCGAGTCCCTTTCCAATAAAGGAAATTATTTAAAATGTTAAAGCAATATGTTTATTTTTTTTCATATTGCAATGTTTCAGATTGCACTATCACATTCTGGCAAATCTTGTGTATGCAGTGTATGTTCCCGCCCTTGCCAACATAATGTGTGTTGCAGGCTTTATGATAAAAGTATTTTCCTGTATGTTGGCCAATTTCTGTGACTCTATTGTGGTATTTATATTGGCTGAATGTCAACTTGAAGCCGCCTGAGGCCTCTCACACACTGGCGCGGCCTTTAGACAGACGTTCAGATGTACTCTATGAGTAATGATTGCAAGGAGAAAACTGGCGCGGCCTGCGGTGGCGGACAATAGTAAAAATGACAGCGGCGGACAAGTTTACTATTGTCCGCCGCGGCCAGGCCGCGCCAGTGTGATGCAGGCTTTAAGGCACAGCCACACTGGCGCGGCCTGCGGTGGCGGACAATATTAAATTTGACAGCGGCTGACAAGTTTACTATTGTCCACCGCGGCCAGGCCGCGCCAGTGTGATGCAGGCCTAATACTGACGCGCTTCATAATTAATGTTTATAAAAGACCCGTTCTATACTGATTTCATACATACTCTTTATTGCTGATAAATATAAATACTGACAAACCAGCGCGGCTATCACAAAACGGCGCGCGAGCTCTCTCGATTTTTCTTTCTCTCTCTTATCAGATAACTTAGAAAGAGACATATAGTGCGAGAAAAATCGAGAGAGCTCGCGCGCCATCTTGTGATAGCCGTGCAGTATCGTGACAATTAAATACTCAGCGTGTGATTCAATCTTGCAGAAACTCAAATAGACTTTGGCTGAACGCAAGAACAGCGCTATCGCCATGCCAGTAAAAAAAAAGGAAGAGAGTCAGACTTTTGACGTTTGACGTTATTTTGTTGAAATTTGTTGATAAATTTATTGAAATTACGCCTCAATACGAATTTATCGCATATAAGTTTCCATATCAGAATCGATTATTTTTTTACGGTTTAGAATTTAATATGCGTTTTGTGAACGTCTTCTATCAGCACAACACCGGATCGAAATTATTAATATTCGATAGTTATGGCAAGCCCGCCATTTTGACGTCACTGACAGTTGACAGATATGGCGGCTACGATTTCAAGTAGAATAAATTAATAATTTAATGAGGTCGAATGTGCCCTAAAATTAATTAATCGTCGCAGTCGGATAAAAACTATCCCAAACGGAAGCTAGAGCTTGCTTTATGAAAAAAGTTACATATTTTTCCGTTCATGGGAATCTGAAATCATCGGGGGACATAAAAATGGTTAGTTTGATACTGGCTGATTCTTTTTTTAATTTAGAGATTTATTATAAGTGAGAGATGAGAGATGAGAGATGAGAGATAACTAAGGAGATTACACGGTGCACACAAACTTAAACCCCTGTGTTGCCATTAAAGTGAAACATTAAATTACTCTTCGAGAATCATAACCTGATCTCGTAACATACAAGGTTTGCATTGCAGCTAAAGTCAATCAACAATTGTTATATCTACCATTGTGGAATATTGACTAAATACGGCATTTTTTAATGCTACTTGCCAAAATTAACATGTTACCTTCGGCCTTATCGTATCCTCATAGCTGAGGGACTTGAAGGCTGTGGGCGCTTTTCACCAGCACTCTCCAAGCTGCTCGATCCTTGGCTTGATGCATGTCTGCCTCAAATATGGCTCTGGCCACAGATGTTACCGTGTCCGCCCAATGCATAGGCATCCGTCCTCTGCTCCTCTTTACTTTCATGTGGCCAGTGATAATCAGCTTTTCCAAGCTTTGCGGTCCAGACCTGACCAGATGGCCAAAGACGCTTTGGATTCGTTGGGTACGGATGGTGAAGAGCCTCGTTTTGATGCCGAGCTCGTCGAGAACAGACTCGTTTGTGCGGCGTTCAGTCCATGATACACGGAGCATTCTGCGCCAGCACCACAGCTCGAATGCGTCTATCCCAATCCCACGACGGGTACGGACTATTATGGTCCAGGTTTCTAATGCGTCATGTGTAGGATCGAGAAGACGAGAGTCTTATTTTAGTTTAATAGCAGTTTATGCCTCTGTTGCTCCATATCTTCTCGGGTGGTTTTACCGCAGTTTTGGCGATATGAGATGTTCTGACCATTACCTAGGTTAGGTAGACATATTGTTTTCAGTTTAAATAGTCAGTTAAAGTCAGTTGGTTGAACGATTTAAAGTACAGTTAAACAGCGGCACTTGTGTTTTTTAGTTTAGTATTCAAATTACACAAGCGTTATTCACACAACAAAAAAAGTATGAATTAATGTAAAGATTTGTAGCCCTTCTTAAATTAGCATTAACCCTAATGCTCAATTTTAATATTTCATTTTTGTATGCCTGTAATTTTTTTAATACTCTAGTTGTATTTTTTTTAATTGTCTTTAACACTTGGCCTTTTAACCGTTTTCGGCATGACGTCAACTTTAAGAACCTGTTATTTGAAAAAGTGCACCAAGTAGTGTCGGCATGGTGAAATGGTGGAAGCCATTACAGTTTCACTCCTTACTTAATTTTCGGAATCTTACGTCCGTCTGGAGCGGACGAATGTTTTCCTTTTATTTAATTAATTAAAGAAAGAGATAAATAAATGGACAATCTATGTATTTTCGATCAGTCATTTCCTATTTAGCATAATAAAGTTAACACCTGGAACGCCATACTGCATGACAATGGTTGTGGAATCACAAAAGTGATATTCTTAGGTAGATTTGATGGCATTTAATCGAACGGTCGAGCGAAGCGAACGAAGTTGTATGCTTCAGCTTGGGCCGAAAATCGTTTGTCCGGTGTCCGGTGTCCCACTGTCCGGCTGTTCTCTTCTACAGGTCGCATTTCCCAACCGATTGTCGTGACATTTTTTGAGCAGGCTCGTAAATTTCTTTGTCGTGCTATTCCGAAATGAAAAAAAAACCTTTATTTCTAAAAACACAGGTTTGCCAGTTCTACAGCTCGCAGAGCCACTAGTAGTTAATAGTATAGGTGAGCAACACTAAGTGTACCCATAAGAGCTATGTCACAGAATCTCTAGTTAATAGATACTCTGAATCATTTTGGCAATGCTGCAACCCCGTGCCTGAAATGGCATCCGTTACTATCAACAAGTTATCACATTTCGCATCCCTTCAAATCACGGCTACATTCCCCACACAAACCGCAACCAGAATCGGTTTAGGCTTCTGGAAAATGGAATGATTTATCACACGGGACGGATAGAACCTATTACTTAATATGATAAAAGATTTCCATGACAAACCGGGTATAAGCATTATTATCAATTGAAAATATTGTAAGGCGTCTCTTTTGAGTCAATCTGCTCAGTCTGGAGGAATTAAAACCTGCCCCCGTTAAGAACACTTGGCGACGAAACAAAGGAAGAAACATTTTTAATAATCACTCGCATTTGAATTTTGAGAATTATGTTGACTTCAAATAGGAATTTTGTCACGCCCATTGTCCAATAAATCAAGCCATTTAGACTGTAAGTAAAGTTTTAATATAGATAGATATTTGATCGAAAGTTGTGGTTATTGGTTAACTAATGACATACGATTACTGTCTCGTCTTCAGTGACATGCAAGGTTAAAAGAAATCGATTGACGTATGATTCATAAAAATCGACCCACGCGCTTGATCTCTATAAAAATATAGAGTGCCATAAAGGAACAAATACATACATACATCCCAAGTAACACAGTCATGCTGAATAAAGTTTGAGTAATAGCAATTCGCAAATGTTTACAGCTATAAGCTCTGTAACCTGTGAGTAAAGGCTATTGAAATAGCCAAATTCTGAATAATGTTCTTTTTCGAACTTTATAACGCTTTCAGCTTAGTAAAAGTTGTATTAAGTTGACTATTTTTCTTTAAGCTTAGTAATAACTTCTATACCGCATCTAACACAAATGTTATTAAGCCTAAAGCATTACATATGACTTTAATCTGAAAAAGAGTGCCTGAGACAGCATTTATCTGTATAACATTATAAGTAGCTGAATAAACGTACTCTCTAATACTACTAAACAAACTTTTCTCAGCTTATTGCATATGAAACCATTATATGCTGTAAAATAGTGTCCGCGGCAGCTATCTTCTGAATAATGGTGTATTTGATTTCTATTAAAAAGCTTGATTTTGAATAACCGCTTTGTTTTCGTCTTTAACTCACATAAGGTTCTACATTTTATCATTTATTCAGCTACTGTATAAAAGTGTTTGCTGGATTCTTTATAGAGCTTATTTCTGTATAATGAAAATAAAATCATAGTTTATAGCTACCTTACACAGATGGAAGCTGAATGGTGTATTCTTATTCAGCAATTACTTGCAGAAGTAACCTTTTTAAACAAGTTATACAGAGTATTTCTGAGTAGTCATTGAATAAGTGAATATTAAAACGTATTCAAGTATTATTCAGATATTAGTAGTGCCAGATCACTATTTCTCAAATAAAAGCTTAATAATTAGAAAAAGGTGACTTTATATTCAGAGTGATGCCGTAAAATAGCTGCGTGGAGAGCTTTTATCCAGCTTATAATTAATCGCCATTAAAACTATTTTTTAAGTAAATCTATTGAATATTTATGTTTATGAAACGCATCATTGTATTATTAATTACAGATACAAATAGAATATATCACGTATTTAATGCCTTTTGAAACATACGCATTACCTGTTTTATCCAAAGTATTTTTTTCACTCCTAAAAGTCTTTATTTATGTCTTATTTACTATCACTAAACTTGTTTGTTTAAGCGGCGCGTGAAAACTTTCAAGATAACTTATATACTTTTCACGATAAAACTACTTGCGCAGTATTATTTATTGTATATGATGGTACAAAATAACATTTACTTACCGATTCTCAGTTTCGTGCACCTCGTTAATATTTTTTATTCATCAGTGCAACTTAAACTACGAAGTGTCAGAACAAAACACACTGCAAGATTAAATAACACCACTTGTTTTCTACTTTATACAACTTAACTCTTAATATTGTTTGAAAAGTATTACGCAAATGAACTTAATCCTGAATAATTTCTGAATAAGAATATCCACATGCATTTGTCTGAATAAATATGGAATAACATCTGTATAAAAGAAATGTCAGCTTTTTTTCAGATGATACTAAGCTAAGTGCACCATTACTAAGCTATTACCCAGACTTTACATCGCTGTTACACAGACTAAAGCATTTAAAACTGTGCCCAAATTGCTTGAATAACAGCTGAATAGACGTTTACTCAGACATTATTCAAACAATAGTGTCAGCTTATTCGCGGATCGCTATTACTCAAACTTTATTCAGCATGACTGTGTTACTTGGGATACACACATACTTACTTACACGCCTTTATCCCTAAAACGGGTTGGCAGACCACATGAAACTTGTGTCCAGTGCCACTGTTAGCATAAATTTGGGTATAAAAGATCGACAAAATGTGATATCGCAGTGATAGGTTGCTAGCCCATCGCCCACACTTCAACCCTGTTCCCTTAGTCGACTCTTACGACACCCACGGGAAGAAAGGGGTGGTGCTATTCTAACCCGACACCACACGGGTTTATACATTCATATATACATAAATATCTACATACACAAACAGACTGGTAAACAGATTATCCTCCTTTACATCGCAGATGGGTAAATATATAAGATATAACCGAATAAGGGTAATTTGTATTTATATCAAAAATCAGAACATTTTATGTAGTTTTCCTACAACATGAGTGATTCTTAAAGACTACAAAAATCAATAAGTTGTTTTTCCTGCTATCTTATCACCTTATTAAGAAACAAATTTATTTTGGCTCCAGATAAAATGGGATGGACGAACTATTTACATACAAGTTTTTAAAGAACTCTCGGTGCGCGAGTCTGCCTCACATCACGTTGATTGAAATTAAATACGTGTTATTTAGGATTAAAAACCTACCATGTCGACGACGGCGACGTTGATAAATGAATTTTACATCGTATTATGGTTGATGGCTGCAAGTAGGTAGTACTTATATTGAACGAGCGAGCGAAATGAACGAACTTCTCCGTTTCAGCTTGGGAAAAAATCTTTCGTATGTCTGTCCGGCGGATGTCCAGCTACTGGTTCTCATCAGGGAATGTTGAGAGTTTCTATAATTATATAAACTTAATTCACTTTTGGAGATAAGATAAGATTCTTTATTGTCAAAGCTGTGTTGGTAGGTCTTATAAATATCACAAAAGTTCATCAGCTTGCCCATTTCCGGCGTAGGTACAATATTAAACTATACTAATACTTACAGGCAGATTGCAGATGTTAAAAAAAATAACATTTAAGGCGCCGTAGGTTCAGCGAAGTTAAGCGAACAGTGTTTTTGAAACAATATAATGCGTCTATTTATAATAATATGGTTTAAAAAAATTACGAATAGTAATTTTGAGGCTTTTCTGCAGGGAAATCAGTGTTTAGAAACATGATTAAGCATTTTTCGCTCGATAGAAAAAAATCACGAACATAGGTCTAAAAGGGTCTAAAATACACTTAAAATATTTGTTACAAATTACGAACAAAAGCTAAAAATATTAAAATGGCTTCTAAAAGTCGGCAATATCATGTTTGAGGGAAATCAGTGTTTACTTTTTTATTTATTTAAACGGCCAAAAAATTAAAATTAAAAAACTTGATTTCCGCGCTTCCGAGCACGCACTTCCATCTTGCTCACGCTTATGCTCAGTGAGAGGGAGAGAAGACCATGAACCTACGGCGCCTTAACATCAAAACAATTAATTATCTATGGACATAAAATATTCATTTTGATTATAGAAACTTTTTGTTAACATTGATTTAAAAAAAAAACCTGACTCGCGACGCCTACAGGGAAAATCTATTTTTTACGCGCTCATACGTCTTACTTACCTCACCCGTCACGCCTAACGAAACGAGACCTCTACCTATGCGTGGCGTCAATATATTTGTGGGTGAGCGTTCAGGTGAACTTAAAACAAGTTACAGAATAGAGCGGCAGCTCACAGAGCCTCTAGTCACAACGTAACGTAGTCTCAAGAGAAATCAACAAAGTTTAGCGTGTAAGTACCTACCTACCTACCTATATTTTCTTTTGATCGATGTAAGCACTAAACGTATGGACAAGGTTTATTGAAGTAGAAAGTTCAAGAGCCAAAGGATAAGCACTCTTATAATACTTTCTGTTGGGAAATTGTAATATAAATAATATATTTTTTGAAACACTAACGCCAAATAGGTACAACATCCAAAAGCTCTCAACTTTTAGGTATAACTGTTATATGAAACGCCAGTTTTGGAAAAGAAAAAAAATACTAAGTACTACGGTATCTAAGTGTATGTTTTTCTTTTTCAGTAGGTACGTGGGGCGTACCGAAGCATGATCAGTAGATAGGTACCTACTTAATTAGAACCTATATATAAAAGCCTAGGGTCGGGTGGGGAACGGTGGTTCGATCGGGTACACCGACTCGCGCCTATATTTCCTAGCAATATCTATCTGTCTCCTTCAATTTCCGGGAGTGCTCGACACCCAAACACGTGCAAACCAATGATCCACAAAAAAATACTTTTGAAGGTAAGTAAGTTAAGTTACACATGTTTCTATTTATTAAAGTTTAAGCATTTAGACAAGTATTGTCGTTTTGATGCAAAGTGGCCAGGTGAAATTTATGCTCCGGTGAATTCAAAATGGCTACGGCGCGGCCAGTGGCTCAAATTTATGAAGTACACAGTGACTCGTGAGTCACTGTTTACTTTCTTGAGCCACCGTGTATTATATTATTTTAGTTTTCTATAAGAAAACATTTACAACTTATATGTTAATAACTGTTTATGAGAAATGATGATTGCTTTATTATTATTTGCTCCTAGTATATATTTACAAAACCCTCGTACAGTCCATAGTTCTCTATTGTTTGCCTATATGGGGCGGCACTTACAAGAGTAAATTAATAGTTCTTGAACGGGCCCAGCGGGCTGTTCTCAAAGTTTTATTAGGCAAAAATATAAGATACAGCACCGCTGACGTTTACAAGGATGCCGACGTCCTCTCAGTGAGAAAGTTATACATACTAAATTGTAAAAATTCACAAATGTATTAAACCAGATCCTCGTATATTAAAAAAACGCAAACCTTATTTAGTAATCAATCAATTGAACAGAGTTAGAACCTCTTTTGCAAAACGACAATACAATGCACTATCCACTCATATATACAATAAAATTAACAGACCAACAAATATATACAATAAAACGTTCGCTGAATGTAAAAGGCTAACTACAACATACTTAAAAAGCATAAATTACCATGAGGCAGAATGTATCACGCATTGACACACTAATTTCATGTTACAGTTACATTTCAAATAATAAAGGTTAATCTACAATATACTTTATTATAGTGTACACAATTAAGCTTAGTAAACTAATATATTCTATAGTTAATCACTAACTTCTTTCAACTTTGTCATACTTTTTTAACAAAATATTATTATTGTTAACTTACTCGTATCTTATAACCTTGTACGAAAGAGCGAATACCTCCTAACACAAGTGTCATACTTAAAAGGAGGGTTCGACACATAAGATGTAATAACCTAAGTTACAAATAAAATAATTTTGAATTTGAATTTTTGAATTATTGCTATTGGGTGATGTTATTTTGATTTGAAGGGCTCTTCAATGGCAACCAATTAATAAAGAGATTCATTAAAAACAAACTACTGTATTTTTTTAATAAGAAAAATGCTATATGCATGAATGCACTTTCGAGTGTACCTATTTTATGGGAGGAAAATCCTCCATGTATACCTCCACGCCACGGGGATAGCGCGGAGGTTATGTCGGCTTCGCACCGACTAAAAACCCCCGATGGTCCTCCTCGACGCATTTCAGACGGCTCTGGGATCTCCCATGCAACGCAACAGTGCCGCCCAAGCGTCCATGCCTCTGTGAGTTCTACCTTTTTTTAACGATTTCAGCCCCCAACTGAACCGTCTACCACCCCGAAAACCCCTTTTAGTTGAGTGTACCTATTACCTATCCTAGTGTAGAAACCTATATTAATTTTATTATTGTTGGATTTGTTTTCCTTTTCATTTATTATCATGATAACTATTTAGTTTCTTGCTTGAAATAAAAATAAAAATTAAACTCTTTTTTTAATTTTTAGATCTCAAACGACACAGACATACAATAGGTTGAACTCAAATACGTTAAATGACTCGATTTGATAACTTTAATGTGATATTTATACATTAATAGACATATATTGATATAGTATTTATATAATTAATTGGCTTAGAATCTATTTCTACTTAAATAAATAAATGAGACTGAACATAAATTATAGTTTTAGTTAAATATTATAAACTTGAGCCACTGTGTACTGTTAGAGACTCTGTCGCCGTACCCGTACACAGTGGCTCATTTCCCCTTTTTAAAAAAACATTAACTTGTGAATTTCAGCTCGCTACCACGACTTTGTCTTCATAATTTGAGCGTTTGAAAAATCCCGAGCCACTGTTCCCGACCGTACCCTACGAGTGATGATAGGCCTGCTCATACAATACAGCTCATACAGGTATGAAGAATAAATGCCTTGAATTTTTTGGCTGCAGCCGCACCTTCGACTACTTAACTTAATAAGTTTGCACCATTAGAATGTTGTAAATATACATATAGGTAGTAGATATCTGCAAACTTATAGGTACATATAAATTAACACATAACAGTATACTTCTTTGACGATCATCGTGGCTTTTTAAAGTTTCATTTTACGAGATGGATTACCATGATATGCAACAGTGAAAACACACCAAGTCTGACTCGCACAACAAGGGTTCCGTAGAAATGTATCCAATATAAAAAAAATGTAACAAAATGAGCATCTTTTGCCTAATCGCTAGAATATTTTCCACTCTCTCATATACCTACTTAATTTTTCATACGAAATAAAAATAATTCCATACACGTGCGCTAGGCCCGTTTACAACTATTCCCAAATCGATGGCATAAGTAGTTCCTAAGATATTTAACGTTGTACGGATAATACGAACGGAGTCGTTCGTCTGTCCGTCTGTCTGTCGCCACGTTAAATATCTACGAACAGAGTCGTTCGTCTGTCCTTCATAACGGTTCCTTTTTTACTTTTTTGGTACGGAATCCTAAAAAGGTTTATTTCGCGTCCGCAATTTTTTTTGCTTTTTCGGCGCCCGTTGATGACGCATTTTATTCGCGACTTGCGCGTATCTCTGTGAATTATGTCGACCGTAAATATTATGAATACATCCTGTATTCCTGTGCCATCGCCAGTGCTGACTGAGAACAAATTGATTACTGTGGTTTATGTACAAAAATACATCTCTTCAATAAATACAATCTGTTCCTGCTGCACTGAATCAACGTTGTTGAATTTTTAATATCTGTTACGCGTTTTTGGTTGGGTACTTATTTTCTTAACACTTTGCACGTGGGTACTTGTGATCGTACCACTCGCTACGCTATAAAGGATTATAAGAGTTCTGTTCAACTGAAGATTTTAAATAAAATAAAATATGATAAACAAGTTGATTTATTTTTATTCTTAAAACATACTAAACCACCTTCCTGATACAAAAATAATTATTGAGGTCGCTCAATCGCAAATTTTGGTTGTTATTCATCTTAAAATAAAACACCACCGAAACGCGTCGCGCGTTAAAAAATGCGCGGTGCCCTGGGCAGAATACTATCATTGGAGCACGTGAGCTGTTGGGCGCGCAAAGTGTTGTTTCGTTTTCTTAAAGAGAAAAGAACATACTGCGTAACCATAACGTAACCGGATTGCTGCTAAGTACATGACGTAGGTAATTATAATTACTAATCATATATACATTCATACATTCACGCCTTTATTCTCAAAAGGGGTAGGCAGAGCACATGAAACGTATGCTCCAGCGCCACTTTTAGCATAAATGTGGGTATAAAATATCGACAAAATGTGATATTGCAGTGATAGGTTGCTAGCCCATCGCCCACAACACAGTTCAACCCTGGTCCCTAATTACTAATCAGGGCCGATATTTGACCTAGTTTTATGACAGCTCGTGGCATCGCAATCGTTGTGACATGGCTGTACTTCAATTTCCTATGATTGACGTTGAGTTATGATTTATTTAAAACTTGGATGCCCTACAATTTTTGACCGACGCACCCTAACTTTTTAACCGCTTTTAAAAGGTTAAAAAGTACCGTGAAAGAGGTTTCCTAATATTGCAACGTGATGATTTGATAAATGGTGTCACAGTACAACAAAGGCATCAAAGTAAAAAAAATGCTGTAATATAATATAGGTTTTCCTTCGGTAAGGCGAGATCAGGATCTATTACAGCTACTATCAACAGGAATCAACCTACGAGTATAATGAGTGGCGTAGGTAGGTACTCTAATGTCTCCAATAGAGGCTTATGCTATGCTCAGCAGTGGTTATCTGTTCTGTGGCAGTGGGCGGTTAAATTTATTTTATTATTATTATTATTCAAATTCATCATAATGATGGTCATGAAAGATGATCGGCTATAAAATTGTCACTTTGTTCCCCGTTGTCACATTATAATGCAACTTCAACTCAATTATCGTGTTCTAAATTCCAGTCAATTCAGAATCTAGAATTCTCTTTGATTCGCGAACTCGACGTCCATGAAAAATCATAATGTCGTGTGCAGACAATTACCTTCAGGGTAAGAACAATTTCCTTTGTCAAGCTCAGTCAACAAAGATGTGATTTCACGCTCAGTTTCGTGCAGACTCACCCTGTATATTCCTGAGCTAGCGTGCTAGGCTGTTATTCACTATGCGCTAATGCGGCTCGCCCCGCCGGTCACCCGTCACGAACTAGACCTCTACCTACGAGAGACGATGTGTTAGTTATATGGAATACGATCTGAATGTTAGTTTGAATCAAGAGAAACAAGTAAGTACCCTCAGGGCCATAAAAGCGGGATGATTTTTTTAATACTATTACCATGGTAAACGAGCATACGGCCTGCCTGATGGCAAGCAAACACCGTCGCCTATGGTGGATGCTTGCGACATCAGACTTACTTGCTTGAAATACATACTTATTTTTGCTTGAGAGTTTTACCGAAACTCCAACCATACAAAAAGAAGGGAATTGTCTGTATTTCAATTGACAGGGTTTTAATACTAATATAGGAAAAAATGCATTAATAACCATTCTATTATTCTATGCTCAAAGCTAGCACCTAAGAAGAAAAGTACCTACGTAATTAGTCACGGTTCAAATACTCGTAATAATTGACAACATTTCATATTTTCATGTAGGCCATTTTATGATTTAGTTCGCTAGAAAATGTTTTTTAAGCGACACGTGTTTTTTTATTTCTCCCTTAGTTGTAATTTTCATTTAAAACTATCAAATTGAAAAGTAGCGTATTCCAGAAGGTTGTAACTAAATTATGACGTCAATACTACGACTCTGTATGGCAGTTTGGACACCTTTCATATGGCAGCCATAATACTGACGTCACACACGGTGAAAACCACTTTTATACGTTTTCGCGATTTTCTTAAAAGCGAGCAGGAAAAAAACACAGAAAACTACTTTATTACGTTCAGATAACATAATTACCGAAATGGTTTTCGATTTAGGCGTCATTACATATTTTGAAATATTGTCAATTGACACTATTGGCGACATGTTTCGAACACCCAAGGGACCCACCCTTACCAGGGCCTATTCGTTATTTCGGTTCATCTATTTCACGTTTTGACGACGCGCGGAAAAAAAAAGTGCGTGAATCTGATTGAAATACTTATGATTTGGTTGAAACCGATGGATAAAAACCGTTTATGCTTTGGCACGTAATCCTAAAATTTGACGTAGGCACAAGTTTTTACGAAAGCGACTGCCATGCCATCTGGCCAGCAGTCGCTTTTGTAATAAGGCTTAGACTCCTACCCAGAGGGCTAACATTGTTAGTTTTAGACCCGTTTCCCGAAGGAAAACATCTTGTTTCCTTCACCGAGAATCACATCGAATCACATCTACATACAACTCGGTTACAATATCTGTGGACCTCGCTGGAATCTGAAGTCCCCCCCCTTCACCTTTTTCCTACCCGCACTCGCCCCGTCGCGTCAGTATGGCTAACCGTACTTTCGTTGCCGATACCAGGCTTAGGACGAGGCACTCCGTGATTTACGTTAATCGCTACAAGTACATGCCGGTGCCCCAACGTTGGGGAACCGGCATGTAACTTGTAGCGATGAACGTCGACGTGCCGATATCCTAGTGATGCTTGTTTTGCGCACAGTACCAGAACGCCGACGTGACGTCTTCGACGGCAGGTCTACAGATATTGTAATCGGGTTATGAGTTAATGTTCAACTTGGTGGTGCGTGTCGGGGTTCGAACTCGAACCCGCGACTTCCCGATTTAAAGTTGCGTGTCTTACCACTCGGCTATGCAAGTAGGACCTACCACTGATTTTTGTATGTATGTATGTAAATACTTTATTGTTGTTAATACACAAGAAACAGGTAAAAATACAGACAAAAAATGTTTAATCAGTACAAAGGCGAACTTATCCCTGTAAGGGATCTCTTCCAGTTAACCTTTGAGCAATTGAGTTGAGATCAGGAACAAAAAGATAGACAAACTAACACGTGTACAGACGTATACTGTAATACATATATATATATACTAAATGCAAGTACATAAAAATAAATAAACAGTATACACATACTATAATATATATATATATTAATATCTAGTT
The DNA here is from genome assembly GCA_945867215.1 of Epinotia demarniana. NCBI lineage: Eukaryota > Metazoa > Arthropoda > Insecta > Lepidoptera > Tortricidae > Epinotia > Epinotia demarniana. Next base: position 20,534,233 of record OX244267.1, on the reverse strand, counting down.
TATTTATTACAAAAATCATTTCCTAGTCTATCAATAAAATACAATTAAATACTTAACTCCTAAATACCAACATAGATAAGTCTAGTCTAGTCAAACCCGCTCGCTATCGCTTCCGGTGCAAAAGTGCCCATAACGCTCACGGCATTACCCCGCTGGATGGCTATGGACAGCCTCTGCACAAAAAACGATTCGGGGCGAGGGTCCTCTCCCTTTTGCCTTAGTCGACGGCCTATGTCACGCACAAATTGCTTAGCGTCAGCTCCCCAGCAGCCCACCGTTTCCACCGCAAAAGGGACGAAAATATACCCCGAGCCCAAACGAGTATACTATTGGCGCTTCAGCGCCGCCTGAGACTCGGCCGCCGCTGCGCCCGCACGTACTGTGCGACTAAGATGAGAGGCGGCGAAGGTGCTAACGCACGTAGCGTCCCAGTCCCGGACCAAGCACCGCCCTCTCTCCCACGGCACTAACGTTAGGCCATCAGGCCCCTTGACGTCCGTGCGACTAAGACCCGGAGGCTCAAGCACGGACGGAACACCCGCTGACCTGAGCGCCCTCTGGACCACGTCGTTCAAGGCATGGTGACGCGGATGTCTCCCGACGCATCGCCGGCAACTCCACCATGGAACCGCAGATGCATACGTGTGGTTGACATACATCGCAGCCCAAGCGGAGAGCGACGGACACCCGCAACGAGTCACCGTCGAGTAACGTGCCTAGTTGAGGGGAGGGTAACGCCTGCAGCCAAGCCCCCGATTCCGGCCGCGATACTGCCAGAAAGAAGCCTTGCACGGTCCACACCCGAAGCGTTCCTAACCAGACAGTCCAAGGTGGCCCTACACCCTACATCATCCCACGCGCGCTGGAGTCTTGGGTTCTCCGGGACAGACGCACCTGGGTTGATAGCCAACCAACGCCCCACGGCGTCGGCCACATAAGGTATGCTTACCCCGTCACCATCTAACGATAAAATCTCAGCAACTAGGTCAGCAACCCCATGGGCCGACGCCAAGAAGGCCGGCAGGCTAACGTCCCCCACACGCCGCACCCCAATGCCCCCGTGACTGATGGGCAAACCTGCTTGCGTCCACTGAATATCATTCAGGGAAACATTGACCACCGACTCAATCGTTGACTTAATGGCCAAATCAAAGGTCTCAATGTCACCAGGGAATAACCAAACTTGGGCCGTGCGCAACAGGTACGTGATCTCGGGAGCGGCAAAACACTTGCATTAAAATTAAGGCCACGAGACGTTCGCCCGCCAGCAGAAGGAGATCCTTACGAATTTTTAGTGCCTCAGGAACTGCGGGAGGAAAAATCGGTGCACCAAGTAGGCAAAAAGAATCAGTGTTCAGTTCCTTGAGACCGGGTAAAAAACCCGAGAAAAAAGAGAAGAGGAGAAGCTGACCGCGGTCCACAGGGGAAAAACTCGCATTTGGAGGTATTCACTTCCAGCCCCAATTCCGTCAGGCGCGGCAGCAAGATGAGTAAGTCTTGCTCCACCTCTTCTTCCATGTCAGTACATTAGGGCCGCGTGCTGTATGGTCAAGGAAAACCAGCAATATTTCACTCAACGCAGCGAAACCAGTAAAAGGCATGTAAGAGCTCAATATATGAACCTTTTAGATCAGCCTGCCTGCAGATCTGTCATATACGAAAAAAATTGTTATAATATGTGTATACTTCTGTACAATAACTTACCTGAAATAATTAAATTAGAAAATATGACGTCTTTCAAAACTAAGTTGACCAAATGGCTGCATGAAAAATGTTTTTATAGTGTTAAGGAGTATTTGACAAGAAAATATTAGGTTCCTATGTAACAAATAGCTGTAAGTATTAGTATTAAGACTTGACATCATGGAAGAAAAATTCAAAAAAGCTGTTTATTTCATAAAAATTTGCACACCTGTATACAGGTTGATTATGTCGGTTTATTTATTATTTTTAAGATCCTGTTACCATAATCTTGCAAATAAAGTATTTCATTTCATTTGCCCCCAATGGTACCATCATCGAGGTACCAGATGTTACGCGGGGACTTTAGCTCGGTAATGACCTTCTAGATTGCGATGCTGAAAGTGAGTGGACCCAGTGGATCCCCCTGTTGAGCCCCCACTTGTGACAAAATAAGGTCATCTCCGTAAAAAACCCAAGTAGCAATGCCTTTACTGAACTAAGTCTTGTAGATATCTAGAAGTCAAAATCACGAATTTGAAGCCTTGTCTTGGCCAAGACTTCCCCGGCCCTCTAGATATCCCTAAGATAGTCCTTAAGACAATGTTTAGTAAAAGTGGGCACAGGCGCTTACTTCAAGATTAAGTATCAGTTAAGACTAGTTTCTGAGGTGAACTTCAGTCAGACTTAAGAATACAGCATTTCAGAGTACTTTAATACTTCTTTCTAGATATCTTGTAGGTTCACTTCATACTATTTGAGGCTATCTTTAAGATGCCTACAATACTAACTTAAAACTTCAATAAATGACAGTCTTCATTCTAACTTGATCTTAAGATGACTTAAACAAATAAAAGATAACCCATAATTTCCTTAACACAGTTTTTTCATGGATATAAATGGTGAACTTACCAGTTCAAAACATAAATCTCTAATGGATGATTTAAAAACACTGAACACAACACTATAACAACGATTTTGTTGATAACCTAGTGCTAAAATATTAAACGCACATTGGCCACTCGAATGAAATATCTTTAGATCACTATAAAACGAATGGGCCCCGTGAAATATAGCGAAAAGCGTATTTATTTCATTGATTCACAAAAAAAAATCGCAAGATAGAATACGGAAATATTTGATTGCTAAGTTCTTTATTTACTTGTATGTTATTACTACATAACTTTTTCAACACTTTGATCCTTTACTTTGTCTATATTATCGGAAGAGGACCGGCGTAATGTATTTGTTTATTTTTATAAAAGTGCAAAATGGCGTTAAATCTGGTTAGTCTTCAAAAAAGCCAACTTTAGCTAATAGCTGTACTTTTTTAAGGATTAGTTAAGAGAAGTAAATTCAAGTTTGCCTTAAAATGTTCATCTTTAAGACATACTTGTCTAAACTCGTACTTAACATTGAATTGATGTAGTATTATAATAATAGCCATTTAATCTGAATTTTGGGTATCACATATAACGTAAGTTTTTTGTTTTTTTTTCACAATATGTCCCGCAGTTCAGAGTGCCGTAAGGCATAGGCCTCCAATTGTCTCCACTGTGTTCTATCAGATGCGACTCTTGTCCAACGTGGCCCCAAGGTTAGCCTTGAGTCGTCTTCCCATCTTCGTATTGGGCGTCCCTGTTGTCTAGTGCGATCTCTTGGGTACCACAGTGTAACTTGTTGGCTCCACTTGTTTTCTGGGCAACGAAGCATATGTCCTGTCCATCCCCACTTCAGATGATCAATGTGAGTGAGTATATCAGTGACTTTGGTTTTCATTCTTACTGCTTCTTTCCCGATCTTATCTGAGAGTTTGACTCCGGTCATGCTGCGTTCCATTGCTCGTTGACATCTTGCGAGTTTCTCTCTATTTTGATCAGTGAGGGACCAGGTCTCACACCCATAAGTTAGACAGGGTAGAATGCAGCTATTGAATGTTTTTCTTTTTATGTTCATGCTTAGTTCTTTGCTTTTCATAATTTCTTTGAGCGACCAATATTTTCGCCAGCCGCTGGCTATTCTTTTATTTACCTCCTTAGACATCATGTCTTAGATAGAAATTATTTGTCCTAGATAGACATATTCATGTACATAGTCGAGTCTAAAGCTGTCGATTGCTATGTCGATTTCACAGGAGTTTGTCATCATTTTCGTTTTCATCATGTAGTATTACTTAAAACAAATTAGTCTGAACTTAGTATTTACTTTGATTTTCAAAATACCCAATTGCCTTGATATTTTCCTATGTTTATTCTTGTTTTGTTCGTGTCGGTGAACGGTTTACGCGAGAGTTAGCCAAATATTACATAATTTAGCATTGTATTTTTTGATAGTGAAATTAAAAACCAATATTTTTTAATAGCAGTGATGAGTAACTTTCATGTATTTTTAGCCTAGTAAACATGATTATCAGTATCAGAAGAAGGTGCAATTCTAGTAAAATCTGTACAGTCAACTTCATAAATATACAATGCGTCCCAAGACCGTCCGTTTTTTTAGGATTAGTATTACGGTAAACAAAGAAGCAGCGTCGTCAACCTTTTCTGCTTGGGACAAATATTAGATGCTACCCGGAAATTCATCCTTGCTGCAAACACACACCAACTTGTAATAAATGTTCACCACTATATGTTTCTCATTTGTTTTTAATCTACTGTGTTTCTGTATTTACATTTATATATTTAAATACATTTAAGCATTTTCAATTAATTACTAAAAAATACATTGATACTACTAGTGTAGGTAAATACAATACTAAAACTAATATTAAATTAAAATAACTATATCTAAGCCCTAAACTTACAAAAAATATATTAATTACTTGCTTCGTCTGGGAATCGAACCGACTTAAATGTGAACTAAATCATCCAGTATTTTTATGATGCCAAGAATGGACAAAAACTTATATTTCTTCTTAAGTAACATACTACCTTAAAATGTAGGAATAACGTAAAATGTATCATTTTAATCAGATAAATAAAATACTTGACACTGTCGAAGTCAATTGAGTTTTTTTTGTAAATTATATATATATATATATATATATTTATTTAATTAAATACTTTTAATTAAATACTAAAATGCGATCCTTCTTATTTTATGCAAACCATCAATATTTTAACAAGTTCGCTGCGTGTTGATTTTCCTATCATATGCTTTAAAGAGATGAGATAAGAAATATCTCCGCGGCGGAGCAACAAAACTTAATTTTCCAATAATATCCTCGTGCTCATACATAATAGAGAGAGAAGCAGAGTTTCTGAATGAATTTTCTACTCGGATTAGTACAAATGATTAATTTTACGTTATTCTTTTCTTTTAAGATACTATGTTACTAAAGAAGAACAATCTTTTTTTCCATAATTTCGATTGGCATAAAAAACACAGGTTTAAAAAAATTGAAGCAAGATGCTTTTATTAGAAAATCTTTGAATGCAGTATTAGATTTTTTTAAACATAAATTCTTATTTCAGCATAATATCCTATATACGATATTTAAGGTACTTTCTCTTCATTTCGCATAGTCTTGGGACGCCCTGTATACGTTGTGAAGTGACAAAAATATCTGTACGCGCTTGTCATAAAAGTCATGTAGCCTAGTTGGTAGTGACCCTGCTTACGAAGCCAGAGGTCCCGGGTTCGAATCCCGGTAAGGGCATTTATTTGTGTGATGATCATTAATATTTGTTGCTGAGTCATGGATGTTTTCTTTGTATCGATTTGTGTAAGATGGTCCCCAAATATTTATTTATTTATTTTATTTCAGCATATTTTGTCACTGAGTGCGTATAGGTATATTAAATGGTGACTAACTACATACCTATACATAATTAATTATCAGCTCGTCATTGAAGTCAAACTTTGAATTTTCCTCTTATGTTATCAATCTTTTACTATGTATATATGGAGTGTGTCATAATGTTTCTAGGGTATACGAACGGCACGGCTATCACAAGACGGCGCGCGAGCTCTCTCGATTTTATCTCGCACTATACCTCTCTTTCTAAGTTTTCTAATAAGAAAGACGGATAGTGCGGGTAAAATCGAGAGAGCTCGCGCGCCGTCTTCTGGCAGCCGTGCTGCACAACTGCCCTTTAATGCGAGACGGTACCTAGTATGTACCAGACATTCGGTACCTCACAGCGCTTTTATATTTTTCTATTCTATTCATCTAGGAAAGGTACCAGACCATTTAACATTTTTTATTCAACTTTCTTTGGTTTTATTCGGCTTAACTCGTCCCTTTAAAACGAATTCCACTTATCGGAGTAATAATGATATTTTAATTAACTGGACACAGATGAACTTAAGGCAAATATGTCTACAACTTGATTGAAGTTTGCTTTTTAATGCTTTTTCTTTTAATTCGATCTAAACCCTCCCTTCTTAATCCAAACAAGTCCTTACTGACACTTCACGTATACTGAGTATAGTAGTATAAGAATTCCAAGGCATGCCTTGAAGACATACTTCAGACAAGATTGATTTGGGATTTTCTAACTCTTAAGAATTTATAGGCATTTGTTGAAGAAATACTTTAGTCAAATTTTATTTGGCATTTCCTAACTCGGTTTTCGATAAGAGAGATTTCTTTTTCCTAAGTCAATCTGAAGTCCTCTTCTTAATTCAAATCAGTTCTTACTGACACTTCACGTAAACTTAGTATAGTTAAATCAGAATTCCATACCTGTGAATTCTCTCTTGAAGACATTCTTCAGTCAAAATTGATTTGGTACTTCTTAACTCGGTTGTCGATAAGATATGTTTTTTTATTCCCTTAAGTCAATCTGAAGTCTCGCTTCTTAATTCAAATAAGTTCTTACTGACACTTAACGTAAACTTAGTATAGTAACATAAGAATTTGTAGCCACTTGTTGAAGAAATACTTTAGTCAATGTTTATTTGGCATTTCCTAACTCAGTTTTCGATAAGAGAGAAATTATTTTTTCCTAAGTCAATCTAAACTCCCTCTTCTTAATTCAAATAAGTTCTCATCGACACTTCAAATAAACCAAGTATAGTAAAATCAGACTTTATAGGCGTTTGTTTAAGTCATACTTTACTCAAATTTGATTTGGCATTTCTTAACTCTGTTTTAGAAACGCATACTTGTCTAAAGTAGAATTATTATGATACCAATTAGACTTAAAGTAAAAGTAGGCTTAAAATATCTTTTCTGTCCTAGTCAAAACTAAGTAAAGGCGGATTACAGAACTTTTAGATTTAGCCTTATTCGCGATTGCTACTTGGGAAGGTTGGAAGGTGAAGAATAAACCTGGTGAAGGAAAGAAAACAGCGCAGGAATCTTCTCCCTAACCTCACCCAGTAATACGTCCCTCTCCACTGTGTTAAAGGCGTTTTTTAGGTCTAGTTTTATAATGATGCTGCCGGCATTCTCCGGTTTTAATGCAAAAGCACGTACAGCATGTATCGCCGCTTCGCACCCCAATTGCGTTCCAAAACCCACCTGATGCGGCTGCAGATAAGAGGCCATCTTCCCTCTCACTGCACGACACCCAAGCTTGGCCACGAGTCGACGGAAAGTGCTCCCCACGGCTATCGGTCTTAATCCCCCTTCTTTCTTATTTAGCGCACAGAGAGTAGCCCCATACCAATAGGGGCACACCTAAGGGTTCAGTTTTCCACTAAGCAAAAAATTGCACAGGTTGGTCAGCGCTTCCATCAAGCGCACTCCACTGTCCCCAGCTGTGCCTGATGTCAGCTCCTTTAAGTGGGCCGGACGGATTCCATCCGACCCCCGCTGCTGATCCACTGTGGAAAGAACTAACTGCCAGAGCTACATCATCCACTTTGACTCACTGGCAGTCAAGGTCTAGCTCTGTTGGGAAACTGAGAGGACGGGACGGACTCGGATGCTTAGACTGCAACGCTGCGGGCTGCAACATATACATATATATACAAATTAATATATTTACACAATATACAAACAGCCTATTAAATCACCTATCATATAATCAGCCTATATATATCCTATTAAATCACAAGCCGTTGGAGAGCCGCAACTTTTTCAACTTTTCTTATTTATCTGACAGCAATATGAAAGTCTTTCTTTACTTCCGTTGCCAAGTCAATGGAAACCGAAGTGTAAACATGAAATGTCGAAACTAGTTTAATTTCCCCAACTCGTTAGGTTTGCTTTTATAAAATAACCGTTAGCAAGCTTCGTTTCGTGCCCCAGTGCACAGCTGAACTTTCGGATTTGTTCCCGTGCTCCGTATAACATTCTTCAACGTTATGTCAACATATATAGCATATATGCTATTAAGGCTTGACCAAACATAGGGCGCGACGCAGCGCCGCGGTCGCGCGGCGCGACCACGGCGGCATTAAATACATGCTAACAGGTTACCGACGTCAAACAATCTGCGTCCCGCCGGCATCGCGCCCCGCTTCTGTCGCGCCCCATCAAGGAATGAGCTACCCTCTGCGCGCGCATTCTGTATCCGGGCGCGAGTCACGCCCGCATCGCGCCGCGTTCGCGCGCGCGATGAGATCGTGTTGAGAGCGCGAGGCCGGCGCGATCCACGCGCGCCCTGTTTGAACAGTCATCGCTCCGCGCGCCGCGTGATGCCGTCGACGCCGACTCGCGCCCTGTGTCTGGCCAAGCCTTTATATTCGACGACCTTTGTAGCCCAGTTGGTAGTGACCCTGCCTACGAAGCCGGAGGTCCCGGGTTCAACTCCCGGGCATTTATTGAAAGGGCATTTATTTGTGTGATGAGCATGATTATTTGTTCCTGAGTGATGTTTTCTGTGTATTTAAGTATTTATTTATCTATTTAAGTATGTAAATCGTCGTCTAGTACCCATAGATAGTACAAGCTTTGTTTAGTTTAGGACTAGATCAAATATATTTATTTTATTTGAGTGAGCCATGGATGTTTTCTATGTATTTAAGTATTTATTTATCTATATAAGTATGTTTATCGTCGTCTAGTACCCATAGTACAAGCTTTGCTTATTTTGGGACTAGATCGATTTGTGTCAGATAGTCCCCAAATATTTATTTATTTTATAATGCGTCCCCAATTTGTGACATAAGTAATTGTTACTAAGTATGGCAGAAGAATGAATAGGTCCACCTCTTTTCGACACTCCAATGTCTCATTTTGACTTTCTTTTAAATTTTTTTCTTAACCAGAATTGCTTGACACTTATCTTCTTGTTTATCTAGGATATCACTTTCTACTGAGCGTCACAGAGACTTGAACTATTTTCACTTCAGCTTATTTAGTGCGATAAATGATTGTAAGACAACCATGAAGTAACTAAAATATTCAATGAACGGGTACTTCAAATTTTCTGTAATAGTTAGAAAATATGTAGTTCAAATTTCGGCCACATATTCTAGTAAAATCCTCGTCTTGTTTTAAATTCTATTAGTTCTGTTACGTTTATGAATGCAAGATTTTGGAGGAAATATATCGTATCTGTAATGTCGAAAAAATCGATTTGAGACCTCGTACGTCCTTTTCAAGCGCTCTCCTTTATTCCGCAATGTTGAACTTTATCATAAAGGGGAGACCGTTGTTTTTCTCATTCAGTCATTGGTTGAGATACGAGCTCGAGTAAGATAACAATCGCTGCTCGGACCCGCAATGTGCCACTCGACTCAAGAACTTTTGCTTGAGAGCAGCAACCCTATTGGAACAAATTCACCGTGACTTCTTATTCTCGTAACTGAAAATGCACTCTACTGTGTCCTTAAGGAATACTTGTAACGTCGTATAATCTTTGCAGAATTTAAACGAATAAAATGATGAAATAGTGCATTGTCCGGTTTCGGTTTCGAATGTTACCCGTTCCACAGACATTTATTACTTTACACTATCCATATACGTTGTCTATTCACATGTTCCGGGTTAGATTCTCGACCGTATATTGGTCGAAATTTTATAGAAAATATTAGTATGCAATTTTTTTTCATTGACCACATTACAAATAAGGACCCAATATAGGGGAAGATTCAATATTATATTAAGGATATAGATGCTACTTGTAGTACTCCTGATGTCTACCTAATACCATACCCAATCTAAATGGGCCTGCAAGGGGCGTTCAGAAACTATAAAAAGAAAAAGCGGCTTTACAGACAGACGAGCGAATATGTCTGTGACGGTTCCTTTTACCGTCTGGACTACGGAGCCCTAAAAATGCGCAAATTGGCGTCGTGATTACCTCATTTAGATAAATTGCCTCTCCTTTGGCATTATCAAACTGATCCTCATAACTCTTTGTTAACCTATAAATAGCTACCGACATATATAAGTTTTGACAAACTATACTTCAAATATGAAATACCAACGCAGTCGCGTTCCTAATATATATTCGAAGTAAAACTACTCAATTTAACATACAAGTTTATATCAAATATGCATGCAGACATTGTAGGTACACGAAAAATATACAGTTAAATTATTAATTACGAACAATAATGTAACATCCCGAACGGAGTGAATTTGTACAGTCGTAAATGAAATACAGAGGAGTATTTCATTTACGGATGTTATAAAGTTTCAGAATAGAGCGCGGTCCCAGATGGGTCTTTTCGTCAATGACTAAACTTTCACTGGTCGGGCAGCCTCAAGTGCCGGAAGAGTTTTAAACAGAATAACTCAAATAAGGATGTAATACTAATAATAAATAATATTATTACAGTTTTGTAGCGGTTTTCTTTGCTCTTTACCACTGTACTTTCATAATGAATGCTAGTTTCAGTTGGTCTGGTTTTGGCGGGTGGTTCAATTTAACTCTCTGGTCAAGTCGAATAAAAAAAATGTTACAACGTTACTACTTAATTATATAGTTTTAGGTATTATTCTCTAGATTTAAATTCAGAAGCGTACATAGGTATACGTATTCACGAATGTCGTACATTGTTTGTCTATATAGCAATAAGTCATTGGCTATAGTTTCATAGAGGTTCATGGTGCAGTCAGTGAAAAAGTTAGCAAAGAATTGTGTGCAGCTATCTCATTCTATTTTATATAACATTAGATTTTTATCGGACAAAATTCGTCAATGTTTCTTCGCTTATCTAACATATCAAATTTCGATAATTTAGTGCTTTTCAATCGTAACCATAATAATGTTTCTGCGTTTCAGAATGTTTTCCTTGAAATCGTATGAAGATTAGATAACGCACGTTTTTCATATATTGTGTGGAGTGGGGTATAACTGTTTTACTTGTTGTTCAGGTATTGGACAATGGGCGTGGCAAAAGTCCTATTTATCTCTCTAATTCTCAAAATTCATGTTACGAGTGATTATCAAAAATGTTTCTTCCTTAATGACGACTTTATCCGTCAATACATTATTATATATTATATTTGAAAGTAAAATAATCTCGTCCCCAAGTGTTCACGTACCTACGTGAAATTGCCATTCACCATGTTATTACCTTAAAACCCGTATAGTTCGAAGAATGATTTCACGTATGGGCGCGCTTTCACAAAAGGGTGATCAGTAATAACCTTTACAAAAAATTCAATATCCATTTTATCGACAGTCGGGAAAACCATCTTTTCCTTTACACTTATATTTATATTATAAGCTTTAGTAATTCTCTATGGCGGCTTGTGACATTCACAACAATTACCCACAACTTGCCTCAAAGTAATCAGTATAAGGGCTCGGCCGCATGTCCACAGCACGGCGTCGTCACCGTTAACACATTCACCACAGAATAAATATCACTGTCAAGAATCGCCAGTGTCAACGGGGTCGCCAGTCTTTGTGACGCGGGCCACAGCACTTGGCTATGTACCCTAGAAAAGGCCACAGGTATTTCTTTAAGTGGAGTAATTGAAAGGATGGAGAGTGACATCTGATGGTTTTTTTCCTGAAATCATCCCCCAAGGGGGTGAAATGGGGGGGGGGGGGGGGGGTAAAAGTTTGTATGGAGCTGCGATATAAACGAGTTCCACGCGGACGGAGTCGCGGGCAGAAGCTAGTACATACATAAAAGCACACAGTCATGTTAAAATTCGGAATAGGTATACTCTATAATCCTGCTTATGTGTTAGTTAGCAGAATAGTTGTAGTTTGTAGATATATATAAATGTGAAATAGCTCTAGGAATCTAAACTATACATTGTATCCTCCTGTTACCTAAGGAAGAGCCGTGCCTCCCAACACACAGGCATTTATTTACTTACAGGGTTACAGGGCGTCTCCATCTCTCAGATCATTTAAGCGTATTTAATGTTTTTTTTTTGTTTCCCCTGGCGGCGCTGTAAACTTACTTGGATCGCTACAGGCGAGTCAGCATGCGAACCTAGTGAATACCATCCCTGAATCAGTGAGGCGCTCGCACATTACCCACTTCGCAAATCGTGACGTAAGCGCAGATAATCGTCCTTGTTCTAGCGAAACTTCGATTCCCGATAATGCTGTACGATTGGCTGAAAAAAGAAATGGCAATATTACTTATAGAGAAATTATGTAGGGCGTATGGTACTCACATTTTGAATGTCGTTTAATATAATATCCTTGGCCTAGTTTAGTAAAAAAATTATGAAACAAGAACACACATTGGCCTAGTCCTAAACTAAGCAGATCTTGTACAGTCACCAGCAATAAGATCTGCCTGCCTGCTCTGATAAATATCTGACACGACTCTATGTCGAATGCCATAAGGACGTGTCAGATATTTTTGCCGGCTTTGTTTCGGCAGATATTGATGCCGGTGACTGTACAGTCAGCGTCATATAGTTAGTAGCAGCCAGAGTAGGCAAATATTTCGTAACACACCCTTATTCTTACAGTAATAAAGAGACGTGTACTCGTATCTACCGAAATATTTGGCTACTTTGGCTGCTAATAACTATATGACGCTGACTGTGCTATGGGTGCTATTAGACGATGATACACATACTTACATAAGTAGATAAATATATACTTAAGTACAAATAAAACATTCGAAACTCAGGAACAATTCGCGCTTATCAGCTCATCACACAAACAAATTCCCTTACAGGGATTCGAATCCAGGACTTCTTGCTTCGTAGCACTTCGTAGGCAGGGTCAATACCAACTACGCTAAAGCGGTGTCGAAGTTCATTATTTATTACCTTGACATTACTTATATAAACTGAATGTATTATTTTTTAGTGTACCTATTGCCTATTTCTTTGACGATGCATATACGCGATGCTGAACCATTTCACCATTTTATTGGATAGGCGTTTATTTTTAACCGACTTCAAAAAAAGAAGGAGTGTCCCAATTCGGCTGCATTATTTATTTTTATTTTTAATCGTTTTTATCATTTTTTTTCACAATTCAAATGCATGTATGTACCTTTTGGTTTCAGATATTGTAATAATTTAAGTTGCATATTTTATAGAACCTGAATGTATTTACATATTAAAAATGTCGTAGTTGATGACGATGCAAAAGCGAACTTGAATGATAGGGTCTTAAACAAACATAGAATTTTATTTAAAAACCGCATAGTTTAGGATTATAATAAATATTACGGTACAATCTTACACAAATCGACCTAGTTCCAAACTAAGCAAAGCTTGTACTATGGGTACTAGACGACGATGAACATACTCATATAGATAAATACATACTTAAATACATAGAAAACATCCATGACTCAGAAACAAATATTCAAGCTCATCACACAAATAAATGCCCTTACCGGGATTCGAACACCTCTCGAAGGACCTCTTGCTTCGTAGGCAGGGTCACTACCCACTGGGCTGAAGCGGTCTGGGATTTATATTGACAATACTTACCAAAAAAATGTGCGCATAGTTTTTCGAGTGCTGCAAAGTTACTACAGGTCTTTCGACGCTGCGAACTCGGATATACGGTAGGTACGTACTAACAACATATCAATAAAGCACAACTAGAGTTGCTTGCGATTTTAGCGATTAATCTGGTCAAGTATGACTGGCCCATGAATCCTACGTAAATAAATGAATTATTTCTTGTTTTCTTTACGCTATTGCGAAAGCGCGTTTTTGGCGTATTGAAATTATACATTGACTCGCCTTGGTTCATGCGGTTCCTCTTTTATTCAAGCAAATGCTCACGGTTGTGTGAGGGCGGTGGACTGGATTTATTGTAAAATAAAGTTCCTAGACTACGGTATGAAGATACAGATGTGCAAAGCGAAGATGTGCAACATCCTCTTATGTAACACGAAATTGCAAAAACCGCGTGGCAAAGTTTGTTGTTAACGGTGTTTTTTAGCGGGTCCGCTGGATCTATTAAAACGCGATAAGAGGATTAGCGCGATGCAAATGTACGTTCCGTGTCGGCCAACAACGATGGGCGAACTTAAAACGCCTGCCATGCCGAGCCGAGTTGTTGCAAACATTTCACTGGTTTCGATTGAGTTAACCGAGCTCGCAGTCCCAAGTGTAACAAGCTCAATCTTAACGGATACGGGAGACTTTTGTTTTTGATGTTTTAAGTCAATTCAGTTGCAGAGAGTTGTATGTACATATATTGTTTTTGGTTTACGATACATACACATCAGACTAATATTATATCAGCATGTAAATCCTACTTATTATTTACACATTATGCCTACTCTTTTGTTTAAGTATATACGAGTATAGTTATTTTGTGACTTTCAGTTATACTTTACAACAGTAGTTGCGCTTTTTTCCACTACTTACCCAAAGGTTGTGAGAAAGAGATCGCTTCTTAGCGTGAAAACATACTGGTATTTGTTGGAAAGTGTGTGTATGCCTTAAGTGACTATAGTCTACATAATCTATGATTGTATAAAATCTGTGACTCTAGACAAAGTTTGTCTCTGCTTTCTCTTCCTTTCCGTACGCCGACCGATCACCATGTGAGTTCTGTATCTCCATATTAAATCAATGAATATAACATGTGAACTAAAGTGAATTTGTTTACTTTCTTTTGCCTACGGGCGCTCTCTGCTGTGACCCAGATTATTACTGTCCTAGGATATGACACTGCACAAATCTGAGAAGTGGAAGTCAACTTCTAAGAGGTTATGGACCCTGAATACCTCATATCTTAGATTAACAGTAATCAAGAACTGTTCATGCAGTAATTAATTTTTTTGGTGTCACAGCGAGTGCTAAAGCGCGAGGCAATTAACTTCAATTTTTACAAATCACGTTTTCACTACAATGGATTCCGCGCCGCCGTCTAACCTCAACCCACACATGGCTTCCGTCGAAAAGCTAATTGGTGCATCGAATTACCATACTTGGAAGTTTAGTACAAATAATATTTTAATACTGGAAGGACTTTGGGATGCCGTTGAGGGACGTGACGTGGAAGACGGTAAACAGAAAAGGGCGCTGGCACGCATCTGTCTTTTAATATCAAGAGAATTATATCAGTGTGTTAGGAATTGTTTAACTCCTGCTGAAGCTTGGAAGAATCTTTCTGAAATCTTTGAAGATAAGGGTCTTTATCGCCGAGTACTCCTTCTTCGTAAACTACATAAGGTACAGTTTTCTGAACATACTACGATGAGCAAATACATAGAAACTATCACGACATTAGTACAGCAACTTCAAGACATCGGGCGGACCATCGAGGACGCAGAAGTAGCCGAAATTTTGTTGAGTGGATTGCCATTGGAGTATGACACCGTTGTTTCAAATTTATCAACAGCGACTGCAACTGACCAATTGTCAAGTGAGTTAATAAAGGCGAGACTTCTTCAGGAATTCAGTAGAAAATCTTCGACAGAAACTACAACTGCATATATTAGTAAGAATAAGAATGTCAGTTTTTGTGACTTTTGTAAGAAGCGAGGTCACACCAAACAAAGATGTTTCAAGCTTAAGCGAATGAAGAATCCGAAGCATGGCGGAGCCGGAGCTGACCGGACCAACATTGCCGCAGCGTTCTTGGCTGCCAAGTCATCGGAAAACTTTTACCTAGACAGCGGAGCATCGAACCATATGGTTTTAGACAAGACTTATCTAACTGATATAGTACCCAGCCAATCTTCTGTCATAGTTGCAAATAACAACACAATCAGTTGTGAGGCAATAGGGAAAATTAAACTCTCATTGAAAGACAAGGTGAGTCCATTGACTTTGTAATGTCATGTATGTGCCAAAACTCTCATGTAACTTCATTTCAATATCAAAGTTGGTCGAGTCTGGCTACATAATTCGGTTTGACAACAAAGGTTGTTTTATTTATGAGAGCAAAGCCACCGATTTTGACAAGCCTATTGCATGTGCTACATGTTGTAATGGTCTGTACAAGTTAAATGTCCATGTGTGTGTTACTAACAAGACCTCACCTGTGGAACACTCTTTGTTCCTGGAAGGTAGCCAGGAATCACCGAGGGCCACACTATCAGCCGATATCTCAGCGGAACTATGGCACAGACGTTTAGGTCACCTGAATATTGAAGGTATGAAACGTTTGCGGGATGGTGCATGTGGTGTGATGTTTCAGGATGGAGACATCAAGGGCTGCGCTGCATGTCTTGAGGGGAAGATGTCGGCCGCATCCTACCCAAAAGGACAAGCGAAGCGTGCTACTAAGACATTGCAGCTCATCCATAGCGACGTCCTTGGACCTGTGCAGGAGCCTAGCTGGGGAGGCAAGAGGTTCCTTGTCTGCTTCACTGATGACTTCTCGAGAAAAACATATGGATATCTCATGAAGGAAAAGTCAGAGGTAATGTCACATTTTATTACATTCAAAGCACTAGTAGAAAAGCAAATTGGGCGGTCAATTTTAGTTCTTAGGAGCGACGGAGGAGGCGAGTTTGTTAATAGAAGATTCTCTGCTTATTTAAAACAGGAGGGCATTATACATCAAACTACTGTGCCCTACTGTCCAAGCCAGAACGGCGTAAGTGAGCGCAATTTCCGTACGATTATGGACAAAGTTAGATGTATGCTTAGCGAGTCAGGTCTTAGCATCCGTTTTTGGGGTGAGGCAGCGATGACTGCAATATATTTAAAAAATAGGTCCCCTACAGCTGCTTTATCAGGACGTTCACCTGAGGAGGTTTGGACTGGATCCAAAGTTGATCTTGGTCACCTCCGGGTCTTTGGCTGCACTGCATACTGTCTGATTCCATCACAGAAACGCCGTAAGTTAGACGCCAAAGGCAAATTGGCGATCTTTCTTGGCTACAGTGAGACTATGAAGGGCTATCGTTTATGCGAGCCGTCTAGTCCGAGTACTGTGATACTGTCTCGTAGCGTGGCGTTCATCGAGAATCGTTTTTATTACAAAAGTGTATCTAATGCTGTCTATGATACTGATAACTATTATTTATTTGACAGTTTAATGAATAGTAATTCTATTCAAGAAATTGAGTCACAAGAAAATCATAATAAAATTTCTGAAGGTAATATTGAAGCTAACAATGTTTTGCCTGAAATTTCAGTTGAACCTGATGGAGATGACGAGGAGTACCAGTCCGTAAGCGAGCCCAACTCCGACGTCTCTGCTGATGATGGGCGCGAGCAGCGACCCGTGTCATCGGGGCAGGCGTCACTTGGAGGGGAAGCAGTACTGCGCAGACCTGTCTCCAGCGACTATCGTGCTGACGATGAGCGCGTGCAGCGCCTTACATCGTCTGGGCCGGTGTCATCTGGAGGGGAAGCGGTACCAAGCAACGAAGTGACACCAGGTGCATCCGATCGTTCTGTCCGTGTCAGGCGACCCCCACAAAGGTATGGAGATTATGATTTTTCAATGTTGACTCAGCCTACCTCATTCGATGAGCTGCAGTCGTATGACGAAGCCATTGTGTCACCATATCGTGAAGATTGGATTGATGCAATGCAATCTGAATACAATTCGTTGGTTTCGAATAAGGTATGGAAATTGGTCGATCGACCTAATAACAAAAACATAATCAAATGTAAGTGGGTATATAAGTTAAAGCATGACGTGGATGGGAAATTCGATAGACATAAAGCACGACTCGTTGCCAGAGGCTTTAGTCAACAACCGGGCGTTGATTACAATGAGACGTATGCTCCTGTCATACGCCATTCGTCTATGAGAATTTTATTTTCCCTTGCCAATGAGATGGACTTGGACATAGATCATCTCGATGTTGCCACAGCATTCTTGAATGGAAACCTTAATGAAGTTATATACATGGAACAACCTGAAGGTTTTTGTAATGGAAATAAAAATAAAGTGTGTTTATTGCAGAAAAGTATATACGGTTTTAAGCAGGCTAGCAAAATGTGGAATGAAAAAGTTAACCAAGTGCTATTAAGTAACAGTTTTAAACAGTCTATATGTGAGCCATGTATATATACTAAAAAGTCGGGTAATGACTTTGTCATTATAGCTCTTTATGTTGATGACTTCTACGTATTTTACACTAAAAATAGCTCAATTAAAGTTGAATTGCTAAATATTCTAGAGAAAGAATTTAATGTGAAAAATTTGGGTCCATTGAAGAATTGCTTAGGCATAAGAATCAGTAGAGATAAGTCAAAAGGTACCTTGTGTCTGGACCAGACAGAATATATTAAGAAACTGCTAATACGGTTTAATATGCAAAATTGCAAACCTGTTGCAACGCCTATGGCTTTAAATTGTAAATTGTTTGTACCTAAAAATGATGGTGCTCATACACATAATGAGACTTATGACTATAGGCAACTAGTAGGTAGTCTAAATTATCTCTCAGTGTGTACAAGACCTGACATCAGTTTTGCTTGTAGTCAGCTAAGCCAGTTTAATAATAGCTTTGACAGGTCCCATTGGATAGCAGCAAAACGTGTACTTAGGTATTTGGCTGGTACATTTAATTACTGTTTATATTATATAAAAAGCGTTAATTGTAATATACAGGCTTATACCGATGCAGACTATGGTAATGACCTTATTGACAGAAAATCGTATACTGGTTTTGTCATAAAGCTAGGAAATAACACCATTAACTGGGAATCACGTAAACAACGGTGTATAGCACAGTCTACAACGGAGGCCGAATTTCTAGCTATAGGAGACGTCTGCAAAGATATTTATTTTGTTAAAAACTTACTTACCGAGATATTAAATAAGCAAATAGCTTGTACAGTATATAATGACAACCAGAGTGCACAAAGACTTTTAGAATGCAAAGAATTTTGTCATAAACGTACGAAAGACATTGATATTAGATATCATTTTGTGAAAGATTTAATCAAAAAAGACTGTATTTCGGTAAAGTACCTTTCTACTGACAAGATGATAGCTGATGTTTTGACCAAGCCATTATGTGTGCAGAAACATTGTAGCTTCATCAATGACATGAATATAATTATAAGAAACGATGCCTAGATATTGAAAATATTGTTACTCAATTTCACTATCAATTATTTCATATTTGTGATAAGTGTGATAACATTATTGACGTTTCGATAACAGAATTAATTACTGGTCAATATTTGTGTAATTTGAATTTGACATAATATTTCATAATGAATAATTATTGTGCATACAATATCTCTATGTTGTAGAGATCAATATTTATTTCATATTTAACTTAAATATCATTTGATATTGTAAAATATTATGTTAATAATGATAATTATTTTGTTGACATTTCTCTTTTTATAGAGACTGAACTCTACATATATGATGTAATAATGATAATTATTTTTTTGACATCTCTCTTTTTATGTAGAGACTTTGATAGAGACTCAACTCATATGTGATGTAAATTTGACTTGCATTTTATTAACATTGTGTCAATTTAGCTCTATCGCTTTAACACTATAAGCCATAAGGGGAAGTGTTGGAAAGTGTGTGTATGCCTTAAGTGACTATAGTCTACATAATCTATGATTGTATAAAATCTGTGACTCTAGACAAAGTTTGTCTCTGCTTTCTCTTCCGTTCCGTACGCCGACCGATCACCATGTGAGTTCTGTATCTCCATATTAAATAAATGAATATAACATGTGAACTAAAGTGAATTTGTTTACTTTCTTTTGCCTACGGGCGCTCTCTGCTGTGACCCAGATTATTACTGTCCTAGGATATGACACTGCACAAATCTGAGAAGTGGAAGTCAACTTCTAAGAGTATTACACATATGGTACATATTGGAATGTATACATTTATATTTAAAAAACCGCATAGATTAGGACTTACATTACGTAACAATACCAAATAAGTGCGAAAATGTCGTGGTTTTCGAGTGCTTTAAAGTTAGCACAGGTCTTTCGAAGCGGCAAACTTGGACATATATACCTACGGTAGGTACTGGTAGTGGTCCTAACAACATATACAAAAATCACAACTAGCCGTTAGCTTGCCATTTTAATATTCTATATTACTGGCTGGTGTTTAATTTAAGATTCCATATTGTTTTGTATAAGGGTTTTGAAAGAAAACTAAGAAAAGCGATTACGCTGGCACGGTCACGTGCTCAGGCGGCCTACCTATAAGTGACATTCGGTCTGCTGACGACGAAACATGACTGTGAAGACCCCGCCACTTAAGGGGATGCCTTGATTCGAATCGACCACGCCCCCTAGATAGAGACACGCGTATGCCTTCCGCGCACAAGAAAAAGAGATGCAACACTCTTCGGGAATAGTTTTTACGACAAATTTCGATAAATACCTAACTTAGTTAAGTTTTATTTATATTTAATTAAAGCATTGCATACGGCTTAAAAGCGACGTAGAAGCTCTGCCGTCTACACGGTTTAAAACGGCCCCAAACTTCAGTGTGTTTGAAACGCTTGTGCGGGGCAAACGTGCGCGGAACACCTACTGAGACATGCCATGGCACCTTCCTTGTCGAAATTTTCAAAGGGTTGGACTTTGTTTTGCACTTTTGTGTGCAATTGATTTAAAAAAAAAAGATTTTTTTTTTGGCTAGGGTTCTTATAATCCTCACTGGTTTAGTCCCACAGACACGGAAGGTCTCTATGGAGTTCAATTACTTCGGTAACCACCTCTCGTTTGTTCACCGACGCCGATTTGAACCTAAACCTGCGCGGCACGTCTACGCTCGGTGCGTGCGGCGTGCGACTGTCGTTCGCTTGTTTAAAACCAGCGGCCACATGGTTTTAAATCACAGTTTCTGCCAAATGGTTTGCTGAGCGCGCCTGCCTGCCAAGGTCATGCGAGATTTGGTTTGAAACCACTGGCTACATGGTTTCAAACGGCTGTTTTTCTACCAAGGTCACGTGGCAGAAACCGCGGTTTTAAACCGTGTAGCACATGCTTAAGTGAGATTCAAAATAAGAGAAAATACTATAAGTAGTATTAACTTGATTGTGTCGTAAAATAATGTAATGTTTGAGTATGCAAGTAAAAAAAAGACCAACTTTAGATTTTTTTTCTATCGAGTAAATAGGCAATCATGTAACGATGAAATCAGAAAAACAATTTAGCCAAGAACTTATGGAAGATCTTATTGATCTTATCTGAAAATCATATTGTTAAGAAATTGAAAATCAGACCTTATTGCTATCTCTCAGAACGGCGTTTCAAAGCACGCGATAATTTCCAAATCCAATGCACCACCTTAATTGGCTGCCTGCGGTCCAGAAGGATCTAAAAAACGCTGAAACTTAAAACCCGGATAAGACTTAGTCATACCGTTAGTTACCGACAGATTGATAATACATCATACATGCACTTAAATCTAATTTACATTCGAGGTTGATGCTTAACTAATTAGAGGTAACCACAACTTAATCCAACTATTTCCGACCTATAACATCGTGCAGTTAATTAAAGTTTTATATGGGTTTTTGCTTTATATATCGAGAAAATTAAAAGGATTTTAAATATAAAAATATTAAAACGAATATTATTATGCAGTATTACGTAAAATATGCCAAGATTTTTCGTTTGAAATTATTTACATTATAATGATGTAACGTACCTAATACTTTTTTTTTATGTGATAGGAGGCAAACGAGCAGACGGATTAGCTGATGGTTAGCGATTACCGCCGCCCATGGACACCTGCCACACCAGAGGTGTTGTGAGTGCGTTGCCGGCCTTTAAGATGGGAGTACGCTTTTACTAGTACCAGTTTAGTACTTTGTAATAAGTACTAAATATTTAACCATCGGAATTTTTATTAATGAACTGAAGTTAAATCGATTAGTTCAACTCATCATGAGAAGTAACAGACGGTTGTTAACTGCGAAGTCACGTATGTCACGCCAAAGGGGTGTTTGGGATGCGGTAAACTTTTGACAAGTTTGGGACACGCCATTGTTGGGACGAAAGCTTATTATGCTAGACCTTTTTCATAAATGGAATATGGGATATCATGCGCATGCTAACGGAAAATTAAACGGCCACTCCAAAGTCCCGATTTACCCAAAATCTGTTTGGTGAGAAAACTCCATAACTGAAATGATTACAATTAGATAAGTAGAGGTTCATATTGTTTAATCAATATAGAATCCGGGTAAATATGGAATTATATTAAATATGGAGTTATATTAATAACTCACATAAATATGTCATTTTAATTGGTGTCGCGTGGAATATTTTACCGATTTTGGATATACGAATCTAGGTGTGCCGAAATTGTCTTATATGTATTATAGTAGTAACAACAATTGTATTACAAAAATATTATAAGTATGTACTTAATAAAAAATGCTTGTGACAAACGGACGAACAGACTTAAACGTAGGTAATTAATTTATGAACGCAAGTTCCGCTGTTTATCAAATTTTAAACTTTCTATAAAAAAATGATTAAAATGTATTTTAAACATAATATTACTACCTATTAGTGTAATTTTAGTGTTAGTCATATTTCAAGTACTTAATGGAGTTAACTTCAAAGCAAAATCCGTTGCTATTTGTCGTCTATCCACTCAGTATCCTGTGGCAACCACAGTTGCCAATTTCGAGCTAAGTATGAACTTCTTTGATAAAGAAAAAAAACCGGCCAAGAGCGTGTCGGGCCACGCTCAGTGTAGGGTTCCGTAGTTTTCCGTCCGTCACAGTAAGTGGCCCCACTTAAGCGTTTAACTAGCAATACTTAGCGACGATACAAGCAATACTAAGCGAACAATTTTATTATTAGACAACGAACGACCAAAGACGACTAAGACAATTCGAGCACGACAAATTTTCGACCTAATGTATGGGCACACCTGCTCCGACCCCATTAAATAAGAAAAAATCTTAACACCGCCATGTACGATATGAGCGTTCCACGTACAGCGACATCTAACGGAAAATTAAGTAAACTATTGCGTGCGAGCTTAAAGTATGGAAGATGATTATTGTGGGATAATTCTTTATTGCGTGAACCGATTTTCACCGTTTTTACTTTATTTGAAAGCACGTCATTTCATTGTAATTTTGTCGAAATTACAGGTACAATAAAAACCTACTTATACGGTTAAATTACAAACTTAGTTCAGAAATTATTTTGTAATTTTGTTCAGAAACGATTCAACCTATCAAGTTCAAAATAATTTTCGTAGAAAGTTTTTATAAAGTTCTACTTATGAGATTGTTTTCATATTTTTAAAACTTATGGTTCGAAAGTTAGAGGGGGGGGGGGGGGGGGCACATTTTTTTAACTTCTGGAGCGATTATCTCCGAAAATATTAACGTTATCAATAAATGATTTGATGAGCCCCTATTCATTTTTAGATACCTATCCAACAACATATCACACGTTAGTGTTGAAATGAAAAAAAAATCACTCCCCACTTTAGGTATAGCGGAGGTATCCTAATAAAACATTTTTTTCCACTTTTTTTTTACCACTTTTACGGCGTGATTGATATACATACATATTAGTACGAAATATCAGCTTTGTAGTGCTAACGGTTACTGAGATTATCCGCGGACGGACGGACAGACATGGCGAAACTATAAGGGTGCCTAGTCGACTACGGAACCCTAAATAGAAAGCAATTTAAACTACCTTTTTTAAAATCCGAAATCAAGTGAGCGGATAAGAGTGCTGATATAGTAATATCTCAATAAACACTCAAACTAGGTACTTAGGTAGTTGTAGGTATATAAAACAGAGAAGGAATAAATCCAAACAGGTGACAGGTTCCCTGTCCATAAATCATCCTTTTGTTATAATTTGTTTGTGTCTAGGAACTATATAAGCCAGGTGTAGACGGCCGTATTATTATCTTCCTTTCAAAGCTTGTTTTCGCGATCACGTTCAGGATATAATTTTAATATACATGTATTGTTAAGGTGTTGTTACGGTACATAATTGGTTTCAGAACAACCTACTATACGAAAAATGCTAGAGTTTCCTACACGACTCTGTATTTTGTAAGTGAAATATATAAAATAATAATCCACGACAAATAAAGGCTATATAAACGAAAAAAGATTCAGAAGCAGAAATCCCTAAGAAATTAGATACCATAAGCTGTGGTATAGGCATAATAAGAATGCTTATAATTATAAGATCATTTTCTTTTTCCGTCAAGAGTATTTTCTTACTATTTTTATTATTATTTATTAAAAACTAAAATTAGTCATTAACCTAAGGTACATTGCTCCACAAAACTACATTGATAGTTTGACTGTGGAGTCAAAAATTACATTCACATTTCTCTTAAACATAATAGTTAGTGTCTTAAATATCTACAATGTATAGGTAGGTACTCTACATTATTATAGTATTACCTACTAAAGAGATTTCTAGAGGGCATCGATAAGGTATTTTTTTAATAGATTCTTAAATCAAGCTTTTTTATGTTCATGAACAATGTCCGCGGGCAGAGTGTTTAGTATATATGGTATAAGTACGTTTCTTTAGTGTGCTTTAATACCATAAGCTCTATAATTTCAAAATACAATACTTTTAAATTATTGGAAACTGAAATTACGATTTGAGAGTTGGTTCCGCAATAAAAGTTACTCCAAAATTACATTCAACTTGTTGTACGATTTCACGCACGAGCTTGTTAACTTAAATTATCCTTGTAATGTTTTTGTTCCATATGATGAGGCTATATGAAACGGACTTATAGTGAAGAGCTGTGCCAGGCGGACAGGTAAGAGGATCCATAAAGCATCTTACTCACGAGCACACATATAACGAGGCGTCTTTCCAAATAATGAATTTAGGTACTAGTTATGTTTTGTGTCTCGGCTTGCTTGGCAATGTTTGAATATGACATATTATACTAATAACAAATGTGTGTGTGCGGGCCAAAAAAGAAGAGTAATCGTAATCGTTCTGGTTTCGAAAATATGTTTTCGAAAGTGGCCGAAAGGTATCAATGTGTCAATGACATTTAAATGGGATTCTTGTGTAAGTTGATGCAAGATCCCTGCATTATTATGTCAGAATAAAAGACAAACTGCATTGTTTTCTGTAGGTATGTATTTTAGTCAAAATGATTAATTCATGAGTGACTGCATAGCAAGCTGGGATAAAAGAGACCGTGGCGGTTGCCGCCAAGGGATTAGCTGCTTGCTACCGACTTAACCTCAGTTAATGGCTACAATATTTACTGGATCGTTTTAAAAATAGTATAATATTATAAACAGGCTATACATAATAATATTGGTTATACGATTTATACGTTTCATTAGACGTTAACGAATACACATTTAAAGATTTTGAAGCACACATAACTAGCTACACTTCAATAATACACGATGTGTGTACTAGAATGTTTTGAAATGTCTAGCCCTAAATACCTAGAATGTGTAAGGAAATAATAAACATCCCATCAACGATCATACTCCTCTCAATATACAATACCCAAGTACATAGGCACGTTATGTAAAAGTTATGTATGATAGATCGCCTAGCGATCGCGTGTATCTCGCAGGTCCAACCG
The DNA here is from genome assembly GCA_945867215.1 of Epinotia demarniana. Classification (NCBI taxonomy): domain Eukaryota; kingdom Metazoa; phylum Arthropoda; class Insecta; order Lepidoptera; family Tortricidae; genus Epinotia; species Epinotia demarniana. The sequence goes on along the minus strand of OX244267.1, from coordinate 20,508,788 downwards.
TAGCGAGGACCGCAGTACACGCGAAATCCGCATCGCTGTCATTGGTAGAGAGAGATAATCCAGGGACCCGCCCGGTATCCCCTTCGAGTGTTTTTGAAAGGGTTTTTCGTAAAGCTTTGCTTACCAAAGCCGATGCTCTTCAAAACCCATTCATTTGACTATTAAAGCGCTCCAATACGGTATCCCCTTCAAAGGGTTTTTGAAAGGGTTTGCTTACCAAAGCCGATGCTCCTCAATACCCATTCATTTGGCTATTAAAACACAATGAAAGGGTATCCAACACGAGGAAGCGCTTCAACCCTTTAAAATGCGCTTAAAAAAGCCTTTCGAAAGGGTTTTTCTATTAGTAGCGGTAGCGCCCCGTAAGGGAAACCCCTTCATACGGCTAAGTTAAATGAATGAGTTTTCAATCAATAAAGCACAGCAAGTGATTTGTGCTATTAAACCAACGACTAACCCGTTCAAAGGCTTTTTTTCTGGGATGGGGTGGGCGGGTCCCTGAGATAATCATCATCCCCTAGCGCCATTCCCGGGTATACCCTAAAGGCGCCCGAGGTCCGCTTTGACATCTAATCCCAAGATTTGGCATAGGGACTAGTTTTACGAAAGCGACTGCCATCTGACCTTCCAACCCAGAGGGAAAACTAGACCTTACTGGGATTAGACCGGTTTTCTCACGATGTTTTCCTTCAACGAAAAGCTAACGGATAGATTAGGTCGGCTAGATTAGGACGATTAGATTAATCAAAGCTGACAATTTTGTATGAGAAAGTGGGAGTGACATTGAATATAGCGACCAATCAAACAGATCAATATTCAATCAATCAGAAGCTCATAAATGCCAATTACGCTCGTCACTGATCCCATTTGTAAGGTCAATATTTGAAATAATAATGGTCTAGTTTTCAGGATAAATTGTGTCGTCAGCTGAATCCTCTTGAGAGAGAACAAAAACTTGTGATAGATAGGATATGAAATAGGTCTTATGGTAAATGTATTAGTTGTAAGTAAAAAGTTATTTATGATACAAGTGCGGAAAGTAGGTAATTACCTACTTTACGCACTTGTATCATACATTATTTTATTTTTATTTCATTGCAAGTTTTAGAAAAGCACTATACAAATCTCGGCGAGAAAGAAGGTAGCCGGCCAAGTATCCTTATCCGTCTATATCTACTTGGCCTGCAACCCTTCGTTTCCCGGCCTCTATAGTTATGTACAATTTTATACTATCAATCGGTGTAAAAAGCTTCCCACGTGGGACGGGTAACGTAATCAATCCAATAATATTACCACTTTAACTATTTACTTCTTCTATACTTAGTGAAGGGTTGTACAGGGTGGAAGTGTGTTGTGAGCGATAGGCTAGCAACCTATCACTGCAATATCACATTTTGTCGATATTTTATACCCACATTTATGCTAAAAGTGGCGCTGGAACATACGTTTCATGTGCTCTGCCTACCCCTTTTGGGAATAAAGGCGTGAATGTATGTATGTATGTATGTATGTATGTATGTATGTATACTTAGTGAATCAAGCAACAAAGGTTTGTCAAGACCGTAGCAAGTGGAAATCCGTGATCGCTGCCTACCCCTCCGGGAAATAGGCGTGATTATATGTATGTATGTATAACTTTAACTAGGCATCGGCTTCATCACCATTCCTAATCAGTTACATTTAAGTACAGAACCTATTTATTAAGTATCTGTTAAACCGTATACTTACTTATGTGTTATATAAAATTATAAATAAAATAATCATGTGACGGGGAACAAAGGTATACATATTACGAGTATCAAGCAGTATTTTAATGGTACAATGAAAATTCTGATTCAACATTCACTGCAATATTATAACTGCACGAATTTTAAACTGCTAGTCTGAAAATCTGTTGTGTAAAAGTATTCGCTTGTCATTTATCAAGTAATGTTTCAGTACTCCAACTCCATACAACTTTTAAAGTATGTAAAAAGCTAGTCTAAGTGGGTGCGGAGACCGAGAATTCCTAAATGAGAAAATTTAAATTGTTCACTGATTTTATAAGAGAAGTTTGCCGCTGGCTGCGTGAGTGGGCTTAAATTAAATCATATTTATTGCGTACCTACCCAAACATACGTTTTATTACATAATATTAATGCAATGAATTATGACGAGATATGCATTATGTTTAATTAGAGCATACATAATATATCGTTTTAATTTTAATTTTAATATTGTACCTACTTATCGTCGTGATAATAAAAAAGGAAATCCACATACCTAGGTACGACTAGATCAATTAAGTATAAGTATTTTCTACTATAAAAGCGCAGGTTTCTTAGATTATGATTTTATTTCCCATTAAATTACAAGCCACATCGACGCTTAGACATTATAGGAGACGTGCGACCGGGCGGCCATGTTGCTCTCAGTGTTGCCAACACGCCCATATCAATAAAGCCTCGAACAGACTGCCAGCTGGACGGTAGCGGGGCTTGTTAAGCGCGTGATGCGGACGGGACGCCCGGTAACACAGAGCACGCGCTGGCCTCGTGCCATCAACCAGCCAGCATCGCGCGCGCGTCCGGCACGCATCGCGCTGCGCTGGCCTCGCGACATCACCCAACGTACGCACCGCGCGCTGTGCTGGCCTAGCGTCATCACCCAACGTACGCACCGCGCGCTGCGCTGTCTGACGTCACACTGACTGGTCACATCGCGCTGCGTGCCCGTAGCGCGCACGGCGCAGGCCGCGCCCGGGACGGTGCTGTCTGTCAGGAGCTTTAGAGTCGTGAAAGGCCGCTAAGGGTATGCGCGCACGAGCAACTTTGTCGCCGCGACAGTAGGTATATTAATACATCTCTCTTTATCTCACTTCGAGCGTGCAAAAGAGACAGATATACTGTCGCCGGCGACAAAGTTGTTTCGTGCGCGCCTACACTAACGGTATTTACAGTGTGTATAAGTTATAAATATTTCAATGCAAATATATAATCTATCTCGTATAAGATTATAAACGAATCCGGTAGTTCAATACAGAACTTTTCGAGTGGTCACGTTTCACCGGGGAGTGCCGTCGGTGAAGTCATTTTCGGCATGAGATTATAAGCATTTTTTTAAGTTTAATAACACAAGCATTGAAAATGATAAAATATTGCCATCAGTTAGGGCCCGTGATAGATCATTCCAGTCGTTAACATTTTATCGAATCGACAAAACTTTATGATCGAGTACATCTTAGGGTAAGTGATATCGGCTTGTTACATTGCTCTACATGTTTAAGTGCTTTTGTGTGAGTACTCTTTCATTTTACTTATCATAATATTTTGTCTTTTGGCTCGTTTCTTTTGACGGCGATATTCAGGAAATATAGTTATTAGTCATGCAATTGTACCTACATGTTCGAAATACAGGATGGTTTACCGGAAGCCTACGGTATGGGCGGATGCGGTGGCGCGAGTGGGATGTATAACTTCCGCATCCTGTGGGCAATCTGCGGACCTCATTAGCGGCCCTTGTCTGACGTGAATGAGGTACGATCTAATTACACAGAGTCACGTCACGAATACCCTGTAATCGACGTAATATTATTTGCTCAGCCGTTGACAATTACGGTAATTTGGTTGGATAAATAAGTACCTATGCAAAATGCACGCGTGACATTTCCGCGAGCGATAATTTTATTTAGCCTAAGAAGGTATAGTATAGACGCCATCCAGATCTATGGGGGCGGCCAAAGTGCTCACATTTATCAGAACATGTCTATAATGCCTTGGTTTTTTTTGGGAAGTAAACCTGTGAGCCAGTACCCAACCACCGGAGGATGACTGGGTTATGTGGTATTTCTATCCACTAAAAACTTCCACGGTGCCCTGCATCTGCGCTCTCATGCAGGGGACTCCAGGATCTCATGCTGAACGCACTGGAGCCCCCTCGCGCCTCGCCACATTTGTCTCGTCCTAGGGCAAAGAGATGTTCTCGCCTTGCTTGGGGTTCTTAAGCGAGTGCCCCAGCTCCCGCCAGAATACTTGCGACCCCGACCCGGGGGGATGCGGGGGAGACCGTAGAGTGGACCTATTCTTGTCCTACATAGTACACGGTATAAACGTCTCTAACGCCTAGACAATACAGACGTGTTTAGATATTTGTGAGCACTTTGATATATCTGATAGTGACTGTACCTATAGCTAGTGCAGCGGAAAAAAGCTGCATAACCTTTGCACTTATTCGGCACTGGCAGGTGAAGTTATTGTTGTCCGATTTAAATTTAGAACGCTAAAATTGGGTGTAAACTGAGTCTGATTTATTCGGTGTTAGTTACAGTACCCTTCCAAGTCCTAGGAAGAGAATACTCCCCTTTTTCTTGATTAGTTTCTCTCCAATCATGCTGCCTTCCGCGAGGATTGAAGAGACATTTGCGCTGAGTGGCTGCATTTTTTTCTGGGTGATGTGCAGCAGTTTTACCGTTCGGCGGCTGCCAGGACATTCGCTGGTTTTTTTTATAAGACCGAGCCTGAGAAGGAGAGTTCGGCTAAGCTTGCCTTAGGGTCGTGTTCCATTTATCTGTGCTATTAGAATGTAGTGCGAGTTGGATATGGTTATTCGTGTAATCCTTTTTTTTAGTAGCCTCCGGGTACGGGCCACTGCAAAGTTCTCCACACCGTGGTATTTCTTGGGGCGCTTTTCCTGCCTTTGCCTGGCCGCAGGTGAAGCTCGACGCTGTCAAGCGGAAATTTTCATCGTGGGATTGCGCGCTGGTTCCTTAGAGGAGGAACACGCGCTGTGCACTTACCTGGCGCGGACACTGCCCAGAAACCTTCGTAGACGTCCGTCGAGATGCGCGGGATCTACGAAACGGTTTTAGTAGTAGTATAGCTTAGGCCTGTAGGCGTGCATGGGGATTTGGGGATTGTCCATGCGACTTCCAAGCACGATGGGTAGCGGAATTGCGCGCCTCTCGACAGAAAGGTCCATGGTCTGATCACTTATGTTATTCTTATAAATTAACCACATTTCCCAAATTCAAAAAGACGCCTTTTGGACTTTGCCCGTCACCGTATCGTTCTTTTCGGCTCTAATACCTGGTGTTCATCCATTTACTCATTCACCCCATCGCCTCATCCATCCCGTCCTCACTATGCACGTTTCATTAAATAAAATAAATATTAACTGTACATATGATACAGAGGGAAAGAATAGAATGGAAAAATAAACCAACTTCGTCTGTAGCCCCCGACAGGACTCGAACCTGCGATCCTTCTATTGCCGGTAGAGTGCTTTAACCACTAAGCTACGAGGACAGTGCCTGAACATTGCCTATCTTTCAACCATATTCCTGCTACGAATAGCGACCTCGCTGTATACCTACTTTGAAAGAGTAACAGCGAGCGCATAGCTCGCCCACTCTTATGGGCGAGCTATGCGCTCGCTCCGTTCTAATCGAACCACATCTGGTAGTTTCTGATTAACGAGAGAGATGGCGCTGATATACGTTACTTTAACAAATTATTTATTCAATATTTTGTTACGTGTTATTACGAGGAAGTTACCCCGAAACAAAATATTTAATAAATAATTTGTTTCGTTAAGAAAGTGTAATATAAATATGATTAAAATTCCTCTCGCATTAATATTATCATCCTAAGTGTCTAAAATTGAACTTTTTATACGTTTCAACGAATTAATTGTGATTTTATAACATTTTGTAATATTATAAATCATAAAAAAATACTGAATGTAAATATTTTCAAATTTACTTTCTTGGGGTTATACCTATATGAGGCTATTACTCATTTTAGGTATATTTTACAAATAAATATTCAACCGTATCATATCTGCAGGAGCCGAAACTTGGTATGTTTTGAAAATGTTTTTTTTTTTTTTTTTTTTTTAATTTAAAACAAGCTCGCTCCGTTCTAATCGAACCACATCAGGTAGTTTCTGATTAACGAGAGAGATGGCGCTGATATACATTACTTTAACAAATTATTTATTCAATATTTTGTTTCGTGTTATTACGAGGAAGTTACTCCGAAACAAAATATTTAATAAATAATTTGTTTCGTTAAGAAAATGTAATATTAAATATGATTAAAATTCCTCTCGCATTAATATTATCATCCTAAGTGTCTAAAATTGAACTTTTTATACGTTTCAACTAATTAATTGTGATTTTATTACATTTTGTAATATTATAAATCATAAAAAAATACTGAATGTAAATATTTTCAAAATTACTTTCTTGGGGTTATATATGAGGCTATTACTCATTTTAGGTATATTTTACAAATAAAGATTCAACCGTATCATATCTGCAGGAGCCGAAACTTGGTATGTTTTGAAAATGTTTTTTTTTTATAAATTTTAATTTAAAACAAGCTCGCTCCTTTCTAATCGAACCACATCAGGTAGTTTCTGATTAACGAGAGAGATGGCGCTGATATACGTTACTTTAACAAATTATTTATTCAATATTTTGTTTCGTGTTATTACGAGGAAGTTACCCCGAAACAAAATATTTAATAAATAATTTGTTTCGTTAAGAAAATGTAATATTAAATATGATTAAAATTTCTCTCGCATTAATATTATCATCCTAAGTGTCTAAAATTGAACTTTTTATACGTTTCAACTAATTAATTGTGATTTTATTACATTTTGTAATATTATAAATCATAAAAAATGCTGAATGTAAATATTTTCAAAATTACTTTCTTGGGGTTATATATGAGGCTATTACTCATTTTAGGTATATTTTACAAATAAAGATTCAACCGTATCATATCTGGAGGAGCCGAAACTTGGTATGTTTTGAAAATGTTTTTTTTTTTAATTTTAATTTAAAACAAGTGACTGAAATATAATGATGTAATATATTTTAGGAATCGGTTTATAAGCCCTTTTATAAGTTACTACACACGATAGGTTTTTAGTACAAAATATATTTTTTTCCCATATAAAAAAAAATGTCGTCATAACTCGTCTCCTTTTTTCATTTTTTTTTCGAGCTGGCTACAGGTCAAAGTTTTGCTACGAAAAAATAATAACTAGTTCAAAGATCGTTCCAAAACTACCGAAATACTTAATACAAATGGCTCTTTCAAAATTAACCTGGCTCCATTATACCACTTCTGCAAATCAGCTCGGCTTGGCGAGTTGTCGTTTCTGTAAGTGTAAATAAATTCCACTCATTGATATGTTAAGTCACATATTTTATATCCAGCACAGAATATGAGAGGCTGCAAAGCGCCTACGAAATGGTCAATCGCATAAATTACGGCCTTTCATGATTGGTGACACGATTTAAGCGAAATGTTTGACCCGAGTCGCTTCGACGGGACGAGGTAATACGATTTGAATAATGAATGGGAACAGGGAAGGTGTCAATTTGCAGTCGGACGGATATTGTTTTGTTTTATGCAGTCTCCGACGTAGGCTGATGAGGGCAGAGGCAGAGTGTTTTCCCGAAGTGGATATACAAATTATTCTGTGAGTGCTTTACAGACAATCAAGGTGGTGTCGTATGGTCGGTAGATTAAGGCAGTTAAAGGGTTCTCTATTGTATGGGCAAAACTCATTTCCCAAAGTGTCACTTCCCAAAAAATGTTTCCCAAATGATCATTTGGCAAAAAAATACGAGTCAAATTATTGTTTCGCATTATATCACTTGGCAATATATCCTATGGCAAAATATTATTTCGCAAATTATTGTTTGGCAAAGTTTTACATAGTCAAGTTTCATTTGGTCAAACGTATTATTTAGCATAACATTCTTTTTCCAAATTATTGCATGGCATATGATTTAGATCCTAATTGTGTAGTGCATACGGAATCTATTTGAGTGAGATTACATAATTTTGTTAAGCGGGTAGTTTGTAAAAAACAAAAGTAAATAATTTACAGGTAAGTTTATGTTCTTATGTACTATAGGTACTTAGGTAGCAATATATTATAATGCAAATAAGCAGCATGCATGCAAGCAAGCCCCGAGTCGGTTTCGCCCTTTTCATCGAGAGTCTCCAGCGAATCGACGCCACCCCGCTGCGCGGGGTGTCTATTTCTGGTCTGAGGGACACAAGTGAATCCTAACCTAACCGACCAAAAACAGAGTTCGCTAATGACAAGCCATTTTTTCCACCCTGGTACCTATTGTGCGAAATGAAAATTTGAACAAATGTTTTGTTTGGAAAACAATATTAGCCCGAACAAAGTGTTTGCTTAATAAACTTTTGTCTTAATAACACTTGACAAAGCAAAATGATATGCCAAATGATATTTTGACCAAATGAACAAAATGCGAAACAAAAATGTGCTATTTATTCGTTTGGGAAATGAAACTACTGCCATAAGTTTTGTGGGAAGTGAAATTTGGCGAAAAATATTTTGCCGAAACAGCAGGATACCCAGTTAAAGTTGTGTTTTGAAAATTTGTGCATCCTATTGGCTGTAAAGCTGTGGAAAGTTACAATTGTTACAAAAAGTTCATGATGGCATTTGCATCATTTCCACACACACCGTACACATCACCACAATGATTATAATTTAATTTATTACATTTAAGTATCAACATGTGTTTTTTAATTTGCACTGATTTAAATTTATACTAAGCAGCGTTGTAGTTCTAACATTATACGCAGTAGGTATCGCAGGTAGCGTCTATGTGCCTATCTAATAGGTATTTAATTGTCAAGATTTTTCATATATGTAAAGTCTGCTGTTGGGCAAGTTTAACAAAACCATTAAAACCGACCAAGTGCGCGTTGGGCCACGTACAGTGTAGGGTTCCGTAGTTGCCTGTCTGGCTTTGCACATCGACATGGTCGACTATTACCCATTAACTAGGTATGTCTACTTATCTGTGATAGTTTTCCTTTTAAATGCATTATAATGTACTACTGCTATGTTTTTTTCAGATACCCCGTGGTCATTGAGGAGGCGGTAAGTAAAGATATGCGCGCCGCTCCTACCTAGAAGTTATATAATTAATCAGGAATCCTTATCTCATACTTACAGATTAATTTTGAACTTCAGCGTAACTACCTGAAAACTCAGACATCGGTCCTATCTTAGTCTCACTGGATCCGTCGAATTGCGACTAATGTTGGGCATAACTTTTAAGCTGGTGGAACATTTAGATAGTGTCGAGTGTCGATGTCGGCATGGCTCAGAGCCAGACGTCCCTCGGGCTCTCGGCGGCCCGAGCTAGGGCTGTCTGCAAATTATCTCCAGGACTGCCACAGGAGAACCAGTGTCTTTCTGACCTCCGATTGCGTAAATATATTTAACATCATATTATCCTAGAAATCAGATCAGCAACAACCATTGCCCATTGGACAAGCGCATGCCATTTTGTGTTTATTAAACATGCGTGATGCGAAACCAGCAGTGCGTAAGCCTACTCCCAATACAACTACGTCTCATGATAACACGATAAAATGCATCGCAGCAGGCCGAGAAAGTTATGCTGAGCAATCTCAGAAGATTATCGCATCTGAAATTTCCCAAACTAAAAATGGTCCTTTTGCAAATTTCTTGTTTTGTCTATTTTACCCCACAAAAAGATTTCATTGATGCATGACGAAGAACATGTTATTTTTGAATATTTTGCAATACAATTTTCGAATTTACCCCATGTCATATAACTCAGGAAACTGGCAAGTCATTGTCTGATAGTTTTAACGTCAGAATTTTGTTTTTAAGGCATTATTGAGGAGGCATAACGTATCAAGGTATAGCGTAGGCATAACGTAGGAAGGTAAACATGTCCTTACTTCACTTATTAAACTAAGTAAGTAGCGTAAATACGTAAGCGTAAATACAAATTTACTATTAACTGAAAGAAAGTTCCACGTTTTATTTAGTAGGAAGGTAATCTCTCACTTATAGTAAATGTCTAAAAAAAACAGCCAGTATCAAACTAAGCATTGCCGTGTCCCGAATGATCTCAGCTTCCCATAAACGGAAAAACATGTAACTTTTTTTATAAGCACATTATTACTCTAGCTTCCGTTTAGGATAGTTTTTATCCGACTGTGGCGATTAATTTATTTTCGGAAACATTTGACCTCATTAAATTGTTCATTTCTTCTGCTTAAGGTGCAACGACACTGACGAATTCCATACAATTTTCGTTCGGACTAGACGTCTAATCTATCGATGTCAGGAACTTGAAATTGTGATATTTAGATAATATATGACCCTCTTCTCCCGCAGTTTGAATAAATACACGCAAAATCCAGTAATATTCAAACAATAGCCATTTGAAATTCATAAAATTTTACTCCGAGCCTTGTATGTGGGCGTGAGTTAGACACTGTCCGTGTAAATGACATGGCCGCGTCACATGACAGCACGTTGCCTAAAACGTTCACTAGATGTCTTTAATATCAAACAAGATTAGTTAGATAGCGGAGTGAATAGTAGTAATTATACTCACCAGACGGTGACACCATCGTACAAACACATTTAGTTTGTGGTGAAAGAGGTAGCATTATTTTTATCTTGCTACGCTGCTCATTTTGGTAATGACGTAAGAGCAATGTCATTTGTTTTTGATAGACTGAATTTCAAGCAACAATGAATGAATTTCAATCCTTTGCTCTTTAGCCGTGATAGACCACGTCCACGGAACGATAATTATGCATAGGTACATTTTGCGTCTTATTAGAAAGAAGTAAGATCCAATATTGAAACGTAATCTGTGCAACCGAACGTATACATATATAGGTTTTGATGAAATGACATACATACAATACATTCACGCCTTTATTCCTAAAAGGGGTAGGCAGAACACCTGAAACGTATAATGTTGGTATAAAATATCGACAAAATGTAATATTGCAGTGATAGGTTGCTAGCCCATCGCCCACATCACACTTCAACATTGGTCCTTTAGTCGACTTTTACGACACCCACGGGAAGAAAGGGGTGTTGTTGATCAAATGAACCGTTTGAATTTCCAACTTGCAGATTATAAGCAAGTTTCGATTGAGTGAATGTTACGTAGGTAATGTAGCATTAAATATTACAGACAATTATTAGGAGTGTAAGTACCTGATAAATTTAAACATTCGCTTTAGTCGACTGCACATCGATTGACAGTAAAATACCTACTGCAACCTATTTAGGAATCGACTGTTCAACTAGAATATTAGATTACCCCCAACATGTAAAGTAACTAAGTCACAATTTTTCTTGTTTACAATGTTGTGAGGGTAGAATTATACACTCGTAGGCATTCTTCGGTGCAGGAACTGATGCCAGTTACGACCGGTGGTTAGGCAAAATGGTTAGGCGACAACATAACAGCGCCGCAACCAGTTAGAAATATCCATTACCGGTATTTTTTAAAGCCTAGTGATATCTTTTTAATAACGGTTTCAAACCGATATGATTTCGATACTTACTAAGATATTTTTTGTTCTTAAGCGGGTCGACCTTGCCCTCCTCGCCGAAGTCGAAATATCGGTTACTTTTGTAACTTTTATGAAACCGTATTAACAGTACCGAAAAAAATGACATAAAATATAAAGCTACAGCCAGCTATGTCCCGGAGAAAACCGATATATTTAATTAATTTTGTTATTATTAACATATTACATATAGGGAATGCAAACCACCATCATGGAATCCCGAAATACCGGAATCCCCTACCGATTTTTCCAATATTCTAATACCAGAATTTAAAAGGACCAATGTCGAATTAAGTACTACATTACCGGTATTATTATTATTTTTATCCTGCTAGTATTGTAAATGCGAAAGTTTAGATGTTTATATGTATCAATGTTTGAATGTTTAGATGTTTGGATGTTCGTAACTCAATTACGCTTAAACTGCGCAACGTATTTGCCTGCCTAACCTCTTAAGGCCCATGGGCCTACTCATAGGACTTAATCTGTCGAAGGCATTTAAATTATATTCAACTGGAATAGAGTTGAATTTGTTTTATTTCGGGCACTTTTCAAAACAAACGAAAGTCAACTCTATTTCTAACACAACGCGATTCCAATTCCAATGCCATTTTGTAATATATGCTGAGCCTTAGCAGGAGCCTAGATTAAAATATAGGACAATTTTTTTTATCCCGGATTCATGCAGACGAAACCGTGAGTGGAATATAGTTTTTAATTTATAAAAAAAATGTCATGCATTTGTAAAAAAAAGGAACGCAAAATGTAGTGTAGTTAAAATTATTTGTTAGCTGTTATTGTCTGTCCTAAGTAATTTTCCTACTGAAGAATAATCACTTTTCCGCTCTATTGATGCTGGTGGTAGGAGCACTATTTGAACTGTTAGAAGGTAAAATAGGCTTTCACTAGTATGGGTAACTTCTATGAATGAACATAGAACACCGTAAATGGGGAATGTAGGAAAAAATGATATTTTTTTTTTCTGGTAATTTCGTTCTTTTTCTCTCAAAAAACGTAGGTAGTTTTAGGTTTGTTAACTGATTACACAAACGTTACCTGACATAAAACTTTACTAAACCTTTGGTTGTAAACATGAATGTTAAAAAAATATTATGCATAAACTCTTACTACTATCGGTTCAGGGAGGGCACTAATTCTATTGTATAGACAGTTTCCAAATTCACAATGACTCCCTGAACAGATAAAAGCAGTGGTCAAAAACAGCCCCATAGGTATTTTTAAGTAAATAGGTTGGTTTTGCTGTGAGAGATGAGTGTTTAATTTTATATTAGGTAATATACCAATAGTAATGTTTTGACAAAAAAAATAAGCTGTAAAACTTCCAATAATGTAAATCCGAAACACAAAAACACAAATGTATTGTTGACACTTTTAATTTCAGACTTATTTTACAAGAAAAAGTGAACTTTTTAGTGCGTTTTTTTAGCATTAGAAAGAAGGAAAAAGAACAAAGCACGAGGTCTTTTATATAAGACACTTTATGCCACACAGCTGTCAAAGTAGGTTCTCTATTGTATGGGCAAAAATCATTTCCCTAAGTGTCACTTCCCCAATGATCATTTGGCAAAAAATCACTAGTCAAATTATTGTTTCGCATTTTATCACTTGTCAATATCTCCTATGGCAAAATATTACTTCGCAAATTATTGTTAGGCAAAGTTTTACATAGTCAAGTTACATTTGGTCAAACGTATTATTTGGCATAACATTCGTTTTCCAAATTATTGCATGGCATACGATTTAGACCCTAATTGTGTAGTTCATACGTAATCTATTTGAGTGAGATTATTACATATTTTGCTAAGCACAGGTAAGTTTATATGTTCTTTTGTACTATAGGTACTTAGGTAACAATTTATTATAATGCAAATAAGCAGCATGCATGCAAGCAAGCCCCGAGTCGGTTTCGCCCTTTTCATCGAGAGTCGCCAGCGAATCGACGCCACCCCGCTGCGCGGGGTGTCTATTTCTGGTCTGAGGGACACAAGTGAACTCTAACCTAACCGAGCAAAAACAAAGTTCGCTTATGACAAGCCATTTTTTCCACCCTGATACCTAATGTGCGAAATGAAAATTTGAACAAATGTTTTGTTTGGAAAACAATATTAGCCCGAACAAAGTGTTTGCTTAATAAACTTTTATCTTAATAACACGACAAAGCAAAATTATGCCAGATGATATTTTGACCAAATGAACAAAATGCGTAACAAAAATGTGCTATTTGTTCGTTTGGGAAATGAAACTACAGCCTATAAGTTTTGTGGGAAGTGAAATTTGGGGAAAAATATTTTGCCGAAACAGCAGGATACCGTCAAAGTATGTCAAACCGCCATTAAAAAAGACTTAGATCATTGTTGTCGACCCTAAAATGATGGAAGTGTTTTTATTATTTATATCTATAGAATACTTACAATATAATTATAATATATATTTATTTTGAATGTTTTTGTTATTTTACTCTGTAATTTTAAATTTCGTTATTCAGTTCTCGAAAGGTTGCTTAAATATAAAACCTAAAGAAGAAGAGGTTTGAAACGATCGGTTCGTATTTTTCGCCATCTAAATTGTCAAAATTGACAATCGTATCTCGTTCTTTTTCTTGTTTTCTTGCTAATCAACAAATTATTTAATTCAGATCACGAGATTATTAAACGAGTATCTATTTGTTAATTAATATTAAGATTTTATTTTTCGCTGTGTGTGGTGGTGTGCGGACTGCGATGGAGCTACCAGAGGCAGGCCCAAGTGGCTTGCAAAAAAGACCGACTCGTTCTCTCCCGAACGTTTTGCCTTCAACAAAAGCAAAGAGACAGAAACAAAGTCCATTAACAACAAATGAGAAACGTTGGTGTTCAACATTTACAAGTTGGTGTGTGAACTTTGCAGCAATAATGAATTTCCGTGTCTGTTTAATATTTATCCCAAGCAGAAAAGGTTGACGACGACTTCTTCTTTGTTTAGCGTATTACTAATCCTATTACTAATCCAATGCAAACGCACTATAATGTGCAACCAAATTTTGATAGGTATTTTTATCGAAGCCCCGGTAATCCCCGCATTGAGGTCCAATTGATTTTTTTGTCTAGTATCCGCACATTTCGTTTGATCAAGTATAAGCAATACACATTGTATTTATTTCGTTTTTGTCGATTATAATAATGACTTCATGTGAATTGGCATAATAAATAATATATCAGTTTATATTACGTTCCACTGCTGGGCACAGACCTCCTATCATGGACGAGAATGAAATGAAAAAAATAACGGTACCATAATTATATCGATTTGGAAAAGGAATTATAAAAGTTTCAGTACAATTAAAAATAAATACCGGTAACCGACATGTATTTCTACACGGTTCCGGATCCGGTACCGTTACGTTGGCGGCGCGGCTAACCTTTACAATATAACGCTATTGTAATGGAATACCGATTCCATACCGGTATAACCGTAACCGAAATCAGTCCATGCTCGTAAGTCTGCCTTTAAAAACAAAATTGTTGGCCAATTGTTAAAAACTGAATCGATAACAATATCCATATACTTAATTGAACGAGCGAGCGAGACGAACGGGGATTTTCATTTCAGCTAGGCAATTATTCCAGATTTCCAGATTCGCGTTTAAAAGTTCTTTACGCAAGTTGTTTGCTAGCAGAGCCGTAAATTCTTAATGTTGCTGTTCTCTATTTTCGTCTGTTTATATATATACATATACGTATATTGTATGAAGGTATTTATATGTATTTTATTTATTTGTATTGTCGTTATTTATTATGTATGTATAACCACTGTGTGTTTATATCTGTAGTTCCACCGCCCACAATTTGTCTGCTTTGCCCAAATGTTGACTGGTAGAGAATGCTTACAGCTTTAAGTCCGCCTTTTGTACGATATGTTGTTCTTTTGTTCAATAAAGATTAAATAAATAAATAAATGTCCTTTCGTATGTCCGGCTGTCTAGACTTCTCCTCTATATGTCGTAGGTAGCTATTTCTCAACCGATTCTCGGGAAAATTTGTGAGCTGATTTGAAGATTATACAGAGTGACATTCAATCCGAAACTATAAGGGACACGGAAATTTGCTCTAAGGAGTCACCCAGACCGATTTTAGAAAGAATAAAAACTGCATTTAACATAGTACACAGTCAAATCTGTCTAAAAATCCGAGTTCGTTTTTTGCGTATAAAATGTACCTAAGTATACTTACTATGCCTAAGCATGGCTATGTCCCCCCAGTAAGTTCAGTCATCCATCACCAGTGAAAGATTTTTTATAATCGGATAAATGGTATCGGAGGTTATACCGTACATACAAACATACAAAAAATATCACTTTACAATAATCGTTCCGGTAGCATAGTGGTTCAGGCATGCGACTGTCAAACGGCGGTCGTGGGTTCGACAGATAAGTTTCATCTCATATTTACCTAAACAAGACATTCAATAATTTTGTAAGCAAATGCCCATAACCCAGCCATTGAAGATTAGTAATGAATGAGTGAAAGCATCATAAACGTATAGAAACGTAAACGCGTGAAAAAGGCGAATTCGAATTTTGAATTTTGACGTTCATCGAAAACAGTACCATATTGTCAAATGATATATTTCTCTCTTTCTGACGCGGTCTAGGTCCGGATTCGAGAGACTGGCCACTAAGAGTTTTGATATACAAACTCGCCTGTTATTCACAAAGCTTACTAAATTCGTCCGTCCGGTAACGCAAAATTGTTACCAACTTTGAGGTCATTATTTTAGACGCGACTCACGGGCGAATACAAAACATTTTGTGAATAATACGTAGCCTCTCTGATTGTAATTAATTAATTATGTAGTACCGCAACTGCGGGTGAATATGAATATAACAAATCAAAGTACTAATATACTTACTGAGTATAGGTATAGGTAGTTACCTTATTCCTTATAACGTTAGATTTTTGTAAGGAAAAATACCTCTTTTATCTTCCTTTATAAATATTGTACTTAATAGTGTTATTTCGATTATTTAATGTGTTTCAAATGGAACAATGTAAATGTTTTTGTTTATCAAAATGGTTTTCATGACGCGAATGACTTGAAGATTTACGCACGATTTGTCTAATCTCATGTGGAATAGGGTATAGAATAGATAAAGACAGTACTTTGTTTTTTCAACAGTAAACCTACGGATACTCATGAATCATGATTTTCTAAGTAAATGAAAGGCGTAACATCTTTTTAAATGATATACCGATCTAAAATAGTATTTATGTAGTATTTAACATGTAAGAATAGGTCTGCCATAAATATAGTAGGGTATTTTTGTGGATCATCTAGATACAATCATGCTTATCAAGAATTTATAAACATATTTAAGTTAGAAAAAGATACTTTTGCACATTATGAGTAAATCTAAGTTAGTTGAGACGGTCATATTGGTTTAGAAATCCAAATAGAAAAACAAAAAAGTAGTATGTCCGTCGGGATTTGAACCCGGTTCAAGGATGGCGTTACAGACAGATTTAAGCAAAAGAAATGCGCACTGCGCTACCGCATGACATTAGGTAACGAGTAAAAAAGTCAGCTGCATTCATATTGTAGTCTAGAGTGCCTGCCACAAGTACATTTAGTTTCACTATTTCCTAATAGAGGCGCTACTATAGATTTAGTTTTGCGCCCTCTAGTTTGATTTATGCAAGATGTTTGACAATGACAAACTGGAAAGTGACATTTAGCTACGTTAGTCTGCGTAAATTCACGGAAAAGCACTTTTATGCATATTTTCGGACTACATTTTAAAAAGAAACACTGTTTAGTGCAGATTGATTGCGATTCATACGTAGCAAGCTCTTCGGCTTCCGCAGTTTGGAACACATGTTGGTACTCGTCACGGTTTTGCGTGAAACGATGAGCAACCATCGAAATTATATATCGCGACATCTGTTAGCAACAGCTCGACAGGAACCAGTGACGTTGAACCTTAATATCGTAGCCGCCATATCTGTCAACTGTCAGTGACGTCAAAATGGGCTTGCCATAACAATTCAACATTAATAATTTCGATCCGGTGTTGTGACAGACCTTCACAAAACGCATATTAAATTCTAAAGCATAAAAAAATAATCGATTCTGATATAGAAACTTATATGCGCTAAATTTGTATTGAGGCGTAATTTCAATAAATGTATCAACAAATTTCAACAAAAGCCAGGCATTTCAGCCATAAAGTCTATTTGAGTTTCTGCAAGATTACACGCTGAGTATTTGTCACGATACTGCACGGTTATCACAAGACGGCGCGCGAGCTCTCTCGATTTTTCACGCACTATACGTCTCTTTCTAAGTTGTCTAATAAGAATAGAGACGGATAGTTCGAGAAAAATCGAGAGAGCTCGCGCGCCGTCTTGTGACAGCCGTGCTGCACGTCTATCATGACACTGCCGCGACATACTCTCGATTTTTCTCGCACTATACCTCTTGTTTTAAGTGTTCTCATAAGAGAGAGACGGATAGTGCGAGAAAAATCGAGAGAGCTCGCGCGCCGTCGCGTGATAGCCGTGCTGGTTTGTGGGTATTTATATTTATCAGCAATAAACATGTTGAATTGAAAACATTGTCGTATGAAATCAGTATAGAACGGGCCTTTTATAAACATTAATTATAAAGCGCGTGCTTTTATTTTTGAGGCAGCCATTTTGAACGCGCGCCAAACTTAGTTTTTGGTAAATCCGAGTTTTTTCAAGGCGGTATTAGAATTCTTCGTACTTCGCGCCTTCAAGTTGACATTCTGCCAATATAGAGACACAGAAATTGACCAACATACAGGAAAATACTTTTATCATAAAGACTCCTAACACATTCATTAAGTTGGCAATGGCGGGAAATACCTACACAAGATTTGGCAGAATATGATAGTGCGATCTGAAACATTTCAATATGAAAAAAATTTGAAATAATTACCTTTAATAGGAAGGGACTCGGACTCGCGTTATGGCTGTAGAACTTACCTAGTGGTTAACTATATAGTTTGGAAGGATTATCTATTATTAACCCCTAAACACATCTTTACCCGAGAGTCGGAGTGACTCAAGATGAGACTCATTTCAGTCATCACGTTTTTATTTATTTAATATAAAACAGTGTTAAAAATATGTAGAGAAGAAGATCAATAAACATTTAGTGCTGCAGCCGGTGTCCTACCTGTTTGATCTATATTGCCACAAACATCTACTAGATTTTTACCCCCTTATTCATACTTATAATACCTCTGTTAAATAAAACGAGTTTTGTCCGTTTCTTACTAATTTAAATATCAGAGTGACAGATTAAGACAAACGAATTTTGACGGCATTTTAGCTAAAATAGGTTTTATCAACGTTTTACTTGATAGGTTAAATTAGAACTGCATGTGTCATATGTCCAAAAGAAGAAATTCGTTAACTCCCACCACATTACCATGCAAACGAAGTCGCAGGTACAGCTAGTCTTTTATAAATTAAATAGTACATGCATATTGTATCGGCATACTTACATCTGTACCTACGCGTCACACTAACGTATGCTTATGCAATTTTAATTTAATGGTTTATTACTCTAGAGACCCCCTGCTTCAGAACATCACGAAATATTCGTTCAGAGACTCGTTCCCGTCCAGAGGGCCCCCGGGGAACGAGTCAGTAATGGCATCCAAGGATAATACATAGCTGTCTGAAATCAAATCGTAATAATAATCAAAATAATTTTAAATGTAGGTACATCTTAGAGCAACATGTATTTATAATTATAATATTTTGATAGGAAATGCGATTGCTGCTAGTTCTTATAGTTAAAATTAGGTAGGTACCTACTTACTGTGTAATCTCGATTAGGTACCTAATGATGTTCAGTGAAGAGCTTATACCGATTAGGTACCTAATTAGTGTTGTTATCCTACACGGTCACACAATTGATATTCCTTATTTTGAACATAACATATAGTATCGTACGTGATAAACGGTAATCCGGGTCACCCTCTCAATTATTAAAGAATCGCCCGATTAGCCTATACAATACGTCCCTTGAACCGTACGAGGCCTTCATGGATAAGAGAAATCGGGCTGTAGTGTAGGTAGGTAGTTAAAATAGAGTAGGTAGACATCTCAGAGATGTACTCGTATATTTAGATCACGCAAACGCATTTGAAATCGCGTGTCAACGATCATGTAAAAAAAAACAATTACGTAATCTATGAGTATAGATGTCGCAGGGAAATGGCCAAAACAGAGATTTGAACAAATCTCTAAATGATATGATCAAATCACGCAGGACGTTAAAATGGCGAATCCATTTTGTCATTTGCCTAGAAAAAAACAGTTATTAGATCAAATCTCTGAATCTGTTTAGTGAAATGACGAAATCAGGCAAAAAAGGCAACTCTTTTTTTTTCATTTCACCAGAATTGTTCAGTGATTTGATAAAATCCCTGAAACATCATGTGAGAGATTTGATCAAACTTAATTGTAGAGTAACACTAAAACAGTTCAGAGATTTGACCATATCACCTATACCATGTTACATTGTTCTTTCCTGTTCGTTTTATCATTTCACTAAATGTCTCTAATGAAATGATAAAACGAGTTGACTCTGCGAGTTAGTTTCGTCAACTCACGGACGCTTTTCAGGGATTTTATGAAATCACTAAACAAATCTAGTGAAATGAAAATACGAGTTGCCTTTTTTGTCCGATTTCGTTATTTCACTAAACAGATTCACAGATTTGATCAAATGACTGATTATTTCTAGGCAAATGATAAAATCGATACCCTAGTTCACAGTCGTACTAATTACACCACTTTTTCCTTGTAATTAGTGCGATTGTGAACTGTATATCGAAATGGATTCGCCATTTAAACATCCTGCGTGATATGATCATATCCCTTAGGGATTTGTTCAAATCTCTGTTTTGGCCATTTCCCTGCGACATATATAATAATAAATAATAAATAAATAATAAATATAAGGGGACATTCTTACACAAATCGAGCTAGTCCCGTAGTAAGCTCAATAAGGCTTGTGTATGGGTACTACTAATAGATACAAATACTTAAATAAGTACGTAGAAAACATCCATGACTCAGAAACAAATATTCATGCTCATCACACAAACATTTGCCCTTACCGGGATTCGAACCCAGGACCTTCAGCTTCGTAGGCAGTGTCACTACCCACTAGGCTAACCGGTCGTCATTTCTATATAAACGTAAAAGTCCTGACTGACTGACTGACTGACTGACTTAAATCAACGCCCCGCCCAAACCTAAAAGCTGATTTTATCACAACAGGCAATGATGAAATCTTTATATTACATTATTGACAATAGATATTTTATATAACGTAAGTACGTCTATTTTGAATTTCAATATATCGCTAAGCTAGCGTGTCGAGACGACGCAAAACATGTTATAATGCCAAATTCATGTTATAAACCAAATATTAAGATATGAATGATTATAATTACTTACTCTATAACCCTCATCTCCTTCGGGTAGTCGGGTAAAAAATGCAAAGCTTTTCGTCCGTTCATTTACGCTTCAACTTTAAGTCATATTTAATTTAATTATAATACCGCTTTCAGTATAATAAATACATTTTCGCGGCACTGCTCTCCGACCCACCAACTATAATGTGTGGAACTGTCTCTACTAATGAATGAGCATCTTGGGACCCCCCCCCGCTCCTGTCGATGCCATTCTTGACCTGGCAAACAAGGTAGGTACCTAGACACTGTTTACCGGATTTTGCTGTCTGACATGGGTTAGGCTATTTTCTGATATGTCAGGGTTGAATCTTTATGCAGTATTTTCTACTTAAAAGAGAGCTTACTGATGTTGTCTATAGGTTTTTAAGCCCCGGCGCAAAAAGAGGGGTTATAAGTTATAAGTTTAATGTGTCTGTCTGTGGTAGCGTAGCTCTCTAACGGATGCATGGACTGATTTGAATGCGGTTTTTTTGTGTGATAGATAATTTTATCCCGAGTGTTCTTAGCCATGTTTCATGAAAATCTGTTTAGCCGTTTTTGAGATTTTGGACGTTGAAATAAAAATGTCGGGGGTTTTTCAACTTTTATAAGTGTTAGTTATTAGTTTATTGGCGCAGTAGCATCGTATTAAATGTGGTCGTAGGCAGTACTGCATTTGTACCGCCCCGCTCCCGCTCCTCCAGGGCCAATCAGGAAGCACTACTTATTTGAATGTAGGGGCGCAGCATATAATCTGGACTGACTCAGTGTAACTTACTGTTACGCCACCGACTGCTCACTGCCAAACGAGGAACTGGTAGAACTGGAACAAGGTACTGTAGTGGAATTCACAAAATGTATGGGACAGTGTTAGTTTATTTATTTAAACTTTATTGCACAAAATACACAAATGTACAAATGGTGGCATTTTTGTCTGGCATATGGGCGACAGATTACATGAAAACGGTTATTCTGAATAAGACTTTCTTAATGTGCCTTTCCATAGGAATGCGAACTAGTTGAACATAATGTGACGTTTAGTTATTATAGTGAAATGAGCTTTACCAAAGCTCGGCTGCGGTAAGCAAGTTGTCACCGGAAGTAGTTTAGGGCAGCGGATGCAATGGTCGTCTCCGGGAATCTCTTGTTTACACCTGCTGTTGGCTTTATGTCCAGCAATAATTTCTGTTCTGACAATTGAATGTGAATTAAGTACCTAACAATTTTAAATGTGGGTAGTGTTGGTTTAAGGATGAAGGTTGTTTATACCTATACACTGATATTGATATAATAAAGATTTAATGTTCCTGAAAGTGTGTTTTTATGAGTTTGTGTTATGTGTAATCTCTGAAAAGATCTAGGTTTAGAGATGCTTTATTACTCATAAGAACACTACAGTTCACTTAAAATGAGTTTAAATATTAAAATTCCTTAAAATTAAACATTTTTGCGTGATCGTTGGAGATTTGTTATACAGTATTATATATGTGTTGTTTTAATTTAGTTTTAAACACTTTTAAAGACTTACAATCTTTTACATTATTTGGTAAATCATTATAATCTGCTCATCCGATTTAAAAACCTTTCACGAGTGGGCCCGAATGACCCGAAATGGTTTATCCATATATTATTATTTATTTGCAAAAGTTATTTATTTTATTAATGATTTACTTTACATAATTCACGCGTTGTAAAGTCTCCCTGTAAAATAACTCATTTAGCTGTCATACGTCTCTCGCCGTCAATTATCTTACTGCAGCTCGACTTCAGAGGTTTTTCATTGGGAAACACAAAAAATATTGAATATATATGTTCTGGAAAACAAATTAAAATGACATAATAAACTGGACTACTACGAGTATATTGAATATGTTGATGTAACTCTATGCTCATGATAACGCAAGGACTCGATGGTTAAAGTTGCTCCGGTTAATCGGGCCCACGGTGGATTACAGAGTGGACATAATTCCTACTAATAATATAGATGTAAAAGTTTGGATGTTTGTTACTCAATCACAATTAAACGGCTTAACCGACTCGAAGGAAATTTAGCACGAATAGTTTATAGCCTGGATTAAATTACCTAAAGGATAGTTTACATCCAGGGTCCACGCAGGGGAAGTTGCAGGCAGAAGCTAGTAATAATAATGAATCTGCCCATATACGTCCCACTGCTGGGCACAGGCTTCCTCTCATTGATAGGGGGAACGGGCAGTAGTCCACGCTGGCCCAAAAAAATAAACGTAACAATAGGGGAACATTAAAATAGGTAATTATGAATACCGCACAAAACATAAGGTTCCCTCCACCTACGGAACTCCACTGGAACAAGTTAAGGCATCACGTCGCTACGTAGCCTATTACCTACTTAGCATAATTTAGTTGTCCGTCTGTCAGGCGCAGCCCTGAAAGTTTTAAATAGCTAGTTGAAAGTTGAATTTAAGTTGCGGTGGTAACGATTCATTCCGAATGCAGTGTGGTTACTCAATTAGGACAAATAAAAAAGTGAATACTTTATAGGTAGTACATTTGTTTTGCCTGAGCATGCGCCTTCTATTTTGCGATTTAACTAAGCAACTTAATTTGTAGATATTTAGCTACATACCTGGAAGACCGTGCTTTGCTCGGCGTGGAGAGTTGAAAGGGTTGAAACCCCGTGTAGAGGGTCAGGCCGCCGATGATGAAGCGTAGGTAACCATTAACAAGCTATCATAGCTTGTAAATGGCTACCCACGCTGCGCCTTCCGGTACATGGTCGCCAATCGAGAACCTTTCGGCCCCCACGGCCATCTGTATCTGTTCTACGTTCAATGTGCCCCGCCCACTTCTAAATGCGATCACGCAGAGAAACTCCTAACATAGCCCTCTCTATTGCCCTTTGGGTGACTTTGAGCCTTCTTATTTAGGCGGCCCATATTAAGCGACCACGTTTCCGTGCCATACGTCATCACTGGCAACACACACTGGTCAAAGACATTCGTCTTGAGACACTGTTGTCGACACAGTGAATCTTCAAAGCTATAAAGGCTTGACAACGCGTCCAAAAGCTTAGTCGGGTCGTAAACATATTTGCCACCATCTTGGTAATAAAAATTACATTAAGGTTTCTTAAATCAATAGTAACATTGCCTGTTTTTTGTTAATAACCGCATAATATATGTAAATTGTAGGCCGAAATATGCAGTGCGATATTAAGTCGAATCGAGAAGTTTTGCTCTCGGGCTTATTGGCTTGTCGAGTTGATCCGGATATCCGGACTCAGCGTAAGTTGTGCGCTCGCGTGAATTTCAAACGAGCGGCTGACTCTAGTAGCCGTCCGCGATATAAGCATTCTTTGTGATAATAACTTAGAATTTCGACTTCATCCATAATACGTAAATAATTGACTTTAAAGGCAAATGGATAAACTATTCTTAATACCAGAGCTTTTAAACTCATCGTAAGCCCTTCTTTCTGTCTTAGTAACGTTAGTATTGAAGGATCCGTTTGTCTGCGCTAAGCCCTCAAATCATGTGGTAGTTTACAGCGCGAGCTGCACTGTAATTTAATTTTTCTTACTGTAAGTACCTAAAGGTTACGTGCTTGCTACGCTACGGAGAGCACTAAAGGGTTTACTCTTCCCCGGACGACATAATAAAACTACAACAGCGTGCGAGTTACGTAAAAGATGGAGCTCGTTTTTGTTTTCATATTTAATCTTAGACATATATTATGCCGCGCGTAAAATAATTATTTTTATAATCTTTCTTTAAAGACTTAAAATTGCAATGTCACTCTAAAGGCATGTAGTGCAACTTAATAACTAACACATTTCTTAGTTAATAAAATTGTATGTTACACCAAACAGCGATGCTTATGTGAAATTTATGTTATACATATTATTTAACGTTAGGTATGTAAATTGAAATTATAACAAACTGGCGTATATATCATGAGACGCACCCAATAGACACAGCACCCATGTTATTCTTGTTACTTCTTTATCCATGTTACTTCTTTATTTCACGGATTTTCACGTTTATAAATCATAATAATAATATGCTAGGTTGCCGGCTCGGAGAGGGGATGAGGTCATGTCCCACCTGCTCTATATGGATGACCTTAAGCCATATGCACCTTAAAGCGTCACCATCAAAACAATCATTCTCAATCCAGATCCAAAAAAAAATAAAAAAAATCAGGGCTCAAAAAGATCGATGAGCCCAGCCCATGACTATTTCGGCGGTCGGATAGCACCATAGTGTCGCCTATCCACTAGCCAGACACGACTTGACGATACAGCCTTCGGGCTTCGGCAAGACCCAGGTCAAAAAAAAAACCATATGCACCGAATAGACATGACCTGTTGGAACTACTGAAGATAACAGAAGTCTTCAGTAGCGCCATCAAAATGGAATTTGGTGTCGATAAGTGTGCGGTCATGTACAACGGGGGAAAGTTGTAAATTCAACAAATTTGCTACTTTCTGAGACAATGTCCCTCAAATCTATCTCCGAAGTAGAAACCTATAAGTATCTTGATATGTCACAGTCATCGAAGAGTCCGAGTACTGCTTACTGCGCATCGCATGCTACACCCACGCTCGTCTGTTATGAGACTTATGAGACTGTACATCTCGCGGAAGTGTGGAGGTCGCGGCTTTTTAAATGCCAAAGACCTCCACAACCGCGAGGTGTTCAGTCTCAGGGATTATTTCCTAAACAACGAGTGTGGGATGCATCGCGACGTAGTAGCAGTAGACGGAAACTTCACCCCGCTCTCCTTGGCAAACGAGAACTGGCGCAGACTTAAAGTAATGAGCGCCGAGGACCGCAAGGCGGTATGGAGGAGCAAGGAGCTACACGAGCGGTTCTACAAGGCCCTCACAGGGCCCGATGTCGATCTGCTCGCGTCGGTGAACTGGCTACGTTTCGGGGATCTCTTCGGGGAAACCGTGGGTTTTGTCTGTGCAATTGTGGACGAAGTTATCATGACGAACAACTACCGGAGGTATATCCTGAAGGTCGACATTTGTCGGGCATGCCGCCGTCCCGGGGAGTCACTCAGGCATATTATCTCCGGTTGTGGTCATCTTGCTAACGGCGAGTACTTGCGCAAAACAAGAATCGCTTTAACGTTTAGCTTTGGCGTGAAAAAAAGGGTTATCATGAAACTCGAATTTCTGTACAAATGGATGTAGTTGGCTACTGCCAACTAAGTTTAACATCCGAGTGCTCGACCATAGTAGAAAGAGTGTAAAGTAGGTTATCTTCTACAAACGCACCGCGCGCGGCTTGTATGTGTGCGGCATTAGTATCTATGCGTCGCGCACGCACACAAACAAAATCTCGACCCGTTTCTCAGTGCGCCAGTAGAGATTTATATGATATGGCATGGGCATGGGCACTCTATGTCAAAGCAAAATGGGTTAAATTCGAACTGAGAGGATATGTCTTCATTCGAATTGAAACTGTGTCATGTCACTTTGAAATATGCCCATGCTATATACCTACTAGTACAGCATCGAGCACTCGGACATTTACCTTACATTCGTGTCGTTAAAATCTACTACTGATTTATAAATAAAAATTAATTCAAATTGTAAAATTACTAAACTACAGTAGATCGTTTTTTTTCGTGCAGGATTTGTCACTGCCGAGCATCCCTACCCATGTTGTAATCGGTTACTTGAAATAAGTGCTTGTTTTACGACAGCTTTGAATTTAGAGTCCGTAAAACAGTAAGTATAATGTGTTTTGGAATTTTATTAAATTTCCCACGAACGACTTTTATGGTTTTCTACAGGAACCTAAGCTAAATATAACCTATTTACTTATTTTTAGCTTAGGTACCTGTATCTCGGGTTACTTTTGGCTTCTGAATGTTCGAATGGAATTATTAGATACATATTTAACTTTTCCTAAAAATTAATCAATTACAAATACAGTGACGGTACTGTTGGGATGTCGGTGTATTTCCTTGAAGTATTCTCTCAATGACTCTCTTGGCCTCAAGTTATAAACTTCTCTCCTTTTTTTAGCAAAATAATAATATTATTAAGGCAACAACAGTAGAGCTCAACCTACTCGTACTCCGAATCTCACTTGTGTAGAAACTTCACTGCAATTTTGAGTATCTTGTACTGTAAGTACTATTGCAGGTGACTGTATAAATAACTTTTGCTTATGATGTCATGGAAAACAAATTTATAAAGGGGATGTTGAGGTGCTTGCACGAGCGACATAAAACTAGAAAAAACCGCGGCAAACACATTGAGATCAAATTGGAATATGAAATGAATGTTTCGAATTGAACCCCAGAAGACAAAACAGACATATTCTTCGACGACGACAACTTATCGAACAAGCCTCATTTAAGTTGGTATGTCTTGGCAACCAGCCCAAGATAACGCCAGCCAATTCGACCATGCTTGCGTTCTTTAATGGCAGAGGTAATAACTGGCTACCAAGTGGGTACCAGCCAAGCCTACATCATTCTCAGGTGACTCTCGAGGTGTTTAGCGAGAAGGTCAAATTTAAACCCGCAACGCCAAAAGAAGGGTGTTATAAGATTAACATGTGTATCTGTGTACGTGCACGTATTCACATGCGAATCTGTGTGTCTTTGTTCATCGCTTTCGCTTGAACCCATTCATTGCTGTAGATGCCCATCGGCGTCTTTTTTCCAGCAATAATGATATCAACATCTAGCGAGCATAATTTTGGTACAATTTCAGTTTGATAGAGGTCGCTGATGTTAGTGGTCGATTTGCGCCATCTAGCGAGCTTAATTTTTGTCTGTCCAATTCCAGCTCGATAGATGCCGCCGCTTCTATTATGTTTGATATATTTTTCAGACCTGTATTAATAATATACCAAAAAGTATTAAATGAGTTTTATTTGATTCTGAAATATAAAAGAAACACTAATCTAACTTTAAATGTATACAGTACCTACCTACTTATAATACTTTGGGTGCGTAACGTTGCATATATATATTTTTTAATGATATTAGTCGCAATAACACTCTTTTCAAATAATTGTTGAGTAACATAACAACACTTAATATATTTACATACGATATAATTATCATTTTATATTAATGATCATTTTGATGTTACAACAGTTTATATAACATAGGTAATCTAAATATAATGCATATCTCCTATAATGAACAATTTATATAATGCTAATTTCTTCTAATGCACAGTTAGCATAATATTTTTTGGTAGACTACGAGTATAACTTATAGTAATATAAGCCATAGGTATATTAATAGCCGTTCTGAAGAAAGGGCGAAACATATTGAAATGCGATTGTGGGATCTAAAAGAAATAATACAAATTTAAGCCCGGTTTGCTGTTGCAGATTCCCAGTTCTATTTCCAGTTGGGCCAATGTACCTAAGGACGTTACGCTGTGGTCTGCCACCACGGCAGGCGACATTCGACTCCTATTATGTTCTTAAATGTACGAGTGCGGTTCCTATAACTCGCCGGCGACGAGCCGCGATGATCACTTAACATATCGACGACGTTCAGTTCAATGTAATTCTACATTTAAGAGCAAACGGGGCAGTTTATTCGGATTACATTATGAACGGCATCTCTTTTCTTTCCACTTGTCTTGAGTTGATCAAGAAAATTTCTCAAAAATGATTTTGAAGCATCGGATATAGTCAAATATCGGCCTCGAAAGGAAGTATATTAATGTGAAGTATGCGTTTATATTTAATTTCTTAAGTAACTATTTACAAATGTTTGCACTGTTTGCAAAGATAATAACGGGTAGTTTTACGTTATCTTTTTATTGTTCACCGCTTACCCACTTGTAAGTAGGTAGGTACCTACGTTATCACTAACATATCCCCGTTATCGGAGCTGCCAAAAGGATTATACGCAAAAATGCAATAACGCCCATAGAATATTATTTCTGATCAAAATGGGTGGATCAACTTGTTTGTTGTTATGTCACGTAAGCTGTATTTATGAATACACAACTGTGATCCGTAGAAAATTGACTATAATATGAACTACTGTAACGCGTACGAAAAAAATAGAGGGTTTCCGCTCAAAAACGTATTCCTTTTTTCAAAACATGGAAACATTGTCAGTTAATTTGAAACATTTGATCCCATATTCAAGCTTAAAGCACACTTATAGCCTCCGTTCTGAATTAGCTCCGCTTGAATTCCAGTCAAAATACTGATTTTTTTGTATGAAAATTCCTACAATGCACACTAGCCGTCACCGTCGACATTTCAACCTTACAAAGCCCCGGGGCCAGATGGAATCTACCCCATTCTACTACAAGAGGGCGCTAATGTACTAATCCCGCATCTGAGCAGATTGTACAGGGCGTGCTTGGCCTTCGCACACGTACCGCGTGTGTGGAGGATGGTAAAAGTAACCTATCTACCCAAACCGGGTAAGGCGGATTACAGTGAAGTCAAATCGTATAGGCCGATAAGTTTATCGTCGTTTTTCCTCAAAACACTGGAGAAATTGGTTGATAGACACATAAGGGATGGCCCATTAAGGAGACATCCGCTGCACGAACTACAACACACATTGGTGACCTGTTCTATATTTTTTTGTAGCAATTTTAGAGATCGCTGGACTTGCAAGATAGTACTTCCTTTCTTCTTTAATAATTTGAAGTTTGTTTGTAGCTTTTGGTAATTAGTCGTAATATTACTTAGACGACGTACTAGTCTATTTACTTCTTTATTTAATTTCTTGTTACATTCTTCTACACTATTTGCGTTGTAGCATGGTGCGGGTGACAGTTGCCTGTATGACGTTGACATCTGTCAGTACCACATGACTAGGGATGCACGTTGTGCAATAAATTAATTTTTTTTTCGATAAAATAATTAAAATCGGGTTTTTGGTTTTTATTCCTGACAACATTTTTGTTCTATAATCTTCTATATTTTTGATATTGACCTCCATTTGTGATTTTTGATGTGGACAAATGTTGAGTGAACGATAAAAAGTGACACAATTTTGTACTTTTCAACGACCGGCTCAAAGGACATAGCAGCCAGAGCCGTAAAACTTCAAAAAAAAATGACGCATCGACGCGGCGGCCATTTTGTTTACCCGTGCGATGCTGTCAGTCAGTACGAGTGCTAGCGCCTTGTATGTGACACGTATTTCGTTCGATTTCATTTATTGTTCTCATTTTTGTTAAATTGTTATAATTGTTGAGTTTGTTGTGTTATTTGTTAAAGTTTGTTGAGTTTGTGTAGTTATTACCATGCCTAAACACACAAAAAAAACTGTTTTGGGTAGTCAGGCCAGGGAGCTTGTTGTTCGCCTCCGAGACTACTTTGAAAGAGAACAACAAAATAATGGACCGTTGTTACCATTGAATAAAATAGTAGATCGAGTAGCTGAAGCTCTTGATATTGGCCGCAATACTGTTTCGCGTATAACGCGTGAGAAATATGGCCCAGATTGTACATCTCAAAATAAATTATCGACACCTAACAAAAAGCGGACCAAGGTGAAGCCAATCACTGATATGGATGATTTTGCTAAGGACGCTATAAGAAATCATATTTATGATTATTATAGAAGAATGGAGCTACCCACATTGCTCAAGCTTCTAAAATCATTAAAAAAAGCTGACTTATTCAAAGGAGGTATGACTTCGTTGCGGCAAGTAATAAGAGATATTGGCTTTGTTTACAAAAAAGTTAACAAAAGGAAGATAATTATGGAGAGGACTGACATTGGCCTAGCAAGATGTACATTTTTAAGAAAGGCCAAAATCATAAGTGATTGGAGCAAAGTTGTCTTTTTGGATGAAACATGGCTAAACGCCAACCACACAGTGGGTAAATGTTGGACCGACGACACGGCACACTCGAGTACCAAAGTGCCGGAAGGCAAAGGTGAACGCCTTATTATATGTCACGCAGGCACAGCAAGTGGATTCGTCCCTAATTGTTTGCTGGCTTTTAAGTCGAAAAAAACTACGGAGTATCATGAGGAGATGAACTACGAAAAATTTAAAGATTGGTTCATTGGTCTACTTAATAATTTAAAGGAGCCTATGACCATAATAATGGACAACGCACCCTACCATTCGGTACAACTTAATAAACCCCCAAACCAATCCAACCGCAAATGCGAGTTTGTGAAGTGGCTTACAGAAAACGGAGTTACAGCAGATATAAAGATGTTAAAGGCGGAGCTTATTGCCTTAGTCCGGCGTCATAAATCAACAACTCCTACCTATGCTCTGGACGAGATGGCAAAAGAAAAAGGCCACCAGGTCCTTCGACTACCACCCTACCATTGTCAGTACAATGCCATTGAACTGATTTGGGCACAAATAAAAGGTATGCTTTTAATTTCAATTCCCTTTCAATTTAAGGCGATTAGTATAAAAAAAAACATTTGTAGCAGAGCGCCTTAATTTCATCCTCCCCCTGAGTGATCCGAGACTTTTTTTTTCATAACTTTGTTTATTTTCAGGTCACGCCGCAAGAAATAATACCTCGCCGCCATTTACAGCAAATAAGATGTTGGCCCTATTACAAGAGGCCATCAACCATGTTCAACCTGAAGACTGGTCGAAGGTCGTAAATAAAACAAAAAGGGACATTATGGCTGATTGGGATCGTGACATCCATATTGACAACATAATTGAGTCATCGTTAATAATTGCCGTCACAGATTCAGATGATGAATTTAGTGAGAATTCAGATGTTTCTGACTTTGATATGAGTATAGACGAATAAAATCGATGTTTTCCATATAATGTTCTGTTGTCTTCTTAACAATAAAAATATAATTACGCACAATATACGTTTTTTATTATAAAAACATCGACTATCGATCGTAGCACTGCATCCCATCACTAAATACATGTATGGCGTTACGTTATACGCAAAACACTTTGTTTAATTTTTCTTAAGTCATAATTTGTAAATCATGGCAACTTTCAAGAGTGAAACGAAACGTTACAGAAACTGTCACCCGCACCATGCTACAACGCAAATACTGTAGTGTTGTAATTTTCGACTGTTCAAGTCTAATATTCTGGTCTCCTGAGAGTTCCGTGATACTTTTAATTTCCTTTAACAATTCCATTTTTTCTTCTTCTAATTCTTCGATTCTGGTCGCCAAATTCCTATTTTGTTGCTCGTGCTTAATAATCTTGGATTTTAGCGGTGTTAAAATGTCAATGTTATCCGTATCCAAATTACTCGTTTGTAGTGTGAGATCATTATTGTCGTTGTCATGTATGAATCTGTCTAGTTGGATTTTTAGCTGATTACAAGCCTCGTCCTTGTCTTTCACAAGAGTTTTGAGAGATTCGTTTTCTTCATTTAATTTGGAATAAGATGACTTCATTTCTTCGTATTTTAATTGGATTCTTTTGCAGTTCTCTTTCATAGATTTTATTTCAGCCTTTAAACTAAATATATTTTTATCCTTGTCACTTATAAGTTTTAGGTACTTATTGTGATCATGAAGCCCTTCTTCGTCACTATGTATACTTGTCGGGTTTGTTTTGGTAAGGGCCAATGCCTGTGTTCTAGTATTTCTTCGTGTTGTCGCCTTTGCCTTTTCCATTGTTTCCACCTTCGTTACTTCTGAGTTCGCAGCATCTGCAACCACGCCCGCTCCCGATGTAGACGGGCGCACTGGCGTATTTGAATTGTCAGTTTTAGGCAGTTTGCAGCAGCACTCTGGGCATATCCATTTGCATTTTTGCTGGGAGTTCATGGATGTAAATGTCTTAGTATCGACATTGGCACAGGCTAAATCGTATTTTAGTTTGCATGTGAAGCATGCCAAGTACTCATTTCGCTTCTGGAAAGGATTACGGCAGCCCGCGCACATATTTGTAGTAGATGCCATTTTTGCATGTGTAGTTTCGATTATAAAAAATCGAGTTGAGTATCCGATCTTACTTTGTGCTGGTAACACTAAATTTCTGTATGAGTGTATCGGAACGTATCCGTCACTGGGTTGAAAGTGATAGGCGCGCTTGATAAAATATTTTATTGTAAATTAATTTTAGGTGTTAATTTGTACATATTTAGTCTTAATTTTAATTTTAATTCATAGTTGATTTGGTTATCGGTTTGGTGCGCTTCCCCAGTCATGGGGAAGCGTACGGGAAAGCGTTCTCGGTTGGAGGGCTTGGAGCCGGAGCCAGATCTTCAATCTGAAAGTAGTTCTGATGCGGATACAGGTGCGCCCTCGGAGCGCATACCTGCAAAAAAGAAGACTAAAGAAGATGACAAAGAGAAGTATACTCCTTTCAGGGCCAAAAGTTATTACAGGTTGTACGACGAAAATTCAGCTAAGAAAGAATTTATTGTTTTTCTGAATCACAGAGAGGATGACCACAAATTTTCTGACAAAGATAGACTTGCTTTGTCCAATGCAATCCGAAAGCATCGCGTGTCGGGCGTGATGCATCTAAGAACAATTAATGCATACAAAGTTGGGATTATGTTCGATCTCCCAAATCACGCCAATGTCTTCCTAAAAAATGAAAAATTATTAAATGAAATTCACATGAATGCTTCAATCCCAGCATCTGAGACCGAGGTTACGGGTGTTCTCACTTCAGTGCCGATTGATTATTCGAACCAGAAGATTTTCCAATTAATAGCTTCCAGTAAAAAGGTGATAAGCGTAAGACGGTTTATGCGGCGGGTAAAAGACACGCTGGGTATCGTCTCAATGGTTCCAACTCAGACGGTTGCCGTGACTTTTGCCTCTGTACAGTTGCCTGAATATGTAACACTTGACCATTGGAGGCACGAAGTAGGGATCTATATTCCTCCAGTAAAGCAATGCCTTCGTTGCATGAAATTTGGTCATATAGCAAAGTATTGTAAAAATAACGAAGTACTCGTATGTTCAATTTGTGCTGAACCTCATAATTTCAAAAATTGTAATAAGGTTAAAACACAATGCGCAAACTGTGGTGGGGATCACGTGGCTATATCTGCTGCATGTCCAATTAAAAAACAGAAAATTGAGGAAAATAAGTTAAAATCACGTAGTGCTAAATATTCCGATTTGTTTTGTGACGTTGCATTTCCGCAGCTCGGCTCAAAATATATTGACACCCATCTAAGTAATCTGACCAAATCTGACAGATTTATGAATCTACTTGTGGAAGCTATAGTTAAAATTTGTGCTGATAAAGAAACGCCAATAAATTCTAACAATATAAAAGAAACACTTAAAAACACTTTCAGGAAACAACCTTAATTTTTTTTCTTTATGGACATATTGAACATAGTGCAGTGGAATGCTCAGAGTATAATAAGCAATAGGCTAATCTTTACTAGATTCTTATATGAAAATAACATTCACATAGCAATAATTTCTGAAACCTGGTTAAAACAACATCAAAAATTTTCAATTAAAGGATACAATGTCATTAGAAATGACTGTGGTAATAAACATAATGGTGTAGCAATACTTATTCATAACAATATAGTATATTCTAATATTAAAACTTATTTTGACAATGCTCTACAAAATATCTGTGTACAAATAATTATAAACAACAAGCAGTTGAGTGTAGTAAGTTTTTATAGTCCATCAAATTCTGATCCCCCATTTAATAAAAGTAAATTTGATGCTTTGATAAAATCTATTCCGCAGCCAATGCTTTTTGGAGGCGATCTAAATGCTCATCATATGTCATGGGGCTGTGTTGATACATTGCCTCGAGGTAGAGATGTCTTAGATATTATTGATGGCAATGACTTGGTTCTTTTAAATAATGGTCAAACTACTACAACTGGTTCTTCTTCTTGGCGTCCTAATGCTCTGGATTTAACTTTCGTTTCTCCATCATTGGCACTTTCATGTGATTGGTCTGTTATGGATTGTCCTCTTGGCAGCAGTTATCATTTGCCTGTAATGATAAAAATGATAGTTGGTAATGAAAATAGCTCACAAAGTAATCCAATATGTAATAATGTACATTTGCCCATTCACCCAAATTACAAACAGGTGAATTGGAAAATGTACAGGCAATCAGTTGATTTTTGTTTGGCTAATATTGATTTTGAAAATATGTCTTCGATAGATGCGCTCAATCTGTTTTGTAATATTTTGCGATCTACTGCTGTAGAGTCCATCCCTAGACATAGGTCTTTGAATAGTTCTAATCCGTGTACACCAAAATCTTTGAAATTTCCCCGGCTGCCTTGGTGGAATTAAAAGTGTTCAGAAGCTGTACTTAATTCAAAACATGCTTATATAAAATTTAAAAGTGAACCTAGTGAAGAGAATTATATAGAATTTAAAAGACTTCGAGCCCTTAAAAAGCTTGTTCTTAAGACTGAACGGCGTAATAGTTGGATAAATCTGTGTAACTCATTTAACCGGTGCACTCCTTTGACATTAATATGGAATTACATGCGGAAATTTAATAAAACATTCATTTCAAAACACGCTAGTAATAATAGTTGGATATCAGATTTTCTTAAGAAATACACTCCTGATTTTGTGCTTAATGAGTCTTTAAATTATGTTCACACA
This sequence comes from Epinotia demarniana, assembly GCA_945867215.1. NCBI lineage: Eukaryota > Metazoa > Arthropoda > Insecta > Lepidoptera > Tortricidae > Epinotia > Epinotia demarniana. Next base: position 20,473,391 of record OX244267.1, on the reverse strand, counting down.
GAAAATGATAATGATAAGTATCTTACTGAACCGTTTTCTTTGCAAGAGCTTAAATCTGCCCTATTTTCAAGAAGAGATACATCCTTTGGTCTTGATGGAATACCATATATTTTACTGAAAAATTTAAGTTCACAAAATCTAAAGACCTTTTTAAACATATTAAATCAGCTGTGGGAAGAAAACTTAATTCCTGATGATTGGAAAACAGATTGCTTGGTCCCAATTTTAAAGCCTGATAAAGATAAATTGTTACCCGACTCATATCGACCTATAGCACTCACATCTTGTGTAGGAAAGGTTTTTGAACAGCTTCTAAAGCAACGGTTGGAATTTTTTTCCGAACAAAATGGTCTGTTACCCTGCAATCAGTTTGGTTTTCGTAAAGGTCGGTCTTCTCGTGAGAGTATTTGTCAGTTGCAACTTGATGCACTTAACAGCATATATAATAATCAGTATCTTCTTTCGGTATTCTTTGACATTGCAGGTGCATTTAACAGTGTCAATATTTCCGTTTTATGTAGAGAGCTGTCAATGATAGGGTTACCTGGCAAAATAATAAATTTCTTACAAATGTTTTTAACAAACAGGAAGGTTTTTGTTAAATTTAACAATCGCTTATATGGCCCAAGATTATCTTCTTTAGGGGTTTGTCAAGGAGGTATCTTATCCCCTTTAATTTTTATTTTGTACATTAGGAGACTAAATCTTATTCTAGGAACAAAGGTTAAAAATCTGCAGTATGCAGATGATTTGGTTGTTTATGTGTCAGGATCTGATTTAAATCAATTAGCTTTGACTATTAATGAGGCATTAATCAACTTACATAAATACTTTGCTTATCTGAACTTAGATGTAAATTCGACTAAAACCAAAGTTTTTATTTTTGGTCGCAAAAGCATGTGTTTGCCTACAGTTTTGTACAATGACATATCACTGCCTATTTCATATGATCTAATAAAATTTTTAGGTGTTATATTTACTTCAAAACTTTCCTGGATAAAATATGCTGACAGTATTATAACCAAAGCTAACAAAGCATACAATGTGTTAAAATCGCTGTGCGCCACTTCATGGGGTGCAGACCCCAAAATTTTGTTAATCTTGTATAAGTCTCTAGTTCGAAGTCATTTTGAATATGGTTTTCTATGTTTTGCTGGAGATGATAAAATTGTAAATTCATTAGATAAAATACAAAACAAATGTATGCGGACAATACTGGGTGCATTTAAAACTAGTCCTATCGCTGCTATGCAAATTGAATCGAATCTTCCTCCTATTCATATTAGATTTCGTTATTTAAAAGAAAGATTTATTTTAAAGTTATACAGCTTGCCTAAGAACGATCTTCTTCACAACTTGATTTCTTTCCAATCATCGCCTTTTCAAAGGCGCATGTATGTTCTTCAGGATTTTACCTCTTTCTTTCACTCTTTGCAGGAGTTAAATATACATCTTGATAATGACCTTCTTCCCTGTTACACAGGCTCTTTTAAGAGTAAATATCCCGATATAAAAATTGTAATAGATTCAAAGCTAACTTCCAAAGAGGAGGCTTATTTATTGTTGTCAGAATGGTCTAATTGTAAATTTATTTATACGGATGGTGCCAAAAATAATAATGCTGTTTCCTTTGCAATTTATCAACCTGAAATTAATAAAGGTATTAGGTTTAATATCAATAAAAATGCAAGTATCTTTACTGCTGAAGCAACTGCCATCTTATTTGCTTTGAAACATGTTAAAGAACATAATCAATATAGTAAAGAATGGGTCATAGTAAGCGATAGTATGAGTGTATTAATAAGTTTATCGAGTAACAAAATGAATGCTAGCACTTGCTATCTAATTTTTTCCATTAAAGAATTATGGTTAGAACTATCTTTAATTGGTATTAAAATAGATTTTGTATGGGTTCCGTCTCATAAAGGAGTTTCTGGTAATGAAAACGCCGACTACCTAGCTAGAACTATTGCTAATGCATCTGACTTGTCCCTGGTTCCCGACAGCAGGGACTTAGCTGTGACCTTGCCATATTCTGATATTATAAGTAATCTAAAACAGCGTATGACTGTTCTTTGGGGAAGACATTGGTATCATTTTACAGAAGTTGAGAATAAGGCTCATTTGTATGCTTTGTTAGATAACCAAGTTAATAGTAAGCCTTGGTTTTGTAAGTTTAAAACTTACATGCATCGTAGGTTTTACACCATAATTACTCGTATGCGCATTGGTCATTGTCGTTTAAATTTTCATCTTCATCGTAAAAACTTTGTCTCTTCCCCTTATTGCGATCATTGTCAAAAGCAAGAGGTTCAGTCTATAGATCACATTCTGTTTAGTTGCTCATCCTTTGGCATTCAGCGCCTAGTGCTGATGGATGAGTTGCTTGAGATTTATGGAGCTTCTAATCGAATCCCGCTCTCAGTAACTGATTTGTTGAAGGAGTCGTCTACTTATTTATCTTTGTTTAATTTTGTACATAATACTGTGTGTATGCTGTAAATATGATGCTAAATTTAAAACTTGCTTAAAATTGTATATATTTTTATTGAAGCATTGTACCTATATTTTGTTGGTCAAATGACTTTTTGGAATGTCTGGATGAGGTGTAAGCTTTTTTGAAGAGCTGAATATTGGATTTGACGTTTTTATTGGAACATACTCAAGACTTTATTACTGGATTTGACTTCATGAATTGGATTGGAATAACTGAAGACTTATTTTTTGGATTTGACACATATGTTGATAATACTGATGACTTAATATCTAGATTTGTTCATATGAATTGGAAATAACTGAAGACATATTTATTGGACTAGAGACTTCTGATTTGAAACTACTGAAGACGTTATTACTGGATTCGATCAAATGAAATTATACTTACTGAAGACTAGGCAGTATGGCCCATGGTCTTAGCCTGTCCGAATGGACGAATTTAAAAAAAAAAAAAAAAAAAAAGTATCCGTCACTGTCAGATGTCAGTTGTCAATCGGTAACCAATCAGCTGTTTGAGGTCCCGTTACCCTTTGCCGAAAACCGACAAACAATTTGAGTTATTTATCGTTTTTAACTATGATTAGGCGTTTAACGGTTATGATATGGATCTTACCGATGTCTCTGTTTGTTATTTGTGCCTCTAGTGTGGTTTTTCCGTGTGGATAAATAGTTGTTATTGTCTTCTTCTGCTATTGGATACACACTCACTGATACTTTCAACTTGTAAGTAATTAATTACAATTAAAATATGTAGGAGTCATCACTGTAAGTGTTTACATGGCTAGTGTTGCCACATAGTTTTTTATAGAGAATAAGGAACTATGTCTGGCAGCTTTCTTGGACGTGGAGGAAGCGTTCGATCGTACCACGTATAAAGCTATCAGCGAAGCAGCTGCAAAACATGGTGTAGAGCCCACCCTATGTAAATGGATAGGCAATATGCTAAATGGCAGACTAATAAAGTCATCTCTCTTAGGGGATGAGATAATGGCCACGGCCACAAAGGGATGTCCACAGGGGGTGTACTCTCACCAACTCTCTGGAGTCTGGTGGTGAACTCACTCCTGGTAGAACTCAATAAGGGTCCCATCCACACGGTGGGATATGCTGATGATCTAGTGATACTGGTTAATGGGAAGTTCCCAGGCGGTATCAGAAATCATGAACAAGGCACTGCGGATAGTGGAGAAATGGTGCGACCTGCACCAACTATCCATTAATCCAGGCAAAACTGTGGTAATACCCTTTACTAGGAAAAGGACCCTTCCAGGCGTACAGCAGTTAAAACTGTACGGGAGGGTACTAGAACTGTCCGATGATGTGAAATATCTAGGTGTTACACTGGATAAGGAACTGAATTGGAAGAAGCATACAGATCTTACCATCACGAAGGCACTGAGGGTATTTGGAATGTGTAGATCAGCGTATGGCAAAACATGGGGATTGAACCCAAAGGTACTTAAGTGGATCTACACTATGATGGTGAGGCCCATATTATTGTACGGCAGCCTGGTATGGTGGCCAAGGACTTTAATGAGCACATGCAGAGAGGCTCTGATGAAGGTGCAGAGATCGGCTTGCATGGCTATAACAGGGGCGTTTCGTACCACGCCTACAGCGGCGCTAGAAGTCCTACTGGACCTACCGCCACTTCACTTGGTGATTAAGTCAGAGGAGCGGAAATCGCTCTACAGATTAAGAACTCTTGGACTGTGGAGCGACAACAAACCAAAGACTAAACACACAAACATGGAGACTGATGGTTTCTTAGACAGAATAACAAGCATGGGAAGTGACAAAATGCTACCCAAGTTTGTATTCCATAGGAACTACACAACAAAAGTTCCATCCAGGGCTGAATGGGCCGAAGGTCTAGAACCACCTAGGTCTGGTATCGAAGACAGTATATGGTACACGGACGGATCAAAAATGGGATCCGGTACGGGAGCAGGCATTTATGCGAATGACTACAGTAGTAGTGTAAGCATGGGTAGTTTGGCAACCGTCTTCCAGGCGGAGACATACGCTATAATTGCCTGTGCACAGGAGAATATAGACAGGCAAACCAGAGGGCAGACCATCTATTTACTCAGTGACAGTCAAGCGGCCCTTAAAGCACTTATGGCGCCGAAAGTGGAATCTAGACTAGTCTATAACGGCGTCCAGGCACTGAACAAGCTTGGAAAGCATAATAAGGTGCAACTAGTTTGGATACCAGGGCACAAGGGCTTCATCGGCAACGAAAGAGCGGATGAGCTTGCAAGAGGGGGGTCTACAAATCACTTTGTAGGTCCAGAACCATGTGTGGGACTCTCGCAGGGAACCATAACTTCGGCCTTTAAAGCCCACGCCAAAACTAAACACCAACACGAGTGGAGGAATGAGGCAGGCTTAAGGCACTCTAAGCTCTTCATAGAAGGAGTGGACTCGGGCTGGACTAACAAACTCTGGAAATCCAGTAGGAAGCAGCTCAGAATCATATCTGGGGTGTTCACAGGTCACTTCGGGGTCAAGGATCTCTTGGCCAAGATGGGACTATCGGACAGTTTAGACTGTAGAATGTGTGGCGAGGAGGATGAGACTATGGAACACTTATTGTGTGAATGTCATGCCGTTGCCAGACAAAGAATGAATTACTTCGGTAACGGTTATCCGCAACCAAAGGAATTCAAGGTACTTCCGCTGAGCTGCATCATCCGCTATGTGGAAATGATGGAGCGAAGTTGGGAGTAGACATAAGGAGAGGGCAAATGCACAAAAGATCCCACTGGGTCGAAGTGCATCCGAAAGGGCCCTCATCTAGATAAGATAAGATAAGATAAGATAAGCCGTCACCGTCACCGCGCTTACGAGCTTGTGACCACCGATTGACGCATGACGCGGATGGTCGCCGAATGGTTGTAACACGGCAAACCTCCGCCGCGCGGCCGCTAGCGCACTGGCCGGCGAGAAAGAAAAAACATAGGATTTTCACGGCCGTGTTTTGTTTTTTCTTCGGGAAAATAATTGCTGAAAGATTGGATTGAGATTTCTTCTATTTTAAAACGTAAAAACTAATGTTTTATGTAATGCACATTACCTCTGTTTATAAATAGTACATATAGTTAATTCACACAAGGGCTGCCACTTAAGCAGGTATGTTTTATATCAAGTTCTGTGCTCTGTATATATTTTTTGTTAAACCCAATCCAAGCCTCATTTAGCCGTCACTGGTCTAAACTTTGTGAGGCTCGGATGGGTTTGAACCTGATCTAATAATAAAAAGGATTGCTTCCAGCCCTTTATGCCTCGTAGTCTTCAAACTTGATCACTGCTTGGCTGCTGGATATACCTACGTCTGCGCCGCTGCCTCCGAGCAACCTAAAGGCGAGCCCTAGACCTACCCAGCCCAGCGAGAGCTCCGAGGCTATTTAAACTACAACCGTCTCATCGGAACTTTTCAGGCCAGTGACTTTTAGCTTGTAACATTATGCCTCTGTACTGACTGATTAATTACCCAATTTGTACATAAGTATATCTTCTTCATTTTAATTATTATATTTTATTGTAAATAAAATATTAGTTTTATTTGTACCCGCCGGCTAGCCGGGCTACATGGTACCGCATAACGGCTGTCACTAATTTAGATCCCTCAAGGTGTAGGTAATGAATGAGGCCGTGGTCTTCACCGTTGAAGCCATTCCAAATTAAGGGTTGTAGACTTATTTTGCCGATAATAGCTTACTTATTATGGTCTTAATATATGACAATATGTATATGTATATATATTTTTTGATATAAGGAAACTGTATTAAAGGGATACATTCCTGGATAAGTATTCAAAATGTTCAAATATCAAGAAAACATTCACGAACTCTTCACTATGATATTTGGAGTAGGATATGATATTTCTTATTATCTTGTAGGTAGGTATTCAGACCTAGGACTGCATCGTAGGCTAACTGAACTCTAACAACAGAGCAATAACATCACTGAGATATAGCAAAATATGGAAAACCATCTCAATAGCGGCCTTGTGGTAGTGCAGTATGACCAGGGGACGTTTATATATTAAATAGTAAACATTCAATCTATGCATAGTATACTTCTTGCATTCCACTTAAAAACAAATTAAACTTTAATATCATGATAATAGGAATGTGTTCTTGTGAAATACATCAATTGTAGCGCAATCTAAAGCAGTGTTGTCAGTGTATTATACAATTCTGACCTAAAACCGGTTATCTAAAGGTCAGTTTTGTTTCTAGCGCCATATTTATATACTATAATATGCTCATATTACTGTAAACACGTGTTTTGTGTATTAACGTGATATCACGTTTCTCAGTGCATGGGAGGCAAGAAGATATAGGTTGATCTCCAACCTACATATATAAACTCACATAGGTATATTTCCAAAAGGAGGCTGATACAAGCCAATTCCCACCGGCTTTCCTAAAATTGATTGTTAGGCAAACCTATAGTTATAATTAACTCTAAACTCTATCATAACTGTTTTTGGTCCGGGTGTCCCATCGAAAATGTTCACGCGCCACTGTAAGTACCTAGTGCAATTGTACCTCAAAATCAATCTGTAATTTCATAATGTATTGGGACTCGCTGAATGAAGTCGCCTATTATTCCATACACCATTATTAACACTTACACATAGTTGAAGTGAAATTATCACCATTCCCCTAGCGATTTTGCGGTTGAGCTCCAACGGAGTCCGGTGTCTGTTTTGACACAGCTAATGCCAAGATTTGGCGTAGGCGAGTTTTAAAAAAGCGATTGCCATCTGACCTTCCAGGCCAGAGGGAAGACTAGATGTTTTCCTTCACCGAAAATCCACTGTTAAATATCAACTATATCAAGTGATAATTCGTACCTCCCGGGGTTGCACAACCTCCATATTGAAACTCGCGTGCCTCTGCCACATGAGTAAAGAAACGGGACAGAAACTAATGTTCTAAAGAGAACGCAAAATGTATGCCTAATTTAGTAGGGTTGGCGGCGTTGGCATTGTCGGACAAAACGAAACAAACACGATACTGATTTTTAACCGAATTTAATGTAATTTACGAGTATCTTACGAGTAAGAATAAAGTAATGAAATGGATAAATAATAAAAAAAGTAAAACTATGCAAACATTTATTAAAATAATTACTTACAGGCAATGCTGCCAGCATCTTTGGTACCTACGATATATATGCCACGGGGGGCCCTTTTTAAAGATAGTTTAAATTTTTTAGTTAGCTTTAGAAGTTTCTATTTTTGTTATTGTAAATAGTTTTATATTCATACTCTTTGTATTTTGTATGTATGTATATTTAATGATAATAAATGACATTTTAAACTTAACGTACGACACGTGTAATTATAATTTTGATTAGGCAATCTAAATATTAAAATAATAAGATTACCTAAACCTAATCGCTGGAATTGTAACAAGATTTTATAAAGAAAACAGTTTTTTTTATTCAGCAAACAACATTTTTATAGGTATTTAAGTACTTAATGCAAAGCCGGAAAACTACTTAATTGTATCGGTCAATCGCGTGTGATTAAGTTGATAAATTACTAGTGTATCATACGGATAATAATGATCGATTGATTAATTTTACTCGGCATTTCTCAACAGTTCTTAATAACCTTCAGTTACATTTCCTTTGATAAACAGAATAAAAATATTTTTCTTGTATATATTTATGTTTTAAACGGTGTAGTCTACAAGTCTACTCCGAGACATTAATATTTAAGTGGTGCAATTTATTCCATACATTCATAAAATTATTTTTTTATTATATTCTTTCTCTATGTATCTTAACCGTTTATGATTGGGCAAGTCTGGCTCTATGGATCCATGGCGCTGGGTTCCTAATGGGGCATAATGTTGATGAGCATAATTAATGTCTTCTAAACGAATAGTACTTTTGCAGATAATATTTTTTTATAATATTTAAGCGGCACAAAGTTGTCAAACGAAATATTAAGCGAAAGTCAGGCGTCATATTTTTAAAAATCGGTTCTGGCGCTTCACCGGCCGCTGCCGCGGCACGCTCGCTTCGCTCGCTCGGCGCGCTGTATGTTCGCAGTTCTACCTAATGCTCCTCCTCACTTCGCTCGTCGTCGTACCTAACGGTGGCTCTGGGACTGTATTTCCTTTGTGATAGCGAGTCAGGAATTATGCTATTGTAATAATATGCTATAGAATTATTATGGTACATATAATGATGCTAAACCAAAGTCGGCCAAAGTAATATTCTACAAAACAATGTGCTGCAAAATGTGTCGTATGCGTGGTAGTAGTAATGCCAACTATAACTTTATGCAAAATTACCATTCGACCGAAAGTGTTTCTGCGAAACATGTTATGCCAAGTGTATTTCTGACCAATATTATTCTGCCAGATGAGGGTAACCCCTATAGTTTAGCTGTCGGAGTTGAGTGTAATCGTGCGTTGGTAATGGTGCGCCCCGCTTTCGTTTCTGGGGCTCCGTCTCTCGGGCTCCGGCCAGAAACTCACTTCGTCTCCGCGAGCTTTTATATACACTCTAGGGGTAGGACCGATAAGACCACGTGGAAGTAGGGTGCGCTGATTCGAGTTTTGGTAGCTATTTTTCATAAAATCACTAATTTCACAAATGGCAAATGATATTATGGTATATGATACCATGGAAAATAACAATTCGGTCTTATGAATATTATGGTAAATAACAGTTATGGCACACGAAATTATGGTAAACAAAATTAAGCCTGTGGAAATAAAATTCGGGCAAATGAAGGAATACCCGTAAACGCACGTGTAAATCCTCGGGGTCGCAAGCATGCAATAGCGTCCATAGGATTTGATGTCTGCTTGCCATCAGGCAGGCCATATGACAGTTATCCACCGCCTTAGTATAAAAAAATAGTATATTTATTCTCTATATATCCCTCTTCTATCCCATATTGCGCCGCCAGATATGCGCAGAACACACGCCGCCTCGAGGAAATGGGAGAAGTGTAAGAAAGGAATGCTTCCAATTAACAAAACACTCGATAGCCTCCCCAACACACGTCTCAAATCTCGTAGACGGAAAGCTGGAACTCGTTCAGTACATTCCAGGTTAAGGCGCCGTAGGTTCAGCGAAGTTAAGCGAACAGTGTTTTTGAAACAATATAATGCGTCTGTTTATAATAATATGGTTTAAAAAAAATACGAATAGTAATCTTGAGGCTTTTCTGCAGGGAAATCAGTGTTTAGAAAAATGATTTAGCATTTTTCGCTCGATAGAAAAAAATCACGAACATAGGTCTAAAAGGGTCTAAAATACACTTATATATTTGTTACAAATTACGAACAAAAGTTAAAAATATTAAAATGGCTTCTAAAAATCGGCAATATCATGTTTGAGGGAAATCGGTGTTTACTTTTTTATTTATTTAAACGGCCAAAAAATTAAAATTAAAAAACATGATTTCCGCGCTTCCGAGCACGCACTTCCATCTCGCTCACGCTTATGCTCAGTGAGAGGGAGAGAAGACCATGAACCTACGGCGCCTTAACGTCGAAAGATTCTGGGCCTTGGATTTGGGGGTCTGACCAGATAGGTCTACGAGATTTGAGACGTGTGTTGGGGAGGCTATCGAGTGTTTTGTTAATTGGAAGCATTCCTTTCTTACACTTCTCCCATTTCCTCGAGGCGGCGTGTGTTCTGCGCATATCTGGCGGCGCAATATGGGATAGAAGAGGGATATATAGAGAATAAATATACTATTTTTTTATACTAAGGCGGTGGATAACTGTCATATGGCCTGCCTGATGGCAAGCAGACATCAAATCCTATGGACGCTATTGCATGCTTGCGACCCCGAGGATTTACACGTGCGTTTACGGGTATTCCTTCATTTGCCCGAATTTTATTTCCACAGGCTTAATTTTGTTTACCATAATTTCGTGTGCCATAACTGTTATTTACCATAATATTCATAAGACCGAATTGTTATTTTCCATGGTATCATATGCCATAATATCATTTGCCATTTGTGAAATTAGTGATTTTATGAAAAATAGCTACCAAAACTCGAATCAGCGCACCCTACTTCCACGTGGTCTTATCGGTCCTACCCCTAGAGTGTATATAAAAGCTCGCGGAGACGAAGTGAGTTTCTGGCCGGAGCCCGAGAGACGGAGCCCCAGAAACGAAAGCGGGGCGCACCATTACCAACGCACGATTACACTCAACTCCGACAGCTAAACTATAGGGGTTACCCTCATCTGGCAGAATAATATTGGTCAGAAATACACTTGGCATAACATGTTTCGCAGAAACACTTTCGGTCGAATGGTAATTTTGCATAAAGTTATAGTTGGCATTACTACTACCACGCATACGACACATTTTGCAGCACATTGTTTTGTAGAATATTACTTTGGCCGACTTTGGTTTAGCATCATTATATGTACCATAATAATTCTATAGCATATTATTACAATAGCATAATTCCTGACTCGCTATCACAAAGGAAATACAGTCCCAGAGCCACCGTTAGGTACGATGACGAGCGAAGTGAGGAGGAGCATTAGGTAGAACTGCGAACATACAGCGCGCCGAGCGAGCGAAGCGAGCGTGCCGCGGCAGCGGCCGGTGAAGCGCCAGAACCGATTTTTAAAAATATGACGCCTGACTTTCGCTTAATATTTCGTTTGACAACTTTGTGCCGCTTAAATATTATAAAAAAATATTATCTGCAAAAGTACTATTCGTTTAGAAGACATTAATTATGCTCATCAACATTATGCCCCCCAAATTGGTCAGACCCCCAAATCCAAGGCCCAGAATCTTTCGACGTTAAGGCGCCGTAGGTTCATGGTCTTCTCTCCCTCTCACTGAGCATAAGCGTGAGCGAGATGGAAGTGCGTGCTCGGAAGCGCGGAAATCATGTTTTTTAATTTTAATTTTTTGGCCGTTTAAATAAATAAAAAAGTAAACACCGATTTCCCTCAAACATGATATTGCCGATTTTTAGAAGCCATTTTAATATTTTTAACTTTTGTTCGTAATTTGTAACAAATATATAAGTGTATTTTAGACCCTTTTAGACCTATGTTCGTGATTTTTTTCTATCGAGCGAAAAATGCTAAATCATTTTTCTAAACACTGATTTCCCTGCAGAAAAGCCTCAAGATTACTATTCGTATTTTTTTTAAACCATATTATTATAAACAGACGCATTATATTGTTTCAAAAACACTGTTCGCTTAACTTCGCTGAACCTACGGCGCCTTAACCTGGAATGGACGGAAAGCTGGAACTCGTTCAGTACACAAACTCAGTTCCCCAACAGCATCCACATCAACCCAACACAAGAACCACCCGGCCTAGATGAGCCGCGAAAGATCTGGGTCACACTAAACAGAACAAGGTCCGTCGTCAGCTGCTGTAACCACAACCTCCACAAGTGGGGCTTCATGCCCTCACCAAACTGTGACTGTGGCGCGCCAGACCAAACAACTACGCACATTGTGGAGGAATGCCCCAGGCGGCGTTATACGGGAGACATGAAGGATCTGCATACAATAACCGCGGATGCCAGGGATTGGCTAACAAACCTAGATATTAAGCTATAAATGTACATTATAATATTAACCTTTGTAAATTTAATTATTTTTTCTCTGAATAAAGCCATACGATAATAATAGTATATTTATTGTAAAGCTACTTCTAAGTGCAGCACTGGTTATCTGGTACGGTACGACTTTTGACCTTTTATCAGTGGGAATGCTAATTTATATACATAATTACTTTTACTGATGAATGTTTTGCTATTACCGCTCTATAAAATGCGTGTCTGCTTCATTTCAGTATCATTCCAGATTTAACCAGAAGAGAGAGTTCATCAATGCAATGGTAAATATACAGCTAGTGAAATTACATAATATTTCGTTGATAACTCTTATGTATTCTACGTTTAAGACGAAGGATTTGCAATACCCTTATAGGGTGTCATGTTGTACTATAGACTGTAAGATATTTAAGACCTGATGTAGTGTCTACATGAAAAGTAGTTCAAGAAAAGTATTCTATTCTATTCTTAGCATTACATCATTAGTAACTAATCATTAATAACTCTCGTCTTATGACTTTGCAGATGGATACTTTCAGAAAAAATGCTATTATAGTAGCTGTGCTACTGGCTTTGACCTTGCCTAGCTTCGCCAAAATTTTCGAAGATAAAAGCGACTGTCAAGACTTTATTTCCTGTGATTCATGTTTAGCGACAGGATCTTGCGTGTGGTGCGTTAATAAAGCCCAGTGTACCACGGATTCATGTGGCAACGATAATATAATATATCCTTCACACATCAGAGCCCTCATGGCAGGCTCGCAGTTCTGTCCAAGAGTCGTGTTGCCCGAGAACAAGTTGATTATTCAAAGTGGGAAAAAGGAGCGTATAGTTGTGAAGATAACGCAGGTGTATATGTACATGGCGTTTACGCCTTGGAAGTGCAAGTTTTCTCAGGATGGTGTGGATATGGTGATAAACGCGACGCTGGTGGCTGATGAAGTGTTTTGCGACCCCGTGGCCCTTTACAGCTTTACTCGGCCGTACGCAGATGTTGCTGTGTCTGTGCTGTGGGAACACAATAAGGCCTTCGATGGGGCGCGGCCAGTGACAATATGTCGTTGCGATTTGGATCCTAGTTGTTCTGCGTGTCAGGAGCAGCAATAGTAATCTAAAATAAGTTCGTATTATTAAGCATAAAAGTGATAAATGTTCCCACCTTGTTTTTTTTACGGGTACCGACAAACGCAATTCCAAAAGTGATATTGGAATAGAATATTGACATTTGTGAGGGATTGCTTATATTTCAGTAATTTAGTTGTTATTTTATGAACCTAACACTTTATTTATCCTATTTTCTGACGTGGTTTCAATGGCTGGGTTAGATAGTGTGGTCACATACTCAGATTGTTCTTAATTATTCTTGTTTATTTTGTTGTCAAACAATATCCTAAATTCAAGTAATTTAATAAATTTTAGTTCCTATCGAGTAGGTACGTGAATTGTCAACTGCATTTGAATGACTATAGTCTAGTTTTATTATAATCATAGAATAAAGTACTGAAACTGGAACTTAAAGCATACTTATAGTGTACATCACTATGTCGTAAAATTGGTCATAATACCTCAGGGCGTTATATGACAAGCTGTCATTGGAATCACTTGAGTGTACGTACGAGCAATGATGTAACATAAAAAAGAGGTAGATACGTTGTCTACTTATATGGAATTCCGTGTTTAAAAATGGCCACCAAATCTGACAGCTGACACATGTTTATTCCGTTTATTCGTGTAAGACGACGCGACATTGAGGCAAGGTCATAGAAATGACTGAGTTTTAGTGTGCCACTTTGGGAGTGCTTATAACCTATCTACCTTTTTTAATATTAATTCATTGCGTACGAGTTTCACGTAACGAATTATACATGTACGTTAGGGTAGGTTATTAATTTTTTATCTGAGCGTAATTTTTTATACGGAAAAATACAGCCGAATTGAGAACCTCCTCCTTTTTTTTGAAGTCGGTTAAAAATGACATTTGGCCTGTCTTAACGCGCGTTCGACACGTTACGTGTTTCTGATGGGAATGATTTTATTGACATGTTTTAAATGTTTGTAAGTATGTTCTTGCCAATAAACTTTATCTTTATTATCTTAACGCACATAAAAACTAAACTATATAATAAGAATATAACACTTGCAAATACGTTCCACTGTGGTCCAATTTGTTAAACAAAAGTTAAAGTAAAGGATCTCGAAGTTTACGTTTAAGCCTGGGAGACAATACGAGCTCTTGACGGCGGGGTAAGTTTCTCGAAGCGACGTATGCAGAGTTTCTATTGTTCACACTTATTGTTCAGGTGCACCTTTTGAGCGCTTGAAATTAATTAGAGAGCTTACTTTGCCTGAAGCCTTAGTTAACGAAGAGGATAAATCAGGTTTTCCCGTAATTTTATTCTAAAATAGCTCGAGAACAGGTGATATATATCTTGGGGATACAGATAATAGCAACAGGGTCCAAATTAGTAGGTACATAACTTAAAAAATAGCAACGAATTTCATAGTGCTCCGAAAGATAAAGCAATAAATACAGTTGTAGACTTTATTATATCAAACTGCTTTCCTGCACTAAAATGTAAGAACCTGCTAATGACTTTTATATTTATGATTATTTATTTATGCATATTTAACGTCCAATAGTGGAAGCTTTATAATACAAGAACGGTTAAACACACATTACACATTACTTACAGCAATAAAAACTTAAGCTAAGCTTAAGCCTGCTAATTGTTATTTTTTCCTTGAAGCCGCGCCTTGATTTGAGCAAAGATTAAAAATCTTTGACTTGACTCTTGAGGGAATGCGCTTCTTCTGCAGGTCGATCACGTAACGCATTGTACGTACGTTAGGTTCTCTATGTATTTTTTTATATGGAAAAATTACAATTGGAGCTACCTAACACGTTTTTTTTTATGTTATAGGAGGCAAACGAGCAGACGGATTACCCGAGGGTAAGCGATTATCGCCACCCATGGACACCGGCAACACCAGAGGTGTTCAAAACGTTACGTGCGGTGCGATTACCTCTCTGCAGCCCCCCTATTCTGTACCCGTTTTAAGCTCACCTCAGCGCTCACCCACAAATATATCATGACACCGCGATACATAGTAACTAATAAGCGTAGGTAGCGATCTAGTTTCGTGACGGGTGACCGGCGGGGTGAGCCGCATTAGCGCGTAGCGAATAACAACCCAGGTTGACCACGCAACGCATTGTACGCGCGTCAGTTAGATCTAAATGCCAATTTTTGTATGGAAAAATGACAGTTGGATTTACCTGACGCGCGTTCAAAACGTTACGTAATTGCCCCACTGGTGTACATTGTACTTGAATCTGTTTTGGCTCAATTTTACCGCTACAAGAACAATTTTCTTCCTAACGGACCGATCCAACCAAACGAGCGTCAAATAAAACAAACGCTCGTCCGAGTTAAAATATTCTGTCAAATTATAAACAAAAATTGTCTACTAATGTTCCGTTACTTCGTATCGTTTAGTATTTCCTCTTGAATTCTTTAGCAAGTTCATTCATAATTCAGGTACTTAATTTGTTCGTTTACATCGACTTTTTCAAATAATACTGCCAGTGCTACTGGGTACTTCAAAGAAACGAGCAGGTTAAGCCTTTACGTACGTGATGTCAGTGATTCAGGACTCATAATAATATGCTGCGTTTAATTTTACGAAAGACAGTTTAAAATGATGATTTGGGTCTATGCAACAACAAGCTCGTTCATCTTTGGCTAAGTCTTTTGGTACTAAAAGTGAGAACATACACTCCCAAGTGATGACAGTGGTTCACTAATAAATCTATGTTTCGTTTGATTTTACGAAAGAAAGTTTCAAATTATGATTTGGGTCGTAGATGAAATACGATATGGTGATGAGGGTATCAGTGTTGCAAACTCGAATGGTTCTAAATATGTTAGAGAGAAGTTTAAAAAATAATTTGCTAATTATTTGCCAACCTAACTTTTCTTAAAAAGGCCATGGTAAAATTCATTATTGAAAAGTATAAACATCTCATAATAATATGCTGCGTTTAATTTTACGAAAGACAGTTTAAAATGATGATTTGGGTCTATGCAACGACAAGCTCGTTCATCTTTGGCTAAGTCTTTTGGTACTAAAAGTGAGAACATACACTCCCAAGTGATGACAGTGGTTCACTAATAAATCTATGTTTCGTTTGATTTTACGAAAGAAAGTTTCAAATTATGATTTGGGTCGTAGATGAAATACGATATGGCGATGAGGGTATCAGTGTTGCAAACTCGAATGGTTCTAAATATGTTAGAGAGAAGTTTAAAAATAATTTGCTAATTATTTGCCAACCTAACTTTTCTTAAAAAGGCCATGGTAAAATTCATTATTGAAAAGTATAAACATCGATAGTCTACTTTTAATTTTGATGGATGGATATTAAATAACCTAGGACTTACGGTACCATTACGTTGCATTCAACAAATAGTTCCGAGCCGGATTCGAACCGGTGACCACAGGCATTCATGGCCCGTCGCTACTTATGGTTTATAATATTGTTAGCAGCGTTACTGCTTAATACAAAAACAATGAAATCTCTTTGGCTGTTTTGTTTCGTGAAAATGTGCTGAAAAAAATGCTTTACTAGCTTCTGCCCGCGACTCCATACAACCCCCCCCCCCCCATTTCACCCCCTTAGGGGATGATTTCGGGGATAAAAACTATACTATGTCACTCTCCATCCCTTCAACTATCTCCACTTAAAAAATCACGTCAATTCGTCGCTCCGTTTTGCCGTGAAAGACGGATAGACAAAAAACAAACAAACACACTTTCCCATTTATAAAATAAGCATGGATGCTAAAAAAGAATGCCAATTGAAGTGATAATATGCTAGATCTAGCATATAAAATGCTAAACTCACAACACTGAAGGGTATCGTTTTGTTCGCAGGAGCTTATAAAATGCGGTTGAATGCATTTAGTTCGCAACAGGGCGCACTCGCATTGTGCATTTCAAATGGGCTGCTTTCATCAGGAAATAAAATATTTTCCTATCCAACTCGCATTTGAAACGAAGATGCATGCAAGGGTAATAAAACTGTAGATAGTGTAGGTACCTAGGCAAGTGTACGCGGAACTGTTGAAACTTGTATTCTATATTATACCGGTTTTTTTTGCATGCCTTCGTGGATAGCAGGGCAGTTTTATTCGGGATTTCCATTAACCCTTCTATTTAAAGATCATTAATTTCACAGCCCACTCTGACCCACGTGTGGGGATCTGTGGACGCGGTACATTAACTGACAATAAGTGTAGAGTGGGAAAATAATGTCCTGCCTTAGTCAAGGCGTTATTAAGTTTAATGTGGTTATTTTACTCTCTTCCAGTGGGGTTAATACTGCAGACCGCTGGACTCGTTGCAAAATGATAAAAGGGTCCTCCTTTATTATATTTATAATGAATACAGTGCTAGTGTGCTAGAGAAACTAGCGCCGCACGTTTAGCACAAGAGAGAGTGCAACTCAGACCCTTTCACAGGATACCCCACTTGACCTTTTTTTGATTTTTTTGCCCCCTCCGCCTATTCGTAATTTTTCATAGAAAATTAAAATGTATATTTAAATTTCTCATTTTCCGCGTATAACTCTCATTTAAAACTAATCCAAATTTCAAATTGATAGCTTAAGTAGTTCGTGAGATATTTCACTTTGTGACAGACAGACAGACAGACGGACGGAGTCTCACCATAAGGATTCCTTTTTTACGTTTTTTAGTACGGAACCCTAAAAGTTGTTCCATTTTGTTTCTTAGTTCAGGCAGAATATAAATCATATTTTTTATGCCTTTAATTAAATGATAGAAGTCTTGTATACCATTATCAACCAATGTTTTCGATTAACCTACCAATTTCCCAATTTACCCGAAATAGACTATGTTGATTTGAAATAACGCGCTTCTGACTTGTCTAGAGACCTAAATGCCCCTATTCTAGGCTACAGCGAATGCTTGCCATCGGATAAGCTGTACCGCCTGTACCACAGGCGTGGTATTAAATAAATATCTTGTTGCTTCTATACTTACTGTAAAGATCATAAAATAATTTTATAAACTATACTGGAACCTCATGAGAACTCTTGACTTTTTCCAATTCAATGAGTGTTCCTTCAAACTAGATGCGGGCAATAGATATTAATGGCGGCGCTTCCAACGTACAGATAAACCAGGAATATAAAGCAGCTCGACCAAGCAATCGTAGACCTTCTGCCCATGATATAAGGGGTTATACGAAGGCTTTATTTTAGCGGTTATACCCCGGCTTGCAATTAATCAGACTGACGGCGCTTCAGCCAGGATCATAGCAAATGGGTAGGATTAGACACACACCGCTTTTCCTTTTTATTCAACAATAAGCGTCTCGACTAATGCTTGGCACTACGTATGTAGGAACAATACCTTAGTAAGGAATCAAAGCATATAAATAAAATAAAATAAATAAATGAATAAAGCGTAAATAAAGCTGCACGTTAGTAAAACCACATAAAATTCCGTCCGTTACCTTTTGACTTTAATTCGAATGAAATGAGATATGACAGACACGGCCAGCGACTTTGCTTTAAGACTTCGGATAGGGGTTTGATGCGGCGAAAAAGATTCGATAACAAGATATGAACAGATTGCATTTAGAAACACAATCAGAAAACAAAACTATAAGTAGTCATATCTCATAGGTCGTTTTGATTTTTTTAATTGCTTCGCTACAATTGGATCTATTTAATTCTAGATAGGATTATTGTAGAACAATGGATATTGAATCATTATTACCTATAACATATCTTAGTATAACAATAGTTAATAAAAATAAGCTACTATTGGAATCATTTAATTGTAAATAGAATTATTGTGGGTTGTACGAGTAGGTTATATGGATTTTTGTTGCAATGGATATTCAATGTTTCGTTAGTCTAAGGTTTTAGAATAGAATGAAATGAGAAACCTGTATTGTAATAATAAATTACGTTAAAAAAATTCATTAAATTAATGAAAACATTATTATATATTGTTTTGCTAGAAATACTATATAAGCTGTTCATTATCATGACTGCAGTGAATGAGAAAAAAAATAGATATGGTACATTTTGTAGCATTCTCAATAATGCACGGTTTGTGTTAACGGAGTTGATATAGACAATATCAATCAATAAATGTTTAATTTTATTAAGGTTAATTTTAATGTTATTAACGCTAATTAAGCATTACCATAGAAATTGATTATACTTATTCCATTAACAACACTACGCTGCACCGAAAATGCTACAACATTTTGCGATGTCTGTTTTATACTAGTCAAAAGAGGAAACCTCTCAAAAGACGGAATTTTACAATAGGTTTTTCATTTGTCAGTAATTAAATAATTTGTAAAAGATTAAGTACGTCGAATATTTATCATATTTACACAAGCAAGCAAGGGGCGTCTCATAATTCGGGCGGTTGCGCTAATCCTGCTTGATAACTGGTTTCGTACTATCTGGTTGTACTACTACATACATCAATAATACTTTAACCTCAAGCAGCGCAGACGCGCCGGGCAGCGTTGGCTCGCGAGCAAAATCACTTTCGATTATTCAAATAACAGAATTATCCTGTCGTCATCCACACATTACTAATATACTGGTATACAGAATGGCCTAACAGTTACAAAGTGAGTGTATTTAAATCAATGTGCGCGAAGTTTTTGGTGTATTGCGTTGTTTGCCTGACTCAGTAAACAAATATTGCAAAAATGATGGTGACCCCTGGTATTGCATCGTTTGTTACGGTAGTGGATGATAAACAAGTCAAACAAAGCTCGCCGGGTGTCGTGGGCTGGTGTTCGTCAAACTGGAAGAAGCTGGCCTCGGAGGTCGTTGCCACATTCTTGCTGGTGTTTCTCGGCTGTGCGGGATGTATACCAATAGACGGATTAGACCCCATGCCGCCAATGTACGCACCACTGACCTTTGGATTTGCGGTTATGATTAGTATCCAAACTTTCGGTCACATTTCTGGGGCACACATGAATCCCTGCATAACCTTACTAGCAATAATTTGGGGTAAGACATCAATAGTGTTAGGAATATACTACTGCATAGCACAGGCCATAGGGTCGATTTTTGCCTCCTGGGTTTTATCAAATCTGTCTCCAGTGGATTTTGTCGCTGAGGGAGTGTGCGTGACACAGCCCCATGAGCGGTTGGTTGAGTGGCAGGCGACTATTATAGAGTTGGTATTGACTGGGATCCTCTGCCTGATCACCAGTGGACTTTGGGACCCAGTAAATGAGAAAAACCAGGACTCGGCTGCGATAAAGTTCGGATTAGCAATAGCGGGGCTGTCGTTCGCGGGTGCACCGCTGACCGGGGCCAGCATGAATCCTGTGCGCTCTCTTGGCCCGGCTGTGGTGACAGGTGTATGGACCGCGCATTGGGTTTATTGGGTAGGACCCTATCTTGGTGCTTTCTTGGCGTCTGCATACAAGTTTGTTTGGCTTGAAAATCCGAAACAAATATCTCAAGACTAATTGTATTTGTCTACTATATAATACTCTATGTAATAAAGTAGTTTAGTGTTTTTTACTGCTAAAGTTATTTATTGTCTCCTTTTATAGCTTTGGCATTATTTGTATGACCACTAGCAATAATTATTAAGTACTCAAAACTTAGATAGTTATCTTCAATGCTCAGTTCAGCGATTAGGTACATAACTGTGGACAGAACTAGGTCTTGATGTAAAGAAGATTATACATGTAAAGAAACACGCACATCTTTTTACATGACGATGCCACTTACCTACAATTTTATATAAGTACTTATTGCGGAGGTCACGTTTCGCGGTTATTTAATTAATATTAACTATGCAATTTTGATTCGACTTAAAATGCTAAGGTACACTAACGACTATCAAAATATCTATAATTACAATGAATACTGAATACCCGCATGTAGGTACTTAGTTATCATGCATGACATATCAAAAGTAACGGTATCGGTTTGAAAATGTGTCAAATTTGACTACAGGTTGCTGACATTCTAACCAATTTATGGTCAAATACAATCGAGTTTATATTGGTGGAGCCTCTAAAATGAAATTCTTGGAAGTGGAGAGGGGACAGAGGTGCTAACTCAAAACGATGTTGCTTAAACCCTACAGATACTCTATAACGAGTGTAAGTTGCTTAGTATGCGTAAACTGTACGTTACATCTATCTACAATTCTTAAACTACATAAAACACTAGCTTACAAAACACTAACTGAAACACGAAGAAGGACAGCAATAGTCGCTCCTGTACCCCCTAACAAATCCGTCTTTGCTAAGAGACAATATTATGTACAGTCTGCCCACTTATACAACAAATTAAATGCTAAAATTCACTTCTATCGTTTACGACACGATAAATACTACGAGGAAGATACCGAGGAGGATAGTACGAGGAAGTACTTTATGAATGGATAAGTAAACTCGATTATATTGAAACTGAAAGACTGTTGTTTTCAGGCACATAGAGATAATAATATAGCACTCACTCACACAAACAAACACACACACACACACACACACACACACACACACACATACAGAATTATCTTGTCTCCTTCAAAGGAAATGTATGAAATAAACTTAGATTAAGTTAGTATAATATTCTTTAAACTAAACTTTTCTAAATTGTGGATCATTACAATGTACTATGTCTGGAAGAGCGAGACTTCTCAACACAGGTACTTACATATATACCTAATGAGAGGCCTCAACCTTGCCCTGTCTGTAAACCACTGTGTTTTAAAATTTAAACCAATAAAATATTTTGTGTTTTGTATTTGTATTTAACAATTTTCTTAAATAAAAGGATATTTTATTGGAACATAAAAAACTTCCTAGTGAGGGATTAAAATCCTCTTTGTGGCTTAAAAAAATCTACGTAACCGAGGTAATGCCCAACTTAACTTACTTTCGCTTTAGATGAACGAGTTATAGCTTGTTTTTTTTTACCTACCTATATATGAAAATGCCTATATATGCAAGAGCCTAGCTCTTAAATAGATGATGATATATGAAAATACTTATAGATATGAAAATACTTATCACGATTACGCCACAAGCATATTAACATGTGCCAATATGACCAGAGTAAAGTTAAATTTATTATCTATCTTTACTTGTGTGCGTAAATACGTTTATCAGTAATAGTTACGATGTAAGTATGTGCAATTAATATGCAGCATTCAAATACTATTGTGTAGTAATATTAGATACATGCAATGTTGATGATATGTAGTATACTCGTAAATATAATCAAACAAAAGGATACGACATAAATATCTCATGTCGGAAGACTGGTAAACTCACCGTCTTAGGAACGAATGCTACGGTATACATACATACATAACATAACTCGTATGTTATAAGTAATCATACTTATAATAACAGACACTGGAACAATAATATTAGGCGTCGCCATTCTTGAGCCATCGTTTCATTGACTTTTTCAACACTATCATTTTTCATCAATAACAGGCTCATAATCCTGGATATTAAAAACGCGTGTTTTATAACATTACAACACTTGTGTGTTATGGTTATATCCCGATTAAGTCACGTTGGCACCTTGCAGCAAGATATATGCATGGACACGGTGCATTCCTAAATTAACCGGGTTGTACAGAATGTATAGAGAGTGATAAATAGAATGGACGCCACTGGAAATTCTTGGCGATGTTCAATTGTGAGTAAAAACCTGTTATTGGTTTTCTGAATGTTAAGAAAATAATTTGGCAGGCCTATTTATAACATTTTCATCTTATGAAAATGATTTTTTCCTCGCAAAATGTGTTGAAAAACGTCGTATGATATGCGTGAGCTTTGATTATTACATGCTCGGCTTCCTTATCACGCTCACCTGCGGTTCGCGTGAACAATTTCGCCTCTGATGACATTATCAACATACCTCACTTGTATCACAATGTACTATTATCTACCTAAACAAAAATAGAGATGATCAATAGAGAATAACAGGGTGCGTAATGTTTCATTTAATGTCAGAATAACTGGCATACACTTGATATACAGTAAATTGGCATAAAGCTATTTAATATAACGTAATGTTTGACATAACGTTTTTTAACTATATTTTGATGTACTCTAATTATTGATTGATTTATTAGGCAAAATTACATAATTTAAAACAGGCATAATTGTATTTTCGTATTACGCATTTATGACATAAATATGTTTAATATACATATTGATTTAAATAATTGCGCTTTCATATAACAACGTTTGCCATGAAGTCGACGGAGCCCCGCTTTCTTTATTTTTGCCTTTCGATCGCTATAAACAAGGAATCATTTAAGTCACTAGAAAAAGTTTCCTTGCAATTCCTCTCGATATTTAAGTAAAGTTACGTACGTAAAGTACGTAGCGGTAGCGGCCCTAATAATTCTTCCGTAAGTATTATGTTATGACGTAAATTAGTATGAGCGGTAGATTTCCGGACTTCCGATTTCCATATACCGTTCCAATTTCTGGATTTTTCATGGTCGTATTTTTCCATTTTCCGTTCTATACTGAATCGTTTATGACCAAATTATTAAGTACACAAATTCCAAATTTTCTACATTCGTTTTATTTCTTGTTTTTTTTTGTCGTTTGTTCGGTTCTGGCGCTGTAGGATCGCGGTTCTACCTAACACTCCTTCTCGCTTCGCTCGTCGTTGTACCTACACCGACCAGCGTAGAGTCTCTCTGAAACTACTTATAACATCACTCAAAAATAATTTATTGAATCAGGCGTTACTTTGCGGAAGTCCATGATATATTAGGAGAACAATATTTCTTTGCTATTCCGCTAAAAAACGTGCTGGTCTATTAGTGAAGATAAGATGCAACTATTTGCGTAAAAACATGCAAAAAATTACAGCAAACCACCACCAATAATGACAAAAACCTCGACACGTGTTTCGCCTCTCTACGAGGCATCATCAGGAGATGCTGGCAGGAGATGTTGCTTGCGCCACGTCCACTGAGCAAATGACCCGCCCGGAGCCATCCGCCATATTTATATTCTGTCCCCCCATACTACCGTTCATGCGTGAAAGAGATGGAAGAACACGTAACAACGGTGATGACGCAACATTCAATTGTTCGTTGATAATAACGCCTCTATTGCTGTACCTAATTATTTCTAATTGTTCTAGAACACTTAGACGCAATCCTTTTTCGCAAACATGCAAGATGTTGAAAGAATGATTGTCAGATAACGCATGGTTATTCTCCAATAAATGTTTTGCGAAATTAGACTTGTCCGGGTGATTATGCCGATACGACGCAACATGTTCCTTATACCTTGTGCTAAAACTACGGCCTGTTTGTCCCACATAAACTTTATTGCAATTATCACAGGCAAGTTTGTAGACTCCCGACTTTTTGGCACTTTCCACTTTCTCCTTGCCATTGCACAGTCTAAAGCGCAAGGTGTTATTCCACATGAGACTTGCTGTAAGACCGGTGCGATCTTTCTCGACGTAGCGAAAGCCTTCGACAAGGTCTGGCATAACGGGCTTGTATACAAGTTATACCAGCTCGGAATGCCGGACAGACTCGTACTCACAATACGAGATTTTCTCAGTGACCGAAGCTTTCGATACCGACTGGAGGGAACGTATTCGGACCCACACCCCATCCGGGCCGGAGTCCCGCAAGGCTCCGTGCTCTCTCCCACTCTCTACTCGTTATTCACAAACGACATTCCCAGGCACCCTAAGGTGCAACTGGGGTTGTTTGCGGATGACACCGCGCTCTTTACGACTCATTGTAAGTACGCTACTATCCGGCGATACCTCCAAGAGACAATCTCCGACCTAGGTCGTTGGTTTAATCTTTGGCGTATCGAAGTCAACCCGGAGAAAAGCACTGCAATAGTCTTTCATCCGTCGGACTGCATTAGTACAGAAAGGCGGGTGGCTCCGATCCAGATGTTTGACCGACCCATCCCCTGGGTCAACGAGGCCAAATATCTTGGAGTGACCCTCGACAGGAGACTGACTTTCCGTAGCCACATCCGTAGGGTACGCAACCGCGCGTTGTTCGTGCTAGGAAGGCTAGGGCCGATGATCAACAAGTTTAGTAAAATGTCACTTAGGAATAAGCTGACACTCTACAAGACTTGTGTTCGTCCAATCATGACATATGCAAGTGTAGCATTCGCTCACGTGCCTATGTCATCGCTCAAGCCGCTTCAGGTCATTCAGAATCGTTTTCTCCGAAGGGCGACTGGTGCCCCGTGGTACCAATCGAACCTCAGCCTGCACCACGACATGGAGATTAGCACCATGTATGGTTTCTTTAAGCAGGCTGCCAGACGTTATTTTGATAACGCTCCCCACCATAGGAATCCGTTAGTTAGGAAGGCTGCTGACTACGTCCCCATCCCTCCCCCCTCTGTCGTTACTCGGCGCTCACTGATTAGGGGCCGCACGGTCCGGCGTCCTAGGCACACACTCACGGACCCGGACGACGAAATCACAGCGTCCATCGAAAGATGGAACGCTGCGCTTTCGGCGTCCAACACATCGCGTACACTTCAGCGTTCCCGCCGGCGGGGACGTCCACCGCGAGACAACACAGACACATACAGTCCGCTTTCGTCCCGGTACCGCCGCATACCGGGTAGAGTCAGTCCGACGCAAGTCGGGCCTAGCTGAGTTTCTTGCTGGACTCTTCTCAGCTAGGCTAGGTTTTAGCGAACCAGCGATAAAACTCCCAGTAGTTCGATACCACTCACACCCCAGATTCGGTTGATACCGTTCAACCAATCTCACTGGAGCGCAAACTCTTAGAGTATTCCAGTGTACAAACTTCCCCGCGTGGTCGTGCCGGAGGCTTCCCCTGGATTTTCCCCAGGCCACCCTCCAACCACGCAGTTCGACCGCTATATTGGGTCCGTCCTATTATAGCAACAGTCAGGTTCAAAAAAAAAGAAAAAAAAAAAAAAAAAAAAAAAAAAAAAAAAAAAAAAAAAAAAAAAAAAAGGGCGGGTCATTTGCTCAGTGGACGTGGCGCAAGCAACATCTCCTGCCAGCATCTCCTGATGATGCCTCGTAGAGAGGCGAAACACGTGTCGAGGTTTTTGTCATTATTGGTGGTGGTTTGCTGTAATTTTTTGCATGTTTTTACGCAAATAGTTGCATCTTATCTTCACTAATAGACCAGCACGTTTTTTAGCGGAATAGCAAAGAAATATTGTTCTCCTAATATATCACTCAAAAATGAATAATAATTTTAATCAGTTGTTTATATCTCAATTTCTTTATTGTAAAATCATCTTAATAAATTATCGTCTGATAGCAAAGACCATTTATGTCAAGTAAGTCATTATGATAAACACGTTTTATAAATAAATTAATAAATACTTTTAGTAAATACTTATTTACTAAATAATTGAAGCCTTAAATCATTATATACTATCACTATCACTTGTGACATTAGATCATTTGAAAATTATCTGAAACAATATTATACCATCCGTTACATTCCATGTACCTATCAAACCAAAATAGGTTTACGGGTTTAGTGCTTAGAGCATTAAACCAACCGGAGTGGCCATTGACAGGCGTTCCCCTCTGCCAAAAGTATATGACCAGTGGTCATACACATTGTATGGACTGACGTTTATCTGACGTAGCTATTTTCACGTTACGCATACATTTGACGTTCCCCTCCCCCCGCAAAAATCGGCAGACTTTTTATGTATAGAAAATGACTCATGTCATGACCACTCTGGTTGGTTTAATGCTCTAAGGTTTAGTGTAATTATATAAAATGTCGTGCACACGGAATAACACAGTAAGCATTTTATTCATATGTATTCACGCTATGTAATTCGATGTTTTGGACATGGTGTGGACATGGTGCAACTCTCATACGAATATTATGACCTCGAGTAGGTACTTGGTCTCAAGCCAAGTCTGATACGTTCCAGCCACGCCACGTTGTATTTAATAACATTTATGAATGAATTTCATTCTTACGGCCATGAACTTTAAGTGCTTAAAGATGCCTACTTTTTTTTTGATATAATAGGAGTGGCTTAAGGGTCAGTCATTATTACATTTTAAGAAATTTGTTGCCCTGAAAACGTTTAATTTAATATTGCCAGTCTTCTGTGCCAGGTTTCTAAGGCTTGAATCGTTTCGTAATAAATTTCTTGTCTCTTTGCTTGGTATTTGCGCTGAAAGAATCATGAGCTATGCGGCAAAAAAAGTTTGTAATAAGCTTTTATTTTCCCACTCTGTACAAACGTAGGTAAGTATAACAGGAATCTAAGTTTGCCGTAATTAGCCGCATCTTTTAAATGTTACTTAAAGGGTCAAATTACTCACTAACTAACACAATTTTAAATCGATTAGATACTCGCATAATGGTAAGGATTTATGACATATTATGACATAATTGCTGCTATCCTTTCCACGAGTATTGGCTAGTTTTAAAAGCACCGATAGCGTCCAAAAATCTTTTAGTATACTGATTTTAGGGGGAGGTAGGGGATGGGATGGGAAAGAATACTTCCAAGTAAGTGTAATTAATTATACGAATTGTAATTGTTTTACTATTGCTGTAAACATGAATCGAAATGCACCAATACTAAAGGCAAATGTTTTCTCAAACTATAACAGTTAACGATAGTTTCATTTTGTAGGATTTCGTTTGTTTATAATGACATGATTGTTATCAACTCGTGTAAATAATTAACAGGAAACTAGTTTACAAATTAGAAATGTACATGCACGAATCGAATGTTTACAAAAATGCTAATCAATCAAATAATAGGATTTCTCGTTATTCCAGTAACATGGGAAATTAGGGCGTAAATGCAATGAGACTGTTAATTTAAAACTAGGCAAATCTCTTGAGATTTTATCTTCGTACTAAGTGTGAGCATAGGCGAGCGGAACAAGGCTTTTCACTTAGTGCGAACTAGCTCTTTGAATTTAAAGTGCTTATATAAAATCCAATCTAGCATCAAACGGGCGGTCTCAGAACGCGGTGCGGAGCGCGATACGTCAGCGGCCTCCGACACAACACGATTTGCGAAATTGAACGGAAGGGCCCGACTATTTTGTTGGGTAATCTTTATAATGCCAGCAAAGTAAGGGGGAGATTTATAGTCTCCGGTGAAAATATTCGCCCGGAGACGTTTTCTGTGTGTCCCAGATAATAATATTGCCTGCAAGCTACCTGAAAATCGGGTAACATGAATAATGCTTCGAAATGTTTACCACTCTTTAACCTCTCGTTTAAACCTTCCTTGTGGTTTTCCTAAACGGGGGAGCGGAGTCATTTCCGTTCTTTGCTGCATATTACGATCAGTGCGATAGGTACCTAAGTTCTGAACCTATATATCTACAGCGCTTGGAGCAAACAACCACATTAATGTCTGTTCAAAAAAATCGACGATACTATCAGACAAGGCAAGATAGAATACAGTTCTGATAATTGTGGCGTTTTTGTAGATCGTACGGGTACTTGAGTGAAATATTAGATCTTTTATTTGGCAATTTTCTTTATGGTGTCGTTTCGCTATCTGAGCTTTTGCCTAAAGGTGTAAAGAATTTAATAAGATAAGGGCGAGTGGTGATACCTTTGAATGAATTATGTTAAATGTATAAATTAACAGTTACGTCACTTGTGTAGGATGCGGGGGGCGTCGGATGTCGATCGGACACGTATCACGGCTTGCCCGACCCTCGTCATACCGCACAATACGGGCAGCATGCACGAACAGATCGCAGATACGCCTGCTTGTTAGTTGTCGAGGAATAATAAAGATACGAAACCTCACCTATTCAGTCAGGGGCTGAGTCTGACTCATACGTCTCGTATTTCAAGTTGGTTTGAAATCACTCGAACGTGTCTCGCCTCTCGTGTTATTGCGCTCGCTTCCGCACTCGCCGAGCTGACGAGTAAACACTTAAACACTTAGAAATCAAGTGAAATGCGATACGTTTGTGTTAGATTGCCCCCCGTTCACGACTTCCGAATGTATTGGAAAGTCAAAGAATTGAGAAATGGTATTCTTATTTTCATTTAAATTAAGGAGGGTAAATACTGATAAAATTAAAAACATACCTACAAGCAGCAGTTTTGGTTACAGCTTACCAAAACGTAGAAATGTGTATCCCGTCAAAAACATGAATGTGAAAATGAGCCAAGTTCTACAGAAGAATATGCCTGGTTGTCGACTTCGCCGAGAAAAGAAAACAAATGGGAGCCAAGTTCCGTAGATCTTGTTAATAAAATAGGGTTTAATAAATAAGCCAATTTTCATATGTTTATGTCAAATTCAATTCGGAGTTAAGGGTCACATGTGGCTCCAAAATGTTCGTGTGCACACGGTTGCGGCGTCGCTATTCCTAAACTTGAACTTGGCTTGCCGAAACTACTCTACTACTGTTGAAACTAGACTCGATTTTAGGATAAAATTAAATGTAAAATTTATTAGGTACTGGGGACTTCCACTCTATCGCTCAAATAAGCAAGTGTGACAGAGACGGAGATACGCAAACGAACTTCGTTTTCGTGTCGCAATAGCACCCCTTTGTATGTATATTATCAATGAAAAGCCATGTTGTAGCTCTTGCGGGATATGTACAGTCGACTTCAAAGATATGTTTACACCTGTGCACCTTATTATTTTGTAACCTTTTTGTAACAAAGCGAAAAACGTATATATATCTTTGACGTAGACTACATTGTACAATGCTGTACATACGTGCCACTGACGCTTTTTTCGCTATAAATCTAAAATAGGTACCTACGTAGGTTCGGGCAATGATTGGATAGCAAACCTAACGTAGCTTAGCTGTGGCTTGTAAACAACAAAAAACTCTGTATCAAAATAGGAGGCATCTACCGCAGCTACATGTCAATATTCCGCAAACAAAAATTTGGTTTGCAAACAACGACGGCAATACGCAAAACGGGCGGGAACAAAACGAATAGAGGAGTAATGCTCCATGCGGAGTTTAAAAATATATTTTTTTACCCAAATTGTTTTACCTAAAAAGAAGAAAACATATTCTAAACGCAATGGAAATTCCACTGTTCAATGCAAAGAGTCTATAAAATGTTATCCGCTTTGACTAAGGGAAAACCAGAAACTGTAAAACTGTTGGATAAACTGCGGGGCAATCAATGGATAGATTCTCAATAAATGGATGTGGGTATCTCTGGGCGCAGCTGGGCTGTTATTCTCTACGCGCTAAAGCAGCTCACCCCGCCGGTCACCCGTTATGAAACTAGACCTCTACCTACTCTTAGTTATTACGCATCGCGGTGTCAAGATATATTTGTGGGTGAGCGTTGAGGTGAGCTTAAAACAAGTTACAGAATAGGGGGGCTGGTGCGAGTAGAGCTAAGTGAAACCTCGGCTTACCGGCCGGCCTGACCGCTGGATTCAATACAACGTTGTTAATAGAAACTTTCAACCATTTGAGGAGCAGTGGAGTGGTCGGTTCTTTAAACTCATTCACTTAAAATGGCTCGACCGTACACCTTAAGTAATGCATTAATTCCGCAATTTGTGCTCACTTTTATAGGGTTATAAAGCTTTTATTAAATAAAGAATTTTCGTCTTTTTTAATGGTAGGAACAATTCTTTGAATACAATACATTTCCATTGAATAAAATAAAACGGTGCTGTGTTTTTCTTATGTTATAGGAGGCAAACGAGCAGACCTATCACCTGATGGTAAGCGATTACCGCCGCCCATGGACATCACCTGCAACACCAAAGGTGTTGCGAGTGCGTTGCCGGCCTTTAAGATGGGAGAACGCTTTTTGTTGAAGGTTTAAAAGACGAAAAAAAAGAAGAAGAGAAGGTATAAATAATATAGGTACCTACTATCTACGCAAGACAAATTATCATTTATTGGCATATTTATTACATACTAAATTGTTATTAATGCCATTACCCATCAAGTATGACCAGTCAAGTTACCAGTAAACAACGTGTAACAAAAATATCGCATAACCGTTTAAGGACGTAACAGGTATATCGTGTTCTGATAAGATAAAACTAAGAGAAACTTTTTTTTGACGTGACTGGGGCGACCTGTTATGCCTTTAAACGATTTTGAGTTATATTTGTTCGTTGAACAGTGGGTGCTTAAGTAAATATATACAAGAGAAATAAAAGTGTCTATCCGGCCAGAGGGCAACAATGCTAGCTGGAAATATCTGAAAATAAGTAGTGATTCATAAGTAGTTACAGACCTACCTATAATTTAAGTATTTATTTATCATGTCATACAGTAAAGACGGCGACGACTCAATGGTGGATTAATGGTTGTTAAATATATATGTTATTGTATATCATCACTGGATTTCGAAACATTCCTGTAATTGTCTTACAACACGACTGGCCAACTGTATTGTCACTCTTGCAATTAGAGTATTTTTGCCATGCTATGTGCTTATAAATGTAAAAATAATAAATAAAAATAAAAATGATTTATTGGGTAACTTAAGGTCTATGTAACAAATAACAAGTTGGTGTCTCTTTGTAAGTACCGAAGTACCTGTGTCAAGAGGCACCGCTCCTCCCATGGTGGTATATTGACAAACAAATGAAGGTAAAAAGAAATAAAAAGAAAAGATTACAAAATTAAAAGTATGAGTGCCTGTATCTTGAGTTTTTATGTATCTGTCTGTATATGCGTGTATCTGCATGTGAGTATGTTTTAGACGTAAGTCTAAATTATGCCTAACAATAATAAGTTTTCTGTTTCAATATAGTTGTTTGTTTTAAGCCAGTTTATTATCTTAGTTTTGCATTCGTTATAGGCGCAAATGTATTATATTATTATACCCCTGGCTGTAACTATACATAACAAAGATTGATTGAATAAAACAAAACTAGTAAATATAAATAAGTACACAGAATGGTATTTAAATCCACTACGTAGCAGTAGGTATGAATATTTCTCGTGCGCTATAAACCCCGAGGAGAATGCCGGAGTAAACAACAATGCTCCGAGTGGAACGTCGAAAACAGCTCCAAGTTACAGACCGCTACCAACGATTAAATTTTAAAGCATTAAAACAATGTCTATAAAACACGTTTGGCATTCTTGCAAACCCAGCATATTAAGGTCCTGCCCTGATATAATGAATTATATTCTCGTTGTAGGTGTAGACTAAAGCCGGTGCGGCCCGCGGGTCCTGCCTCTCAAATATTTATGCGGTGCACGAGAAATTCAAGGTACCACGCTTGAAATTGCTCTGTCTATCCCTCACGTTAACTGTGACTTGTTGAGAACTCAGATATCGGCAAGAATGGCAGCAACATTCATTTGAAATAAATATATATGGCTATACATATAATAGGAATTAGACTGTTGATTCGCAGTTAATAAGAATCGGATTGGAGTGGATTATCTATATTTTTATTCATTTAAAAGTCAATGTAAGTTTGCAGCACACAATAACACCAAAACAGAACACGATAAATCATACTATAATATTATAAATGCGAAATGGATGGATGGATGTACGTTCCACTTAATCTCAAAAACTACTGGAAGAATTTTTATGAAACTCTCCAGTTATGTACCTTATATATCAGAACAGGACAAAGGCTATAATTTATGTCAATATTCATCCCGTTTAGAGACGAAAAAGGGGATGAAACTTTATATGGAAACCAACAAACAGCGTAAAATGAGCGTTGCCAAATGTAATATATCTATTAGCTAGTCACTAGATGGCGCTAGATGTACTTCTTAATTCGCTCTTTATACATTGTTGCCTTCAATTATTTCAATTGATTTACCACGTTCACTGCATTACGGGGTCTATCGAAGTAAGGGTAAACCCTGTATATGAATAGGTACACAATAGGTACTAGATGGAGCTGGCATTAACATTTATTCTGAATGTGGTTATTTGATATGCTTTCCCACAACATTCGACGAAATGCACTTTGACGTGGGCCTAATGGAGATGAAAAGTGGAACAAATTGAATTAAATTGCGACCTGGTTTAGTACAAGTGCACGCTTAGTATAATTCAGTTTAGCTTTTAGGGCAGAAAGTTTGCGATTTTTTCTGGGTTTCAAAAGTATATTTAGGGGAGACCGGGGGCAATGGTACCACTTTAGAAATAATGACCTATAACTCAGAGTCTAAAGCTACGACGTAAAAATCGCTTAGGGTATAACATTCTCGTCTCATTGGCTATCAGAATCTAGAAAAATATTTTCATAATATCGCACCAGAATGGTGTAAATTGAGTTTTTGTTCATGAAGTCCTTGTGTTACAATTGACCCCTAGTACGGGTCAATTGTACCAGATAATCAGAAGTAAATAAAACCCAAAATAATGTTTTAATCGATCAGTAATTATTGTTAATTTCTTAAGACGAATTAGTCTGTTCCGTTACATCAGTCTCGATTATAAAGACTCGTATTTACACTAGACAAAAGCAGCATTGCAGTTCAACTAAACGTAATATGATATTTTCCATGTTTTTGAAACATATTACGACTTACTATACAAAAAATACTTAGGGGTGCTCACAGCACACACCTTTCAAGCAATAACAACATCTCAATGCAACAAAATAACGAACTACTTAAAAATTAATAATCCCATACAGTTACAATTGACCCCTGGTACAATTAACCCCATCCTTCACCACAATTTTTTTTTAATAATACCACTGAAACGGATGGCATTGCGTTTATTATAATGTATATACATCCCGAAGTATCGTATGAATCATCGGGATGAATCATAGGTATAACATAAAACATCTAACTGAGATGTAACTTGTTACAAAAAGGCTTAGTTTCAATTGTCTTATTTTAGCAGTCGTGTAAAAACTTTGGGTCAATTGTAGCACGGGGTCAATTGTAACGTTACAATTAACCCCGAGTATTGTGGTACAATTGTCCTTTTTTACTCGCACTCATTAACCTTCACAAATCTCGATTTCTATATCTGACTCCCACACTGTGACACATTAAAAACGTTAATAACTAGAGAATCACAATTCAGTACAACTTTCACACTACGACTATTAAATTATAAACACTAGTACAAAACGTAAATCGTAAATACGTACTTTTGGTCAGTCAAAAATGCAAATCGTCGTATAGTCCATGCTTTTCGCACGGCAGCGAGTCGCCGACTAGTGAGCAGGTAGAGACAGTCTCAAGGCACACTGGTGTATACACGCACATGTATATTTAGATGTGGTTGCAGAGTTATAGGCGATGGTACTTTTGACCCGTAGTACTATTGACCCCGGTCTACCTATGTATAATTTCCACATAATTTCAAACACATTGCTCCTGAGGTACAGTTTATATTTATCCCTATAGATACTACATATTAGTAATAGGTGTGGTAAGTTAAGGAAAGGTACCTATTATTAGGTACGAGTAAACATCAATAACATCATACTTGATCATTTTGTTAATTAACGAGATCAAGTGACATAGATAATCGTGGAAGCCTAATATAATTATAATCTATGAAATATATTATGGTCGTCATGTATCAATAACTACAAGCCTTATCGAACTGTAGTGTGCAACAGCTTTTACACCTCTCTATAAAAAACAAAACTGTAATTTAAACAGCTCGAGCCAGGAAATGACAAGGCAGATGGTCAGTCATCGAAATGTACTTTGTAAATTAAATTTTGTTACCTTCAAACCTTTTTTGTTACCCTTGCTTGAATAAAATAAATAACTGTAGACTGTACGACCAGTGCACAAAACGAGCCGCCGGCGAGTTAAGTAGAGGGGTAAAATGCCACACTGTTTTTCACTTCGATTGCGAGAAAATAACAAATATTTGCAAAATAAAAAAAAAATAGCTCATTCCCGCCACTCTGAACTCGACAAACTCTTTAAAGTTTCTTTGTTTAATTTTTAACACGTGATATCAGCTACTTTATACTTACTGCTAAGTCATTTAATGTTTTGATACGTTTTTAAATAATTATTTGTACTTTTGTTTTTGTTTTGTGCAATAAAGTTAAATTAAATAAATAGATTATTTCAAATATGGAATAGGGCTTTAATATTTTAATCCGGGCTATAAACTATATTCGTGCAAAATTTCATCCAAATCGGTTGAGCCGTTTTAGCGTGATTGAGTAAAAAACATATAAAACATCCAAATTTTCGCATTCATAATAAAGTGGGACGTTTGAAAAGTACTTAATGATCGAGATCAGTAATACTACCTACGATATATCCCTTTGATATCCTAGATATAAACGAAAAAATGGTGACCACGGTTTGTCCGTTTAAATTCAAATGTTATACAGAATGAGGTATATTATTATACTTAGCCATAGCACCCACACATTTTCAAACGGATTCTTTGAGTGATTCACTTGGGTACTCCTATGCAGCTAGGTACTATGTCAATTGGGTGCCACATAAGTAACTGCTGGGCTATAATAGGCAAGATATATTTCGAAATGCACGCTCATTTTCTACTTTTATAAGCCTCGCTTCGTTTCATTTCTCATTTTCTTCCCTTGTTTAAGTTTTATTCAACCAATAAACGTGAAGCAGAATCCAATTACAGGGAAAATAAAAAGCTAACAGACACCGATCTTTGTTGTTTACCGCGATGGCAGGTATGTTAATTCATTTACCCAAGTTGACTTTCATGACTAGAAAAATCCTTCATGTTTTTTTTAAGTTCCGTAGTCAAGAAATAATACCTGGGGCATTCATTAAAAAAATGTATAAATCGAGAGGCACAATTAATTTTGGAAAAGTTAATAAATCAGTAGTTAAAGAAATAATCTTCGGCCGCCTACGAAACCAACGCCAGGTAACCAGTTACGTGTGAAGAATTATTTATCTTACTACGAAACTAGTTTCGGACAAAGAATTCTTCGTCCTTGATGGAAACCTGTTACGATCGCAAAACACTAGGTAGGTTAGGTTCGTTAGGTAGCTTCAGATGCCCGAAGGGCAAACAGCCCAGAAATAGGAGCCCCGCGCCGCGGAGCGGGGATCCGTCGAAACTGGCCTGATACGAAAAAAAATGTCGTAACTAGTTTCGTAGGAAGAAAAAAACCTCTTTTTACGTAACTAGTTTCGTAGTAAGAAAACCAATCCTTCACATGTAACCGGTTACGTAGCATGGTTTCGTCGGCGGCCGAAGAGAAGAAATACGTAAAACGCCATAGGGAACATTTTACTTAACACAGCCACACATACGCTAATTCTAGAGTGAAATACAATACTTCATACACGTTAACCAGTATAGATATTCGGGGAATTTCGATCTGAACGAGAGTCCGCATTCCAACGGCGTCGGTACACATTCCGAGACTACAGTCGACTCCAACTTTCCGTCGGAAACTTTAACTCCACGTTAAGGGGCAAATTGTCCATTCTTTCCTTGTCCCAACTTTTAAATCAAGCTTGGTCGTATTGTTTCTATTGCCCTTTTTAAACTGCCTTGACAACTCGGTTCTTTGCAAGTTGTACTAAGTTCGAGTCACCTTGTTACTTCACGAGCCACATCACGAGCTAAACGCCAACACAGAAACTGTCTATAAGTATCAAAAACGCGGTAAGTACAAAATATTAAAATATTTGGCGAATAGATACAAGTAGGTAGGTACCTATATGTATATTTGATTTTTCCACAGGTAAAGTCAACATATGAATAGATTTAACGTATATCAGAGAAATTGAGTGTTTTAAGTCGTGTATACGTAAAAGCGCCATCTTTTGTTGTCAAGTGGACGCCGCGTGGCGGCGATGACAACCAGTATATTGTTAGTGGCTAGCAAAAACTACTGAACCGATTTTGATGAAACTTTCTAATATTATATTTTAAACCTCAGAATGGGACATAGCGTGGCGTTTTTTTAGATATAATTTCTTCAGAGGGTGAAAAATTGAATGGGAATTAATTAATTTATTTTTGTAACTTCGTAAATAAGTTCTATAATGAAATACAAGGAATGTTATTTCAACGTTTTTGAAAATTCATACACTAAGGGGGTCAAAAATAGGTTAAAACTGGAGAGCAAATTTTTTTCGAGCTAGGGACTTGATACTTCGTAAAATGGTTCCATGTTAAATAACAAGAAAATAATTTCAGCGTTTTCGATAATTCGTCTCATACAGAGATTAAAACTTGCTTGAAAGTTTGCATGTAGTAATCGAGAGTGAAGAACTGCACAATAGATGGCGCAACCGGTCTTATCCGATATTATTAAACAAGCGATATTTGTATATAATATATTAATATACCTATATCTTTAAAAAGCTGGCTGTATGCTTACTTTTCGACGAAGACTAATGGTTGATTTTCTTTGTTGATGGCAGCGAGTTCATGAATAGCTCCGCTTTAATGGAACGAATAATTTCGTGCTTCATACATATAATACACTTAGCTAGGACACATAATATGTCACAATTTTTTATTGCTTATAAGATAGAGACACATTTTGTAAAATGACACATCTATTTTTATTTTTTATATGGAATGTAATGCGGCTTATAGTGACATATTATGTGTCTTAGCTAAGTGTATTATATGTATGAAGCACGAAATTACTCGTGTTCTTCATAATGGGCGAAAGTGTCACGTTTCGGGCGCAGCGAGATGAGAGATCCGTTATGGCATTATATACAAAATGGCGAGATGGTCTTTTTAGGGTTCCGCACCCAAAGGGTAAAAAGACTTTTTAATGATGTAACTTGGCAAGTTTTAATGGAAAATTATATGCTTGACACATTGCAGTCCAAAGGTGTCGATTCATTGCATTGAAAAGGTGTGTGGTGTGTGAAAACTTGCCAAGTAACATCATTAAAAAGTACTGAAAATAATAAATGTTAACAGGAAACTGCTAAAAAAACCGGTGTGAGTTTCTCTGACTAATATAATTTTAGGTATTTCTATGTAACGTGATACTTACTCAAAATGTACCTTATAAACTGCTGGAAATCAAGTCTGCATTCCTATAACTATTTATGATTTGGTATTTTTATGGAACTTGGTACTTATTCAGATCTCACTTCTTTTATAGGCGAAGCATTCCCATAGTATCAAACTTGGCAGCCATTCACATTTATGTTTTTGATGGGTATGTACCTACTGGGCCGGCAACCCCTTGCTTCCCGGCCTTTGTAGTAATGTACTATTATTCCGGGAATTATCGTCTAAGGGGGCGAAATAGGGGGAAACGAAATTTTGTAAGGAGCTATGATATAAACGAGTTCCACGCGGACGAAGTCGCGGGCACAAGCTAGTTAGTATATATGTCGCCGAATTCAGGCGCAGACATTGTCACACCTAGGTATGTACTTTTATCTTTACTGGATTTTACTGAATATATTCCCGGAAATTCCTTTATCGGCCAAAC
Source organism: Epinotia demarniana (assembly GCA_945867215.1). NCBI lineage: Eukaryota > Metazoa > Arthropoda > Insecta > Lepidoptera > Tortricidae > Epinotia > Epinotia demarniana. The sequence goes on along the minus strand of OX244267.1, from coordinate 20,434,882 downwards.
ATCACTCCACGTTGAATCGAAAAAGCTCCATTTGCATATTCATTGACGCACGAGGCCGAGGTAGGTAGATAGTTTTAAAATGGTTTACTAAAATAATAGGCTGGCACGCAACTTTATATATTTCATACCGTGTGCTATTGTATGGTTTCCATTGATGTTAGTTTTCGTTCTTTTAGTGATTCAGAAAACATTGCCTGAAAAGTATTTTTAACAATATGTATACTGTATTTCTGTTTGTTTATACTTCGACATCGTTAGATACTATACCAGCTTATTTATAGGATTAGGACTCATGCTACTTATCGTAACAGAGATAATGCAACTAAGGCTGTCTGGGGCCGAATATTGACACTGCATTTATACTCAACAAGGAAGTTTCGCTATGTCCCACAGTGCGAAGAAAATCGAATATAGGCTCAAAATTGGTTGTAAACGTAATATTATGATGCCAAAATAGAAAAAAAATAATAACAGAGACATATTTACAGTAAAAAATAACCTGCATACGCTGACCTCCCGGTATATGAATTCATTACGCGTGCCAGGGTTAGTTTATATTGGACTTGTTTATAAGCTGTAAGTATATAGGTTGTTTTGTTTGCACACGAATTTGAAATGGATATTTTTACATCCGTTTTCTACGATATTAAGGAGTAAATAAAACATTTGGAAATGCATCGAATTGTTCCTGTTTTCTTCCGCATACTTCTTAGTAAATTTTGCGGAAATCCGAGAAATATTAATTTTCATATTTCTTCAACTATTCCCGTAGCTCTGTATAAGTCAGATCGAAAAATAGTCAAAAAGACCCTAGCTTGTATAGTCTTTGTGGTGTTTTAACCATCCTTTATAAAATTCCATCCTAGGTATGGGTATGGACAGTTCGTGTTCTAAATAAAAGTCGGAAACACACATCAGCACGCAGTCTCTAATACACATCAAACTAAAGAGCACAAACATATATATCATTTAAAAAAGCCAGAACGGGCACAACAGGGGACATCCCTTTTCTTATCTATAATACACAACATTTTGGCAAAAAATCGGCAATGGAATAGCCATATTTTAATGGTTAATATCTTAAACTGTACTCCTTACCTTTTTATCATTCACGATCCATCAGTAAAAATATCACAATCCTGTTTGTACTCGCTGGAATGCTGACTAATGAAGCGCAAACATCCGAATGATTTCACTATCAAAGACAGTGTTAACGCATCCTTCGTCATAGTTAATATATGGGTAGATAGACAAAACTATTATTGGAAACTTAACTTCGGGGGTGTTAGCTATCGTTTTAGCCTGTTGGCTACGCAGCCGAGTGTTGGTAAAGTAAAGACTTAAGTTCTTGAAGTGCATTCCAAGAACTCGACTCATATTTCCGGGACTCTGAGCTTAAAAGACTTCCGAGTCTGTTGATTCGTAAGTCGAGTCTTTTTTCTAGTCTGAGTCCTGTAGTCACAACTCAAGCTTTAGAAAAAACTCAAGCCATTATATATTTTATAGTCCTTTTTCAACTTTGTCAAAAAGACTCGAGTCCTATAGGACTCAAACTAGAAGGACGAAGACGCAGTTTTGAAGTTCATTTACTAAAAAAAGATGAAAATGAGACAATGATGTCATGATTTAGGCTCGTAATAAGTAGATACGTCTTCTACCTTCCGTCTACCGTCTACCTTCTTCCTCTCCACTTTTATTTTCATCTTTTATAAACTTCAAAAGTGAGTCTTTACATGTAGGGAGATTAAGTTTTCTTATTGGATTAAGCACAATCGGAAATAGTCCAAGTTCCAGAAGTCCACATGTCATAAAGGAAATATATTTTACGTCACACCTGGCCATAATGCGAGTTTTACTGCACGCTGCGCGTACAGGAAAACTCGCATTGTAGCCAGGTGAAGACGTAAAATTTTGTACTCAACACGGGCGGTAATTCGTAAAGCCCCAGAGCGCATATTTATGGCCCTCACCTTCGGTTCGGGCCACAAACACCTGCGTTCTGGGGCATTCACGAATTCACCGCTCTAGTTACGTAATGTACTATTGCGGCCTTCGAAGAGTAATATATAATTACCTGTAATAATATAGTACTCTTCGAAGGACTGTAGGTACTTTATGCTTTTTGTACGACCATTGCAAAATTTTGCGTATTGTACATTATTATCCGATGGGGTTTGTTTTGGATCCCGTTAAACCAGATGAACTGAATACCATCATCACTATAAGGGTAGTTAGAGACCCGAGGAAGATTATAATCGAGTGTGTTAATAAAATAACGCAAAATCTGAAAACAGATTATTCAGAATCGACAGTAGAATGTCAATAAAATAAAGGATTTTTTTTTGTGGGAAGTAATATCACAGAATAGATAATAGTACAAGCACAGAAGGGGCACTCCTTTGATATTTACAAAAAGCGCTTTTTTCTCGGCCAAAACATTAAAGGCCTCCACCCACCGGACGCGTGTGCTGCGCGTGTCGGGCGTGTTTGAAGCGGTATATTCACACCGGAAGCGGGCGGCGTGTAGCAACGCGTGTGCAGCGCGGCTGCCGCGCGGGTGCTGCGCGTGTGCCGCGCGGGTGCTGCGCTGCAGCTGCGCGGGTGCTGCGCGGGTGCTGCGCTGCAGCTACGCGGGTGCTGCGCGTGTGCCGCGCGTGTGCCGCGTTAGATGTGTGTTTGAAGTGAAGTTTCAATGCGTTACAACTTGCGCGTGTGCCGCGCAGCACACGCGCCGCGCACGACACGCGTCCGGTGGGTGGAGGCCTTAAGATTTATGGCCCTCTGACGTCGTCGACGACGACGTCGACGTTCATCGCTACAAGTACATGCCGGTTCCCCAACGATGGGACACCGGAATGTACCTACTTTTAGCGATGAACGTAAATCGCGGAGTGTCCCGCGCCTGGTAATATGCAAAATAAAAACGAATGTTAAGAAAAACCAACAGACATAATTAAAAACAAAAAGAAAACTTATTACTACACTACTTTATTAAGTAGGTCGCTTAATCCCAAGACTCCTATACGTCCAGTTGAGTTGAGTTCCTTCTAATAATAGCTTAGTTGTTCCAAAGGTCTTAAGCGTAACAAAACACTCGAGTCGAGTACAGAAGACTCGAGTCTCTATAGAAAACTCAAGTCCCCTCAAGTTAAAAAGAACTCGAGCTTTGCAATGACTAGAGTCCTAAAAACTGAGTCGAGTATTAGAAATGGAGACTCGAAGGACTTGAGTCTTTACCAACACTCTGTTGGCTATGGTAGCGACGAAATTCAAATTCATATAATTTATTTCAGAACTTGTACATACTTGTTAGTAAAAAGCACATGAAAAACTTAATTCTAGTGTTAGTAGACTTTTAAAATGTTATATTAAATATAATTATAATTTAATTAAATGTCAACTGACACGAGCAGTAATCGGGGTTCTGACTTTTATCCGAATATGTTATGACCGAATTTCACTTGCCAACCAACTTTCCGCCGATGATTCACCTTGACAACTAATGGCAAATTTTTGTATGACAACGTTTCATTTGTTAGAATTATTGTTAAGTCGATTATTATAATGAATTAAAATTTTGGCATACCTATCATTTGGCAAATCTTTCAGTTGGACAAACAACTACTAACCGACAAACGACTAACGTTTCGTCAGTGCAACAGTTCCCTTTTCTTACATAAGAACTTTTTACTACAAAGAAGAAGACAGCATAACATAGTCAGACTTTTATTCAACGTGTTCTTATATATGTTACAAGGAGGGAAGTGGGGATGGGGAGACGAAGGGTCCCACAAAGGGGGTTCGGGGGCAAAGCCCCCGTATTAATAAACAACAAACAATCGTAACAGTGATATTATTTCTAGGTTAGGTTTGGGTTACCTTGTGTCCCTTAGAGCGGAAGTAGAGAGTAGAGAAAGCACCCCGCGTAGCGAAGTGACGTCGACACGCTGGCGTTAAGATAAGGTTTAGGTGAGGTTAAAATAATAGGCAGGGTTCTGGTTTTAAAAAAACACATGTACACCTACATACATACATTCCACCAAGCAGCAATCCAAAAGTAATGATGTAAACACTTATCTCCTATGATGCGATAATTCAGGTACCTACCAATATGGTCAAAAAAACAAGTGAGCAGTTGCGCTTATTCACTTTATAAATACGTTACATAGTTACTAAATAAAACATCTGGTAAGTGTTATACCACGAAATGTATATAAGTCAAACTGACCCATTCTGCTACTCGAAAGGTGGCATTTAGAAAAGTGACTTTTTGAAAAAAAGTACAAGCATACAGTTGGTAACTGTGAAGTTGGGAAATATAACCTTTGACCTTTTGATAAGTTGAAACTTTATCATTCAGTGAAATGACATTATGCGAAAAATTGGTTGCGATATGATCATCATCATCATCATCATTTATTTAAGAGCTTGGCTCTTGTCGGTGGAGTAATCCATTACTCCTTTTTTGAGGAAGCATAGTGTGGTGGTTTCCCCCTTGCCTTCCACACCGCAGTACACGAACCGAGGTTCACCCGCTCCGTGATGTCCAAACAAAAGCCCTTCCAGATTCCTATCTTCGTTCTCCAGTCGGTACTAGTGCTACTGCTGCCTGACACTAGAGGATTGCTTATTTAATGGCGGCAACTACTCGCCATGTCACAGAATCGTCGTCGGATATTGTAGCTTTTTATAGAATAGCCCCTCCTACAAGCCTACCCACTACATCCTGATAACCCTGCCGCTGCGTGGTCGGGGACTGCTTATTCAGTATATTCGCAACTAACCATCATATCTGATGGCCACTCCACTATCCGCCGCCTGTGGACCCCGGTAGTAGCTTGCAGCTCAGCCCTACCAATGCGATATGATATTCGTACATAAAATTTTCGGAGATGATTTAGAGAACCGCAGTAATCAGTTTCCCAGTCAGCTTGACCCAATGCCTGCATATGCCACAGTCATATCTATCAGCTAATTACATTCAGAATGCTGTTGGAGCTGCTTCTTGCACGATGCATTAGAGATGCTGCGCGCTTACGCAAGATGTCGTGAAAACCATTAGTGCGTGCTTCCACGAACATCTTCGAAGCACTGCAGAACCAAGGCAGCCTCCAGCCTCTATTATACTATACTAGACACGGATGGCGTTAAGGGAACGCTGAGTATACCTCACCCACAGGCTGCTCGTGTAAAATGTCTGACTTGACTGACTTCTGAGGTATGCATTAAACAGCGTTAAGAACAAAGATGTTTTACATGTAGGTATATGCAGTGATATATAAGTTTGCGGTTCAGCATAAACTTAACATAAACAATATGTATATTTAGACACCAAATTTGTGATGCTAAGTGACTTAGTAGATACTCGAGATATTAATAATTAAGTATAATTCAAAATGGCCGCATTAAAATTAAATATGACTGACGTAGGAGTTGGTCCTTATCAAAAACTTAAAGCTATGGACCTAACAAGTGCCTGAAAAAAATGTGCTTTTGTCCCGCGTGTCCACACTTACGACAATTTGTTCGAGCACTCTGCCCGACTATTTAGCCTGATGGACGGGACATTACTTGGTCATTTTTTACCGGCCTTGAAAATCATAACTTCGCACTTGGCGGGGTTATATCTCAGCCCGTAGGCTTCGGCATACCTCTCGCAGATTCCTACTAGTTTCCTTAGCGCATCGACGAAATGACGTGACCCTTATTGTCCAGTTAGATTTGACTTACATCGCACTGTATGTCCGTATGTCCGTCCGTCCGTCTGCGGCTTAGCTCAGTCCTAATTTCCTGCCGTTTCAGTTCGAGCGAGTTTTATTAAAAACGCATTCACGTTGGCATATTAAAATAGGTTAATAAACGATGGACGAATACTTACGTTAAAAAAAGAAACAGGCAATGCATTCCAAGCTTTATTATCCCTTACATACTTCACTTAGTTGCAAACTGTATTATAATAAATTGCTCTATACTTAGAAAGTATGTAAGTGGGAGTTGTAAGCACTTGCTAACAAAGTTATGTTCAAGATCCATATTTATTTCTTCGTACCTTCGACTTTTGATACATTACTTTGAAGTTTATTCAGCCGAATGGTTTTAAGAGATCCTTTCCCGACCACTCGACCAAACATTACCGTCGTATGTGGTTTTTGAGACTAGTTGTAAATAGGGCAAATTATTACGTACTTCAAATGGTTTTGCGATAGTTATTTTTCGGTAGGTTCAATTACTATTCAAAGAAAATTCGCGAGGGTAAAACATTTTTTATCTTTATTTCGTATTCGGAACTGACACTGAAGTTTATTATAGTTGAATTGCAAAAAAATACCTACAAGCTATTAACATGTTGTGCATTTCTGTGAATGCGTACAATTTTACGTCTATAGTATTATAAGTAGTAGATGGACCTTCGGATGTGCTTTTTCACTCTTAGGCTGGTTGTAGTGTCACGCGGAGCGTTAGTACGGGTCGCTCCGCACGGACCAATTTGTATGGCGGAGCTGTCCGCGCGGACGGTTGTCCGTACGGACCCGTCCAAATTACTCTAAAACGCTCCTTATTGGTCCGTGGGGAGCGATCCGTACTGACGGTCCGCACCGCATGACACTAAAACCAGCCTCACAGAGGATTCATTTAGCAGTTTCTGGTAGCAGTCGTTGCAATTTAGAGATGGCTCGAATTGTTGCGATTTATTTATCTGATATGATACCTACTTAACAATAATATCCATAAGGCCTGTGGCAAGTCCCGTTCACGCATCGGAGGTAGCCTGAGATCCCGTTGCTGTAGTAGGGAACTTGCCCTAGGAAATTGCCCCTGAAAAAAAAACCTAATCAAACAATTTGCTTAGTGCAAAAATAAAAAATCCTTTTATAAAAAAAAACCTGTCTCGGCGTTTAGGATAAAATAATACGACAAAGCTGTTACAGTACTCACAATCACGTGTCAAAATATGGAATTTTATATAACTTTACTGAATACATACAATACGTATATATTGCCATTTAACTCTGCATAATGACGTGTCTTTGTTCACTGGCTGACTCCGTTCTTTGTGGTGCTGTGCGAGCAGTTTCTGCATCTTTAGTTTAGACTTACGTTACTACCTTACTACTAACTACTAATGGGTGAATTGCAAAAACATTGTACAATGTACATTCCAAAATTGGGAAATGTCCTATTACTTCAAAATTCTATAAAAAAATAAGTATTCAAGTAACAGGTAGGTATTCCAGATATGATTTCACGTGGTCTTGTTCATAGTTTAATAGGACTTGCACAGTTTTATATTGGGTGCCTGTCGTATCGCATAATGTTGATCGTCCTAAAATTTTTTGGCCGAGAATGTTTGGCATAATGTTGAGTGGCATACTACTTATTTAGCCTATTCATTTTTGCGCATACACATTTAAAAGTCCTAATGTATGTTTATCCTAATATTGATTACTCGAACATCGAATTACCTAAAAAGTAATAGTCCTAATTTTCATTGTCATAGTAATTATTTTGCCTATTGTTAAACGTGCTAAAATTAAACCACCTATACTATTATTTTCCTAAATTTTATATTATTTGTAAACTCTGAGCAGACCCGACCTACATCTAGATAAATAAAATAGGTTCGTTAGTTGCCTTTTGCCCCTCAGAGCAGAAATAGGGACCCCGCGAAGCGGGGCTCCGTCGACAAGAAGGCGGGTCATAGGTTATTCAAGTATTAGGCAATTCTTAGCTGAGGCAACCTTCATTTAGATCAATTAGATAGGTTCGTTAGTTGCCTTTTGTCCCTCAGAGCAGAAATAGGGGCCCTGCGAAGCGGGGCTCCGTCGACATGAGGGCGGGTCATAAGTTCTTAAAGTACGTACCTAAATAGGAAAGATTAGGTAACCACAAATAAAACATTTATTTTTACTATTTATAAACTCTGAGCAGACCCGACCTACATCTAGATAAATAAAATAGGTTCGTTAGTTGCCTTTTGTCCCTCAGAGCAGAAATAGGGGCCCCGCGAAGCGAGGCTCCGTCGACATGAGGGCTGGTCATAAGTAATTCAAGTATTAGGCAATTCTCAGCAGAGCCAACCTTCATTTAGATAAATTAGATAGGTTCGTTAGTTGCCTTTTGTCCCTCAGAGCAAAAATAGGGGCCCCGCGAAGCGGGCCTCCGTCGACATGAGGGCGGGTCATATGTTATTCAAGTAATAGGCAATTCTAATAGATATGTATGCGTAACAAAATGTATGCACAACATTTTTAGTACATTAAATATTAGTAACATCAAAGTTATGCACATCAATTATTCTAAAAAAAAACCTTCGACACAATAAACATTCGGACAATAAATATTTAGGACAATCGATATTAGGAACAACAATTTCGGCAAATAAAAAATATGCACAACAATGTTTATGCAATTCGATATTCGGCACAAAGTTGGTATGCGACAAAATATTAGGATCAACAATTTTATGCCACCCGATATAGACCCTTTTATATTATAACTATGATAAAAGTATTTTTAAATGCATTAACGAAAAATAATGATGTTTGCTCCCATACAAAATTTACTTTTGTGTTTTTCGCAACTTATGTATGGAATATGATTTCATATTTACCGTTAGCTTTTCGGTGAAGGAAAAACATCGTGAGGAAACCTGCATACATCTGCGAAGAAATTCAAAGGTGTATGTGAAGTCCCCAATCCGCACTGGGCCAGCGTTGGGACTACTGCCCGTTCCCTCTCATACATGAGAGGAGGCCTGTGCCCAGCAGTGGTACGTATATAGGCTGATGATGTGTGATGTGTGTGTAACTTTGATTTAAACAGCTCTGGCCAAGAAATTTATTGGTAGTCTGTTTGCTACCATGTCAAACATCAAGAGAGTTGTTTTTCAGGTATCTAGAATAAATATTTTATATCAATATCTTATATCAAAGTTCGGGGAAGGATTTCGTTCCTTTGTGTGACGTCAGCTGTGTAACGCGATATTTCGCATTTTGACGAAGCAATGAACGCATCCGCAACGTTTTTAAGATTGGCAACTCAAAGCGAACTGCTAAAGGAATCGCACGCGCCGGTACCCATATTAGTTTCTGAGCAGTGATACTAAACATTGCTTCGGAAGTTTTTTTCGGAAATTTCAAGACATATAGTGTTATGCTTAAAACAGCTAAGTAATAGTCTTCTACTTATATGTTTACTTAGTTGAATGACGAAAATAGTGGGTAAACAGTTTGGCATTTGGGAGTACTTGAATTCCTTTAATTATTTCTTCTACACGTGTTGAAACTGTGAAAGGCATTGATTTTGGCTTCGTTTGTGTAACATTGTGTAACGTTTCACACAAAAACCAACATTAAGGTTCGCTCATATTGGTACAGTCCAGTACAAAGATATGTATACGCCTGAAAGTTACAAAATGATGTATCCATTTTAATTTGTAGCCATATTTGGTTACTATAATATATGCTCAAATAAGGTGACACTACCGAGTTTACGCCCAATGTTCCAAATTTATCTATACACTAACAAGTAAACAATAATGTGCACGTGTTGATGCAGATTTATATGACTGCAGATACTGTTACAATTTTATGTATACACGTCAATCAAATATGTATATATATTTTTCGAATATATGAAGGAAGCTTCATCACAGAGACAATTATATATATCTGATATGAACATATCAGATATATATAATTGTCTCTTTCATTTTATGCATGACGTCATTTGAAGATATTTGGTTGAATGTTGGGGCGGTTTTGTCAAAATTCAAAAAATGACTATCTGTTTTCGAAAATACTATGTATATCCACTTTCTGTATAGACATTTTTAATATTATTTTTATTTTGATTTCTTAATTATTGAGGATCGTGATAAGGACTCCGATAATTTTTAATTGTAAGCAAATTTATATAATAATCACATCACACATCACATCATCAGCCTATATACGTCCCACTGCTGGGCACAGGCCTCCTCTCTCATGTATGAGAGGGAACGGGCAGTAGTCCCCACGCTGGCCCAGTGCGGACTGGGGACTTCACATACACCTTTGAATTTCTTCGCAGATGTATGCAGGTTTCCTCACGATGTTTTTCCTTCACCGAAAAGCTAACGGTAAATATGAAATCATATTCCGTACATAAGTTCCGAAAAACTCATTGGTACGAGCCGGGATTCGAACCCACGACCGCCGTTTGACAGCCGCATGCCTGAACCACTGGGCTACCGTAGCTTTTTTGTTATAATAATATTTATCTTAAAATAAATGAATCTAAATGTATTCTGGTGTAAGTATAATAGTAATCCAGAATATATATATTTTGATGCCTCGAAAAAAAACTCATGTAAACACAACTAACCTAACCAAGTTCAACGTGGGTTTTTTGCCCATCAATCTTATTTTTTTATAGCTAGAAATTCACGACTTGCATTAAATAAAAAAAATGATGTTAATTAAAAAATATAGTTTCGTTTAATTTTACGAATTTCGGGTTCAAGTTACATCAAAGAGGACTTCACTCCTCTTAGGCTCTAGGCGAGTCGAACCATTTTGTAATTCGTACTGCTGGGGAGGAATCCACAAAGCTCTCTGACTACTAGCTGCATTTATAGATGGACCAGTATAAATTGCACCACTGAATACCCACATATGTGCTACAATTCTAGGGGTCAAATTACATTAGGGACTAGTTGTCAATCAATTAAACGGATCCTTATGAATATAGGGCATAGAAACGCAATGTTAGGCTCATCTGTTAATTTTGACTTATTATCAATTCTGTCAAATTCACGATTTACGAGTTTTAGTGAGACGGCGATATCCAATGACAGGTTAATACTCTTTTCAAGAAGCGTCAAATAACTTTGTTCAAATTACGACCGTATGTCAAAGCTAATGGAGCTCATTTTTGCAAAATATTGAGATATTTTTTACTGATAGGTTCATATATTCGAAAAATTAATTTGATTGACGTGTATACATAAAATTGTAACAGTATCTGTAGTCATATAAATCTGCATCAATAGGTGCACATTATTGTTTACTTGTTAGTGTATTAAATTTGTAACATTGGGCGTAAACTCGGCACTGTCACTTTATTTGGGCATATAAGTATTATAGTAATCAAATATGGCAACATTAAATGCATACATAATTTTGTAACTTTCAGGCGTATACAACATATCTTTGTACTCGACTGTACATTGCAACATTTAATAATTTGTCCGTAACATTAAAATTAACATTTTGTTTTGAATTAATTTATTATAATATTTAGAATATATAATAAAGTACTGCCTAAGACACACAAAAGAAACCTTATCGACTCAACTTTAGGATCTAACTCAGGATAGTGTTTTGTTTAGCTATCTGTAATACTAAATTATAAATATTTTTGTATGTTTGTCGGTGGCGGAATACGCACAGCAGTGTCGATCATGTTTCAATTTACGGCCGCGCACGACAATGGCTGGCGACTCGCGCAGCGAGTGTCCATGGCGCGAAATACAAACAATGATTTGCACAGTACAAATGAAGCAATTAAGCGTAAAAAAGGGGTGCTCAACGATGCCTATATTTTTTTTGAAATAATATTAAGTAGTCGCAATAACACTCTTTTGATATAATTCTCGAGTCATATAACAACACTTAAGGGGCTCCCATAATTGGCGTATGGGATTGTACCTTCGATCTGAATCTCTTAGTTTTCTTAGGTTTTTTGTAGCTTATTATGTTAACTACAACGGCTTTAAGCAATAAAGTATCCCATATGTACTTCAAAGTTCATTGTTTTCGAGATGTTTGGCATCAAAGTTGAACAATTTTAGGCCAAAAAACCGGTTTCCGGTTAACTTTTGTGTTAATTGGTTTAAAATGAAAACTCTGGACCAGTTTTTAGGGACGTCACAGACGAACCCAAATATGTAGATTTCGTATGTGTTAGATCTTTCACGTCAATAGAGATACAAAATAAGTGTTATTTTAGACAATGTTTAAAAAGATCATACAAAATTAAGTATTCATTTGTTTCAAAATCCGGTAGACCAAAATGAAGATAAAAGATTGAAGAACCGATAACCGTGTGATTTAAACTTCTATATGTAGTGCAAAAGTAGGAGATACGATTAAAAAATTGACAAAAATCGATGGAAACCTCGGGTAGCCCCTTAATATATTTAGATAGGATAAAAATATCATTTTCTATAATGGTAATTTGATATAATAACATTTAATAAACATACTTTAAATATAATGCATATTTCCTATAGTGAACAAATGATATAATGCTAATTTCTTCTAATGCACAGTTTGCATAATATTTTGGTAGACTCTAAGGCAGGTCGGTGTAGGTACGACGACGAGAGAAGCGAGGAGGAGTGTTAGGTTGAACTGTGACCCTACAGCGCGCGAGCCGAGCGAGCGAAGCGAGTGTGCCGTGGTATCGGCCGGCGAAGCGCCAGAACCGAACACTTTTTACTATCTAATATATACTTAGATAGTACAATTTGCGAACCGTTATGTTTGCTACATTTTCTTTTGATAATAAAATATTATTCTACTTGATAGTTATGACATGTAACTTGTATGTAACATGAGCATTATAACATATAAAGATTAAACAAAATAAATTTTATATCCGATGATCGTTATACAAAATAAACATATATATTTTGAGATTATAACAAACGTTTATTATATTCAATGAGTGATTCTATACCTTGAAAATATATCAAATGTTGTTATAGCGAATGAAATGATATTATTTATTTTTATACCCATCATTACACACCCGTAAAAAAGACGATATGGCTTATTTAATATCTTGAAATTAATACAAGAACTCAAAATATGAAAGCGACGCGACCCTATGATTTGAAAATTGTGGTAGGTATTAAATTATTATTTCTTGAAATAAGGACTTTTTTCTACTAATATGAAATCGGCTTTATAATTTCCTTTGTGTAACAAATTCTTGGTTTTTGTGTAGCAAATTTGTGAATATTCCATTGAGTTACGTAAATTTTTTTTTGCAATTCACCCTAATGTCATTATGTAGTTCATTTTTTTTAATTAAATCTTTATCACAGAAAAGAGGAATTCGTAGTACAAACGGCGGACTTATAATGTCATGCATGCCTAGTGCATTCTTTACCAGTCAAACTCGAGCATTTGATTTAGATACTTATGTATGTACCTACCTACTAAATAGATACTTATTATTATCAGATACAGGATCGTATTTCGTGATAAATATTTTCGTGGGACACTTTAGAGACAATTAGTCCTTCGAGTAGTTTAAACTACGTGATTAAGTATAATTTAATAGGCTTTAACTTATAAAGCGTCAATTGTATTTTTTCTGCAGTTTGTACAAAACTCATGTGTAAATCGGATATACTTATCATAATTGTGTAGACACCTACCAGTGGTGAAGCGCCCATACCAGCTGATTACCACAGGCTTGCCTACATATTTTTTAGGTAATCCTATAGTTATATATTTTCTTACCTAAACTCTCTCATAATTTTAGGGTTCCGTATTTTGTTCCGGGTTGGCGATCAAACATTTTTATGCGCCTACGGACAAGTCGGACGGAGCAAGACATTAACTTTTAATTCGTAAAACATGAAAGTTAAGGGGGCCGAACTATTCCAATTCCAGAATGTAACACATGTATACATTTAACTTAAATAGAAGTTTCCAGTCTGGGAATTGCCAGTAAACTGTAAAGAACTGCCCAAGTTTAAAATTTGCAATTCATAATCGCGCCCTATGAAGTTTGTTTTGGAGAAAAACACTTTGTTTTAGTAATAATGGCAGTTACGGAAGTTTGGGCAAAGTATACCTACCTATATATGACACAGCAATATATCGAAAAATGATTATTGAAAACTAAAATATTCAAACGCAATTTAAAACTAACTCGTTGCTGTCCGCGACGTTATCAGGGTAAATAACATATCTAAACCTAATCTAAACTGAACTAAACTATCAATCCCAGGAAGATGCAAAGCAGGTACCTACATATTAAATAAATAAATAAATATTTGGGGACAATCTTACACAAATCCACCTAGTTCCACAGTAAGCTCAATAAGACTTCTGTTATGGGTACTAGACGACGCTATATTTAATAGATAGAAATACTTAAATACGAAGAAAACATTCAAGACTCAGAAACAAACATCACTCAAATATTTGTCCTTACCGGGATTCGAACCCAGGACCTTCAGCTTCGTAGTCAGTGTCACTACCCACTAGGCTAACTGGTCGTCGAAATTTTAATTGTGGTTACAAATTGTACGGGCTCAAATTTCACTCAAATCCGTTTAGTCGTTCTTTTGTGATTGAATAGCAGAAGTTCAAGCATCTATCTATATAGGTACAATCAGATAAACTTCATAATAACACACGCTTTTGCCCGTGACTTCGTCCGAGTGGAAGTCGTTTATATCGTGCCTCCATACAAACTTCCGCCCCTACTTCTTCCCCTAAGGGGATGATTTCTGGGATGAAAACTATCCTTTCCCGGGATTGAAAATATCCCCATACCAAAATTCTTCCCAATTGGGTCAGCGGTTTAAGCGTGAAAAGGTAACAGACAGACGGAGTTACTTTTGCATTTATAATATTAGTGTGGACATTAACATTGAGGACTAAGATATGTACTTATAGGATGTTTGATACAAAACAAAGTCCCTGTCAAGTGATACAGCATTTTTACCTACGTAAAGTGATACTAGAATAAAACCAAATTTATCTTTTATAACTTCACTATTCTACCAAGCATGCATAACTGATACATCTGTGATCAAATAGATGATCGCGGTCGGTGCACGCAAATGAGAAATCAAAGGAAACCTCCCAGTGCATAGTAGTTAATCAATAAGCTGTACCAATCCTTCCTTTATCTTCTTGTTCTGAATTTTTAGCTTTCCATTCCGATACACATTTCACTATTTACAGTTCACGTACAGGATATTGCGCAATAAATTTGAAATTGAAAACAAGGAGATTTTCCAATAGGTAAGGCTTGCTTAGATTTCGTTTTACAAACGCTGGAGCTCGTTATTACGGATTCCTACTTTAAAATCAAAAGGAACTGTTCCAAATGCACCAAATGTTAACTTGCGACCAAGGATGAAAATTAATAATATTTAAGAGATAGGATGCGGTGAAGTTAAAAAAATACTTACATTAGATATAGATCTCTTAAGGGGCTCCCATACGCCAATGACCTTCGATCTAAATCCCTTAGTATTCTTGTTTTTTTTTAGCTTATTATATCAACAACAACGGCTTTAAGCAATAAAGTATATCATATTTACTTCAAAGTTCATTGTTTTCGAGATATTTGGCATCAAAGTTGAACTATATTAGGCCAAAAAACCGGTTTGCTGGCCATAACTTTTGTGTTAATTAGTTTAAAATGAAAACCCTGGACAAATTTTCGGAGAAATCACTGACGAACCTAAACATGTAGATTTCGTACATGTTAGATCTTTCATGTCAATAGAGATACGAAATAAGTGTTTTTTTTGGACAATGTTTTATAAAATCATACAAAATTAAGTACTCATTTGTTTCAAAATCCGGTGGACCAAAATTGAGATAAAAGATTGAAGAACCGATAACCGTTATACTTCTATCCGTAGTGCAAAAGTAGGAGATACGATTCAAAACTGGTCAAAAATCGATGAAAAACATAATCATCTTACCCAAATGAACGATAATATTTGATAAAGTATTAATTCAAAAATAATATCTTGGAGCTTCGGTTTTTGTCTTTGTGCTCAGCTTTTCTTTTACATTACGAAAAGAAGATTTAGGATTATTTCATTCGAGATTAGGTACCTATCAAATCAAAGATAATTATGGTTGCGCTTTCAGTATGTGAGCCTTCTTCGAATGAGCAGTAGGTAACTATAGTTCCCGCTTACTTTGTTACAACTATTGCTGTAATGCCGGCTGTACACATTGGTCCAACGTTGGCGCGTGAGCAGAATGCAGCTATGCGTTATAGAAAGAGGGCTATAATTCGATCTCATTCGTTTACATAGCTGCATCCTGCTAACGCGCCAACGTTGGGCCAATGTGTACAGAAGGCTTAACAGTTGCGTTGCGCTGCACATTGGAGCTGCATAAAAATAGTCTTGTAGGTAGGTACAGTCACCAGCATTAATATCTGCCACAACAAAACGATCATAAATATCTAGCATGATTCTATTTCTAGGACCGTTGGGACGTGTCCGATATTTCTGGGCGCCATGTTATGCCAGATATGAATGCTGGTGAGTGTAATTTGTCATATGTTTGAATTGAACTAGCGTTTTTCTGCGACGGATTCCGCGTAAACTATAATTATATCAGGTACTATAAACTTGCACCTTAGGAACAAATATAATTGTTTGATACGATACCATACTTCACAATTGTACTAATTACGTGTTATTCGTATGATAGTGCTCAAATCATGAAGTTACAATTTCAGTGACAATAAAATGTAATTAGTACGACTGTGAACTAGGGTATCCGATATCCTAGTTCACAGTTGTACTAATTACATTATTGATTGTAAACTATGGTATCGTCTATACCATAGTTCACAATCGTACTAATAACGGGGAAAAAATGGTGTAATTAGTATGATAGTGCTCAAATGATAAATTACAATTTCAGTGACAAAAAAATGTAATTAGTTCGACTGTGAACTAGGGTATCGAATTATGATATTTAAACGGTCCCTAATGCAAA
The DNA here is from genome assembly GCA_945867215.1 of Epinotia demarniana. Classification (NCBI taxonomy): domain Eukaryota; kingdom Metazoa; phylum Arthropoda; class Insecta; order Lepidoptera; family Tortricidae; genus Epinotia; species Epinotia demarniana. Next base: position 20,418,122 of record OX244267.1, on the reverse strand, counting down.
TAATTACCTAAATCCAAAGTAACATTATTTACAAGCCGTAGAGGAATTTCCACAAACAACAGCCGAGTCGTAATGTAATGTAACTTACGTGGGTGCGTAATTACAGACAAGCAGAGTAGTGGTCCACCCGTCCGCTTTCTTCTGCGAGATCCCGCATCCGACATGGGTGGACTCCGCCCACACCATCTGAAATCCACGAGCGCGTTTTACATTTATTCATGACAACAGCATATTTTCATAGAGTTCAGCATATAGAAATATCAAATAGTGCTATGAAACGGAACTCGCCTCTTGTTTACCTACTGACGATTATTTTCAACTGACTGGATTAAGTGTCAATTCGATTCGAGCAAACAAGAATAGAGTTTATTCGCAGATTAATCAATACAAGTTTGACGTGAAACCTCAGATTAAATTCTAATTCCTGTTTGGTCGGATTGGGGCTGTATGATATTTGAATGGATTAATTCGAGATATTATTCAGAATTCAGACGATTTTCACTACATTCATGCACTTTTCTTTATAAAGATTACAAAATCGGCCAAGTGCGTGTCGGGCCACGGACAGTGTATTCGGTAGTTGCCTGTCTATAGTTACATCGACACGCGCGACTAAATGGTTGCGTCGGCCGAATTTGGAAGAAAGTTCGCCTTTCTAAGTACATTTAAAGTTGGTCGATTAGGTTTGTTTGATTTTTAGTAGTAAGGGTTACCGACCCATCAAGCCGAAGACGGACGGACGAAAAGACGTACGGACGGACAGACAGACGGAAATGGCGAAACTTATAGTTCTTGTTGACTACGGAACATTCGTGAGTAATTGTAAGGTATCCGTACAAGATACGGTTATTCATATCCACAAAAGTTGGAACACATCAAATAGGTGCCTACTTAATAGTTTATTTTAGACTGTTAAGTTTTCCGTGACTACTTACGACATGATTTATTTTTTCATTTAATTTTAGGTAACGGCGCCTATTACCGGGGGTATCAAATTCGGCTACCATTACCGTGGCATTTTCAAATACGCATTTTAAAAGCAAACCGTTCGATTTACAATAAAACATACTTTACACAAATGAAGCCTAATTTAGTTGACTAACGGTCCTGTTTACGCAAATGTATGTGAATGAAATAACAAGCACGCAATTCGTCAGTTTCTGCGACGGCGGCGTAGGAAGAGGTTGTGTCATACAAACGCATGGCGTCACTGGTAAGTATACCCGAATCTTATTTATTATTTCGCGATATACCTATGACAATTGAACAAATGCTATGGATTTTAAATGGTTATCTATAGTTTTCTGCACAACTTTTGCGTACTCGTTATATATTTTTTGGCCTGGAAATTCATTTAAAATGGAATATAAAATACAGCGGTGATAGACGCCATTTTTAGCTGGGGAAACTAATACCGTGGCATACCACGGTAATAGTTAAGTCGGCGATTTGCTTCTTTGTGCTTTATCTTTTTTATATGTCATTATAAAATCTCTTACAGCTATTCGAATCTTGATCTATTGACGCTATTAAAGAACTATTTCCGTGGTATGGAAAGTATCCAACAAACCCTTAATTTTTAACCAAAACTTTAGTATTGAATCTGCAGTTTCTATGGAAACCCTTATTTTGTCATGTCGTTTAATTTTTGTAATAATTAACTATATTTACTTACCAGTTATGTGATTTTGGTTTTATATCAAGCTTGTAATATCTATGTTTGATTTGTAATGAAAATACAATTGTATCCTAACGTTTTTATGGATCGGAAATAGATTTTACAAAATTCCAAATTAAGTCTATTACCGATGGTAAGATCCCACAACAATCGGTAATAGTAACTATGGGATTTTTTTACCGACCCATTAAATATTTGTTTGGGTCGGTAATAGGTTAAAAAGAAGTATCTATTACCGATTGACATTTTAGTTTTTTCTAATAAATCACATCTAGGGTTCCGTTCGTACAATTTCATTTAATAAAATTGATTTCTCTGGTTCGTATTATTAAGATGTGTGGTGAACGGATATAATAACATATCCCAGCAAAATTTGTAAATTAAATAAAGTCCTAAAACATTCAAACAACCCGGAAACGACACATAAGTATAGATAAAGGTGTTACTTACCTACACAAAACGCAAAATATTGTTTTCGAGTCATTTAGCCTGTTAGTATACTCAGTATTGTACTTATTAGGTTTTTTATAATACCCCGTATTTTATTTATTTAATCTTTGAATACAAAATACCGAATCCATAGTATAATGTAATGTAACTGTGATTTAATAAAAGGTAGTCTTTACCTGCTATGTATGCAAGTAGTAGTTATTCTTATAACCAGTGGACATAATTTTGTTGATTTAAGTATGTTTTATGTTTTCTTTATTTTTATATAGTACGGAACCAAAGTCATGAATATTATTTTAACCCTCGATATTGGGTGCCGAATTGTGTATCTGGTTACTATTACCGATGGTAGAAAATTGCTGCTTTTTGTACCACCCTCGGTAGTAAAAGCTAATTTCGCGGTTATAGAATCACATCCCATCCATTACCACGGTAATAGAAGATTCTCCTTTCGTGGTTTCAATAATTATTTTATCAAATATAATAAACTAAAATTGGTTCAAAAAGTTCGACTCTGAAAGTTAAATAAACACTCTTCAATAAAAAAAATAATCTAGGACGTTAAGGAGCTTTCATACCCATCATTTTTTATAATCATTTGAAAACTACCTCACGTACCAGTCTTTTAAATTATGAAATAAAAGTTTCATTTGTATGAATGACACCGTTCGATAGAACGAGACGACGCTCCTTTATTGTCACTTATCGCGTGATAAGGCCGACCACGATAAGGGGTCAGGACATTCAGACTCTAATCATTGCAAATAAAAATATGATACGTATGTCATAGTTACCGATTGTTAGTTTTGAAAAATAATTAATATAACCGTTTTTCCCCCGAAGGGATAAAAACGAATATTTCGAGTCCAGTCGAAGCTTGACCCACCTTGAGATTACGATCGGCTTTTCCCCAAACAATTTGTCCTACAAGTTACCTGCAACCTACTTTTCCAGCCATCTTGACTGGCAACACTGGCGTGACGTCACTACCGCACAGGCACCAACGTGCGCCGGCTAGCTACTAGCTTCAGTACCTTTATATGCCGGCAAGGCATTAAAATTTGGGTGGGTTCAGCTTCGGCTGGACTCGAAATATTCGTTTTTATCCCTTCGGGGGAAAAACGGTTATATTTAGAGGTCCGAGCCTTCGCTTGACCCACCTTGAGATGTGTTTGGTTTCTGCCGGCATTTTTCGATTGGTGTACTGTGAATGGTACTTTGGTATGCTGATGCTGATTGATTGAATGATAACACAGTGTAATCTTGTTAGAAAACTTTATTTAAGTTTCTTGTAATAATCAACAAAAAGTAATAATAATTAGCTGTTGTAATAAAATAAGCTAGACCGCGTTAAAATAGATAGACGGTCTGTCGTCGGTATTAATCGATTGTGGCTGGCTGATTTGCCTGTAGTAGTGTCTAAAGAATGTGTCTTTTGATCTCCAGTTTCCCTTGGTCAGCACATCTTCGATGTCAAGACCGCGTAGGGCAAAGTTGTCACTGGCTACCGCTGCGCGGGTGGAGCCAGGTGGAGCATTAATGCCGATTTCCTTGAAGTAGTTTTTGATCCAACCGGCTATTATACATCTACTGGCCTCTCGTACTCTACCCCTAGTTGTGATAAAGAGACTATTTAAAGAATGTCTAGCTGATCGCCTAGTCATTGATACTTCTAATAACTTTCTGATCCAGTATACGCAATTAAGATTTTTAATGTGATTAGCCTTGAGTGCCCATCCTGATTGACTATATTTTGCACAGTCTGTCTTTGACCCGAAATTCGGCTGAAGGATGATAGAATCTTCACTAATATCACATTTACCAGGTGATATGTCCAGTAGTGTCAAATCGTGAATGCGTCTTCCTGAATGCATTAATAATAGAAGAGCTGTATGTCTAGATACTTCATATAAGCTATCCTCTACTATTTCTCTATGCCGAAGCCAGTTTAAGACTTTTTCCAAGTTCCAGATGGGTTTCTTTGCTTTAGGCTTCGAAATCGTTATGGCCTTTAGTATGCTTCTCACTAGTGGGTGACCGGAAATGAACTCCGATCTGGTTGGATTGCCAAAGGTACACACAACTGATTTGTGAACTAATATGGTTGAGGCGGCTAGATGTTCTCTATGATGAAGAAAACATAGATATTCTGCCACTTTTTCTGGCGGAGGGTTATTAATAATAATAATAAATACTCTTTATTGCACCACAACAAGAGAGACAAACAGGTTACAAAAAAATTGCTTAATAAATAATGGACACAACAGGCGGTCTTATCGCTTTGAAGCGATCTCTTCCAGACAACCTTTGTACAGCAGGAAACATTTAAACTAGAATTTTTAACAGGTAGTGCAGGAATTCATCATGAAGAGTAAACTAACACATCAATCTTTCAAATATTTCTAAACAGGACACTTAAAAAAAAAAAATACATACCTAATATATTAATAAATACACAGACATATATACAACCATACATACATACATACAATACATAAAAGGCAACTTAAGGGAGAGACAGGTAATATTGTTTCAACAGATTTTTGAAAATAGGAAGAGATTTTGCACACCTTATATGCAACGGCAAAGCATTCCACGACCGAACAGCCCGAAAGGTAAATGAGCCATTATAAAAATGGTTATTAATGGAGCATGTATTTTCGGTTGCCCACTTTCTCCATCTATCCCAAGCTGAATTATAGGTTTTTAAAGAGCTTTTTCTCCAGGAATTTTCGAGGAGGTCTTTGTATGCCTGGGGCCAGGTGTTTATTTCGGGGGCCCACCCCGTACCCTCCAGACTTCCAATTTTAAGTCGTTCACCTCTGGCGGAGGTTGGTTGGTCCTGCGATCCACTAAGTTCGACTGGAGATCGCGGATTGTGAATGGAGCTGCTATGGCGCGCAATTTGATATCGGCTCTCCAGTGAACTTGGTGCCACCTGGGGCAGACAATCAGGTAGGTCCCTATGGCTTTGTTTAGGTGTCAGAGTATTCTCGGCATCAGACACGGTGGAGGAAACACCCATGCGAGGTTCCAGTTCCAGTGTCTGGAGAAAGCGTCCACGAATAGTGCATTCTGATCTTGGGCATCCTCTGTTGCGTACTGTGGCACTACCTTCGACCGAGCTGACGCAAAAAGGTCGATCTCCGGTATGCCCCATTTGTTGAAGATCATATTCATGACTGAGTTCGACAGGGACCATTCCGGTAGTTGCTGGTGTCGAGAGAGACTGTCCGCTGTAGCATTGTATCGACCCGGAATGTATCTCGCTGTGAGTTTGATGTTTAGCTGACCTGCAAGGTGAAATAATAGCCTCGTCATCCTCAGCAGGGCTAATGATTTGGTGCCCCCTTGTTTCTGGATGTAGGCCACGACAGTTTTGTTGTCTGATTGAACTAGGCATGATTGGCCTTTTACCATGTTTTTGTTTTTTTTCAGAACGATAAATACAGTCCACAATTCTTTCCTGTTGCAGTGCCAAGATTTCTGTTGGGTATTCCAGTATCCTTTTTGATTTATCCCGTTTATTGACGCACCCCAGCCGAGGTCCGATGCGTCTGTTGTTATGAAAAGAGTCGTTGGTTTCAGGAAGATTGAAGAATTGTCGGACAGATGTTTCAGCCATCACTTGCAATCGGTTATCGTCTCTGGGGACAAGAGGTACTTCTTGCCTGTCGGATATCTTTTCATTTTGTTGTTGTCCCTTTGCAGGTAGCGGCAGTGTAGCCGTCCGTAAGGCACTACAAACGACGCGAAAGTTAAGCGTCCTAGCAGACGTTTTGCCTCCAACCAAGTGCATTTTTGTTCCGCAACTATTTTTCGCAGTTGTTTTTTCGCTAGGGAGTTTTTCTCTTGGTCGATGCTCTTCGTATCTGCCTCCGTATCCCAAAGTATCCCGAGGTATTCTCTTTTTTGGGATGGTATTTGGCTGGTCTTGTCTAGGTTCAATTTCCACCCCAGGAACCTTAGGATTTGGCAGGCTCGCAATCCTTGTTTCACTACCCGCGTGTAGTCCTGCCCCGCTATGAGGAAATCGTCGAGGTATACCACGACCCGCATTCCTTCGCTTCTCAGGACACTTGCAACCCAGTTGGTCAGCTTGGCGAATATCTGGGGTGCTGTTGCGAGGCCAAAAGGCAGACACGTCATTTGGAAGAAGCTGTTTGCTACCTTGAGCATTAGAAACCTCCTGTGTTGCTCTATTACAGGCACGTGAAAGTATGCTTTTGAGATATCTATTTTTAGTAGGAGATCTCCTGGCTGTAGGAAGGTCTGAACTTTTTGAGTGTTTATCAGCCTGAACTTTTTGGGCTTTAGAAATCTGTTTAGAGCCTTCAGATTGAAGATTTGCCGAAAGGTGCCGTTGGGTTTCTTTTTCAGGAAAAGAGGAGACAGGAACCCCGTTTGAGCCGACGCCGGCTCGATCGCCCCTATTGTTTGTAGCCCCCGAATTTCTGCATCCATTGCAAGGCTGGACTTTGTTTCCAGTGATTTGGTGTCTTGACTGGAGAGGAACATTAAGGGGGGTTTTTTGATGAAGGGGATCCTGTATCCTTTTATCACGTCTATTAGAGACTGTTCTGCACCCATTTTCGCCCATTGGTCCACCTTTAGGCGCAGCACCCCGGCTTGAAAACACTTGTCAATATTTTTTATTGTGCCCAGTTCGCGTAGGACGCTTTCTGGAATCCGGTTTGGTATTTGGTGTGACCTTTGCACGGGTCTTTCGATGACCTGAAGGTTTTCCTGGGCCTTGCGCTCGTCGAAGCTGATTCGAGCGATTGGGATTAAAGGCGGTGGTCGTTTTGGTTTGAGCCTTATTTCGGGAGATCTGTTTTTTCGGGGGAAAAAATTTGTCGTATCCACCGTATTGCTTAAAGGCTTCAGTAAGCATGCCCTCGTTGAACAGATGTGTCGTTGATGGTGGAATGTTTTGTATAACGGTATCACATGCTTTATCTGAGGATGAATAAAAGGCCCTTCTGGCCGATATGACTTCCGCACGTCGGCCGCAGACGTATTGCAGCGCCTGGTCTGAGATACGACTATATTTGGACTCCTTTGAGAGGACGTTCCGCTGAATAGACGTTATAACTAGCGGGTCACTCACTTCTCTTGCCACTTGTTGAAGGCCGTCTTCTAGTGCTTGCCTTTCTAGTAGAAAAGCGTGTGTGAGGACCCCCAACGTTTTATCAATTTTTAGAAGCATCTCCGGGTTACACCATTTTGGGACAATGTTACCCAGTTGGGGGTTAACCTTTAGTGCAGTGAATACCGGTGTCCCATGCAGTGTTTTTTCAGCTTCTTTATAGCGCAAATTATTCCACGCGTCAGACCCTAGGCGCTGGCATTTAGTCCCTTTCTTTACCATGTCCGCAGAAGCCTCTGGGACAGGAGGCTCAGCTTCCGTAGTAATTGTGTCAAAACAGAGACTCGCAATGGCTTCTTCCCTGCCATCTTTTGCCTGTGCAGGTATAGCTGGGTTTCCCATTTCTACGTCCTGCTCCTCTACGCTCTCGTTCTCTGACTCCACGTCTATGTCCGAGTAAGATGAATCTGCCTCTGCTATAGTGTGATCTGTAGTTTGATCGAAGGTCCTCTGGATCGGGTTCTCTTTAATTGAATTTACGGCCTGTATCAGGCGTTCGGCAGTATTGTTGGAGGCAGCCAACATATGTCGCATTAGATTACCAAACATCTCTGTTTGCTTCTCGATTGCTGCCGCTAAAGGGTCCTGTTGCGCACCCCGCCCTGTGTTTGTATCACTTGGACCCTTGGGTTTCTTTGGCCCGGTTGGGGTACGCCCCGCCGAGCTTGCAGACCTTTTCGAAGCTTGAGATGGAGAGCGCCCCCTCAAGAGCCTATCGGCTTCTTCTCTGCCACGAAGATGTGGTTTCATTGTTCTGACAGCATTCAAGACATTTTCCACGTTAGCACCGTGAATTTTGATCGCCGCTGAATATGGGGCATAGATCAAGGCTTTAGTGAAAGGCCACTCGAGCATTTTCAACTTTATGCTTTTGTAAGTTTTTCTGACAGTTCTTTTAAATCGAAGGCTGCCGCTATCTCTGCCGTTGGGATGGCAAAGCGCAGCTTATTGATTATCTTGGGATCTGGTGGATCTCCTATGATTTCTTGAATGTTGACTTCTTTTATTTGCCAGTTTTTCCAGTCAGGAGGCATAAACGGCAAGACAGCATCGTGCAGCTTGTCAATCACGTCCTTTGAGGATGACTCCGTAGTCGCCGTGAGCAGAAGAATCTCTCGAATGGTCGGCATATCCTGAAACAGGAATGTGCGGTTTGATAACGGCTTAGAATTGATTAGCCAGTTTTGACGGCCTCTAGCTGGTGAGCTGTTGGACCGATTTTAGGAAAAGGTGGCCACGCGTGGCGTCGGAGTCGCTGGACCCTCTGTCCAACGGGTCCTTTGAGGAACGATAACGAGCGTCGGCTCGATCTCGCGGACCGTCGGGCTACTGATCTGACGGACGGTGATTCGATTGACCCGTCGGCCCGATTAGCCCATCGGCCCGATTGACGTCGGCCTGATTTCGCCCGTCGGCTCGATTGGTCCGTCGGCCCGATTTGGCCCGTCGGCACGATTGGCCCGACGGCTCGATCGACCCGTCGGCCCGATTGGGCGGTGTTGTGGTGCACCGTCCATCGTGAAAGCTGTTCACTTGACCCGTCGGCCCGATTGGACGGTGCTGTGATGCACCGTCCATCGTGAAAGCTGTTCACTTGACCCGTTGGCCCGATTGGGCGGTGCTGTGATGCACTGCCCATCGTGAAAGCTGTTCACTTGCACGTTTACGTTTCAATAACGTAATGTTACTTATTTGTTCCTGGGAGAGGCAAAGGCCGTCCCTCCAGGAAACAATTATTCATACACGGATCTCGGATCCGTTCAGTTTCTTGTTATTTCGTAAGTTTCTAAAAGAGAAGAAGACTTACCTTAGTCTTCCACTTGTAGAACTGAAAACGTTATAGTTCACTAATATAACTCGCTTTGCGAACGAACGCACGTCGTTGTTTTGGGGAAAAGTCAAAGCGTACTGAAGCTAGTAGCTAGCCGGCGCACGTTGGTGCCTGTGCGGTAGTGACGTCACGCCAGTGTTGCCAGTCAAGATGGCTGGAAAAGTAGGTTGCAGGTAACTTGTAGGACAAATTTTTTGGGGAAAAGCCGATCGTAATCTCAAGGTGGGTCAAGCGAAGGCTCGGACCTCTAAATTATTGATTACCTTATATCAACTCATGTAATTTGGTATGAACATAAATTTTAATAAAGAAAATAACTTTCAAAGGTACGCGTACATCATATGTATCAAAGTTATCCAAATCATAAAGAGTAAGTTAATTGCAATAACTAGTCGAACATAGCAGCATGCATGTTGATGCATGTTATGCTGCATAACTTACGTAGGTATGCAAATATTCCATACGAAACATTCCCCTGTTACCTGTGTGTAGTGACCGATAGGTCGCGGAGTAACGAGGCTGTATGGCTCAAATCCGTAATTTTGGTGTTCGTCAAACCAGCTGTCGAGGGCTTCGTCGATGTTCGGGATTACCGGCACATAGAATGGCCGCGGCAAATTGTTTACGAACACGTTTTCACCAACCAAGCTCCATCTTTGTGAGCCTATAAAATAGAATTTAAATAGAGGTCAAATTATTTATCTGTACTCGTAAACCTGCATTATTTAGTACTGGCGTGCCCGCGACTCCGTTCGCGTGGAACTCGTTCATATCGTAGCTGACCTTAAGGGACGATTTCCGGGGTAAAAACTATCATATCTTCTTCGGGATTGAAACTATATCTATACAATACTCATCTAAAACGGTTCAGTTGTTTAAGCGTGAAGAGGTAACGAACGGACAGACAGATAGACTAACATCCTTTCGAATTTATAGTATTTGTATGGATTATGGAGGTTTTCCAATTTAATGCTATCGCCGATACTCATAATTCACTTTAAAAACAAAGTTTTAACCGACTTCAATTCACTACTCCGCCAAGCCACACACAAGTACATGAACATTGCCACATTTCCTTTCCACTTTACCACATCAACTATACTTTCCGAGAGCAAATGTTCAACGCATGCTATTAATTACAGTTTTTTTTAAAACACTGTGTGTGGGTCCATACGACTCGGTTATTACTCAAGGATCTCAGAATCTCTTTTGGCACTTCATTAGTTGATATTTCAACGGAATCATAGCAGAATCTGTGACGTACCTTCATAGTTTAAGTACATAATTGAGGAGTTCCATAAGACATCTGTGGTGTTTATCATCAGTTCCACTTCACCAATTTTGTGATTTCCGGTTGTAAATACACGAGTTACAATAGAAAATACAGAAATTACGCGCTTGCTTAATATATTTGAGGAGTTCCCTCTGTAGATCACGTAATGAATTGTCGCATATTAGGTAGATCTAAGTGTCAAAATTTATATGGAACAAGTGCGAGTCGGACTCGCGCACGAAGGGTTCCGTACCATTTTCTATAAAAACAGTTTTAAAAAGTTTGTTGTATGGGAGCACCCCTCAAATATTTATTTTATTTTGTTTTTCTTATTTGTTGTTATAGCGGCAACAGAAATACATAATCTGTGAAAATTTCAACTGTCTAGCTATGACGGTTCTTGAGTTACAGCCTGGTGACAGACAGACGGACAGCGAAGTCTTAGTAATAGGGTCTTACGTTTTTTATGACGGTTAAAATGTCATAACGCGCGTAGGAAACGTTACGTGATTACGTGTCTGAGGTACACTGTTAATACTTTTTTTAAGTCGGTTAGTAAAATTGACATTCGTTTAATCTACTATGAAGCGTAAATGTAAAAAATAATAATTTTGTGGGTATTTTTTTGTTTTTACACATGTGTAAGCTTTGGTCACCTACAAGTGTGCTTAAGCATTTACTTATGTTTTTGTATTTAAGCCAAATGTGTTGTTCCGTTGGTGGTCCTTAAATAAATAAATAGCCAATTGTATGCTGCTTCAGTTCAATCTTTTTGCCCCACTGGCACCGGTTGCTAAGCTTCATTAGGTAAGTCTACTTTATAAGTATGAAGGGATCTGCGGACCTAAAACAGTTATTTACTCGTAATCCATTAATTAATTAAAGCAGGTTAATTACCTACGGTCCTGTTTGGATTATGGCCGAAAATTCCATTTTCAGCCCATCTCGTTGCTTTTTCTGCTAGTTCTTCATCCCACACCTAAATTAATAAAATTTGTAATGAATTATACCAACGCTACCGCTTGCACCTATAAAAATAAAGTGAATTAAAAATAAAATTTGACTTTTTCAGACCATAGATCCTTATTATAATGTAAGTACCTATATACTTGCTAGTAACAGAAAACGCGACCATGCTAACTAGGTGTTGGTGAAGTCTTGTTGAAATTATTCTGAAATTTCTATTTGCTGACGTAAGTGAATGAGTGACGCACGATACTTACCTCCATCGGACTCCGTATCACGGTCGGCCTTATAACGCCAAGTGATAAGATAGGAGCGTGATCTCGTTCTATCGAACGGTGTCAGCCAGTGACGGACGCTCTATCCTAATCCTATCACTACCTATCTCACCCCGTATAAGGCCGACCATGATACGGGGTCAGGGGGTTAATTCGTAATAATTCGACATTCGTAAATCAATATGGTTTTGTAATGGAAGTCTCTGCTTCAGCTTGGGCCGAAATTCTTTCGGAGTGTTTGGTCCGGATGTCTAGCTGGGGACCGATTTTTGACTTTCGAGCGCTCGAAAATCAAATAAAAGGAAATACGTTTGTAGTGTCAAAATAGCCGGTATTTACTTTCTACCAATAGAATTGAATACGAGTGGTCAATACCACTCGTTTTCAAATTTTGTATCGGTATTTCAAAATAGCATTTCATAATTTTTGACAGTTTTCGAGTGAAAGAGTTGAGTGCTCGAAAGTCAAAAATCGGTCCCCTGTTCTCCTCTATAGCTTCGCATTCCTCTTCCGATTCTCGTGACTGAGCAGGTTCCATAACTAAAGTTCGCGCCTTCACACATCGAACGCGGGTCATGCGCGGCGCGGGTCGGGCGGTATCTCTATCTCTTTCGCACAGTAGCGCGGCGTCTCTATCGCACAGCAGTGCGGGCCCGCCGCAGGCCCGCCGTGGCAGCAACGCGGGCCCGCGGCGGGCCCGTGCAACTGGTGGGCGTGTGACAGAGATAGTGAGAGAGATATTAAATTCGTTGGTAATGAGAGAGATATACTGACCCGCGCCGCTCGCGATCCGCGCTGCGCCCGCCCCGCGGCGCGCACGACCCGCGGCGCGCACGACCCGCGTTCGATGTGTGGAGGCCTTTATATCGACTTTTTGTCGATGCAGTTTTTGTAAATAAAAACAAACCTTACTCGCGAGTTCTGCAGCTCACAGAGACACTAGTGTATAAAAAACCCAAAACACGTGGTGCAATTTTAAGCCTTCAAATTCCGAAAAGTTTAATATGTAGACGATTCAATTTTTTTCTAACTTCCCCGCGGGTCCTCCGAAGGCGCTTTCCGCTGGTGTACCCTTGTTTTGTCGACAAACTTTTCATCGAATATTATTTCATCGACAACGATTCATCGAAACTTTAGTACTAGTAATATTTTTTGGCGTTATTTTATTTCAACTACTGTTTATTTAAATTTATCTTACTACGTAGAAATACTATTCAACGAATATTACTTAATCGCTGATTTGTTTCAAATTATCTTAATTGGCACAACTACAAAACATTGCAATTCATATCTTCGACGTATTACTTTAATACCATTTTATATATCCTACTGCACATTTATTCATTATTCAAATAATGTAGTTAATTGTGTGACATACATATACGCATAAATTGTATGTATAATAAAACTTAGAATCATTGGTGTAGGTAAATCGTTAATTACAAAAAAATATCAGGGACAAAAATGACTTCTCATAAGCGAACTATGCTTTAGGTCGGTTAGGTTAGGGTTCAATTGTGCCCCTCAGACCGGAAATACACACCCCGCGCACTGGGGTGGCGTCGACTCGCTGCACGGCAAAAATAGGTTAAAAAACGATAGGGTTTTAGATATACCTATATTCGAAATAATTTTATGCGGAATAAAATATTATTACATGTAAAAAAAAATGAATTAAAAAACCCCGAAATGAAAAGCCATGACATGTATTTTATTGAAATAAGTCAACTACCAATTAAAAGACCTCGGTTCAATAGTAAACCCTTTCCGCTACGCGGGATCGGCTACGAGCGTAGCGCGTAGCGTTTGTTGGCAGTAAGTGTGCTATTTGTAGGAGTTGTAGTGCAACTCACCATGTATATCATATTACTGGCCGTAGGCTGCCGCGCCACCGCGCCCCGCGCCACCCTTTGGCGTCGCACATTGTGTCCGTCCACAAACTGCTTAATCTGACCACATGACAGCTGAAGTCCTATAATTACAAAATGTTAAGATTTTTGAGTTGATCGACTTCCTAAAAGAATGATGGTCACAACACTTCTGAGCGTTATCAACTTAGGTATCACATATATACCGACACGATTAAAATGTATGAAAATCATTTTTATCTCGACACTGACGATATCTTGCCGAAGGGGCATAAAATAATCTCGCTCTTATTACAGAACGTATTATCAAAACTATTGACAATTGACATTAGGGTTCTGTTCCCAAAGGGAAAAAAAGGGGACCCTATTACTAAGACTTCGCTGTCCGTCTGTCTGTCTGTCGCCAGGCTGTAACTCAAGAACCGTGATAGCTATAGACAGTTGAAATTTTCACAGATTATGTATTTCTGTTCCCGATATAACAACAAATAATAAAAAGAAATTAAATAAATATTTAAGGGGGGCTCCCATACATCAACTATTTTTAACTGTTTTTGTAGGTACGGAACCCTTCGTGCGCGAGTCCGACTCGCACTTGGCCGGCTTTTTTATGCCTCATTATAGTCAAACCCTTCAGGGTACCGTTCTAGCATCTCATTAAAAGTGGATATCCTAATATAATCTCGGAATCGTTTACCAGACGTGGAAAGTAGTCTTTCAGCTGGTAGTCTAATACGCGCTTTTCAGTACATGATAAAGTTACATTCCGAACTAGTAACGCTACTAACTAAAGCTATTACATTTACCCCCAGTTTTATAAAAATCAGTTGGAGCTTCGGTCGGTATGTAATGTCAAAAAAATTACAGAGTTAGTAAAATTTGATACGAGATTTGGTTGGTATACCGCGGATATCACACTGCGACGCATCTCCGGACGGAGGCCGTGACGGAGGTGCGCAGCTGCATACAAATTTCGCCGGACGAAGGAGCAATGCAGTGTGTCGTACGGGTCGTAACTTACGGAATTTATATACAAACTGACGTACTTGCATGTAACGAGAAAATCGACACTCCGCATCTTCGTCTGGAGATACGGCGCAGAGTGACATCCGCCTAACGCAGAAATCGAATCGACAATATAACAAATCCATCCGTAGAATGGACTTAATTTTATAATATTTATAGTTTTACCTGTAACATTTCTAAATAAAAGTATTCTTGCACTTTTTTCTATTTATTTGGATCCAATACACGTGATTAATACTTAATGGTATCCTGCTGTTTCGGCAAAATATTTTTCGCCAAATTTCACTTCCCACAAAACTTATGCAGTAGTTTCATTTCCCAAACGAACAAATAGCACATTTTTGTTTCGCATTTTGTTCATTTGGTCAATATATCATCTGGCATAATTTTGCTTTGTCAAGTGTTATTAAGGCAAAAGTTTATTAAGCAAACACTTTGTTCGGGCTAATATTGTTTTCCAAACAGAACATTTGTTCAAATTTTCATTTCGCACATTAGGTATCAGGGTGGAAAAAATGGCTTGTCCTAAGCGAACTCTGTTTTTGGTCGGTTAGGTTACGGTTCACTTGTGTCCCTCAGACCAGAAATAGACACCCCGCGCAGCGGGGTGGCGTCGATTCGCTGGAGACTCTATGAAAAGGGCGAAACCGCCTCTGGGCTTGCTTGCATGCATGCTGCTTATTTGCATTATAATATATTGTTACCTAAGTATTTACCTATAGTACAAAAGAACATATAAACTAACCTGTAAATTATTTACATTTGTTTTTTACAAACTACCCGCTTAGCAAAATATGTAGTCTCACTCAAATAGATTTCGTATGCACTACACAATTAGGATCTAAATCGTATGCCATGCAATAATTTGGAAAACGAATGTTATGCCAAATAATACGTTTGACCAAATGAAACTTGACTATGTAAAACTTTACCAAACAATAATTTGCGAAGTAATATTTTGCCGTAGGAGATATTGCCAAGTGATAAAATGCGAAACAATAATTAGACTAGTGATTTTTTGCCAAATGATCATTTGGGAATCATTTTTTGGGAAGTGACACTTTGGGAAATGATTTTTGCCCATACAATAGAGAACCGTATTTAACATTGGTTAATTTTATGGGGTAGGTGGTACACCATTAGAAGACTTGGCTTTTAGGTGCGTTTCAGGCGCTATTATGCGCTTTTTAAATGGTAAATAACATTGTACTTACTTGGATATTTAATTTAGGAGTGTTTAATATTAAGTATTAAAAAAAATCGAATGGTGCAGAAACTAAATAATTTAATTTCGCATAGGCTTTAATTTTCGCTTTCACTTAATTGATTGTTACAATACTTTTCACAACGTACTTATTGAAAAAAATAAACACAAAAATTAAACACGTTTTATAGTAATATAGTAAAATAACGCAGTTCTGGTAAACGGAACTAATAAGGAGGCTGAAGTTAACAGTAAGTATAATACCTACACCTCGTTCCTCGAATTACACGATGGTCACCGATGTTTGGATAAGTATAATGAATTAAATACTGTTCCCGATAAACCCCGTTACCTACCTATATGTCCTCCTTTTGTGTACTATATATACCTACAGGTATGTATTTAATAGATTTAGTATGTATACAAGGTTCAGGCATGCGGCTGTCAAGCAGCGGTCGTGGGTTCGAATCCCGGCTCGTACCAATGAGTTTTTCGGAACTATGTATGGAATATTGATACCGTTAGCTTTTCGGTGAAGGAAAACATCGTGAGGAAACCGGTCTAATCCCAATAAGGTCTAGTTTTCCCTCTGGGTTGGAAGGTCAGATGGCAGTCGCTTTCGTAAAACTAGTGCCTATGCCAAATCTTGGGATTAGGTGTCAAAGCGCACCCCAGGCTCCTTTAGGGGCACAACCGGGAATAACGCTTGGAGGGTGATGACAGCGTGAATAGAAAGTAAACCTAATTTGACTATTATTTCAAAGCTGTTGACAATTAACTGAGGTCACTTATGCGCTGTGTTTTCCAAGTAATTAGTCTTCCGAATTAGATACCTATTTACATACTGCAGATGGCAATCGCCATGGAGTTTTCTCACAAAGCCTTCCCTCGAAAAATAAGGATATGCTAGGCTTGACTTGCCTCGGTGAATAAAAGGAAGGCTTTTAAAAATGTCTTGCTGAACAAGCGGCATGGCCGGGAAATTTCATCATAAAAAAACGTATGCTCCGCCGCGACAGTGCTATCACTGCCGTGACCAGGATTCGAACCTGGGTTACTACGGCCACAACGTAGGGTCCTAACCACTAGACGATCACGGCTGGTGGAGCTGTGGCAAAGTCGCCGAAATTACTGATCGCTTTCAAAAATTAGAGCACTTTCACTAAGTGTTGCGCACGAGTAGCCCCGCAGCGATGTTAACAACAAGTGTACAAAGTAATTTGTTTTTTAACATCGTAGCCTTCTAGAACTTTCATCAACAAATTGCGTCCGAATAGAACTACTAGCTGTTGCCCGCGACTTCGTCCGCGTAGAAGCGACAAAGAAAAAATATTGCTATAAAATGTTTGTAGGCGGAACCTTAATTATCGCCGACCCAAACAAAGTTCTACCATTTTTAGGGATGATTTCCGAGATGAAACTATCCCATATCCTTCCAAGGGTCTCAAATTATCGGTAAGGAAAAATTAATCTAAATCTAACAACAAAAAAAGTAACATTGCGATGAGTTCATTCGTTTAAATTGCTACACAGGTTTTTGCTTAAATTGTATATTTTGCATAATGTATTATGGTATACATACGTTTAAAAAATCTATCGTATTCTACACTAAACGATAAAAACTATATATATTTCCTTATTAACGCTTTTAGGGGATGAATTTCAGAAATCGGCGTAGGTACTCAGCATGTTTGATTAGAACACTATTATACTCGTATAAATAAAGCACGTATATACGAACTTTCATATTTTAAGTTTTTAAAATAATGCGCGGCTTTTCGGTACAACTCCTATTTCACCCCTTTAGGGGGCTAGTTTAAAAAAATATATGTCTGTAATAAAAGAAACCTGCTGTCCTGCTTTCATGTTTCTAGCCTAGAGTTTAGCTTAGTTTGTGGTCTACAGTTTATAATTAAAAATCACACATTACTTATGTGAACTTTCGACGCCTATCTTAACTCCTTTTTTCGAAATTCTAATTAATAAATTAACACGAATTTTTAATGCAACTTACTTTGAGGATGTACACTATCCACGTCAAAAAATAAGAATGAAAAACTAATGAAAAGAAGCAAAAGTATTTTATCAAACTGAACAGTAAACTGAAAATCCATTTTAAAAAGTTACTTCTGCAACTGTCTGATACTGACTGTACAAAATTGGTGATCACATCTCACTTTATAAATAATGGTGAATAATCCATTTCATCCATTTGTGTAAATACATTGCGCAGAAAACATTCCAACAGCATGTACCTATAGTCTCGTAAAAATGAGTAGCTAATTAAATACGTAATTAAGTTCGAATAAATTAACTGGAGAGTTTTATTACGCCACGTATATAATACTTGTATTCCGCCCCTGTCCAAGTTGGCTCAATTCGGGTTGCTCAGGGAGGTTCCACAACGCTTCGGGAGCTCAAATACCGCAAGCCTCTCCGACACTGAAACTACGCGTCATTGCTTTAATTATAACAAGGTATCAATTATTCCTTCAATTGTGTCCACAGTTTGTATTGTTGCCGCGAATAAATGTTTTCTTTCTTTCTTTGATACCTGCTCGATTCCAATTTGGAATCCTTTTAAATCAACTTGGATGTGTAACGTATGTGTCGAATCGATGCCCAGGAGCGTTACAATGACATAATTTGTAAATTCTTCTCGTCCTTAATCGGCCAAATTCGTAGCTACTAAGTCTAAGTCGTTTAGACGACTGACCCGATTTTAATGCGGTTTTTTTTTGTCCAAAAGCCGACGTGATGGAGATGATTTTTAGCTACGTTTCAGCAAAATCGGTTGAGCCAGTTTTGATGAACTTTTAAATGAAAATTTCGGGGGCTTTTCAACTTTTCTAAGTTGTTATTACCTATGGTGCGAAAGAGAAAGTTAGTTCAATCTCTAATTATTTTTCGATCTACATTGCAAAATTATGACGCCATTTAACATATAATTAAATGGGTTTCCTTAAAATGGCATGAAAATGAATAAATAAATATATTTGAACTACATCTTACAGAAATCCCAAACCGACATAAAGAATCCGTGTTTGAACATCGATAGATACTCGTATGAATCAAGAATCTCTTTTGATATTTTACAGCGCTTCGTTCCCAGCAGTGAACACGTTAAAATATGACTTGAATGGGCACTAATTTCCCTGTGTAGCAAAGAGGAAAGAGGAGTATGTACCAGGTCGGATAGATTGGTGAGTTGAGCGGAAGTCGAGGGCGGGCGCTTCCGCCGAGTCCTTCCGGCGACGCGAACAGGGTTCGTATTCACAACGCTTACAAACTATTCACCCGAGGCGAACCAATATATTTCTGATCTCCATGACGATCGATGGGACGAGGTGTAAATAAAGTGGTGAGGTGAGTCGACATAGTTCGTGTGGGTGTGAACAACAGAAGCGAACCCTGATTCCACGCCGCACAATCGAGTTGCCAGCAAATTATTGGTTTGGAAGTTTACCGACACACCAGCGAATGTTATTTCACTCGCTATCGAACCTTTTGCTTTATATAAACTCGGGGCTGTTTATATTTAAATCTACATTTACGACTTAAAAAGGTATTTAAATTAGGGTCTCCATTTTGCAACGACAAATTGAAATGATTAGCTACCTTAACTGATTATCAGCGCGTAGAACTCACACATATTTGGCTATGCGTTTTATTGGAGTCGACTACTAGTATATGTACATCTTTGAAAAAACGAATACGCCTCTTTGTATTCAACGTACAGCTGTTGCGAGGAAATTGAAACAAAATTGCGACTAACGCTGCTTGTTAGACTTTTCCGCTATTTATAACCCTTCATGCGTACCGCTATCATGCCATGCTTTTACCCTTTTTATCATCAGCCGTGAAATTACCGAAAAACATGTATTTTATATTATATTTTCATACATGCCAAGTTTTCAGGATCTATGTACATAAAAAATGGCCAGACAATGCACTGTAAGTTGATTTCTTTGAATTAGAAATCTTTCCAATCAAGCCACTGTATTTGCTCTAAAAATATATATCTTAGACTTATAATTAGGTATGATACATTCCAATATGATACCTACCTAATGCCAATGTTTCGCACGCTTGCTTCCACGTGCGCTGAGCCATGACTCATGATCATGATTCTTAGCGCAATGATATCAAATAGGAATGCGTGACCTAAGTGTCAGATTGACCTGTAGTGTAGTAACACAGGTCGAGTGTATTGTCGGAATGAAGGTTCGTGGCAACGATGTCCCGGCGGTGACTCGTTATCGCCGCTTGTGTTTGCGCGCTGCGGTCGACAGATGGCATTCACATTCACACACGACCCGTTGGACAATTGTTATGGGATTGGAAAATGTTGCGCCTGGTTGCGCTTACGGTTTAGAATCGCACAATATGTAGCGCGAAAACGGTTTACGAGTAAGGCGACTGCACCTAACCCTCAAAACTTTGTCGCGCTCGCTCGCTACTTTATGCTCGATAAGCTGTGCTTTTTGCAAGTGTAGTAGCACTCTAGGTACTTATGGGTTTATGTCAGATCGAATCATTGCTTCATTAAGGTGAAAAATCATGTTGAAGATTATTGTAATTTTTCCAGAAGCGCTTTCGATGTGGATATATGCAGCGAAATTGAAGTTGATAACAGCCGAATATAAATTTAAACAATTAAACTAATAATTAAATTTCAGTGGTTAACTTTTTTTTGCTTGTTGATTTGTATGGTTTGTGTAATAATCGGACAATTCGTCCGACCCTAACGCGACAACGCGTTTTGAAGGTGTAAAAGTAAAGTGTAAAAGCTTTATCCATAGAGGGGTGACGCTCTTGTTGTCCACCGACCAAGTAGGTATGAAAACGTTCACGACTGTGCCACCCAACATTTTCTTCAGAAGACTTAGAATTTTGTCAAATCTGGATTTTATAATACATGCATAGACTCACGGCTTTTTTCCCAAACGGGGTAGGCACTACATGGAACTTATGTGTTAGTGCCACATTCAATAAATGTGGATATAAAAAATCGACAAAATGTAATATCGCAGTGATAGGCTGATAAGGTCACGATAGGTTGCGTTTCCAACTGCGATTTAGTCTATACCCATCTGATGCATTGTGTAGTTCGACGTAAGTCAAGTAGTGAATACCCGTCGAACTACTTAAGAGAGTTTTCGCACAATAAATTCAAACTGTAAGACAGATGCGATATTTACCGATTCCTCGACTCGTAGAGCCGGGAGAGTTCCCATCGGAGGCTCGTTAACGCCGCTTGTGTTCGCGCGCCGCGGTCGACAGATGGCGGCACGTATCTGTCAGCGCTGCTATTTGTCTCTAATGATCTGAATTCTGATTTCAATAGGGTATTTGCCATTCTTATTGGCAACAGATAAACATTACGGAAGTACTCAGAAAAGTATCAATCTTTCATTTATGTTTGCTACCTTAAGATTTTTTAATTCATACATTAACTCGCCTGCTTTATTTTTACATCGTCTCTCGGACATTATATCTTTGATCTGCCTCAGCTCTTAAAAATAAATGATTCCCCATTAAAATGAAATGAAATTGCATTAACCACAATAGGGATGACGACTAAGATTTTTTTATGATGTCATTCGAACCAGTTTTTGGAGAGGATCAAATGTTTGTATGGGAGTAACTACAATTAAAGAACATAAATACCCAAAAAAACGAGACATAGATTTACCTCGCTGGCGGTAGCGAAAAACGCTCCATACTAATAGACAGCTAATTGTGACGTCACAATATTATTAGTACAAAGTATCGTAGTATGGAAAATCAGGTAAATTGTTGTTTCGGTCGCGAAATACTGTGTTTAAGTACATAGTTGTTGTACAATTTTGTTTCTGTAAAAGCGTAAGGATTCTATTGGTAACTAAAATTTACTCTTGGACAATAAAAAAAATGCATATTTTTTCTTAATTTTCAAGGTTCGTACCTTTTTAAGATTTTAATTATATTTTATAATGTATACTTTATTACGATAATTTGATGGTTTACTATCCATTTAGCATCACTACGTTATCAATTTGAACATGAGTCGTCATGCCTATTGTTCAATTGTTAACCGCAATCATCTTATTGTAAATGGCCGGTTTAGACGGGCATAAATAAGTATCTAAAGATATCATTATCACTTATGAATTCCTGAACTATTTGATGAATAATTTACCTCACGTTATGCAGCCTGCACCTGTTATGCAGCAAAATAAATAAGTGTAGTAGGAATTAAATTGGTGCACTTACATTCGTAGGTATGTTGACAAGTTTAAATTATTCGTATTTTTAGTAAACATGTAGTGTTCAAATAGACAAACTATTTAAAAGCACTTGCTATGCGATTGAAGTGTTTCTAATATTTGTTATCCATTTGACATTAAGGTGACAATGTAAAATAAAACTGAATAACCTCACAATTTTATATTTTTGACAGTAATATCCTATTCCTGAATTCGAAATGTACACAACGCAATTACCAGTAGACTGTAAGCAAGAATCTCGTAACAACATTATGAATTCTTGAGCGAATCTTGATCATTACAAGTTCAAGAAGGGCGGCGACTTTGAGAATAATGTAGCAACTTATTACAAGTCATGAAGCAACCCTCTCACGATTATCATCACAAATGACTAGACTTTCACTATAACAATTTCATAAATTAATCAATATTAAAAATGGAATCACGGATTATATGGATGGCTCTTTTAGCTAAGAATGATTTGAATTGCAAATCCCTCTTTCATTCATTTACTCCAAGATTTATTTTATTCTTTATACTTAAGATTTCACTGTGATTTTCAATGGAGTCGGCTCTTTTTTTTCAATAAATGGAATTCAATTCTTTTTCACGTACACTTACTTAGCTGAGCCGTATTTCTGTGTAAGCAAAAGATCTGATTGATTTCTCATCCCCTATTTGCGTCTGAGTATCTGCGGATTGATAAGCTACCTTCGTATGTAGCAATGTCGTGCCGTCATCCTTTCCGAACGCAAATCAGAGACAATTAGGCTTGAAATCGGTTGTACTTTGTAATCCCTATTAGATGCGGCAAACCGGTGGAATAGCAACGTATAGTTGAAAAAGGTACCTACATATTTAAAAATAGTTTATAAAATCATTATTTTTAAAATTAACCAATTTTACACTATAGGAATAAACAAAACATAATAATATTTGAAAGTAATAACGTGGTCATACATAAGTGAATGAACACTTTCGTTCCTTTTTTGCGCACAAATATACGGACATCGTTTCGCTAATAATGTCCGTTCAAGACGCTGTCTAAAACTATTCCAGTGCAAGTTCGGCCATTAAAAGTTGTAGGTACCTACTTACCTAACTTGTCCAAGTGGAGCTAAAAAGACGCAGAATAAATATCCGCGAATCGTTCGTGGCATACGACTATGAAGGAGCGACCACACCGCTGCTCAAAATACGCTAACGCACCGTATACGCAGCAAAATGTATGAAGAATACGTGACGACATAGAGAAGGACAGGTCAACGCGTATACACAGCGTAACGTAACGCACCGGTGTGGTCGCTACTTGAATGTGTGGGTTCTCGTTCCCACGGGAAGAAAGGGGGTGGTGAAATTCTAACCCGACACCACACGGGTCTCGTAATATAATTCAATTATAATTTCGAAATCCGTTGTTCTTTCCTTTTTTACATTTGTAATAATTCGAACAATTTTGAGTGTGTCTTAGTTTTGCACACATGTTGTCAAAAATGTGTTAGATATTACATACTTTAGTATGTAGTTGTACCTAGGAGTAGGTATAGGTAGTAGTCATCCTTGCAATATCCGGCTGGTCGCTTTCGCATTTTGAGCTGAGGGGCTACCGCGAAACGAAAACGAACTTCGTTCGTGTATCTCCGTCTCTGTCGCTCGATCCAGCAAGTGGGACGTACCTACATAGGCTTGCTGGATGATGATGATTATAGGACCACCAACCAATCCTGCTTCGGACTAGGTATGAAGGCTGTATTAAACACGGTTAAAACTCCCATCTTATTATCACTGTCGGTTATGTCTTGACATCAACAGTGACAAAATGATACATGAGTTTGTTTTTTTTAATAACAATTATTATGACTCATTACAGTTTGATATAGGCAGATTCAATAAAACTAGTCATACTCTTACTATATCAATTATAATAGTCATTCCCAGACTATGCAGACTGAATAAATTGAGTTTAGTATTCAGAACCAGAGCACCTACAACGAGCACTGTGTTCTGCGTTAAGATGAATCCACAATTTAAAATTATTTTATATGCTACTAGCGGCCGCCCGCGACTTCGTCCGCGTAGATTTTTGTATGGGAGTCCTGACCGCAGACCGCAGAACGCGTCCAGTGTGGCAAATCCCTTAAGGAATAATTAAATTCATTTGCTACACTAACGCCACCTGCTGACGAATAGCGAAACGTATAATCAACTCTTATTTTGCTTGCTTAAGGGATGTCAATTTAACCCTGTTAGGGGTAGAATTTTCTAAGTAGGGGTTGTATTTTCTAAATCGCTGTTATTTTTTTAATTTTAATAATTAATATTTCTACAAAGTTTCAAGTCTTTAGCAAAAAAATAAAGTTTCCTCCATACAAACCTTGCACCCCTTTTAACCCCCTTAGGAGTTTTTTTAAATAAGTAATATTTCTACAAAGTTTTAAGTCTCTAGAAAATAAAGTTTCTCTCATACAAACTTGGCAACCCTATTTAACCATCTTAGGGGTGGAATTTTCTTAAACGCTGAAATAACTTTTTTGTAGATTAACTTTCTACAAAGTTACAAGTTTCTAGCTCAAAAGGTAAAGTTTCCCTCAAACAAACTTTGCACCCATATTTAACCTCGTTAGAGATGGAATTTTTTAAAACGCTGACGACTGGTTTTTTGTATTCTAATGAGTAATCTTTCTACAAAGTTGCAAGTCTCTAGTTAAAAAATTATGTTCCCCCCATACAAACATTGCACCCCTATTTAACCCCCTTAGGGGTGGAATTTTCTAAAACGGTGAAACAACTTTTTTTGTATCTTAATAAGTAATATTTGTGCAAAGTTTCAAGTTTCTAGCTCAAGAAATAAAGTTCCTTCCATACAAACTTTGCACCCTTATTTAACCTCTTTACGGGTAGAATTTCTTCAAACGTCGAACGTGCTAAATTTATATTACAATAAGTTATCTTTCTTTACAGTTTCAAGTCTCTAGTTTAATAAATAATGTTTCCCCCGTACAAAAATTGCACCCCTATTTAACCCCCTTAGGGGTGGAATTTTCTTAAACGCTTAAATTACTTTTTTGTATCTGAATAAGTAATCTTGCTACAAAGTTTGCACCGTTATTTAACCCCCTTAAGGGTAGTTTTCTAACACGTCGAATGTGCTTTTTTTGTTTAATAATAAGTTATCTTTATACAGTTTCAAGTAGGGCTCGCGGTCGTGTCCGGGTTTCGTGTACACGTGTCGGGTACCCGTGTTCGTGTAACCCGCCCGCGGGTTTAAGCGACCGGTCCGAACGGATCCGTGTAATTAGGGCACGGGTACCCGTGTACACGAGTACACGTGTACACGGGTACCCGCGTCCTAATTACACGCGGGTAGTACTACCCGTCCTTGAGGTATGGTGTGAAGCTAGGAACTATCCCGTTGTTCTAAGAATGTACATACAAGTACTAAATGAGTATTCGCAGATTTGCAATTATAACATCTTTTTTTGTGAATAAAAATAGCATATTAATAAATGTAACAAATTATAACAAAGAACGTAAAGTTCGCCTTCTCAAATTCAGATTTAAAAAAAGTAAGAACGAATCCATGTTATAGTTACAAATGTGAAAGTGGGTCTGTCTGCCTGTGTCTTTCTGTTACCCCTTCACGCTTAAACAGCTGAATTGATTTAGATTAAATTTGGTATAGAGATTTGAGTCTGGGGGAGGGACATAGGATATAAACGAGTTCCACGCGGACGAAGTCGCGGGCAGAAACTAGTAAGTTTTATCCCATAAAAAAACATTACATGTAAAAAAGAGGCAAAGTCTCGAACTCTTCCACCTTAAAAAGTTGTGAGATATTTCGTAGTACCAATTCTCAGGCATTCTCATTATACTTTATTTGCTAGCTAAATAGAATTCTGCTACTTGGCAATCACACCACTTTACTGCATTTATGAATTTTTGCACACCTTAAACTATGTAGTATTGTATAATTGCCAAGTCACAAAATTATATTTAGCTAGCAAATAAAGAATAATAAGAATGCCTGAGACTTGGTACTACGAAATATCTCACAACTTTTTTGAGCAAGAGTTTCGCGACTTGGCCTCTTTTTTTACATAAAATGTTTTTTTATGGCATCTCACTTCTTTTTGTAGGTTATTGTGTCATCAATACATACAAATTATGAATGCAGTCTCATTCTTGCTTTGGAATTTTTTCTCCCATTCACTGCAAATGTAACTTTGTAATCTTATATATTTATATGGGATTGTTTATGCGTATCTAGAAATCTGGACCGAAACTTGCAAAATATTTTAGTTTCATCTTGATTTTAACACTAAACACTAATTATGTTCTAAATTAGTGTTTTTGTTGATCGGTCAGTATGTGAGTGACAAAATTAAGAAACTTTGACTAGTTACAATTCTTAAACTACTGCTTCTAATTGAATGAAATTTGAAATATACCGTATTTAAACATTACCAGCTTGGTTACTGACTTCTAGTCAGGCTCCAAGTTTTATTCACAACGAAGTTATTGGGGGGTCAAAAACGGCCTGAACCGCTTTGAAAACAGATGGTACGGCAGTGCCGCTTTTTTGCTCGACTTGGCGGGGGCACCGCCGTGCACCCAGATTTTTAATTGAGCTTAAAATGTGAAAAATAATGTATTAGCATTAATCTAGTTTTGGTTTTGAACCATAATAGTAACGAAGCTGGTGGTCTTAAATTGGCCGGTCCCAATTTAGAAATAATGATGAGAAATTTACTGCATTAATGAAATTTTGCATACCTAAAACTATGTAGTATTGTGTGATTACCAAGTCACAATAGTACATTACGTAACTAGGGCGGTGAATTCGTGAATGCCCCAGATAGCAGGTGTTTGTGCGCAGCGTGCAGTAAAACTCGTATTATGGCCAGGTGTGACGTAAAATATTATTTAGAAAGTATATAAAGCCCCCCACAAGGTGGACTGATGACCTGGTAAAGGTTGCGGGAGTCCGCTGGATGCGGGTGGCGCAGGACCGGTCACTTTGACACTCTTTGGGGGAGGCTTATGTCC
This sequence comes from Epinotia demarniana, assembly GCA_945867215.1. NCBI lineage: Eukaryota > Metazoa > Arthropoda > Insecta > Lepidoptera > Tortricidae > Epinotia > Epinotia demarniana. Next base: position 20,391,108 of record OX244267.1, on the reverse strand, counting down.
AGCAGTGGACGTCTTTTGGCTGATATAATGATGATGATGATGATGATGAGTAAATAATGATTAATAAGAATGCCTGAGACTTGGCTCTACGAAATGTCTAACAACTTTTTAAATTAGAAGAGTTTTGAGACTCAGCCTCTTTTTTCCATGAAATGTTTTTTTATGGGATAAAACTTACTAGCTTCTGCCCACGACTCCGTCCGCATGGTACTCGTTTATATCCTATGTCCCTCAAGACCCCTTCCACCTGCCCCTTCCACTTCCCTAATATATCCGTTCAGCGGTAAATTACCACAGCTCAGGTCGGCGAAGATAACAGATAATAGTACCTACATTATTGTCAAAGCAAGGGAAGTAGGCAATTGCTGGCCGAGTATTGAATTTAAATGGACGACCTTGGGAGACCCGTTTCGCCGGCAGGTGACGAACAAACCAAACATAGCAAATTTAGGAGTGTTAAGACGTAAGTAATTAGCTTCCATTTTTTTGTTGAAATCTTGACTTTATCGCAAAGGCATAAAACTTAATTTTGCTTTGGAATTCAACGACTACTTTATCTATATTTTAGTCGCTAAGACTTTTGGGTTTATCCAAAAAAAGTTGTAAGACACTGATAACACCTATACAAATGATAATCTCGTTACTGCAAATTGTTTTTACCTCGTTAAACTACATCAACGATGTTAAGTATGTCCGAAATTGTAAGATAAAATCCTGTCAAAAACGCAAGCAGAAAACAACTTTATCATGAGAGCATTAAATCGTACCGTTATCCGATATCGAAATAATTATGGTATACTTTGAATCGGTAAAGTAAAAGTGAAAGAATCTTTTCGTTTGAGTAGGCACCTTTAATTTAAAATGATAACGGTATACTTTGAAGCAGTAGCAAAATAGTCGCAATATCGTTTGTTCGAGTACCTTTCTTTTAAAATGATAACTGTATCCTTTAGATAGGTAGAGCAGTCGTATGCAGAGTAATGTTGCAAGTATCGTTTTAATTCAGTGCCTTTATTCGGTGCTCATATTCAACCTCGTGAGTATAGGTACAGTTTAAAACGGTAAACCTTGCAATACCTTTATTAAGTACCATTAAAACCCTTTATTTCGATACCACATTCAGTCCCTTATTTAGAACCATAATGGCATGTACGGTCGAGGAAAATGAAGGTTTGGCAATTGTCAACTCTATTTGAATGACGTTAAGGATCAAAAGTGCTCAACATTAAATTTCCTCGACTGTACAATACAATACGCGCTCGGTTAATATTAAATAGTTCTAATTTACAGTCAGCCAAGAAAGTGGGCTACCACTTTTGGACCTTATTTTGCATGCAATAAAGTACAAAAGCGGTAGACCACTTACTTGGCTGATACTGTACTTACCTACTGTTTTTGTTTAGCTATCATAACCATAAGCGGCTATTTATAAAAGTTAAACAGTTTGCGTGCCTTTTGTCGGGCTATCATTAAATAAAATACTAGGTTTATACAATACTAGCTTCTGCCCGCGACTCCGTCCGCGTGGAACTCGTTTATGCCGCAGCTCCATACAAACGTTCACCCCCCCATTTAGGCGATAAGAACTAGCCTATGTCCTTTCCTGAGGCTATCTCTATACCAAATTTCACTTAAATCCGTTCAGCGGTTTAAGCGTGAAGAGGTAACAGACAGACAGACAAACAGACACACTTTCGCATTTATAATATTAGTATGGATGGATTATGTCGCAATATAGCAATCATAGGCTTCCTGCGATGTTTCCTTGTGCCTCATACCTAATACAAAACAACATCATACACACCAAACCCATAGAGTTGCTAATGCAAATAGAGTAAAATGAAATAATTATATTCTATTTGCCTCAACTCAAACGGCCGCGGACGGTCCGAACCCGCGTGTAATTAGAACCCGCGAGTACGTGTGTACGGGTACACGGGTACCCGGGTACCCGCCCGCGGACCGGGCGGGTTCGGGCGTGTCCGTGTGGAACGGACGCTTAGCACCGCGGGCTTAAGAACACGGGTATCCGGGCGGGCGGGTTTACACGTGTAGCGGGAGCCCTAGTTTCAAGTCTCTAGTTTAAAAAATAATGTTTCCCCCATACAAAACTTGCACTCCTATTTAACGCCTTAGGGGATGGAATTTTCCTAAACGGTGAAATCTCTTTTTTTTGTATCCTAATAAGTAATCTTTCTACGAAGTTTCAAGTTTCTAGCTCAAAAAAAAAGTTCCCTGTATACAAACTTTGCACCCCTATTTAAGCCTCTTAAGGGAAGAATTTTCTTTAACACAGAAATTACTCTTTTTGTATTCTGATATGTAATCTTTCTGCAAAGTTTCAAGTCTCTAGTTCAAAAAATAGTGTTCCCTCTATACAAACATTGCACCCCTATTTAACCCACTTAAGGGTGGAATTTTCTAAAACGGTAAAACAACTTTTTTTGTATCTTCATAAGTAATATTTGTGCAAAGTTTCAAGTTTCTAGCTCAAGAAATAAAGTTCCTTCCATACAAACTTTGCACCCTTATTTAACCTCTTTACGGGTAGATTATTTTCAAACGTCGGACGTGCTTTTTTTATATTTCAATAAGTTATCTTTCTTTACAGTTTCAAGTCTCTAGTTTAATAAATAATGTTTCCCCCATACAAACTTTGCACCCCTATGTAACCCCCTAAGGGGTGGAAATTTATAAAATGCTGACATTACTTTTTTTGTATCTTAATAAGTAATCTTTCTACAAAGTGTCTGGCTCAAAATAAGTTTCCCCCAAACTAACTTTTCATCCCTTTTCAACCAACTTAAGGGTGGCTTTTTTCCAAAACGCTGAAATTGCTTTTTTGTATACTAATCAGTAATCTTTCTATAGAGTTTCAAGTCTCTAGTTCAAAAAATAATGTTTCCCCCATACAAACATTGCACCCCTATTGAACCCCCTTTGGGGTGAAATTTTCTAAAACGCTGAAATTACTTTTTTTGTATCCCAATAAGTAATCTTCTATTTCTTAATCTCAAAAAAAAAGGTTCCCCCATACAAACTTTGTACCCCTTTTTAACCCCTTTAGGGGAAGTATTTCCAAAAATCCCTTCTTATCCCGAGACTACGTTATAAAAGTAACCTAAAGTTACAAAACTCTAGTTTAAAATATAAGTTTTCCCCGGTACAAATATTGCACCCCTATTTAACCCTCTTAGGGGTGAACTTTTCTTAAACGCCGAAATTACTTTTTTTGTATTTTAATGAGTAATCTTTCTACAAAGTTTCAAGTTCATAGTTCAAAAATTTATGTTTCCCCCATACAAACATTGCACCCCTATTTAACCCCCTTAGGGTTGGAATTTTCTTAAACGCTGAAATTACTTTTTTATATCTGAATAAGTACCCCCCTATTTAACCCCCTTAGGGGTGGAATTTTCTAAAACGGTAAAACAACTTTTTTTGTATCTTCATAAGTAATATTTGTGCAAAGTTTCAAGTTTCTAGCTCAAGAAATAAAGTTCCTTCCATACAAACTTTGCACCCTTATTTAACCTCTTTACGGGTAGATTATTTTCAAACGTCGGACGTGCTTTTTTATATTACAATAAGTTATCTTTCTTTACAGTTTCAAGTCTCTAGTTTAATAAATAATGTTTCCCCCATACAAACCTTGCACCCCTATGTAACCCCCTAAGGGGTGGAAATTTATAAAATGCTGACATTACTTTTTTTGTATCTTAATAAGTAATCTTTCTACAAAGTCTCTGGCTCAAAAAAAAGTTTCCCCCAAACTAACTTTTTATCCCTTTTCAACCAACTTAAGGCTGGCTTTTTTCCAAAACGCTGAAATTGCTTTTTTTGTATACTAACCAGTAATCTTTCTATAGAGTTTCAAGTCTCTAGTTCAAAAAATAATGTTTTCCCCATACAAACATTGCACCCCTATTGAACCCCCTTTGGGGTGAAATTTTCTAAAACGCTGAAATTACTTTTTTTGTATCCCAATAAGTAATCTTCTATTTCTTAATCTCAAAAAAAGGTTCCCCCATACAAACTTTGTACCCCTTTTTAACCCCTTTAGGGGAAGTATTTCCAAAAATCCCGAGACTACGTTATAAAAGTAACCTAAAGTTACAAAACTCTAGTTTAAAATATACGTTTTTCCCCCGTACAAATATTGCACCCCTATTTAACCCTCTTAGGGGTGGAATTTTCTTAAACGCCGAAATTATTTTTTTTGTATTTTAATGAGTAATCTTTCTACAAAGTTTCAAGTTCATAGTTCAAAAATTTATGTTTCCCCCATACAAACATTGCACCCCTATTTAACCCCCTTAGGGGAGGTATTTCCAAAAATCCCTTCTTATCCCTAGCCTACGTTATAAAAGTAACCTACTGTGCAAAAATCAACTCTCTAACATCAGTAGTTTCGGCTGTGCGTTGATGGTAGATCAGGACTTCTTCTTTTATATGTATATGTATATATATATATATATATATATATATATATATATATGTTGCAGGGAAATAGTCAAAACAGAGATTTGATCAAATCTCTAAGGGATATGATCAAATCACGCAGGATGTTAAAATGGCCAATCCATTTTATCATTTACCTAATACAAATCAGTAATTTGATCAAATCTCTGAATCTGTTTAGTGAAATGACGAAATCGGACAAAAAAGGCAACTCGTTTTTTCATTTCACTAGACTTGTTTAGTGATTTGATAAAATCCCTGAAATGCGCCAGTGAGTTGACGAAACTAACGCGATAAAGATTTTTCCGCTCTTTTATAAAAAAAATAACTACGAAGACGGTGGCGGGAGCAGAGCTCCCGCCACCATCTTCTAACCTATCCGCCATCCGAGTCTAAGTCCCAGAACCGTTTAAATGACTAATGATTTAGGAGCCAATATCTGCGAGTTAGTTTCGTCAACTCACTGACGCGTTTCAGGGATTTATCAAATCACTAAACAAATCTAGTGAAATGAAAAAACGAGTTGCCTTTTTTGTCCGATTTCGTCATTTCACTAAACAGATTCAGAGATTTGATCAAATGACTGATTTGTATTAGGTAAATGATAAAATGGATTCGCCATTTTAACATCCTGCGGGATTTGATCATATCCCTTAGGGATTTGTTCAAATCTCTGTTTTGGCCATTTCACTGCGACATATAGATTGTCTAAAAAATATATAAAATAGATTCCATTACAGATTAGTTGCATACAGGTCTACCTAATAAAAGCGTGTTAATGACTTTAAATAGTTCAGGTTCCGTCCCTCACGCAAACCATCTATTTAACCAAGGTTAGTGCTGTGCATTTTGTGACAGTTTGTAATGTGTACAGAAGATTGATAGCGTTCCTGTTGTAAAAAGTAGGCACCTACGTTCCCGGGGAGTTATTTTTGTAGACCACTTCACTTGAGGCGCGAAGATAAATCGAGTCTGTAAAAACTTTTACTTTCCTCCAGCTAGGCGCAGGCTTCGTAACAGCTTGCATTTATTTTATAAACGATATGAAAGAGAAGTATTGTGAGTGGGTACCTAATGTTGCGCTTTTTACATTTCGAGACCCTATGTTTGCTTTGTGAGACTGCTAGGTAGTGAGAATAGTGAGATATTAAATAATAGACGGCGCTGGGTGATAAACCAAAATGTGCGCTAATGTACTTAATCATCGTAAAACTTTATACTTTCCAGCCAATACTGCGCACGGCCGCTTTATGTTTATAGTGTGGCTTCTATAAAATATTTAACGGTACGCGATTAAAATGGCTAGTCGCTATTAAAACTAATTTGGCTTAATTTAATCGTTTCCCTTGGCTACAATAATGACTCATAAATAAAACAGTTAAAAAATTAAAATAATCATAAGCTAAACATAGGTAATTAATATCAAAAAACGTAGTCATAGAACCGTCATTTGTATTGTAAGCTACCATGAAAAAATATACCTACCTACTTATTTTACCTTTCAAAATGTAACCAAAACAACAAAATTATTTTCTGCCTATCTTGAATATAACGATGGCTATAATAATTCGTGTATTTTTTAAATATACATTCTGAAACTTTTGCCTAGCGATACTTTTCAATCTATAGTAAGTAATCGGATTTTTAATACCCCTTGGTTATCTCTTCTCCCGATTCAACAGAGACCCCATGCACGCTAGACTGACTCTCTTGCGGTAGACTGCACTGTTTCACTGGCGATATTAAAAATCGCTCACAGAGTTCTCTCACGGTAAAATTCTACTCTAACAAGGGCCACGAAAACGGAAATGAAATTCATTTCCCCGCTTTTCTCCAGGTATAAAAGAAAATATTGTACAAACTTCATGATTTGCTAGCGAGTTTATTGTAAATCCGCCATTGTCGTCATTCAATTCTCCTTACGTTCTACCTACGTAAGTGCGAGTACAATACTTGTCTATTCACAAGAAAAATAGGAGCAGTTTATGAGAGAAACATGACTTGGATAAGAGCATAAATAATACATGAAATAGGAAGATACGCAAACGTAACTTTATAGTTGCCGCGCTCGCGGGACACAGGTACAATGGTTGAAATGTTGAGAGAGCTATCTTCATTCGTATACATTAATCTTGTTTCTAGAAAGGGTTGGAAATAATTTGACTAGATGGGAACCCTCCGAATGACCATATATAAGTTGGGTCCCGGAAACGACGGGTGCGCCCAGCAGAAACGTTACAACCGTTCACAGCAGCACCACGATTAACATTCAGCTAGTTTCTCACCTACTCAGCAATTTTCCTTTGGGATATTTACGCGAAAGTATCTCGTATGTAAATCATATATTGAAATGATTGATTTATTGATGTAGGTATCGACATTGTGAATGGTAGAAACGTAAGTATTACCACGTTTGTTTTATGTTGTTAAAACCATGTACCTATAGTTCGGACAACCATAACTGCGAGTTTTTAAAGGGCCCTATTAGGAGGCCATCCTTGGTCCATCTACATTATACATTAAAAATAAACATTTTGTTTTTCAAATATAAGTATAATAAGTATTTTATTTTTTGGCTAAATGGTTCGTTTCACCTATATTTGCTTGCTATTTCTTTACTTGCTGATACTTGTTCTAATAATTGACTTGTCTTCATAAACTTAGATACCTATCCCCTAAGGAGATATCCTTGGGGGAATTAATAATATAGAGAAGGTATATAACGACCCGAAAACCAAGGAATGCGCCTTAAATAACATTGCAATCACAACGCGATAGATAGAACCTTGTTAGGGTGGAAGGTAACATATTTATCGCGGAATGAGTCGTAACCGCACATCTCTTACCTGCGAAACAACCGACTGTGCTCTAAGGTTGCGTTTTGAAATTAGCGAGTACCTAGTATTAATCTACAAGTCTACATTAACAGTATACTATCTGTATAATACTGAACATTATTATGCAGGCAGATGGCAATTTCTCATTCAGTTACATCATTTCGAAAAAAAAATGTACGTAGGTAGGTACCTACCTACTTGTCATTGCGATTGTAATTATAAATTAAACGTTTGAATTTCACGTTCTAATTTATCGATACCGCAGCTGGCGTTTCACACAGTTTTATGAAAACTTGATTTGTATAGTATTTAAGATGTGATGTTGAGGTTTGATTGTGAACATTAATACCTACTCGGAATTATATTTAATATTAAACAATACAGATGGAATGGATTTAATTCTATCTTCCCTCACGAACAAGCAAAGGTTAGGTAAAAATACCTAATAATATGACATTCTGTGCCTTTGACCATATTAGTGTTCAAATATTGTTGCTTCACTACTTCAATGAAACAGTAAATGTTTTTAACTATTCAAGCCTGATTCAAAGATCCGAACCACAGCAAATCTTGCGATACAGAGCTAGACAGCAAGGATCCATCAAGGGATTACAATAAGAGGCTCCGTCAGTCGCCACACAGCTTAAGCTTCGCCGACCTGTCTAACATCTTCCATTAATCCCACCTTTGCTTGCAATCTCGCAATCCACTTCTGCTTTGTATCATATAATAAAGGATACGCTGTTTACTTGTCTCGGTCGTGAAATAAACAATACTATACCTACTAGGTAGGTACCTACTTTTATTCACACAATTATTTAGAGGAAGGTATTAGACGTTGAATGTTACTTGCCACTAATGTTAATTAGGTATATGCTTGCAAAATTGGATATCGATACGGATGGAAGTGATTATATTAGAGAATAATTAACATTATATGATGATGAAAAATAAAAAACGTTGTATATTTATAGGTAAATTCTTTATTCTTCAACAAGTACATTACTCGTCACATCACCTAATTTGACATAATCCGAATACGACGAACACCCCTCCGATGGAATCCCAGTGCCGCCATTCACCAAATATTTGGTAAAATATTTGGTCACATTATATTGTCTGGGGTATTTACGTCCCAATAAACGTTTGTTCTACTATCGTTTTAAAAATCCACTGTATACAGGTATATATTCAAAAGGTAATGCTACTACTTACTTTAATGACTACAGTTGATATTGTATTGTAGTGTAACAGTAAACCTTACTTATATGAACTGGAACCGGCTGAAATAGCATTAAGCTTTGGCTTTAAAAACTTACCTAATTCTATATTATGTAAACCCTATAAAGCGAAAGATTATGTATTTATCGGCATGTTAGATACAAACGACAAATTCCAACAAATACACATACAATAGGTTCCCTATACGAATATTATCTTCTACTTAAAGATTTTATTTTCTAATAAATGCTGCTTTTTGCTCCTCTTGAAGCTGAAGATTTGGTTTCGCAATCTAACATTTTCTTGTACATAAAACAATACTAAGAAGTGACTTGCAATTCTCAGTAAACATAAACATTGTTCGGCAAATACCAGCACGAACCATAAAAGAAGTATTCTTTTATAAGAAAAAACACAATGGGAACTTCAATAAAGCAAAAAGCACCATTATACAGTGCCAAGTATTTTATACCTTTTATTAGCAGTAGGTGTGATAATGATTATTTTTCAGTCGCATTCAAGTAATAGCTAATAAATAAGAGTACAATAATTATAATGGACTTAAACTTATACAAATTATTTACAACTGCTTATAGAACATAAGTAATTCACAATCGCACCGTACTGTAAGCACACTCCTTCCATCAATAATAATAACTATTTACTTCTTATTAATACAACTCATTATAAATTGGACATATTTATACCCATAAAATATTTCTACAAACTAATTCCACAGAAAAATTGTCTATTACAACAAATTTTCCGATCATACTTACCTAAGAGGATCAAATTATTTACTTCGAAAGGAAAGATGCCGAGAACGTTTTTGTCATGGAATAACAACAGTAATACATTTGTTCATAATATTTAAATACCATAAATATATTTTTCACTTAACAACGTGGAATGTATTCTATGAAGTCCTTCGAGGTAAATAATGTTTGCTCTAGGAGATAGATATAGGTAAATAAACAATTATTCAATTTTCAAAGAAGGCACGACGGACCAAAAATCTCAAACAGGGTAAACGATTTATCTAACATTAATACTGTATAGTAGAATATGAATAGCCGGCTCTCAAATTTAATGTCATTGTAAGTGTTCGCTAGTGTCACAAATGAAATAGTATATTTTTACGTTGGTCATTTATTTTTATCATTTTGGTTCTAAATCAAGAATACATACATACTTGTTGCTCGCTTTTAACTGGCAGTGTGGGCAACTACAGTTCACGTGTTTCAAGAAGATTAAATTACTTATAACTGTCCATAATTTCAAAAATATACAATCAAACCTAAGGTAACTAAGTTTCAAAGTCACATAGATAGGGTATACCAAATGACTACCACACTATTATAATACACAAAGATACTGAAATATCATTATGTACACACATTACAAATAATAATACCGATGAATAGCTTACTAAAGTTGAAAACAAATTTACAGCATAAAACAAGTTGAACTTGTATAGTTGTTATTAATTAAGCTGTAAATATTACAGCTTTAGATTTGGCAACTAAAGAAATATAATGCACTTTTTGAAAATATATACTTCAGGCCCGACGGAGCGCAGTATACGTTATTAACTATCAATTCTTATTAACATTTCGGTCGTCACGACTACCTACTCACGCGAATTCTTGGTTTATTTTAGATTATAATTACAATGGCTAAAGATTTCCAAAGCCAACTTGCCAAAATGAAATGTTCGTTCTTACTTGCATTCTTTGACTGCGCTCTGTCAGGGAACCTAACGGTGTCAAAGTTTATTCAAGGATTCTAACGTAGGTGATGGATAGCAGCAGCAACGCGCAGGCGCGCGCGAGGCGGTGCGCGGGCGCAGCGCCGGTGGCTCGCACGTCGCTCTCCAGGAGGAACGGCTCGTCGATCACGTGAATGATCCCGTTCGTGCACTCCACGTCGGGCCGGAACACGTGTATCCAGTGCCCGTTCCATTCTACGTAGTAGTCTGAGGGGCAACGGACAGATCATTTGAATAATGATTTTTAGGCATTAGAAAGTCGTTTGAGGGGTACGAAAGAAATGTGTAAAAACTTTAAATAAAGATAAGGTATATTTATGTATCCATTTTAGCGTTCATCTTTTCTTACACCATTGTTGCATTTTCTGTATTTGATATGCATCGTAGTGTAGCTTAATAACAATATCCCTTGGCCTTAGACTATTTGCAAAAGTAACTTAAATGATAGCTATCTAAAGACTTTGGTGTAGCTCTAAACACTTAATTACTAAAAGTAAACAATAAGGGGATCGTTTGGACTCAACGTGTTGATTTTATTGCGTGCGCTTGTGTTCTTGCGCATCAAGACTCTGTCTCAAGACTTGTCTCTGAACCAGAATAAATCAACTCCAAACCAATAGTCGAGTCAGATGTAACTTTAACTGGAAGAGTAGTTACAGTCAAGGGCACTAAGTATACGAGTACACCACAAGTCTCAAAAATATGCAGGCAGACCTTATTTCTGCAACCGTAAGGTTGTAGTACCTATATATATATATGAAACTTTGAGTGTTAAGTTATGTTATATTCTTCTCATCTGTGCATGATTGTGTAGGTACAATGAAGTGCTTACGTACACATGTATAGAAAACTAATCCCTAACTTTAAACCACTCCGGTTCAATTGACAGATGGAAGCATTATGCTGAGATGGAACAGTTTCCTGACAATACGAGTACAATATGCCTGACACTCTTTTTAATGTTTTTGCCCAGAATACCTACACGATTTCGATTCTTAACTTACTCTTGTCAGACTCCTTGACGCGCAGGCGCAGGGGATCGCGGCTGGTGGGCATCACGAACGAGTGTGTCTCGTTGGCGTGCAGCTTCAGGTCCGCGATGGTGTAGGAGCGACTGGCGCGGATCACGTGCCTCTCCAGGATCTGCTTCGTCTGTCAAGTACACCAGTTTCAATGGCGTCATATTTTTGACCATCTCACAATAAGAACTATAGTCCGACCGCTTCACTCCATCCTCGCCTGCGCGTCGCGCAGGGTTTATAACAGGGGAGGAGAGCGCGTGGCGTGCAGGCGCCGGGCTTCGCCTACCGCACGACGCCCAGCTCAGCCCCGGACAATATCCTACTACACTGTAGCGACGATACCACCAGTGGCCCGTTTCACGAACGTTACAAACTGGCAACACTGACGCGCTTGACTGTCATTTGACTAGTGTCACCGGTTTATACTTGCAAAATCGTAACTTGTAGGATTCCTGAAACAGGCCGCATGGGGGGACAATTGGCTGACAAGTCACGTTCGACGAGACTCACGCGTCTTGCAATAATTAAGAAGAAGAGGATAGATTTTCTTGTCAGTTACGTCAGCCTCGCAGTGCGCAATTAGAGCGTACCTACCCTTATGCCTGATCAAGCTTTTGTATGAAACGGATTGGAACGCTGTAGCATAACAATGAGGGTCCCGGTAGTCTTTGACACACAGTCGCAATCACGCTTAGATAGCTAGGATTAGGTGTTTGTATTTGCGGTCATAAGCATGTCTTGGAAACAGCTTTCCTAGAGTAGCGAATAATATCGATCTTGATTGAAGCATTAATTCAAAGCAAACTACTTGCAAATTTTGGCTATATTGTCACAAATGAAAGGCAACCCTTAGCGTTGGCTTGTAATAGTTACAGTAAAACTTAGAATTCTCTTTCAGAAGATTTCTCGTGGCTGTAGTAAACCTCGCTGTTGGATTCTTAGCATACTAACACGTATATGCGTACCCGAGACAAGAAAACTACATTAAACTAAACCCTCGCAGTGCCTTAGGCGTAAATATGCCCCAGCACTTTAGGAATGCCCAAAATGGAAATACAGGAATGTTAAGTAATTCACCACGACAATTTACATACGGGGTCGGTATGTCCATACCCTTCGGTATTAAACTCGTAAAATGTATGGTCAGTGTGTATTAAAATATGAATAGACTTACGTAGTAGCCGAAGTCCAGTTTAAACAGCGCTTTGAATGCTGAAGGGTGTCGCACTTGGAATTTGAGCCAGGCGTGGTCCCTCGGCACGAAGTATGTGTATCGGTGCTCCATGTCGTTGAGTTGTTGATTGAACATCTCGCGTTTCCCCAGATTGTAGGTGATGCTACGAGGGTTCAAAGTCTTAGTAAAACTTATGTGTGACTCTAAATAAATGTTTTATGGTATTTTCGAATATGTCTTACTTTAGCATAGGGTCAGTTTTCAACTTCTCTAATATAGTGGTGTAAGGAACTCCCAAAACTCTATCGATGATGTGAACGAAGCCATTGGTTGCCGCAATATTAGGCAGGGTGACGGTGGCGTTGACTCCACCCCCTTCCACGGTTAACGTTTGGTTATTGTTTTGGGTTATCACGTTGAAGTAGAGATACTTGCGGTGCATTGCTGTAGGTGCTTGATAAATCTGGAATATGGAAACTAGTTATGTTTCAAATCACCAATAAAAAACATTTGCATCACCAACACTTGGTATAATACTTGTTTATAGCTTAATTCTACAGGCTTACGTGTGGCCCGTTAGGTGTTTATGTTAGGGTACGAACGAGATAACACTGTCAATACTGTCATGCCTATTTTGCTGCATTTAAGGAAATATTACACTTAGTTTTGAAAGGGTGATTTCTGGTAAAATGGGGCACTTGCTCGCACAAAATAAGTTTTTAACCAAACAGACATCTACATATAACAATGGGCCATTTCATGCCATGCAACTAAATTATATCCATTTAGCATTTTTTTTAAATAAACAATTACGTGTATTAATGGATACTGAGTCTAATTCCATCCTTATTCATAAGACACAAGGCGTATAGTCTAACCCTGAAAATGATGAGCATACTTAGAACCTCGTATTTTTTACTTGTGAGGGCTGCGTCAGCAAAAGACATTGACTTAATTCAAGTAGGTACCTATACTGTGACAAGATACTAAAATGCTCAACATTTTATTGGCCAGCCGTACATACTAAAAGGCATTTTTGGGCATCTTAGAACATGCTGTCTCTAACATTGACGGATCCGTATCAAAGAAAAACAACAGTTCACAAAAGCCTTGGAAAATTGTTTTTATTTATGCGGCCGAGATTAAAATTTCATCCATTTATTGCACGTACAGTTCCAGCGAGCTGAGTCCGCGCGCAGCAGAACCACAATAAAATACAACACGTAAGATTAATGGAAATAATAGAATTGCTTCATGTAATATTGCGCCCTATTCTCTCAAAGCTTATCCTACATTCTGCTTTAATGAAATAAACTATGTTTTCGCTCTTTGGGAATAATTTTAAAAAAATTGCTCAGCTGTTCATCAGGCCATGGTTATAGTCCGACCGCTTCGCCTCCCGCACGACGCCCGCTCCCCCGTTATACCCACCGCTCACCGCGCAAGCGAGGACTGAGTGACGCGGTCGGACTATAAACTAACCCAAATTCAGACCAATCTTCAAAACAATGCACCAAAATTTAAATGGACATACATATCGACTCTAATTTGCGCAAGTAGACTAAACTGTGCAAATGGTAAATATTACCTGATTCATGTTGTTATGTATGATTGTGTCCATAGCAAGTCGCTCCCGCACTAGATGTAAATTCAAGATCTCCATAAGCTTCTGGTGGTTCCTAAAAACATACGATTCTCAATAAAACGTTCATTAGCTAGTTCTCAGCAGTTCCCTCCAACGGAACGGAGCGTTGCATTTCCTCCCTCATTGTATACCTTTCAATTAGACTTTTCCAATTCTTTTCTTCTCATCGCACACAAGAGGTTTCAGGGGATTTCATTCATATTGATTTCACCACAGTGAAGCGTATATTTATGTAAGCCATTCATTGCGTGCTACTTATTTGGAAATTAAATAACTTCAGCTACTAGCGGAACTATAAACAAATATATACCGCTATAGTGAGATTTGGTAAACAATTCAAGAAGGTAGCTCGGCTATTAGAATTTATCAAATCATTATGGGTCGTGTGTCTGGTGGATATGGAACACTTTGGGATATTTAAGAGTGATATAACCTTGTTAAAAGTGGCAGTCACTTTAACAACCATTCAATGTGTCCAATCAGTATGACAGCAACGCCTTGGCATGGTTATATATGTATCCTTGTTAAATCTCGTAAAGTATCAAATACTCATACTGAAACCCATCACAAATTGTACAAGTTATAACAGAAATACAGGAATGAGTATATTATATATCCTTTATGTATCAAATAACTGTAAAAGGTAATGCTAATGAATTGAAGGACACTGAACCAGCCACACCGGGGAAACAGTTTTAATAATAAGTTGACGAATTGGCTTCTCGACAGATTTGATTTCGGTTTGGGCGGAGGTTACCAATTTCGGAATAAGTTTAATTCTAAGTCTTCCAGCTTCTTATTTAGTCAGCTTCTGGGTAGATCATGTTTTTATTGGGTTTTATTCGGAGTGAGTCTGTTTCTGAACATTTCTAATACTATGTTCAGCAAATTCTTATTTAATCTTTTTCTAGGTAGGTCAGATTCTCAGTAGGTCGGGGGTTTTTTTCGTATTTGGTCAGATTAAAAACAAAGACAGATTCAAACAAGAAATGTTTATTTTTAAAACAAAATCTGAGTAAGTATATTTCTTTACTATGGCTGAATCTAATTGTAGGGAATTCTTAACAAGGATAGATCTTAATTAATCATTTTCTAAATTATAAGCCTTCTGCGAAGGTCAAGTATAGTTAACTAGAAACTTAGATAAGACCTGATATTAATACTATTTATAATGCGTTTTTTTTTGTGTGTGTTTGTTACGCGATAATTCGTAATTTAGGAACCGATTTGAAAGATTCTTTCTGTGTTTGAAAGCATATATACTTCTAGATTGGTCCCGTTGTTACCAAAATCCTTGAAATGATTTAATTTTTTTAAAATATTTGAGTAAGTATTTTGAAATATTAATACGTAACAGAAAGAATTCATTATTTTAGTGTTCATGCAATTGTGCACTACCTATAGATACTTGCACACTTCTACTATAATGTACTATACTATAGGTAGTTTGCTAAGTTGATCCTTACCATGAGGCGTTTCGTATATACAGGGTGATTTTGGGGCCGTGATGCAGGGTATGTTTATCTTTATCAATTTCCACAAACAATTAGCAATCGAATGCCCCGACTCTCACTAAAATCAGAAAAAGGTTTATTTATTTTTTTCTTCAAAGTGAAAATGCTACTTGTTTATGGAGTTTGAAAAACACACCCTGGATCACGACCCCAAAATCAACCGAGTATATAACGATCACACACACGTGTCTCTTACGACGTTTTTCAACACACTGGCTAGGAAAAAAAACAGCAAGAATTGTTTAGAATTTGTGGGAATACTTACAGAAGTACTTACATATAAAGTACGACACCCTCTTTCCTCTTTTATAGTCACGTTGAAGACAAACAACCATTCTTAATTAATAAAAATTCTCTACCCAACTAAATTAAAACGCCTCGTCTGTATGTATATGTTATATGTACTATGTCCTTTTTAATAAATAAAAAAAAACACTTTATCAGGTTATCTTATTTTAATACGGTATTGTAGGTTGTGATACTGTAAACCTAGGATTATTTGCTAAATCGATGCCATGAGAAACTTGTTATCAGCAATTGTGACGAAAATACTATTATTTCATTTTTCGTTAAAATATGCTACAATTATTGTGGTTGACTGTGTATCCGCATGACGTACCATGAAATTGACTTACACTAGAAGTGTCACTTACGAGAGTTTAACGTTATCAAAATCTAACTAAAATAGAAATAGCCTATGAATGAATTAAACGTATGTAGGTAGTATTCCCTCATCAGAAAATGCTTTATTAATGTATTCGACGCACCCATCATTTGTTTTCGTTCTAATTGAACTTACAAAATATCTGACCTTCTCAGAATTTATTCGTTAGCGAATTTGACATAACTACTATTCAACTTATTACTATCACGACCTCATAAGAGTTGGACACTTTCGGAACGTGACTAAATAAGAATCTGGATGAGTCAGAATTAATCCTATTCCGAATTTGGCAACCTTCGCCCAAACCGTTTAGTGGTTAAGAGTTATTTACAGTATAAGTGACATAAATATATATATCAAATTTGTTTAAGGGGGGAGCCCCTTAAAAAATAATTGGCGTATGGGATCGTACCTTCGATCTGAATCTCTTAGTTTTCTTAGGTTTTTTGTAGCTTATTATGTTAACAACAACGGCTTTAAGCAATATAGTATCCCATATTTACTTCAAAGTTCATTGTTTTCGAGATATTTGGCATCAAAGTTGAACAATTTTAGGCCAAAAAACCGGTTTCGGGCCATAACTTTTGTGTTAATTGGTTTAAAGTGAAAACCCTAAACCAGATTTTAGAGACGTCACAGACGAGCCCAAATATGTAGATTTCGTATGTGTTAGATCTTTCACGTCAATAGACATACAAAATAGTTAAGTGTTATTTTAGACAATGTTTAAATAGATCATACAAAATTAAGTATTCATTTATTTCAAAATCCGGTGGACCAAAATGGAGATAAAAGATTGAAGAACCGATAACCCTTTGATTTATATTTCTATCTGTAGTGCAAAAGTAGGAGATACGATTCAAAACTTGTCGAAAATCGATGGAAACCTCGGGTAGCCCCTTAAGTTATATTATTGTAATTGATAATTTGTATTTCTACTAAATTCATCGCGTCTCAGTAAAATATTTGCACGCATGCATGCAGGCTGAATACACAGTCATGTTCAACTATGTAAAACCTTCCTGTACTGTATTCTGGAAAATAAATACTTTTGAATTTGACTTTGACACAGTAGAAACACCCTCAGCCCGTGATGATATTAATACGCGCCAGATAAGATGGCGTCTCTGGATGTTATAGGTAAATGTAGTAGCGCCGTCGAAGGGTGTTTACGGGGGGGTGATTTGAGGCTAACTTCAGCGCGGTTATCACAAGGTGTGATTGGGAATATTGATGACGTCGTACCTGACGATGTTCTGTACGCTGGGTTCGTTCCAGGCCTCGTTGGAGGGTGCGAACAGCGTAATGTCCTTGGCCGTGTTCAGCTCGTTCAGGAACTGGTTGTTGTTGCCGAGGTCCAAGATCACCTCGTAAAACTTGCACAGGGGTCCGTCCTCTTTCTCCTAATATAAAACATAGATATGAGATTGTGCCCGTCCAATGTGGGGATTACAATGTATGTTACAAAGTAATAAATAAAATCTTTGAGACAGACTTTTAAACGACTCGTTGGTCAGGTTCTATGTATGATATAGATGATAATACAACAATAGGGTATCATATAATGGGGCACATATAGGGCCCATTCCCTGGCATTGATGAGAGGACACCTGTTCCCAGCAGTGGGACATAATTAGGCTGCTATTACAAGTTTTATCACTATCGGTATAGGTAAGTTTGAAAAATATTTATTTAATTGTACGAGATAAGGTTTCTCAAAACGAATCTATAGAGTTTTACATTTTATACTAACATTCATATTATAAGCATCTAGTAATCAATTTAAATCATTAGGTATATTTACTCATACCCATGTCCAATTAAGCATCTAAAAAACACCACGGTAAATATACATTTTATCTATAGGTACTTTACTAAAGTTCAGTGGCAACTATGGGATGTACTAACAGTATAAAATGTCTATAACTATTTACCTTATCGTTGCGCAACAAATGAAAACAAAGTTATTGTTTAAAGAGCATCTGGTTTATGGAAAGATACGAGTACAACAGGTGGTATTGAACAGTAACAGAAAGTGAGGAAACAATGAATATTGAATACAAGCCAACCAACATGCGACACTACCGAATACTTACAATCCCCTAGAATAGTGGTAAGTCATGCAGGGTCCGCGGCGGGCGGGGCGGGCACAAACATACGAAAGAGAAAAATATTGCTTCATCGACATAACTGTCCAAAAGAGATATACCAATATACTCAAAGTAGTTATCCACGTGATACAATTATGTAACAAAAGAGCAGACTTGTTTAAAAAATGTGTTATCCGTGTTAAGGTGCAAAAAACATAAAAGGTAATTCCAGAAAAATTTTCCCCGAAAATCCTAAACCTGAGTCCAGCCCCTCTAGAGGGTTAGGGTAAGTTGCACCAAACCATCTGTCAATCGTAAGCGGTGTTCCTTCAAATCTGTATAAATAAATAAATAAATAAATATTTGGGGACAATCTTACACAAATCGATCTAGTCCCAAACTAAGCAAAGCTTGTACTATGGGTACAAGACGACGATATACATACTTAAATAGATAAATAAATACTTAAATACATAGAAAACATCCATGACTCAGGAACAAATATTCATTCTCATCACACAAATAAATGCCCTTACCGGGATTCGAACCCGGCATGTAACCCGGCGGTTGTGGTATGTAAGGAAAGTTTGACAAGTTTGTATGGACTGACACCTGCCGGCGCCATATTTAACGTTGATCGGTCGGTAATCGTGAGTTGGTGCAACCCGCCCTTAGTCACGTATCGTTTCGCACGCACGTTAGGATAATTTAAATGTAACTTTTCCTTATCAAAATTGACATTAATATCTTCCTGACGCGCGTACATTGCGTTACCTGATTGACCTGCAGAGTATCACGTAAAATTTCGTACGCGCGTTAGGACCATTCAACTGTATTTTTACCTAAAAAAATGACATTTCGATCTACCTAACGTACGTACGTCGTACAATGTGTTACGCGATCGACCAGGACTTGGTTTCTTCCTGTAAGTTCAACGCCGAAAGCATCAATTTATGTGGGCGACCAGGAGACGAGTCCAGCACGTCTGCGTAGATACTCAAATTAGTTCTACGGAATGCTACTTACTCAACTTTATATGATAACTTCTACAACGACCTAGTTTACGATGGGTTGTACATGGCGTTCGAGAGCAACAAACGTACTCGTACTACAATGGATTTACCTATATGTTATGTACGTATTTATTTTAGGTACTATACTTACGTCCTCTCTATTTACTTACGGCAGGATAATCTACATTTCAAAGGTAAACGTGCTCAATAAAGAATTGGTAAAAATTAAGAACAGTCTAACGAAAAAGAAAAAGTTTTAATGAAGTAAAGGGACACTCACAAAAATGGATAATTAGAAGAAATAAATTAGAGGCTTTTATTTTTACCTTCATTGCCTGGTTCCGTCATGAATGAAGCGGAAAGTATACAATGGTAGTATACAAGTGTTTTATTTATTTTATCAATACGAAGTAAATCAATATTAGAATATTACTATCATACAACGAAATATTAGCGGCAAAGACACACCATAATTTTTGCTTACCATACTTACATAAAATAGCGTAATGAAATACCAATACCCAAGTTATGAAACAATAATTTAATTTTGCTACGATAATGTAGGACCAAATGTTTTAAACTCCATTGAATACGTGCATCTTATACATTTTCTGGTACCTACTTACTGACATACATATTTCGGTAATGTATAATGTTGCTTGCATGTCATGCGTATAATTGTTTATTCGTAATAATATAGAAACGTTTGTTTTAATTTCACATTAAGTATTTATTGTAGGTAGAGGTACCGTACCGAAAACCTCAAGCCGAACGTGGAGGCTGTACCTACCTTTAATTACTTTAGGTGGACGGACAGTGCGTATTTTCCATACGAATGTTCTTTTCATCGGACTACAGAACTAATAACACCAAAAATAATGTGTTAAGTAGTTTTGTTTTATTTAGTCAATCATATCCTTAATCCCGCAAAATTCACAAAACTCATTAAACCATTCTGTGAGGACTCTGACTTATGCATATGTGTAGGTAATGCATTACCTATTTATTACTACACTAATTACACATAATATGCATAAGTATTACTCCTCACAACTCATAAGTTAAATAGTATTTTATGAATTTTATTAACTTTACGGAAGTTAGGTGAGGTGATTGACTAAATAAAAGAATAGTAACATAAAAAACGTTTCCAGCTTATAATCTTAACCACTCTCCATTTACTAGTTGCAGATCAAACGGAATATCAAGAACAAACCTACGCAGGGATTATCCTCAAACCTCAAAGGTTTTGTAAGTCCTTGAAGCATTAAACTTCCACAAAATAATAGTTATTTAGTAGTATCTGATACATTATAATGTGCGTGCTTTGGGGCTATATCTGGGACCGATGAATTATAATCGGTAGTTTGAATAGTTAATGTGGTAGTAAAGTGTGTGTTTAATTGGTTTGAAATAGAAGTGGTACCTTGAGGAAGTCGATGACGCTGGTATCGACCACCATGAGCGGACGCTGGATGAGGTGGACTACTCCGTTTTTGACGGGGATGTTGGCTCGCACTATGTCGGCCAGGACGACCCCTCGACTGTGCTTGGCGTCGCCGGCCACCGTATTCGATTTCACGTAAGCTGTATAAACGTAATATATGTCAGTTTAAATCATAAGATAAGCCGGTTAGCTCGGTCTAACGATATATTGCCTGACGCTCCCAACATAGCCACGTGGAAAAAGAATGGCATTTACGGGATAGCTCCAAACTTTAGGAAGTGTATTACGTTCATATCAGGGCTCATAATAGGGCTAATCCATAATTTGTTAGGGTCGTCGTCATCGAAATCGACGAAAAGGACTATAAATATATTTACATCTCAAAACATGGCCATCCTATTGTTTATAAGTAGATTAAACTCGTCGTAAGCTGGAACGTAGTGTTACAGAAAATTTACTGAAAAAAAACAGCGACAAACGAAAGTTTCAGTACTGCCTGTTTCATGTGGATGATAAGTTTGATGCACAATACCTACGTAAGAAGTAATTGAATAACGAAAGACATTTTGATCGACAATAGATAATAGATTTTTACCTATAGAACATTATGTTTTTACAAGTCTTGCTTCCAGAAGCTTATTCATTTAGTACCTAACAAACAACACATACTGGAGGGTATGATGAATTTGAATTACATGAAATACTGATACTGTTTTGTTTAAAATACAGTAGAAATTTACGCGCTAAATATCGAATACGGTAGAGCTCGGCGTCGCGGCAGACCTCGTCGGAGATGGCGAGACGAGCTTGAGGTCTTGGACCAAGACTGGTGGGAGACTGCCCAGGATATATACTCGTACTTGGAAGAAAAAGGGGGAGGCTTTTGACGACCAGTGAGACACTTAGGCCAATAAAAAAGAAAAATATATCGAGCACTACATAGGGCGCCAATGGGTCTATATCGGGTGGCATAAACATTTTTGGTTTTATTTTTAATTGCCGAAATGGTTCTTCCTAATATCAATTGTCCTAAAGTTTTTTTTAGAATGATTCATGTGCATAACTTTGATGTTACTAATATTTAATGTTTTAAAAATGTTGTGCATAATCTAAATTCTAAATGCAGGTTGGATCTGGTCAGAATTGCCTATTACTTAAATTACTTATGACCCGCCCTCATGTCGACGGAGCCTCGCTTCGCGGGGCCCCTATTTCTGCTCTGAGGGATAAAAGGCAACTAACGAACCCCTCTTATTTATCTAAATGTAGGTCGGGTCTGCTCGGAGTTTCAAAATAGTATAAAATTTAGGAAAAGCATAGTATAGGTGGTTTAGCTAATTTAATAATAGGCAAAATAATTACTATGACAATGAAAATTAGGACTATTACTTTTTAGGTAATTCGATGTTCGAGTAATCAATATTATTAGGATAAACATACTTTAGAACTTTTAAATGTGTATGTATGCGCAAAAATGAATAGGCTAAATAAGTAGTATGCCACTTAACATTATGCCAAACATTCTCGGCCAAAAAAATTTAGGACGATCAACATTATGCGATACGACAGGCACCCGGTGCCAATATATCACACAATAATCACTTTCTATAATAATAATCACTTTCTAACCGTTTTTTTTGTTACATTGTTGCTGGAAGTGAACGGAATCACGTACCTACCTTAAGGTATTCCTCTGTCAGGAAGAAGGTATTTAAATACAGAATTTAAATGAAGAAAAATAAAGTTATACAGCTCTTTTACATATAAATATAGTACATTGCTACTTTCATGGAACATACTAAGAGATCGAATAAGTTATTAATGTTTAAACGAAAATTTTCAAAGATTTCAAGGCATATCCTGCACAATTCCGAAATCTATGTATCACTTTCCGTTTAGCTCTCACTTAAAATGTCCATACAATATTAAAAAGCTCGGAAAATTTCTGAACTTACTTATCTCCTCCTGGCCGTTCATGGCGGTGCTGAAGGAGATGATGACCTTGACGTTGTCGCCGAAGGCCAGCGTCTCGAACTCATTGGTGTCGGGCGTGGCCTGCGTGAAGAGCACGTGATGCGGGATCACGTGCCCGTCCACCACCTTAGCGTCTATCAGGTCCGATCGAGTCGTTGGCTGAAAATTATCAACACGGTAAAGTGGCCTGTAGACTTGGTTAATTTAGCACGCTAACTGGGGGAGGAAACCATTTCACTCGTTAGTGCGTCAGCGTAGTTAGCGCGCTATTTTTAGCCAAGTGTAAGGTATTCATTATATCTTTTCCATGATGTGAGTGTCATGTCGAATGGTTAAATTACCCATTAATTACGTACAAACACAACATGAAATCTACAACATGATAAGGTTATCACATAATATAACTGTTGAATGTTTCTAAGTGCTCCATACTCACGACCTGCTTTCGTATAGTTTTCTGGAATTTATCAACAAAGTACCGATGGGAACAGGTATTTTTAAATCTTCACGGGTTCTGTACGAAGCCTTTCTAAGAAGAGAGGTCAACTATAGCGAAAACAGCGTTGGAATAAATTTAATTGAATATCTTTCGAAGACTAAGTTATGTTTTTTGGACGATGCTGGTGTAAGAATTAATGAAGTATTCATATTATTTTCGTTGACTTGAATTGCGAACCAGCCCTGCTCTCGACTCTCGAGGGAATGGGGTCCCCCCCCCCCCCCCTCGAGTATTAGCAGCCATCTGCAAATACATCTGCAAAACCTATGCTGGTGCCATCACCAGCATAGGTTTTACCTATCAGTCCTACCAAAACTGTCAAATTCATGTTTTTTTTCGCAATTTCCTTGTTTAGAATCAAGCCGTTTATGCCAAATCCCATAGAAAAGGCTATTGATTAGGTAAAACCTTTGATGGCGCCATCTAGTCAAACATTTGATAGTTGCCAACCCCATTGTTGCGGTTGAATTTTACGTTGCAATAATATGACTATATTTTAAGTATGTTAAAATGCTAAATGTGAATACCGTGAGGGTGTTCATTAGTGACGTTATAATATATTATTCATTTACACACCTTAAAGCCTTCGTCTACAGGAATGAAGAATGTATGCTTGCCGTCGGCATTAAAGACCTCTTTCTTATGAAGTTGATTTACTTTCTGCCGGAATGACCTGTATAGAAGAAAAATCGATTATAAAAGTATTTCAATAACGTATTTAAACCTTAAAGTGTTCTTGTGATAAAACGTAGGTACGTAGAGGTACCTACTGCATAACATTGAATCTTGCAAGTTGGCCTACTTTATCAGGTTGAGTACCTACTTATTTGCGATGTATGAGTTAGTAATAATTAAGCTGTTTCAGCCCTCGCGCCAAATCCCTTAAGAAGCCTTAATAGAGTTAAGTTGTTGGCACGCTACATAAGGCCCGAAAGTTATCATTTTATGACTCGCTTTCACGACGATAATTTAATAATGGCAATGAATATTTATGCGCCAACATGTCATGTTGTTCGAAGGTCAAAGCATGCGGCAGTTAGCGTCATGGATTTGTTCCCCTCCCCATAAAATATTAGCGGGTAGTCCTGGCTCTAACGAGTGCTCCTGGCGGGCACTCTTTAATTTTTCATTTTGTACTTGTTTATAATTTACAGGGCGAACGAAACGCCCTTAATTCGCTTTGACACAACACGAATGCTTCCCAACTTTTATGAAATGAAATTTGTTACCAGCAGCCCTTTAGCTGGGGCCCTCATTGCGGTCTATTTACTGAGTAAATAAATTAAAAGTTAATTTTAAAGTTCGCCTCCTAAAGCAATTTGTAGGTGCTGACATCAAACTTCAAACTTGGTGAATTGTATCGCGTCGAGATTCCGAAGCTAATGAAATATTCGTCAGTGAACGGAATTGAGTTCAGCGGATTTTTAATCCTCGCGGATGTGTCGGACGTTCCTGTGTGCGGCTAGGATGTATGGGGTTATCTCCGAACGTGCACCTGAATAAATAACTTCAATTACAGATCGTTGCCTGCACCATTTAAATAAAATATAAAAGTGCCTTACCACGCAAATTCCTAATTCACAGAAATATAGTCTTCACTCACATAGTTACTTAATTGTCGTTTTTGAGGGTAGTCCGTTTTTTCATACCATTCCACATTAGATAATATATAAATCAGACTATATACGTCCCACTGCTGGGCACAGGCCTCCTCTCATGGATGAGAGGGAACGGGCAGTTAGTCCTCACGCTGGCCCAGTGCGGGTTGGCGACTTCACATATACCTTTGAATTTCTTCGTGGATGCATGCAGGTTTCCTTACGATGTTTTTCCTTCACCGAAAAGCTAACGATAACTATAAAATGATATTCCGTGAATAAGTTCCGAAAAACTCATTGGCAAGAGCCAGGATTCGAACCTACGACCGCCGTTTGACAGCCGCATGTCTGGTCCGCTAGGCTACCGTAGTTAGTAATATTAGATAATGAATCAGTAATAATTCCCGAGGAAAAGGACCAATGTCGGTGCCAATGTTTCGAAATTAGTAGGCGTCGCAAATTCACTGGCGCATTCAGATGTTTGTCGTCTTGCAAGCTATAAGGGAGAGAGAAACTAATTAAGTATGTATATCGGTTTCATATCTCTATCCCGCTTGCTTTATATTCACTAATTTTACCTACGATTTCATCCCTTAGCGGGATCATGTTTATTTATTTATCGTATGGCAAGTCAGTATTTATCACCGTGAGATCATGGAAAAGACAGTACGGTTGCCAGGTTGTTGGATGATGGTTAATGGGTGTATCATGGTTGCCACTTAAACGGTTCATGTGATGCATGCAATGGAGGGATAGTTATTATCCCTTAATAACTATCCCTCCTGACTATAACATCGTATTCCGAAGTGCCTTTCAATTTCAGCCGTACATAAGTCATTCATTAACAAACTTCCAAATTATCACATTTGTATTATGAGTTAGAGGAATATAGTGTGTATGTACATTGAAAACGCTTTTCAGATTACGGCGGAGGAGATAGTATCTACATTTTCCGCGGCATTATTCACTCAAACGGAAAAAGTTGAATGAGACTCGTGAACACCGTTAACCGGTCCGTGTTTCGCAGTAATTGAAACACGCGAAACTCTAGTTAGGAGCCACGTGGGTAATCGCTGTTGTATCCTAGTTCCCGCTGCGTTCAGTTCCCATGGCAGTGCAACTTATTGAACAGCCAGCTGCACTGACAGCGGAGTTGAGACGGTGAGGTGAAACACCAATAATATGGGCCACCTAAATCTTTAACTTGCCTCTCGTATAGAGGGTAGCGAAATCGTGTTTGGAAGTTTGTTTTCGTACTACAGTAATAACAAAGCACACATGCACATATTTTTATAAAAAATAAATATTATTCAATATTGTTGCATAGTCTTTGGGGGAGGCCTATGTCCAGCAGTGGAGGTCTTTCGGCTGATATGATGATGATGATGTTTTATTTGTTATTACCTCCTTTCTAATTGACTTTTATTCGTGGTACACATAGACTAAGTTTTGCTTTACTTATTGCTTCCTTGTTAATAAAACCATACCTAC
This sequence comes from Epinotia demarniana, assembly GCA_945867215.1. Taxonomy (NCBI): domain Eukaryota; kingdom Metazoa; phylum Arthropoda; class Insecta; order Lepidoptera; family Tortricidae; genus Epinotia; species Epinotia demarniana. The sequence continues at coordinate 20,364,690 of OX244267.1, read as the reverse complement.
TTGATTTTTGAAAAGCTTATAAATGCATGTCGGTTTAAATAATGTTGGGGATAAAAAAAAAAAAAACATACTAGTTCCTTGCAATTATGCATTACGCACTCGAACACTGACCGGTCCGCACCCGCCTATTTGAAGAGCTTATATTAAATTTTTGATGATTCTTCTTTTGAAAAGTTTAAAGGTTTGCCGGCCAACGAGGATAAATAAATATCAAAAAGGCTATTATAACCTTTCGGGTTCTCATGTATTTTTTATTTTTGTTGATTTAAAGAGAAGGATCTGCAGGTCGATCACGAAACACATTAAACGCGCGTAGGTAGATTTAAATGACACTCTTTATACGGAAAAATTACAGTTAAATTGTTCTAACGCGCGTTCGGAACGTTACGTAACTTCACCTCTGGCCAGTGTAAATTAAAAAAATTGCAATTTTCAATAGCAGGTACATTATGGTTGGGTCATATCATGAAAGTAGGCAATTGTAGGCTGAGTGAGTCCTTGTCATTAATACAGAGCCGACCATAGCCATTCCGGTTGAGGCTAATGTTAGTGAATTTCTCAAAAATGAATCAAAATAAATAAATAAATATAAGGAGACAATCTTACACAAATCGACCTAGTCCCATAGTAAGCTCAGTAAGGCTTGTGTTATGGGTACTAGACGACGATATATATAATGGATATAAATACTTAAATACATAGAAAATATCCATGACTCAGAAACAAATATTCATGCTCATCACATAAATGTTTGCCCTTACCGGGATTCGATCCCAGGACCTCTTGCTTCGTAGGCAGGGTTACTACCAACTAGGCTAAAGCGGTCGTCAAATCAAGAAATATGACTAAATTTAGCTGTCCCATCCTACATTATTTAAAAAGAATGGCAAGTGTTATCCCACCAAAACCGCAAGCCATTGTAAATACTAATAGTGGGGCAGAGTGCTCGAATAAATTGTCGTAAATGTGGACACGCTGGACAAAAGCACCAATTTTTTTTCAGGCACTTGTTAGGTCCATATCTTTAGGTTTTTGATAGGAACCAACTCCTCCGTCGACATGTTTTTTATTCCGGCCATTTTAATTACAGTAAATTATTATTATCTCGAGTTCTAAGGCACTTAGAATCACAAACTTAGTGTCTAAATATACATATTTAGGGTCAGGGAATTCAACCAGATAAGTATTTTACCGATATAACACTGCATATATATGTAAACATAATTTGTTCTTAGAGTTGGTTTAAGTTATGCTAAAAAACCAATTATTAACGTTATTAGGTATATATATTTATTGCTGGTTATGATAGAGGCTGTAATACATTATCTGCGGAAATTTCAAGTGTCTACATATTACGGTTCTAGAGATATGCCGATTGTTATGGGCGGGCAAATAAACGCCATAAAAATAACTTGCTTAATTTTTAATTTAAGGCGCCGTAGGTTCATGGTCTTCTCTCCCTCTCACTGAGCATAAGCGTGAGCGAGATGGAAGTGCGTGCTCGGAAGCGCGGAAATCAAGTTATTTAATTTTAATTTTTTGGCCGTTTATTTAAATAAAAAAGTAAACACTGTTTTCCCTCAAACATGATATTGTCGATTTTTAGAAGCCATTTTAATATTTCTAGCTTTTGTTCGTAATTTGTAACAAATATTTTAAGTGTATTTTAGACCCTTTTAGACCTATGTTCGTGATTTTTTTCTATCGAGAGAAAAATGCTTAATCATGATTCTAAACACTGATTTTCCTGCAGAAAAGCCTCAAGATTACTATTCGTATTTTTTTTTAACCATATTATTATAAACAGACGCATTATATTGTTTCAAAAACACTGTTCGCTTAAGTTCGCTGAACCTACGGCGCCTTAATTTAATTTTTATGAATGTATGTTAAAGCAGCAATAGAAAAACAACTTCTGTCAAAATTTGAACAATCTAGCTATTGCTGATAAGCAGACAGCCAGGTGGACAGCGGAAGCTTAGGAACAGGGTTGCGTTTGATATCCTTTGGGAACTCGACTCTAAAAAATATCTAGTTGAATTCCTTGACCCCAAATTTGTATATTTAGACGTTTGTGATTCTACGTAATTTAGAACACGAGATATTAATAATATACCTATAATTCAAAATGGCCGCCATAAAATTAAATATGGCCGAAGGAGGAGTTGGTTCCTATCAAAAACTTGAAGCTATGGACCTAACAAGTACCTGAAAATAATTTGGTGCTTTTGTCCAGCGTGTCCACATTATCACCTGAAACTGCCCTACTATAACAAAAAATCGCAGTTCCCGAAAAACAAAACATTTCGATTAGTTGTGCACGACTTGTGTCATGTAATTGTGTGGGTATTTTTCATTCAACATTTCACACGCGTGGCGCGAGCTAATGCTCGTGACAAAATACATTTTGAATATCCCTAGCTGTTCCTATTAGGTACCTAAGCCTATTATTACGCACGTATTTTTTTGATGGGATGAACTGTCGGTATATGTACGTCTGTACATATACACTTGACTAAGTGCAAAAGTAATGTATTTAACTATCCTCTCATTAATAGGTACGAAAACTTTAATTCGCCGACATAAAGAGAAATGGAACGTATTTTTGAGTAAGTTGTATGCACCCATTTTTTGCACTTGACTGTACAATATGCTCTGTTCAATACATAGCATCTATTTATACACTGATGTGCTTGCCTACTCTTAAAGGTCTTGGTTTGCCTTATTCTAGAAATGTAGAGATAAATACCACCGCCCCAGGGGGACGACAATGAATAAAGGCACGGAAGACTTAGCTTTGAGTAGTTAGCATTCTTGTTGGATAACTCACGAGTTGTTAAATAGCATTTTATTTCAAGTCTAGCTCGTCGATCACGTAACGCATTGTACGCAAGTTAGGTAGATCTAAATGTCAAATTTGATATGGAAAAAGTTATAGTTGGATCTACCTAACGCGCGTTGAAAACGTTACCCTAGGTTACCCCTCTGAATAATATATGATAGGTACAGTTGAAAACTTGAGTTTAACAACTAGGTATGATAAAGAGCCAGTGAGGTTGTAGTCGGTGATGTTAACTTTTAATTGTGATTTTAGCAGGGTTCGCAAGGAGACTGTTAAAGTCTAAAGCACCTATACCTACCTACACGTTCACTAAAGGATCCTTTATGTCAGAATATTGTCAAAACAGGTCACTAAGAAGAGTATATAAAGAAATAAAATTTGTAAACATTACAAAATCACTGCAGCATTTTTAGTTTAAATTGTGTAGCGCATCGGAAGGTGCATATTTTCTTTAAGGATAAACTATTCGCTTCATCCAATTCCATCTCAAGTCTCAACTTTGAAATAGTTTGCGTTGCCGGATGTAGGTGCACTTCCTGTTTTGAAGTTGTACAGTATTTCATGCATTTTGTCAAGAAAAATGTGTAAAATCAGTCTCCCCTTCGCCTTAGCCTTTTATAAGTAGTCCCTGGGACACCGAGCTCAGCTCGGGTGAAAATGCGAAGAAAACGAATTTTCCCAGACATGAGACATAGCTAGATCGACTTCTTGCTCCCGTAAACCCCTATACACCAAATTTCATCGAAATCGTAAGACGATCTCGGAAACGGGAAAGTGATTGCAAATAAATAAATATATGGGTATATACAACGTGTTTTTTTAATCGTCTTAGAGCCGAAGCCCACTGAAAGTATCCAAAAGGTACTAATCATTCGTGAAAAAAAAAATTTTTTTTAGTTAAGATTTTAGTAACAAAAGGTAATTAAGTTTAAAAATTCTCTATGGCGCACGGAGCGCAGTTCATTCACCCGGTTAGAGTTCGTACCTATCTACATAAGATGGCGGCAAGCGGACACTGCGGTCACTCAGCTGGATGGTTAAAATTAAAATTAATACGAAAAAAAAACAATATTTTATACATTAAAAAAAAATCTTTAAAAAAATAAAAACTAAAAAAATCCTTTTTTTAAGCTCTTTGTAATGTATACATTAACTGGGCTTCGGCTCTAAGACGGTTAAAAAAACACCGTGTATATATATATACTCACAAATATTGCTCGTTTAGTAATATCAGCATTTAAATGAATAACTTGGCCAAATAAAAGCTGCCTTCATCGTAACTTCAACCGCACGAGTCGCGTGGACTAGCCGACATTCGTTTGTCTAGTCAGGTACCTGAGTCTGTGCTGGCCAATATTGAAAAGGTCCGAATGTTCCAGAAACTGGAAAGCATTCGGGCTGTAGACGGGCGAGCTGAGGGAGACCGGCCCGTGCGGCTGGAGCGGCTGCAACACCTGGTCTATCACGTGCAGGACCTACAACAAACCAACACAGTATATTTATTTACTGTATGTAAAATAAAAGTACCATTCTACTATTTAATAAAGTGTCAAAGTGGACCCTGGGCTAGTTTGTGGCACAACCGAGAAAAAATGTTAGGAGGAAGATGACTACCTACTGTGCAATACAGTATACCTACATTTTACATGTAAAAAATCGGCCAAGTACGTCTTTGGCCACGCGCAGTGTGTAGGGTTCCGTAGTTGCCTGTCTGTCTTAGCTACGTCGACACGCGCGCGCCAACTAAACGGTGCGGTTCCATCGGCTGAGTTTGTACGAAAGTACTCTACTTCTATGTACATTTAAAGGCCTCCACACACCGGTCGCGGTTGCGGATCGGGCGCGGGCCCGCCCAAGTTGTAAAACATTGAAACTACACTTCAAACACACATCGAACGCGGGCCCGCGGCGCTAAGTTAAGGCCTACCCTACCCACCGGACGCGTGTCGTGCGCGGCGCGTGACGTGCGCGGCGCGCGTCGGGCGCGGTTGAATCGGTATATTCACACCGCAAGCGGGCGGCGTATAGCAACGCGGGGGTACGCGGCTGCGACGCGTTACCAACGCGTGTGCCGCGCGTCTGCCGCGCGTATGCCGCGCGTGTGCTGCGCGTGTGCTGCGAGTGTGCTGCGCGTGTGTGCGCGTGTGCCGCGCGTGTGCCGCGCGACTGCGGCGCAGCAGCAGCGCGGGCCCGCGCGTCATATCTCTCTCACTACCAACACATTTAATATGTATCTCGCTATCTTTATCACACTCAGCAGCGCGGGCCCGCGCAGCTCACGCGACGCGCACGACACGCGGCCGCGCTGCCGAGTGGTAACTTTAGCGCCGCGGGTCCGCGTTCGAATCGCGTTCGATGTGTGTTTGAAGTATAGTTTCAATGCTTTGCAACTTGCGCGTGTGCCGCGAAGCACACGCGCCGCGCACAACACGCGTCCGGTGGGTGGATGCCTTAACAACTCGGGCAGCGCGGCCACGGGTCGGGTGCGGCGCGGGTCGGGCACGACCCGCGTTCGATGTGTGGAGGCCTTTAGTTTGTCGACTATTATTTGGCAACTATTTATGCCTACTTAAGCTGGTTTTCCACCGGAGGGGCGAGACGAGACGAGGCAAGGCGAGAATTGAAATTAATATAATATTATATGAAAAAGGACATTTGCGTGTTTAATGGAAATACATACATTTTTATTAGACATCAGAGTACCGAAACGTAACAATATAAAAACTGTGAAATACTATTCATATTTCATCGCAAACTGTTTCGCCAAACACAAATACCGCTTCCTCGCTTCGTCAAAGCTCCGCAGTAATTTACAAAGTAATTAGTTTTAACTCTAATGTAAAAGGAGAGTTACATCTCCGTGCGTGTACGTTTCTGTGTAACCAATTTCAGAGTGGAGCCGCCAAGAACCCAATCTACAGAGCCAATTTCAGTAAATGGGATGTCAAATGATTTGAGCTTAATGAGCCGAGCGGCACTTTGTACTTTATACACCAGAAAACTATGCATAAACTAGAATATATATACCTCAATTTACTATCTACATTGTACAAGGTGGTAAGCTACGGTAGCCTAGTGGTTCAGGCATGCGGATGTCAAGCGGTGGTCATCGGTTCGAATCCCGGCTCGTACCAATGAGTTACCATTTAACTTGTCGGTGAAGGAAAACATCGCGAGGAAACCGGTCTAATCCTAATAAGGTCTAGTTTTCCCTCTGCGTTGGAAGGTCAGATGGCAGTCGCTTTCGTAAAACTAGTGCATATGCCAAATTATGGGAATAGGTGTCAAAGCGGGCCCGGGCTCCTTTAAGGCATAACCGGGAATAACGCTAGGAGGATGATAAGTGTGCAATGGGGTATAATGCAGTCCCGTTAAACCCCCCCAACTATAGTCCACCAGCCCAACTATGGTGCAAAAGTAAACTCATTAGTTTTTATCGATACCAATTTTGAATAAGTGCTATTCTCAGACCAAGAAAAAAAGACAGACGGAGCGTTACGAACAGTCAAGTGAAGCCAAACCACATACTGGGCCTGACGAGATGAAACCTTTACTAATAAAGGAAATTAAGGATGTGATTTTAGAGCCACTTACGTACATCTGCAATCTGAGCATCGAAACTGGCTGCTTCCCGGATTGCTGGAAGACTGCTTCCGTGTCTCCTATTTTTAAAAGCGGTTCCAAGGATATGCCGAGCAATTTCAGGCCAATATCCCTCCTGTGTATTTTCTCAAAAATCCTCGAAAAAATTGTCAACACTAGGCTGATTAATTTCATTGAGAAACATCATCTGATCTCAGACACCCAATTCGGATTTAGAGCGGGTTTGTCGACGGAGGATGCAGCAATTTTACTCACCAATCAAATCTCTGATCACCTAGACCGTGGCAATAAGTGCATTGGCATATTTTTAGACTTGACCAAGGCCTTTGACACGGTCTCTGTGACCATACTTCTGAGAAAGCTGGAGTACATGGGCATTAGAGGCACAGCGCTGAATTGGTTCACCAGCTATCTAACTGATCGACTTCAGGTGGTAAAAATAGGACAACACGTGAGTGAACAGCTTCCTGTCAGCTTTGGTGTACCGCAGGGGAGCGTACTTGGACCTACCTTGTTTACTCTTTATATCAATGATATCCTAAACATAGATTTACCTAATGCAAAGCTTGTCTGCTACGCAGACGACACAGTGGTCGTCGTAAATGGGAAAACTTGGGATGAAACTTATTATCGGGCTGAGAGTGTGCTTGCTGGTGTGGCTTCATGGCTGAGCAGAAATTTGCTGACACTAAATGTTGGTAAGACTAACTTCATAGCCTTCTCAAAGACAGCAGTTTCATCCCCGCCTGAAAATAAAACTATTAAATTTCACTCTTGCGCGCAATACATTTCGGCATCATCTTTCTGTCACTTGCATGGTTGTGCCTGTCAAGAAATTGAAAGGCGCCACTATGTAAAGTACTTAGGGCTCCTCATTGACCAACATCTTTCCTTTAAACAACATTTGTCCCTGCTTGCGTCTAGGGTAAGAAAACTTATTTATGTGGTGAAGCGACTCCGAGACTGCGCTGCCCCTGGTGTGCTTCGTCTTGTGTATCACGCCTTATGCCAATCTATACTACAGTACGGTGTCGCCATCTGGGGCAGTGCAGCCAAGAGCCACATTATTCAGGTGGAGCGTGCACAGAGAGCTGTGTTAAAGGTGATGCTGAGGAGACCGTTTCGTTATCCTACGGATACACTTTACCGAGAATGTGGGTTTCTGAGAGTTCGCCAGCTTTATATCATGAAAGCGGTCTCGCGGACTCACAGCTCCTTACTCAATTCTCGGCTGTATGCGGAAATATTAAGCAAACGCATATATAAAGCGCCCTTGCCACCGCTAAAATCAGCTTTGGCTCGTAAATCTCCAGCTTTTTCGCATCCCTACGTATACAATAACATCTGCAATTACCAGAACATTAAAAGGCTGTCCACTCTTCAAGCTGGACGTATGGTTAAGAAATGGTTGCTAACATTGTATGTATGTATGTAAGCACTTTATTGTACACAATAACAGGTTAAGGAATATACATGTCACACAATAGATCAAAGTACAAAGGCGAACTTATCCCTATAAGGGATCTCTTCCAGCTAACCTTTGAGCAATTGAGAGGAAGGTAGGTAGAACGAGATAGGCAAACTTATACCGTGTACAAAAACAGAGAAAATAATGCAAATCCTAATTAGTATTAATTCTAGACAAATAAAAACATGCCAATACATATATAAATATACAATATAAAATATAATACACACTAACATATGTTACATATATATCGCAAATATACAATAAATAAATAAATACTATATTCAACCAATTCACAAGTCATTGGAAAGCCACAACTTCTTCAAATTCATCTTAAGTGACGCAACAGACTGCGACTGTCTCAGCGACAAAGGCAACTCATTCCACAATTTAACAGCGCGCGCAGTAAAAGATCTGGAGTATGTTCGCGTCTTTCTAGACGGTACAGCAAGAGTAAGGTTAGTATGCTCAAACCGAGAGCCTGGTCAGAATACCGCATACTAACTGAATTGTTTTAATGCTGATGTGGAATTTCACACACATACACCATACTGACACATACACACACTCACACACGCGCATTCATACAAACGCACACGCGCACACACACACATGCTGCATGTCAACAGAACTTAGTTTTATAATTAACAACTACCTACCTTTCCTTAACACTATTTACTGTACATTTTGTTTATTCGCACCCGCAGACTGCCAAGATACAGGCTTAGCCTAGTTTGGAGTCTGATGGATATACCCTATATCATGTAACAAGTGTTTTGTGAAATAAATCATTTATCATTATCATTATCATTATCATACAAAAAAAAAACCAAGCTACATCAAGTTTAGCACACGCTCACGCACACATATACAAACAAAATTGCACAAAACTCTTCAGCACGTGTCGCAATGCTGTCAAGATCATTTATTTCGAGTTTTGTGCGATTTAATTTGTTTAGCGTGTGCTAAACTTATGGGGCTTGGTTGAAAACCGGTTGGCTTCACTAGACTGTTCGTAACGCTCCGTCTGTATATTTTCTGGTGCTAACGTTTTTGATTGAATTTGTGCAGTTATATTAGCTGTCTTACAGTTCACTCATACTTAGTAATTGTCATTCCTAAACAAGTAACATTAGATTTATACATAGTTGGTTGACATGGACTATATAGGTATCTAGTTGGGAGGTTTTAAGGTATCACAAGTCAAGGAAAAAGTAATGTGTAATCGTTCGTACAGGGCCTTATCCTACACAAGCACAGCTCTCTCGCACAGAAGAAAGTCATCGTTCCTTTTTTCAGGGTCTTCGATGTCTTGGTCATCTGCTTTCTTGTCTTCCATCATTTTTTAATTTGAATTAATCGTATGGCTTTGAAAACAGGAACGTAATAAGCACAACTATAAATTAATTTTAAGTGTGATGAGAACTTTGTTGAAAGTTATTTAGTGTAATGGGCATTGCAAGAAGCAGTTGAACTTGTAAAGAGTGATGATTAGCGTAGTACCTACTAAAGGGTCATCATTATGTGCCCGTATTTAATTATCTAGTTTCGGTTCGTTAGTAAGTACGTACATTATTTGGTGCGATAATTATACACAAGCGAAAATGTTAGTAATAAATGTACTTATTTCAAAAACAACTCTTTACTAGGAGGATTTTTTTCTCAATTCCAGTAAAATGTCTGGTATGTACCTATGTGGTATGTATGAACTTCCCTTCCATCCATCCTTCACTGAAACCATTTCGCCGCATTTTCAGGCCCCTATTTGAGAACCTCTGGATAAGACCAGAACACAGAAATTTTCGTCATCCAGTAAGCTACAAAAAAAAATCCAACATTTCAAGTCTGTAGGTCATTTAGTTCCGAAGTTAAGCGAAAGCAAAGTTTCGCATTTATGACACTCACTCATGATCATAAAAATAGAACCAGTACTTCCCATAAATTCAGAGAGCTGAAATTTGGTACAGAGTCAGGGTTTAATGGCCACATAAAGGGAAAACTATAAAAACTAGGATAATCAAAGATCTGGAGTACCTGGTGACCCTGATTACAAAACATAAGAGCCCAACCAAACATGAGACAAAGTCGTGCCAAGTCTCAGGCATTCTTATTATTCTTTAATAAGCCCACGTTTCTACAAAAAGAAGTGAATTCCCATCAAAAACATTCTGTAAAAAACTAGCCAAGTCTCGATGGAGCTTCTTGTTTGTCTCTAAAAAGTAATGAAATCTAGACAAAGTCGTACCAAGTCTCAGGCATTCTTATTATCCTTTATTTGCTAACTAAATAAAATTTTGTGACTTGGCAATTACTCAATACTACATAGTTTTAGGTATCCATTAATGCAATAATAATAATAGTCAGGAGCCTGTCTCTGTCGCCCTGACCACCGGCAGCTTAGGCCCCGCCTCGCTGCCGGCGGTACCCTAGGTTAGGTTTTTATAATGGTTTCATGTTTTATATGTATAGTTTATTTTACTTTTTATATCATTGTAGTGTATTGCTATCCCTATCTCGTGCGCATACGTCACGTCACGATGACCGGAGTGGGGGACAGTAGTTGTCCGACCGTTGCCGGGAGTGGTGGTGTGCTGTCGAGCCAAGAAACGTGTAAATAGCAACACCGGTATACTTATATAACGTGCAAATAAGTGAACACTACAATCATTATTGTAAAAACCTAACCTAAGATAAATATTAAATAAAGAGATACTAATAATAATTATTATTATTAAATGCAATGAAGTTGTGTGATTGCCAAGATGCAGAATTTTATTTAGTTAGCAAATAAAAAATAATAAGAATGCCTGAGACTTGGTACGACTTTATCTAGATTTCATTACTTTTTAGAGATAAACAAGCAGCTCCATCGAGACTTGGCTAGTTTTTTACAGAATGTTTTAGATGGGATTTCTATTACAGGCTTTATATTGACCTGTTTTAGTAGATCGTTCGTTCGATTGTATGTGCGGGTCAAATTTAGGAAGTCAAATTTTACCCGGAAGTCCAATCGAGTCTTTTTTTAGTGTTCCGTAGTCAACAAGGCACCCTTAAGGCCTCCTCATACAGAACGCGGGTCGTGCGCGGGTCGGGTCGGGCGGTATCTCTATCTCTTTCGCACAGTAGCGCAGCGTCTCTATCGCACGGAAGCGCGGGCCCGTCCAACTGTTTGATAGAGATAGTGAGAGAGATATTAAATGCGTTGGTAAGTGAGAGACATATACCGACCCGCGCCGCGCACGACCCGCGCCGCGCCCGACCCTCGCCGGCACGACCCGCGTTCGGTGTGTGGGGGCCTTTATAGTTTTGCCATGTCCGTCTGTACGTCTGCGACTTAACGCAGTGACCCTTACTACTATCATGGCAGTAGTACACATAATGAATTTAAAAGGAAAAATGTCACGTCTTAGTAGACATTACTATATAGTTACCTAGTAATAGTTGACCAACTTAAAATGTACTTGGAAATGCCAACATTCGTACCAATTCATCCGACGCAAACCGCACCATTTACTTGGGGGTGTCGATGTAACAAATACAGACAGGCAACTACGGAACCCTACACTGTACGTGACCCACCACGCTCTTGGCCGGTTTTTTAACATCCATGTAAAGCGGATCACAATGCAATGCTAAGGTACCATAAAGCTGGTCTGATGATGGAGACGGAAAGTGGCCATAGGAACTCATGTATGTGTATCAAAAACGACATTAATTATTGACAGGAATTATTTAAACCGTGTACGATACCGTAAGCACCGAATATAAGATACCTGAGATAGTATTAATACCTAAGTATATTACTATAAATATGAAGAACACAATCAAAGCTTAACATATTATTTGTATACGGGGGGTTCCCCCAACACCTAATAGTTTATAAAATGTTAATTCTCCCTTCTTTCTCTCTTACACTTCATTACCGGGTACAAATCTCGTTATCCATCACACAGATTATTTCAACTCGAAATTTACAAAAATAACACATCATTTTAAACTCAAACTCAAACTCAAAATTATATTTATTCAAGTAGGCCCAGTAACAAGCACTTTCAAATCGTCAGGTAGAAACATAATCTTAAGCTAATTACTTCGAGTAATTTATTAAACATAAAAAGTAACATTTATATGAAATATTTAAAATTTTATATAAAAAAATACTAGTCTAGAATGTTTCTAAAAAGACAATCTAATTTATAATATTATAATTTATAATCCCGTTGTCCGAATGTGCCGTTTGTATAATGATATGGTGGCTGTACATCCTTGTTTGGACATCTTTATACACACCCTACCCTTGTTTAAAAATAAAGTTAAAGATACATTCAGGCATTTAAGTTTTAAGTCAGAGTTAAAGTTAGTCGAACATCATTAGGCAGATATTTAACGCTATATTCTGTAAATGTCATGTTAATTATTAAATGACCATCTAGTGAATAGTTTGTCTTTAAGTTATTAATCTTTCTGTGCACACACTGTTTAGAATTGTAGTCCAATCTAGACACTAAGCTTTTTATGTACTGTATTAATGACTGTAATTTGTTGTGTGAGCCTCATAAATAAATAAATAAATAAATAATTGTAACTATACAGGTAAGTAATGTAGAAATAAGACTTCTGTTTTGCAATAATCAGCTTATTTTTTATACAAAGTTATCTTCAACTAGCGGACTTAATATCTAATGTTGTATCCAAACGGTAGGTAGCTTAGTGACGAAGCCATCAAGTGGCTCATTAGCGTCAATATATTTTTTTTGTTGATTATTGATATTTGTTACTGTTTCATCTTGTTTGCCATACAATCAAATTTTAAAAAAATGTAGTAAAGGTTGCACAGCGCGTTACACAATGGCACATTCATTACCCATGGGTAAAAATATATGAGTAGGGTTGTGCACAGCCTGCACAACGCAGCGAAGTGTCGTGCATCGTGCTGTGAAATCCAAATTCTGCACCATTTGGACGAAGCGTAATGATTGCCACCAAACCAAGCATTTGAAGCTAATGCGTATGACGTTAGGCTAATGGCAGCCTGTATCAAGTTTAACCAAGCTAAGTAAGTATAATACGTAAGTATAATTACGGTAATTGCGTATCTTTTCAAACGAGCACGCTGAGTGATATTTTCACCAGCAAAATAATTAAATTTATACATTTCCGATACAAAAACATAGTTAAGAACAATCCCGACATACACCGGTTAATTGGATTGGGAGCTACGATGCGACATACAGACACACGGATACACATGTTAAACCTATAAACCCGGTTGTTTGCGACGTAGGTTTAAAATGACAGTTGATATGTCCTAACGTGCGTTCGAAAAGTTACGTTGATTACCCTGCAGTACTGACCTGACGTATGCTGTTGGTGTTCGAGTTGGTGGACTGAAAAAAGCGCGCGGCCTGCAGCTTAGCATTGTTGACATACAGGCGCAAGGGTTGCGTGGCGTCGCAACTCGCAAAAACGTATGTCAGACAACCGTCTGATGAACCAACCGGCAACACGCCCCTCCGACCGAGCGCCCTTGGTCCGGACCGACCGTTTACGTATGAAATTTTGCTGCAAACAATTAATTGTCCTAGTACAGAAGGGACACTCCTTTGATCTTTACAAAAGGCGCTTTTTTCTCAGCCAAAACATTAAGATTTATGGCCCTCTGACGTCGTCGACGACGACGTCGACGTTCATCGCTACAAGTACATGCCGGTTCCTCAACGTTGGGGCACCGGCATGTACTTGTAGCGATGAACGTTAATCGCGGAGTGTCCGCCCCTTGCTACAGGGTCGGCTGGACCAAGGTCGCTCGGTCGGAGAGGCTTGTTGGCAACCGTTTAACAGACGTATACACGGCAACGATATCTTTGTCGATGGATGTCTATGACTATTGTAAGGCTAGTTGAATGTGAATGAGTACTGACCTGACGTTTGTTGTTCAAGTTTGTGGTCTGGTAGGAGCGCGCTACCAGCACCTTAGCGTTGTTGACGTAGAGGTCGTTGTGCGTGGCGTCACGACGCCGCGTTACCCACAGCGGCGGGTTGCCGTCCAACTCCGACGAAATCGCGTAGTCGTTGGTTAACGTCGTCGCGAGGTTAGCTGCAAATATTGACAACCCGTTAACACTTTCATCTAAAAAAAAGAGGACAATCGAAAATGTCAGACTGTCTGTACTGTAATTTAAACTTACGCATGAGCAGGGGGCGTCAATCTGACTACTACATTTTGCATTCTAATTTGAAATGTATAACGAGGGCTGTTTTGACACCACACAACGTATTGTTTATAAATATGTCATTGATATTGCGGAGTGTTGTCGCGCATTTCACCGATAATGGAAATTCGCCACTAGAAAAATTTTTAAGGAGGAACTCATCAATAATAATTATTTTACGATAGATGGTTTTTCAAAGATAAGTTTAAATTTATAATAGACAGTGGCATGCAATATACAATGGTATTAAATTTTAATGTGCAGTGATCGTAACTTTTGTAGCATTTTTGGTACAGCGTAGTGTTGTTAATGGAATTGGTAAAAATATTTTCAATCCTAATGCTTAATTAGCGTTAATAACGTTAAAATTACATACATACATACATACATTCACGCCTTTATCCCTAAAAGGGGTAGGCAGAGCACATGAAACGTATGTTCCAGCGCCACTTTTAGCATAAATGTGGGTATAATAGATCGACAAAATGTGATATTGCAGTGACAGGTTGCTAGCCCATCGCCCACAACACACTTTAACCCTGCTCTCTTATTCGACTTTAAAATTAACCTTAATTAACAATCTTGATTGAGATTGTCTATACCAATTCCGTTAACAACACTACGCTGCACCAAAAATGCTACAAAAGTTACGATCACTGGTTATAACCCATTATGGTACCATATATTCTGATGAATAAATTATGATTGATTAATTGATTGAAAACGAATTACTGATATATATGATAATGATGATACAGCAAGAGAACAAGAGTGAGAGAACATCCAAGTTCATACAGCTAACTTCGTATTGTATCTAATACTTCCTGTTCGGTAGAGCTTAGAAAGGTATGTATGTATATACATACCTTTTTAAGTTCGTGGTGCGCGTGCCCAATAAATATGAATGATAAATACAAATGATTGTTACTGTCTAAGTTGATACGATTGTCATGCGTTCATCTTCATTCGGTTCAACGGTCGTTTCTAAGTCTTGAGGAACGCAAACCCAATTACAGTGTGTACCTACTCTATCGACAAAACGCGAGCCGTTACTAAAATCCTGTGCACGTTTAAGCTTGGGTGCGCGAGCCCAATAAAATGAATGGTTGTTGGAATCTCGGAACTATTTAATATATACTCTCAAGTTCAAAAAACATACTATTCACACATTTAGTTTCAGGTTTGTTGCACGTGCCTATTGGTAATATGAAATTCGTAAAACAACCTCAAAAATTGCAGTTGGATGTCGTTTGTTCTTCACACAATAAACGCTATTACCGTCATGGTTTACTTTTACCTGATACTATTCGCTGTATAATATGCGGTCCGTCTAACTGTGGAAAAACTAATTTGATTGTTGGTCTACTGCTCCATGAACAAGGTTTACGCTTCCAAAATGTTTATATATATTCTAAAACCTTGTTTCAACCTATGTATCAATATTTAGAGCAAGTTTTAAATCTGGTTCCTTCAGTGTCATTTCAAAAATATAGTGAATATGATGAAGTAATAAGTCCTCATACGGATGATATAAATTCAATCATGATATTTGATGATGTTGCATGTGAAAATCAAAATAATATTCGAGATTATTTTGCAATGGGGCGACATAAAAACATAGATAGCTTCTATCTGAACCAAACGTATAGTAAAATACCCAAGCAATTGATAAGAGACAATGCTAATTTAATCGTTCTTTTTAAACAAGATGATGTTAATTTACGACATGTTTATGATGAACATGTAGGAAGTGATATGTCATGGACCCAGTTTCGCGAAATGTGCAGTCAAGTATGGAACAAACCTTTTAATTACTTAGTTATAAATAAAGATTGTAATAGAAATTCAGGATGTTATAGAAAAGGTTTTGATACATTTATCATGGTAGAATAACTGTATACTTAAATAATAGTGTTAACATGTAGAACTTATTCCTTGATATGCAATCATCGAGACCGGACATGAAAAATAAAATGAACGAGGAAAAAATATTTAAAGAAAAAGTACTCCGATCTGCTGAAGCAGTAAGAAAAAAAGTCAAGGTTCTACGTGATATTAAATCTAGCAATAATATGATGTTGGAAACAATGTTAAAACCAGTCACAGATCCCCTTAATGAAATGGTAAAAAAAAGATGATAACAACCTAAGTATTAGTGACACTGATCTTGATAACAATGGATTTAAATCTAATAAGTTAGTAAAAACATTAAAATACAGTCCTACTGAAGATGGAAAGAAAGAAAGTTTAGCTAATAAAACACTATTGAAATCATCGGAATCTGATTTAGATAATAGCGAATATGATTCTATATCAAATGAAAGTAATAACCAAAATTATTCTGATTCAATAAACAATGCTTCATTCAATACGTTAGATTTGTATGCTTCTCCTCACGAAGATTCTACCTACCAAAAACAATATTTACACATGAACATTCCTTTTGGTGTACGAATGGATCGTGGTAAGCTAATGCTAGGATATTATCCGATTTCTGCGAATGATAAAGAACTCAAGATAGGAGGAGAAAGTTATTATTTAACGCAAGGGTTAAACGATTTATTGTTTGAAAAAATACCTGACTTGCAAATAGTAACCGAAAACGATAAGCAATTGTATAAAACATTATTACTAAAAACAAATGCACATAG
This sequence comes from Epinotia demarniana, assembly GCA_945867215.1. Lineage (NCBI taxonomy): Eukaryota > Metazoa > Arthropoda > Insecta > Lepidoptera > Tortricidae > Epinotia > Epinotia demarniana. Next base: position 20,347,914 of record OX244267.1, on the reverse strand, counting down.
ACGTGACTTTGATCCAAATAAGCCTATAAAAAGCAACAAGGGTATGAAATATTTACACATCATAAAGCCACTTTTCAAATTAACTAAACAACGTTCATTTAGCGAAGAAGTGCATGTAACCGGCGATGGTCTACCGGCAATGAAAAAAGTTAAAAGAGACATTTCTTATGTATATTGGGATGACCCAAATGAATTAGTAGAAAGGTTGAAACTACTTATAGCATCACGTGATGCTGGCAATACAGGATTAGATAACGAAATCATATCTATTATTGAAGAACTACGCGAAGCAGGCTTAGTAAATGATATATAAAAGTAAAATAAAGCTATTTTTTCTCAGTTGTAGTTTGACTCACAAGTCATAACAATACAAAATGAATATCGACAAATTCGGTCACCATGTTCATAAGCGTTTACGTGCTAACGAGGTTTCTGATCTCAACTACAAGGCTTTGCTTCGAACAAACGGCGCATGTTTTGAAGGAAGTTTACAATTAAAGGGAGTTGCAGAACCTTTGTCACCCGATGATGCAGTAAATAAGCAGTATGTTGATAAATATATTCAAAACATGTACGACAAAACGTATATAGATTCTTTGTTTAATACTATAAATAATCAAATTCATCAACTTTCGTCTCAGTTAAAAATAAACTATTATACAAATAAGGAGATAGATGATATCTTAAAGAATATAAAAAATGGAAAAGCAACAAATAGTGAACGAGATCCATCGATCAGCAAGAAAAAACTTTAAGCGAAGATCGGTTGTACTAAAAGGAATTGACGATTTATGGCAAGCTGATTTGATCGATTTACAGAAAGTTCATACGATTAACAAAGGAAATAAATATATATTAACTGTTATTGATACATTTTCGAAGTATGCGTGGTGTATACCTATTAAGTCTAAAATTAAAACGGCAGTAAAAAATGCATTCGAACTAATTATGAAAACAACTAAACGCAGACCTAGAAACTTACAGACGGACTTAGGAAAAGAATTTTATAATAATGAATTTGATGCCTATTTAAAATTCCTGAAAATACATCATTATTCAACATATTCAATTAAAAAGGCATCTATTGTTGAAAGACTGATAAAAACACTTAAGATCAAACTCTATAAATATTTTAGTTTTATTGGCAACTATAAATGGGTTGGTAAACCGTTAGACGATATAGTGAAAGCATATAATCACACTGTACATCGTACAACAAAATTTAAACCTATTGATGTCGATTCAAATAATGAAAAAGAGGTAAAAAATAACATTATAAACTCACAATCCAATGTGTATAAAAGTAAGTTGAATAAATTTAATATTGGTGACCGTGTGCGTATAAGCAAATATAAAAGTACCTTCTCTAAGGGTTACACACCTAATTGGTCTACAGAACTTTTTACAATTAAACATGTGAATCACACTCAACCTGTAACATATCATATTGAAGATCAACGGAAAAACATAATACTGGGTACCTTTTATGAAGAAGAACTTCAAAAAACTAAGTATCCAGATATTTATTTAATAGAAAAGGTGATTAAAAAAAAGGGTAGTAAGCTGTTTGTCAAGTGGTTAGGGTTAAGTGATAGTGAAAATAGTTGGATTGATATAAAAGCCATTGTTTAATGTATTTAATAAATTGACTTTCTTTAAACGAAATTTGTCATTATCATACCTGATATGAAAGGGAGAGGACTATTAAATAGTCTCATTAATAATTTACCATTTGAATTACACTTGCCTGGGTATAATTATTGCGGACCAGGTACAAAATTGCATAAAAGGTTACAAAGAGGTGACAAAGGAATCAATGCGCTAGATGACGCGTGTATGAAACACGACATAGCTTATGATAAATATCCTGATTTAGCTGATAGACATCGCGCAGATTTAGAACTTTACAAAATGGCAAAACGAAGAACTAAGTCGCAAGATGTAGGAATAGGAGAAAAAATAGGCTCTTGGTTAGTGAGCAAAGTTATGAAATCGAAACTAAAGGCTGGCGCAGGTATGAAATCATTCAAAAGCTTTGTGTCCAAGATACGCAATGAGTTGAAAAAGAACCCAAAAATAAAAGGTCATAATATCATGGATCGTGCGATTGTTGTCGCCAAAAAAGTTTTTGCTAAGAACTCTAAGATACAGCTACCTCGTTTAATACCGATTCCAAAAACGGGAGGTCTGTTACCTTTGATACCTATTTTTGCTGGACTTTCTGCGTTAGGATCATTAGCGGGAGGAGCTGCTGGAATCGCTAAAGCTGTAGGTGATTACAAAGCTGCAAAAAAGAACTTAGCTGAATCAGAACGACATAATAAAATGATGGAATCTATTGCATTAGGAAAAGGATTACATATTAAACCATATAAAAATGGTAGAGGTTTGTGTATAAAAACTTCAAAAAACTAAGTGATAGGTTACCCAGACATGCTCTTTCAAATATTGACATCTTAAAACACTCTACAGAGATTCCACATTTTCGCGGAGTTTATATGAGAGACAATTTACCAAAGCGTGCTAAAAGAGTAGAATGTGGAATTGTTAACTTGGACAGTTCTAAAAACAATGGAACTCACTGGGTAGCCTATGTCAAAGACAACAGTTATTGTGAATATTTTAATAGTTATGGTGACCTTCCACCTCCGTTAGAGCTAAAGAAGTATTTAAATAACAACGATATTTACTATAATTATAACACGTATGAAAAGTTTAACACAGTCAATTGTGGACATTTATGTCTTAAATACTTAAAACAATATTGGTGTAAGCGTTTAAATACCTACGATCAATAAACAAATTATCATTCTCACGATGTCGTTCACTTTGTCTATAACTGGATCATCTTCCACTCTGATAACAAACCATTCGCCAGCTCTTCAACTGGATGGAGAATATGAGTGTGGTCTGTTGTATATATCAACATTTAATTCAATACCTAACATAGACTACAGGAACAATAAATTCTATTACGGAAAAAACAAAACAATTGAAATTCCCGAAGGATCATATGAGCTTCAAGATATTGGTGATTACCTTAAGGAACACCTACAAGAATGCTCGTTTTCACTAACATGTAATAATAATACCTTAAAAACATCTATTTTATGTTCGCAAAATATTTATTTCGATAAAGAGAGATCTATTGGTAGCTTACTCGGTTTTGGATCCGAAGCTATTCAAGCTAATATATTAACAGAATCTCCTTATCCTGTTTCCATTCTGTCTACAACCATAGTCCGCATTGAATGTGACATAGTGAGCGGTTCATTTGTTAATGGAAAACCTAGTCATATAATTCACGAGTTTGTAGAAACACCGAAAAACGTAATTTATTTTCCTGTTACTCAAAACAGTTTAAGTTCAATTACAGTAAAAATATTAGACGTTAACAATAATTTGGTTAATTTACGTGGTGAAGAGATTCAGATATATTTACACCTTAGAAAAAAATGATAGACTTCAATAAAACTTCACTCCCAATGAAAATCAGTGCTAGTTCTCATCAAGCAATCAAGAAAAGAAGACCTAAAGTGCAACTCACAAAACAAAACAAACAATTCTTGCAAAGCATAGGTCTAATAAAATGAGTATATTAAATTTAACAGAATCTTTCACCTCTGACAACTCAATAGAGAGCTTTGAATATCATTCGTATAAGCCATACGTTACAAGTTTTAACTTCAATGATGAAATACGCATACCTATTAATCAGCAAGATCTTTACGTACTACCATCAGCAAGTACTTTATACATAGAAGGTACAATAACTGCATTCAATAGAGAAACGAAACAAGAGGTGAAGTCTGTTCTTTTTACGAATAATCCAATACTCCACCTATTTCAAGACATTCGATACGAGCTCAATGGAATCGAAATCGATAAAATTAAAAATGTAGGGGTTACAACTACTATGAAATCTCTTGTATCCATGAATGAACTTGAAGCATCGATGTCTAAGTTATGGGGTTGGGATATCACCGGTACAAAAATTTCACATGGTTCATTTTCTGTGTCTATACCTTTAAACAAAATTCTTGGGTTTGCTGAGGATTACAACAAAATAATTATTAATTGCAAGCATGAACTTATTCTTTTAAGATCTAATACTAACTTAAATAGCGTTAAATTAAATACGAATGAATATATAGACAATATAAATAGTATGGCGTATGCCACATATTAAGGTGTCTGATCGAGAAAGATTGAGCTTACTGAAATGTTTGGAAAGAGATCGTGCAATTCAAATAGCATTTAGGAACTGGGATTTGTATGAACATCCTCTCTTACCTGAAACGTCTAAGCATTCTTGGGCTATCAAAACTTCATCTCAAATTGAGAAACCGCGTTACATTATAATCGGATTGAAAACGGCACGAAAAAATGTTGCTGATAAAGATATAACACACTTCGATCACTGTAACTTGAGAGATGTCAAGGTTTTTTTAAACTCAAGCTACTTTCCTTATGAAAGTTTTGATGTCAGTTTTTCTAGCGAAAAGTTTCCTATATTATATGAGCAGTATGCAAAATTTCAACAGTCTTATTATAACCGTGCTCAGGCACCTTTGCTAAGCCCGCAAGATTTTAAAAATATTGCTCCTTTATTTGTTATTGACTGTTCACGTCAAAACGAAACCTTAAAAACCGGTTCGGTTGATGTGCGAGTTGAATTCGAGTGTGAATCAACTATACCCCCGCAGACGTCAGCTTATTGCTTGATTTTGAATGATAGTATTGTAGAATACAAGCCTTTAAGTAATATTACGAAAAAGATATCATAAATAATCATAATGCAGGACTACATATTCGTTGATCTTCAGGGTTTTAAATGGAGTAATAATGAATTCATAATAAAGGAATTTGCGCTCGCCACAAATGAATATACACAAGTTTTTTTGGTAAAGCCGCCATACCCGTTTTCTAGTCTATCTTCAATCGAAAAAAGACAGGTTACGTGGTTGGAAAAAAATTGTGGCATTTTGTGGCGTGAGGGTTATATTGACCACCGCGAATTTAAAAGAATCATTGTAGATTACTTAAAAGACAAAAAGATTTTCGTAAAGGGTGCAGAAAAAGTACTATGGGTTAAGCATTTGTTTCCTGGTTGTACCGTTTTAGATTTAGATGAAAAACAACAACATAGTTTTAGAAATTTGTATGAAAAATATTGTATTAAAAGTGAAGCCTATAATTGTGTGCACCACAAAAAATATTGTGCCTTAAAAAATGTGATATGTATTAAGAAATGGTATTTAGATAATAATTTATGTTTTTTTGTAAATTAATAAAATGTGTACTAATCAAACAGTTGTTTTACTTTATATCATCCATATGTTGCAGTACCATCCACGAAGTCACACCCCTCCATACAACTATTAGCACTTAATATTGATAATTTGATAGTATTGAACTTTGCTATGGAGGGTGCGTTTTCGTGCATGACACTGTCTGTGTGTAAACTAAGGAATGAAACCATAAAATATTAAAAACAAATTTATTTAAACTCCACATTAAAATAATAAAAAAATTAATAACCAACACTATATCCACACAGTTTTTTTGAAATTTTATTGATTACACTCTCCGTACTATCGATAATTTCATCGAATCCGTCGTCTGCTATGTATTGTGCGCTTAAGATCACGTCTTCGCTTTCCGACACTTCTTTATACTCGTTGTCCTGCAAGTTAATTATCTGGATTTTGATTAACCTGTAGCCCTTTCCTGGCTTTTTATTAATAACAAACGACGGAAGCTGTCCTGGAACACTTCGTTTTTGCACTTTGTTCTGGATTTTGGTTTGTTTCTTTTTAGTTTTTTGTTTTTGACTCGCATTCACTATTTTATTTACAAGGTCGATGTTGACATCATCATCACCGTCATCATCAGGAAATGGGTTCTGAGCGAACACCTGCGACAAATATAGAGGCGTGTCTTCTACGTGTTCCATTTTGCTGTAACAAAATTAAAGAAAACATTATTTAATCTGTTCACCGTATACTAAAATATCTCACAAAAATACATTCCATATAGTTAACGTTTAAATCCTAGAAAAATAACTAAAACTTACCAGCAGATATCAGATGAAAAACTGTGAATTGTTAAGATTATTCACTGTAGGGTAATACTCGTATCGTGTACAAATACGTACTTATAAATGAATTAACTAATTCATGGTAAGGTTGATTATATACTCAAATAAACCGCGATGTCCTCAAATATAAAACAATGTATTTGCTCGATTTATTATAAATGAAACTATACCCTAACGGAAGTGCATAGGTATTGTTTTATTATAACTGCTTCGCATAAATTTATTTTTTGCAAGCGCATCAAACTACAATGCAATATTCAGTGCGAAGAACTGTGGCACGAGGCAAATACCTATGTTTTACTCTTGGGATCATGTTACTACTAGATCCGCTTATTTGTTATGCAATTAAAAGTTACAGGTTGTAACTTGTTTTCACGGAATATCGGTAGTTGAAACGTACAGTCAAGTCTAATAATATAAATATGCATCGGAACTAGTTAGGAAATAAAAATAAATGTACATAGCTAAGTACTATATTATTTAGACTTAGCGGTACTAGTCAATAGGGTTTGGTTATTAATTGAAAGAAAAAACGAAATTCGAGGTTCATGTTTATTTCCATAAATTACATAGCGTCAATTAAAGACAATGTTACGTTTATTAACAAACCAATAATATGTACAAACATTTCAAATCAGATAAGCATGAAATTATTGCCGGAGCATATAGTGTTTAAAGGAATACAGTTAATAAAAAGCATCTTAAGTTAATTATACAAAAAATACAGTATGTTCTAGTAATCGTACTAACCAAGAACTATATAGGTTTTAAATATTAAGTATCGTTGTGTGCCCCCATGCTCGGGTAGATATTTTATCAGCAGAAATGAATCGTTTGTCGTCATTAGAAGATATCGCAAGATCCACGCAAAGGTTGATATTTATTTATATTAATTTCCAAGTGTGAATTATTTAAAAAAGTCCAGCCGCTATCACGCTCTTCAAAATCTTCGACTTTTTTTTAAAAACAATTTATAACTTCTGTGTAATACCGATCAAAATCAAAACTTTGGTACAAAATCTTATTTTTTGTACCAAAAGATTTCATAGATTGACTGTTATTCTTAAACAACATAAACTTTCCATAAAGTTCTAAGTTTACTTTTATGCAGGTATGTACCCGAAGTGATTTATTTAAAAGAGTACTAATTTTTTCGCTAATCGAGTTCATAAATATGTCAATAGAACTTGTGATTAGGTTATTTTCTACCGAAATCCGATAAGTTGCAATGCGATTACGGAATGCTGACTGTACCATTACCACACCGTCCCCAATTTCCTGAATACAATTATGTTTAGTTTTATGTTCGTTACTACGCAGATGACCTACCCACGATTTTTTTTCTACAGATGTGCTACACGATACACAAAAAGGCATTATGTAAAACAAAAAATCAACGAACTAAACTTAAAATCTACTGATCTATATACCTATCACTTAATTTTTCTTTACGTTACTATAATATGAAGTCTCACTGTCTTTAAAAACTTCGAATGCGGTACCAATAAGTGTTTGACACTGTTCCCACTCTATAGATTTTTCTTCGCACTGCAGTCTGAGTGCTACCAAGGCCTTCTTGTAACGCTCTAAAGCATCGGTCTCTGCTTGATGATCTTGTATTTTATACACCTTAAGGTCGATGAAGAAGTCACCTGGTCTGATTATGGTGCGACGTGATGTACCGGAAGACACGCGGCTAGAGAACGATGACGTAGTTGCTCGCTCAGATGATGCGGTTGCGGACACACATTTTTCCTCGTCGCGAATGATTTGGAACAGATCCGTACCGCCCTTTTTAGTTGCGCTGTGAACAAGAATAATATATTATACATACGTAACTTGAGGATCACCCTTAAACTGATGTTGATAACATAACTTAATAATGTACACTTATCAGAGGTATCAAATATATTATCACTACAAAAATTGTATAGAAAATTAAGGGTGTATGTGAAGTCTCCAACCCACACTTGCACTGCGTGAGGTCTAAAATACCTACTCACCTGTGAGACACTTTTACAACAAATAAATAAATATAAATTAGGTACCTTGCAGTTGTTTTCTTGCGCTTCGATGGTCCCGCAGGTTCGGCCTTTCGAGAACTTGCAACAGGAATAACTCGTACAGTTTCGTGGCTGAATCAAATTAAAATAAATTAATACAAATAATTCATGATATCTTTAGCAATACAATGTTAACACAGTGAGAAATAATTAGGTACCTTAAAGAACGTACACGTCGCTGGTTTATGCACTTTTTTTTCGGATGCGGCGACGGGCTTCGCGAACGGTATGACAGCTCAGAGTCGGACCTAAAAAAACACTGCAAGTTAATACTTTAGTTAAGAAATTAAGATTTAAAGATTAAGTTAAGACACACAATAAATTAATACTCACATTATGAATTGATGTAGGTAACACTTCAGCAGAATAACACGTAAATATACTGATCGCAGGGTGGTGCAATAATTTCAGGAATAATTGTATCGTCTGATACCTCCGCTATTTAACCAAAAAAAAATACCGAGTTGTCAGTTTTGTTTCTTTTATTTTATGTGCCAATTGTGAAAATATGTTATTCGATTTCGTAAAGTATGGTATCATACGTAAACATAAAAACGGATTAATGTTATATATCACTTGTTACGTTCTTAAATGAGGCGGTGTTTTTTTACTAAAAAGCACATTTTTAATGAATAACAAGTATCAAATTAAATGCGAAATTTAGGTTAGCTATTAGCTAACGCGCACTATTTTACAACGAAAACATAACATGGATACGGATTTGACGAAGTTGAATTAGATCTTTATCTAGAAATCGAAATGAGATGAAACTATAGTCACTGGAAAAGGTAACTTTCATGTATTCATTCACAAGGTTGATTGTATTGCTAACTTCCACAAATAACTTTTTCCATACGCGCTAAACCGTAATAATTATGTAAAAAGCTAGAACACTTATTTTTTAAAAAATGAACGATTGTGTGATTTCTATATTTATTCAGCTGATAAAAGCAGTGGTATGAGTAGGTAGTATCTTTAGTTTAGAATTTTCGCATACAGGCATATCCATATCAATTATATCGTTAGGTGAAGTGCATTGACTAACGTATTCAATTTATGCATAATCGACAAATGGTACATGTAGAGTATGATAGGTACCAGAGGTTTTCTACTGAAAAAAATTAATATGAAGTAAACAAAAGAAATAGGTTTATTAAGTGATTAGCTCATGTATAACTTTGTATCAACAATCAAACAGCTTCCATTTTTTGTTTGTTGGATGGTTAATAAAAGTTAAAACAAATCAAACGTTACTTAATTTAACATACTTTATCAGCCTTTTTAATGTTACTAACAAGTAAATAAACTTTTTATATTTTTTCTGGCAGAAACGTCTGCGAACGAAATCACTTACCTTTTTAATTATTAAGTTCGGAATAATGTATAAATTTACTATATGAGATTTCTGTTACAACCCCTACTCTGTGATAATGTTATTAGGCACTGGTCCCACCGCGAGCGAGTAAACTATAAGCTATCGACTATTTTCTACCCCAAGAAACGAACAAAAGATAATTGCTAGCGTGTAAATAAAAGAGAGGGATTATAGCGTCAGGGCGTTGGGAGAGTGTCCTCGCCAGCAGTGTGAACAGCGATGAACTATAAATATATATCTCTCTCTTTTATTATTTACACGGAAGCGATTATCTTTTGTTCGTTTCTTGGGCTAGAAAAATTGTTGCTAGGGCCCTTGATTCGTAAGTTACGTTTCGTTTATTGAAATGTTACATTTTTGCTGCAAAAGTTACGTTTTTCATTCGTACGTGAAATGTGCATTGTTAAAACGAAAATTCCCTGAACAAATGTTACATACATGTTACGTGATCAAATTTGAGCGGGTCAAAAGTTACGAAAAATGTAAGAAATGTAACCATCTGGCAACGCTTTAAATAGCCGATAGCTCATAGTTTACTCGCTCGCGGTGGGACCAGTGCCTACTGTGTTTCTCTGTGATATTCATATGCTTAGGATTTGGTTACCACTGGACGACGACGTCACACAAGCAATGTTGCTTGAAATGTAAAACCGTATATCATCAAAATTATGCATTTGAAATTGAACTTAACACACCTTATTTCATGGTTTGTCATCGAATCATATTTTTTCGAAGTTCTGCATCACGCTATCGAAGTTTTTTAGATTACTTCATATATATAAAAGTTTACGTGATGTAGTTGTCGGAGAAGTGTGAGCTATTCGTCCACTAGTTCACACGACTCTTACCACTTAACGGCATCAAAGAGCGTGGCTAACTCTGCGATGTTGACTTGGTAACGTGGCGACGTATTACTGGAGCGAGTAGCAACAGGCGAATTCCAGTATGACGCAAACCCTACGTGGCGACGTAATATCGGAGCGAGTAGCATCAGGCGAATTCCGGTATGACGCAACTACTACAGTGGACGGTAGTACCCATGCTTTACACACCATGTCAAAAGAGTCTAGCCAGCTCTGCGATGTGCTGTGTGAGTGTGACAAACGCCTCACAACGATAGTTAGAGTCTCCTTGGAGCCTAATGTGTAATTGTGTGTGAGCCTTTGGTAACAGGGGTTCAGACGTATCATGGTTGCTTGGCCAACAAACTTGGTACGTCGCGTTAAGCTTTTACCATTGCGCTGAACCGGGTGCCAGGACAATGCAATATAAAACAGAAGAATGAACCTGGCACCCGGTAAGGCCTTTTACTGCTGAGAGTTTTTGTGTATTCAGATTTTTGTAACGTTCATTAGCGATCATCGTAATTGAACTTGAGCGACATTCGGATGCCCTCACGTCAATCAAGTTGAATGCTAGTTGCGTTAACATGCGCTGTGCGTTTGTGCATTAGGATGTTTCGTCAACTACATTCAACAATCATTTGTAGGCATTGGGCAAGCTGGGCCACATTACAATCGTATCAACTTATTCAAATCATTTGTAGTCGTATTTATCATTCATATTTATTGGGCACGCGCACCACGAAGTGGGGCAGCGTGCCCAATAAATACCTACTGGAAATACATACATACGTATGTAAGCACTTTATTGTACACAATAACAGGTTAAGGAATATACATGTCACACAATAGATCAAAGTACAAAGGCGAACTTATCCCTATAAGGGATCTCTTCCAGCTAACCTTTGAGCATTTGAGAGGAAGGTAGGTAGAACGAGATAGGCAAACTTATACCGTGTACAAAAACAGAGAAAATGAAAGCAAATCCTAATTAGTATTAATTCTAGACAAATAAAAACATGCCAATACATATAGCTGAGTGGGGATCCTGTTTAACGTCCTCGTATTTAAGTCCCACCGTTTACTTTATTTTTATTTTTATTGTGTGCCTAAGCTGTGACGTTAAATAAATGTATTTTCTTTCTTTCTTTCTTTCTTTCTTCTTCTATGTATAAATATACAATATAAAATATAATACACACTAACATATGTAACATATATATCGCAAATATACAATAAATAAATAAATACTATATTCAACCAATTCACAAGTCATTGGAAAGCCACAACTTCTTCAAATTCATCTTAAGTGACGCAACAGACTGCGACTGTCTCAGCGACAAAGGCAACTCATTCCACAATTTAACAGCGCGCGCAGTAAAAGATCTGGAGTATGTTCGCGTCTTTCTAGACGGTACAGCAAGAGTAAGGTTAGTACTCGACCGCAAGCGGTGGCCACTGCCGTCTGCCATATAACTAAACCGCTCAGAAAGGTAAGGAGGGGAAGTAGGGCTGAACAGTGTATTGAAAAGTAATGACAGGATATGCACAACCCTGCGCCGGCGAATCGGTAACTATCGAAGCTTAGAGCGGAATTCAGAGATATGATCATACTTGCGTAGACCAAATACATATCTGATACATACATTTTGTAGACGCTCCAGCTTATCAAGTAGCTCCTCGTTGAGGTCCAGAAACGCAATATCGCCATAGTCCAGAAGAGGAAGCAAAAGAGATTGAGTAAGGGTCAACTTGGTACGAAGAGGAAGGAAATTCTGGAGACGTCTTAGGGAGTGAAGGGATCTAAAGATCCTCTGACTCACCTCAGCTATATGGGGTGACCAAGAAAGCGTCTGGTCCATGGTGATACCCAAATTCCTGACAGTAGAGGAAAGAGGAATAGAAATTCCATCAAAAATAATGTCAGGCACCACCACCTCTGAGAGCTTATCTACATAGTAAGGACTACCAATAACAATCGCTTGCGATTTCTTCGCATTAATTTGTAAACCATACTTACACGCCCAGCAGCGTATAGATTCTAGGTTTCGATTGACTTCCGAAATTAATGCGGAGACATCATCCACAGTAGCCGCTGCATAAATCTGTAGGTCATCTGCGTAAAGGTGATATGATGTAGTTAGGGATTCGGTGATACTATTTATAAAAACAGAGAACAATAATGGAGAAAGCACCCCGCCCTGTGGAACGCCAGCGGAGAGTTCGCACCACTCGGACATCTTGTCATCGAACGTAACGCGCTGGCGCCTGCCAAAGAGGTAGCTGCGAAACCAGGATAAGGGAGTTTCATAAATGTTAAGAGAGCGGAGAATACCTAGCAGAATATCAAAATCTACCGTATTAAAAGCACTGCTAAAATCAAGAAGAACAAGGACAGTGAGCTTTTTGGACTCGATATTGAGACGAATGTCATCGGTGACGTTAACTAAAGCGGTGACCGTGCTATGCCCGGGGCGGAATCCGGATTGGAAAGGATTAAACAAAGAATTTCTGTTAAGATGAGAAAGGAGACGACGATAAGCCGTAAGAAGCCGTAGAATGGGTATAATATTGGCAAAAGGTATTACGACTTACACAACAGAAACAAACAGAACTCAAATTGAATTTAGCGTAGGTCGATGTTACTAGGTGTAATCTCTTTCGTCAATCATTTGCGGAAGGGCATGACGGCTCGTGAAATGTTTGGAGAATCATCCAAAGGGTTCTAGTTCGGAAATTAATGGAAATTGAATCCTAGCAGGATTCAGATGAATCATTATTTGTTTGAAAAGAAGAGACATGATACTGAATACAAAATAAATAAAAATATATTGCATCGCACAAATTGCATCATGTGTAATGTAATGTGTCCATAAAATTGGTAAATAATTTGTTAATGTAGGTACTTAACTGCCTATATATGCATAATATTATTAAAATAAAATGCCTCAAATAATGCACGATATGCTCTTCGACCGTTTCCGCAGTGGATGACAGATGTTGTTGTTGTTGTTGTACATAGTCCTAGGGCACAGGGAGATTTAAAGAGCGCGCTATGCTTTCCTGACTTTAACGACCTCTTTAGCATCGCCTCAGCTGAGTCCAACTACTCGTAGCTTACTCTCATTTTTTTACGCTCTTACATTTGATCAGCCAGTTTAATTTTAATTGTTGTGGCATCATGGAATCGTGTACGTAGACAATGTGTGCACAGAACGTCCACGATTTTGTCTTACGTCTGGCGACCGCCACTCAAAAGCAATATGCTTGAATGATTTTTTACACCTGTACGAATAGTATAGCCAATCCATTTTATTTTCCTCTACGCGATCTCCATTAGGGTGGTTGTCAAAAATCGTCAGGATGAATAGGTCTGCCATAACCCACCATCCAAGTAATTTTGTAAGATAGCACGTAAACTCGTTAAAATTGTAAAATATCAAAATTACAATTGTGGTGACGGTTTCGAGATTTCGTCTTCGTAGAATCCAGTCGTCAGTAAGTAAATTTGCAAGCATCAAAAAACCCCGTCCATATCATCAGACATTGTGCGTTGTTGACCGAGTGCCAGTCTTCTGGCCAGTCTAGTATGCACAAGTGATCGATAAAAACCTAGTACGGGTACTTTGAAAAACCCGTCAATCAAACTCAAAATAATCTATATTCAAGTAAGCCGACGTAATGTCGACGTAAATAAATAAATGTAATTGTTAATATTTGGTGTCTGCGGTTAGTTACGCGCCAGTGCAAAATTTATTTCAGCCTGCTAAAATAAATTGCTACGTTGCCTACAGTTTCTACACCTGACAAGCACATAAGAAAAAAAACAAAGTGTCAGCTGTCATGTCATGTCATAACAATAATTTATACACTCGTGTCAACCGCTCTATACTAAAGAATATAAGTGCTTTTAATAATTATCTGCATATTTAGGCACATTGCTTGCCTGCTTAAAACTAGCAGTAGGTAGGTATACCAGATATCCGCTGTGCAGCAGCAGAAATCCACACACAGGTCAGCAATCTCCGAGCTTCTAAATTATAATTAATTTGGTTTTCTTGATATTCATAATACCTACGGCCTTGTGTTGCATTGCATTTTATTTCGACTCAGTTCGTTACCGTATTGTAAGGATTGCCTATTGACACGGCATAGCCTGTATCTCTAAACTATTTAATGTAGGTATAATAATCAGGAACGATGTCTTTTTCATTAAAGACGTAGAACTAAAATTTCAAGTGCGAAATATAAAATTCTAAGACTAATACTTACGAGATTTGAACAAGTTAACCTTTAGGTAAACCTTTAAAGTTCAAATGTCTCTCGACTCGTCTTGGCTGTTGTCTGAAATACGTCGATACCATGAAGAGTTACCTAACGCATGAAAATGTTGTTGAAGTATGTGGGTGCACTCACAATCTGGGAGGTATTGAATAGCGTTGTTAAGATTAAAAACTCTGCAATAAGATTTTGTTTTCCCTTTGGGCTAGAAGGTTAGATGGTAGTCACTTCCGCCGAAACTAGTGCCCATGCCGATATTTGGAATTAGGTATCAAACGTATCCTTCTCGAAATCAAACGTAGGCTTCTTAAAAACTAGCTGGGATAAAACTGAGATAAGAATTAAAATACTACTCGTAACCTTAACCTCCTGAGACCCCTCGTACTAAATTGAGAACAAAATTCCAAATTGACTTTGTACTTTTCCTGAACGTCAAAAAGTTCATAAATCAATACCACTAAAGCGTACCGTGGGTCTCAGGAGGTATTGTATCTACAATCTGAGAATTAATTGATGAAGGTTACCTAGTCAATATTTCAACTCGATTGGATAATGAGCTTACCAAGTAAATACACCGGGATTGCTACTAATACCCATAAATGTCAGAGAATTTCAAAATCGACAATAATCAGTAGACAAATGCTTATTCAATGCTATTTGGCAATCTGTGCTAAAGCGGGCGAAATAATCCGAGCGGCTAATGTACACACAGGAAACGATTGTGGAGTTGTAGCTTAAGGGCGGAAATCCACCAGAACTGTAGCGAGGATGCGTAGTGAAGCTGTCAAACTATCGGTACGAGGATGTGTTCAGAAGCTGGGAAGTGCATGTAAAAAGCCTCGCCGAGTCCATATCTACCAGTACTGCGCCAAGCGAGGATAGGAAAAGCATTCCTTTGGTGGTTATTTTTTCTCGATCGCCGCCTCGCACAGCTCTGGTGGATACTCACACAAAATTTTGAATATTTCTGTTTCCAATGGGTAACTGGAGTGAGAGAATGTCTATGGCATTAAGTCTGCCTTGTTTACATGTCTCTGTATTGTGTACTAACGTTGAGCTACATACTTAATATAATAATAATATTTGGGGACAATCTTACACCAATCGACCTAGTCCCAAACTAAGCAAAGCTTGTACTATGGGAACTAGACGACGATAAACATACTTATATAGATAAATATATACTTAAATACATAGGAAACATCCATGACTCAGGAACAAATATTCGCGCTCATCACACAAATAAATGCCCTTACCGGGATTCGAACCCGGGACCTCCAGCTTCGTAGGCAGGGTCACTACCAACTAGGCTACAGAGGTCGTCAAAATTTGTTCTTAAATGTTAAGTCACGATTATGACGATCGATTTTACTACTACCTACCTCGTCTCTCAAGCAACTACAAAATAGATAATTCCGCAGATCTACAAGTTAACGGATAAATTACTAATTAATGCTTACGGAATGTACGGGTATCAGGAATGTGCGTTATTTATATGGCTCGCATTGTATGCCGTATTCTCAGTCAGGTTCAATATCATATCGTGCAAATACCATTTCAGCAGCCTAGCTAACATGATCGCGTATATGTCAGAGATAAAGTATATAGACATAGACAGATGTTTAGGTGATACTCATATGCTCGCTGTAGCCCGGGCATTACGGTATCCCCGGGCATTACGGTACATCTATAGAGACATGACGCTAGGCCGACACTGGAGCGTTCCATCGAGGGGTTTTAGTCGATGCGAGTCCGACTTAATGATAAAGGATTTTCCTTCCATTAGGAAAAAAGGGTGATACTCACATATGTGATAGAGCACGAGGCTGTCGTCCATCTCCCCATTGTACCGCTGGAAGGCTTCGTTCGTCGGCGCGAACAACGTCATCTGCCGGTAGTGGAGACTCGTGTTTGCCACCGCGTTGCGCGACAGAAGCGCCAGGAACTGGGGACAAGACACGTCATCAATGTATCATTTCTGTAAAGTATTTTAAATCAGCCGTGGTACAGGTACTGGAATACACGGGAATCTTATTTTAATTATGTGTTAATACAATCTGATGTGAGTAGGCAGTAAATTGACCGGTTTAATTGACTGATCAACATTTGATTTGACAAATTGATCTAGTTCCAGATGGTCATATAGATAAATTAATACGCTTACGAGTACTCCTAAAGTATCTCTATCATGTTAATTTTAAAAGATGGAGACAGGAAAGCGGAGATATCGCTATAACATTCCAGAGATCTCTAACATCGAATGACGCCCCAGAATATCTAGCTTCACATGATGGTATCACTAACTAGACTAGGCTTCCCTGGTTGAAAATATAATATGAGTGCGCGGCGTGAATCAAAATAATTCGGTATACTGTTGTAGAGATGAACTGTGTAACCTTTATTTTCACTGTTCAAAATAACATCGTCAGTTACAAGCGTCCTACCCCTTTCATCGATTATTAAATCACGAAGGTAGGTATAGCTTTGAAGACACGTTTCACAAATGGATAACGGGAAATAGGCGGCAAAACGTTGTTTGCAAGCAAATATTGGAGCAGGTGTTCATACTAACAAACAGTACCTATTTACCTACCGACTTCTACGAGAGTTTCAAATTATATTCACCTGACTATAATACCTTCTCTCCTTGGCGCTATCCCGGTTGTATCCTGAAGGAGCCTGGAGTTCGCTTAATTGCTACCTAATTCAAAGTAGTGGCGTAGGCACTAGTTTTATGGGGAAGCGACTACCTTTTGACCTTCGAACCCAGAGGGGAAACTAAAATTTGTTGGAATTAGGGCTGTAAAGTGAGTGGAAAAATAGTGTTTTCTTAATTTAAAACTTTATTTATTTATTTAGGTCTGAGTGATTGGTATGTAATGAACAGGAACACTATTTGATACTTTAATAGTACATTACGTAACTAGGGCGGTGAATTCGTAAACACCCTAGATCGCAGGTGTTTGTGGCCCGAACCGAAGGTAAGGGCCATAAATCTGCGCTCTGGGGCTTTACGAATTACCGCCCGTGTTGAGTACAAAATTTTACGTCTTCAGTTGGCCACAATGCGAGTTTTCCTGTACGCGCAGCGTGCAGTAAAACTCGCATTATGGCCAGGTGTGACGTAAATTACATTTAGGTAAATCGCCTATACACTTTATTATCTAAACAAACCTACGACTAGAAGCTTTAAAGGAAATATAGTGTACTAGCTTCTGCCCGCGACTCCGTCCGCGTGGAACTCGTTTATATCGCAGCTATGGAGTTTGTATGGACAAACTTTTACCCCCTATTTCGCCCGCTCAGGGGACGATTTCGGGGATAAAAACTATCCTATGTCACTCTTCATCCCTTCATGTATCTCCACTCAAAAATCACGTCAATTCGTCGCTCCGTTTTGCCGTAAGGGAAGACGGACAAACAAACAAATACATACACTTTCCCATTTATAATGTTAGTATGGATACTGGTTCTTACATAAAATTAAAAAAAAAATTGTAAAGCAACTGTAAATCACCTAATCTAACAAGAATATTACCTCAGCGAGATTTTCCCCGTAGTTGAAATAGAGCCCATTCCGTAGCGATTTAATCACACAAACAGGGTGCTCACTCTCGCCGAGTAAGCCAAATGGGTCGACTACGCCCGGTCGGTACTAAGGCGGGCAAAACTCGAATTGGTTAATAGAAATCACGTCCCAAGCGCTGCGCTGCTCAACAATGAATCCCCCGGAGGGTTACCTTTCCACCGCCACGGACAATAATACTCCAAAGGTTTGAACCTTATTTCCAAGTCATTAGGTCCAATAAATATCATTAATATTGGAAACCATACGCGAACATTAATAATAATAATACTACAATGTTGTACTTTCCACAAAGGTGAAATCTAAAGGTTACTTCATACGGACATTTTTGGAGGAAAAGACTTTTTTTTCTGATCCCTTTCAACATTTGAGGATTGACCAAACCGTTATGCTTGGGTTTGGTCAATCCTCAAAAGTTGAAAGCTTTTCAGTGACACGTAGGTACAAAATGGGAGCTCCAAATACGCTGAAATTTCGAATATTTGCTACGTCTAATTTATTGTAACTTTTATGATCTACCGTCTCAAAAAATCTTAGGAAAAATAAACATTATTTGAAAAAAAGAGTTCAATAAACACCTTGAATAGGTACCTACACAATGACAACATATAAACTTGTTTAAATTTAGATTACGTACTCTGTAGGTACTTTAGTCACACATTCGAGTTATAAAATACATAGGTAGGTACACCAATTTATGATATGTTAGTTTCAGTTTAATTCGATAAGCGCGATCGACAAATTAGTTATGTAAAACTGTGGGGAGGCGTTTGCAAATATTGTAAACACACACTAATTTGGCAGCATTCGGTGTGATTAACGGAGACTCAGCCATGAGTGGTGGTTAAATCTCACAGCGCTAAAACTGTGTAGGATAATCTACTAATTCAAACCGAACTACTATCATAAGAATTACTTATGCTAATTAGTTGTAATTTGTGTACAGGAAACATAAAAAAACGAATTGAATTCTATAAGGAGAAATCGCAACAATACATACTTAATTTAAAACTTGTGAGATAGGATGAAACGCATTTAATAAACGAGCCGTCCTGCCCTTTAGGCTTACAATATGCTTAGTAATGAAGGAGCGGAGTTCAAAGAAATACGTAAATAGGATTTCTAATGAGAGTACGTGAACTGACTGTCGGAGATAGACTTATCAACACGTGTCCCATGTCTTGCAGCATCGTTACGTTACAGAATTACATTGTTAGTTTCCCAGTGCATAAAAGACATTACTTGCCTGATTTATGCGGCAAATACAAAGGTGCAAACGTGGGAAAAGTCACTTTCCAATAAAATTCAGTTGTCGCAACGACCTAGTCTGTTTGCTGCGGGCGCAGCGAAAGTGATTTTGGTTGTTCCCTCGAAGACTAAAAGGAATCCCCGGATAAACCAAATGGAAGTTTACGTTATCTACACCCAAACACCCCCTTCTCAAAAGGTTGTGACATCAAAGAGATTCCAGTAGCAATCTCGTAGCACTTTCTGTATTTGGCACTTAAGATTCGGCCGGTGCGGCTTAGGGGAGTCTGAATGCCAAACATCTAACAAGATCTACATTATTTAGCTGATTACAAGAAATGAAAAGCGTCCGTTAATTTATCTTGTCGTTCTTGATTGCACATGGATTGCAGTGAATATTTATAATACTGTATGAATCAGAATTTCTTACACAAGTCCGAAGATCCGTCAATAGAGGTGCCCCAAGGCTTACGAGTACACGTGTCTCGAGATTTAGTTATTTCACACGATGACGGTTCATAGACAATATGCGATCTCAACATACCTACATAGGCATAGTTTTTTATAACTTAAAGCGGTGATCGGACCTATAAAAACAAATACGGTACTGAAGAACAAAAGCGGGTTTAAGTAACCGATGAACTAATCTGAGGAATAAAGCAACTAAAGATTAGGTACCTTTATATAACAATACCGAGTATATAACAAAAATACATGCATAAAACCCCGCATTATATCTGACAGCAGACATTAGTCCGAGTGCTGAGCCGCCTATTAAAAGTTTTGACCGGTAAAAAGGCAAAATAAACCCCAGGCAGGTGCACCGGCGGATTATGCCGCGTGACTAAACCCTGGAGACACATTTAACCGCGGTGCTCATACTCACTCAATTACAGCCTACATTAATAATGATTACAAGCGCTGCCTACAATACGATTGCACGCATTCAGTCCATAAATTAACCATTATTTCTCTTTACAGGACTGGGACCGTATTCACAAAGTTAACGTGACAGCTCGTGACATGTCCGGATTTATATCTTGATGGTTAAATACTTACTCCATAAAACAACAAAATGTTGTTGTCCAGTTAATAATAAAATCAAATCAAATCGTAAAACAAAACAAATGAAAAACTACGGCAAATGTTTTATTAACGGCAAGAAAATTGGACCTACCCAAGGACGCACAAAGGAGCGTGAAAACGAAAATACCGCAGTCAGCGGTGAGCGTGTAAGCTGGTTAGTTTGATTGATTGAGTCAGCTAACGTGTAGGATATATTGTATCCTCACTGATAATGTTTACTTTTTGCACATAGCTCTTGGTCGGAATCCCCAAGTTTATTTCCATCATTGAAGTACCTGAAGGGCACCTAATATATTAATCTTGAATCTAACCTTTTCAAGTCTTACATATTACTGAGGGTTGAGGACTATCTAACGATAGAAATGCATCGGTCGGTCAACATTACGCCTATGCGTAACCGCGCCCTAAGCTGTTAAAAAAGTCTGGACTGGTAAGGTAAGGAGTGGAGCGCGATATCGTAAGTGAAAAACTACGGCAAGTACTAACTAAACTACAGGCAGTACTTCAGTATTATTATCTACTAGCTTCCGCCCGCGTCTTCGTCTGCGTGGATACTGGATAAAAACAATCCTATATTTTAATCTAGGCTATAAAATATCTTCGTGCAAAATTTCATCTAAATCGGTTGATTCGTTTAAAAAAGCCTGATTGAGTAACAATCATCTACATACATAAACATCCAATCTTACGCATTTATAACATTAGAAGGATATTACTAGGATTCCATGGTAATACATGAGACCTAACGCGAGTACCTATATAGGTACCGCGCTTATTCGTGACTTTTTATGCGTTTTAATATTCATTCTTACAAGGCGGTACTGCGACTGGTGCAAGACAACTGGAAAATGGCTATGGGAACAATCTCACACGGGACTATCCTTGCAAATAGAATTAATTAAGTATGCACAACGTGTTGACGCCGGCGGGACATGTCTATGTCAATGGAACGGAACTTACTGGCTCGCCACAACGCCTTACATAGTAGTCCACAAAAGCAATATTGTATTATAGTGTAAACCATTTCTGGAACAGTGTGTCGAGCGATCCTTAATAGATTGCAATATCCTATTATATTAAATGTATTATAACTCAAACACACAAAGTACTCTGCCTTGGAACCAACTTATGATTACGTTCCGGTTGCTGTGGAGACAGCTGGGGCAGTGAGGCTCTCGGGCTGTGCAAGGAGTCAGGCAGACGTTTAAGGCAGAGGGGTCTTGATCTTGACCCCCGCTCTGGGTTTGCTGTTTAGCGAGGCAATGCCGCAAGCATTTTGGGGACCTTTGGTTCGGGCTTGACTCAGAGAGGGATATACTCGAAGTTTTACTTTTTCTTCTCTTTTATTAGGTAGTTAGTTTGTAGCTTATACGTATTTTAATTTAATCATTCTTTACACTATTGTATTCTGACTTGTTTTGTAATTCCTATACCTTTAATAAACTTTATATCATGGTATATTCGACATAAACTCAGAAATCACGGAACCGATACTGATATAACTTTAACTAACACTGTATAAAAAAGCAAGGGACTATCTAAATATGTACAAGATTGTTTAAAATTCCATATTTCTTGAAATTTTTCATGAAAACTAAATAGAACGAATTCGCCTCACTGGTCCATAATTCAGTCCCTCGGCAATGCTTGTAAGTCAGCGCAAGATAATGCTAGGTGAGTTATAGAGCCGTTTAGCGTGAGATATTATGCCCATTACATACAACATCAATATTTACTATCATGATACGGTAATGTTGACAGATCCACTAACAATGTGCTCGGCGCTGAAGAACCAAGGAGTTGTGAACATACCTTCTCATAAACTTTGAGGGCAAACATACGCTAGAACATGATCTACTCGTATCCCATCGCTTAAAATGAAGGATCCGTTGATCATTAATATAGGTGTTTCATCATAAATAATATTTTAGACTTACTGTCAGAGGAAAGTAATTTCAGAAACGTTCCTAAGTACAGTATTATTATTTTTAATAAGAAAATTAAACAAGCTACTTAAAAAAACTGTACTTAAAAATTGCATAATTTCCAAACAAAATTAAACAAGGCGTGTAAATGTTCCAGGGGTGCACATCTTTCGGTCATTTATGGCGCAAAGAAGAAACAAAGATGTACTTACGTAAGTATCTTTAACATGTTTACTTAGAAATCTCAGTAAGGGGTAGGCAGGCGGCTCCGCGTCGGTTCAATAAGCAGTCGCAGCTGGGGCCTCCGTCTTTGTCCAAGGGGTGGCCGAATGCTGCCCTTATATACTTTCACGGGGACTGTTGCCCTTTTACGGGCTTTGTTTGGCTGCAAATGTTTACGACACCATGAGGAAAGACGATGAAAATCTCTAGACGTACGTATTTACCAACTGAAAAGTAGGTACTTAATAAAATAATTGTTTTTATTGGCCAACGACCATTAAAATAATTGTTAATGTATAAATTATGAAACGAAAATAATTTATTGAGATCAACTGACCGCCAAAAAGACAAGGTTTTAAATTGATCTACATATTTTTTTGTAGATGATTATAAGCTACACCACTCCGTGTGGTGTCGGGTTAGAATAGTGCCACTTCTTTTCTTCCCTGCAATATCACATTTTCTACATCTTTAAACCTACAATTGCTTGATAAGGTTAGCTGAAAGGGATCCCTCTAAGGGATAAGGTCGCCTTTGCACAATAATTGTGTTTTTTGTACCTACTGTATTCCATCTGTTTTATGTACAATAAAGCTTAATATACATACAAAAGGCACTGAAGTATTTTTTTCCTAAATACCTTCCGGAAGTGCAGGCATTTGTTACAAAATAAAGGTCTTACTAAAGGTAAAACTTAAATTATACAGGACTGGTAAAACTTAAATTATACAGGACTTAATGTAAATAAAACGTTAATCAAATCTATACATATATATTTCTCCTACTCAATAATAGGTACCCAATGGTAACCTGGTTATAAATGCGGCTTTAGGTTATAATTTGTGACGCCTAATATAAACAATAGTTTACTCGTAAAGAAATAGGTACATGTTTCATCGCCCGAATTATATTTCGTGCAATGGTCAACTCCTACTCGCCAAGATCGCCCTGCATAAGCAACTGACAGCACGTCAATATTTAAACAATGTTTTATTTACTCATTAAACTCATTAATCATTTGATTAGCAATGACCATTCATTTCACACTTTTATTGTCTCTTGTTTTATATCATTCGTCACGTAATTATTGCTTAATATTTTTTATTTAGTACGTTATGTCTAGTCATGTGCCGTTCCCGGAGAAACATGCATTAAGAGTTAATCCATGAAATTACGTTCGTTCGAAAGTAAAATACATCATAAATTGCAAGGTGTACCTTATTATAGTAATGGTGTATTAATATCTCATTATAACAGTAGATAGAGTTAAGAAAAATCAGCCCCCACTTGGATATGACACGGTTCTATGTAAGATAACTAAAAGTAAACAATGCATTGTCTACCCGCCAGCGGCGATTGCTACCAGCGATAGTTTGCGTCCTTGGGAGAGCAATGTCGTTCAGAATACAGAAGGCAACGACACTTACGACGTATCCTGTAGCGCGCGGCAGTGTAGGACTTGCGAGTGCGCGGTACACGAGTAAAACATGGCGAGCCCTTCTAATTAGGGAGCGCAATAATAGAGTCGTAGCCTGCATGCGATAACACGAGGAATACCACAAATGGTATAGCATTTGAAACAATAGCCTTTGTACTGTACCGCCTCTGGGCTGCGACAGTTTTAGGCGTTTTAGACCTAGAAACTGAAACCGACGTTTTCAGGGACATTTTGAATTCAAGTGCATTAATATTTTATGGTATACATTACGGATGGCGACGATGTGGGATTTCAGATGTCTGTCATTTGAAGGGGCTATTGATTTAGTGTCAGAATAATATTGGGATTTAGTTAGTTCTTGAATAAGACCGCCTGTTGTTTACCTCTACTCGTACTTGTTATTTGTTGTTGTTCTGTATTGTTTTCATAAATTGAGGTGTGCAATAAAGAGTATTTGTATTGTATTGCATTGTGATATAATTTAATGATTCTATATACTAAGAAATTGTCTGAATGTAAAATTTGAAGCCTTAGCACACCGTAATATGTGTTATCTTGTTTTAATCTCTTCGTTACGATTTATGATCGAGATTGAAATTGGATTAAGTAATCAAAATGTCACTGAAATATTCAATGAAAATAGAGCCGTGTAAACATACCTACGAGTATATCTCAATCTTAAGATCATCCTACATAATAATTTTGCAGTGTCTTGGGTTGACATTTTAATCAAAACATGAATGAGTTTTGCTGTCAAATAGTGTTACGTTAGAAAAATTACAGTAAGTATATTAGTTTGGTCATTCTCCCCGGCGTACAGAACGAATCCTAATGAATGGTATTCCGCGAATAACAAATGAGCTTTAATTTCACTCAAAATATATTTATAATCTCGCTACGAGGTACCATTAACCAGACGTGACAATTTAAATGCTCAAATATATGTAAATATTTATTGTATATGCTGATTAAAGTGCACAATATTTCATGTTAATAACGCGAGTAAGTTTATCAAATTGAGTTAAGCCCGCGCCTATGTGTACACAGGATACATACGAATTTAATTCGAACGAATAAACATATTTGTATTCTTAATAGGATTTCAAGTGTGTTCCCATTACATCATTATTAAGTCATGAATGCCTGAAGTAAAGGAAAACTCTTGAATTGTTAAGAAACAATCTCTGAACATATTACAAGTATTACAACTACGTATATAACTTTGGCAAAAAATCGTTTGCTAAAATATTTTAACTAGAATAAATTCAGTCAATCGAAAGTTCAGAACGTTGAGTGCTCATTTAAAGTTTGTTAGCGAACATTCTGAATTAGTTTAGAAAATCGTGGGAGAGGGTTAGACTATAAAATATAGAGTAGAAAGTTCACAAGAGCCTACTCCGTTAACTTCCTTTTACACTTAAACCGACAGAAAATCTAATAATAAACCGCCTTCCTTAAGTAAGAAGTAACCTTATCTGAGGGCACGGTAGTGCCCCCGCTAAGTCGAGCAATACAAAGAGGCACGGCCGTACGTACCATCCTTTTCTCGAAGCCATTCACGCCATTTTCAACATCCTGTAATTTTGTGCTGGCTTAAGCTACCCTGAATTTTCATTAACGTATAGGGTATAATGCGGCTTAGATATATTCTCAATAACATTCAATTATAATTAACATTAAAGGAAAAAAACAAAAATCAAATGCTCCGAGCCGGATTCGAACCGGCGACCACAGATATTCATGGCAGTCGCTACTAACCGACTAAGCTATCGGAACAATCTGTCTGTAAATTTATAATTTCGTTAGCAGCGTTACTGCCTCATATGAAATTAATTCAATTTAAACTTGTACTGGGGTGTCCCAGAAGTAAAGAGACAATTTTATTTTCAAAATATTGAATATTTAGTAAACAATAAAAATAGTAATTTTGGTTGAATATTGTAACAAAACTAATATAATTATAAGGTTTATATTCAATTCGCGCCTCAACACCTTTGAAAGCCATTTTTCTTAGATTGTTAGCGGCCCGCCGCATAACGGCTGTTCCAGATTTTGTAGCCACTTCTTTAAACAGCCTGGCCCATCTTTGCTTAAAACCTTTTAAGGGTTTGTTTTTTCTGATCGTTTCTTACATTATCTTTTACATAGAAACCAAAACATCTAGACACCGCGAACTTGAGGTACATTTGGAGCATTTTTCCTTACGTACAAAGTCGGGATCTGCCGGGACATAAATGTCATCGTCCATAACGAGTACGTTTCTCAGCTGACTGTTATAAACTCTTCAGCGCCCTCTTTTGGCACGTTCCTCTTGGTCCTTTATGTATTTAGGAGCTGAATGTTTCACATATGCTTTCAAAGCTAGATCGTTCCTCTTCATTCTGGCGACAGCCGACTTCGATATTTGTAATTTATCCGCTGCCACTCGGACGGAAATTGTAGCAGTCTTATTAAAAATCTATTTTACTCGATTTACATTTCGATGTACCATCACTGACCTATCTATTCCCGGAATCTTCTTGAAACGAATCTCTCCCGTTTCTTCATAACGTCTTATTGTACTATATATACTAGTTGATCTAGCTCCTTCTTGAAGAAAGTGATTTACTGTATCCTTTTTATTATGTGACTCGTATAATAGAATAACTCTATTAGAAAAACTTCAAATTAATGACGCTTCACTTTGAAAAAATGTATGCAATAACGATATTCCCGCTTTAAATGAAGGATAACGAAACCATAGACGCCATGACACCAAAACTTTTTTTCTTTTTAATAAAATTTCCAGCTAGTAAAACTTTGAAAATTGTCTCTTTACTTTTGGGACACCCTAGTTAAAAAACGATTGCGTTCCTTGGTTTAGTCACTGACACTCTCACTGACTTACCTACCTACTAACTGATCAACCTAATTCTAAGTTACATCTAGCAGACCCACAAGCTTCAAATTTTAAACGTTATTAGTTTTTAGTCTATCAATTCATTAAAAAAAAACCTAAAAATATTGCAATTTCAGTCACGTTTACGAGATATATAAACTTCATAAGAAAGTTGGTAATCATACAAATACATCCGGTTACTTTCGCAGTTCTTGCAAATATTAGTTCCTACAAATAGTAATAGGTAGGTAGTGTAGGTACTATACTATGTATTTGCATGCGGTTAGTGATAGATGTACAATGCACTAGAGAACTATACAAACATTATTTGCGGTTGGTAAAATAACATTTCCATACAAAGTATATGCAAAAATATAATTTAACACAATTACCTACAAAAAGAAGTGAGATTCCATAAAATAAACATTCCATGTAAAAAATAGGCCATGTCTCGAAACTCTTCCACCGTAAAAAGTTGTGAGATATTTCGTAGCAGCAAGCAAATAAAGATTAATAAGAAGAGTTTCGAGACTTGGCCTATATTCACATGGAATGTTTTTATGGGATTTACTTGTCCGAGCGTTAGACAGTTCCAAACCGAGCTGGTGTGTATAATGTTTTTAAAGCAGGTTAAGGGACACTCGCAAATCACCATAAAATTGTAAGAGCGTACTTTAACGAAACGAGTTTGTCGAATTTATAGCGGACTCAAAAATGTGGACCGGAAAAAGTACACTAATTTGTTGTACAACACGGTACACGCGCGAAATGTTTGCAGAATATCTTTTTGTTTCGTTTCATAGGTAAGTTCGCGTTACCTTACGCGATCCTAAACAGTAGTGTAACAGACGGCAAAACCACGGTTGCCCCTTGGCTGCTAGATACTTATAAATTTATTCACGGTTGAGATGGATCACTTTGCGTCCACGTTACATGCACACTTTGAGTCACTTTAGTTTATAAGGTACTGTTGTTGAAACTTATAACTAAGGAGTACCTAGGTATTTTTATATTTCGTGTTACGCTTATAAGCCTACGCACTGCACCAGTTGTAATTGAAGTTGAAATTATTTTAACTATAACAATCATTTGTATTTCGTAAAACTTTAATACAGTCTAGTAAAACTTGCTGTCAATTGGCAGCAGCTTGCTTGCGCACGACGTAGCGACTCCTGTATCACTCGCAATATTCAAATTAGAAAGAGGACGGTAGATTTTCTCGTCTCGCGTCGCGCTGCGGCGTCAGAGCTATAACAATGAACTTCGATACTCGAAGTTCGGGTATCTCCATCTCTATCACGCTTATATTACTCGAGTGACAGGGATGAATGTATACGCACTTCGAGTGTCGATTTTAGTGGTAGCGATGCAGTTGTGTTAGCCCCGCTGTCAAGAAGTATGGAACTTCATGAGCGAGATAAAGCAAGGTACCTATAAGGACTATTTTTCAGATTTTTAAAATCCCTTAGGGGATTTAATAGGTTAAAGTTTGTACGAAAGTTCTTCGAAAGTTGGATTGTTACGGAGTTGATGCCGAAGGGGAGGATAATCTGTTTTATAAATATAAAAAAATCTGTACAAATAATGTAGCAACCTGTTATGTGCATACTGATTTTGTGTACCTATAACAAAATACATTTTTACGGAAACGAAATAGACGAAAAATTTAGTAATTGGCAAGATTTATTACATGTTTAGGACTTTTTCAATTTGATTATTTAGAAACATACGGTCTTAAATTATATACAAAGTAATTAGCTAGAAGCTATAGGTACATGAATATTAAAACTAAACCTGAAGTTTCCTATTACAAAACATAATTATATTGCACAACTAAATCACTATAGAGTGTGTACTGTATTTACCGGAAATCGTTTTTTCCATGTTGCGAATAATACCATTCGCATAATTTCCCACTTTTTTTTCACTGAAATTGGAAAAAACGATTTCCGGAAAATACAGTAAGTACACACTTTCACTATATCAATACAAACATTACAGGTATAGTTATTCTTACATGGCATTATAAAGGGCGGACCATGGATGCAATGTAGTGACGAAATCATAAGATGGATAAGACTTTTATTAAATTTCCAGGTTATGATTTTACAAGAAATTTGAGTGATGATGGTGACAATGGTCCCGATAATGGTGAGGTATCACTTGACGAATACGCACCCCTTACATCTGTAGATGTAGAGAAATAATTTTCCCTGTATAAGTGGATAGTGAACCATAACAGGAATGGTCTGATAAAATAACTACAACTTGGAAAAGTTGAAAAACTCGCGACATTTTTATTTCAAAGTCCAGTATCTCGAAAACGGCTTAACAGATTTCCATGGAACATGGCTAAGAACACTCGGGATAAAATTATGTATGACACAAAAAAACTAAACGAAAATCGATTCATCCATTTGGGAGCTACGATACCACAGACAGATACACAGATTTAAACTTAACAGACACTTTAAACTTAATAATATGGAAAGTAAAGAGTGGTGCTTTGCCTCGGGGGTTATAATATGTAATATAAAAAAAATGATTATATACAACAACAATAAAATTATATAAAATTTTGCAATTATATTCTGTTTTTTAAACCAATTGTAGTCATATCCATATTACGTATATCGTTTGACATGATTTTGACATAATTTGCATCCGTCGGCCGCCCATTAGGCATTACAACAAAGTTAAGTAAAGTAACATACATTTTTTTAAAAGTTTTACACATTATTTTAATAGAGAATAAACTTGTTTTTTGAATGTTACTGTCGAACTGGCAAACAAAATATGCGTTCATACATTTTTCATTGTAAAACTTGCATGCGCGTTTAAGGACTACAACACACTGGCGCGGCCTGCGGTGGCGGACAATACAGTAAATTTGACAGCTAATGACAAGTTTACTATAGTCCGCCGCGGACAGGCCGCGCCAGAGTGATGCACGCTTAAAGACAACAGACGTGAAAACAGCTCGATTAGTATATTTTAGCTACTTCCATAGCATTATGTCATATGATATTTTATTGTGGGGCAGTGCCTCGGACATTCCTTATATTTTGGTTTTCGGGCGATATATAGATTGAAACGTAGAGACTCACTTAGAGACTTACTTAGAGATAGGTAAGTATAAAATTATGCTGCTTCCACTATATCCAAACATACTGGGTCTACCTATATACACTCCTAATTGCACGTACATCCCTATAAGTTACGATATCTCACTGGTCACCGCAGTTGACACGTCAACAAGCAATGTTTGTGCAAGTCACGAGTCACTTTGATAACCGCTCGTAAAGCAGAGGTGCAGGTCGGGCAGACATTAAATAAACAGGAGCAGCTCAATGCAAGCGTATGGAATGACATTTAATGTACTGAAAGCGCGGGGAGTCACGATGTAGGTACATGTATACGAGATGTATACGGACATGTAGAAAGGTAGAAACTCACGCCTGTATTCCCAGAAGGGGTTAGCGGAGCGCATGATTTTCAGTGGCTCTTCTAGTTGTAGCCTTAAACGTGGAGAAAATATAATATTGCAGTGATAGGTACTACACACATTTAACCCTATGCGGGTCTTTATGTTAAGGCAAAGAAAGCCAAGGCTCCAAAACCAAGCGGCCAAAAAATCTAAAAGAAAAGCCTGAAACCTTGGTATCTTACTAATAATTTAACTGCTTGTTTTTTTAACAAGTCGTCTCTAGATTATATATCAATGAGGCTGTCTTTAACTTAAATTTTGATACTTCTTTTAAACTACATAGGTAAGTGATGCCGCTCTTTTGATGAAAAACGTTTTTTTATGCTGATTTTTGCAAGGTGGCCGCCCACGGAACCTCGCAAAAATCAGCATAAAAAAACAAGCACATATCAAGCTAACACTAACGAGCGAGCGAGACAAAGTTTTGGCAGCTCCATTTTTTTTAAATACGCGTTACATTGAACACACTGACACAAAGCATTCGTCCCTTATACTAGCATAGCAAGTATGCCCCGTAAGTGCGAACGAGACGAACGTTATACGTTCGACACAAACGCGATTGTGCTAACTATTTACACTAACTATTCACAGGTGTCTCAGAAAGTCTCATCGAGATGAAGCTAAATAAATATGACCTCCGTAACGCATACTTTTATCAGACGAAAATTAGGTCAATTTGTAATTTTTTCACATATTTTATTTGCACGAAATTCCTTATTTTATATAAATTCACCTTTGTAATTTAATATTGTAAGTAAAACATTGTTTATGTTTTAACCTGTTACTGGGTAGGTACAATAACTACCTATAAGATAACGAAATTCAATAAACGCTTCGTTTTTGATATAAAATTAAACCACAGATTCTCCACACATGGAATCACTTTACTTACGTTCTGAGAAGTGCACTTAGTTTAATATTGATGGCTTAATCCGCGATTTCACTGGAATTCCTTCGAGAATCCTCGATGTTGGGAGCGCGGCGATGCATCAGTTCTCTTGGTTCAGTGGTAACAGATGCGCAGCTGATCCCACTTCAATCTACTTGAAAACTTCAGTATCCGTTATTAGCGATGCCAAATGGGCTTTAAGAATGAGGTTTAATGTTTTATTTGAATCAAACTTATTGCAAAACTCAACGGCGTAAGAGCCGTGTTGTGTTGATAGAAACCTACAATAATATTGCTACCTATAAACCGTCCAATATACAAGCCAGCATGTGGATAGGTGAAAACAGATTATGTTTAAACTACTTGCAAAAGTCTTAGCTGATTATTAATAAATAAATAAACATTTTAGCTACCAAAACACATTATCAACGGAAGTACCTAGCGGTAAATATGTAGTACTTAAACATGGAAGTAGAGGTAAATTGGTTAACAAGTATGTCTGTAGGTAAATATTATTCTAACGCATCACAAATTGAAAGTACTAAAACTACAAACCTAGCAAATGAGTGGTGTGTAGTATAAAGCGACCTCCGCTAGATAATCTTTGAATTATTTCCTGGGTTAACACCCAGGAACTACTCATTGTATTTCGAAAATTGACCGTAGGTATGACAAATGTTACATTTTATCCCACGGCTTCGGCTACATTAAGGGCAGCTTTACACTAAACCAAAAACAGGACACACTGTAGTAAAACATGGAATCGTATGAGGAACCCAACCCCGCAAGAATCTAATATGTATGCTAACTAAATCAAAATTCCTTCTTGAAACGAATGACACTAATAATACTCAGAATGTCAGCGAAAGCTGTTTTGTTGTCGTTCAGTTAACGATAAAATCAAAACGCGCGCAACCCCCCGATAACAACGTGTGAAATTGTTTATTTCCATTCGCATTTAAGCGTTCCATTGTCACCAAATTCAAATGTAAAGAATTACATTGTGACACCCTAATCTTGATCCGAAATCGTTCACAAAGCGCTGTTAAAAGTGAGTGTTAATCAGATTTTATACATATATTGTGTTGGCGCGGCAGGTGACGTGTATGATTTTTTTTGAGAATTAAAGGCCCGCCCATTGAGGGTTGAGTGAATTGCTGTAGGGACGCTATCTTGGCTATTGTAAAATTAATGACTTCGACCTCACTGACACTATATAGAAGCCGATGCCATAGAGCTCTAACACTTAAGGCCGAAACGCACTGACAGCGGTGGCGGAGCGGTGCGGTGCGGCGCGGAGGCGGTACCGGTTGTAATGTTCGAGCTAATATGAAATGATTGATCCGCAATTCCGCACAGAGCAACGCGGCGCGGCGCGGTTTTCCGTGCGGACCCTTTCGTATTAGCTCTAACATTACAACCGGTACCGCCTCCGCAACACGCCGCGCCGCCCCGCCACCGCTCTCTGTGCGTTTGCAGCTTTAGCTTTGATTGGGTATGTTAGGTACTAAATTGCTACTTCATAGGCATAATGTGTGTCAGTGGTTCTGGAATGGTACCTTGTTTCAGGTATTGAGTTATGCAAAGTTCCAAAAAGTAGATTAAATTTGCTATCAATACAAAAAAGAACAATGACTGTAGGTGGAACCACTATTTTTATATAAATTTTTGAATTTTCGACTTCCGAAATGCACAAGTTGAGAAAATTGCATTTAAAGTTTATAGTGGCAAAAAACACACTTCTACTTCGAAGTTACATAGTGAAGGGTATAATCATAATCTTTGAATGTTAAAGAATTATAATAAAGGTGAATTGTCTAAAAATACATGTTATTTATTCTGATTTCTTAGGTTGAACATGCCAGGGTGGAAGAAACACGAAAGTGTTAATTATACCCAATTCATAAAATAACGAGATTAAAACTGTTAGTTTCTCATCATAGTTACATATTCTATGGCATTTTGGGACAATTGAATGAGAGAAAACTCCATAATCATAAAGAAATTTAATAATTACCGCATTTTTAACAGTTACAAAAAAGATCACTTATAATATTAAAAACCAACAAAATAATTTGTATATTCATGCTATATTATCACAAGATCAAATGGTATTTAGCGTGTTGTACCACAATGGTATAATAGAAATGGTGTTAAAGCAGTTTTTTTTAACAATAAAGTTTAAGTTAAAGACTCGGTCGAAACTTTTGTATGGAAACGTAACTAGGGTACCTTGTCAAGAAATTTACTAAGCTTTAGAACTTAAACTCGAAGATCACAATTTTAGTACCTATAATGCAAGAAATATCTGTAACAAAA
Organism: Epinotia demarniana; assembly: GCA_945867215.1. Classification (NCBI taxonomy): domain Eukaryota; kingdom Metazoa; phylum Arthropoda; class Insecta; order Lepidoptera; family Tortricidae; genus Epinotia; species Epinotia demarniana. The sequence goes on along the minus strand of OX244267.1, from coordinate 20,314,175 downwards.
TGTTATTTAGGATAATTAAAGCGGAAATCAATGTATTCTTATTTATAAAAACTTCTGTTTTAGTCGTGTAAGACATCAAGTTTAGCATTTTACTAAACTGGGTACCTTGTCACGCTAAGTCATTATCTTACATAAATGGAGTAACTAGAAAAAATAACTCAATTGTGTACATAACTGCACCTAATTTATGATTTATCAGTCTTTCAATCAATATTACTAATTATATACGACAAACAACTAAAATCACAGCTCAATTTTTCATTGACTAAAATCGAGATCAACAAATTAATTATTATTAATATAGAAACAACTCATGACGCGACCTTGGTATGGTTTTAGAGTAAAAAAAACATTAAGTCAGTTTTTTTTTTATTCAAAAAAATATTTTGCTATAGACCGATCCTATAACTTATCTTAGAAAGAGGTAGTTGACTACCCGCGATGGAAATATTGACAAAATTATTCAAAAATTTTAATGGCTTTTAAGACATGGCGTGACAAGGTACCCTGACTACTAAACTTTATAGTCGGAGAAATATACAAAAAAAAATAATTTTACTGATATTCTTGTACACACGTGTTCCTTAGGATGTAAATAACCCAATTATAACACAAACCCATTTTGGCACTTTTTCACCAGCTTCCACAAAAACTCATGTAACTCGGTAACTAGATGTCGTGATTAGGTAGGTACCTTTCCAGATGCACTGACACATGTGGTGAGTTCAAGTAGGATTTGTTTTTATCGTAGCGATTTATTATTTCAAAACGACTATTAATAAATAATAAATACCTACTCTTTATTGCACTACGACAAGAGAGAAACATCTTACAAAAAAATTTACTTAATAAATAACGGTAACAACAGGCGGTCTTATCGCTTTAAAGCGATCTCTTCCAGACAACCTTTATATAGCAGGAAACATTAAAACTAGAATTTTTAACAAGAAGAGCATACTAACACATCAATCTTTTAAATATAACTAAACATAAATAAATGAATAAATACGCAGAGATATATACAAGTATACAACCATACATACATACAATACATAAAAGGCAACTTAAGGGAGAGACAAGTTTGTTTCAACAGATATTTGAAAATAGGAAGAGATTTTGCACACCTTATGTGCAACAGCAAAGCATTCCACAAACGAACAGCCCGAAAGGTAAATGAGCTATTATAAAATTTGGTAGATGAAGGTGGAAGCCGGGAGACAACTCGAATAGATCGGGCTCCACAGGAACAGCAAAATATGTAACTGGAATTAACACACGGAGCGAGAGCGACGATATGACTGCCATTTAAACTGGGTATAAACAGTATGAAAAAAAAATGAATTAAGAAAGTACAATAAGTAGGTACCTAATTTGTCAATAATCAATGTCAATGTCAACATCTTTTGTTGGACGACGGGTTTAGCCTAGTAGGAAGTTAGACTGATACATGCCACAAATGAGCGTACTATGGGGCTATTTCGTTTGTGTGCCCTTTGAGATTTATTTATATCATCCATGAAGGCTAATACCTACTTAAACCAAGATAAATAGGCCTAATCTAAACACAACTAGATCCCAAATTAACGCAATTTCTTTATCTATTTGGGACATTACCATCTTTGAGGATTAATAAAAATATATAATTTGACTTAATACGCAGAAATACTCGCACTCTCTTGTAAGACAACGGGGTTACCCACTTGTACTCGACGAATTCTGTTCGCGCATCTCTAAATCTGTGTCAAGAGATAATACAACAATGAAAATTGGACTTCAAATATTGCTTTACCCGAAACGCTGCGAATTCTTTTATGATGAAACATTCCATTTTACTGGTAAAGAAAATATTATTACTAAGTTAAACGTAAGTAATGAAATTTTACTACAGGAAACAAAAACGTGAAGAATTCCTCCTAAATCAAGTTATCAATAACAGTATATCATCGTTTTCGTATTTGGGCTGCAATAAATGTATTTAATAGGTATTACGCATCTGCCATCTATCTACCCAGGTGTTGCAAAACAGAGTAGTTAATAGCAACATTTAATTATTTACTTTTAATATGTATATTTAATAAATAGTCAAATTACAACGATACAGTGTAAATTATAAAATATACTTACATCATAAAAAATATATATCCTTGACAGTAAAAAAATGCATAGTTTATATCGGCCAAGAGCAACATTAAAGATACCAATAGAATCCTAACACTTTTATTTAAAAAAAATATGGCAACTATGTACTTACTCTATTAAAACGCAATAATTCACGACAAAATATTGTCAACTAGCCAATTAAGTACATAAAATAATTTCTTAATTAAAATGTTAAACCAAGGTACAAATTCACCAGCTCAAGGAGGTCGGGAAGTTTCGGTGTCATGTTTTAGTTTCGAGAATCTTGGCGTAAGTACGAGTATTTGCACACAGTCCTTCAACCCACAGATATAGATAGATATTCACTAGATAACTTAAATACCTTGAAGTCCGGAATTTGGCTTGTAATAATATTCATTCATTCATTTTTATACCCCGTGTTTATTCTATTAGTCTCAAACAAAATACAACTCATAAAAGTCATAAATAACAACATAATTCCCAAAAAAAGTCTTAATTTGAATCTTACTAGAGCTTATTTTTATCGTGAAATCAATACATTGTGTAAAACAGCAACTGACTGATTGAAGCGGAAGGTTTTAATGTATAATATAGTACCCGTGCGAATCCGGGGCGGGTCGCTAGTATATATACCACTAAAGTGTAAATATATACTTTAATGCTGCATTAAATGTTCTTAAACTACCAACGAAAATTCAAGCGTAATCAAATTATCGCTTGCCCTGGTACAGGTTTCTAATAAATCCCTCACGAATAATGTATCTTTAGGTGTAAAACCGATATTTGTTAATCGCTAAATATGAAATCCAAAAATAGGAAGTAACAAACTATCACCCACTATAAATAGATCTTAATGTATTTTTTTTGTATATAAGAAAATAACACTTCTATTGTCCTGACGATCGTTCGAAAAGTTATATGTTTGCCATAAAAGCCGTATTTCCGATATTGTGGTCAAAAGCTATCGGGTAGTGCGTATGTAAGTTATGTTATAAATGACAGGCAAAATGTCGTTCAAATGCGGATACTGGACTCCTACAGCTTAAATTTTACTTTATAGTACTATACTTTAATATGTCCACAGGAAACGCGAACCTAAATATCAGTACAATCCAATGATATCAGAGTACTGCACAATTAAAATAACAGCAACTTAATTGGAATTGGCATAATACATGTAACCTCATTTGGGTTAACATGCAAGTTCCATCGAAGCCTCTGATGTCTCTTAAACCAAAAAGTAATTGGCTTTTTCAAACCGTACCAACAGTAATTGTGAACCCACAGAGGGATCTTTTAAGCACGTCTTTTGTTTTAGAAAAGTTGTTAATTTGATTAAAATTTATTACGAAAGCGGAGGAAGGGATGAATACAAAGGTGCTTATAATGCCAATAATTCTTCCTTTTATTAGCCAATTCCGTCAGTAGCAGGTAAGTAAGTTTCGTCTTTGATAACAATCTGAATAATCTTGTGGAGTTTATGCTCAGATCGCATCGCAATCTGAATCTAAATGATTGGAAATGTTGGTGATTATGTACGATGGAATTTTATTTTTACCTATTTACGACTTCTTTGAGAAAGTTAAGAAATCTTCAATATTTAAAACTCGTGGGCGGAGAATTAATGATAACTTTTATTTTTAATCACCTAATAATTCTCGAGGAGAGAATCCTAGTTAGAGCCCAGTAAATTAATGAGGGAAAAGACAGGAAAATGTTCCAGTTTGTTAAGCTCATTTTGTCGGCAGCCAAGCACGGCGACCGCTGCGTGCTTAGCGCGTGGTTTTCTGAACATACGCGTAGGTATACCTATAATTTAGAGCGAGTGGTTTTTTTGACACTTTGTAAAAGTTTTTAATAAATAGTGTTACACTAGGTAAAATGCCTTTAAGATACGGTGTTCGATTGCAATGCAACATTCGGTTTTATTTAGATATGTTGATTTGGCGATGGTAACTGTTAACAGGTGTAACTGCCAATTTAAAACGGCGTTTGTATGAAATTGCATCCCAATATTTGGAAATTCTATTTGATTTGCGTTATTGACAGGCACTTGAAACAAATTACTCAATATGTACGAGTATATACTCATACAAACATGCAAGTAGGTATGTGCTCAGAAAGAAGATGAAGAGTGGTCATCCCTTATGCAACGGTCAAACTAATACAATTAAATTTTAACTGAAGTAACTTACGATTACCGACGGTCTGAAACATCGCGCATCGGAGCCCCGAGCGAAATAAGTGATTTTCATTTGTTCCTTTCGAATTTTGGAAAACAAAAGAAACGGCAACAAATAACACTTAAGCACTTTCGATACCTGTAAGTAAATAGCATTATATCGGCAGATAGAGATCAATGAATCCAGAGCGGCACGCACCCCGATGGATCGTAAAACAAATCACCGCGGAACAAATATTTCACACACGGGATATTGCGATCGGGAAATAAGATCGTCCGGGCGCGGCCGACGTCTAGAGAACACCTTTGGATCTAATATGTAAAAGTACGTAACAAGTATTTATCTTCTTATTAAACAGTGTAGACAATACGTGTTATCTTGTCAAATAAAAAAAAAAAAAGCTTTTGGGAACAGCCGAAGAGCTAATCGATTCCTTTGACTGTAAATGTGGGTATGAATGTGTTCACGAAGTAGGTACTTAATTAAATAGGTGATTCTGCACGGCTATCACGAGACGGCGGGCGAGCTGTCTCGATTTTTCTCGCACTATCCTTCTCTCTCTTATTACAACACTTAGAACAAAAGGTATAGTGCGAGAAAAAACGAGAGTATGTCGCGACCGTCTCATGATAGACGTGCAGGTTACTTAAGCAGTAAGAAAATATCTTCAATATGCGGGTATGTAAGTTTTCTTCGCTTTTTACCTTTTTAAGCAAAACGTTTTAAATACATGTCACTGTTCTGTTTAAGAACTTCCTGGCATGAGTGCAAACCGCTTGACTCAGCTGAGTGTTGAATAACAAAGTTGTGTCTACTTCCCCAAATTCGGCGCCAATGAGTCGCGCCGGCACAGCCAGGACGGCGCCGACGGGGATGTTGGCAGCAGACGACAGTCACCGGGGTCACTGCCCCATGCAACCCTCAATTTACACGCAGAGGAAGATACGACTATTGCCCGAGTATGGTCTCGAAACCTGGCTCGGGCCGGATTTAGTGGTTTCCGACACTGTCCCCGTTACACAATTAAGGTATGTAGTGGGTATTTCACCAGTACGCTTACCATGAGTTTGACAATGACGGCTTACGCTAACGAGTATCGAGTTTTCTATCTGTGCATCCCGCTCGTACTGTCAAAGTGCAATAGAGATGCACAGATAGAAAAGTCGATACTCGTTAGCGTAAGCCGTCATTTTCAAACTCATGGTAAGCGTACTAATCCAACGATGTGTACTTTGACTATTTCGGTTACATGAAGCGTTAGCGTAATGAGATGCTAAGAGAAAACGTCAGTATGTTGTGATATTTATCTGTATTCATAATGTTTGCTGCCCAGAGTCCAGCTTAAGTGAAACCACTTATTACCTATATCCCGGAAGCAGTATAAAAATAGTTATTTACGATACAAGTGCCGAAAATAGGAAATTACCTATTCGCACGTGTATCATACAACGTTTTACTGTACATATGGCTCTTGAAAGTTTCGACATATGCACGGAAAGTGCTCTTTTCCGCACTAGTGCAGGAAAGTAGCACCATATGTACTGTAATACTTATTTACCACCACATGGTTCCTCTTATTCATTTTCCATTTCCAAGAAACTCATGTTGACACGATAATAGGTACCAACAGATATGAAATATATAAAATACTATTAGCTGTTGCCCGTGAATTCGTCCGCGTAGAACTTGTTATCGTCTTAGAAAAATGATTGCTATTAAATTATGTTCGACGCCAGCTTTATTATCGCTTTCGGCGAAATACGCTCCTATAAAAATGTCACATGGATATTCGCCTATTATCCGGATCGCCAATTCGCCATACGATTAAATAAATAAATAATCGCTGTTCAAAAACATACTTCTACCGTCATAAGGGATTATTTCTGAGATAAAAACTATCCTACATCCTTCCAAGGGACTCAAATTATCTGTCCGGAAAATCTAATCTCAATATGGTTCAGGGAAGCGTAAAAGGTAATGAGCTCGTTAGTTAGTATTGAATACAAGTTAAAAACGTTTTTAATTACAAATATATATATACTTAATATCTTAAGAATCACCCACCAACATAGGTTTCTGCTTAAATTGTTTATTTTTTCATAATTTATTAAACATTTTTTTATGTCTACTTAGCTATTAAAAATATATATATTATACTGGTTGTCTAAATCGGTCAAGTAGTACTCACGTTAGTGTCTGGGCTACCTGTATACCTTTAAAAGCATATTAAATAGGAGACGTGCGTCACATGAATGTATTGTTGTCTGCCTTGTTTACCCAAGCATGTTTCATTTTAACCCAGGGAAGTTTTTAAACTACCCTTCCTAGTCATATAAGGAACACACAGTTGAAAAATGCCGTCTGACAAAGATTTATAGGTACTGTCCTAACAAGTATGTTTACTATAATAAAGTATTTTAATCCTTGCATAAAGTTGACATTTTGTTGTTTATAAATACAGATTGTACCAAAAACTGGGTGTGAGCCGATGAAGGGCATATAACAGGTCTGTATGGTGTTCTGAAAAATAATAATAAAAGAAAGTTTTTTTTGACACGATTTTTTTACACTGTATAATTTTATATTTAATTAATAAATGAGTATGTGAAGGTTTTGATAAAGACATGTTTGTGTATCTCTCTTCCCCATATAACGTGCACGTGACAACGAATTTGTCTACATTTTTAATCTGCCAGCCATATGCGACGATGACAACAGAAGGCACACAAATCATTTCGTACCACTTTCCCTGCGAGGGTGCATTCGAGCTATGGAGGACATTAATGATTAAATTTGCACGAACAATCGTCCGGAGCTTTGTTCGGCTGATTACGGGGTGCTCCCGTGCTGAATGAAACATAAGTCGTTTGACTTCGCCGACCCCAACTGCGGCCGTTGTGGAACTGAATTACAAATTAGTCTGTGTGATATCTACCTGGAAATTGATACGTTTCACAATAAAAGTAACAAAAGTTGGACGTTGATATGTACCCCATATTGATGTTCGACAGTTCAGGTAGCAGTCAGTGTTCAGAATAAAAATGCCAGGTAGATTTTAAGCCGAAACTTTATTCGATATCTGAGTGGCAATATTCGAACTATAGAGGCAATAGACACCCATTAACAAAGCCAGTCATGTAAAAAAACATGTGACTGTCAATTTAACAACTTCATTTATTTTTTCCCCGCTTAGTAAAATGTTCGCTCCATCAAAACGTAAGTAGACAAAAGCTAAGTCTAGAGCATTTGAGAGTCCTTGCAAACGCGCTGGGAACTCGTTTACGGGCATATTCGAAAAGTCGGAAGTTTTGCCACGAAGTCAGACGAGAAAAGGCTGAGATTGATTTTTAAAACGGTGGAATATTTCTTAAGGATTATTTTTCCTAAATAAACATACTCTTTTGCAGCTAATAATTGAAAATAAAAACCTTAGAACCTATATAAATGACATTAAGGATCTATAAGAACCACTTATCAAGCTGTCGTCGACAATAGATAGTAAGTAGGTACCTATTGTAGGAAATGCATGTCATCGCATACCTAGGTACTTATATAATTTACGGCTATGAATTTTATGAATGAAAAACGTGTAACATCCATACTAATATTATAAATGCGAAAGTGTGTCCGTCTGTCTGTCTGTCTTTTACCTCTTCACGTTTAAACCACTGAACCGATTTAGGTGAAATTTGGTATAGAGATAGTTTGAGTCCCGGGGAAGGAAATAGGATAGTTCTTATCCCCGAAATCATCCCCTAAGGGGGTGATATGGGGGTGGAAGTTTGTATGGAGCTGCGATATAAACGAGTTCAACGCGGACGGAGTCGCGGGCAGAAGCTAGTAATATAATATAATTAAAGTGCTCAACTGTAAAAAAATATATAAGGAGGCAATTTGAGTGGTTCTTTGAAAATCAGACAGTAAGCGGTGCAAGAGGACAATAGCGCCCGCATCCTGCAGCAGCCGTAACGCCAGAGAATGGCTTTCCAAGTGCTCGCTAATCCTCCGTTCATTAGGGAAGTCACATGGCATAAGTTGCAGGTTATGTTGGAAACGTTCCATTTATTCGGGTCTCACAGAATGAAACAAACGCACGTCGTCTGCGGTCAACACCAATATCTTATGTAGGTACTTGTACTTGGGATAGCGAATAAGTATATTTAATTTAATATAAGGCTGCCGCCGATCATTTGGGTTATCAGTCCAACTGAAAATTACGCTTTAAAAGCCTAATTTTTACTTAGACTCGCTATGAGCATGAAATGTAACCGATTTTAAAACTCAGTAATTTAAATAATTAAGTTGCATGTAGTTTATTATAAATAAATAAATAACTCTATACCTCCACGCGTTCCCGAGATAAAGGCTCTTGACAGACAGACAAACAACAAAGTGATCCTATAAGGGTTCTGTTTTTTTATTTTTAAGGTACGGAACCCTAAAAATCATACTTATTGACGGTAGTATAAATATCCGGAACACCTTTATATCAACACATATTCCATTTCATGACCCTAATTCCAGACAAAAGTAATCTAACGGACCCTTATAAATTCGGACTTTAGTAAACAAGTAACGAGTAGTTTTAGACCTTATTTAATGTTCCAATAAAATTCAACATCAATATAGGTACGTAAACAAGTTTACAAAATAATATTCTCTATCGAGACGGCGTAAACGCTTGATGTAATATTTATTGTCTTTGTTGTATCGAATAGAGAGGCACTTTAAAAGCAAATACAGAAAATGTTTTATTGATAGTCTGGCTCTAGGCATCGCGTGACATGATCCAGTACTGCGACCTTAGTTTCAGCTTTTGGCTTCAAGGATTCCATTGATTTACCTACACTTACAGCTAAACAACCCGCGTAGAGCGCGCTGCTATTAACCAATAATTTATTTATGAATAGTTGATAACTATAAAGGTACCTATTTCGAATAGAATTTAAACTATTGTGTAACTCAAGTTGCTGCTTAATATGTGTGTTTTATTTCGGGGCACTGAATAACAACGAAGTGCCGATTTAGACATTTTACATAATTATAGATGCGAATGGTGCAAAGCTTTCTAACGCCACTATTCAAAAATAGCTATAAACCTCCAATTATGTTAGACTAGTCCAATTACTATACAGAATAATAGTGTTTCATCTGAATTTCATAATGTTATTTTTCGTTGTTAAATATAATCATATTTTGTTTTTAATAGAGCAGGCAAATACCACAAAGTACCTACTTGTAGTACATGTAAAGTAAGACTAGAAATATGAGAGTTTGGCGGCAAATTATGTATATCAATGAAACTTTGTTTCAAACTTTATCTTACTACTAGAAATGAGGATTTGCCGAGACCTACCAAAATGTAGGGGTCCTACCCAAATATCACTTATACACATTTCTGTTGAAAGTCGGTTTTAAAGAAAATATTTGGGGTTTTATATGATATGAGAGCGTACCTACCATGTGTCATGCCCACGTGCGTGCCTAGTGTACCTACCTACTTGCGACGTTGTACGCAGATTTAAGTAGCGCACAATTTCAATTTGTTTTATCCTTGTTGTTAATAATATGTGTGTGGCAAGACGCGGCTCGAAACCACCCTACAGATAAGATGAAACCAGATACTTATTCCCGGGATATTACGCCTTCTAAATGAATATCAGACCACCAAGCGCGGGGTTCCTGCGTAAAGACCTTTTGATTCGCCGATGGCTGGCCGGCGCGCTTCGTTGCATTTTAATATGAGCTACTTACCCGGGGACAAAAGAATCAAGGTATTATTATATATTGCGGGGGCTGCAATGAAATCGACGGTATTTTTTGCCATTACGGTTACTTTTCAAGAAAAATCTAAGTAAAAATGTTTACTAGGTACTCATCTTTTACAATGTAGGTACATATACTTAATTGAAAAATGTTTACTATAGGTACTCATCTTTTACAATGTACATATACTTACTCATAAATTAGGACCGTTACATAACTACTGACAGACAGCACATCCTAATCCGCTAAAGATAGAAGCATGAAATTAATAGGGACATATATTCTTCAAGGGACGTAGATGCGCATTAAAGAAGGATTTTTTGAAATTCAAATTTGATATGAAACGTTGTATGGAAATCCTATATTTTTGGTGAAATCTGAGGTTTGGCTTTTCGGTCACAAAAAAAAGTTACCCAGGCATTATTAGATATTCATGCTTCAAGGGGTTTAAAAGTTAATATGGAAAAGTTTTTTTTGACTTGGAAGTTGTTCATGGCTTTGGTTACAAATGACATATATATATATATTCTTGACTTATCAAACGTCTTGAGTATATCAACCCTTAGCACGAGAAAATCATAGGATAGTACCACGATATCATTTTGAGTTTGCTCATCAATTACTGAACCAAAGGTCTTGAAATATGCAAGGTCTTTTATATGATATTATAATTTATTAGTCTTCCAAGCGATAAGAAAGGGTTTAACTATTATAACTAAGGGTTATTTTTGTTTGTATGGAAAACAAGTCAAGTACGGTATTGTAGATCATGTGGTGAAGTGGACAGGTGCATCTATGTGGCCTGGCAGTTTACTTACGAGCAACTTACTTGAAGTCTAAATACTAATAATAATTAGGTAGACCAGCATACATGATTTAATCTATTATAAATAAAATCAGGCTGCAACTCGTGATCTGCAAAGAATGTTACAAGCAATCAACAATGTAACCAATAAACCAGTAAAGTTATTGATTGATCAGCTTTTCATAAAACACAAATATAATTTTTGATAAGTCGTTAGTAAAAGTGATTTCCAACAAAAATAATTAGTATGCGGAACCCAACTAGGTACTCGGTTGTGTTACGTGTCGGTTAGGGTAGAACTTTGACATTTAACGATCCGAACTGCTATCATAAATGTAGGTTAGGTTAGGCTTAGGCTAGAAGTGCGACCTTCACTGAACAGAACTGCTACTGCAAACTAGTTCTAGGTTAGATTAGAACTGCTGACCATATTTGATCAGAAGTTGCTTATCACGTCAGCAATCAATCAGTCAGTCAAAATAATGTATTCTCTAATACTGTTAAATTGGGATGGAGATGAAGAGTTCTGCGTCTTTTACCATTAAAATAATTTTGCATGCAATATAGGCAACGTGACCAAACTAACGTGAGTAGAACCATTCAACGGATTATGCCGAAAATTACCAGTAGTGTAGCGTTATACATATCGGATATCCATACTAGTTATTATGAATGAGAAAGTAACTGTGTTAGGTAGATACAATTTGCAGAATATTTGTAGCTTGAGGAACCCTAGGAAGGACATACGGTCGATATTATCCCGGAAATCATCCCTTATAGGGGTGACAAGCCGAGGAAAGTTAATAGGGGGGAGTGATATTTAAGCCTACGTCTGAAATACTTTAATAGTAATTATTATTTAAGGCGATTAACGAGATCAACGCGGACGAAGTTGCGGGCAAAGCTAGTTTATGGTTAAAAATAATGTAATATAAAATAAATAAATAAATATTTAGGGATAATCACTATAATCATACACAAATCGACCTAGTCCCAAACTAAGCAAAGCTTGTACTATGGGTACTAGACGACGAATACTTAAATAGGTAAATAAATATGACACAAATAAATACCCTTACCAGGACTCTAACCCGGAACCTCCGGCTTCGTAGGCAGGGTCACTGCCAACTAGGCTACAGAGGTCATCATTTAGAAAGGCCTTTTCAAATAAACGCGGCGGCTAAATGTGTTTCTTTTTGATTTCACCCGAACTATCGACATGACCTTAATGAACTTTTAATGTGGGTACAAACGATGACAATGAGAGTTTGCCGGACACGGCGCGTTATCACACGTTGCCGAATGGGTTGAGCGATGTTTTCGGAGCATTTATTGATGGTCGCATGGCAGAACTGCCATCGATTTTGCAGGATCCATATAAATCAGACGAGCGGAGTTCAGAAAACTGCCATCATTCATTTCGTTGCAGTGTTTGTGACAGATGTTCCACTAGACATCCCTGTTTCAGTTTTAGAAACTACGAACTCTGTATTCTTATAATCTAGGGAAATGGGTAAAACAGACGTTAGAACAAATGTCTAAGGGATATGATCAAAATCACGCAGGATGTTAAAACGGCGAATCCATTTTATCATTTGCCTAGAAAAAAATCAGTCATATGATCAAATCTCTGAATCCATTTAGTGAAACCGCGATATCAGCCAAAAAAGGCACCTCTTTTTTTCATTTCACCAGATTTATTTAGTTATTTGATAAAATCCCTGAGACACTTCGGTGAGTTGACTAAGCGATAAGCGCACGCGAAAGTAAAAAATTATAAAAAACGAAGCTACAAGAGTGCTACAAGATACCTGAGAATTATTTTACACACTTTTTTTTGAGCTATTAACTAAAATTTGTAGAAAGATTACTTATTAGAATAGGTACAAGGAACAACTTTCAGTGTTTTGGGAAATTCCACCTCGAAGGGGGTTAAATAGGGGTGCAAAATTCGTATGAGCGAAACTTTTTTTTTGAGCCAGAGACTTTAAAAGTGTGTAGAAATATTAATTTTTACAATAGAAAATAAGTAGTTTAAAAAGTGTTCTGGAAAACACCCTAAGGTGGTTCAAAGTTTTTAAATGCAGAACAAGAAAAATTTAAAGGAAGAGATTTATAACTTCGGTTTTAGACTGTTTGTTTGAAGACTAACGGTCGTATTCATAAACGTCCTATAAGCCCGTTTGAACTAAAATGGCGTTAAAATTCGTTTGTCCTGATCTGTCACTTTAACATTTGTGTTCGTAAGAAAGGGACAAAGCACATTTTATTTAGTGGGGGCATTTTAAGTTTTATGAATAAGGGGGTAGAAAACTAAAATCCGCGTTTTTGAAATTGATTACATAAGGGGGATTCCAAAAGACATTCATCCCCCCTATAGGGGCTAATTGTTCGAGAAACAAGAAAATATTAAAGTAAGGGAACTGTAACTTCGGTTAAAGACTAGAAGACGAATTACAGCGGTATTTATTTATTTATTTTTATCGGAAACAAGTAATTTTTGAAATACGGGAACTCTTCGCTCATAATATATAACTATGCTATTTCGACGGTCCCTACGTACAAACCCGTATGTGGTAGATACGTGATTTTAATTTTTTGTTTGCAAAACCTTCAGAACACTCAACTCTTTGGAGTCACAAAAAAAAATTAGTCTACTATCCAAAATGAATCTTATATCCACACACACAAAATTCCGTAACTGCAAAATTAATATCAATTTACGAAGTAAAGTAACAGTAGTGGGACTAAAGGGATTGTACGCCGGAACGTACACGTCACCCCATCCCCCCGCCCCGCAACTACCACTTACGTCACACTTGCGCGCGCGGCGCCGGAGACGACGTCCACCTTGTATTTTGCTATGGAAAGCATCTTTAAATTACGAGAAATATAACTAAAACAACTAAAAATTTACCACCACGAAATGCAAAGAAGAAAGAAAATGCAATGACAAAACAAAAATGTAAACGAGTCAAAAAGCCAACTATTATTCCAGATACTGTATTAACTCATAAAATATATTAATTATCAATTGTATTTTACGCAGGAAATTACAATTATTTATATTTTTGCTTGAATTAAATACACTCAATACTATTCCAACGTAATAATCGGTATATGGTAGTTACGTTGTTTTACACAACAACATATCATTGTTAGTATGTGGTAGTTAAGTATTTTTACATGGGAAAATTTAACGAACCATTATTCCTAAGGTGGTACTAAAGTAACTTTACGTCGAAAAATTTATGTAACTTTCTATCAGTAACTACCAATGACGGTGTTTTACTTCAGTGATTTATTATGTAACCAAATTTTTTTAGCACCATCATCTAAAGATACAGGTGACGATGTGATATTACAAGCTATTCTTAACCGAAGAACTGAAGTTACTATGAAAGCATTAGAGTCATCAGAGTCAAAGTCTAATAATGCCCCGCCGCTCGATAAAATACCTATCGTAACTTGACTTCCACCTTCACTTTCGATTAGTAGCACAAAATTTAAGTTTCTCTAACTTTAACACCCCCACTTCATCTTTGTGTGTAAACTCATCTGTCGATGACAGAACCTATTCACCATCCCACTGTGGTAGTGATACCACAGATACAATAGAAGCGAGTAACACAGAAAGAAGACAAACAAAAAGAAAGAGGAAAGTTAAGAAGAAAACAGATTTGGGAAGAATACGAAAAGTAAAGAAGAATGAATGGATAGATTGTGTGAGAAAGCGATTAAAAAATCATGGCTTGAGTTACGTCAGCCTAGGAGGAAAAGAAAGATCTCCAAAGTCTTTTTTACCTGATTGTGACAATACTGTGTCGATTAAAGTGCAAAGAGAAAATAGATGAAAACGTTAGAAAACTGGTTTCGAAAGATTTTGGTCTCTTGGAAATCGTGAGTGACAATGGGAATTATTGTCTCGATGGTCTGAAAGAATCGGTAAGAAACGCATTACCACAAGGTTTTACAGTTAATGTTTTTGTTTCTCACTATTAACGATTAAGATGTGATATTAAAATCATTTTTTACTCATTTTCCAATAATTATTGATAAGCACAAAGTATATTTTTTGAAGTAGTTCCCTAACTTTTGATGTTTAAAAGACTTATCTTGTTATTGTTTAGTAGGTTCATCAAAGCATCACCTATCAGTATTATTCATCTAAGCAAGTATACAGTACCTGGCAACCCTGGCCAAGTAAACAGTTCAAGAGAGAGCTCTTCGTGTTTTCGTGTTCGTAATTATGATTAAACTTACATAGACTGTTACGATGTTAACCTAAGTGCTGAAGAAGGCCTTGAGGACGAAGACACACCATATTTTGATTCACAACAACAGTAATAAACGTAATAGAAGATCGGTAAGCTGCACTTTTTAACCGTTTGACTTTCAAAAACACACATAACACAGATTTTTCGTTAAGAATAACGGAACCACGCACGCTACTTCACAGCTAATTGGACGAAAACTGTCAATGTCAGTTTTGACGGATTGTCACTACTACCAACATTATATAGCTACATAGTTGTGTTGCCAGTACTAAGGGCGCGTTCAGAGACCGAGATATAGCCGAACTATGGACACGAAACCGAATTGTGCACGTTGCAAGAAAATATTACTGGAGAAAGATTTTCTAACATGTCGATGCTGTAATGAATCGTACGATCTTACTTGCGCTAATCGCGTTAAACTGTTCGACCTAATGGACCGAGAACGTTAAACTAATTGGACCTGCATTAAGTGTAGACAGCCTGGAGCGGGTCATCGCCAACAAAAACCGCAAAATAAGTCAAGTACACCTGTTAATCAGGTAAAAAGGCTAAGCGCGGCCTCATCAAATTCTTTAACCGCATCTCAAAATTCATCATCAATGAGCGAGAAGGGCAGTGGCAGAACACTACCGGCTATCGCGGCGCCGCCGCCGGCATCATTAAAAATTTTAAATTTAAAAATTGCCACAGTTAATTCGAGATCAGCGCGCTTCGATCGATAATGTCACAGTAAGAAGGTATAAAATCCCGGTGCGAAATTCCTTCGATTCTTTATCTCAAGATGAAGATGAAAATGATTCATCCATACGAATAAGTAAATCATTAAATATAAGCTGTCCGGATTTAGAAATTGCTGTTAAGGACAGTTTGGACCAACCAAAAGGTTTTTCAGAGCCAGGTAGTTTCCAAGATTCAGAGAATGGCTCTGTGAATAATATCAGCAGTCATAGCTTGCCAAACTTAGACTCTCAAATGCAAAACTCTGTCATAGATTATTTGAAAAAGTAAATACAAAGACTAAAAGATCAACTATTGGGTGCTGATACAGAAATACAGAAATTGCTTGTAGATAATTGCGAGTTACAAGACGCTCTGACTGAGACACGTAAAAGATGTGATTGTTATAAAAAAATACTACAAAGCTCAACGCCGGCTTCTCCATTTATTAAGACCCCTGCATCCACCAAGAGGAAGGAGAATAAAATGAAATTGCAAAAACAACTATCTGCCGGAAGTTCTAATGATTTTCTCGGGGAGTCACTGCTCTACCGATAAAGTTAAGACTAAGGTTTGCGATGGCGAATCAACAGTGAAAAAACCTCTGGCGAGTGGATATGAGCCTGGCACCTTGAAGGCCCAAGATGTTGTGAAATCGGATTCAGTGAGTTACCCTTCTTCAACCAAACACAAACTAGTAATATTAAGCACTAACAATAACAATAGCATTGTTAAAACTATAAGAGACAATGATTACTTTCGGGATTTCTCTTACTGTCATTATATCAGGCCACGAGTGGGATTGAGGGAATTATTGGAGGACCTGCCGTATCGTATGTATAATATGACTTATGAAGATTACTGTATAATTTTGATAGGAGAGAAGGATTTCACTGACTCTGATGACTATATTGCAATTATAAAATACATAAAGGAAAGTGTTCAGAATATTTCATTAACAAATGTAATTCTTGCGTGCCCGACGTATATATTTGGCCGTCCGATGTTTAATAGTAGAGTTGAGAGATTTAATCAGTTGCTCTTCGAGGATCTATGTAACCATACTAACAACTTGTTTTCTTATGATTGTAACACAAACTTAGAGCTGGCTATGTTCTCAAAGAGATCAGGCAAACTAAACAACTCTGGCATTAGGAATATATTAGAAAATTTGCATCTAAATATAAATTGACTACGAAACCAACACCTTGGGTTAATGGATTGTAACAAACGCGGTCCGGAAGAGTTTTTTCGAGCCTGATTGTGAAATAGCAGCAAATTTATTAAACCTATTTCATCAAAATGTGTGTGGTATATCTAATAAAAAAAACGAGCTTGAACTCTATCTTTCTCAACGAAATGATGTCGTCCACTACATATGTCTCAGTGAACACTTCCTGAATAAAAACTCTATTTTGTCATTTAGCCTTCAAAATTATAAACTCGTTTCGTACAACACTAGACCCTCAAAGAAGAGGGGTGGGACACTAATTATGGGTATACATAATAGACAAGCTAAGGAACTTGATATATGCAAACAACTATATTTATCAGGAAGCTTTGAATTGTGTGGTGTTAGGGACTTGGCTACTAACGTCTATATTTTTTGTTGTTACAGAAGTCCAAGTAATAGTAATCTTGAAGTTTTCATGAAACAATGTGAACTGCTTTTGGAATATCTGTTCAACAAGAGCGCTATAATTTGCGGAGATTTTAATGTGGATTTTTTAGCAGATAAAAAACATCGTAATGACTTTTTAGGCTTATTAAAATGCTACAACTTTAGGCAACTTATTAACGAAGCCACATTTAAGAGGAACAATTCTCAATCTTGCATTGGTAACTACTTGACCAACTTACCCATGGACTTAGTTAGGGAAACAGAAATTGATCATAACGGCTTGGCATGGGCATGCTGCCATTTTCAGTGGACTCAAGTTAGAAGTTGTGAATAAAAATGTGAAGTCATCTGCTATAGTAGTAGAAAAAAGACAATTCACATCAGAAAACTTGCTTAAGTTTAGGCAGAACTTGCAGAACAAAAATTGGCATTTTATAGGAATTAATGTATTTATGAAAACTTTGAATGCAGTCTTTTGTCAATCATTTAAAAAAAGAAGAACAGATTGAGGCCAAAGCGAAAACATGCGATTAAATGGGTGACAAAGGGTATAAGAACCTCTAGTAAAATGAAGCGCGTCCTCAGTAATATTAATAAATTGTCCTGCAATGCATCTCGTTTAGAATACCGGGCAAAATATATTAATATATTTAGAAGAGTTATGAGACATGCAAAAAGGACTGCTGTGCAATTAGAGATAACCAATGCTATATGCTCATCCAAGGGCATCTGGGATATTGTGAATAAGCACAGGAACAAGTTTTGTGCACACAAGCAGAGTCAATTAATTCTTAAAATAGGTAATAGAGTAGTAGTGAATCCCCAGGATGTAGCTGACTTGTTTTCAGCCCACTTCAACTCAGCTACTCAGGGTATTGCCTCAAATACAGCTGACTTAGACGAAGCAATACGTTGTCTAAAGTTCCATAACACGAAATATAATAATGCCATAGTTTGGACACCATTTACATCGCTTGAGGTACTTAAAACAGTTCAAGCGATGAAAAACAAAAAGTCGTGTGGCTATGATGAGATGCCTACTTCAATTATTAAGAATTGTATTGACTTATTGGCGGAACCGTTTGCAATTTTTTTTTAACGAATGTTTTGATCGCTCTGTTTTTCCGGATCAGCTAAAAGTGTCCAAGATTATTCCTGTATATAAAAAAGGGTTAAAAAATGACCCAAAAAATTATCGCCCAATAGCTCTACTACCGGTGATCGCGAAGATTTTTGAAAAGCTCATTACATCACGTATTCTAGGGCATCTTCAGGTTAACAACATAATTGACCCGAGACAATTTGGATTCCAAAGGGGTTTGGGCACTATAAATGCAATCGATACTCTAATTGATGATATTGTGACTAAATTGCATGAGAAGAAAAGAGTTATAGGACTCTTTCTTGACTTGAGTTCGGCTTTTGATACAGTAGATCACTCGATACTTTTAAGTAAATTGGAATTCTATGGGATTAGAGGAAAAGCACACCAACTCATTCGCAGTTATCTTCAAAACAGAACCCAATACGTGGAGCTCAATAACACTGAATCTGGTCCAGAAGGGTCTGGAGTGCCTATCAGATCTATGAGAGTCCAGGTTGGGAGAGGTGTACCGCAAGGGTCCATTTTGGGTCCAATACTTTTTTTAATTTTCATTAACGACTTGGTTAATTACGTATGTGGTAGTGTCCCTGACTGTTCTGTGGTCGTCTATGCTGACGACACGAACGCAGTAATCTCTGGCGGCAATATGGAAGAACTTAATAGAGTCACGGATAAAGCTTTATTGACCTTTAATAAATGGATCTCCAGCAACGACCTTAGTCTAAATAGTAATAAGACTCAAATTATGCTTTTTAAACCGAATTCTAAGAAAAATGATAGAGTTGAAGTTGGTTTCAATATTGATCACATTGCGAGCCCAGTAGATCATGTCAAATTTCTCGGAATCTACATTAATTCGAATCTTAATTGGAAACGAGAGCTGGAAGCAATAGAAAACTCAGTGAACTCTGCTTGCTATGCTTTGAGAAGCCTTAGAGACGAAATGGGCTTGGATCAACTTAAAGTAGTGTATTTCGCATTAGTTGAGTCGAAATTGCGATATAGTATTAAGTGTTGGGGCAATAGTTTTAAATATAATATCAATAGAGCCTTTGTTGCCCAAAAAAGAGCGATTCGTACGATGACACGCATTCCGCCATGGTCATCGTGTTGAGATCATTTTTTAAGACTGGGCATTCTCACAGTACCCTGTCTGTACGTTTTTATTCTGCTTACCGATTTTGTTAAATCACAGTCAAAAAGTGTCACATGTGAGGATGAAGAATTGCGGCTAGCTACTCGTACGAAAAATGTTGCACACGGTTTTTATCCAGGAACCAGGGTGGTGAAGCATTGAGTTAGGTATCAGGCTGTTACGTTATTTAATAAATTACCTACCGAGCTAAAGGTCATTACGGATTGGTCTATTTTTAAACGAAAATTGAAAAGCTTCTTGCTGACCAGGTGCTGTTATAGTGCTCAAGAGATTTTCATGTGTTTATAAAGTACTTGTTGTTATCAATTAACCGCACTGACAATACTGACACGTCAAAATGCTGAATTTGTAATTTAATTATTTTTAATGTATTGAAATGTTAGAATAGTTATGGAAAATAATCTACTTTATTACATCATAAATACAATGTACATTGTTTATGAATAAAAAAAAATGAAATTGAAATTGAGAGTAGTTATTTTATTATATTATTGTGTATGAATAGTTTTCAAAGTGAATACCACTGATATTGTTGCTTGTTCATATTTTTTAAAAACATCAAGTTTATAACTTGTCTTGATTTCATTGATTAGTGTTACTGCGCACTGCCTGTAAATTGATGGTTGTGACAGCATATTATTATAATTGGTGTAGGTAACAATTTACTTCAAAAGTACATATTAGAACTGCAAAAATTTGATTTAATCAATAGTAATAATTAATATAAAAAGTTTGCTTGTTATAAAAGTTTTATAACATGTTTTGATTCTTGGTGCTGCATAATACAAAATAAAAAACAGATACAGAAAATATTACAATTTGAATGATTATCATTGACGTTCCTTCCTTGATAGGATACCCATACAACATTTTAATAAGTGACCCACATCCTGTAACTCAAATATCATGCATACTGTTTCCCATGTACAATCTTTTATGTATGGCAGTTAAGAATTTAAACAAACGTAACACTTCGACGTAATAAGCGATAAGTACCATTTACTCGTACGTTGTTTGTAGTTGGAGAGTTTCCGTCGTAGAAGTTTGCAAGTGACAAATAACATACTTAACATCATCTTTTTAAGATTTTCTTTGTATTTCGTATAATATACCGCATATAAAATTATAATGCCAAATTTCATCATTATGTGAAAAATCAAAAATGAAATACACACGTTTGAAAGTTCATAACGCTCTCTTATAAAATTTGACATATTCAGTTAAGCTACTTTACGTAGGGACCGTCGATTTGGTAAAACATTCATTAGTACACATAATCAAACTGCGAGCAAGCAGAACGCCGTATTAACAATTTAAACTATTACGAACGAATTCAGATGTGGCGTAGAAAATATGGTATGGTAGAAATTTGTTTGACACAGCGATAATTAAGCGTATGCGTAAAATAATTTAAAAGCAACAATTTTCCTAAGACGATAACAATTTCCACGCGTACCTACTAAGTCGCGGGCAACAGCTAGTTAATTAATATAGAGTGACATTTTGAAAACTTTAATGCTCCTAGATAATGCTTTGCAGCGGACAGCTTTATCTGAGTCGGTTAGACGGAGACAGTGAATAAAATAAATGTTTCACAATAAAGTTGTTATAAATGAACTGAACGTAGAATGTTTTACTTATATCGCTCAAGATTTTAATTGAATGCCGTGCCATCTCAAAGGCTAATTAATTTCGAACCTTTAGACGTGATATTAAAATGAGAATTTATTTTCAGAAGCAATATTGTTCATTCTCAAGTTAATTAATGTTATCCACCATGATCCATGCTTTGATGACTCTATGATGTACTTTCGTTATAAATGTAACATTTTGATTACGAAAGTTTATAAGTTTGACAACGATTAGTCAAATAGAACGCTTAGAACACCAAAACGTATATGTATCTCAAGCGAACATAAACTTTATACGTTGGAATAAATTAGTAGGTAATAAACAATCCTCTTGGATGGTGATGGAATCCATACTAATATTATAAATGGGAAAGTGAATTTGTGTGTTTGTTTGTTTGTTTGTCCGTCTTTCACGGCAAAACGAAGCGACGAATTGACGTGATATTTTAGGTGGAGATAGTTGAAGGGATTTTTATCCCTGAAATCATGACCAGTGAAATGGGGGGGTGGGCAAAAGTTTGTATGGAGCTGCTATATAAACGATTCCCACGCGGACGGAGTCGCGGGGAGAAGCTAGTTAGTTAATAGTTTGACTAAGGTATTTAAATAAATTTAGTCCTTATAACTGATTCATCGAAATCAGCCAGTATATGAGACAATGACAGGACTAAAGCTAAGTTGCCCAAATCGAATCTCTGATCATCCTCCTAGCGTTATTCCCGGTTGTGCCCCTAAAGGAGCCCAGGGTCCGCTTTGACACCTAATCCCAAGATTTGGCATAGGCACCTAGACCGGATTGGATCAAACTGGAATAAGGCTTTAGTCTGAGGCATCGAAATCGCATGGACTAAGTAATCTTAGAATAAGCTCTATTCATTTTTTTTTGTTAGACGGTAAAAATAATTAATTGACAGTAAGACTACGAGTAGGTACATGTAGTACTATTCCAGGCGTACCAGAAAGGCCCATCCACCCTATCCGCGACTGTAGCTAGGAGGCTGTTGGCGCTGCTGCGCACACGCCGCGCCAGCGACGCCGCGCGCTTGCGCATGATGGCGTGGAAGCCGTCGGTGCGCGCCTCCGCTAACATGCCGGACGCGCTGCAGTGACGCGGCAGCCCCATCAGCATCCTAAACCCGTTATTATATTGGACGCGCAGGGCGCTGTACGCTTTTTGAGTAAAGTTGATCCATAGGCTGCAAGTGTAAAATAACTGGCAGTATGCCTCAAAAGTGTGATTTTTACGTTTTTTGTACACTTTGAAAACCTACGAATCAACATATTACTCCTTACAGCTAGCGCCCTGCGCTCCCTTTCCAGGTCTGTGTCGTCCTTGAGTGATGCGTTAACCCAGTGCCCCCAGTATTTAAACTCTCTTACCACTTTTAGAGGAGTGCCGTTAAGTTTGACAGGAGGTAATAATTTGTCATGAATAATAATTTAATAATAATTTGTCAAAATAAGTTATTGTTTACTCGAATTGAGATAGTGTTTAGTCATCGTATGTTGTTGATAGGTTAGTCACGATAGTCGAGTCAGTGTCCTTAATTGCTTCGTCGCAGGTGACACGGTTGCGGGGAAGCCGTACGGTGTCGAGCCGGAACGGGCCTTGAGGAGCTTCCTTACCGCACCGCAAACCTATACGTGTCGTTAACACGCTTAGGTACTAATCAGCCAAAAACAGCGTCAATGTAAACCACATCCACTGATGGATTGTCTGATTTACGAAGCAGCGCCCTAGCCCCCCTTTACGTTATGGTTAAAACACAAACTTGTGCGCAATGAGAACTTGAGAAGAGTGGCGTGTTCTTCGTGGATCGAACGCGTTCTCTGTCTCTACTCTATAGTCCGTTAAGCAATATGAAAGCTATTATCATAATAGAATAGTTTATAAAATAA
The DNA here is from genome assembly GCA_945867215.1 of Epinotia demarniana. Taxonomy (NCBI): domain Eukaryota; kingdom Metazoa; phylum Arthropoda; class Insecta; order Lepidoptera; family Tortricidae; genus Epinotia; species Epinotia demarniana. Next base: position 20,290,894 of record OX244267.1, on the reverse strand, counting down.
TTACTGCACCGATTTTTCTGGTATTCACAACCTCAAACAGACCAATATTGTAAAAAGATTTAATCACCTTGCAAATGTGTTTACTTTTTTATTTTAATCCACCAAAGTGCAATGCTTGTGCTCTTTACTTTGCGCCCACAATAAATACGAGTTATGTACGGGCCGTATTATCTTAATGCACACGCGCTCGAAAAATATAATCCATAGTAGCTAAACATTGATAATGCCCGCATTTTCAATTATCCTGCACAATGGGACCCCAACTATTATCATTGTCAGAAGCTGTACGTACAGGCTTGCGTGTGTGCTAATGCTAACGCTCGCAAACAATGCCATGTTATACAACAACCATTTTATTTGTGTCCTAACAACAGCAAAAAAATCAGAGCTTACGAAATGTTTGCTGTTAAACCATTTGTGTGACAAATAAACGGCGGATTACACCCGAATTTTACTGCAGCGGGTACTTTTTGTGGCGTTTAGCTGCGCGTATAGTGTTTACTTTCGCGTATCGATGTTTTAATGGCCGCTCGATTAGGAAAAAGCTATCTGCGTTTGTCATAAAAGTTAATTTATTGTTCTTCCCCTACGTTGTACTTGTAGGTTTACGTAAACAGTTTAGTACCTATACCCTAGTCGTTTGTACTAATTATTATGTAGGTAAACAAGCATTTACATAATCATGTAAGCATATTTACTACATAAAGTAAATATTTATATACATAAAAAGATAACGGTATTTATATATCCTCTAATTGCTTAGATATGTATGTACCTAATAGTTAAATTTGTTGCCTAAGTTTAAGGATTAAACTCCGCAATGAATTAAGTTTGTTCAAACGGAACTGTCGTTAATCTGGTTTTTGCTTCTTAACAATGTATAGGTTGGACGGTGCCTTTAACAGGCGAAGTTTACAAGTCCGTAAAAGAATAACTTTCGGTACCTAGTCAGGAAGTGTCGAACACGGACCAAAATGTAAAGTAAGTAGAAGTCTTTTTTTAGGGTTCCGTAGCCGAATTGGGAAAAACGGAACCCTTATCGTGGGAAAACTATCATGTGTATTTGGATGTAAAGGCCGTGCCAGGATAGGCTAAGTGATTCTGTCCCCACCGAGTTTTGACTTATAATTTTTATAGGGATGGAATGGGAACAACTGGGAATGTCCTTCCCATTTGAAATGAAACCATTTACATTTACAGTTTTGCACGAAGTACCTAACATATTTAAAAGTAGTAATCAATATTCGCAATACGTGCCATATTCCGTCGCACCTAAGAGTATTAAGTTCATGACTACCAATAAATAATAAGGATATAATAATAAAGGCGGGGGTTAAACATGAGCCGCTCGGTGCAGACTTCACTGTTCATTTAAATTGCAAATTCTCTAATCGGCTGAGCTAAGTCGAATTTGCGACGTTGAATAGAAAAGGAGCCAGCCCGAGGCTCGGTTAATATTGTGTGTATACTTTATTACTACTAAAAGGTTGCCTTTATAAGGAGAGTTCAAGACGGCAAAGTTAGCCCTAACTTTGCCGGATGATTGATGGTTTAAACAAGTAAGCATAGCATAGTCTTTTTATGAACAATTTGTGTCTGAACTTTTAATAATACAGCAGAGGATATAAAGGTTGTGCAGAAGTTTTACTTTTTGATTTACTCGTGCTGTGATTTCTGTATGTATCGTTAGTCAGCGGCAAAAATGTTACGCGGGTATATAGATACCAGATAATAGTACTTGCGGGTATCTACCTAACGGAGATATTTTTGCATTAGATACCTACGTCTTGTATGAAATTGTATGAACTGAAAGTTTGTATATGAATTCCAATTTAACATTTGACTTGGTAATTAAACGAATGAGCGAAGCAAACGAAGTTTTCAGCTTGAGCTCGGGCCAAAATTATTAAAAATGCCCGTTTATCCTCTACAAGTCGCATTTCTCAACCGATTTTCTTCAAGTTTTTTGAGCAGGTTCGATAATTATATAAGTACTTATATAGTCCTTTTTTTGTCGGTTCAGATCTTTTTTTAAATATGAGACAGATTTGCGTATTCTGGTTTTTAATTTATCCACTGTCCTATCAATATGCCAGACACATAATGACAAGGTTATATCACTATTAAATCTTACACTGCCAGACCCCGCACGACTCTCACGACCACAGATATAGGAAATAAGAAGATCGGACATGCCGCGCGATTTGTATTGAATGGTTTTATTTGAAATAAATAGTATTATATTTATAGTATTTACGTATGAAAAGTTATCTCATTGGTGTCGAAATTTATCAAATCACTGCGATGTTTGCAAGTAATTATTGCACAACTCGGCATTTTGGAAAAAAACGGAACTTTCTCGGTGGACAACGGACGGTGAACTATCGGCGGAGTATGCCCAATGAGCTAACACGTGCGACACAACCACCGGCGGCTTGTCCGCTCTATTGTAATATAAAATATGCTCTGAGCTCACGACCTATTACAAATTGTATTTGGCAAGATATACTTATCATTAAGAGTTCTATTTAATAGAAAATTATCGGATAGTACCTAGAGAAACATTTATCGGACAATCGTCGAAATTGCAGAGAGGCGCTAGGACTACGTACGATCGCTACCGGGTTTTTTTTGTCAGGAAGCAAATTAACATAAAACAAATATTGCATCAGCCATAACATAGCACATCAGGAAATTGGACACGCAATAAACTATCTCATTGGTACTTTGTGGAAGTTTTGGCGCTGATCATGGCTCATCAAGTTTTATTACTTAGGGAGTAGGGTCCCGATAAATCGTCTGCGATGACAGATTCAATGGGCCGTCAGTTCGTTTTAAAATCCGTCAGGGGACATGATTCATCCATTGAGAGACGAGACAATGATCATTCAACCTGATTGGATGACAACTCGGGTCTTTTTAAATGAATTTTATGTACTTACATGACTAATCTAAGTAATTAATGCATTGGCGGACAGGAAGTCACAAATGCAATAGCAAATAACAATAAAATCAAGACTTAAGGCGTTTAATGTACCTATATAAATGACTTTCTTTAGTGACCAGTCAGTTACTTACCAAACGTCAAGTAGTTTGAGGCTATTACACAGGGAATGTGTTGATGAAATAAAGTTAATACTAACTCCATTTTTTTACCATAAGCTAGAGTAAAACACGTACGCTTCTACCGATGATTGATGAAACAAAAGAAATGACTCTAAATGGGCATTAAACTCGCTAAACCATTTCCTACTAGGTTCAGGTCCATTCGCTCCAACCTCGACGAGGGGAGCACTCGTAATGACGTAGACATTTGTCTTTCCTTCCTTTCAGCCGGCGAGTTTATTCAGCTATTTACTTGTACTGTTAAAGTTTAGAAGTATCATATACGTGACTGGCGGTCTTTGATGACTTCGTTCCTAATGCTTTGTAGACATTAGAAAGACCGGGCCCCAACCTAAAAGCGTAACATAGTTTAAGGACGATCCCAAACGTGCTGTTAGTTATGAAGCAGGTAGCGAGACATAATTAATTCTGTACTGTACGAGTACTGTTGAGTAGCAAAGTGTATTAAAACCAGAAAAGGTTAGGCAAAACGCGATATCGAAATAAAACACGTCGCTACAATAAACAAGCTATGAATACGTTTATTTCGGGGCATGCACGCTTTTAAGAGATTTAGCCTAATAAAAGGGGATGAAGGGTACGCGTAACGCGAATCCTGCGGGTGCCGGCGCTGATCTGACACGACACGTGCGTAGCAGCAACTTCTTGCTTACCATGCAAAATTGTATTATGCCTATCATATCATCGTCCATATCATAAATGAAGCTCTTTATGCAAAATTAAGTTACTTAAAGTTTTAACTCACTTTTCACATTTTGCATAAAATAAACTTTTCAAATTTTGCATAAAATAAATTAGGACACACTTCACACATTCTTCAATGAGGTACCTAATATAACACGTATATAGTGAGTAGCTTGCAGATAGCTCGTGAACTAAAATATTTTCCAAGCTACTCCTTGGTCGGTAAAAATGAAGACACTTAACGTACAAGTAATACTGATACTCGAACTGAGAGTAATTTAAAATTTTCAGCCTTTTGGCACCGACAAGCCTACTCTAGGTACTTATTTTTTCTGATTAAGTATGGTTTAAAATAATATTGGCTTAACACAACATCCTGCGATCATAAAATAAACGTCACGTTCATCATCATCATATCAGCCGAGAGAAGTCCAATGCTGGACATAGGCCTCCCCCAAAGAGTGACAAAGTGACCGCTCCTGCGCCACTCGCATCCAGCGGCCTCCCGCATCCTTTACCAGGTCATCAATCCACCTTGCGGGGGGCCTGCCCACGCCGCGCCTTCCAGTACCTGGTCGCCACTCGAGAACCTTTTCGCCCCAACGGCCATCGGTTCTACGTGCTATGTACCCCGCCCACTGCCACTTAAGTTTAGCGATTCGGATCGCGATCGGAGATATTATGTAGTTTTGTTAGATGTATGTGCGAACGTCACGTTACAATAGCGTTATTGTAATGTGAATTATATTCTAATGTTCTTACTGCTATAGTTCCTAACTAGAATTCATTATATGCCTAAACCTTGTAACATTCCGTTGAAACGCGTATAGGAATCGACATTCGCACTCACCGATACAATACACGCTAAATAGAGATAAGACTGGAAATGGAAATTCTAAGATATTAGAGTATACGCTATAGCGAACATGGGACTTCGTATCTCAATGTCGATGTCGGTCTACTCGTCTGAATATAAAGGGTTTTCACCTGCGAGTGACGCGTGCCGCGAACGTTGTATGTGCTTCCGGAATGCTAACCAAACATTATTGGATTCCATTCGTTTGTCGTCGGACTGTGTTCAGATCCTATTACGTCTTGAGACGCTACGCTCATCTCTTCCAATTACTCTCGTCATTGGTTATAAGTATCTTCAGCCAGGAAGTTAGTTCACGACTATCAATAAATAGCTAGGTAAAATGAACATTATCTAATCAATGGGAATTCATCAGGCAATACACAGTAGCAGTAGCTAAACATGTAGCAGAAGTAACTAGGCGGACGAAGCAACCTTTAATTCACAGCAATTTTTAAGAAACGAAAAAAGTGTTTTTTTTTCAGTTTAGATCAATGCGATTCAGTTTAGATGCGGTGCAGATTTTAGGCACTTCACACATAATGGCACTTCATAAGCACGGTAATCTATTTCATGAATTCATATGTTCCTTTTTGAGTCTATTTGATACAATCAAAAAAACACAGTGGATATAAAACCCGGTCGGTATTGTTTCAACTTTCAACCGAAACCTTTAATGATCGAGAGGCACTCAAAAGATCAACCGTGTGCCGTAAAGTTCGATTAACACGATTAAAAGTTAGCCAGCAGCATAAATCACAAAACAAATGAGTCTCAGTCAGAATCCCGGGTCACAGATTACAGAGAAAAGCAGATAGGCCCTAATAAATTGAACGTTTTCTATACATCCGATCTCTTCTCACTTACGTACTGAACGCCGAGTAAGAAAGGGATAGAACCATGTTATCTGACAGGTCTTCATACGTCATTGTCTCCGCTTTCTCGCTCGCACGATGTAATTCGCTCTCTCGCTCGCTCGAGATTTAGTGCACAGAAAGATATTTTCTTACAAGTTATCGATATCGATATTTACTGTTAATAAATTCGTAATATGCGATACTCGTAAGTAAATTGTATCTCTATCCATACTATGCAAAAATTAATATGGTACTTACCAAATAGAAGACAAAAACCATTACACGACTACGAATATAATAAACTGCATTCATGTTTCATATGTTCGCTACAAATTAAATTATGCAAATACATAGGTAGTCAGACGAGTAACTTTTTAAGTCTCACTATTTTGTGGATCTTTAGTGGAACACATTTATTTTTAACCGACTTCTGAAACTTATCAATTCCGCTGGCTTTTTATTTTTTTATGTATGTTCCTCGATTACTCTTATGGTGGCACTACACTTGGGATTGCGTGTTCGCGTAGCGTGTTCGCCGTGTTTGTCTAAATATTCGTGTGAAGTCCAAATATCACAAACACGACATCCACACTTGGGATGCCAACAAAAATTATATCAAATACGCGAACATGTTTGCAGTTCAAAATCAATTGAATTTGCTAGCGTATACACCGATGCATTTGGTACAATTCCAGAAATCGCAACACAACATCATTTTTCCAGTCAAAATCAATACTGCAAAACACGTCTTGACTCGTCGCCGTCGCTAACACAACTGAGCGAGCCAAGTGTGGACGGTGTACACAAATATTCGCCATATTTGCGTCCTTTGATGTGTGACCAAAAACCGACAAGCGGGCGGATACGCGTGTTTGCGTATTTGGGTGTTTGGCATATTCGTGCAAATATAGCAAATAGAGACAAATGAATCCTCCACACATAGTTGTTTTTGGCCAAATACAGCAAATACGCGAACACGCAACGCCAAGTGTAGTGCCACCATTAGACGCCTGGACCGATAAGAATGGTGTTTTGTTAGAAAAGGTGGTCCTAGGCAGGTCAGGATCTGAAGATGGAATCCTGGAGAAAACCAGGGCAATCTTGGCAGAAAATCAGGGCAACGATTTGGGTACTTTGAAATCGTGCATTTGCTCGTGAAATCAGTTCATGCGGTAATATGGAATGTGGCTTCGTGAAGTATTGATTTGAAGTCGATTAAAACTTTGTTTTTAAAGTAAGCTAACACAAAATAACAACGCAATTAATTATATTCCTGAAAATATCTCAATTTATTAAGAAAGTTACTTCTAATGCTTTAAATAATAAATATCCAATTATATAGAACTTTTTGCAATCAGTAAACTTGCATCACCTGAAGAGGCAATGCAGATGTCTTAGGTATTGTATCTGGTAACCTTTCATTACTGCTTAGCATCATTTTGTTGTAGTTGCCTTCTAATTGTTGATCCTGGTGAGATGCCTGCATTAAATACAGTAACGAAAACATTATTATACAATCTCTATCAGTTGAGCTGCTTAAGTATGAACAGGTAAAAAACAAACCGACACAGAGTTACTTTCGCATGTATAATACATATTATAGTAGTTATGGATATATAAAGAAAATCAATGTACTAATACAAATTCTTTGCATATATAAAACTTAAATGAAACGAACTCAATTGGAGGGACCTCTGAAATGTCAAGTAATAAAATAAATAAAACTCACTATACCAACTCGTAGGTATCGCATCTGGCAGCAAGTGTTTTATGTTTTTAATAATAACGAAACAGTTAGTTTCGAACATATTCTATGGTGTTTTTTCGGCGTCCAATTATTGCGCCCTACTGCGTCAATCCATTTTTTTCGAAGATTATTATTTACCGGAAACCTGAAGTTAACAGTTGACATGTAACATTAAAATATTTTGTCTAAACGCCTACATGAATAATTCATGTCGACAAAATATCGATATATACATGGTAACAACACTACCCATGTTTACGACAATTGTATTTTTACTAAAAATCCCAAAAATATCAAGTTTGATCCATGTAAAAAGTACTTATCCGATAGTATCAAGCATCTGCTGTAATCCCAGACCATTATATTGCGTAATGTACATGAAATATTTGAAAAATAACCAAATGATTCTTACCGATGAAATCCGATTGTTTCTCCGGTCTTTTTTAACAATCTAGCGTAACTTCGGCAGTACGGAACTGCACAAGCCATTGTGCCACTTCATACAACTTAAATCATTAACTTATTACAGAAATATTTAGTTTTTCAACACAATATTCTTGAAATAACCAACTTTCCTCACGATTCACAAGAGATTTGACGTTGATTTGACTTTGACAGATTGTTTAGCATTTAACACCGTGGTTAACAGTTTTTGGAGACAAGTCGTCAATAGACTCAAAATACCATACTATTCGTCTCATTCTAACTCGCATCAGCTGACCATAAGCAGTGACAGAGACAACTATATGAAACATCGTCTTGCTTTATACTGCGCGTCTGTATTCTTATTAGTCTGTGTCCCGGGTATCAGTTGACACCCGCATCACTGTCGAGAGGCTCCGGCCGCCGTTTTATTTGCTACGGTGTACGGTAAAAGTTTCTGAACAACCCATGTCATATTAAATTAAAATGTTTTGAATAGAACACGTAAAAGTGGGTACTTTGAAAGGAAGGATTCGTTTAAAGTCGTATTAACTCGATGAAGACGTTATTCTTTCTCGGTCGTATGATATTCTAATCTGTATCAAAAATTATTTCGTGTAGTATTCATTGGTTGTGCCAATTTTCTTATAATTTTCTTCTAATTATTTCACATGACTGTGGTAAGGTCATTAAATCTATTTGGACTATTTGTAGTTAATAGAATCACGCATTCTATGTGAATATATGTATATATAATTATGCAGTAGCTACCTAATTATGGTAAATTGGATAAAATTTACTTTGGCACATTCTGTTGACGACGAATTTACTTGAGGATGATACCAACTTCTAGGTAAAAGGACGGAAGGAGATGCTATATTAAATTCCTATTGCAGAGTAGCTAGTTACCTAACCAAGACCCCGTTAGAAGCAGTCTTGTATAAGCAATACAACGCTCAAGTTTCGGTCACATAACATAATTATTAGGAGCAACAATACAGAGGCAGCCGTAAGCTTATGTCAGCAAATATGTGATGGCGCCTTTCTCGCACGGTTTGATTCTAAAGCAACTGAGCAGAAATAAGCAAAGAGTAAGGCAATTACAATTCCATATGTGAGATACAATTTCAGATATTTACCATAGTAATGTTTTTGTTTTTTTTTTCAAATCCTTTTAGAATACTTTTTGATCGAATGCATAACATAAATTTAGTACTTAACGTTGGGTTAGGTAGATCAAAATGACACTTTTCTGTGGAAGAATGACCGTTGAGTTTTCGTAGCGTTCGTAAAAAAGTAAGCAATTACAACTCTGGTAGAACAAGAAACAAGACTAAGATTTTCAATAATTTTGAACCTGGATAAAAAGGTATTAAGTAGGTATGTTTTACAACCGACATAATTTATAGTATAAGGAAGTCTCTCCGAGTACTTACTGAGTTTATATAATAGCTTTAATCAAAGTTTGCTATTTCACCAGCTGTCTGTATTAGCTGGCACTAGCCAAATGTTCTGCATAATTAGTAGAAAACTGAGGAGAAGCAGCTGGCCTTGCTCAGTTTTGCAAAGGATTCCTGAGAACTTTCAACTTCGGAGATATTTCTGCTAAGTTTTGCATTGTACCTAGCAATTATTAGGACCCCGAATGACTAGTCAAAATACTCTACAACAAGGAAGCCTTTGTGGAGCGCTCGCTTATTTGAAACGAAACCGAACGAAGCGCCGCCATCGTATTGAAGTAAAAAGGGAAATAAAAGGAATCTGACCTTTTCGTTTTCATTGAAAACCTACAGAGGACCAATATAACTTATAACAATATTGACGGAGATCGTTACTACAATGAAAATTGTTACCTACCTACTTTTTACAAAATTTCTATTCTTTCTAGCTAGCTAGTGCCTAAACTGATACATTACAAGCAATGAGTTCGTGCCTAATAGGTATTGTAGAGATCTGGTTTGAGCAATTTATCGTAAACAAAATATTTTCATATATTGAGTATTCGCGCAAATAGTTAAGTAGGTAGTCAGATTTATTTTCATTACTACCAAGAAGCATCCATAGAGTGACAAGACAGGGACGGAATAAACAAGTGACAGAGCCGCGTCACGCGTTGAGCCCGCATCCACCGCCTTTATTGAATCCCCGCCAAATGATACTTCGTCACCTCCAAGAACGCAGGAAACGATAACAGGAAGCATTTGGTGATTTATCGCAGTAAAACTTGTACATATTTATTCAGTATTTCTAATCACGTACTTGATCGTTACACCGGACACATTGTATAAAGGAGGCATTCATATTAAAATAATTTCAACGGTCTTTTCACTCTCAACTCAATGTCACCGCATGGCAGACACAGCGCAGATGGCGTTCGTCATTGAATTAGTAGAAAAAACTAGATGTCTCCCGAAAGGTGGATATGCGGCTCGTAGGTTTTCTCCTCGAAAAGATAAAAAAAGATATTACTATTTACGTCCAAGGTATAATCTAGTCATATTAACTAAGTAAGTTTTAATTTAATTTAGTTAATGTTATAATATCATCTTGCATAAATACCTTCTATACATTAGAAATTTAATGCTTTTACTCAAATAATAAAGATGAAGTCTGTATAACCTCTGTTCAAATTTAGAAAATTAATGTAATAAATTGACACGGGGAAGTACATTTGAACTTATATTTGTAAAACATTCAATTCATTTCAATTTTGCTATCAAGAGGACCAATTTTTGACTTTCGAGCGCTCGACTCTTTCACTCGAAAACTGTAAAAAATTATGAAATGCTATTTTGAAATAGCGATAGAAAATTCGAAGACGAGTGGTATTGACCACTCATATTCAATTCTATTGGTAGAAAGTAAGGTCTGAGAGGATATTCGAGATCAAAAATGTAAACAAACAACTGTCAATTACAAAGTGACATTCCAGGGGTTTAAAATCTTTTATATCCAATGTATTTCATCATTCATTCATAATATTTTGACAGGAATACAAGGAGGAAATAAAACACTTAAATATATATTTTTTTATAGTGGAATCAGAATCAGGATTTACATTTATAATAAACTAGCTTCTGCCCGCGACTCCGTCCGCGTGGAACTTGTTTATATCGCCGCTCCATACAAACTTTTACCCCCATTTCACCCCCTTAAGGGATGATTTCGGGGATAAAAACTATCCTATGTCACTCTCCATCCCTTCAACTATCTCCACTTTAAAAAAAAAAACACGTCAATTCGTCGCTCCGTTTTGCCGTGAAAGACGGACAAACAAACAAACACACACATTTTCCCATTTACAATATTAACTAGTATGGATCTATCTTTGACATTGTCAATCAGGTGGTCGAGTCGGCACATTTTGTCTTCTACTTTAATGACGTGTTTTACACATCAGTCACTCCATTTTTGAGGCGTCACATAACGACTGCTGCTGGTCAACTGACCCAAGCTGACGTCCACGGGGCTTCATGATACAACATTCTGAACCTTCTCACAAGTTATCCCTCGGGGGTAAGTGACTGACAAAAAAAGCTCCTAGCTCGCGGTCTTCTACCTAATCGGTAAATGTCTTGAAGTTACTTAAGAACTTTAAAACTATTTCACCGTAAGATACGTTTGTAAAGTACTTAACATGACCAGAATAGCCGTTAATACTTAATTTATGTATGAAAGAGAAGGAATGTGATCATTTTAACACATATTTTAAAGGATTCAAAACAATCGTACTGTAAGTACTCTTAATTTCACAAAAATCGTTGAATGTAAAGTTTGGGCAAACCGGTAATCATTTTCATTGGCCTTATCAGTTGGTCGGTGTTCGATGTATTTAACATTAAATCCATTGTAATTTCCTACTTCACTCGATACCAATTACTCCAGACCTGCCTGTAACCAAACAAAGTAAAATACGCAGTACAAAATACGTTCGGAAAATGTTATCGTTATTCGAGCGGTGTTCTGTCTGTGAAACCATTAAAATCACGATTCATGCGGCTTTTCAATTCTGAGTATAAACTCAATTTATCACTTAACTTGTAAGTAATGTTGCTACTGGTTTAGGTAAATAATTTATTCAGAGGATTAGCAAAACGTGCGATATTAAGAATTTTTTGGTGCATAGAATTCTGCATATTATTATAATTTCCTTTATAGGACCGTCCGCACCGCACCGAAGATTGTCGATTTTGTTGTAGGTACACTTTCCTGCGTAAACTCGTAGGAGTAAGTGTATCATATTTAATCTTCTGCGTGGTCGATCCTTAAAATTGTAACCACATTTGCTAAATGTACCTGAATCAACAACAGGGCTTACATCATACGCGATTAACAATTAAAATGAAAATATTTAACTTCATAAATGTTATCCTTTTTACGTTTTTAGCCAATCCATTTGGATTCCCCTGCTCTTTATGTGTGTCATTTCGCACAAAGAATGTTTTCATACGCATACCTGGACAGGCCGGGACAATTTATTAAAATACTTATGTTGTGACTGGTACCGTGCCATTGTAATATTTTGTCGTTGATACAACCATTAAAAAAATCACCGAGGATTTTTTCATAAAATCCACTGAATTAAAATTACGTCAACTGAAACGTAATCAAAAAGATCTGTATTAAATAGCCCTAGTTTCAAATTTAGCGACGTAATTTCAACTTTGATTATGACTATCATCATCATTGCCAATATTAAGAGGACCTGGCCCTCTGTATTATGACTAGACCGATTTCATATTTATACTACTACCTATGTATATACGGAGTACATATTTTAGAAGCGACATTTGAACCCGGTGCTTATTGATTGGTTTTAAAGTGATGCTGATGCGTTCCCATTATTTTATTACATTGGGACCCTCATGAGTTCCTCTTAGGTAACCTTATACCATCTGGAAGTCAACCTCTATAAAGGAAGCTCAAATGAAATTAAACTGCCCGTTTATCGACGAAGGGATCCGTTGTCCACAGTAATTACCTCTAAGAGGAAGTGAGTAAGACGAGATCAACTCGCGTGGTACAAGAACTAAGAATCAAAAAGTAACGAGAACGCAATTTTTCCTTCATCCACAAATATGTAATTTTCTATTTGCTAATTAACATGATCAATCTCGCTGAAGTTAAATATTTTGATATAGGTCTCTCGTCATCTGAGTCAGAGTTTGAATTACATTAATTGTTCCAGGCCACACCGATATAAATAATTCGCAGTAAAGTTTAACAGCCGCATTTTCAACTCATTCACAATGTTTTCATTCCATCGTTTAAAATTAAATGAGAGCCATCACGGTTTCTGGAGCAGAAATTGTTGGAACCGTTAATGTCCACATTTCTTCTGACCCATTACCACGCCATGCACCGTCGAGTGTAAGCATTACGAAACCCGCTATTACCCCGATCTTGTGTTTCCCCTTTTCCACCCCCGTACTCATCATTTTCGTAATTTAGAGCAGGATTGGATTATGTCTGCTCATTATTATCGCACTGTTCAAATGAATTTGAAGAGTTAATAACATGTCAATATTTAGCCTTTCAACAACACTTTAGATCTTACGCAAATTAAAGTGGGATTTATAGTTATCAGATATCTGCCAAATAATGGAACAAATACTTTCTTTTTGAATCATACGAGATTAGCCTCTGTTAACCTTTATGCACTGAATTTATAATTTCATAATCTTTCATTCTTAACATATAGTGTGCCTGGCTTATTTAGAATTGACTTTAAATAAACTTCGTTGGTGAAGATAAAGTATGCAAAGACCGCTTTAGAGAAACGGCACTCGCATCTGAATGAAAAGTTTTAAATAAAGTTGGACCACAACGCAAGTTAACCAACATAAACGGATGCAATCGTTTGAGACGCTACGTTCAATTATGTAACCAAGGCCTGCTGTAAGTAACTTTTTTATTCTTCGGTAGTACTTAACTTTTAATAAGAAAATAAAATATTATTATTTTTGCACGAACGCCAAATAATAGCTTATAATTGAAATAATATAACGCATGTATAAGAGTCCAAGAGACCCAAAATCTGTTTATAACATCAATGTAAAGTACCTAGTACATATTATGCAATTTACATGAAGTACTCGTAGTCAAATACTAGATAAATAAATGATCGAATTTTGGGAAAATGGTTCGTGCTTGAACTTTATGGAAATGCAAACGTCGTCAACATCGCCCGTAAATCGCCGATCTATCAAAATCCTTCTCAAATAAGCTCTTCTACACAAAACTGAAGCACACTAACATGTGTTTGGAACAATGTATATATAAAGTCAAATAAAATAAAAATTTAAGAAAAACAAATACCTCGATAGATACTAAAACAACTGTCACTGTGAATGTTCCATCAAATATGTCCAGTCAATATCAAAGCCCACGTTTCAACAGATAGAGTAGTCTCAAGATCTCTAGTTCAAGATTAATTAACCCACGTAACAGACAGCTGCAAGACAGGATGGTCGATTAAGTGAATTGTAATCAACTTGAACAAAGACCGTGTTGATAGGGTATCTCAACTTCTGGTACGTTATGGATGCTAACTGTAGTGGAATTGCTTTGTTGCTCACCGAGTCTGTAGGTGGTACGCCTGAGGGGAACAAGCCTGGGAATAGATTTGCCGTACAGGTTGATGATTAAAGGATAGTTTAAACTCAGAATCGAATTCGGATTAAGTTAATTAATCTCCGCATAATAGTAACTAAGTGAATTGAACATGTCAAAGGTTTAATCTACAACTAGACGCAAGCTTGTATTTTGCAAGACGAAAACAAGTAGTATTTTTGCATTTTTTTAAAGCATAGGTATGTAAGTTGCAAAATAAGATAGAAAAGATGATGCACTAAATGTGCACTTAACTAACAAACTTTACAAACCGTTTCAAGCAAACTTTCAGAATTTGTGATACAGCGCTCTCCTCTCCGACTAATGATATAAGTAGTAGGAACGTGCATAAGGCCGACGGTCTTACGAGTACGCTCTAAAGACTTGTTACAATTTGCACTTCGGTCACTAGGATAACGAAATCACGGTGCTAGGGGTGCTAGGGGTGAACGGCCTATCTCCAGGGATGGAAATGAGTGACTTAAAGGCCTCCACCCACCGGACGCGTGTGCCGCGCGTGTGCTGCGCGTGTGCTGCGCGTCGGGCGCGGTTGAATCGGTATATTCACACCGCAAGCGGGCGGCGTATAGCAACGTGGGGGTACGCGGCTGCGACGCGTTACCAACGCATGTGCTGCGCGTGTGCTGCGCGTGTGCCGCGCGTGTGCCGCGCGGCTGCGGCGCAGCAGCAGCGCGGGCCCGCGCGTCATATCTCTCTCACTACCAACACATTTAATATGTATCTCGCTATCTTTATCACACTCAGCAGCGCGACACGCGGCCGCGCTGCCGAGTTGTAACTTTAGCGCCGCGGGCCCGCCTTCGAATCGCGTTCGATGTGTGTTTGAAGTGTAGTTTCAATGCTTTACAAATTGCGCGTGTGCCGCGCAGCACACGCGCCGCGCACGACACGCGTCCGGTGGGTGGAGGCCTTTAAGATTGAATTAAGTGCGGTGTCGCTCGTGCGACTTGTAGTGGGAGTCGCAATTGTTCTAAAATGTGCATTAAAATCAGGCCATACTCAAACAATATTATTCATTACTTTATTTAGTAACACAGTCAAGGTTAATATGTCATGTTATTTATATATAAATAACGGTTCAAGTTATACACCTCCAATGTAATGTAGGGACATGTTGACGACAGACCAGACTATGATACCAGGTGCTAGGTGCTTCCAATCGTTTTTTTCAATACATTTTATAACCTTTACAGGTTACCTGTACATAAATAAAAGAGATTAAGTTTTACAAATAAATAAATAAATAAATAGGTGTCAGAATTGACTTCTTATCTTAGGGAATATAGAAAGTATGTAATACTCGCTATATTATACTTTATACCTCATTCCAAATAACATTTTCCTTTTAACCGACTAATTCGTCTGACGTTTCTTTGTTTATTTGGGATATCGGTTCAATTATCAATTATTTGAAATATTTTACTAGTTTTACTTATTTCGATTATTAAGTGCTAATCAAACATAATAAAACTGAAGTTGTTTTTTTTTTTAAATGGTTTTACTTGAAATAACTAAACTGAAACGAAATACGACTTTTTCAATCTTATATACGGAATAGGATAAACATAGCTATCCCATACCTAACTTAGGATCCAGTTAGTAGTAAACAAGTAAGTACATAAAATTAAACGTCGTAAATGGTCGTGGCAACGAAAACGATTTCGGATATTAGGCCTTAAGGAGATAACGTTTGTTTTATACAACAGCCCAAAAAATCTATAAATTGTAAGTAATAAATATTACAATGTAACAAAATGTTTAAAAAAAATATGTCCGTATATCTCCATACAAAACCGTCGTGCGTCGCTCTATTACCGACCAAGGTAACGAGAGTGAAAGTGTTTGAGCATTAGCGAAAAATGGTTGTCGTACAAAACATGTACGTTTATTATTTGTGGAATATGTTTAGTGTCAATGCGACATGGCTTGCTGGGAGTTATTTTTAGACAAGCAGACAGTAGCAAATGTGGTTAAACAGGCGAAGAGTTCATAATGCACAACACAAGCTGTTATTGCCTTACATTGCAGATGTGTGTAAATCAAATTGACCACTTCACCCGCTTAGCAATTTCGGCTGCCGACTGTATATATCACATTCCACTTTAATTCAATGTGTTTCGCGCGTTCATTCTTACGTACGCGTAAAAGCGAGAGCGCGACATTAAAATTATGCGTCAGGTGGAGTAAGAGAGAGCCCCCTTATTCATAAAATTTTAAATGCCTCTGCTACACAAAATATACTTTGTCGCTTTCTTACGAACACAAATGTCAAAGTAGCAGAGCAGATAAAGACAAACTAATTTTAACGCCCTTAGTTCAAATAAGAGAGACATTTGAGTGTCTTATTTTGACGCAAATTTTCTGTCCAGGCAAGACCGCGCCCAAAGTGTCTTACTAGTTACCAATAAGTGTTCTAATTAGAAAGTTGAGGGTCTCACTATACTATGCTATACTTATTGAAAATTTTAATCTGTGAGTATTCCTACACATACATGCGACGTTTTTGGTCGTCGCATGCGTGGTCCCACAGCAGCAGTGAGTCATGACTAAACACAGGGAGCCAGGTGGCCGGTTACAAATCATTGCAAATTGTATGCAGCTGTGAATTGTGTAATTTCATACAAACGTAGGTTATTTGATTAAACCCTTTCTCCAATGCGATAAGCACCGTTAGTCATAAGTTTTATCTCTAATGCGATCATTTAATTAGTCATACTTACCCTTTATATTGGGTCAATTGACGACCGGTTTATTAATAAAATAGCTAGAGGTCCTGGGTTTGAATCCTGACACGGGGATTTATTTCTGTGATGAGCACGAATGTTTGATTCAGGGTCATGGACGTTTTCTATGTATGTAAGTATGTTTAATGTCGCCGAGTACCCATAGTAGGTACAAGCTTTGCTTAGTTTGGGAGTAGGTCGATTTTTGTAAGATTGTCCGCAATTATTTATGTATTAATATTTTAATTAAAACATAAGTCTTCACGTCAGTGATACCCAGGAAGTGAGAGGTTAGTACCTACCGTTCATTCGCAGACGATTACACTCGCTGCGCAGGGGAAGACGTTACATTTCGTATATACACAAACAAAGCCTCATATGGCATATTTATCATCTTTGGTTGACAACCGATTGCCATGACGAATATATGCGACATTCCGCGTTGTGCAGTGAATGCCTGAGGGTTAATAAGTCAGACACAGTTTCGCATTCCAATTTGATATCAGCGTGAATGTTGGGAAGTAATGGAATGCAAAGCGCTTGTCTAATAATGGCCCTCAGGAGTAGTAGAGATGTAACAAAGAAATCTCAGATTGCATATATATTAACTATCGCAGTCTTTTGTTTTTTCCACCCTATGCATGTAGTATGTAACGTATATACGTATTATATTATATTAACTTTAGTCATGCGTTGTGCTGTTCTCATTGTACAACATAGACGCGGGAAATTAAGCGCAGATATTATACCGTAACCCGGGGATACTTCGATTTGCGTATCGACTCTTATACCTATAGTGCGTTTTTTTAGCATTAGAAAGAAGGATAAAGCACGAAGCGCGTGGTCTTTTATATAAGTCACTTTATGCCACACAACTGTCAAAGTATCTCAAACAGCCATTAAAAAGACTTACATCATTGTTATCGACCCTAAAATGATAGAAGTGTTTTCATTATTTATGTATACATATCTAAATAATACTTACAACAATATATTTATATTGAAAGTATTTATTTTTGACTCTGTAATTTTAAATTTCGTTATTCAGTTCTGGAAAGGTTGCATAATAAAAAAAACTAAAGAAGAAGAGGTTTGAAACGATCGGTTCGTTTTTTTTGCTGTCAACATTGTCAAAATTGTCAATCGTATCACATGCCTTTTCTTGTTTTCTTGGTAATCAACAAATTATTGAATTCAGATCACTAGATTATTATACGAGTATCTATTTGTTAATTAATATTAGGATTTTATTTTTCGCTGTGTATGGTGGCGTGCGGACTGCGATGGAGCCACCAGAGGCAGGCCCAAGTGGCTTGCTAAAAAGACCGACTCGTTCTCCCCCGAACGTTTTGCCGTCACCAAAAGCAAAGAGACAGAAACGGAGTCCATTAACAGCAAATGAGAAACGTATGGTGGAAAACATTTACAAGTTGGTGTGTACTTTGCAGCAAGGATGAATTTCCGTGTAACAAACCGTGTGTGATCAATATTTATCCCAAGCAGAAATCGTTGACGACGATCAATATACAGTTTTGCAATTGTAAATAAAAATTACCCCATACAACTCTACACCATTTAAGGCGCCGTAGGTTCATGGTCTTCTCTCCCTCTCACTGAGCATAAGCGTGAGCGAGATGGAAGTGCGTGCTCGGAAGCGCGGAAATCATGTTTTTTAATTTTAATTTTTTGGCCGTTTAAATAAATAAAAAAGTAAACACTGATTTCCCTCAAACATGATATTGCCGATTTTTAGAAGCCATTTTAATATTTTTAGCTTTTGTTCGTAATTTGTAACAAATATTTTAAGTGTATTTTAGACCCTTTTAGACCTATGTTCGTGATTTTTTTCTATCCAGCGAAAAATGCTTAATCATGTTTCTAAACACTGCAGACAAGCCTCAATATTACTATTCGTATTTTTTTTAAACCATATTATTATAAACAGACTCATTATGTTGTTTCAAAAACACTGTTCGCTTAACTTCGCTGAACCTACGGCGCCTTAAGTCGTTTTTCGGTGGCAGCGCAGCCGACTAGGTAGGTACCTATCTGCTTTGCACGTTGTATCAAAACTAAATCATTAAGGAATATTTTCATTATAATATAACATAGATACAATTAGCCATTAGGCTAATGGGATTTTAATTTAAAATAAATAAATAAATATCAGGGGCCAATCTTACACAAATCGACCCAGTCCCAAACTAAGCAAAGTTTGTACCAAGCTTGTACTATGGGAACTAGTCGACGATAAACATACGTATATAGATAAATCAATACTTAAATACATAGAAAACATCCATGACTCAGGAACAAATATTCGTGCTCATCACACAAATAAATGCCCTTACCGGGATTCGAACCCAGGACCTCTTGCTTCGTAGGCAGGGTCACTACCAACTAGGTTAAAGCGGTCGTCGTTTGATAGTTCTTTTAGATTTAAAAACACACGGCAGTAAACATTCAGAGTTACAAAATTGCTACCTGATTAATATGATGTAGGTAAAGTAAAGAATTACTTCATAAGTGAACATATAATAAACGTATGTCAAAGCGCACTTCTGGCTTATAATGGTATATCACGATGATAGTTATTCCGCGTAATGTATCTTCATGTATCAACATTCGTAGGTAGGTATACAAAGTAAAGTTGGTACTGAAACTTGCTCTGTGCAAAAGGAGCACCCAATTCCTAATTGGAAAATTCAAAGTATCAGGCTCGAATCAGATTACTTTAACTGTTGTTGGAACCACATTAATGTTTCCTATCTACTTGTTCCCAGAAATTGCAAACCTAAACCACTAACAAGTTTTTAACGCTCGAAAAAGTTCTCCGAACCGGCCCTAAGTTCACATCAAACTTACCTGCGAGAGGTCCGCATCTTCCATAAGTTTCTCAGCTATACTCAGTTTCCTCTCGGCCCCCGCAAAGCCCGCGAACATCACAAAGAACAACACTAGAGGTGCCATGGTGGTAGGTTTATGCGTTATCCAGATCTGTCACTTTGAAACTTCACTGAGGAACACTCGCGAAGTCATAGGGAGTTGCGCGAGGGCCGCGCCGCGGTAAGTTACTGCCGGATAGCGCGGGAGGTACTGACGCGTTGACGCAGCCGGCGCGCTCCCCTCCTTCCCACTCGTCCGTTACGGCCTGGTGTAGATACTCAGACTAGTCATTCCAGTCACCGTAATGTGACCGTTTGTGAGTTCCAAATTGGCACTCCTCTCAGAGTAAATTTCTTTATCGGAGTTAAGTACTCAAAAGTGTGAAATTGACACAGTCGCATAATGGATAGTCATTGTATAGTTATTTTCATCCAGCTAGCACATTACGAGTCGTTTTAAAACTGCTCTCATTTTCGCTACTCAAAAACTATTAACATATAACAATAAAATATTTACGAGTATAGGAAACTCAATGGAAGTACAAACCTTAAAATAATGATTAACAATAATAACAGTGGTTAACTTACACTATCGTACGTAACAAACATCAATATTAGGTTGCCGCATTATTGTGATGCATCTTGAATAACAATAAATATCATCGACTCCATGTACAGTCATCTGTAAAAATGCTTTAACTTGTAACAGTTGTAACGTACTAATAAAACCCCGCGTTCGACTTTATAAAAATAGAGCGCGTAAGCTCGGAAAAATATTTTAGTAATGACTACCACGATTTAATGGAACCTTTGTAAAGGGACTGCATAACCCTTTGAACAAGATATTTTACAATGCGATATATTATGCATATTGTAGCTTAACACCTCGGTACGAGTAGCGCCGGCACCGCAATCGTCTCGAACCGTTTTTACCTGCCATCAGCCTCTCGGCGAACGTGACGGAAACCGATTATGGCCCATTGTTGCCTATCGCGTGGCATCTTTGACTTTCTCCCATTTTTTCTACCCTTGGTTGTTAATTCTTAATATACCTTTCAAGTAACAGCCGCAAGACAACCCATTAAGTTTCCGAGAGCGTAATTTCATTATAGCTACATCCCTAGAGGTGACTAAGGTGACTTGTATGCTTGCCTTGCTCGTAACTCCGTCCATATGGGCATATAGAGTTTAACCAATGGCCAAACATCACCTATATAATCGATACGGAACATATTTCAATATTTGCAATTTCTAATCTTGTTCAAGCTATTACACTTGATTCTGAAAACGATATAACAATCATTTAGAAAATACACAATAAAGAATATACTCATTATACAAATTATTCTCGGTTTTACACAAAAGTGTTTCTTCCTATACGTAATTCAGTATTAGGTACGCGGTAGAGTTCAAAGATATGTTTATACTTTTGCACCTTATTCCATTGTAATAAGGCGAAAAAATTATACATATCTATGACGTCCACCGTACATTAGTTATTCTTCACAATCATCACGGTATAGATATATATATTACTTCGTGAAGATAGGCCCACGAGTATTCGTCCAATGCGGTGGCCCGACACTGGCCACCGTGCCTTAGTCTTCAGCTGTCACAGTGTGTTACAGTATCTCAAGCGAATATTGTTTGGACAGGCGTATCTTTACTTTCGACATCATTGTCACCAGGCCTCGTACTTTTCGTACCGTAAATTACGTCATTTAGCACACAGGATAATGTTATAAAGTTATAAAATAAGTTTGATGAAGCTTGTTGCAGAGCCTCCAAAAATGAAAAATCGTAACAATATTCTTGTAAATATGACATTGTTTAGCAACTTTTTTAAAATAATAAATAGGGACTACAAATAATCGTGAAAATACAACAACTAGCTAAACAATTACAACGTCAATTAATTGGTCATCTGAATGACAATGTCAGTCAAAGACCATTTCTAGACTCTACATTGACGTCGACGCATACGTGCTGCACACGCAGCCGGTGTGGCTCGGCCTTTAAATAATAAGCTTCGACCTACAATATCAGACCAACCATCTAGTAAATAAGACTGCTGTCTTAAAGTGGCTTTCTAAATATAATTTCTCCTCGCAACAAGAATATTTTAATCATAAGGATAATCATTTGTAATGCATAATTTTGACATGTTAATTATTTAGTCTGTATAATGATTCTTAATTAGTTGACTAAGGTAATTTTATGTGTATTTTAATTGTTTTTTTTTATTATTTATTATCTATATCAAAGCGCAAACAACTAGATGGAAAACTGCGGTCAATGAACTGGTTATTAGGACGCCAATCACAACTAAATCCTAACAGCAAGATGCTAGTGTACAAAACTACCATAAAACCAATCTGGACTTACGGAATACAACTGTGGGGAACAGCCAGCAACAGTAATATAGATATCCTGGAGAGATTTCAGACCAAAGCTCTGAGAACAATGTTTGGTATCCCTCATTGTATAAGTAATAGATACATATACCTCGACCTCGGCCTAAAAACAGTTCGGCAGGAAATAGCTCAAAACAGCCTGAAATACCAGGAGAAACTGACCGTCCATGTGAACAAACTGGCACACGCTCTGAGTGGAGAAGGCGCTCTCCAGCACACCCGGCTGAAAAGAAGCGACATACCGAGCCTACATAAAAGATTTACCACTTGACAACAAGAGAGTCGTGTGAAAGGAATTTTCATACAAGTATGGCTCTTGAGGATAACAAAAACTGAGAAATCAAACAAAGAAGTGGCTTATTGTTTTTAAACAGATCGCCATGAAGCAGAAATATCAAAAAAAAAAAAAAAACTATTAATTTTTCTTTCGAATGTAATCGTATAATAATTTATGTGTTTATGATGTATTATTGTGTCCTATGTTTTGCATGCCTACTCTAATAAGTTACGAATGAATGTTACTGATACAACAAATTGTCTACCACCTTCAAAATTGTACGTAATGTTCAGCAAATAAATGAATTTCAATTTCAATTTTAGTACAAGATCGGACGACGCAACCATTTAGTTGGCGCGCGCGTGTCGATGTAACTAAGAAAGACAGGCAACTACGGAACCCTACACTTATTTTTTATTTTATAATTGTATTTATCTGTAGCCTTTAAGGTATTTGTAACTATGTGCCTTAGATGCCTGAAATAAATCGTGTAATAGATACGATATTTAGGTAACAAATAAATTAAACCTTTGCGTTTGTAAAGCGACAATACACATTTTACTTAACAGAGGATTGTTAAGTTTTATGAATGAGTGGGAAAGTAAAAGAGATAGAGCAAATGACATGTGATGATGACAGTAAAGATCTGATCATGAATCAGCTAAGAAGCTTAAGTAAATCGTGTCTGTCTGAACCGAATGTGTCAAGGGATAAGCCACGCCTACCAATTAAATCTAAAAATAGTCAAAATTCTTATTCACCTCGTAAATTGCCCGCAAAGATTTTACGTGCAACTTATTAATCAATTCACTGTTTACTCACTTTCATTCAGTGCCCTAATTTAAAATTTTAGTTTTTTACCTTCTTATCAGCTTAATACGTGTAGATTCGTATGGAATTAGGTCCGTCTAAAGTACCTAATTATATCCATGGCGTCATAAATTATATCCACTTTGAGTTTCGAGAGGTACATCCATTAGGCTCATAATTACGCCGGGTTTCACAAGAATAATGTATAAAGCCGCCCGCCCAGTTTAGCTCTGTCAAGATATGAAAGGCCCTTTATGCCATCTGTGAGGCGAAAGGTCTCAAAGTTTGTCTAGACAGCCCACTAAGCTGAGGTTAAAAGCAGTAAAAATATAGCTTACGCATTTTTGTTCGTAAAATTAAACTGGTTTAGGTATCTAATGTACTTTTGTCGAACTGTGTACGTCAATAGTGCATAGAAATTAGTTAATCATAAAAATGTCGCATCGCTCCTATGTCGGCGGATTAAAGTTATGTTACATATTTATGATAGGATTCAATCGATCGGTACATACTTTTGCACTTGACCGTAGAGAGGGTTCATTTTCCAACTTACTTACGATGATATTTAAAATTAAGGGCAATTAAATTACCAATCGCATATTAATATCAGTGCGCCGCTTTCTCACACACACACACACACACACACACACATATAAGGACACGGCCTGGCCGCCAGCGGGCAGCGGGGTGACGAACGGCAGTTCATACCTACATTTAATCGAGTTCAATCTAAACGCAACCGAGTTTAGGCTTCGGTTGCGCTAACGCAAAAGGCAGCGTACCTATGAGACTTTAGACAATTCTTCTTATCTCTCTGGAAATACAACGCATTCCACTCGCTTGTGACAGCCAATTTTGCAGACCCCTAAACTGATGGTGGCAACTGTGGTTGCCAAGCGAAGTATGGGTTTCTTTGATAAAGAAAAAGTTAAAGCAATTTAGGCTACCTATTTTAAAATCGGAAAGCAAATGAGTAGATATGCGTTTATGGAATGAGCGAGCGAAGCCACCGAAGTCCTATGCTTCAGTGGGCCGAAGATCGTAAGTACGTCCAGTCTCTGGCCTGCTTTCGCGCTGTTCTCCTCGACATGCCATTTTTCAACCGATTCTCCTGAAATTTTGTGTTTTGCGAGTTAGTTAAAAAAAATACTATACTGATCCAGTTAGTTTCTCATTACTCTACGTATTGTATATTGTACACGGTGATACTATTCAGGATTTACTAAACCCTACTTATATTATAATTTATAAATGCGAAAGTTTGGATGTTTGGATGTTTAGATGTTTGGATGTTTAGATATATACATATATGTTTCGACGTTTGTTACTCAATCACGCTTAAACGGCTTAACCAGGTTTTAATGAAATTTTGCATAAAGATAGTTTATAGCCTGGATTAGAATATAATATTAAGTTTTTATCCAGGGTCCATGCAGACGAAGTCACGGGCGGAAGCTAGTAAACTATAAAAAGATTTATTAATTCAGGTATTTTATAATAGCTCATTTACCTTTCGGGCTGTTCGGTTGTGGAATGCTTTGCCGTTGCATATAATAAGGTGTGCAAAATCTCTTCCTATTTTCAAAAATCTGTTGAAACAATATTACCTGTCTCTCCCTTAAGTTGCCTTTTATGTATTCTATGTATGTATGTATGTATGGTTGTATATATGTCTGTGTATTTATTAATTTATTATGCAGGTATGTATTTTTTTTAGTATCCTGTTTAGAAATATTTGAAAGATTGATGTGATAGTTTACTCTTCATGATGAATTCTTGCACTACTTGTTAAAAATTCTAGTTTGAATGTTTCCTGCTGTACAAAGGTTGTCTGGAAAAGATCGCTTTAAAGCGATAAGACCGCCTGTTGTTACCATTATATATTTATTAAGAAAATTTTTTGTAACATGTTTGTCTCTTGTTGTGGTGCAATAAAGAGTATTTATTATTATTATAAAATACAGACTCGTTCTACGTAAAATTTGTTTCTTGCATAACCCCTAGAAAATAGGTAGGGTACCTACTCAAAACTCTTCGGAGAAAATGTGTGCGAGCGGCAGACGATAATGAAATCATAACAATTCTAGATAACCAAAGAATATTCAGACACATTCCTAATAGCTCTATTATTTTAAATAATAACTCAGTCTGGATATTTTAACTTAAATTGTAAAGGCCAATAACGACAAGTTTTAACGAAATACAGGGTGACATTTTAATCAGTGTCCAAATTTTTTGTAGGCATTTGGTATCACTAATAGACTCCATTTTTGCAAAAAAACTGGTTGGTATTTTTTTAATTATAAATTGTCTGTCCCAAAAGAATTACCCGTACAGCGTAGTTACTGGGCATTCAGTACCGCGCGGAGCGGGGCGGGGCCGGGGGAGGGGAGGCGTGCCGTGCGCAAACCTTACTACAGTCTACGAGATTTGGGACTGGTCTTTTGACACATCGTGACACTCATATAACGTAAATTTGCACTGCTCATCGAAATAATAAAAAAGAATCTATAGCTTACGAGTTACAAAACAAAGTTCAATCTCCATGCAAGCTCTTTTTAGCACGAATAAAATGATTGTAATATATTTTACGGCTTATTTGTGCAGAAATTAGCATTGAAAACTCGGTATGCGAACAATTACGTTCTACGACTTTTTTTAAAATTTAGTGTTACACTGCTTGAATCGATTGGTACCTGTCAATTTAGAAGTAAATCGGTATGAATCAAATAACTGTGAATAGGAAAATTACAATGTACTATTTAATTGCTGTCACAATAATACGAAATAACATCGATCCACGAATCGATCGAAACCGACATATTTGATTGTGCTAAATGATCCGTTTGAAAATATGATGCTCGCGAGCTCTCTCGATTTTTCTTGCGCAATCCGTTTATCTCTTATTAGAACACTTAGAACAAGATAAATCTAGAGTATGTCGCGGCCGTCTCATGATAGACGTTCGTTCGACGTTCTTTAACGCAATATTGACAAGAAAACACGACAAATGTCAATGTCACTTTGCAGCTTGTTTATATTGAACAACTTTTATTTTGGCATTTTTTGCTCGGACCCTCTTTAGGGTCTTTTGATTTCACTTGTTCATGAATTAACTTAGGAATATATAAAATTAATTTTGCATGTAGATCCAAACACATTATTCCAAAGAATCTAGACACTTTTGTTTGCTGACGACTGTGTATAGGCTCTTGGTTTTATTTGCTAAAAATAATTATTACACAGTAATCAATCGATTCCTATCCATCATTCGTAATCCCAACCATCAATCGTAATCGAATATTACGACAATCGATTTACTCTAGCTACATCACTCTTTACGTCATATTGGAACTGTCAAAAGACCAGTCCCAAATCTCGTAGACCGTACCCGCTGAGGTGCCCGCGCGGTAAGGTTTTTATGGGATAACTTTAAGCAACAATTACTAAAAAAATATATACTGAATAATATGAAACAAAAAAACACGTATTTTATATTTTTTGCTGAAGAATCTTATACTTGAATTTGGACACTGATTAAAATGTCACCCTGTATACACAATTAAATTAAAGTTGGTTAGCAACCAAATTGTCGCTGACAAAGCGACGACTTTTCCCTAATTAAAATAATAACATCCGAAGACGGAGTCACGAATTGTAAAGTTATAAACTCCCTAACTGGGAATCATAATATCACGCATACATATATATACCTACATCACTTATTAACTTAGATGGAAAATGTTACGTTGTGTATCGCATCAAAACAAGGACTTTAATGGATAATATGAAATTACGTAACTACGCTACAACACCTATGGTACCTATTTTTATAAATAGCAAGACCGAAGAAAATTCTTCAGAGGACAGAAAATACTGACTGCAAACTTTAGAAGTGTGTTCTCGTGCGTGAGTCACCCACCTGCTTGTATCTTTTAATTGATCTCGATTCGAAGCGCTGGCGGTGGTCTTCCCGCAGGTCCTCGATTTGGTTCATCTCTTTAACATGCCAATCACATTGTTATAATATGTCTCGTGCTCGTTCTGACACGTTGGCTGGGCATGTGGAAGCGAGTGCACAAAAGAGAATAAATCGTGAGTAGCATTGAAAGGGACGTGATAATTTTACCTTCAGGTTGCTCGTAATTTTAAAATCGGAAAATTACATCTAAATCACTTTCATATTGTGTTCTGCAAATATGGAAATAAAACATGGAGAGTTTTTGTAAACAAGAATATTATACTTTCAATGAGTGGGAATCGCTATTTTACATTCACAACGTTGATGTCCGTCGGAGGGGAAAATCTTGATACTTTTAAGTGCGTTAATTGTGTTGATTAAGTATTTGCATTAAACTTTGAAAAACTTATCATATAACATGCACCTCGCGTAGAGACTTTAACAAACAGTAATAAAGTTATAATAATAACCATATGATTTCGTTGTCTATGAGTCTTCGAATACCCTTTCTCGAAATCACGTGGAGGTATCAAGTTGAAATTTTAATTAAAACTCAGGTCTCATGGACTTCTGAGAGCTATGAAAATAACAAACTTTTCATTCACACAGTCAAATGAAGATTCCAATGCTTGTAGAGGTACAAATGATTATTTATGTACGTACTCATGCGTACTACCTAAACGTTACAAGCTGCTTCAAACATTTTATTATGAAGCTAATTTAATACAACATTATTAAGTTTTGACCACCAGTTTAGCCTACTAAGTACCTAGTGACGCTGCTTACGAAGTTGAAGCTCCTGGGTTCGAATCCCGGCAAGGGCAAATATTTGTGTGATGAGACTGATGAGCATGGATATTTGTTCCTAAGTCTTAAGTGTTTCTATGTATTTAAGTGTTTATATTTATCTATTAAATATATCGACGTCTAAAGGAACCGTAATTCGATTTGTGTAAAATTGTCCCCTTATATTCATTTACTATTAAGGTCATGTAGGTCCTAGCCAATTTGTAGGATTTTCCATTACATTTTCTATAGAACGATGCGTATGTATTCTTCTAAATCATTCAGTCATTTTTCATGTATGTATTTTGTTCAGCGATCAAAATTACCAAATAGTTACGTAAAGTTCGCTCTACAAAATATGGAATCTGAAATTCCACAAATAAGCCCGAGCTTACCTCGCCTTAAGTTACACGAAGAGGTTCGCGTAAGGAGCTCAGCAGGTCGATCACGTAACGTATTGTACGCAGGACAGCTAGATCTAAATGTCACTCTTAATATGGAAATATGACAGTTTAGTTGTCCTTACGTACATTCGAAACGTTACGTGATCACCCCTCTGAAACAAGAAAATGAATTGATAAATTATGAAACGGGTGTTAATCATCAGCACGTGGCGACACCTCGCGGCTAAAGGCCATCATCTTATGAAAATGTAAAGCCGTAACTTGGCAAGCGAACTGTTGCTTATTTAGGATCACACCGAGCAATGCATAATAAAGTTGTTAGTGCGCCCCGGCCGCTGGCGAAGTGCCAGAATGCGTGCCACTGACTCGAGGATACGAGGCTATAGACAAATATGTAGCCTCAAGGACATCGCTCCAACGAAGACTGAGATTAGAACCATCTTGTTAGGATAATGGCGGAGACGTGACACGGACTTAACACTAGTGAGGGAAACTAAATTACGATCCGTTGAAGGGAACCCTATTTGGTTATAAAGTCAATGTCGTAAAAATATCATCCAATTTTACATTTTCAACTTTCTTAATATACTTATTTACTTTAGATACTTGCCGAGTCAACATTGGTGGTTTGTGAGAATATTGTGGTGGTTCAGAATTGAATACATTGTGACGATATTTTTTCTTAATCCGTGAAAGTTCCGCGAAATCGCAGACCTAATTAAGACTCCATTTCTGCCTATAATAAATTAACTGTGTGCCTAATTCAATACAAATGCTTTTTACATTGAGGAAAATCGTTTCTAAATGCAACTTTAAATTGCTTTCAAGTGTTATATTCGAAGAAATGTCCTACAATAGCACTATGAAACATGTTATGGAAAGTTATAAAAGAAGACCCATTTTTCACAAATCACTATTCCCACAAGTCGGCTTTGCAAGAATGCAATACAAATCGGTGAAAAGAAGTCGATATGTATTGTAACAGAAGCTGATATATATTTCTCGTTCAGAAGCGTTAGATTAGATTAGTCGGCGAGTACTGAGATTTATGTTGGCAATACTAAGTCGATTTAAAACGTTTAGCCTTCTTTTATTGCGCAATTTACTTACTAAGTACCTTAAAAAGAACTGCTCCGTTAATAAATTACGTATAGTTTTCAAAATAACAGTACAGAGCTTGTATTTTAAAATGCTTAATTTAATGGCAGTGTTTATTGCATTAGACTGCACTAATCTGAGCTCAATGCTTAGAAATAAGGGTTGCCAGTAGCCACAGGACTTATTTCTAAGCATTGATTTATTTCTTGTTTTTGTAGTAATAAACTATCATCGACAAGACCGATCGCTGACCTCTCTTCAAAATCATGATCGTGGAAACAGCTGGTACAAAAATTATTATTGAATAAAGCTTATAAACTGTAAAAAGATAAAAAGCTATAATAACGCGATGACTCAGTCTTGTTGTTTTCTTGGCGATTGGGATTATTTTGGAGTTGCAACGAAACACTCCTCGTTTCCATAATTACTACGCTCCGTTAAATTGCTCGTAGCTTTACCCACAATTTGTAAGTAGAGGCCGAATGTTGTCGAATAATAAGAACTAAACTTACAATAATACTGCCAGAATAAATAACGAAGAAGACAATGCTTTAATGCAAAACTCGTATTTTAAAATTAAAAGCGATATGAAAAACGTAAACGCAAATCGCTCTAAATCCGCTCTTTGATGCATTCTTAATGAAGACAGAAATTAAGCGAAACGTTTCAGAAATGAAAGGAATACTTGGTTTACAATGAATAACTAATATCACGGGAAATGAAATACTGTATAATTTTTACCATTGAGTTAGTAAGTTCCTAGAGAAAAGGCAAAATATTTAAAAGCTCTATCATTAATCCCACGCAACTACATTTATGTTAGAGCTTAGATATTCAAAGGCACACATACATTTATTGTTACAGGTAGGTTTGTTGTATTGTTACAGGTACCGCCCTGTAATAATGCAACATTCTAACTATAACATTTAGAACTGGTTCGTTACCGAGAAAATGGCTTTGGTTTGAAAATTCAAATAAAGAATTGTCACTTAATTAAGTGCCCGACGCCAGTAATTTGAATTATAAATATTAATATTTATAAAGAGGAAATGTCTGGGAGATTGCAGCTTTGTAAGTTCAAATATCAGAATACCCTATCAAATAAAAAAAAATCTGTCATCTGAGTAAACAATGTTTTAGATGGACGCAGATTACATTTTGTCTCATAGGTTTGTCTGCATTCTTAACGCGGGCGGAGCCGCGCGTGCAGCTAGTTATTGTTATCAATAATTAAGTAAATGGTACACATGCTAGTTTTTGATTGGTCATGGATTTCATTCCAATTATACGAATCCAATTGGATCGGGAGCGTCAGATGTTTTATTCATGATGCGTCACTCCACTTTTGTTTTGTATCAAAATGCTTTCTTCGTGGTCATAATGCTTTTGTTATCCGACTTTGTTGATAATACTTCTACTGTAGCCAATCTAAGGAGCACTAACGAAAAACTGACTTCTTATTTAATTAGCTAATGTTGGCTAAGACTTGTTGGGCGTCCTAAGTACCGGTTAAGAAAAAAGACTTGAACGAACGGCGTGCCATTGACTGGACGGGAACAGCATTATTGGAAGCCGGGGGGGCTTTAGTGTCAGAGGCCAAAATCCACTTTGGGGCATTGTACGACAGCAGTACGTAAGTAGATTTTTTGAAGTGAAAACTTCTTTAGCGGCGCTGTGCAATTTGGGATGGGGAAAAATTGTTAATTCGCGACAGGTGTAGGAGGCCACGTGACTGTAGGATTTAGTGTTGCCAAAATTGCCGGAATACAAAAAGCGAGAGTTGCGCTTTAAAACGCGGATTTTTTGGGGTTTGCTAAATAAAAAATATATATATAATAGTTCTTCGCAAAATTAAAATTATTCAAGTTTTCACTTCTGCCGGCACTGGAGTGCAAACAGTTTTTTTCATTGGGGTAAAAAAAAATTTTATTTAATTAAATATTTTTTTTTTTAGTATAAATTAATAGAATAATAATTCTTTCTTAAGTTTTCAAAACAAATGCTTTAACAAGCTCTCGTGTAACTGAATAAAACCCGCCCTTTGTGTTGTCTTATTTAGTACCAAATTCTTGGCCACTAGGTAGTTAGCCAGGTTAGTCGGTTTTTAGCCATACAAACTGAAGAAGTGAACTAAGTTCCGCTGTTACACAAAAATTAACCATAAAATTGTACTTACTGTACCTAAAATATTGATAGTTTACGTTAATTAAATAAAAGGGTGACATTCTATCTCCTGAAGCGTGCGCAATTTGCAATGAAATGTAAAAATACAGGCATATAAATGCAAATTATCGAATTGTCGAGTACACATTCACTTTTGTTTTTCATGGTGATAAATAATGGCTGTCCGGTCAGTTAGGTGAACCCGAAAAGCTGACCAATTTTCCCTTTTGCTGCACGCACTGATCAAAGGCCGGCCGGCG
This sequence comes from Epinotia demarniana, assembly GCA_945867215.1. NCBI lineage: Eukaryota > Metazoa > Arthropoda > Insecta > Lepidoptera > Tortricidae > Epinotia > Epinotia demarniana. The sequence goes on along the minus strand of OX244267.1, from coordinate 20,258,790 downwards.
AGGCGATGACAAAAGACTTCGCCGGTTCACAAAATTCGTTATTTCAGGGCGAGCCCCAGCCGGCTGCGACCCGCCTTCGCCTTACTCTTGACTCTTCATTAAAGAGATACTAAGATTATTAATAGGTAAGAATTCTAATTTCGTTAAGTATTTACAGCTGTATACGAACGTTGCACTTGTGTTCAGTTTCATTATTATACCAAGGATTTGCATTTCGAATCGTGCCATGATCTTAAAGTAGGTAATAGACTAGGATAATGGTAGGTATTTTTGTTGCCAGTAGTTTACTTAATTACTTACTATGGACAGTGCCCGCTCTCCAACCCCAATATTGCCATTTCCCGGCCAATAGCATACAATTTTGTACTCTGTTAAACCTACCCTTTGTTGCTTTTATTTAATATTGCCAATATAAGTCTAGACAAATGAAGTTAAATTGCGAACAGTCACGGAATAATCACACGGGCAAATACCTAGGCACTGCAAAAGGTAATTTTCTTTGTCTATCAATCGTGTCGTGTTACATAATGTAGACTAGAAAAGGTTCAGCAACACGTTTGAGCTGCATTTTTTTTCAGTAGGGGACAATCTTATCCAAATCGAACTACCCCCATAGTATAAGCTCAATATGGCTTGCGTTATGCATACGAGACGACGATTTAGTTAATAGATAAATATCAATACTTATATACTTAGAAAACATCCCAGACTAAGAAACAAAATATATGATAATCACACAAATATTTGCCTTTACCGGGATTCTTACCCAGGACAGCGTCACTATTCCACTAGGCTAACTCGTCGTACGCGGTATAACTAAGTTTACCGTTTATTCTGTGTCACTTAAAAGATAATTTCTGCATGTTATATCTTTTTAGGGATCCGTAGCCAAAATGGCAAAAACGGAACGAAACGGACGGTTTCGCCATGTCGTCCGTATGTCACAGTCATTTTACTCGAAAACTATACAGTGTATTTTATTAAAATTTGAAGGATAGGTGTATTTTGTTAGCCAGCGACATAGTTCTGTAGCTAGCTACACATCCACCAACCCACAACAACAACCCACAGTACTCCATACAACTACAAGTAAAAAAAAAACAGAAGTCCACGTGTGGTACACAAATCGATAGGCCTTTCAAAATAAATATAAGGCATTTCTCCGATTTTTTCTTGATCAAGTAGATATTAGTCACAGATAATCGCCCCGAAAGTCACAAAAAATGTGTCATCATCCTATCTAAATTTTAAACGGTGTATAAAAAAATGTGGAGATACAGCTTATTAAATTAAATTTAAATAAATGCAGCTTAATTACTTGTAATTATGCGTAGCAATTGATTTCAACATTCCCGAAGGCGTGACTCTCAAGAAGGTGTAACGGGTGTACACAAAATAGTATTTACATTTCAGAATCTTTCTTAAGTACAAATATTGTAACATAATTTAATGTCAATCTAATGTTACAACATTAAAGACACTCACTGACTGTTGAAACACCTAAAGTTTTATAAGAATAGTCGAAGTCACTTTAGGTATTTTACAATAAAACCGTAGATAAATGTTGGCATAGTCATAGTTTACTTAACCTGGATTAAAACATAAGCTATATTCCATTTACAAATTCCAGCAACAAATCTTTCATTAGTTGCAAAAAACGCATATTTAATGTGTATAAAAATTTATAATAAAGTTCCGGATTTAGGATGGCTTTAAAAAAATGGTTGGTAGATAAATATTTCTACAGTATTCAAAAGTTCTTAAAATAGAAGGAGGTAGTTAGATTTAAGATGATTTAATAATTTGCATGCCTTTAAGGCAGATTTTCGTGATGTACCTATATTGTACCTCTTCGTGATCTGTATTGACCTAAAATCGTGCAAATAAAGATTTTACTTACTTAAGATACCTACCTGTTTTTTATTACGAACATCAACCCCCAAACGGAAGAAATCGATAATCGAGTCTAGTCTAAAATAAGGCAAATCATAATTCAGATACCATGTGTATTACTATTCCATAAAACATAATAAAATATTTCACATAACAACAAATAACTAAATCCGGATTTAAAAATTAAACAAGCCACCTACGCTTTTAACAAATGATTCACCCATGTTCCTGATGTAATCGTGAATTTTATCTTTAAATGTATTTAAATTGAGGTCAACAACATATTGCAGCTCGTCTCTTGATACCTGCAAGGGAAAAGGCGGGACGGGCTTTTGAGGTTCAACAATTGCTTCATCGTTAGGTACCCAAGAAAACCAAACGTAATTCTGTTGTGCCGGATTAGCTCTAGAATCCATTTTGGGTAGTCGTCTTGGATTCATTTCTGTCCAGAGTCCTCTAAGGCGTAAGCTCATGCGCCTAACTATATCCATATTTGCATGCCAAAGATCAAATGCTTCTATAGGGTCTTCTGATACGTTGAATAAACAACCTTTCGCTGTAAAGTATGATATAAAATTATAATATTTATAATCAGTTACGATCATAAATAAATCATAAATATCATAAAATCAAATAAATATGTAGTAAATCAAATATTAGTTCAACTTACCAAATGTTGGGAAACAAACTTCCTCGTCAGATATTTCCCTTATAGTTTCTACCAGTTTAGTATTATTACGCATCTCATAAGCTAAGTCCATGTCTAAAGGCAAATCCAATGTTTCCTTAAACACCAAGTAAGCTTCAGAAGCCAATAGAACATTTTCGTACGGCAAGGCATCGTGTCGCATTGCCTTTAGCTCCTTGCCTTGATATTTACTCTTGTCCTTGCTGACATTGCCTACAATGATTTTAAAGTCTCCTTCTCTGAACGCAGCCCAACCATTTAGATCGTCAATTGTTATTAGAACGTCGTTCCGTTTTGATGCTTCTCCTTTTGAAATTGAAGACCATTGATCAATTCCATCAATATTTTTGGGTATACTTCCACCTGCGGCTGAGAGCATAGTAGGCAACCAATCAGTAACGTGGAGAATTTCGTCGCTTTTTCTAGGTGTTATTGAAGGATGCCATATGACAGCCACAGACCTGGTAGCTCCTTCCCACGGAGTGCTCTTCTCTCCGCGCAAGGGCAGGTTACAGCCAAAATTTTGATTAGTACCAGCGCCATTATCGGATACGAATACAATTATAGTATTTGTCAATATCTCCCTTTCTGCTAAAGCTGCAACTATACGTCCAACACTCTTGTCCAAGCTCGCAACGAGACCTGCAAATGTATTGAATGTAACCTTTTATTACGATACTTGTCCTAGCTCTGCGTTTTTTGATATTTCACATTTAATCTCTTCTTAATACGTACCTAAAAGAGTACTTAAGGCCGGTCGACAGAGTTATCACGAGGCATGTTCAGCATTAATTTAGGTAATTGTGTTTCACGCACCAAAGGCAAAAAGGGCAAGAAATACACATTCAAATCAATTGTAAATATGTCAGATAGAGCCTTATAAGATAACGAACCGTAGCCTAGTGGTTCAGGCATTCAGCTGTCAAGCGGCTGTCGTGGGTTCGAATTCCGGCTTGTACCAATGAGTTTTTCGTAACTTATGTACGGAATAAACACCGTTAGCTTTTCGGTGAAGGAAAAAATCGTGAGGAAACTGGTCTAATCCAAATAAGGTCTAGTTTTCTCTGTGGGTTGGAACGTCAGATGGCTGTTGCTTTCGTAAAACGTGCCTCAACTTAATCTTGAGATTAGGTATCAAAGCAGACCGCGGGTTCTTTTAGGGTACAACCGAGAATAACGCTAGGAGGATGATGATGATCAGATAGAGCCTCGTGTTACATACCTGCATACATGCGCCGAGCGGAGTGTGCAATGTGACTGTTATCTGCCAAGGTGTCGATAGGAGGTTGCAAGGAAACCAAGCCTCCCCCAGCGTGAGGAGCAGCGTGAGAAACGTGGAGGTACAATGGTTTCTCCGTGTTGTGCTCTCTAATCACTGAAATAATAAAGTGAGGTGCACAAAGTGATTACTTGCGAATATTTAAAGATTTTGACGTACAGACCCCGCAGTTTGTCAAGCTTTTATTTAACTTGACCTGCAGGTAGATCACGTAACGCATTGTACGTATTACGTCTGGTAGCTCTAAATGTCATGTTTTATATGGAAAAATTACAGTTGGATCTAACTAATGCGCGTTCAAATCGTTACGTGACTACCTCTCTGTTCGTTTGTTTCTCAGTTTGTTAGTGTGGGACAAATCTTGGACCACCATCGATTGACCTGAAATTTTGGGTATGAGTATAGTTTGGATGACAATTCAGTATTATGGTACCATCGAGCTGATCTGATTCTGTATACATATACAGAAGGTGGCCATGGAAATTCAGTACCTGCTTAAGGCGCCGTAGGTTCATGGTCTTCTCTCCCTCTCACTTAGGATGAGCGTGAGTGAGATGGAAGTGCGTGCTCGGAAGCGTGGATATCATGTTTTTAAATTATAATTTCTTAGCCGTTAAAATAAATAAAAAAGTGATCACTGAGTTATCTCAAACATGATAATTATTGCCGATTTTTAGACGCCATTTTAATATTTTTGCCTTTTGTGCATTTTGTGTTACGAATATTTTAAGTGTATTTTAGACCCTTTTAGACCTATATTCGTGATTTTTTTCTATCGAGCGAAAATTGCTTAATCATGTTTCGAATCATTGATCTCGCTGCAAAAAAGCCTCAAGATTACTATTCGTATTTTTTTGAAACTATAATATTATAGACAGACGTATTATATTGTTTCAAAAACTCTGTTCGCTTAACTTCGCAGAACCTACAGCGCCTTAACCGACGTAAACCCGTTGAGTTTGGGCTCGTTAGAATCGTCTCAACGAGTAGTTGATGACGGTATCCAGAAAAGAAAAGTTGGCAATGAAATTTTTGATAGAAACTTATTAAGTTTACTATTGGATTTTATTCGTTAATTCTTAAAAATAGTAGATAGTTAACCAAGGGTTGAATTGCTACCCTTGTCAGACTCTATAAGTATGTTGGCGCTCGAAAAAAGTGAGAGTGCGAATAGACCGAAGCGGGTATGGACGGATTCTCCAATTCAAAAAAAACACTCGAATTATCGTTTTGAATACGAACTAAATAAAATTTGATGTTCAAATAACCCTTATGGACAATTTGGCAAGGAACTGATGACTTGAAAAATGTTTAAAAGACCATTTCTGGACGTGATTCAGAAGCAGTTATGACTTATTGAAACGAATTCTTAAAATGTCGTCAGCAATTATCACTTTTCGTGATTTTTAAAAATAAGCCATTCATAAATCAACTAATTTTAAAACCCAATGCAAATTGTGGCAGTGTGGCTATACGTTTATGCATTGCAAGTAGAAACGCATCACTTTCAATAATCTCACGGAAGTTATTTAGAAATACCTAACTAGTAAGCATCACTTGGAAACTGCTACCTATTATTATTAGATAAACAGTTACCATACCTATTCAGAGTATGAGTAATGATAAGGAAATAAAAAACACTATATTTTTCCAAAACGTCCTCTCTTGTGGGCTGTTATTCTGACCGCGCTCATTCACCTCACTTCCCCCGTCACTCCTAACCGAACTAGACCTGTGATTACGCTTAGTTACTACCAATCGCGGCTTCAAGATATACTCTCCTCCTCCTGACCGATTTCGGCCACGGCGACTGCTTCAACTCTGGCGTTGATCTCGCTCATGTGCTCTGGTGTGGCTCACGTAGCCGATCTTATTTATGAAAACCCGAGTACACAACGGGCATACACACCATTCACAAAATTATAGCTGATCGCCGCAGGTGGTCGGGCTTTCAGCTCGTCCCGTTTAACATCAAGCTCTTTACAGCGGCGGGATTCAAAGATTGATGTTTTCTTTTTAACCAAAGATCTCCATTCCAGGCGGTTGGCTGCCTGATTCTCCCACTGGAGAGGGTCAATTTCGCAGTTTTTCATGTGGCGCTTAAGCACATCCTTATACCTAAGGAGTTGTCCGCCATGCTTTCGCTTGCCCTCCTCAAGCTCCGAATAGAAGATGTGCTTTGCCACTCGACCCACTGCCATCCTTGAAACGTGGCCGCCCCAGCGAAGTTGTCGTCTCATAAGATAAACTTTACAGCAAAAAACGTTGCCTTTCCGCAAAATTTCGGTGTTCGGGAATATTAGGGGTGACAGGTGAGGTGAGGTTAAAACTAGTGTAACATGTACATTAAATAAGAATTCGATTTACAGGTAGTTTTTATATTCACAAGGACCAACATACCCTAGCCAAGAGAACTAGCAGTGTTCATAGTATCTTGAAACAATTGTTTTACAGTCTATTCCCTAAACTGTAATAGTCTGGCTCAAATTATTTGCCTGAAACACTTACAGTTAACCGCTCTGTCTGTGAGTATTTCCGTAAGATGTCCGCCTTGATCCTCCACTGGCTCCAGATTTTCATAGAAATTTAGCCCAAAGAAGGAGCTTCCGTTACAGTTCTGTAAAATGATTTTGAGATAAATTAGTGGTATAATTTGTATGGGTGTGAATTGGACATTATCGCGTTCTTAGAAACGCTGTTCTGATCAGATTAAGAAACAATAAGGACATATTTTCAGATAGGTATATAATTCTTGCTGATACGACACGACACCAGCTTTGTCGTGTCGTATCAGCAAATCAAAGGGCTGGCGTACGACAAAGAGAAATGGAAAATACCCCGCCGACATGAAGATATCTCTTAAATTAGAAAAAAATATATATGATTCTTGACTATTCGATTCGTTACAGTAGCAGTCATAGTTGCTAAAAATTTCCTCGATAAACAAAAAACCCAAAGTTCTAGGTCGTTATATTCCCTTTTAAATCAGCCTACTCAAACTATTGTTCGTTATTTTATGAGAAAATCAAATTTATACCATGGTATTCTACCTCACCTAAAATTATACTTAATGAAATATAAAATTTAAGTTAGGTATCGAATTTTGTCCAAAAAGGCCAATCCCGAAGAATGTAGCATCTCATTGTCTCGTGCGCAGAAGGCAAGCCAGTCTCTCACAAGTGGGCTTGGTTTTCGCGAATCGACTCGAATCAAAGGCATCGCCTTGGCAACTACAACTTCGCTCTGCTGCTTTATGTGGAAAATCACGAACGTAAGTTGAAATAATAATGTAGACTTTTATTTTTAACGTGAAAAGTTTAGTTTTTAATTTATCGCTAGTACCAATACATCGTCTCTGACACAGTCGTTATTGTTTCCATGAGAATATGTTAATTACCAAATTAATATTCATGTTTATTGTCCTAGCAGTTTTAAGTCCTTCATTAATACGTAACTAATTTTTCCAAAACCAGTACAGTGGCATTTAAACAGCTTTAAATACAGGCATCGTGTGAATGATATATTTATTTTCGTTTACGTAATCACTTTCATCATCCATGTTGTCGAATGATCCGCCCATTATCATACTAATCTTTATCGATGTAACTAAATACAAATTGTGCTACCTACAACTCAATCACGGTATACTACTCTGTGCGTACATACTTATATCGTCTATCGACTCTATCGTTCTGCGTACAATCTGAGCTATATTCTAGAAACACATGAATGGTTACATGTAGTTACAAACCGCCATAACCCAATTAACTGCTACATACTATCTCTAATTAATCTTAAGCCAACCAGTTACCTCAACCAAGTTGTACGTATAGTAATCCACGGAGCCGTCGAGGAAGCCGTAAAAAGTATCAAATCCTCTGTAAGTAGGCAGATAGTGTTCCCTGGATTTGCCGACGTGCCATTTGCCGACCAAGTGCGTGTCGTAGCCTAGTTCCCGCAAGTAGTCGGGCAGTAGACGCTCTGACACAGGGATGCCCCTGTCTTCTGTTGCCAGTATTGAGTCGCTTTGGGTACCTGCAATTTTATGGGAAACTGTCAGCAGCGATTCATGGATAGAACTCGAATCCTAGCGGCTCATTTTGAGAAAATGTAGCATCACTCTTGACACAGTTCTTGATGAAATATACTATAGGACTTGAGTTTGTGGTTAGTTTAAATAATTGTCAAACATAGGTGACGTTACAGAAAAATAAACTAATCTATTATAATTATATAATAGAGGACATGCTGACTGATCATCAATGCACAGCCAAAACTACTGGGACTGAAAACTTAAAATTTACACCAAACTCCCATTTATAACGCAGGTAAGGAATAAGACGGGATTTTGGAAATTCCGTCTCTAAGGGAGTTAAATAGGGGTGCAAAGTTTGTATGTGGAAATTTCTTTTTTGAACTAGCAACTTGGAAACTTCGTAAAAAAAGAACTTATTAGAATAAAAAAGATACGTTCATCATTTTCGAAAATTCCTCCCCAAAGGGGGGGGGGGTTAAAAAGGGGAACAAGGTTGTATGGGGAACACTTTTTATGGGGTAAAAAAATGCTTTCAGCGTTTTAGAAAATTACCGAACCGAACAGCTACTACAATTGTAGGTTAGGTTAGAACTGCGATATGCTCTTCGAACCGGATAGAAGATAATGTTAGATTAAAACGGCGGATCATTTTGTTAATTTAAGAGGTTTATTATGGCAAATCAAAGTAATTTGTTCTCTAACACCGTTAAATGGGGACTGGTGATGGAGATGGCAAGTTCTACGTGTTTTGGTAATTATATTGCTTTCAAAACTAAAGGCAGCATGGACTATCGTTACTAAAACTTCTGAACGGATTTAAGCAAAAAAATCCAGTAATGTAGCTTAGTAGATTTATCAAACAAAAATAAAAAAGTAGAAACATCTGTTGATGATGTACATTTCAATTTAGAATAGCAATTTAAACCTTTTATAGTGCTTTTCTCAAAAATTGAGCAAGAAAACCTACCTAAATATACTTTCTGAAAATTATGAATCATGCTATTTTTCTCGCCACTTCATGAAATTTTCGTACGCCTTTAGATATTTGTCTTTTGGCTTTGCAAGGAACAAATTATCAATAACTGATCTTGATTCTGTTAATCCTGGAATCATTTTCACGACGATTTTCAATATTTTTGGAAAAAACAACTAGGCACTGCGAGAAAAAGCAAAAATTTGGCATCGCCGCCTTTTATTTTTTTTACTAAGTTGGATGTGTATTTTTCTTCCGAAAACGCCATAAGTTATTTGAGACCATTAGTAAGTCGTGATAAGTCACAGCTTAAAGATCTTCCGTTTTGGCTGTTTAGGACCTAGATGCTTTTTTATATGGCCGTTTTATTAATTTTATTAAGTTTGTACCTCGACAAATAATTGAATTTGTATACGCATGCAACATTGTTGTCGAGCAAAATCAAGCTGGCAAGGTTCTTAATTTAAATTATTTTGACTAACCTCAAACTATACACTTCACGTTCTGATTTTTAACCAATAAAGCCAACTTTGCAGAACATTTTTGAGAAAAGTATCATAGGTACGTGTTAAGATTATCTAACGATTAGAAAAAGACAAGAGCATGCAACTGTTTCAATAATAGCAAAATGGGGATCTGCATTCCAAACGCTTCATCATCATCAGCCTATATACGTCCCACTGCTGGGCACAGGCCTCCTCTCATGTATGAGAGGGAACGGGCAGTAGTCCCCACGCTGGCCCAGTGCGGATTGGGGACTTCACATACACCTTTGAATTTCTTCGCAGATGTATGCAGGTTTCCTCACGATGTTTTTCCTTCACCGAAAAGCTAACGGTGAATATGAAATCTTATTCCGTACATAAGTTCCGAAAAACTCATTGGTACAAGTCGGGATTCGAACCCACGACCGCCGTTTGACAGCCGCATGCCTGAACCACTGGGCTACCGTAGCTCTCCAAACGCTTATGCACATCTAATTGTGCTATTCACTATCTAGTGTAGGTAAATAACTTGGTGAATTAACATGCTTATTAACTTATTTTTGTATTTATAGGAATTCCAAATGAAGTAGTAGTAGTATTTCGTGAATAGGTAGGTACGTACTGTAATGTACCTAACACGTGAAAACGACTATAGCAGGCACTTCGTGACACGGTGTTAATAAAACGTCGAAGCTTGTTGGGGAAAGGTCATAAACACATTTTGGCGATAGTAAAACTGTCTCACCAAGTCTCATAGGGTATTTTCCCGTAAAAAGGGCACTTCTAGCAGGCGTCCCTTGCGTGTCCGAGTAATACTGCTGAAGTATGGCGCCCTGGTAAGCGAGCACGTCGATGTTAGGGGTCATTATTTGATCGGACCCGTGGAAACTGACGTCGTCCCAGCCCTTGAACATAAAGATTATATTGTAATGTGCTCCAAAATTCATCAGTTTATATGTTAGAAGCCCTTGAGAGTAAATGAAATTAATTAAGGTAAAGTTAAATAAAAATAACCATACCAAACTGCACATTTATTGGATGAATAAGAATAGTCAAAAACTATACTAAGTATTATTAGTGAACCCTGTCACAAGTGTCACAACCACAAGACTCACACACACTTTCTGTAATTCTTAATAATTATACGAGTATATAAGACTTAATAAGTACCTACTAACGAGAGTCCGACTCGACTAGGTTAACATTTTCAATAATATAATTAGATCAAGTCTAAGTATATATCTAGTGGCGATCAACAAAGAACTTACCAAGTCATCGGCCATAATAAACACAATATTCGGTTTTTCAACATCTTGTGAAATAACACATGTAATCAACAGTGAAACACAACTGAAAATAAATAATATATTCAAACATTTTATGAACATTTATAACATATTTTCAGCATCGTACTGAATCAAAACTCGCCTTATATATTTAGGGATCATCATTACTAATAACGTCTGTTGTTTGCATCGACTATGTCCTTTTTTAAAGAGTCCAATTAGTTTAAGGTAAGGGTCGTAGAAGACAAAGACAATCTTAAACGGAGCGTATAATAAAATTCACTGAAGTAAGATGCCTTAGTAAAGTAAGATGAATAATCGGTCGAGAGAAATGAAATCCTTCTCAGTCAGAAAGTTACACAACACAGCGGGTAATAATTAACACAACTGAACAACTGGGAAAAGGTTTTTACGATACAAATAAATGAATAAGACTGAACACATGATAATGTAGTAGTGCTTATTATAACTATGCTTTAAATGTTCGAATATTATTCACAACTCTAATATTATTTCAGATGTACAAGCAATCATTTGGACGACTGTCATTGTTATCCGTGTAGGTTTAACATCTAGTTAGCATATTTCATTTGTGTAATTATTTTCGTCAAAGTTTTTTCATATAGTTTTATCAGTACATAATCAAGTTAATGTATGTACGTATTAATAAAATCACGTATGGTTATTTGTAACATAGATTAAAATATGCAAATGGGTACCAATAAATATAGGTTATTTATTGGTTATATCGTAAAGCGTATTTATTTTAAGTAATAGTACGGTACTTTCGTTGAATTTAATGAAAATATTAGCTGCCCGCGTATTATATAGCGAATATAATAGAAAAAAAGAAGAGACAAATTAAAAACCTACCTCGGTCGGGTTAAAAGTTAACTACTCGTATGTTCATGCAACTACGTTTCGTAGAGCGCTCGGAATGCTCAACCATAATCAATTATGCCTTAGAGTAAGGACTTTGCTGTCGTGTTTCATTAGGCGCCGAGTACGTGTTCGGTCAGGTCGATTTGGTTCGACATTTCGCATGGCATTATGTTTTTTCCATATCATGGTTTGGCTGTCATATCAATTCATAAATTGATTAATTATATACGTATGTTACCGTCATATTATGAACACAGTTAGTTAAACTCGCAATAATATAAGGTAATAGTACGTTTCACCGGACGCTTAAGACCTAAATATACGTTTATTTTTTTAATAAGGACTGTGAGTTTAACAGGTCTACGAACAAAAGTTCAATTGTAAGATAGATAAATTTGCCGTCATTTAATTGTATAAGTATGTTATTAATTTCTAATAACATACTTATAGATATGCTTAATATATTTTTAAAGTTATTTGGGTCAGTTTCCGTGGTTTGTACCATTTACCGGACTAAGAAACGTGATTTGCACATAATACCGAATCGGCGGGCCGTTTCACCGGACTAGGGAAGAAATGTATGGGATTTGGGCGCTGCGTGATGCTCAAACTTTGTTGGTAAACAGTTGATTGAGATTATTGTTTTGAGACTTCAAAAATCTTAGCGGGATGTTAAACTTGGAAATAAAATGTTTGTTCAGATAACACAAGTTATATCAATTTACAATAATTAGGTATACTAACATTTTTAATTTGCCTTTGTGAGCTGTAGAAATTTAACAAAAAATGACGAAAACTAATATTATAAACATGGATTATTATTTATTAATAATTCGGCTCATTCGTCTACTTTTTTATAATATATACTTGGTGTTTCTGATGGTTATTATATACCTAGGTAGAATAAAATTATAACGATAAAATACTTTTATCTATCATAAATATTTAGTTGACAGGTAACGCCGCAATACGTTAAAATAAATAAATATACGTGACGTTACCATAAAACGTAACAAAAGTTGTGATAAAGCATGGGTCATGCTGGTAAATCTCTGTTATTTGTGGTGCAATAAGGATATTATAATGAATAGATAACTGAAATAGAAAAAATTATAAAATAAAATCAAGTTTTTATCGACTGAACTAAGTCTAAAACAAACAAAAAAGTATTTTCACGTAACCTTCAAATTAATAGAATAGAGAAGTTAATTTCGAGTTGTTCGAACTTTTGAAAAATCCCCGACATTTTTATTGTAAAGTTGAACACTTATCTAGTTATCTCGTAACTGGCAGAACCGATTTTGTTGAAACGTACGTTCGTTAAGAACCATCTCAATCACGTCAGCTTTCGGACAAAACCGCATTAAAATCGATCCATTAATTTAGGAGCTACAATGCCACAGGCAGACACACAGATGCACAGACTCAAAAACAGAGATGTCAAACTTATAATTGTGCCAGGGTTTAAATATTTAGAATTTGATTTTAATTTAAAAATATAGTAAATGTATATAAAAATAACTTATAACTGAATATATAATAAGCATCAAATTAACAATTATTAATCATATTGTTATTGTACTAAATATGTTGTTTCAAAATAATATAACGCCGGAGCGCTGCCTGGCAGGATTTATGCCAGGCAGCGCTCCGGCGTAGACATACCGCGGCATCGGATACGCACTGAGCTAGACTTGGCTCGTGTTTTTAGTTCACATTCTATTTAATCACCTAGATATTTTATTATTGTGTCTTTTGTGTAGGCAATATGGGCTATTTTCTTTGTCACATTTTTCCTGTTGTAGTTATGGAGTTCTTAAAAGATTAGCACGTTATTATGATTCTGTGTACCTTATTACTTTTAATAGCAAGTCAATGGTGTGCGTTGCAATAATGACAAACATGGTTATAGTTTCAGAAATCACACTCTCTCATTTAAAACGCGTTATATTATTATTTACACTCATCACTATATTTCATTATACACAATGCACTAATCCCTATTATCTGTGGAAACATTATTGTTTTCTCACGGAAATATATTGCGATATTATATTATACAGCGTAATCGGAGTTTGGATAATCACCGTAAACCGTGCGCGACTGACTATAAAGATAGGTCATACGCGCTTGGGCTTGCCGCTGGGTTTTATGACGCAATCGAATCTACCCGCTTACATCTCAATTGTTCATAATAATTTTACTCATGGCCCCTAAAAGCAAGTTCCTTAAGTTAGCACTATATAACGCAGGTTCACTAGGTACTGGACATGACGACTTTTTGGTGGCTATGGTTAAATATGCACCGGATATTATAGCAATAAATGAAACATGGTTGCGTGAAGGTCATGAACAACGCGCGCCTGTCGCGCCCGGGTACAAGTTTTTAAGTGCCCCTCGGCCAAAAGGGATGCGCGGTGGCCGCGGCGGAGGGCTGGCTTTTTACTTCAAGCTCGGCGTACGCGCTCGTCGTGTTACCCTCCCTACCGCATCAGTCGAGCAAATGTGGCTCTCCGTCACGGTCAACTGCCGTCGTTTGATTATAGGTACTGCTTACCGTCCAAACTGGGTTAATGTTGATTTGTTTTTGGACTCTTTGACAGAATCTGTGGCTTATTTTTCGAAATATGATCAAATTGTTTTACTAGGGGATTTTAATATAAATATGTTACAAACTAGTAATGCTGCGACGCTGAAGTTTAACTCTTTTCTGCAATGTTTAGATCTAGAGCAAGTAGTAAAGGAGCCTACTCACTATTCCAGTGACAATGAAACCCTAATTGACGTGGTGTGTACCAATGCCCCTGTACAAGATGTTTGTGTTTCAAATATAACCGGTTCACTCGGTCATTGTATGATACTTGTCACTATCCCTATAAAACGTACTAAATCCCCACCTAAAACGATCACTTTTAGACCATTTAAAAACATAGATATGGAAAGTTTTAATAGCGATCTACGGTCAATCGATTGGGATTCTGTGGTCAATATGAACTCTGTGCACGAAATGCTAACCTCTTTTAATTTTCACGTCCTGTCGCTCTTTAACAAACACGCGCCAGTAAAAACCGTCAAAATTAATACGAATTGTTCCTTACCCTGGATAACTGACACAATTCATATTATGATAGACAAACGTAACGAGGCGCACATTAGGTATCGCCATTCCAAATCCGAAGTTCACAGAAAATCATATACCGACCTTAAAAAATTAGTTAAGAATAGTATTTATTTTGAGAAACGGGCATATTATAATTATCACATAAACTCACATAGTGATGACTCAAAAACACTGTGGAAAAACTTAAAAAAAACGGTCCTGTTTGATCCAAAAAAGCGTGACTATCTTCCGGATCGTTTTAATGACCCAAATGCGGTCAATGATAGTTTTTTAAATGTACCTGGCGGTGATGAGGTTTCATTGTCATCGTTGACGTTTTTCGAGTTCCACAGATTTTGTGATGCGTCTTTTACATTAAAACCGGTGAATGAGCTCGTTGTGGGTAAAATCATAGTGTCTATCTCAACCAATGCCGTTGGTATTGACGGGATTGGGAGAGATATGATATTGCTTACGCTTCCATGGACCTTGTCAGTAATAACTGCTATAATTAATAAATCTATATTGACCGGGGAGGTGCCCGAGGAGTGGAAGTCTGCTCTAGTTACGCCTTTGCCCAAAGTAGAAAGCCCGCTTCAGTTTAAGGATCTCAGACCCATTAGCATACTGCCTTTTCTGTCCAAGGTACTTGAAAAAGCAGTCTGCACACAGCTCACTCACTACGTTGAGGCCAACGGCATTTTGCCGGCAATGCAGTCTGGTTTTCGCAAGGGCGTGGGAACGGTGACCGCACTCTTGGACGTCGTTGACAATATTCTGTCAGACCTAGACTCGGGCAAGGGCACGTGTCTGGTACTATTGGATTTCTCCCGAGCTTTTGACAGTATTAATATTCCTCTGCTTCTTTCTAAATTGACATTCTATGGTATCGATGCAAAGTCACTTTTTTGGTTTAATAATTACCTAAGTAATCGAACACAATCGGTTAAAATAGCAAAAGTAGATGGCACCATGTTGGAATCAGCGGCAAAACCCTTACTCCGTGGCGTTCCTCAGGGCTCTATACTTGGACCGTTACTTTTTATTATATATAGTTCTGATATAGTCAACGCCATTAGGCACTGTAAATTTCATTTATACGCAGATGATGTTCAATTGTACCTGTCAGCTGCTCCACGAGATTTTCCAGAGACTGTCTCCAAAGTAAATGACGACTTGAACAGTATTGCTGCGTGGGCTGATAAAAACGGGTTACTGCTGAATCCACAGAAATCTAAATTTATGATCCTTGGTTCCAAAACTCAAATTTCAAGAATCTTAAACGGTAACCCAGCAGTAACTATTGGTGGTACGCAAATTGAACGAGTAGAGGAGGCTAGGAATCTGGGGATCATAATGGACAGCCAGTTGCGCTTTGAGAGTCACGTAAAAAATCTGGTGAAATCTTGTTTTTTTCGGCTCAAGGTCTTGTACCAAATCCGAA
The DNA here is from genome assembly GCA_945867215.1 of Epinotia demarniana. Lineage (NCBI taxonomy): Eukaryota > Metazoa > Arthropoda > Insecta > Lepidoptera > Tortricidae > Epinotia > Epinotia demarniana. The sequence continues at coordinate 20,242,724 of OX244267.1, read as the reverse complement.
ATCTTTTGAGCGAACAGGTACGAGTAGCTCTGTGTGAATCTCTAATTCTATCCAGATTAAACTACGGAGACATCATTTATGGACCACGTTTACTGGCTAAAACGCGTCGTCTCGTTCAGCGTGTACAAAACGCATGTTGTCGTTTTTGCTATAGTATCCCACCCAGAAGTCATATTACACCATACCTTAATAAAGGTTCTATTTTAAATATGTCATCACGTCGACACTTACACCTCGCGTGCCTGTTGTTTGATGTACTTAAATACCAACAACCTGACTATCTGTTCAGAAAAATAAGGGTCTCGTCTTTTCACTCACAGTATGGCACTAGGTCAACACGGCGATGTATCTTAGAAGTACACCCTTACAGGACGGTTGCCTTTACTGGCAGTTTTCGTTATCTTGCAACCAAATGCTGGAATAACATTCCCCCGCCACTTTGACAATTACCATCCAGGAAATCTTTTAAATTAAAGTTTAAAAGATTTCTCTTGGACAAGCAAGTGGCAGGAATTCCTCATGGCTATTTGGTTGCAGATTTTGTCACATAGGCGTGCTTCTAAGGGACATCACACATCTCACCACTTTTTTTTTTCTTCATATATACACTCCATGTCGACACATAGTTACACTTTATATTTTGTCATTTTTATTACTCACCTATCACACAGATCTATTTTATTTATTTGATATTATTTGCAAGCTTTATTTATTTATTATTATTTTTCTTCAAATATTTCACCTGCATCGTGATCCGAGGTACTGGCAGAATATCAGTGCTTGCTCACACGAGCAAAGCAAAACTGAGCCAGTACCTTTTTGGCATTATTGCAACGCACAAGTATGTCTTAGCCTTAATTTATAATTCTTTCTCCATACCACAATTGTTTTACATGTTCTTTTATCGTTATTTTTCTGTGTTTCTTTTCTTTTCTGTATTTTTTTTGTTTTTTATTTTGTTGCAAAGTGCCAAATAAATAAGTTATCTATCTATCTATCTATCTATATAAAAAAAACCGTACATGTATATTTAGTATCGTACAAGTTTGTTCCAAGCCCCGTAGCTGGGCGTCAAATGTTTGGAGCCGCTGGCCTTTACAAGAACGTTCTTAAAATAATACACATTAATATCGACCTAGTTCCTAACGAAATAAGGTTGGTATTTCAATAAAATACTAAATAAGAGTATGGCTGAGGCAAACGTGGATTCGGTAGCAGGCACTATGGGTACGTTTAACCGGACGCCCGTCCGGTGAATTGGACAAGCAAATTATGTGGAACCTATCACGCGAACAGAATTTTAAAAATAGTGTTTATGTCGTACAATACAATACAATACAAATATTCTTTATTGCTCACAAGACATAGTAAAAAAAAAAAAAGAGGTAAGTTAAACATAAACAAAAAAATAAAAAATACTAAATACTACTACTATGATACAATTACGAACCTTACATTTTTACAAGGAATTAGAACTTATTGCAAAACCATAAATACATACGGCTCTTGATACTATTATTGTAATATGAGTGTTATGTTTTTTTTTAATCGCCTTGCCAAAAAGCTTATTTTTACGTCAAAAAGTCTTGAAAATGATTAATTTCAAATACAGTTTTACATTAATCTATCTAGATTATCAATGTTCGGTAAATGCTCATAAAATTCCCTATACTTTTAGTTCTGATCTGAAATGCGAAATAGTTTATATAAATAGTTTATGTTCAACCTATAAATAAATAATTTAAAAAAACATACGGTTTCCCTGATTCCGGACGCTGTTCGTAGAAACCTTCAAGTTAAAACGAGGGTTGACCCATCACCGAATCCACATTTTTGTTAAATTCTTCAAATATGACTGCACTAAATGAACTTGTTTGCACAAATAGCTAAAAGCAATTAAATAATGACCCCGCACAACCCAATTTTCATACATAAATTTGCTTCTTAAAGGTTTTATGACCTTAAGAAATTCAATAAATTCCTTAACGATTTTCTTAAGGAGTCCATACAAAACGGCGATCGACGGGCTCGATCAATTATCGTGGCTCGAATGAGGTCCGAAAAGGCCGTTTTTGCCGCGTAGTGGAAAGCATAGGTATCTAGCTAGCGAGGAATAAAATCAAAACGTAATATTAGCCGTAACTACTCGACTTATAGCTTAAAATAGAGGAAATCCGGCGATATGGCAGATCCGGTGAAGGGTACTTTTACCTTAAACTGTCGACAATTGCGCAACGCACTATTTTTCGTTGGTTATATTATTTGTTTAAGTTATATATTATAATATTTGTATCAATGTCAAATCGTCAAATCGTCAACTGAGATTAAATTGGCATTACCTACTACAGAACGCATTCTGCAGGTTCATTAATTGATTTTTGCTAGGTATCGAATTATAAATTTTAAATGCCACTTCGATCAGAACATGCTTGTTATTTTTATGATAATCTCATTCCAGATATTGCTCTTACATTCAAATTACTCACAAACGTTACCTCTAACTATACTTCAATGGCTCACCGACACAAAGCGAGTCTTGGCCTAACTATGACGCGAGTTGTCCCCACAAACACTTATTAAGTATAACAGCACCGAATGTAAAAGGAAATACCAATCATAACATAAGTAGTCCTTTTGTTTGTTATTATTCGAGAAAATACATAATGTATAAGAAAGGTAGCATATCAGAGTACCAGTTAGCCATATTATTCTCGTTAGATGTTCGAGTGAATAGTTTTTATATCCATTGAAATTGAGAGCCGTCGTGGGAAGAAAGAAGCTTTTATCCAATATAAAGGAAACGTCTATGTAACATATTAAATGTAAACGTTAAGCGCACCAAATAAATGTATAGAACATTCTTACAGTTACTTCAAAAAAAAAAGGTTTTTTAGTTTATCACTAACATTTTTACAAGAGTACCTAATACAATCAAGAGGCATGTGATGTGGTGTGGAACAGGGGCTGACTCAGTAATGTCAATGTTGACTTGGTGAGTGAACTTCTAGATACCCTACTATATTATGTTAAAGAGAAATGAGACTGTAATTTTGACCCCACAGTCAAACTATCGATGTAGTTTTGTGGGGCAATGTATCTTACTATGCATGTCTAATTTTAGTTTTTAATAAATTAATTAAAAAAATGCTGCGGGCTCCGTCAAAACCTTTAAAACTAAAACTAAACCGAATAAGTACCTAGGTTACGCCACATACGTAATATTCCTGTAAAAAGGTTAATCGGCAACTTTCTTGACCGTATAATTTACATTGCAAAAGTGAACCATATTCGAGATAATTCACTTTAAATTTTATTCTATAACTCTGTCAGCACATTCACTTTAAAAACTGGATATTTATTTTGACCCGCTTACAAGACTCTCTCTTCCTGGCTATGTATCCCACATGGTGGTGGGGTCAGCTTTCCTCGTCTTACGTCTCCACTTCGCTATGTCCTCGACATCTGTTTCGGATAACTTGCATTCTCTCATGTCTTTAAGGCTTACAAGACTAAAAAAATAATTACTTAAATATTTAAAAACAAGACTTTAACCGTGCTCGTGATAGAATAGGGCAAGCAAACCAGTTGGCTTAATTTCTTTTCATCAATATATTCTTTGTAATAAACTTGAAAGAGGTCCTAAAATCACGATTGGTTGGCTATAAGCCAGCCCCCCTATACTGTAACTTCTTTAAACTCACCTCAACACTCGCCCAGAAATATATCTTGACACCGCGATGCGTAGTAACTACGCGTAGGTAGAGGTCTAGATTCGTGACGAGTGACCGGCGGGGTGAGACGCATTCGCGCGTAGCGAATAGCCCTGCAGGTGGTTTATGTATTTTGTGTAGGTCCCGACGCAATTCTAATTCAACTTCTTAGTGAGTAACAATGCTCATAAAATACAGCTACATATTAATCAAGGATACATTTAATGGAACGCAAAAACGGTCGGTTCTACTCTATCAATTACCATGCGTACCTACTGGCCAAAAACATAACACTAATCAAAATTGGAAATGCCCTATATTCAAAATCTTATCATGAAAGAAACATAAGAAATGAAACTCTTGTCCATGAAGACGCGGCTTTAAGAATGATTTCTTATGATTAATTAGTAGTACTAAAAGTAGGTCTAAATATTTTTTTATACATCTGTTATTAAGTCGGACGACTTACTAGGCCAGTCAAAATCGACATCAGACCTCGCAAACGCGCATGTATCTACGATTTTAGGGTTCCGTACCAAAAATGGTAACAAAGGAACCCTTATGGTGCGACTCCGTCCGTCTGTCTGTCTGTCACAAAGTGAAATATCTCACGAACTACTCAAGCTATCAACTTGAAACTTGGAATGGTTATAAATGAGAGTTATCCGCGTGCATGGAAAATGATAAATTTAAATATTCATTTATGTTTTCTATAAAAACTTACGAATATGAGGAGGGGGCAAAAAAAAAAATTCAACTATAGGGTCAAGTGGGGTATCATTCGAAACGACTTGAGATGCACTTTTTGGAGCAGTTTTTCTTTTTTTTCTACACTAGGAAAATTTTGATCTATGAAGGAAAATGTAAAAAAAATACCATTCCCCCCCCCCCCCTTATCTCCGAAGTAATTCAAGCGAAAAATTTGAAATAATTACTTGTGATTAAGATAAACATATATATTACGGGAAAAGTTTTTTTTTCTGGTTGTAGCATATTTTTTGTTTTATTTTCAAAAATCATTTCCTAGTTAGATTTGCAATTTAATCAACTTTATAAGTTTTTTTTTGCTTTGAAATTTCTATTAAACTATAAATAGAAGTGCTCTCTATTAAATAAAACAATAATAATCGAGATCAGCTCACGTGATAAACAATAATCAATAAAAGACCAACATACATACTAAGCCGATTGCCCTTGCACGTTAGTACCAAATGGAGCCGATAGATGGCGCTGACCCCATTCGCGCCGTTAAGATTTTTCTAGAATTAATGGGGTTGGGATTGGGACGCGTATATTTATTTTCAATAGCAGGTCAAAAAAAGATCGCGATTCAATTGTCTTGGTGTAAAAGTTACTCGTTGTTTGAAATTGAATTCTATTGTGTTGGGTCAAAATAAGTAATTTAACAAATATATTGGGACTTTTACTTTACCTTGAGTTAATTGTTAGTTTGCACGGAACCCTCGGTGCGCGAGTCAGACTCGCACTTGACCGGTTTTTTTTTATATGTTGTTAGGTTAATTGAGAGTAGTTTACACCCAAGTTTGCAATCCTGAAAACCCTGTGCTACCCCCATGGTGCTCGAGAAACTGGAAAATTTCGGCACTTGTTTGTCATTCTAAAAAACTACTCTAGAGAAGCGTTTTTCAAGTATGCTTGCTTCTAATCTAATAAAGTTAACTAAATTTGCTACTATGAGAGCTTAACCCTAGTACTCTAGGTCAAGTGGTTGCAGAGATACAACTAGGCAAAGGTGGGCAATTTTTTTTTAAGTGCGCACATTGTGGCAGGCATAAGACCTTGTTCACTAGTCGCCCATCTGTCACACGGGTTTTTGTCAACCCCTAACCATTTTTGCACTTGGTGGTAGGTCCTCCAAGAATGATATTCTGCAGCCTCTGTAGTTGGGAGGAGGCGAGCAAGGTTGACTTTGAGGTAATGACTGTCGATTTTAAAAATGCTGAGTATCGCTCATCTCCTCCGTAGAGTTTCATTAAAATCTTTTCGCAAGCATTTCCTACTTCTTCCTTGTTGGAGTTTGGATCAAGGAAAATGCTGGCGAGGTCTATCGAGTCGGGTTTTTTTTAGGACATTGCACCACTTCATCTTGCCTTGCCAGAAAAGGTCCGAGGTTGTGTCACACCCACTGATGGCATGCAGAAATAAAACCATCCCACGTGGATGGTGGACGTGCATTTATCCACATGTATATGAATTTGCTGGATATTGGATGCAGTTTGAACCACCTCTGCTGCCTTTCTGGAAGCTCACGTTCGTCTCTCCAGAGCTTAAGCCGTTAAGATTGACAAGTAGGTCCACGTCCTCCCCAATGATGAAAACTTGATCGAAATATGAGCTCTTGGAAAGGGCACTCCTCACTATATCGGCATCGGCGTCTTCTTAAGACTGATGGATCTCGATACCCAGCCTCTCAAATTCAGTACGCATCATAGTGATCAATCGGCGTTTATTAGATTCATTTGTAAGTGGTTTTGCTTGGGGCACTTTGATGGATGTTGATTCATCAAACAAAATGTCACTGCAGGATAGAAAAGCAGAGCGTCGCAGGTGTTCAGCTGATTTAGTGAACGTATCCATCAAAAATCACAGCTTACCAAAGTGGTTCAAAACATAGCTGGCGTATACCGCTACAATAGCTCTGACTGAATCATTTCGATGCCAGATCCCAATGTGCAGGAGGTAACCATCATCGACCACTGTGAACGCTCTGTTTCCTGGGAAGATGTTTTCAGTAAGTGGTGTAAATTCTGAATAGAACGATTTTTGACTAGCTGTATCTCCGCGTAAGACCGCCTGTTGTGTCCATTATTTATTAAGCAATTTTTTTGTAACCTGTTTGTCTCTCTTGTTGTGGTGCAATAAAGAGTATTTATTATTATTATTATTATTATTATCTCTGCAACCAATTGACCTAGAGTGCTAGGGTTAAGCTTAAATTGTATCAAATTTTGTTAGCTTAATTGGATTAGAAGCAAGCATATTTGAAAAACTCTTCTTTAGAGGAGTTTTTTAGAATGACCTGAAACAAGTGCAGTTTTTCGGGAACTATAGGGGTAGCACAGGGTATTCATGGTTGCAAACTTGGGTATTAACTACGCTCAAGGGACCTAACAACATAATACAACGCGGTTGCGAGGTTTGCCTTTTTATGTGTAGATATTGACCGGCCTATACAGCGACTTCTCGACTACACAATTGTATAATTCTATACAGGTATTTTTTAATACAGTTGCTCAAAAAGTGGTACTTTTTGTGGCTGCGTAGCGTACGAGAAGCTCAATTTCTCGAACTAGTGCTTTTTACTTTTTAGTTCCAAACTATACTTTCGAAACGCAGTAAGTGGCGGTCGCGCGGCGCGACCGTCGCGGGTGCGCGGCCTGTGCGCGGCGGGTTGCTGGCGGGGCGCGACCTGTTTGACCGCGCTAGCGGTTTGTAGGCAAGCATATTTTATCGCAATGTAATATAAATTTATTATTTTTCGCAATTGTATTAAAAAACGTCGTTTACAACACGTGTGAAATGTCTTTTACCACTCGTACCGAGTCTTGCCACTCGCTTTCAGCTCGTGGCAAGATACCTCGGTACTAGTGGTAAAAAGACATTCTTTTCACACTAGTTGTAAAATGTACTATTATAATTCTGAATGAGCACACAGATAAGTCTACAAGTGTATAATGAGTAAGTAACAGGGAACCAATCATGATATCTGTTAGATTATTATCATTCCTAAAAAACACTTTTAATTAAAATGTACTGACTTAACAGGCTGATTCCCTACCTATTCCAATCTAAGGAAGGTCGGTGTAGGTACGACGACGAGCAAAGTGAGGAGAAGTGTTAGAAGGACGCGACCCTACCGCGCGCGAGCCGAGCAAGCGAAGCGAGGCGAAGCGTCAGGACCGATTTTTTTTATCAATTAATTACAGGAATGTTTCTTGACTAGTCCGCTATAAAATAATTTTATAGATACCGTGATACTCGTATGACTGATATTTATTTTTATGAAATAATCATTTATCAATCGAAGATTTGTAAAATGACCTATTTTATAAACGATTTATTATGATCATTTAAAAAAAGATAGTTTGGCATTCAACTTTTTTTCTAAGTATAACATTTGCCAAATAAATATTTTATAGCAGGAGCTTTTTGAGGAATGATAGGTTTGTGAAATTACTAAGTTCGTGAATCGTTATAAAATGATTATTTTGAATCACCCATCTGTAAATTAAAGTCTAATAATAAAAGACAGGTTTACTGGTATGCTATTTTTTGTTGTACCGGACCTACTCGTATGTCACCACAGAATTTCAGAAAGAATGTCAGATCAGAGGTCATTAAATCTTGTCTGCATCTTAAATATGTATCGACTATTGAATGTGTATATGTATATCAATTTGGGGTTGATTCGGCGCCTAACTACTGCTCGTTCCATTGGTATCTTTTCGTATAAAATGCCGATTTGCCTGGGAGCTGCAGGGCATTATCGCCCCCGTTCTTGATATTATAGTAATAAATCTGTGTTACAGCTATTTCGGTGTTGGACGCATTGTTATTTCTTTTTTGCATTTACCAGCTTATAAAATTACACGACTCATAATTATGCGATAAGACCGCCTGTTGTTACCATTATTTATTTTGCCTGATCTTGTAAAAACTCCACTATTTGTGGTGCAATAATAGTACATTACGCAACTAGGGCGGTCAATTCGTGAATGCCCCAGATCGCAGGTGTTTGTGCCCCGAACCGAAGATGAGGGCCATAAATATGCGCTCTGGGGCTTTACGAATTACCGCCCGTGTTGAGTACAAAATTTTACGTCTTCACCTGGCCACAATGGCTGTTTTCCCGTACGCGCAGCGTGCAGTTAAACTCGCATTATGGCCAGGTGTGACGTAAATAATAGTATTACCGTTTATTACTTTTATTAGTGTGCAAATCTAATTGTTTTCACTAAAGTACAATTTCTACCAAACGGCCCGCATCGGATCGGATCGGAAAGAATACGAACAGACGCGGCGACAGCCGATCGTGTCCGGCAGCATGTCGACGCATACGATCAAGCGATAACAGCCGTTCGCGGCCGACAGGATGTCGACGCACACGAACGGCACCGTACGGTTGCTTGCGACGTATCCGCCCCCAATCAAATATATAATTTCGTTCGGCATCCACAGCCGAAAGGTTCCGATCGCACACGACGACAAGCGAACGGGGCTGATCGCAAGCGAACGGAGCCGATCGCGTGTCGCGGCAAACTTTCGGTTACGATCACATGTCGAGGACGACGCCCGCGGTCAAGCTGTTGTGCGCAACTTGGTAATTTAGACTTAAAAACTGTTCATATATGATTCAGTATCGTTTACAGACTATAAAATTCGTTCCGTTCCGATCTGTTGCGGACCGTTTGGTGGAATTAGTGCTTTAACGTCTAATTGGTTTTGACTGATCTTCAAATATACTCTACTTTTGTTTGTTCGAATCGGCACTAAGCTATTTGCCGCGGTCTCTTCAGTATTTAGTACATTGCAATGCAGTACTGCAAGCTTTGGTACGCTTGCAGCATTGCACGCTTCAGCGAATCCCGTGGGCCACGCCTTGGAAGCTCTCATTGAATGTAGGCGCGCAGTAAGTGATCTGTACCGACACCGATCTGGCATCGAAATGACTCTGCAGTTGCACTGCCAAGTGAGGAAGTGGCCAAAACAATTATAAATATAAACAAATGAACCTTGACTGCCCAGAGATCGCCGACCTGCGCTTGACGTGCCAATTTTTATGAAACGGCCTGAATTACAACTTTTTATGTTAAAACATACCTAAAACCCCTCCCGTTTTAGGAATAATATGTCCAAAAATTTGGTTACTCACATATTTCAGTTGGAATTTTAGTGTAGTTTTCATGCATATTTTATTTGTGTTCTTTGTAGTTTGAAGTTTAAATTGCCACTGATCACCTAAAAACAAAGAAACTACCTCCTTTTCTCCATCTTAATTTATCCCGGTATGCAGTCTTAAAGGGTACATTTTTTTTTTGTCATGTGAGTGGGCTACCTGACTATTGAAAGAGTGGTCGATAATGAAATTTTCGATCTTCAAATACGTACATATAGACATGAAATAAATCAATTCATACTAGTGTACATACTTGTATGTATTTCATTTCAATTCATAAGATAGTCTATATCGTTAGTATAATCTGCTAGTGTTTCTGGCTGTCTCCTTCAGGATTAACTCTCGGACGTACCGTAAGTAGACAGGAAAACTGCGATCAGGGAATGAAAGTAGGACATATTTCACGGCGCGGACACGGATTACAGCCTGAATTATGTCGGAGTGAACGGATCGAGGCGGTCATAAATTGTACATAAATCCATTCGACATTGCATGGACTTTAGGGGAAACGAATTATACGTATAGAGTGATTTGGGTCTATAATATTATCGGGACTCTCATATATTATGTACTTAAGTGCATAAAAATCAGAATTACCTATCCGTAAAAAGACTAAGGCGGGTATTATGTATATATAAAAGTCTGGGAGATTACTTAGCTGATGTAGCTTTGTAAGGTTGTTAGTTTGTATATGATGGGTAATCTCCAGACATTACATACATACATACATAACCGATTTCAAGAAATCTTTTATCTGCTTGTACAATGAACTTTCTGAAAGGGCTTAGGACTATAAAGAAGAAAAGTCTGTGGGATTGTAGTATGATGGGGTAACTTTCAAAAATTGAAAAATCTTTCACCTGCGTACTATACGAGACGACGCTCCTATCTTGTCTTTTATCGCGTGATAAGGCCGACCATGATACGGGGTCTGAAAGGGGTACGTTTTATCCCGCGAGTTTGTCTGCATTCTTATATAGGTAATAATACTATAAAGAGGAAAAGTCTGTGAGATTGTATCTTTGTTAGTTTCTTAGTTTGTATAATACTCGTAATGGGTAATATCCGGAAATACACAACAGATTTCAAAAAATCATTCACCTGCGTATAGAATGAAATTTCTGAAAGGGCTAAGGCTATGTTTTATCCCGCGAGTTTGCCTGCGTTGTTGGCGCGCGCAGCTAGTATAAAAGTCAAATACAAATATAATATACATTACTTACCTATAAACAGTTTATAATAAGTAAACTAAACCTAGGTCCGGTCGGCAGCAAGACGGCAGTTGGGCATTTATTTTATTATTAGTATTCTTATTGCGAAAATGGTCCACTTAGATACATTTTACCACCTCACTGTGTATTCATTGTATAGGAGGATAAAATGTTGCTCCATAAAATAGGAAATTACATTGTAGTTTAAACTGCAGAGATTACCTACAAGTAACGGTTTGGCCATCTAAACTATAACTACGTTTTCATATCTGCTAACTTTGAAAAATAATGATGGTGGATTAGAAAAAAAATTGCAATATCGGTTCTTAGCCTTAACACCAACCTCTGGGTACAATTTGAGGTAATATTAAAAGTACACACTGTATACAAAAGTCGTCTCCGTCTGTCTAAGAGAACTCAACTCTTGATCTTGTGACACGTCCTATGTCTTTATGTAGTCGTCATTTCAAATGCAATCCCAGCAGACATTGTACTCCACATCTAGCCACACGTGACCGCTAACTTACTGAAACGAAATTCCCGAGACCTGGCGCAACAGCTGCAAGCAGAATATTTCCACAAAATTCTCGTCCAATTCTCACATTTTTAGAATGTCTATTTTACATATTCGTCGTTTGTTTTATTTGAATTTTACCGTGCCTTTCGCCAATGCAATAAGTATTCCACTTACTTCTCGATGGTCAGAGAAGAGTAAAACAGCGATTAACTAGGGAGAGTTCGCAAAGAATTCGCTTTGATTGCGAATAAAAAACACGCGGCTGAACTGTAGTCTGGCGGATCCCTTAATGCTTTTTTGAAAGTTAAGAAACTAATTAAAAGTTGAACACCTCTTGTTGGTAACGTTTCCGAGGTGAGGCGGCCGCACCCGCTCACAAATTAGTTTGAGTTTCCATGTTCGGCCGATTTACCTTCGCAACACTTTCGCCTTGTAATCAAAGCTAATTTAGTGATCATTATTTACTGAACCACGCCGCTAGGTATACAAATCCTCAGACAGATAGATATTAACAATGAACCAGGCAAGACAATACCACCTCCTTGGTAGAGCGCTCCGGTAAAGCAGAGGGCTTGGATTCGGTTTCCGCCTGAAGCTACATTCGATCACGGATAATTATTCCTTTGTATTTGTTCTCTGTATCAAATGATAACGCTGCCTTATACATATAGATATTATTGTTAAGATTTATTTCGACGAAGTCTCTAATATGATTTTCATATAAACATGTTCACAAAGTTGACGAATAAATATTTAATATATTTAGAATAGGTTTTGATTTACGCCTTCTTGAAGAGATCGTGGATGAGGAGAAATGGGCAGTAGTCCCTACGCTGGGCCAGTGCGGGTCGGGGACTTCACATGCACCTAGGTATACATTTCTGTGCTTGATGTACGCAGGTTTTCTCAGAAAACTAACAGCAAATATCAAATGTAGCAGCAAATATTCGTACATGAATTGCGGAAACTCAAAATTTCATGGATAGAGATTCGTAATCACAACCACATTAACAGCCGCATGCTGAAATCATTAGGCTACCATAACTTATACACTATACATACATGTAGTTAGGTATAAACTTCGTTATGTTCCATTATTATCTTATTATAAACTTAACTATTTGCCTTTTAATTTATTTAATTCAATGCATGTTATTATGAATCTGCATGTCACTTCTTTACAGAGCACAGAAAGTAAGTAACTAAAACTAATTTGTGTACTTTAATACTTGAGTATACCACAACTATGATGCAAAGTATAAGTAAAGTTTGGCAAACAACAGCTAAAGTGAGTTTTTGGTCGTTTGGGAAATGAGTCGAGAATAAACTAAAGTTAAACAAAGCTTTAAACCTTTGACAATTTAATGACTATTGTTCACAACTGACGCTTCTTGCCAATGTACGACCGAAACTATGCAATTTCCAGAGAAGTAACAGTTGCTGTTTAGTAAGGGTTGCATCGGGATTTTGACCATGCATTTGAAAGTTTCCTGTCACCATCTCAGAAAGTATTAAACGCTACAGGCTAGTTTTCTAATTCTTTTTCCACGGTCATGTGCGAAACAATTTTTAGAGAAGATTAAATTTATTTATGGCCTCCTTTCTTAAAAGCTGCTGATATTTGCTTACACCATCTAATACATGCGTCTAAAGAAAAAAATACTTCTTTCTGTCAAAAAATATTCATACGTCTGTCACCGCCAAATATTTTCCCCGCTGCAATTAAATTGCGAACAGAATAGTGTTTGGTATTTTTCCTGACCGCCGACTACTAATAATAATCGTCTGCTCAAACTCCTCGCCCCCCCGCTTCAAGCTGCACACCAAAAACCTTAAGGTAAGCAGTTTCAGCTCCTCAAAATTAATATAATAGGTTTTTCTTTTCATTCATTCTGCGGCGTAACCTTTGCCTTGTGACTCCCTTCAGCTCCGCACAACTCATTACCGCATAGTTTAAATTGCCTATTTACACGGCCTAATCACGTAAGTGAAACTGCCCAAGTAGCAATGCCTTTACTGAACTAAGTCTTGTAGATATCTAGAAGTCAAAATCACGAATTTGAAGCCTTGTCTTGGCCAAGACTTCCCCGGCCCTCTAGATATCCCTAAGATAGTCCTCAAGACAATGTTTAGTAAAAGTGGGCACAGGCGCTTACTTCAAGATTAAGTATCAGTTAAGACTAGTTTCTGAGGTGAACTTCAGTCAGACTTAAGAATACAGCATTTACGAGTACTTTAATACTTCTTTCTAGATATCTTGTAGGTTCACTTCATACTATTTGAGGCTATCTTTAAGATGTCTACAATACTAAGTTAAAACTTCAATAAATGACAGTCTTCATTCTAACTTGATCTTAAGATGACTTAAACAAATAAAAGATAACCCATAATTTCCTCAACACAGTTTTTTGTAGATATAAATGGTGAACTTACCAGTTCAAAACATAAATCTCTAATGGATGATTAAAAAACACTGAACACAACACTATAACAACGATTTTGTTGATAACCTAGTGCTAAAATATTAAACGCACATCGGCCACTCGAATGAAATATCTTTAGATCACTATAAAACGAATGGGCCCCGTGAAATACAGCGAAAAGCGTATTTATTTCGATGTTAATTATTCACAAAAAAAAATCGCAAGATGGAATACGGAAATATTTGATTGCTAAGTATTTATTTACTTGTATGGTATTACTACATAACTTTTTCAACACTTTGATCTTTTACTTTGTCTATATTATCGGAAGAGGACCGGCGTAATGTATTTGTTTGTTTTTATAACAGTGCAAAATGGCGTTAAATCTGGATTGTCTTCAAAAAAGCCAACTTTAGCTAATCTGTACTTTTTTAAGGATTAGTTAAGAGAAGTAAATTCAAGTTTGCCTTAAAATGTTCATCTTTAAGACATACTTGTCTAAACTCGTACTTAACATTGAATTGATGTAGTATTACTTAAAACAAATTAGTCTGAACTTAGTATTCACTTTGATTTTCAAAATACCCAATTGCCTTGATATTTTCCTATGTTTATTCTTGTTTTGTTCGTGTCGGTGAACGGTTTACGCGAGAGTTAGCCAAATATTACATAATTTAGCATTGTATTTTTTGCCAGTGAAATCAACAACCAATATTTTTTAATAGCAGTGATGAGTAACTTTCATGTATTTTTAGCCTAGTAAACATGATTATCAGTATCAGAAGAAGGTGCAATTCTAGTTAAATCTGTACAGTCAACTTCATAAATATATAATGCGTCCCAAGACCGTCCGTTTTTTTAGGATTAGAAATACGGTAAACAAAGAAGCAGCGTCGTCAACCTTTTCTGCTTGGGACAAATATTAGATGCTACCCGGAAATTCATCCTTGCTGCAAACACACACCAACTTGTAATAAATGTTTACCACTATGTTTCTCATTTGTTTTTAATCTACTGCGTTTGTTTATTTATATATTTAAATACATTTAAACATTTTCAATTACTTGCTTCGACCGAACCGACTTAAATGTGAACTAATTCATCCAGTATTTTTATGGTAGCATGATGCCAAGAATGGACAAAAAGTTATAATTCTTCTTAAGTAACATACTACCTTTAAATGTAGGAATAACGTAAAATGTATCATTTTAATCAGATAAATAAAATACTTGACACTGTCGAAGTCAATTGAGTATTTTTTGTAAATTATAATAGTTTTTGAATGAATTTCCTACTCGGATTAGTACAACTGATTAATTTTACGTTATTCTTTTCTTTTAAGATACTATGTTACTAAAGAAGAATAATCTTTTTTTCCATTATGTCGATTGGCATAAAAAAACAGGTTAAAAAATTTAAGCAAGATGCTTTTTATTAGAAAATCTTTGAATGCAGTATTAGATTTTCTTTTTACATAAATTCTTACGTCAGCATAATATCCTATATACGATATTTAAGGTACTTTCTCTTCATTTCGCATAGTCTTGGGACGCCCTGTATACGTTGTAAAGGTATATTAAATGGTGACTAACTACATACCTATACATAATTAATTATCAGCTCGTCATTGAAGTCAAACTTTGAATTTTCCTCTTATGTTATCAATCTTTTACTATGTATATATGGAGTGTGTCATAATGTTTCTAGGGTATACGAACGGCCCTTGCCCAACTGCCCTTTAATGCGAGACGGTACCTAGTACCAGACATTCGGTAACTCACGGCGATTTTATATTGTTCTATTCTATTCGTCTACGAAAGGTACCAGACGATTTACCATTTTTTATTCAACTTTTTTTGGCTTTATTTGGCTTAACTCGTCCCTTTAAAACGAATTCCACTTAACACACACTTATCGGAGTAATAATGATATTTTAATTAACTGGACACAGATGAACTTAAGGCAAATGTGTCTACAACTTGATTGAAGTTTGCTTTTTAATGCTTTTTCTTTTAATTCGATCTAAACCCTCCCTTCTTAATTCAAACAAGTACTTACTGACACTTCACGTATACTGAGTATAGTAATATAAGAATTCCAAGGCATGCCTTGAAGACATACTTTAGACAAGATTGATTTGGGATTTCCTAACTTAAGAATTTCTAGGCATTTGTTGAAGAATTACTTTAGTCAAAATTTATTTGGCATTTCCTAACTCGGTTTTCGATAAGAGAGATTTCTTTTTCCTAAGTCAATCTGAAGTCTCTCTTCTTAATTCAAATCAGTTCTTACTGACAATTCACGTAAACTTAGTATAGTTCAATCAGAATTCCATACCTGTGAATTCTCTCTTGAAGACATTCTTCAGTCAAAATTGATTTGGTACTTCTTAACTCGGTTGTCGATAAGATATGTTTTTTTATTCTCTGAAGAGTCTGAAGTCAATCTGAAGTCTCGCTTCTTAATTCAAATAAGTTCTTACTGACACTTAACGTAAACTGAGTATAGTAACATAAGAATTTGTAGCCACTTGTTGAAGAAATACTTTAGTCAATGTTTATTTGGCATTTCCTAACTCAGTTTTCGATAAGAGAGAAATTATTTTTTCCTAAGTCAATCTAAAATCCCTCTTCTTAATTCAAATAAGTTCTCATCTACACTTCAAATAAACTAAGTATAGTAAAATCAGACTTTATAGGCATTTGTTTAAGTCATACTTTACTCAAATTTGATTTGGCATTTCTTAACTCGGTTTTAGAAACGCATACTTGTCTAAAGTAGAATTATTATGATACCAATTAGACTTAAAGTAAAAGTAGGCTTAAAAAAATATTTTCTGTCCTAGTCAAAACTAAGTAAAGGCGGATTACAGAACTTTTAGATTTAGCCTTATTCTCGATTGCTACTTGGGTGCTGTAGCTGGAAGATCACGAGTGGCGCAGGGCAGGACCGATGATTGTGGCACTCTGTGGAGGAGGTCCAGTAGTCTTTCGGCAGAAATGATGGTCATCATGTAATAAACCTAAAGGTAGTAATGTAGCTTATTCATACATTTTCCACAGGCCATGATTAGGTGCAATCCGATTCGGTGATTGTTACAACGTTGTTAAATGTTGTTGATATTGCTTACTGGTTGGGCCTACGCTACGTTTGTGGGAAACTGGCTCTAAATAGCTCGGACAAATTGTTTACCGTCAAACTCACACAGGATTGCCGGAAACGTAGTTACAAATAGAGCAGTGAGCGACGGCAACGTGCGACTCCTTACCCGCACGGAAGGTCGACCAGACACTTACGTTGCGTAATCCAAATTCATATAAATGTCAGGCTTCTTCCTCATGACTTACCTCGGCTTGCGTACACCTCCGAAGTGCCTGTACACCTGATCGCGCTGGAAACGAAAGAGAACGGCTAGGGCGTGCAGACGGGATGGCATGATCAGAATTTTCTAGCTCTCAAACATAGGTACCCGTAGGTTTTGTTAGACCATGTTAGACTGAGGACCTTCTGTAAGTATACTACCTGCTATTTATTTTGTGTCAATTTGTCTCGCGGTCATTTCGAGGCGCGACACTGAACACATTGATAGCAAATTGCAGTAAGAAATTAAAGTGTCGAATTGACCCCTGAGGATACCACAATCCAATTTCGAAAAGCGGGCTCCCAGGCCTCGACGGACGTCTGCCGAGTGCACTTTAGTTCTACTCAAATAAAACTAATTTGTACTCTCCACAACCTAATAAAATATACGATGTATGCTTTGTACAAAGGATAGTATTTAACATGGGACACAATAATTTTGGCTTCACGTAAGACTTGTTACGAAAGTGTTTTGTTTGTATTGGATATCCAATTATTGGCACACAGTGCTTGTAATTCGGATGCCTACTTGTTTCACTGGAAAGCTCTCCATTATCCCAGCCCCAGGACAAGTAATATTAAGGTTCAATACTATTGCAGACAGAACTATTACAATATTCGTATTACGTAAGAAATTATTATCTTGTGAAATATTGCTCCATATGTATATGACATAGTTAGAGATACGAATAGAGGCACGATTTGCCGCCGTCGCTAAAGGATGATTGTTATTATATATCGATTTAAGTAAATAAAAAAATATCTTGCTAATGGGTTGGCTAAAAAAAATCCTGAAAGGAAAAGAAAATATAATTCACTTTTTTAAAATTGCAAGATTAATAGTAGTTTAACGAACAATTTTTGTACTGATCGTAAGTATGAAGCCCGTAAAATATATGAACCAATATACTTACCAGTTTATACCTGCCAACCCAATAGATAGATAGGTCAGGAAAAACTCGACAACCCAGCGTTAGGACCTAAACTTTATAGAAGTCATACTTTCGAACAATTAAGGGCAATGCTAGAGTAAAAAGCCAACTTTGATTTTTTATATTCATATTCTGGGCAAAGATTTTATTTATTTTTTAAGGAACTAAATCCAATAAAAATATGTTTGAGCCGTTAAACAGATTGGTCGTGCAGATCCTGTCTCTATTCGTATCTTAGGCTAAAAGGCACAAAAATGTTTAAGTTTTATTATTACAAATTTTAGCTTTTTATGTGTCAATCGACTTCCAGATACCTACGAATAACCGATAGATAAAAAGACACATTCTACTTTCGCCAGTTTGGATACCGAACCCTTCGAAGACGTAATGTGACCACTAGTTGCCAGAGTGTCAGGAGACAATTCAGCCTAATGGGAGTTTTCAAGCACATTAAACGCTTTCAGATGCCTGACCCTGAATAGACATATAAGGAACGTATTGAATTGGAATCGGTGTTATTGTTTTGTCGCTTTCTAACTTAACATTTTTGATGTAATATGTTATGTAGAACATTATGTACAAGGAGAAGTAGTAAGTACTAGTAGAGCGTAGGGTACCAACCCCTAATAGACCCTAAAAGATTTTAAAAAAGGTAGCCTAAACTGCTTCTAATTTTTCATTATCAAATCCCCACGGTTGCTACCATCAGTTTACGGGCCCGCGAAATTGGCAACTGTGCTTGCCACAAGCAAGTGAGTGGCTAAGGGTGAGTGTCCACCAGAGCTATGCGTGGTTGCCAGGTTCTCTATGGCATACGTAGCAAGTTGCAGTACTCTGGTCTTGTCTGGGATCCCTGCATAGACAAATATTCCCTACCTAATGATAGAGAAAATACATCGCAAGTTTCCTCTCAGGTTATATAAAGAGCCTAAATGGGTACTATCCGATACATGTCTCTCTATATCTTCGTTTCGGGTATGGTCGGATTAGATGCACTGAGACTGGGAAGGAAATTACTGCTGTTACTCCATTATACAGGGTGTTTGGTCCATCGTTTGCCAAATTAAAATGGCAGGTTGGTTGGGGAGATTTGCTTTCTTTTCAGACCTCCAAAAAGATTTGGACTCATGGTTTTTTTTGTACTTTTGAAAATTCATTTTGAAAAGATTAAAGAACTTATTAGTTTATATTATATTAGTCTTCTAACCTATCCACGATCCAAGTCGGTTTTGCCCGTCAGTCCCTGTTCCCTGATGCCTACTTGAACTTATACACCACTATCTTGGCATTAGTTAATCTCAGAGTAAGTCTTTATTAAATACAAAATTTAGCAATAACTACTAGTATGTATAGAAATAAAAATGATATTAAACTATATTGCTAACAATCGTTATGTTAGAAAAGTATATACTACTATCTATGTTAGTAGTAACAGAGATACTTATGTTGAACTAGCTTTTGCCCGCGGCTTCGCCCGCGTAGTAAGTGTCATCATCATCATCATCAGCCTATATACGTCCCACTGCTGGGCACAGGCCTCCTCTCATGTATGAGAGGGAACGGGCAGTAGTCCCCACGCTAGCCCAGTGCGGATTGCGGACTTCACATACACCTTTGAATTTCTTCGCAGATGTTTTGGTTTCCTCACGATGTTTTTCCTTCACCGAAAAGCTAACGGTAAATATGAAATCATATTCCGTACATAAGTTCCGAAAAACTCATTGGTACGAGCCGGGATTCGAACCCACGACCGCCGTTTGACAGCCGCATGCCTAAAACACTGGGCTACCGTAGCTTATATCGTAGTAAGTGTAATTTTTCAATAATTGTTGAATTGCTACGCCGGCAACGGCCTACTCCTACTAACTTCCCCTATGAATAACAAAACGTCATAACCCATTATGGTAAATTATTTTTTATTTATTATTATTTTTATGCCCGTGTGGTGTCAGGTTAGAATTGCACTACCCCCTTTCTTCCCGTGGGTGTCGTAAAAGGGAGCAGGGTTGAAGTGTTTTGTGGGTGATGGGCTAACAACCTATGCAATATCACATTTTTTCGATCTTTTATACCCACATTTATGCTAAAAGTGGCGCTGGAACATAAAATTCAAGTGCTCTGCCTAGGTACCCCTTTTGGGAATAAAGGCGTGAATGTACGTATTTTTGTTATTAAATTAACAATCATGATTAATGAGAATCTGTCCTCTGGAATAAAAGCTAGTTTATGTTCATGATAATATTGAAATACCAAAATATCTCCACGAATTTCAAGTCTGTGGCCTGGACATTGCTATAGGCTTGTTTCCTAAGATTTTTTTCCATGCCTTTCGAACCAGTATTTGGAGGGGAACAACAGTTTATATGGGAGCACCTACAATTAAAGAACATAAATACATAAAATGCTTAACTTATAAAAAGTAAGCAGATCTTCGTGCAGTACCTTGAATGTACTTATTACGGATGCAGGCACTTTCCCAATGTCTCCTACCCTCCCATCCCGCCGCGCCGCTCGCACTCGCCTAGGGACCGATTGCTGATGATCGAGATGGCAACAAATACAAACTTTAAAACCTATGACCTATATAACGCGGGTCTCGTTCCATACCTCAAAAGCAAAAACAGAACCCTTATTTATATGATCACGTGTGGCTGTCTGTCAATCCGTCTGTTACAACCGATTTGCTACAAAAAAAAACTGGACCGATTGAGTTGCAATTTGGCACAAATACTTTCATGAATTTTCGTGTCCACAACATTACATTTCAAAATCTATGCGATTTTCGTAATTAACGTCCCAAAAAACCGTAATAACAACGCCCATATTGATATTTAGACTCCACGTTGGCATGTAAAATCGTTGTTGTTTTCGTAATCAGCGACCCGATAAACCATAGAAACAATAGATGCCGATTAGTTCAAGTAGATGTTATGACAAGCATATAAATATTAAACCTTTTTTATTAACCTTAATAACTAAGTTTTTAAATTAATCTAAGTGTACCTAAGTAATTTTGAGTTGCCGCCGACTCAAAATTAATTAGGTACACTTAGATTAATTTAAGAACTTAGTTATTAAACTAAATAAAAAAAGTTTATTATTTTTTGCTTTTCAGTTTTTTTTCGGCGGTTCAATTTTTTTGTTAAAAAGTTTTTATTTTTCAATTTTCTGTGGCTTTCTTTAGTTAATTACTAACTTAATTACTAGTTACATGCAATATTTTTGATTAATCTCTGCATAATTTGTGGTCATACATTTCAATCGGTAAGTGAACAATCAATCATCACGTTTTTATTTAAAATTTATGTGGGACCAACTTTGAGGTATATACCCTTTCTATTAAAAAAATAATTATCAAAATCGGACTACTCTGTAGAAAGTTATGCGTGGTCATAAATTAAAAAAAAAATATGTTGCAGGGAAATGGTCAAAACAGAGATTTGATCAAATCTCTAAGGGATATGATCAAATCACGCAGGATGTTAAAATGGCCAATCCATTTTATCATTTGCCTAATACAAATCAGTCATTTGATCAAATCTCTGAATCTGTTTAGTGAAATGACGAAATCGGACAAAAAAGGCAACACGTTTTTTCATTTCACTAGACTTGTTTAGTGATTTGATAAAATCCCTGAAACGCGTCAGTGAGTTGACGAAACTTGAAACGCGTTTACTATATATATATATATATATATATATATAGTCAACGCGTATATATATACGCGTTGACTTGAGAACCTCCTCCGTTTTTTTCGTCGGTTAAAAAGTTTCAAGTCTCTAGTTCAATAAATAATGTTTCCCCCATACAAACATAGCATCCCTATTTAACCCCCTTTGGGGTAGAATTTTATAAAACGCTGAAATTGCTTTTTTGTATCAATAAGTAATCTTCCTACAAAACTTCAAGCCTCTAGTTCAATAAATAATGTTTCCCCCATACAAACGTTAGACCCCCATTTCACCCCCTTAATAAAAGAATTTCCAAAAATCCCGTTTTATCCCCTGCTTACGTCATAAAAGGAAGTTCTGGTGTAAATTTCAAGTTACTAGTCCCAGTAGTTTTGAATACAAACTTTGCACCCCTATTTATCCCTTTTAGGGGTGGAATTTTATAAAACGCTGAAATTGCTTATTTTGTATCTTAATAAGTAATCTTCCTACAAAGTTTCAAGTCTCTAGTTCAAAAAATAATGCTTCCCCCATACAAACTTTGGACCCCCATTTTACCCCCTTAGGGGGTGAATTTTAAGAAATCCTTTCTTAGTGCTCCCCTACACCTTATAAGGAACCTACGTGCTAAATTTGGAATCTCTAGACCTAGCAGTTTGGGCTGTACGTTGACATGTCAGTCAGTTTCTTCTTTATATAATATTTAGAAGATAACATTATGAATATAGACAATTCAGAGTTACGATAGTTATTGGCACAAATAATAATGAATATAATTAATTTGTGCCCTCCACTTCCTTCCATTATTAGGAGCCATGGAGAAAAAAACTAATTTCGTGCCGCAGCTAAAATCACAAAATTCTCTCATTTTATCATACTCATAAACTAGCCACAAGTTTAAGCTGCAACCACCCGTTGAAGAAGAGTAGGCCATAAACCGAAATATATTTCCACGCACGTTCCGCAAGCAAGGGTTGCGGCCAACTCGTAAAATAAGAGTAATATCTAAAATACGAGGACACGCTTCATACTTTATGAGGACTAGACAAAAAATACTTCTAGCCACACTGACACCCAATCAATAGTACATTGTGATACAAGTGAGGTAGGTTGATAATTACAGCAGAGGCGAAATTGTTCACGCGAACCGCAGGTGAGCGTGATAAGGAAGCCGAGGATGTAATTATCAAAGCTCACGCGTATCATACGACGTTTTTCAACACATTTTGCGAGGAAAAAACCATTTTCATAAGATGAAAATGTTATAGCCCTGCCAAATTATTTACTTTACATTAAGGAAATCATTAAGATGACAACAGGTTTTTACTCACGATTGCACATCGCCAAGAATTTCCAGTGGCGTACATTCTATTTATCACTTTTCTAGTCGCCACGAGTCAACATTTTTGATAATAACCAAACACGCATAAACAAATTTTACAAATATTTGTGAAAGAAATAACCTATAAGGGCGCCCAACAGTTTTTTTTTTCGTGAAGTTTGCGCAGTGTGGGCACAGAAATCTCTAAACAGCCAATAGGTACACAATAAAATTATATTTTCGTTTTAACATGTTATCTGTATTTAATTCATGTAAAATGTTATGAAAAGTGAATAGTTTTACTAAATTAAACGTTTCCATATCATATACAAAAAGAAATAGTCAATTAATTAACAAAAAGGATTTAATTTGTTTAGTCGAGTTAGAATCCATTTGCCGAAAATTAAAAAAATAGCTGTACATTCTGTACAACCTGGTTAATTTAAGAATGCACCGTGTTCGTGCATATATCTTGCTGCAAGGTGCCAACGTGACTTAATCGGGATATAACCATAACACACAAGTGTTGTAATTTTATAAAACACGCGTTTTTAATATCTAGGATTATGAGCCTAAAAGCGACACAATAAGAGGTACGTTACGAGCAATTGTGTTGAAAAAGTATATACCTACTACCTCATTTTTAGCGACATTAACTTTTTTCTTTTAGTTAGTAGGTAACTTTTAGCACGACTTGCGGACATAATTTAAAAAGTGTATATATTTAATTTCTGATAAATTCATGAAAACATTTCTTAGGTTGAATTAAGTAAATTTCTCCATTATACTGGTATTCTAATTCACACAATTTTGAAGATATTAATACTTAAGGCGCCGTAGGTTCATGGTCGTCTCTCCCTCTCACTGAGCATAAGCGTGAGCGAGATGGAAGTGCGTGCTTGGAAGCGCGGAAATCATGTTTTTTAATTTTTATTTTTTGGCCATTTGAATAAATAAAAAAGTAAACACAGTTCTCTCAAACATGATATTGCCGATTTTTAGAAGCCATTTTAATATTTTTAGCTTTTGTGCATAATTTGTAACAAATATTTTAAGTGTATTTTAGACCCTTTTAGAACTATGTTCGTGATTTTTTTCTATCGAGCGCAAATTGCTTAATCATGTTTCTAAACACTGATTTCCCTGCAGAAAAGCCTCAAGATGACTATTCGTATTCTTTTGAAACCATATTATTATAAACAGACGCATTATATTGTTTCAAAAACTCTGTTCGCTTAACTTCGCCGAACCTACGGCGCCTTAAGGCCTTTATAAGATTTAAAACTTCCATACTTCAATATAATATCTGAGAGTAAGCTACACGCCGCTCCTATCTTGTCACTTATCGCGTGATAAGGCCATGATGTGGGGGCTGATGATGGGATTTCCATGCTGTAAGCATAATGTGAGTGATATGTATATTTTTGCTATTAAATAAAAATAATAAAAAAATGATTGGCAACTGAGATTGTCCAAAGCTACGTCTACCTCGGTTCCACGATCACGAACACTGGCGGGTGTGGAACGAAATAGGATCGTAGAAGATGTGCTATCACAAGATCTGCAGTTGATAAGCTTAAGCAGAATCTGGAGCAACAGTAACATCACCAAAGCCACAAAAATTCGTCTGATGACGAGCTTAGTCTTCGCAGGTCTCTTGCATGGTGTCCTCAACTGTGCGCTTTTCCTGAAACTTCCTGCCTCGCACAGCTAATCTGTGGAATGGATTGTCGCCTGCGGTATTTCCGGACCGATACGATCTTCAAACATTCAAGAAAAGAGCGTACCTACTCCCATCTTAAAGGCCGGCAACGGACTCACAACACCGCTGGTGATGCAGGTGTCCATGGGCGTAATCGCTTACCATCAGGTGATCCGTCTGCTCGTTTGCCTCCTATAACATAAAAAATATGGTGCAGAATCAAGGACGGTGCGCCTGAAAAAGACGGACGACGCAATGTTGACGCACTCGAAATGTGGTGCTGGCGTCGCCTGTTGCGAATTCCATGGACAGCGTTTCGGACTAAATCGAATCCTCTTACCGCTCGGCCACGACTTTGGTCTTAAGCGACCTGCGACCAGCGTTTTATCTGTTCATTGCGCGGTCGAGATGCGCAACGCACTGTGGTTAGTTGGGATCACGCGCAATGAACAGATAAAACGCTGGTCGCAGGTCGCTTAAGACCTAAGTCGTGGCCGAGCGGTTAGTTCGAATTTAACCCATACATATATATATATTTGCTTTGATATGAAGTGCCCACGTACCTAGTTGAACGTGGAGGACTAGGACGGTTACCTAAGCATTTATGTTCTAAAGTATATCATCATATCAGCCGAAAGACGTCCACTGCTGGACATAGGCCTCCCCCAAAGAGTGCCAAAGTGACCGGTCCTGCACCAACCGCATCCAGCGGATTCCTGCAACCTTTACCAGGTCATCAGTCCACCTTGTGGGGGGCCTACACACGCCGCGCCTTCCGGTACGTGGACGCACTCGAGAACCTTTCCGCCCCAACAGCCATCAGTTCTACATGCTATGTGCCCCGCCTACTATCACTTAAGTTTAGCAATTCGGTGGGCTATATCGGTTACCTTGGTTCTGCTGAGGATAGCCTCATTTCTGATGGAATTCCGCAGAGTAACTCCTGGGTAACTTTGAGCCTTCTTATGAAGCCCATATAGTAAGCGACCACGTTTCAATGCCATATGTCATCACTGGCAACACAAACTGGTCTTGAGTACTCTCGTCTTTTCTATAGTATACAAAAAAGTATACAAGATGATAATTAACACTTACTAAAATAAATGAAAACCGAAAAAGTCCCTCGCGGCATCGTACCGAGGATGCTGGTGGCATTTCCTCGCTGAATTGAAATGCTGATACATACCATTAATCGGTAAACACCGATATGTCAGAGGTGTCTGTTCAAATATATTATCTAAAAACTCACTCAGAAAATGGTTTAACGGACTATGCATATGCAATGCAACGAGGGTTTAGTGAGGCAGACAGTCTAAATCTACTCAAAACAGAAGATTATTTTTTGACGTCGCATACTCATTCTGAATATCTTTGTAGTTATTCTCTTTTGAACAGAATATATAATACCTAATCTCAATTCTTTGCGTTAAAATATGAATAAGGGGCCCGAGTTCTTTTTTTAAATAAATAAATATTTGGGGACAATCTTACACAAATCGATCTAGTCCCAAACTAAGCAAAGCTCGTTTCTTGATGATATTCACATATTTTTTATACTCCCCTAAGCTATTACGTAATGCTAAGATTTGAAGATATCTAAGCCTAATAACCTGCTGGGATATGGTAGATTACAGTACAATCCGTCGGAAAAATCTGGCTTATAAGCCATTATAGAGTCATATATGACGTTCTCAAGTAATGAGGTTCGCAGATATTTCCGACAAGTTGTAACAATTTGTACATCAAAATTTTTCGAAAGGAAAATGTTAGCCCTCTGAATTTCATTTGGTTCTATTAGATGTAAGTAGGTAATAATAAATTGCGTAGTATTTCAACAACAGCTTCACGTAATATCAAAGCTGTGCATTTTTAGTCCTTAATTTCCATTATCTTTATCAGTAAATTCTCGGAACTCTAGCAGCATTTTTTGCATTAATTAATTTAGAATTTCTTTTTATGAGAGAACTGAATTGGGCATTATTCATATTATGAGTTTACTTACGGCACTTAAGTGAAATTTTAATAACATGAAACATTTTATAGTTACCTACATAATGGTATCCGCCATATCTAGTTTGGAAACTAGTTTCTGGTGTTACAAATAATATTTAAAAAAAATTGACCAAGTGCGTGTCGGGCCACGCGCAGTTTAGGGTTCCGTAGTTGCCTGTCTTTCCTAGTTACATCGATACGCGCGCGCCAACTAAATGGTTGCGTCGGCCGAATTTTTGCGAAAGTTGGCCTTTCTAAGTACCTACATTTTAAGTTGGTCGACTATTACCACTGTGTAGTGTAGGGATACAAAGTTTCATATTACTTAAGCGTGTTGTTTTAAACGAGAACCAGACTACGTTTGTATGGAGAGTCTCCTACACTAGCGATAGAAAATATAAAAAAGGCTAACTACGGATATTTTCACTCCATCTTAATTTACGGTATCGACCTGTCCTGTGGGCAACCGCTGCAGATCGGGACAAAATCTTTAGAATCCAAAAGCGGGCAGTTCGTATTATTGCCAACAAGCCCTACGATCATCCTGCGCAGAATCTCTTTCGAGAACTTAAAATACTAACCTTACCAAGTGTGTACGTTCTAGAGGCTTGCACATTTGTGAGACGCAATATAGGCTCGCCAGAAAAGGCTCAGAAACAACGGCATGCGGACCGGAGCCAATTTTACCCCTGCCACAAAGCTACATATATATAAACTGGATTTATACACCAAAGACCAACACCAAAGATACTGGGAGGAGATAGACACATGCAGACAGACTAAAGAGATTTTGTCGAAACGCGACAACAAACTCACTACCGCACTACTGAGGACACAGAGAAGCCAACTACGCAAGATAGTTGGAATAATAACAGGACACAACACTTTGAACAGACACCTCTACACCTTAGGTATCACAGACAGCCCCATGTGCAGAGCGTGCATGGAAGCAGAAGAAACAACCAAACATATTCTACTGAACTGTAAGCAGGTAGAAGTATACAGGAAAAAACACCTAGGGTCTCCGGACACACTAAAGGACGCAGTCAGCAATACCAAAGCACTCATAAAAGTGGTTAGAGTAGCGCTACCCCACCGATTCACGCAAAATAGGCACATTGGATGTCGACTTGCGGAAACGCCCAGTATAACTAACTAACTATAGGCTCGTTCACGACTCGCGCGCAGGGCCACGCGCCCGGCAGGACCACGCGCGCCTAGCACCTGCTGCTCGTCCCCCAACGAAGGTTGGCCAGGGCTCGGAAATCACTCAGCGTGCTAGCCCCTAAAATCTACAATGCCCTACCGCCTGACGTTAAAAACGCCGTAACTGATGCAACATTTAAAAATAAACTTAAACAACTCCTCATAAAAAAGGCTTGCTACAGCGTAGATGAGTTTATGACCAATATATCACTGACCCACTCATAAAACAACAAGGCACCCCTACCTTCTAAATTATGAAATAATTACTAAAACATCTTAGACTATAAGGAATAATTATGATCAATAGTAATTGATATGATATTGACCTGCTTCTGTCTGGGACTGATATGATATTGACCTGCCTCTTGTGGGACGTGACATGTGTAAGCACATTTGCCCCGTCCCATTTGAGCCACACCATTAGATCCGCGGCGTCGGCCGCCGAGACGGCGGCTCGGATGAAACACGCAAAGTACTCTGCCTTGGAACCGATGTACGACTTTGTACCAGTGGCGGTGGAGACTGCGGGACCTTGGGGTACGGAGGCCAAAGATTTTATACGGGAGTTGGGTCGGCGGCTTAGGGATAGGGGCTGTGATCCTCGTTCGGGATCGTTCCTGGTTCAACAGATTTCTTTGGCCATTCAGCGTGGCAACGCCGCCAGTGTCATGGGAACTTTTGGGCCACCAGCGATCCGGGGCGGTCCTTTTTGTTAGTTTACTCGTAGGTTATAACGTGTTATTGACGAAGCCTGTTAGTTGAGTGCCTAGGGGGATGTATGTTTGTATGCAATTGACGAAGCCTGCGTTGCGGATATCTTATGGACCTTAATCATTATATTTTCAGTAAATAAATTAAATTTTATTGACCTGTAAGGTTATGTCATTTTACCAAAAAAGTTCTGAATCTGAAAAAAGTCGAGCGTACTGGGGACTCTTAACTTGATCAGAGGGGTTATCACGTAACGTTTCGAACGCGCGTTAGGACAGTGTAAAGCCTGACAAGTGTCTATCTGACCCTAGCCATGTATACCTACAGCAACACTATCTTAGGGTCAAATAGCGGCTTGTCTAACTGTCATTTTTCCATATATAAGATATTAAGAGCTATCTAACGTTCGTACAATGCGTTACGACCTCCAGGATTAGCTTTTCTTACATATACATTTTGTTATTTCTTAGTGCAACTGATTAATGAGAAGTGAAGTGAACCAAAAACGTTGATTTATTTCAATTCTCGAATTTGGAATTAAATAAAAAATAATTGATCGTAAATCGCAACGGAGCGAGCGGCTTTTCCTTAATTATGAAAATCCGCAGTAATTGGATGATGGGCATGTTGGCATGTGATTATTTCGTGTTATTAATAAAAATATTCTTCGTGAAAATATTTTATTACTTACTTTCAGTAAGCTGACGTTCATTAAATTACTTAATTTGCTAGGCGCTGCTAACTGTACTCTATAATTCCAAGTTATACTCTGCACACTTCAGAGATAAGTTAGATTTTATTGGAATCAGAATAACTATTTGGTATTATATTTATGTAAGTACCGCAATCAGTGGAATACGAAAATTCTGGGTCAAATCATTAAAATTGTCATAGTGCATGGGCTCTTCAGACGGATCTGACTTATAAATGGATGTCGTTGTGTAATTATCGACATCGATCTGTTATAGGACTCAACAAGGGACTGCCGGTGAACGTTAATTTACCTTGTCATTGCCGGCTGACGATGATGCCGCCATTGTGTTGATGATTCACGTCAGCAATCGCGACGACACACGTGCACGCACTCGCTAGGAGGGTGGCACTTAGTTAATTTACATGAAAACTGGTTAAATATTGGCATACTAAGGCATAAGACACTTTGAAGGATGTATCTACATCAAATAGATATTATTGAATCAATCAAATTCAATACACGTTCGAAACAAGTTAGGTACACTCAAGGTCACTAATATGTATATGCCCAAAGTTGCAAAAATATGTATACAACAACAACCTTATTTCCGTAGTAATAAGGTCTGTATACATATTTCTGTAAGTTTGTGGTGTATACATATTGGTGACCTTGACTGTACCTATTATAATAACAACTAGAGCGTGACATTCTCAGAATGAGAGCTACGTTTTTGCGGTCACCAGTTGGTGCCACTAACTGGAGAGTAAGGTCCAGAAATATAGCTGTTAAGTTATTAAGGCCGTAAAAAAAAACATTGAAATCATACATAAAACAGTAATTCAATAATTTCAAATAACAATACTTACTCATTATTTTGATAGGTTGTAGCACTCCAACGCCTATGTGTTGTGATGGTAGTGATTGACGCTGAATGGGTTGAATGAAACCGATGTGTGTGCATCTATAAGCCCTTTCTTTGTTGTTTCAATCAGTAATTTACCTACATTAATACAGCTATTATCTTCGACGTTTGTATTGAAAATGGACGTCAATATCGCGTCTACACCAAATTAATTAGCTTGCTTGTTAAATTGATTGTGGAGCAGCGTTCGTATCACGAATTCAATTAATTCGCAATGTTTAGACGGAGGCGGGCCTCATAGATCACAGCTGGTGTAACACTTCCATCAGTTTACCTAACAACTACGACCATGTTCATTTTCACGAATGTCCTGATTCCGTACCCCCCTCTTAAGCTCGGTTTTATAGAGATCCGTTAGACCAAAATTTGGAGCAAAATGTAAGATCAAATTTCAGTAATTTCTGCATTTGGCGGCGGATGGCATCGGTATGCGAAATTTTGTACCTACTTTACCGAGCGCTTCAGACATCAATAACGTCTCTCAGATTTGCCTTTCTGGTGGTATACTTAGTAGGAATTACATTTACGTATACATACCAGTATTTATTGTATTGCGCGTTACGCATGCAAGTTTCGGGACAGTCTTAAAATCATATATACTACACTCCCCTAAAGTCGATCATCTTTAAATACTTAGATATTCCTACATACTTAGATATTCCTATGCCTTTTTCCTCGTCGCATTGAACAAACCATGATTTTTAGCACCCATTGGCAGATTAGCTCAGGCTTGCGACGGTAAATGAATCGGCATTTCTTTGATTCAGAATAAATATAACACCACTTTCGTACATTTCTCCAATTTTATTTCAAATACAGTTGGATATCCCCAGAGACGCTATTATAAAATTCCGATTTCAGCTATCAGTATTTTTACAAAGAATATTCCGAGGAGATGTCCTGTAGGTATGCGAAAACATCAGATTATCCAAATCTGGCAATCCCAGCTTGAATTTGCAAATGACAGTATCTTATTCGAATGTAAATAGATTTGCACGAAAATATTCACCAATCGCGCAGAAGAAAAAACATAATAATTTCTCGGTTAAATTTTAGAGACCTTTGCCTATATTCTAAGCGTCGAAGAATAGTTATTTACGATACAAGTGCCGAAAATAGGAAATTCGCAACGAGTGGTGATAAATTAAAACACGACCGAAGGGAGTGTTTTAAATCGACATGAGATGCGAATTACCTATTCGCACGTGTATCGTACAACGTTTTACTGTACATATGGCTCTTTAATGTTTGCACATATGCACTTTTCATGCATATGTCGAACATATGCATGAAAAGTGCTCTTTTCCGCACTAGTGCGGGAAAGTAGCACCATATGTACTGTAAAAGAATTTTATTTGTAACAATAACGAGTGACATAATAACCCTATGAAATCTACTTTAGGTATTCGCTAAAAGTTGAAGCGTTAATAAGTTTAAACTGGGAACTTTCGATCCTCTACAAAAACGCTTATGTCTACGGCGTAACACCTAGTTAAAAGAGCTTATACTAACTCAATCTGAAAAGATTATGTACTTAGTAAAATTACTTCCAGAATGCCGTCGCCTTGTTAGAATGGTTATGCGACGTTACAGGGCATAACGCGTTTCATGCGAGGTCTCGTCACGCGGGGACCGCGGGAGGTAAAGGTAAGTAGGGGGTAGTGGGATGGTGAAATAATGCTGATTCTAACGAGCACTCCGCGCCTAGGCACGTGACGCGAAGGATACTCGCTTCATGTGGATACGGTGCGTTCCACTCGACGATTCACAAAGCTTTTCGTGTTGATTTAGAAGTTCTTCAGTTTGAATGGGATTCAAATGCATGATAAGTGTGAAGTACATTGCATTAAGGCTAAAGTCTATTTTCTGTTTACATACTTGATCTTGCATTTCATACTGATATGACATGAAAAACGGGTTTTACTTAAAATCATTGGAATGCACACATTAATTACGTGATATTGAGACGCTACAGGGTCGATACCGGCCGGACTGTTACGTATGTAATTGTTAGATTAGGATCAAAATGATTAACTAATATAATTATGTTTATATACAAAGTCTATTTATTTATTCCGTAGACTAAAATGACAACCACAAATGTCAAACGTAGAAATAATGTGACCAGATATCGGTTTTTGAATCACCGATAAAATCTTGAACTTATTTTAGATTCAAAATAAACAATAAATAAAATCTACTCACAAAATGATACGAAATAAACAATAAATAAATTTGACTCACTACTAATGTACTCAAACATTTAAAATGACATTGACGTATCGCCGACCTGACGCGACGCCATTTTGGTTTACTTATTTGGCATTCGTTATTTTACTTGTATAGTGATCGGATGTTTTCAGTGTGTGTTCTCTTTTTTTTAGCACGTCACGGATTATCCATTCATTGTGTTACAGACGCTTCAGCAACAAATATAAGTACCTCCCAATCATTTATTTTCGGTTAGCACCGGTTGTAGCACATCACTATTTATAAGACGTTAAAAACTAGCAATACATGAAATGTCATTTTAGTCTACGGAATAAAAAAAAGACTATAGTTTTAATGATATACTTACCGAGGTAGCCAAATACCTTCCCCAACAACATTCAACATTCCTTAGATATATACATATATATAGAATAGAATAGAATAGAATAGAATAATAATTTATTGCCAGAAACAAAGTACAGACATAAAAACAGTGAAAAATACAAAATTATAATATGTGATGCTAAAATAAAAAGTACAGCTCAATTATTTTGGGGCGATAGGTCCCAGGCTCAGCATGTGCTGAACAACAAGAGTCCAGCGCTGGTTTTCAGCCTGGGCCTTATTAGGGTACTTAGTAGGGTATATGTACCTATATTGAAACTTTCACGGTGACTTACACATTAATTTGACTAACCGGGATTAAATAAGAGGGTACAATTAAATTTGCTGTATTTCTTTAGATATCTGAAAATCGTTTTATGTATTGAATAATAGTGAGAGTAACCGAAGTGAAACTACCCTCCTCAAGCTACCTTTAAGTGCATAGGTACCCGTCTGTCTACCTATAAATATCGGTCATTAGTCAAGAGTTGTCTGAAGGTGTGTCGGTAAACTGGGGCTTTTCGGCAAGTGGAACCGACGCGGGGAAGCAGTGATACACTAATTGTTATTACATATGTACGTGATACAGAATTCTGAAATAGGGAACAATAGCCCTATTATCATTAATAGGGACACCATATTAATAGAATCTTGTTATTGCATACACGTAAACAATAACTGTTGTCTTTATCATTATTATAGACACTATAGCTTTAAGTAGGTATTATACCTACTATTAAACGAGCTGTGTATATATATGTTCATTTGTGAAATAGGTTCTCAAAAACGGTGTTCAAGGTTCCATTCACGGGAAAATTAAAGAGGATTAGAGACGCAGCCGTACCTTTCACTAACTTTGCTCTTAAGGAGACTAACGAGATATGGATGCATGCTGTTACGAATTTACTTAATGTTTAATATGATACTGGTGTATGCATTATAAAGTTCCCATCTACATAACACTTCGAATGTTTACTCCCGCGTATACTTCGAATAATGAGAAAACTTTTAGAAATAAAATACGATAAGACGCACCAAGTCTTAATTGTTGTTCATTTTACAAGCGTAAATATTATTTTGGTGCCATTTCAGAACAAGTTTTGGGTTCAAAACATTTTAGTGTGATTATCATGGATCCATCCAAAGAGATGGGTATCAAAAACTTAATAAATGCTTTATAGCATTAGGTCCGCATTTTGTACCATAAGATATT
The DNA here is from genome assembly GCA_945867215.1 of Epinotia demarniana. Classification (NCBI taxonomy): domain Eukaryota; kingdom Metazoa; phylum Arthropoda; class Insecta; order Lepidoptera; family Tortricidae; genus Epinotia; species Epinotia demarniana. Next base: position 20,208,627 of record OX244267.1, on the reverse strand, counting down.
ATTTTATGCAATAAAAATTAAATAAAGAAACAAACAAAAACCCTGGACATATAACACTGGACGCGTAGCACATTGCGTACCTAGTAAAAGATTTAGGATAAAAATACCATAATCTAATAATGTTATTTTGCAAACATTGTTAAAAACAGTTTTAGGGCAATATTACCTATTGCATATATAATTTGCTGCGTGAAACTGAAAACAGTGATCGAAATGCAATTTTGCTCACTCCGTGAGATAAGGTAGCTTTTTAATTTTGATGCCGGGCACTGTCATTTCATAGTTTGGGGATCTATTTACAAATTCGGAATGTCGCGGTCGTCCCATGTTAGACGTGCTGTCTTGCCCTATCTCATCTTTGCTCTCTCATGTTGTACTGACAAATTGGGGTAAAATCACATAATGTGGATTCCCCATTACATTTTATTATGAAGGTAGGTTTTGTTACCTTTATCAAAGATTATTGAGAAGTCTATATTATTTTTTCGTTGTTGTGCTATTGGGAGTAGTTTGAAATTTTAAAATATCTAGGTTAAATACCTTCTATAACACAAGGTAATATAGTGAAATCAGTGACAAAGCAGTATTTTAACAACAGTACCCACGGCTTGTTTTTGGTGTGCACGCGAGACACACGTAATGTGGTAATGTGTGCGGAATGGGCAAACCTCTTTCTAGGGCAACAGACATTAAGTGTTGACTATTTCAAAAATAGCTCGAAAATATGCGTTGGTCTCAGACGGTCCTGAACGCAATTTGCCTAGTTGGAGTTTTGCCCACATTGCAGTTTGACAACCGAGCATTATGCCTAAAACGCAAAGTGACCACTTATAGGTAGGTTAGGTTCTTTAGGTTTCTTCAGATGCCCGAAGGGCAAACAGACCAGAAAAAGGGCTCCTTCAATATCGCTAACGTAACCTCAAAACGACGAAAATGTGATGTAGGCATTTTGCGTTTTAGGCATAATGCTCGGTGGTCAAACTGCAATGTGGGCAAAACTCCAACTAGGCAAATTGCGTTCAGGACCGTCTGAAACCAACCCGAAAATATGAGTGAAATCAGTGACAACAGTATTTTAACAATCAGTTCAAAGTCAGTTTTGAATGTTGTGTAGGTAAGTGTCACGCGACACTCGTATAGCGATCAAGACGAGTATGTACTCGTAGCAAAAAAAAGTCTGCTCTTTTGTTGCACAAATACATAACTATTATCTACGTGCAGTTCACGTTGCACATTGACAATAATTCAGTTAGTGGCGAACCTAAACGGTAGGTTTCCTCACGATGTTTTTCCTTCACCGAAATGCTAGCGGTAAATATGAAATCATATTCCGTACATAAGTTCCGAAAAACTCATTGGTACGAGCCGGGATTCGAACCCACGACCGCCGTTTGACAGCCGCATGCCTGAACCACTGGGTTACCGTAGCTAGTCGTGGTGCAATAAAGAGTATTTATTATTATTATTATCCCCACTTTAGGTGTAGGGGAGGTACCCTAAAAAAACGTTTTTCAATATACTACTGTTTTGTATACTCGTTGACTACGGAATAATATTCATAACAGTGTATTTCAGAGGGGTAACCACGTAACGTTTTGAAGGCGCGTAAGGACAGTTAACTGGCATCTTTCCATATAAAATTTGACATCTGATGCAAGCGAAATGAGGGAGACAGCTAAAAAAATGAGCTAAAAACCAAAGCCTAACGGACATTCATGCCGTTGAACCATCACAGGTCGATAGAAACGCTCTATGATGTTTAATATTGGATGTCAAAATCGGAGTTGTCGTAAATAATAACGTACCATATTCTCTATTATTTTGTCAAGTAGAAGACGTAGGCTTACTTGTGAAAATTTAGAACATATGTTAATTTTTTATCACGAATGTCATATATTAAATGATTAAAATTCCCTTTTTTAGTGGTTTCTTTTTCTCGACTGGTATAGGAAGAACATTGTCACATCACTAGTCTGTTAGAAACTGTCAAGTGCTACCTAAGTGCCACGAGTTACCGATGTGCAATCATGGCCCAGAAAATTTTGTTTTAATTATATACTTGCCGTTTTCCCTATTTATCATAAAATTTACTTAAAGAAACTGAAAACAGATGTTGAGGGTCGAATAAGGAATTCCAGAAAGCCTCGACTCTTTGGCGCGGTCTTGGAATACAGATGAACAAAGATAAAGTTAAAAATTCTCTGATGCTTGTCTAAATGGACTCTGAAATGTTGACACAGTTTGTTTCGACGCCACTTCGGAAAACCCTGTAAAAATAATATGGTAAATAGCGACGGCTTCGTCAGCGTACTGCTTACAGATAATGTAGGTAATAAAATGTTGTATACAATGATGTCATTAATAAAACATTTCTTTTAACTTAATTTTAATTTAATTTAATTTATTTATTTATTTCAAGTAACTACGACTCATACATTCATAAAAATACAAATAAAAATACCTTTTGAATACATAAGTAAATATTTCATCATTTCAAGAGGATCTTGTGAAGGTCGTTGGTTCTTATCATGAAGCAATAATAAAAAATCTGCAATCATGAACCGCAACGTTCGCGACTCGCCAAATATACCTAAGCATCTAGTTTACTTAGTCATTTCACTAATAGTTCTAAGGTATTGAATTGAATTGAATTGGTACTGTTCAACTCAAACAAAACATCGAGCAACATTATACTCAGGGATAGATTAGTGTAGCCATTAGATTAGGTTATGCAAAATATGGCAGCGGTCTACGCGAACCCTCGGCAGCCCGCGACCAGCACTTCCGTCGGAATACCGAATGAGCCTGAGTTTTTCGTTAAAATTGAACATTTAGCTGTAAAACAGATTTAAAGGCCCAACGAAGGTCTTATTTGTAATTCGCAGGAATAATTATATTTTAGAAGGAAAATGAATAGATTCACGTGTGGCCAAAATAAACGAATTGGTTTTGGAATTCGCATTCCAACCTTTTCGTATGCGCGTATCTGATACCGAGAATTTTGAGCCTTGTAGTGAAAACCGACTACAAAAAAAAGAAAGATGGGGATGGCCGGTTCTTAAGTAGGTAGTGAAAGTGTTGACATAAAAATATTCTTACGTGAAACCTACACTCCACCACAATAAGATTTGTGTAAAATATTTATCCCTTGGTCTTTATTTTAGCGTAAATTAATTACTCACGATTTCGTTATCTTAAGGCAATGCGTTAGGTTCCTGCAATAATTTACATAATTTATGTCCAAGGTCTGCGTTTTTTTTTCTTATTCCGACCTAACGTGGGAATGACCGTATTGGGAAGGGTGGTGGGGGTGTTGCGATTTACCTCAGGAGTTCCATACCGTACAAGATCTTGAACGCCACTCCGTCTCTTTACTCTGGTTCAGCGGAATGGTTATTTCTTGAGGTGAATGTGAGAGGGGCTAAGGCCGTTCTAGGAGTAGTTTACTGTCCCCCTAAAGTTGATTATTTTTCTCGTTTAGAACAAGTCCTCGAGTCTCTAAGCACGGATTACACACATCACCTGATTATGGGTGATCTTAACACCGACCTTTGTAAGGACACGCCCCAGAGTCGTAAATTAAACGCTATTATCCAGTCTGTCAGCTTCTCTTTCCTTCCACTAGCTCCAACTCATCATACTAGCGCTTCTGACACGTGGTTGGATGTCTTAATGACATCTTCCCCTGATTTTGTTGTAAAACACGGTCAGTTTCCGGCTCCCGGTTTTTCTCATCACGATCTCATATTTGCCTCCTATAAAATTAAACCGCCTAAATGTAAACCTGTTCTAGTGCACATGCTTAGTTTTGCTAAGTTAGACTCTGACTCTCTGTTTAAGGATGCAGAGGCTATTGATTGGTCTCCCGTATTGAATGCCTCCTCTACTGATTCTAAAATGTCTCACTTCAATGCTGCTATCTTGGGACTATTTGATAAACATGCAATATATATAAACATAATACAATATAAACATGCGCCCTTACACACTATTCGCGTCAAACGTCCACCTGCTCCCTGGATTACCGAGGGCGTGCGTATGGCCATGAGAAGGCGAGACAGAGCCTTTAGACTATATAGGCGCGACCGTACAGAGGACAACTGGCGTATCTTTAAGATAGCTCGTAATCGTTGCAATCAGATGGTACGTGCAGCGAAACGGCGATTTATCCACAACAATGTATCATCCTCTTCTATGGCCGATTTCTGGAAGTTCCTTAAGTCGTTGGGGCTGGGTAAGCCTACCAATGGATTTGATGGCACTTCCTTTTCTCTTAATGACCTCAACAGTCATTTTTCTTCTGCCCTTTCGGTTGACGATCAGACTAAGGCCATCACTCTCTCAATTATTTCGTCTTTACCCTCTTCTCTTACTGATTCCTTCTCCTTTTCCCCGACTTCCCATAAAGATGTGAAGAACATTGTTAATGCCATCAAATCAAAGGCTGTTGGATGTGATGATGTGAGTCGCTACATGATAGTCACGATCCTTGATTATGTTCTTCCCGTGATTACTCATATCATCAACTCTTCTCTGTTTAACGGCGAGTTCCCTGCCCTTTGGCGGAGAGCCTTCGTTATTCCTTTACCTAAAATTAGCACCCCTACTTCTCTTACCAACTTTAGGCCTATTTCTATACTCCCTTTTTTGTCGAAAATCGCGGAAGCGGTGGTTCACAAGCAACTTTCGTACTACATACATTCCAATAAGCTGTTGAGCCCCCTTCAATCCGGTTGTCGTCCTGGCCATAGTACTTGTACTGCGCTTCTCAAGGTGACCGAAGATGTTAGGAGTGGTATGGAGGGTCAAATGGTCACAGTACTCATCTTAATAGATTTTTCAAATGCATTCAATACCGTTGACCACGAAATCCTCCTCGCTCTGCTTCAGCATCTCAACGTGTCTCCTTCAGCTCTTAGTTGGTTCTCTGCTTACCTTGGGGGCCGCCAGCAAGCGGTCAGAGTTGACCGAGCCTTGTCCGACTGGTGCGACCTTGCCACTGGTGTACCTCAAGGGGGTATGCTCTCTCCTCTTCTTTTTTCCACATTTATTAACTTTATTACCCCTGAGTTTCGCTGTGCTTACCATCTGTATGCTGACGACTTACAACTTTACGATCAGTGTAAAGTGACTGACATCACGGCTACCGTTGACAAGCTAAATCGGGACCTTTTGCACATAAAACAGTGGTCTGAGAGGTTCGGCCTATTTGTTAACCCGTCAAAGTGTCAAGCCATTGTCATCGGTAGCTCTAGGCAGCTTTCCAAGCTTGATCTTGACTCTATTAGACCAGTGCAGTTCAATGGAACTGCTATACCCTACAGTCAGAGTGTAAAAGACTTAGGTGTTCACTTGGACTGTACACTGAGCTGGAGAACACAGGTTGCGGAAATTAGCCGCAAGATTACGGGATCTCTACACTCTCTTAACACGCTCAAGCACTTTTTGCCCATACACACTAAGGTTTTGCTTGTAAACACGCTAATTTTACCCATTATCGACTACGGTGATGTGTGCTATCCGGATTTAAATGAAGAACTTCTTGATAAGCTGGATCGACTTCTCACTAACTGTATCCGTTTCATTTTCTGTCTTCGGAAATACGACCACGTCTCCTCTTTTCGGGATCGGCTCGGCTGGCTTCCTATCCGTCAACGGCGAAAAATTCGCATGCTCTGTACTCTATTTTCTATTCTTAATGATCCACATTCCCCTGAATATCTCAAATCTTTCTTTCACTTCCATGGTGCTTCTCGTGACCGTCAATTTCGCTCTTCTGGCAATCTTTCTCTATCTATCCCTGTTCACCGTACTGGTTTTATGTCCAATTCTTTCACTGCGCAGGTAGTTCGTCTTTGGAACCGTCTTCCCTCCGCGATCAGGAAAGCCCCGAGCAAATTCGTTTTTAAGAAATCTGTGCGTAATTTTTTTGCTGGCAGATCCGAGTAGTAGTAGGTTTCAAGTTTGAAAATTTCGCTTGTAAGTATGCATGTAGTGTATATTTATGTATATATTTATTTGGATATGTATTTATTTATTTTGTTTATGTATAATTGTATATGTATTTGTGTAAATATGTTGTATGTATATAGTAATACCGTCATATATTTTTGATTTATTTACATGTATGTGCTGTTGCCATGAATAAATATGATTCTATTCTATTCTATTCTATTCTATATAACTTTTTTTGTTGTTACTTGCACTGCCCACAGTCTTTTTCCGCTTTACCTTAAGGTTTGACTGGTAGAGAATGCCATATGGCATTAAGTCCGCCTTTTGTACGATAAGTTTTCTTTTGTGCAATAAAGTTTAAATAAATAAATAAATAAATAACGTGCGCTTTCAATTACGCGTCCCTTTGTGTAAAATTATAGGCAAGGTAACTTGATTTCATGTTGTACCTGATTGATGACAAGTCGCGTAGAAACTTGGAATCAATCCGATTAGTTGATGAATGTCTAACGTACGTTACGGCCATTATTTTGTCAGCGCCTGTCTTTGCTAATGTCAGGTAACATTCATGCTATAATTTTTACAAAATATTTTCTTGTTACCAATATCAATGATTGCCGTAAAGCATAGGCGGTTCATATAAATATAATAGTATTATTTAGTTTCTTTTATGATATAGGACTGCAAATATTAGCATATTTCACTTCTAACATTTCCCTTTTTACCAGTAAAACCTTACTCATAAAATACTGCATTTTTATACATATAGGTACAAGAAATAAAATAATTATATTTAGGTCTTAGAGTTAACCTAAGTAAGTACTTACCTAAGTCACCATATTTTATCAGGGGCCGCTCGCTATTAGCACTGGGGCGCAGCGGCTAGACATACAAAATATGATATATGTCCCCGGCATGTCATAGGGATATCGTCCTCTTCATCTCTCTGTCTTTAAAACTAAGAATGACAGAGAGACATGACGGAGACATATCACATATTTCAAAGTTGAACATCAACCCCGGTTTGTATTTGGTACTTTGCATCATAGCTATTAAATATCGAAAATAAAACAGAATACGCTTAGTTTTTACGGCAAACTTGGGGCGCCCTATCTTTGTCACTAGCCAGCCACTTAACGTCACCCGCACGCTTAAATTCACAGGCCATCTCTTCAGCATTTGTCACAAAAGAATTTCAGGCTATTGTCTTTAACTTTCCTCAACTAGCGGTCTGTACAGATAAAAATGTCGAAAATTCTTGATAGGAACATGAAATTTGATAATATTTTTTGGATTGCCACAACGGCTATGCGACTGAATCGCTCGCATCCGTATATCCCTCGAGATAAGCAGTGGCGCTATCAGTTTGCTGCAATTTTAACTTTATCCGTTGCATGTTCTTCTTTTCTGTTGTACTCCTCATTATTCCACGATATACCGTGTGGACAATTTGCTGATGCTAGCAAAAGTGGAATAATGGCTATAGTTGCTTTTACGATTACTTACAAATATTCCATTTTGTTACGATACCAGGATTCTATTACTGATCTTATTCAAATTGTGGACGGGGATTACGAGCTAGCTAAAGGATTTTGTGAAGAAGAGCAACGTATTGTATACCATTACTCCATGAGAGGAGTCAAAGTGTGCCAGTATTGGTTCATTTCGGCGTGTTCAACGAGCGCTATTTTCCCTCTGAAAGCTTTCGTGCTTATGGGGAAGTCTTATATGGCAGGCGATTTCAAATTGGTACCATTGTTTGAAATGACCTACCCTTGGATTCTAGAAGATTATAAAAATGTACACGTTATCTTTGTTATGTTATTCAGTTTGACACTCTTCTTTGATGTTTATGCTACTTCAATGTACGTAGGGTTCGATCCCATTGTACCGATATTTATGCTTCATTTATGCGGACAGATAGATATCCTTAACTTGCGCATATCGAACACGTTCTCCAACCCCAAAGACTCGGCTGAAATCGTGCGAGAAAACCTACGAAAAATAATTGTGCAACTGCAAGATATTTATAAGTAAATACGTTTTTAATTATTATCAACAGAGGCTAGTATAAGTTAAACGTTCACCTTTATTACGATTATTTACACGCTGCTTTTCACCTGTTGATAATCTTATGAATTAAGATTCATGGTGCTAACTATTCTACGTTAGCATTTCTGTAATAAAACAAAACAGAATGTTGTCCGACGTAAAAAAGGTAAAACAACCTAATTCACCTTTCAGATTCATTGACGTCATTAAAACCAATTTCACCGTGTTGTACGAATTCATTATGAAAACCACAACGTTTCTGCTTCCATTGACTGCGTTTCAAATCACCGAGGTAAGAGAAGGAGGAAGCGAGAGAATTTACATTTATTTAATTTATTTAGGTAAGGTATTATGTATTCCTGAAAAAATAAATAGAATCGCCATTGAATATTGTGCCATCTATATGTATTAAAATTACTCATACTTATTTAGTCAAACATACTCTATGTCGACCAATAAATCTTCTTACTAATTTAATTTTACCCTTGTGTTTTGTTTTAGTCTCTTCGAAAAGGAGAAATAAATGTAGAGTTCATCGGTTTCTTTACTGGCGTAATTTTACACTTCTACATACCGTGTTATTACAGTAATCTCCTTATGGAAACCGTATGCATTTCAATTAATATTATTAAATTTAATGTAGCCATGTTCAAATTATATTGTTGTTGTAAACATAGAAGTAACGAATTAGGTAAATCATAACATGTTAATCTGCGCTCGAAACATTGCTGTATATTTAGTATATTATATCAACAATCCAACTGGAATTATGCCCTACAATCTACATAGTTAATTACAATTTAAAGCCGGCAATATACCTAGATTCATTTTGTCGCCTCAATGGAGATGACCGTAATAGGTCAGCAGTGGTTGTCTGACCCACGGTACCTGTGGCGCAATTGATTTGACAGTCAAACAGTTTTCTTGGAATCCGAAGCGCTGAATAAGATTCTATACAGCTTGTTTCATTCATCATTCTCCTAGCGTTATTCCCGGTTGTGCCCCTAAAGGAGCCCAGGGTCCGCTTTGACACCTAATCCCAAGATTTGGCATAGGCACTAGTTTTACGAAAGCGACTGCTATCTGACCTTCCAACCCAGAGGGAAAACTAGACATTATTGGGATTAGACCGGTTTCCTCACGATGTTTTCCTTCACCGAAAAGCTAACGGTAAATATTCCGTACATAAGTTCCGAAAAACTCATTGGTACGAGCCGAGATTCGAACTCACGACCGCCGCTTGACAGCCGCATGCCTGAACCACTAGGCTACCGTAGCTCAAAGAGTATTAGTATTCTATACAGCTTGTTTATCTATCAAATAAGTATAAAAATGACGTGCGTATTTAGGGAGAAAAGTTCCGCCTGTCGATATATTCTTGCGGCTGGGAGAAGCGCTCGGACTTGAGTGCGCAGCGCACCATACTATTCATGTTGACGCGCGCCATCAAACCGCTCGTCATCTGCACCGTCTTCTGCGCCATCTGTCTTGACACCTTCGCTCAGGTATAAGGTCTCTTTCACACCCAGCACTCTCTCTTTCAGCACCCCTTCACGCCTTTTTATGTCAACTGCAAAACTGTTTATGAAAACAAAAAACAATCTTACACATAGCTCTTAGCATGTTTCAGGCTGACTGACAAGCAATTGAAACCACTACACTACTGAGTAATTTGTGGTTGACAATCTTCTTTCAAGAAGAAACTCGTCTACAATTTCCTTACTAAATATTATTATTTATTCCATCAGTCAATTTCTCAAGCCACGTGAAATCCGAATTGTTAACACGGGCTCCATCCAATTAAACTGAAACCAGTGTGTTTTTCTTTGTCATAATTATTAATTTTATATTAACAGTTTGTTAACAGTATTCTAAATATCTATTTATTTATTTTTCAGATGTGCCGAGAAGCGTATTCTATTTTCAATCTTATGAATGCAGCTTGGGCTTAATGCTTCAATCTGAAAACGTATCGAAGTAGTTTAAAACAGAAAATATGCACAGTAACCTCATTTACTATCTGCCACACAAAATCAAATAACATTTCAAGTGCAAAGCAATAAATTACCACAATAAGCACTCCGCTAAACTTGTTTAATTTAACATAATTGTAACATTGACCAACAACTGAATTAAAAGTACCATTTTATTAATTTTACAGTGGCTCTGTGAGCTGGAGAACTCGAGAGCATGTCTGTTCGTAAAAAAGGAAAAACTGAACTGACAAAAAAATTATAATTATTGAATCTGCTCACCAAATTTCACGAGAATCGGTTAAGAAATGCGACCTGTAGAGGAGAACAGCCGGACAACCGGACATACGTTTTTTTGGCCCACGCTGAAACGGAGAACTTCGTTAGACGCTCGCTCGTTCAATTATAGCAGACCTCGATGGTATCGCTGAGTTTCTATCTGCATAAGCCTTTCTATATGCACTGGTATAAAAAGATACGATTTAGTTGAGTGTTTTAAAACTCAACTAGTTTTACAGCCCGCTTAGTTTTTATGACAAACATGTGCTCCAGGTCCCTGTTGTCACAACGCTTACATTATACAACGTAAGTTACAAGTCTGCAAATCAACGTCATCCACACACGCTTATTTTCTCAGGCACACCTTCAGCAATCGTCAAAGTAACTTCCGGCTATTGTCTCGAAATTCCCTCAAGTAGCGGTCGGCGCTTCTGAGCAATAATGTCAACCATTCTTCAGAACATGAAATTTGACAAGATTTTTTGGATCGCCACGACATCAATGCGGCTGAATCGCTGTCATCCTTACATCCCTCGAGATAGGCTGTGGCGCATGCAATTTACTGCTGTTTTAATTTTATCTCTAGTATGTTTTATTCTTCTACTGTACTCCATTATTTTTCACGATATACAGTGTGGGCTATTTGCTGATGCTAGCAAAAATGCAACAATGGCCATAGTTGCTTTTACGGTCACTTATAAATATTCAATTATGTTACGTTACCAAGAGTCGGTAAATGATCTTATCCGCATCGTTGACAAAGATTACGAGCTAGCCAAGGATTTTTGTAAAGAAGAGCAACGTATGATACTTCACTATTCCATGAGAGGAGTCAAAGTGTGCCAGTATTGGTTAATTTCAGCGTGTTCGACGAGCGCCATCTTCCCGCTGAAAGCTCTCATTATTATGGGAAACTCGTACATGGCAGGCGAATTCAAATTAGTGCCTATGTTTGAAATGACATACCCCTGGATCTTGGAAGATTATAAGAATGTACCTGTTATATTTGTTATGTTGTTCGGTTTGCAACTTTCCTTTGATTGTTATGCTTGTTCTATGTATGTAGGATTTGATCCGATCATACCCATATGTATGCTTCATTTATGCGGCCAGTTAGATATCTTAAATCTGCGCATATCAAAAACGTTCGCCGATTCCAAGGATTCAGATGAAACTGTACGAGAAAACCTTAAGAAAATTATTATAAAACTGCAGGATATCTATAAGTATTTTAATCATTGTTTATATATTACAATTTTATGAAGAACATTTCAAATTAAGTTACTTTAAGTGAATAGTTTTATTTTCCAGATTCATTGAAGTCATTAAAACGAATTTCACGGTGTTGTACGAATTCGTTATGAAAACTACAACGTTTTTGCTTCCATTGACTGCGTTTCAAATTACCGAGGTAAGCGAAAATCAATTCCGCGCTTTCATTTATTTCTACAATGGGAAGTAAATTTCAGATTTATTTAATATATAGTCTTATACTTGGATATAAACAGGCCTTAATGTATATGCTTGTAATCATGATTTATCAGTTTTTTTTTTGTTTCAGTCGCTTCGACAAGGAGAAATCAATTTTGAATTCATCGGCTTCTTTACTGGCGTCATCTTACACTTTTTTATGCCATGCTATTACAGTGATCTCTTAATGGAAACGGTACATAATTTCATTCCATTAACAACGCTTAAAATTTTAGGCAAAGTTATTTTTCCAGTGCAAATTGACACAACCAACAGCAATTAAAATCATACAGTCATTTCAATCTGCAATGCAAACATTGCATGTAATTTTACTGCTCTCCACATTGTTATTCTATTATGTCGTATCTCTTATCCATTGTCGACTGACACTAACCTGTTCAGATAGGGTTTGCTTGTCCTTTACCTAGTGCATATATCAGAGAAGTTATGTCATAGTGCTAGCGGTACACCCTGAATTCAGTAGAAAGCTGCAAAAGGTGTTATAAACATGAAAATCGGAACCATTGATTTTTAGGCTATAAGAATCAATTTGACCCGTAGCAAGAAAAAAAAAGAAAAAAGGAGAGGAGTTATCACGTCATCTTTTTATTGGATAGGAAAAAAGTATATTATGTTCTGAAACGTATCGTGTGTGTCTCTAATGAAAGGGCTTACTAAGCCGATTCTAAAACTATATCACATCATTATATTTCAGTCACTTGTTTTAAATTAAATTAAAAATCATTTTCAAAACATACAAGTTTGGGCTCAACTAGATATGATACGGTTGAATCATTATTTTTGTAAAATATACCTAAGATGTTGTGTAATATCCTCATATCCAACTCCAAGAAAGCAATTTTTAAAATATTTACATATAGTTTTTTTGACACATATAGGTACCTACCTAACAAAAGTAGTACTTAAGTAGTTGAAACATGTATAAAAACTTCAATTATAGACCCTGAGGATGATGAGTACTAATGCGAGAGGAGTTTTCAATAAAATTTTTGTTCGAATCAAGTGTCCACTACCCTGCCGAGAATGTGAAAAAACCATGCCTACATATAATGGTATTAAAAGGAAAACTATCGCAGCTAGGCAGTACTAGTCAATCTATTTAATAATATACTTGGAAAGGCCACCTTTCCTACAAATTCGGCCGACGCAACCGCACCATTTACTTGGCGCGCGCGTGTAGATGTAACAAAGACAGACAGATAACTACGGAACCCTACACTGCCCGTGACACGCACTTGGCTGGTTTTTCTATTAACTACACAACTTTATTATTTTTTACCTTGAGATTTTCAGGGTGAGAGATTCCGCCTGTCGATATATTCCTGCGGCTGGGAGAAGCACTCCGATATGCGCGCGCAGCGCATCATACTATTCATGCTGACGCGCGCCGTCAAACCGCTGGTAATCAGCACCATCTTCTGCGCCATCTGTCTCGACACCTTCGCTCAGGTATAAAGTCTCTTTCACAATATACAGATATAGTGCTTAATGTTTCCATCGGTAAAACTCGAATCTCAATCGGAAGACGACGGGTCCCGGAGTGTCAATTACTTATTGTATCAAATGAGTGACATGATTGTATTCATTAATTTGAAACTATAATAATAATCCTACTTAAGTAATCGACAACAAATGACACAAATAAAAAGATTGTCTTTAGAAACAAAAACAGAATTAATCTACACATCTAGTCGCAGAGACGTTCTCTACGGAGTGCCACAGGGAAGTGTATTAGGGCCTTTATTGTTTTTGATTTACATAAATGATTTACCAAGAGCTATCGAACATCCCATGGTTCTCTTCGCTGACGATAGTACAGTGGTATTCGCAGCAAAAAATTTAGAAACATATGAAGCAGACATAAATAAAACATTAGACATTATTATACAATGGTTGACAACGAATAATTTGAAAATTAATCTGGATAAGACGAATATAATGACATTTAGACAAAAATTGCAGCCAACTAGTTTAAATATAGCTTATAAAGGACATAGAATAAATGAAACTAATGTTAGTCGTTTTTTAGGGCTTAGCGTAGATAATAAGTTGACGTGGAAAAACCACATTGACATTATATGTAAAAAACTTAGTTCATTTTCATATGCCTTATACAATCTTAAAAAAGTGTCCAATCAGGCATCTTTACTAACGGCGTACCACGCATATGTTACATCCACATTGAGATATGGTATCCTTTTTTGGGGTAATTCCACAAATCGGGAAAATGCATTTAAAGCCCAAAAAAAATGTCTGCGTTCAATCTGTGGAATCAAACAGCGTGACTCATGCAAACCACACTTTATTAGGTTAAAAATACTCACATTACCTTGTTTGTACATATATGAAATAGTAAATTTTGTGATCCAAAATCGAAACCAATTTGGTAAATACAAAAGTGCCCGCCTTCAGAATAAATTAAAAGCAATTTCAAGTAGTACAGCGTTATTGCAAAAAAGCATAATTGGAATGGCCCACAAGATTTTTAATAAACTACCACAGACTATTGTTGGAACTGGTGAAAATGATGTTGATATGAAACTATTAAAAGAATTTCTATTAAAAAAAGCTTATTACTCAATTAATCAATTTTTAGCTGACATATGTACTTAATTCCAATTACTCTATTCTTTATATTTTTAATAATGCTGACTACATCATATTTTATATTTCATTTTAACGGACTTTTAACTTAAATTTGTATTTATATATATATATTGTGATATGTTGACTACCTAATGTAAATTATTTGTGAAGCATGCTGCATGCAGAAGCATGTTACAAAAATATAACTATATTTGTATGCCGCAAGGCGCCACATAGTGATACTGGAAAAATGTAATACCTAATAACTACCTATGTTGGACAAATAAATCTTTGAATCTTTGAATCTTTGAATCTTTATAATATTTAGTGTCAAATGTCAAAATGAAAAATGACGGCATATGGCACTGTAATCAGGGCCGTATTTAACCTATCGGAGGCCCTGGGCATATTAGGATGATGGGGCCCCTATGACTTTGACAGAACACTATTTTGTTACAATAGACAAAGAGGTACTAGGGATTTTGTATTTGATCTGAGGGGGCCCCTATCGATCGCGGGGCCCTGGGCCCAAAGTGCCCACGGGGAAAGAGGGATCTGACTGTAATATCTAATAGAATGTTATAACCACCCTAAGAAACTTGGAAATACACTCATAGGTAAGTAATACTTTTATTGACATTCGTAAACGATACACTCTCTTTACGTTAACATAAAATGCAGCAAAATAACGCATACGTATTTTGAAATGCTTACAATAATAAAATTCAGTACGCTACGCACGTAAAACATTACCTGCTTACTTATTAAAATATTAATATTAGGTACTGTAGTGTATTGCTATCCTTATCTCGTGCGCATACGTCACGTCATGATGATCGGAGTGGGGGGCAGTAGTTGTCCGACCGTTGCCGGGAGTGGTGGTGTGCTGTCGAGCCAAGGAACGTGTAAATAGCAACACCGGTATACCTATAAAACGTGCAAATAAGTGAATACTACATGTGGCGACGAGGATAAAAATACGTACCTACTTTTACTAAAAAGAAAAAGGGTATGGAGATAATATTATTATTTTGTTATTGCTTTGATATACACTCCTACAGCAAAAGGGAAATTGAAATAAACCATTAAAGCCATAAGTACTTTAAATAAAGGGGACACGCATAATAATGCATAATGTCAAGAAACTCCAGACTCGTCATGCAGTTAAGTACAATGTGACGTACAGTGATTTACAAAACTGATAATGAATATTTAAATCGGTACACTGAACGGTCATATATTTCTCCTTTCCCAAGTCGTTCAGTTTAGACTAACATCGGCAATTATTGGGTTACTAAGTGAATGTGTTAAATAGTGATAATAATATAAATCGTTTAATCGTCTTAAAGTAAATAGGAACACTATTGTTTCACCTTTTCTCAGCTGTTGCAACAGCATGCAAATACATCTACGATAAACATAATATGTTTATTATGGTGGTCGATGATTATGTTCAATTAGGTACATTAACTGTTTTAAAATTCTAACATTTTATTATAACGAACTTCTAATAAAGTCTGATAAACATGAAAAGGGAATAACAGACTTAAGTACCTACATATATACTTTGGCGTGTATATAACCCCTTATGTAACTTATTTGTTCATCTGCATCTCAATTGACGTGATTAATCCATACTGTTTATAGTAATATAATTCGTGAGTTGTAGGATGGTCACAAATTGGAACGAGGAAGTTTTGTATGCTACTCGTATATTAAATAAGGTAAAGACAAGGATTGATGGGTACCTTGTTTGTAATTATGGTTACTTCCGGAAGACATAGTTGGTAACGTATGTTAAAAGAAAAAAAGAATGTTTATTTTGCATATAAGAAGTAAAACACAAAAGAAATTACACATCATTTATTTCAGGATATAAAATAAAAGGAGACGAAATATATATAACTTAATACCTATTTTATCTAAGCGTATGCTAGACCGGTATGTCACTAAACTGTATGCCTACATCAGGAATGGCTACAGCAGGAACATTACCTGTAGGAAAACATTATAATTGAGCAGATTACCGAATCTGGACATTAAATTGTCACGTGTGTGTATAATGGTACAACAAGAACCTGATTACTAAATCAGTATAAGCAGATAAACTTATCTGGACATTAAATTGTCATGTGTGTGTATATTAATGGTACAACAAGAACCTGATTACTAAATCAGTATAAGCAGATAAACTTATCTGGACATTAAATTGTCACGTGTGTGTATATTAATGGTACAACAAAAACCTGATTACTAAATCAGTATAAACAGATAAACTTATCTGGACATTAAATTGAAAGCAGCAGATTACCGAATCTGGAAATTAAATTGTCACTTGTTAATTACTTTTGGAATAACAAAACCTGATTACTAAATCAGTTAAAGCAGATCAACTTATCTGGTCATTGAGTTGACATAGCAGACTAATTTTGAAAGTAGCTGATTACCTAATCTGGACGTTAAATTGTCACGTGTTAATTAAATTTGGAATAACAGAATCTGATGACTTATTCAGCAAAAGCAGATAAAATTATCTGGTCATTCAATTGACATAACGGACTTGTTTTGAAAACAGCAGATTACCGAATCTGAACATTAAATGGTCCCATTTGAGCAGAATACATTTATCTACTTAAATGCACATCGAATTGCACAATGTGCAAGTGAGTACAAATAGCTTAAATGCACATCAAATTGCACAATGTGCAAGTGAGCACAAATATGGTGGGTGCTTAAATGCACACCATTTGGCCTAATTGGACAATGTGCCAGGGACCACAAGTGTGTCCAATATGCCATGGAGCATATAAAGTTTTAAGGAGCACACGGCGAGATGTAAAATATGCCAACGAGCATTAAGTAATAAATGGTATGACTACACGAATCATTTCCTGTTCCGTGTCTGTGGGGAATACGGGGAACATAAATATGGAATATAGTTGTTACATTAACGTTACCTGCGTACTACCTATAAAGAAAACATTAATTTGCAATAGTAATTGTTATTTATAGCTTTATGGATTTAACTCAACCCAGAAGAATGATAATTGAATTTGAACATTTAATCATACGATAATTTAAATGTTTCTTATTTAATTACCTTAAAAAACTGATCACAATATAGACCTAAAAATACTATATGCGTGATTTTAAGTAAAGTGGTCTACTTAATGTGAATAAATGACACAAATAATAAATAAAAATCACCAGAATTCAGTTCCGGTTATCCATTGATGAGTAATAAGTCTAATAATGCATATGGTTGTTAAGAATGTATTATTTCTTAACTATTGAGCATAAATTGTTCGTGTACGATACAAATAAAAAGTAAAAATCAGGATTCACTAAGAGTGAATGCGCCAGACGCGACACAGAGATCAAATTAGTTGTGCCAGCTACTCGATTGTGTAACTAAGCCACTTTCTGTATGGGAGATGACAGTTGAGTTGTCCTGAACATACGTTTAAAAAGCGACGGTGATGACCTGTTGGGTCACGAAGTGCGGTCGTGGAACTACTTACTATATTGAACTGGTCGCTACGTATAGGGTTAAACATAATGTAACATATGTACCCTGACACTTTACAAAAGGAACACTGTCAAGTGCAATTAATAATTGTTATTACTAATTATTTAACAACTTGGTGGTATGGTACCATACCACCTACAAAACTTACCTTCCACGTCATTATGGAATTAACATAAAATTACGACGAGGAAGATTAGTCCTGTGCTGTGCAGGTGTCGTCCGAGTAATGAAGGGATGCTAACAATAAGTACGGATGTTCATTCGGAAAGTAGTAATATTACAAACAAGTAACAAGATTAGGCAGTTACGGGTACACCTGGACTAAGCGACGTAATGACGAAAGTTTCTGACTCTGCAAATGCACTGATCTTATCAAACCTTATAATCATTGCCTTCCCATGTAGGGCTGTAAATAAACATAAATGTTTCAAAGTAATTCGATCATGTAGGTCGATCTTCCACGTTTGCTGTACCGATTTGGAACTATGAAATTATCTATTCATGTATAAATTGGATGGTAGTAAAATGATTAAGTAAGTAAGTACAGAGTACAAGTAAAACATAAAAACTTGAAGGCGGGCAGTGAAATAAGTAGGTAAAGTTATGTATATGACGTACAACATATAGTGAAATGAATGTTAAGCTAGTCGGCGGACAAGTGACATATAGTTTAAAAAAAAAGGTACAAGCATGGAAAATAGTTAAATTACACTTCCTAACAGATACCTACTCGTTTCCCCAAGCGGAAAAACGGGTAACTGATGTAATGGATACTTAAATAAGAACCTGAAGCGTATGTGATGTAACATGGACTTTAAACAATATTTTACTATTTAAACAATACCTTAAATAAATCTGCACAATGGAAAAAATAGAATTGCAAGGACGGTATTAATGGTTTTACTTTATTGAGATAAAGATAATTTATTTACCAGCGGTCAACATAAGTAATATTGTTTTCCAATTGCACATACTGATGCCATTTATTTTGGCTGTTAAACAATAACGAACATGCAAAAGTTAAGCATGTGCCTTTATACATATTTTAGTTGTATATCTGAGCACTTTATCGCATCATCGTTATTTGCCAACTAATGGTGTGAATAATTTATAGAGAATACTTTACTAAATACAGAGTCCATAAATTGTTATTTTATTTGCTAACTTTTATAATCAATATTGCCTTACCATTCTAGCCGGTAGTTAACTGACACACCGTCCCCAGTTTAAAATATGGCTGCCTTTATTTTACAAGCAAAGTAATATTTTAAAGAATATAGGCACTTAGGACAGTTTGATATCTTTCGAAAAGATAAAGGAAAAATTACCATCTGCCAACGTAAAATTGGAAGAAGCATGCTTACTTTAAAAGTAACTGATAGGTGAAGGACAAATCCAAACCTGGAAAATAATAAGTAATAACAGACTGGCGTCTCATTTCATCAACTACTACAAGTACTATATTCGTCGTGCGTTCATTCGAATCGCTATCGGAAATGTACCTATGTGTAACTGTGAAAAAAAGGGGTGAAGGGTACGGCAATGTTCAATAAATACAGACTGCTAAAGAAAAGTATATATTCCTACATCAAATAATACGGGTAACACTCTGGCGGTGTGGTACAACTGAAATTATTAGAACGATTTAAGAACTCCACTGGAACTGCTACATTTTATCAATTTAAATCATGATCATGAATTTAATAATGGGTTTAGTTTTAGCCTGTCAATATTATGCAACCAAGTCTAAGTAGTTATACGCCTAAAGACGAATACCAAACTGAAATACTTCGTTGTACAAGTAAAGCAAATAAAAGCAAGTATGGGGATATCCCTAATGATGTTTCAAATTTTAATTTGATTTCTTGCATTTCTCTAAGGAGCTGTACTCAACAGGTAAAATAGGTACCTAACTAAAATGGACAAAGTTCTGTGACACTTACTGGAACGGGTTTTATTTTGGTGGATCGAGTTAACACTTCCTCTAATCAAAACTCACCATTTCTCAGCATACGATTGTAGTGGTAATATTCAATCGGATTCAATTAAATATTAATATAGAACGTGTTATAATTATTGGTGTGTTTTATGAGTTACCTTACATGTATGTTCATTAGAATATTTACAATACTGTCGTGACATTTAATAATACGTGAGTTTCACCATGGACTTATAAATAGTATTTTGGACAGTAAGACCTGACCCGAAGGTTTAAATTCGATTACATTACAATGCATAAACATGTATTTATAAACAGCATTTTAGACATGTCTCACGAAAGTTTAAATCCGATTACATATCAAATGATGAATAAAACATGTGTGATCTAGCGGGAAAAGTAAATAAATTGGCTTTCCTCAGCATTGTAATTTTATAATAAATCGTAATATTGTCATGTAATAAAACGTGTACCTACACTACAGTTTCTTACGCCGGGTTTTCTCGGGTTGGTTGGCTGAGGTTCATTTTCTGGAACAATCGTAGTTACAGGTATTCATTCATAAGTGCATAATATTATTATGCCTGGGTTGGAAAAGAAAACATGAACAAACAGAAGACGCTTAGTTTGGACTACGAGGTAGGTACTCACACATTTGAAAAGAGGAAAGGTGGTGATGTCGAAGTCCGAAATGGTAAATACTGGACAAACATATCGGAGAAATGTCACGCCTTGGTAAAAACGTTGAAGGTTAATGGAAAGTTAATAATGAAGGGGGTAGAGAGTAAAGTATTCAAATATGGAGGTTCATACTCCTAGCGTTATTCCCGGTAATGGCCCTAAAGGAGCCCGGGGTCCGCTTTGACACCGCATCCCAAGATTTGGCATAAGCACTAGTCTTACGAAAGCAACTGCCATCTGACCTTCCAACCGTGAGGGAAAACAAGACCTTATTTGGATTAAAATATGGAGGAATAAAATAAAAGGATTCTATTACTACGTAAGTTGATTTACATAAATAGATGAACATGAATAGTCACGATTAATTTTAATTAAAACAAAGAAGGGATGTAGTGTATTGCTATCCTTATCTCGTGCGCATACGTCACGTCATAATGACCGGAGTGGGGGGCAGTAGTTGTCCGACCGTTGCCGGGAGTGGTGGTGTGCTGTCGAGCCAAGGAACGTGTAAATAGCAACACCGGTATACCTATAAAACGTGCAAATAAGTGAATACTACAGGTACCTATTGAATATTTGTATCAATATTTTCATCATTTTCCATTTCACAATCTGTTACACTCAGACCTGTCATCGTCAGTACTTTCATTGACTATCGATATAATCATCCATCGAGAGTTCTTGTGAACGATATTCATGTTCACATTTGATGGCATGATCACAAACTTTCTTCCATTCATCCGAGCCAATCATATTATTTTTTTCTTCAATCGTTTTCCTTACTTTATGACATATTCATGTCTGTTTCTTTTTGATACATAATCTTTTATCTGGGACCATATCTTTTCAATTGGGTTGAAGTCGGGATGGTATGGCTGTAACCTTAACACTGTGTGTCCATGTTCATGTAAAATCTTGTCTATTGAATATTCTACACAGTCTTGTTTAGGACGACAACTAATTTCATGTACCTTGGTTAATGATGGATCAAAGGAAATAATATATTTTTCTAACCAGTTTATCATGAGCGGCTTTGCTGTATTGTGGCTGTATTAAAGTTGGGTGGGCGTTCCTAATATTTATTGTGATAAGCAGCATTATCCACTACTAATACAGAATTTGGAGACAAATTGGGAATAAATTAATTTTAATGCCTATTTACCTACCCATAACACACCTAGTTTACAACTTTGCTACGTAAATATCCAGCCATGAAGTTGCAAAGTCCTTTCCAAACCGCATAGTGTCACATGTACTAACTTCTGTCTGGTTCGGTCTATGTTTTGCATGTGATTGAGACGAATGGTTGAGACGGCAGGGACAACTTAAAACTCCGCGCGTGCTTGCTGGATGAGAACTTCATTTTCGTTATTTTGCTATTTTAACTGCCTCCATTATAATCATTATAAAGGGCTTCGTTTAAGATTAAAACTAATTCAAAAAATTTTTTTAAATAAACAAGCTCGATTAATGTTTGTAACATGAATAACATTTTCCTCCCTATTTCTTTTAGCAACCCACCTAGCTTTAATTTAAATCTGCTATGGACGGAACAAATTATGTTACATTACGCCTTTCTCGTGTCAATAACACAGATTTTTAAAATATTTAAATCCTCATCACGAAAATATTCGTGTTAGGCCAACCATTACTTTGGTCAAATCGGGAATGGCAAGGCAAGGAATGTGTTTTGAAGGGAATTAAAATATTAAATATATATATTAAACCGAGGTTAAACGTCAAGTGTGCATAAACAAATCACCGATTAAACATCGATTAAACCCTATTCGTGTTTTTTCGAATCTACAGAAGTACAATACTTATACACCTGGCATACCTGCTATTTCCTGAACGATGAACTGTCCATAGCGGAGATAGAATGTGAATTATTTATTTGCTATCTAGGGGAATTGAATACGTACGTCGTGTACACTTAAATAGTCAAATTTGCCTTCCATCATAGGAATCTTATTTATTTTTTATTTCGTAATAGGGATGATGACTAAGATTTTTTTATGATGTCATTCGAACCAGTTTTTGGAGAGGAACAAATGTTTGTATGGGAGTAACTACAATTAAAGAACATAAATACCCAAAAAATGAGACAAAGATTGACCTCGCTGGCGGCAGCGCAAAGCGCTCTATACTGAAAGACAGTCACAATAATATTTGTTAGTACAAAGTACATGTATCGTTGTATGGAAAATCAGGTAAATTGTTGTTTCGGTCGCGAAATACTGCGATTAAGTACATAGTTGTCATACAATTTTGTTTCTATAAATGCGTAAGGATTTTATTGGTTAGTTTAAATTTACTCTTGGACAATAAAAAAAATGCATATTTTTTTCTTAACTTTCAAGGTTCATATTTTTTTACAATTTTATTTATAATTTATACTTTATTACGATAATTTGATGGTTTACTATCCATTTAGCATCACTACGTTATCAATTTGAACATGAGTCATGCCTATTATAGACACTGGTGGAAAAAGCGCAACGTGCAGCAGGAAAAAAAAGAACGTCACATCAATTTTATAAAATACTTGACAATGTTGAACATTATCTTGTTTGAAACTTGAAAGACGTTGTCACATCAAAAATATCCCATTTTATTTATTATTCAATGATCCGAGCCGGAAGTCCCCACGACCCCTTCCGCCAGTTTGTCGCAAGCACTCGCCTGTCAATTTCCGCATTTCCGGCCGCCATGGCCGGGCCGTCCGCTCGTAGCATTTGTTAAAAGAATAGCCGTGTGTGCATTTGTGCAGAAACCTCATTAAGAACAGAGTTCGAAAAGTTACCCAATTACTGGTAACTTTTTTTGAAAGAGAGATAAGAAAACTTAACTGTAATTTTCGGGTGATCTTTGTTCCTATAATTTCGTAAGTCCTATTATTGGAACTCCGAAAATGTCTTTCATTCTATTTTACACCATAATATTCATTATTCATATTAAAATGTACGTCCTTTATGAAAGACACTGATATGAGAATAGTAGTTTATGCGACTGATCCGTTTTAAGGCCTAATTATGTACAGTTGCATACACTACTTTATCTACACACATATCATAAGTAGTAGTAAGTAACAGTAAAAAACCAACAATAAAATGACAACAGCAATGGCGGCAATTCGATCATCCGTCATGGCGAATGTTTTTTTTTTAAATCATATACAAACGAATGAAGTCGCTATACTCATATCACTCGAGATCAAAAGTCGTGGGGATTGTATTAAAAAACGTACTGAATTGACGTTTCGTATCGATAACTGTTTTAATATCTATGGATACTAGAATAGAGACCCACTTGAGTTTTGACAGCTGTTCCAAATTTAAACTCATAACGATACAAATTTATCAAAAATCTGTAACACAGACAAGACTGTGTTTTACCTACTACCACAGACAAGAAAGTTCTCATAGTAAAATCGGTTGTAGTAATGCTGGTCATTTCCTACGGTTTCTGAACGCATTTTAGAGCACTAATGATTTGTGCGTAGATAATAAGTACATTGTTATACACAATGTTTTTCATCACATTTGCGAGGAATCAAATACATTTTAGAAGAAATTAATGCAAATCGTAATAAAAACTGCAACATGTCAGTCGTCCATTTTGTTGAATTTGACGTGAGGCGCGTATGGCAAAGACCCTTCGGTATACAGCATCCATCACTTAAAAACACTTAAAACGTTTTACATAGACACTTAACTACATATTAAACATTAAATTGCAGACAAATTTAATATAAAGATATGTTTTATACATTTAACTTTTGAAGATATGAAATACACCTTGGCTGATTGGAAACATCCTCAGTCCGAAGTAAAGTATGAGTGGGTTCTATATTTTAAAACTAAACTTAACATCCCGTGGGAGGTAAAACGGCTATAACTGCTCTGTACGCACGCAAGTAAAAACGCCGTTGACAAGTGTGATGAAAACAAAATTATGAGTTCCAGTCTGTTCTTAGTACAGTAATGAAATTATGTTTTTTTTTAAATGAAAACTGTCCATTAGGCGTTCCGTTCATAGTTATAGAAATGTAGGAACAAAAATACTTATCGTTAGTTAGTATAATAAAACATAGGACAGAGAATTTTATGCGAGTCAATATGGACCCGTCATATTCCTATATAAAAGGGATATTAAACTATCAAATCTATGGATAGTGACATAGGATAGTTTGGATGGATAGAAAGGGATGGCCCTTCAACTATCTCCACTTAAAAATCACGTCAATTCTTCGCTCCGTTTTGCCGTGAAAGACGGAAAAACAAACAAACACACACATACACTTTCCCATTTATAATATTAGTATGGATAGTATAGTATATAGTTTGGATTTTAGTATGAAACTTGTACATTGTATATAAATATTATTATGGTGAATTATGCTACATGATATTTCGAAATCCATCAATTATGTAATGAACCATAATTCTGCAAATAAATCAATTTGACTTGACTTTTTTATTAATAAATTACTCATTTTTCAGATGTGCCGAGAAGCATACTCTATTTTTAATCTGATGAATGCTGCTTGGGCTTAGTCTGAAGATTAAAGAAGAAACTAGACATTCAGAGCACTTAGTAGTTTCAAAACGAAGCACCACTCAGTTAATATGTACTTACAACTTTGATTACTGTTTGATTGCTGAAAAATGATTACTTATATGTAAAAGAAACAATAAAAAATCAAGCAAAAACTGAAGAAATTTACTTTCGTATTTTAGTCAAGAAAACAATGCAGTTTTATCCAATTTCAGATTTTATATTACCAATGCAGAACCTGTCTTGAAAATATTTATTCCAGGACAGCGAAATTGCGATGTGATTTTAAGATTAAACGATTTTTGTAATATCCATTAGATAATCATTAGAATACGGTCGGGGTGTTTGCTTCTGACACGGCGATAATAAGCCCCGACAATAGGACGCTCGCTCGGGATAATTGGTGGCGGACAAAATACCCACAAACCCTCCTCTAGTGCCCAAACAATCATGTCACGGATAATAAACTTAAACACGTATTCCTAACATGTAAACCTTTATCTTTATTAAGATACTTACCGGTTTGTAACTTAGCTGCCTTGTTAGATAAATGCTTCACATTTTTCTGTTCAATCATAAACAGATATCTACTTTACAAGCTGCAAGCTGCTATGCAAGCTGGACCTAACTGTTGACTAATAAGTCAACAGTTAGGTCCAGCCGCTGCTGTATTTAATAGAACAGAATTCGTCAAAGCGTAGCGACTATAACTTCCCGGCTTCTCAAGGTAACTAGAGAAATTTCTTACAATTAAAAATGTGTACGATTAAATACGCTAAATTAACCGAAACTTGACATCAGACTAATTATTTGAGCACGGCTGAAATTTCTAAGGAGAGTAATCGCAAAGTGCTTCTACGACTTTGTCCTTAAATGATTTCTACTTCCCTACTAACATTGAAACTATTCAGCTAGACTGTCCTCAAGGGATATAAAGAGAGGTTATTATCCAAAGATTGCAGTGAAGTAAATACTTTACAAGATTATTGGTAGGGTTTATTTCGGTTTTAACTACATGAAAACAATATATATATAGCTTATGCTATGCTGACCTCAGTAGAGACTTCAGCAGCCTACGAGCAAATACACAATTTCCACCATTTGTTCAACATCAGCGGTCCATTTTTTCTCGGTTCGTCCGTCTGCTTCAATTAGTTTTCCTGTTCGGGTGCTGACAGCTCGACACAATTCTATTCATCACAGTTAATTAATGCCTTAAAATTCACTCAAATATGTATACGTAACGTTTATCAAGTTTCTGTTTTAAATCTCGCAGATTAATGATGATTTAAGACGAGGGGAGGTAGGCCTACGCCCGCCGATTTGTGGAGATTCTCAATTACGTGTAGGCCTTGGGTAATTTTCCTACTATTTAAACTAAAACTACGACATGATTAACTACAAAACTACAAGTTGCTCAGTTTGACCCTCCCCATCACCCCATGGCACTCCTGTTCACCGATTAAAAACCACCGTGTATACAGATATCACAGTATGAAGAGTAAATATCTAAATTATTTTCTCTTTATATAATTACCTATCGTTTGATTTACTGAATCAGCTGCTTGGAGAGTTAAATGCAACATTTATGTAACGATTAATTAATCAAACGAAAATGGTAATTAACAAAATTAATTACAAACGTCAACCGTTAATGATATTTTAATTGAATTCCTTTAACGTTTGAGGGAAAATATTCGATATAGCGATGAGGAAATAATGGCTACTACCATACTGACGGAGCGGCGGGCGCGGCTGGTCTACTAATCCACTCAAAAGGGGTTGGCTCAAAGCGCCCATAACATTTTCTTTAAAGCATGTTGGTTTCTTTTCATACAGAAGAATGCTTTCTAATAAATAAATTTAAAGAGGCCACTGGGAGCATTAAACTTTGCACGTTTTTCTTACTTTTACCTCTCGATAAATGGAGAATGTCACATTAAAATAATCAAACTACTAGTAAGGCCGAAGAAAGCTAAAGTCTAAATTTTTACAAAAATCTAAACAGAGAAAAGAAATCTGATTTGATTTGATTTAAAACATTTAATAATAATTATAAATTATATTAATAATAATTTATTTATTCACGAAGTAAACTTATTTCTATTAACATTTTCTTCTGCCAAACCACAATGCGGTTTGTTGGCAGACGATGCTCCAGTTTATGCACAAATATATGTTAATTCTTCTACATTGAGGAAGATAAACACGCGTGAAAGTTAGGTACTTGGAGTGCTTAAACTATTACGGTTACGATACCTAAACGTAGACTCAAGACTTTTCCGTTTAAAAACTGTATTTCATGCTACATTAAATTACTTTACTCGGGATTTATTCTTAAATGTTCCCGAAGAAGCCAATAAAGAAAGAGTTTCTGCAACGGGGCGAGCGGGGGCGTGGTAAATACCCTCTCAATGAGTCAGCTGCGGGCCAGCGATCCATCACCGTCCCACAGCGACACTAATACTACCTTACACTTTTGTTGTATGTTTTCAAGTTTATTAATTGAAGATTGAGTAGATAGAGAAGGCTTCTTGGAAGCTGGGGAACTGCAGGCGGAACTAAAACTAGGTTTGCAATTGGTCACATCTAAACATACTGCCTCAAGTACCTACACGTAACTTATATACCAATTGAATGTCGGTTAAAACTTTTATAGCATTGCTCTTTTAAAAAATCTTCGCTACATGGCGGAAAATCAGGAGCTTTTTAGTTAAGGATGAGAGGCTTACTATAGCAGGAAAATATAATATGCGGTTTTGGTTGCCTCTCTCCAATGAACTGATGAAATAATTATGCAAAGTGAAACCAAAATAAAGTTTATTTTTAAGTCCCTTTGATTTTACCAGAAAGCAGTCCCCGCGAAAGATACGGGCGACTGAATCCGCGATTACTATATAAGGTAACGGCGCCTATTACCGTGGTACGCGAGGTAGTTTTCAAATGATTATAAAAAATGATGGGTATGAAAGCTCCTTAACGTCCTAGATTTTTTTTTTTATTGAAGAGTGTTTATTTAACTTTCAGAGTCGTAACTTTTTGAACCAATTTTAGTTTATTATATTTGATAAAACAATTATTGAAACCACGAAAGGAGAATCTTCTATTACCGTGGTAATGGATGGGATGGGATTCTATTACCGCGAAATTAGCTTTTATTACCGAGGGTACAAAAAGTAGCAATTTTCTACCATCGGTAATAGTAACCTGATACACAATTCGGCACCCAATATCGAGGGTTAAAATAATATTCATGACTTTGGTTCCGTACTATATAAAAATTAAGAAAACATAAAACATACTTAAATCAACAAAATGATGTCCACTGGTTATAAGAATAACTACTACTTGCATACATAGCAGGTAAAGACTACCTTTTATTAAATCACAGTTACATTACATTATACTATGGATTCGGTATTTTGTATTCAAAGATTAAATAAATAAAATACTGGGTATTATAAAAAATCTAATCAGTACAATACTGGGCATACTAACAGGCTAAATGACTCGAAAACAATATTTTGCGCTTTGTGTAGGTAAGTAACATCTTTATCGATACTTATGTGTCGTTTCCGGGTTGTTTGAATGTTTTAGGACTTTATTTAATTTACACATTTTGCTGGAATATGTTATTATCTCAGTTCACCACACATCTTAATAATACGAACCAGAGAAATCAATTTTATCAAATGAAATTGTACGAACGGAACCCTAGATGTGATTTATTTTAAGAGAAAACTAAAATGTCACTCGGTAATAGATACTTCTTTTTAACCTATTACCGACCCAAAAAAATATTGAATGGGTCGGTAAAAAATTCCTATAGTTACTATTACCGATTGTTGTGGGATCTTACCATCGGTAATAGACTTAATTTGGAATTTTGTAAAATCTAATTCCGATCCATAAAAACTTTAGGATACAATTGTATTTTCATTACAAATCAAACATACATATTACAAGCTTGATATAAAACCAAAATCACATAACTGGTAAGTAAATATAGTTAATTATTACAATATTTAAACGACACGACAAAATAAGGGTTTCCATAGAAACTGCAGATTCAGTACTAAAGTTTTGGTTAAAAATTAAGGGTTTGTTGGATACTTTCCATACCACGGAAATAGTTCTTTAATAGCGTCAATAGATCAAGATTCCAATAGCTGTAAGAAATTTTATAATCGATGACATATAAAAAAGATAAAGCACAAAGAAGCAAATCGCCGACTTAACTATTACCGTGGTATGCCACGGTATTAGTTTCCCCAACTAAAAATGGCGTCTATCACCGCTGTATTTTATATTCAATTTTAAATGAATTTCCAGGCCAAAAAATATATAACGAGAACGCAAAAGTTGTGCAGAAAACTATAGATAACCATTTAAAATCCATAGCATTTGTTCAATTGTCATAGGTGACGCCATGCGTTTGTATGACACAACCTCTTCCTACGCCGCCGTCGCAGAAACTGACGGATTGCGTGCTTGTTATTTCATTCACATACATTTGCGTAAACAGGACCGTTAGTCAACTAAATTAGGCTTCATTTGTGTGAAGTATGTTTTATTGTAAATCGAACGGTTTGCTTTTAAAATGCGTATTTGAAAATGCCACGGTAATGGTAGCCGAATTTGATACCCCCGGTAATAGGCGCCGTTACCTTACTAAATGATTATTTCCAATGGAGTAAGTGATTCTGTGTATGAATGATGAGTATGTTTGTAATGGGTAATGGGTGAAATAAAGAATGGACTAAATATGTGCCATTGAACTTTTTCAGATTGTTAACTATGGAGGTGGCAAAAAGAGGCTATTGTACTTTCTTTATAACATGTACCTACCACAGAATTCCTGTAGATGTCTAAATCGACTATAAAGCACACGTCATAATCGGGTTCACACGCTGATGAGAGATGTCGGTGCCAGCAAGATACATAGCGCTAGAACGTTTGTTCGAAGAACCTCAAATGAAATTTATTCTTCTATCAGCCAGTAGGTACTGTCACTTTATACTTATTACAGATATATAGATACGTACTCTTTAAGTAATGATTGCAAGGATTGTAAAAATCAACAACATTCTTCATATTTCTAATATGGCCAATCCCACCTGTGGGACCATCTGGAACTATTCTTCAACTATGAAATTCTCGGAAAGCCGTGCTTTGGGTTCCCACTCCTACGACTGCAGGTCGGCTCTCCGGACTTGGATAGTGTTGCCTCGTTTTTGGTGCACGATTACTGTTTCTCATAAATAAATCCATTTGACTTCGACCACAGTATAGAAGAATAATACAGTAGTTAAACAGATGCCGTTTAGGAGCGTTCGTTTTACCTACTTTCGCTCGATGTGCAGGGCTGTGTCACTTTTGTGGCTTGGCATACCTATAATACTAATTTTGCTTTTAAGTACTTATGCAAAGTATTTCTGTTGCAGTTTAAAAGACAATATTGTATACACAAAGTAATAATATTATAGATAGTTAGGTATCTGTTTTTAGTTTCCCACTTCATCGAATATTTTAATAACACAATACAATACAATACAAATACTCTTTATTGCACACCTCACACCAACAAAGCAGTTATAAAGAGAAAGAATACAATAACATGTATGTAGAGGTAGACAACTAAACTAAAAAATAATTATTATAAATACACGTTCATAGCTATATATATATACATACATACACAATCATACATATATACAAAAATCACAAATAAATATATATATAATACATAAACAGTCAGCCAAAAAATAACAATAGTAAGACAATCAGGGTTAAGGGATAGACAAATAATGTTCTTTAAGAAGAGATTTGAAGTTGCCGATAGATTTTGCTTGTCTTATATCACGAGGGAGAGGGTTTCACAGTCGAATTGCCTTAAAAGTGAACGAACTACAGTAACATTTGGAAGATGACGAAGGCACAGTTAAATAGAAAATTGTTAGAAGATCTAACAGAGTTAAAATAACTAAAACGCTCTTTGAGATAGCGGGGAGTTGCGGGGTTAAAAAGGACACCAAACAGAAGCGAAACAATGTGAGAGTTACGGCGATAACGCATAGGGAGCCACTTGAGTTTGGAACGGAAACTAGAAATGTGGTCATATTTGCGTAACCCAAATATGAACCGAATGCAGACATTTTATTAAGTTGCACAAGTTTATTAAGTTGCTCCTCAGAAAGGTCGAGATAGGATACATCAGCATAATCAAGAATAGGAAGAAGTAAAGTATGAGCGAGCGCAATTTTAGTTGCAGTAGGTAGAAAATTACGAAGCCGCCTGAGAGACCCCACTGCAGCAAACACCTTCCTGCTCACTCACTTGAGGCATTGGGTGCCTCAAGTGAGTGAGTGACAAGGAGCGATCCATAATGATCCCAAGATTTTTCACTTGCATCGAGTAATCAATCTGAATTTCATCAAAAAGTATTGGAGGGATATTAACAAAATCAACCCTAGAAATCAGATTGATGCTGCCAATAACAATGACTTGGGTCTTTGCTGGGTTCACACTCACACCATACACACACAACACACACTATACTATACCTAAAATATTTCCTAGTAAGTTTAATAGTTGCTAAACTGCACTAGGTTGGTAGGTGCTTAGTTACAAGCCTATTCGTCTCCTTTTGATATCGTGACACTGTCAGCTCGACGTCTTCATAACTACGAGGCGGCTTCCTTTGACGTAGCGAGTGAGAGCGAGCGAACATGGCAACGGCGCGGCCCCGATGGAAGCATTCTCCATCATTCCCGAAGGCTATGTGTGAGTACGTACCGAACACGCGCGTATGTGTGCAGCCGTGCGATGTACCTTTGTTCGAAGTTTATCTACTGTCTTCTATACTTTGCTTCGACGCCGTGATCTTTCTGTCACCACGGTCCACGATCCCACCCCACTCTACATTTTATTTTTCACGCATTGGTCTGTTCAGTATCGTTGTAGAGCGGGTTTTATACTAGACTGGAAACCGGGAGTCAATTTCAGGCATATGCTATAGCTTGGCAAATTCGTTCGTGACATTCCCATCGTTCGCGGGGGACAAGGGACGAAGGACAGCGGGGGTGGTATGAATTGTGCGGGCGGCGGGGCTGTCAGTCAGGAGCGTCAGTCGCCCGCCAAAGAGAATATAATCACTACGTTCGCCCGCCGTCGCGGTTAGCGGTAACATGTGTACATGAACACGGCCGCTCTTAACAAAACGCAAACGAGATTGCTACGCAACGATGAGTCCGCCGATAGGCAAAGTTATTGGACCGACAAGCCAAACAAATTCTATATAAAGTATATAGTCATTTTAAAAAACTTAAGGAAGATCCAACTACAATGGCGACGATAAATATACTTATACAGATAAATAAATAGGTACATAAATACGTAGAAAACATCCATGTCTCATGATCAAATATTCGTGCTCAACACACAAATAACTTACCCTTACCAGAATTCGAACCCGGGACGTCCAGCTTCGTAGGCAGTGTAGTGCTACCCACTAGGCAAAACGGCCGTCAAAAATATAAATTACTTACATAAATCAACTAATCATTAATTCCTTATGGTTACTCGGTATGTATCACAACTACATAATATTCTTATAAACAAATTAGAACATTGTTAGGGATATCCGCAGACATATTCCTTACGTAAGTCATATCGTGTGTAGCGGCGAGTAACACGTCAACGTCCCCTGGTAATGGTATGTGTGTGGGTTTGGATCCATTTTCCTAAACTACGTCTTATCAGTTTCACATTTTTTTTATATCACAGTAGTATGGTATATAAGTAACTGACATGTAGGTAAACCTTGCTATGCGATGAAATAAAAAGCAAAATTTAATAAATCCAATCCAATACAGAATGAAAAAATAAAGTTAGGCATCTTTCCTGTGACTCCGTTTAATGCGCACTATTTATGAAGATACTTAAGTGACAGTGAACGGTGCACATAGCACGTAGAACCGATGGCCGTTGGGGCGGAAAGGTTCTCCAATGGCGACCACGTACCGGAAGACGCGGCGTGGGTGGTAACTCTCGTTCCCACTTGCTGTGTTTATGTGCATTGATGGTATTGTTTGGTGCTATGTCATGATTCGTTTGTCCATAAACACGTAAGATATTTGAACTATTGTCCACATTTAAAACATTTCAATGTGAAACACAAAGCGCCTACTCTAAAAAATATCTCTGATCGAAATTAGCATTATGCTATCATTGCTGACTTATAAAGGCGTCCACGTGTTTGACTGGGCCGGCGAGTTCAGTTTAAGATTTATGAGATTGAAATTTTCTCTTTTGCATTTTTCTTTTTACAGTGTCTGTGAGTCGAGTTTCTCGTTAAAGTGGCAATTTATGTCTTGCCTTATTTTCTGTAAACCACGTTTATTAAAATACCAAGTACTTATAAAATTGTTTTCGTAATCTTTTAGAAATTTGACTGGGAATTATAACTTATTGAACACCGGTTTGCAAAGTTTTCTAATAAAAAAACATTTAACCGTTTTATAAGTCTATTAGGAGATAGATAGATAACCTATAAAATAAGCAGACAAGAGTAGGAATTATGAGAGAAAACAAAAGTATATATAAATTATTATTCGCATTTATAATATTATATATATATAAAAGTATATGTATATATATATAATATTATAAATGCGAAAGTTTGGATGTTTGTTACTCAATCACGCTTCAACGGCTCAACCGATTTGGATGAAATTTTGCACGAAGATAGTTTATAGCCTGGATTAAAATATAGGATAGTTTTTATCCCTTGTCCACGCAGACGAAGTCGCGGGCGGAAGCTAGTAGTAAAATAATAAAGTGGTAATTAAGTGGCCACCGTAGCCTATCGTGCGTATCACATGTGCGTCGCCAAAGATTTAAAAAACAATACGTACTTATGCAACCAGTGTGTACACATCAAGCGTTAGAAGGGAAACTAGGGAATTTTGAAATCTGCTTAAAGTATTGATAGAATTTGTGAAGTGTGTGTGTACTTTTATGGAATTTGGTAGCTTCTCTTAAATGGGGATGGTGTCCCCAGGCCGCGCATAATTATGTACGTATTAACTACGATCCTGCTACCCATCGCGCCCTGGATACTGCGGTTTTCTCAATTAGGTACCTCTATCCTCTCTACCCTTTCAGCAAAGTGAGCCCTTTGGCTTCCCAAAAAGTGATACTAGGTATAGTTTTCAGTAAAAGTAGATTATCCCTCGGCTTAACCCTAAACTAACAGGATACATTACATTACAAACAAGGGCATGAGAACGTGTATTCGGCCTAAAAGTCGTTTTACGACAGGTCGTAAAACAGAGTTAAAGGCAACCAATGATTGTTGATAGGCACCAAGGAATTTCACTTCCCCAAATGGCTATCGGAGAGCCCTCATTTATTCGTAGATCGACGAGAGTTTGTCGGGAAACAAATCGGAACTTGATTGCCCCCACGCCCCACTCCGGAAAACGTATGACGTTAAAGTGGAAAGTAGTGTACTGGACTCAAGTATCTAAAAGAAATACGGAAATACTATAATTAAAATTATAAAGATGAAATGTTTAAGTAAGTTTATATGTTTTGGGTAATCTCCGGAACCACTTATACGATCTCAAAAACTAGATTTCACCTGCGTTTAGAATGGACTTTCTGGATAGTTATATGCTATTTTTTATCCCGCGGGTTTGCCCGCGTCCTTTTGCAAAACTTGTAACTTACTTAGTGGAGATACCCTATTTTCTACATTGAAAACTTTAATATAATCCGACTAATATTCTATTGAAATGTAATTGGCTAGACTATTGTCGCACGCGCTCGTTAGTTATATTGCACATATTATCCCAGTATGTATGGAACCTGTGATAGGTACAATAATAAATAATAATATAAGCCTTACACATTAAATTCAAATATTCCATCGGCAGACGGTTGTTGATCCTTATCAGCTTGTCTTTTGCCAAATGCCTCCTCTATATTCCGGTTTCTTGCTGTCCGAGTCCACAATGGACCAGCTACTTTTTTGAAGTCATCCTCCCATCTCTTGGTTGCTCTACCTCTTTTCCTTTTCCTGTCTATTGGGTACCAATCTGTAACTAATTTAGTCAATTTCTCTTTTCTTTCTCTTAACCTTTTGACCGCAGAGCATGTCGTCGGATAATCGTACCCCAGACGCCACAGCAAAAAAAATAACGAAATGCTCAAAATCAACAGGCATTAAAAAACACTTGCAGCGGTTTGAATTATCGTGTTTTTGATCATTGAAATTTTGTCGTCTATAGACGACGCGGGCGTCGTGGGCACGATTTTCCGTTGTCGGCCACAGCCGACTGTGGCTGTCAAAAGGCATGTGACCTGTCCATCGCCACTTTAGTTGTCTATAAACAGTAAGTGAATTTTTAAATTTCGTTTTTGATTTTATATATTGTAACTTTATATATTATTTTTATTCCAGAAGTACTTCATTCTATTCCTTTTGACAGACTTTGATTTTATTTTCTAATTTCTCTGTTAACGCCCATGTCTGGCAACCATATGTTAGGCATGGTAGTATACATGTATTAAATACTTTCCTTTTTTCTTTCATAGGCATGTCTTTACACTTCATGACCTCGCTAAGTGACCAAAACCTTTTCCAAGTATTGACTATCCTCGTTTCTATTTCCTTATGCATACAATCTTCCGTAGATATTAGTTGCCCTAGATAAATATATTCCCGTACAATATTCTATTGTTTCATTGTTTATTTGTATGATCTCTGATTGTTTAGATTTGGTCATTATTTTGGTTTTGGTTAAATTCATTGTTAGACCGGCTTTAGCGTACAATACAAAAATCTAATATTTCAAAAATCGTTGACACGTGAATGTTACCAACCCATACTCATTAATAATAATAACATTAGTAATAAGTATGGGTTGATAATATACGGTTTCGGGCTTCTAATTAAGTTAAT
Organism: Epinotia demarniana; assembly: GCA_945867215.1. Classification (NCBI taxonomy): domain Eukaryota; kingdom Metazoa; phylum Arthropoda; class Insecta; order Lepidoptera; family Tortricidae; genus Epinotia; species Epinotia demarniana. The sequence goes on along the minus strand of OX244267.1, from coordinate 20,172,619 downwards.
ACTTAAGAACTAGAATTTTATTATTTAGTCTAAGTGTGCTATTATTTCATTTCGAATTTATGCTCAGTGGGGCTGGAAATGTGAGAACTCGATTGGGTACGCTGAACTACACATTACAAGATAGGGCCTGAGAGCTGAGGCACTAATTATATTGTACAATAGTGAAGGAGCGAGAATTGAAACTTGCAGTGCGTCCATGTTCCCCCACTACACCTCCGTGCTAGCTAACTCGCATATAATTCCAGCAAACTTAGCAGCAACCGAGATACGTACTACAGGAGAATACTAAGTTCATTCATCTATACTTATAATAAATCTCTGATTATAAAAAGAATCAGCCAGTATCAAATTAAGCATTGTTCTGTCACGAATGATCTTAGCTTCCCATAGAAATACTTAGGTGAATTTTTTTTTTTAAGTGAATTATTATTCTAACTGTGTCAGACATGGAAATTCACACAAAGGTATAAAAAATAAAATAGTCACGTGCCAGAGGGCCATGGAACGTAGCATACTAAAAATAGGAAAAATACATAAGGTTCGACATTCAAAAATAAGAAGTATCACCAATACCATAGATGCGCTAAGCTATGCCCAAAAACTAAAGTTCAGATGGGCAGGACATGTAGCCAGACTTCAAGACAACAGGTGGACATACGAAGTTGCTACATGCAATGGCCCTCCAGGCAAACGGCGCATAGGCAGACCAAATACACGATGGGAGGAAGATATTTAAAAAATTGCTGGAACAACCTGGTTAGTAAGAGCCAGAGATAGAGAAAAATGGAAATCTTTGGAGGAGGCCTTTTCCTGAGAGGGGTTCATGCTCAAGTACACTAATTATAAGAATAGATTAAGATTTAAGTATGTGATAAACATAAATAAAAAACCGGTCAAGTGCGAGTCTGACTCGCGCACCGAGGGTTCCGTGCAAACTTAATTAACTCAAGGTAAAGTACAAGTCCCAATATATTTGTTAAATTACTTATTTTAACCCAACACAATAGAATTCAATTTCAACCAACGAGTATTACACCAACACAATTGAATCGCGATCTTTTTTTGACCTGCTATTGAAAATAAATATACGCGTCCCAATCCCAACCCCATTAATTCTAGAAAAATCTTAACAGCGCGAATGGGGTCAGCGCCATCTATCGGCCCCATTTGGTACAAACGTGCAAGGGCAATCGGCTTAGTATGTATGTTGGTCTTTTAGCGATTATTGTTTATCACGTGAACTGATCTCGATTATTATTGTTTTATTTTATAGAGAGTACTTCTATTTATAGTTTTATAGGAATTTCAAAACAAAAAAAAACTTATGAAGTGGATTAAATTGCAAATCTAACTGGGAAATGATTTTTGAAAATAAAACAAAAAATATGCTAGATACAGGAAAAAAAAACTTTTCCCGTAATATATATGTTTATCTTAATCGCAAGTAATTTTTTCACATTTTTCGCTTGAATAACTTCGGAGATAAGGGGGGGGGAATGGTATTTTTTTTTACATTTTCCTTCATAGATCAAAATTTTCCGACGGTAGAAAAAAAAAGAAAAACTGCTTTAAAAAGTGCAACTCAAGCCCTTTCGAATGATACCCCACTTGACCCTATAGTTGAATTTATTTTTTTGCCCCCTTCTCTTATTCGTAAGTTTTTATAGAAAAATTAAATGTATATTTAAATTTTTCGTGTTCCATGCACGCGGATAACTCTCATTTATAACCATTCCAAGTTTCAAGTTGATAGCTTGAGTAGTTCGTGAGATATTTCACTTTGTGACAGACAGACAGACGGACGAAGTCGCACCATAAGGGTTCCTTTGTTACCATTTTTGGTACGGAACCCTAAAAATAAAAATAGATTGTAAAGATATTATAATAATGGCATGTAATATAAGGCTTTTTTATTTTTTTATTTATTTTATTGTTCTAACTTCCGCTTAGGATAGTTTTTATCTGACTGTGACGGATAATTAATTTTCTGAACATTTGACCTCATTTTTTTTTCATTTTTTCTTCTTGAAATGCTAGATATCATTCTGTCAACTGTCAGTGGCGTGAAAATGGCGGGCTTGCCATAGATATATCTAAAATTAATAATTTCGATCCGGTGTGTTTGATAAACCTTCACAAAGCGCATACACACAATCGATCGGCAAAAATAATCGATTCTGACATGGAAACTTATGCGCTAAATTCGTATTAAGGTGTAATTTCAATAAATATATCAACAAATTTCAACAAAATAACGTCCAACGTCAAAGGTCTGACTAAGTATCTTCTCTTTCTGTTTTTTTGCAATGGCATGGCATCGCGCTGTTCACGCGTTCAGACAAAAAATATTTTTGAGTTGGTTTTTCAGTATTTATATTTATCAGCAATAAACGGTATGTATTAAATCAGAAACTATATTCTAACGGGCTTTTTATAAACATTAAGTATCAAATCTGATAAAAAAATGTTTTTGTCCCTTTCTTACGGATTTAAATATCAGAGTGACAGATAACCACTCAATCCTCAAAATAATAATAATAATAATAACAATAATAATTCCTCTCAATTGCTCAAAGGTTAGCTGGAAGAGATCCCTTATAGGGATAAGTTCGCCTTTGTACTTTGATCTATTGTGTGACATGTATATTCCTTAACCTGTTATTGTGTACAATAAAGTGCTTACATACATACATACATACATAAAGAGAAACTAACTTTAACGGCATTTTAGTTCAAATAGGTTTGTTTAACGTTTTACTTGAGAGGTTAAATTAGAACTGCATGTGTCCTATGTCCAAGAGAAGAAATGCGTTATTTCCCAACACATTACCATGCAAACGAAGTCGCAGGTACAGCTCGTATATGTGTATAAGATTGTCCGCAAATATTTATATTTTTTTAGCTGGCGGCTTTCTCTCACAAAGCATCAGCATTGCAATTCAGCGAGGAAATGCGGCCAGCATCCTCGGCACAATGCCTCGAGGACCTTATTTAGATTTAACTTAGTTTTAATGGTAAAGTATATAACGGATGTTTTTTTTAGAGGTTTGGTTTTTAAATTGGCAACACTGTTCGTAGTGATTGTCAATTTGACAGTTGGCGGTATATTTGAAGTCAGTACGTTTTGCCATTTTCACAATGAATAGACTTACTTCAGAAGAACGCTTGCAAATTGTTCAAATTTATTTTGAAAATCATGGCTCAGTTCGCCAAACTCACCGTGCGTTTTCAATGCAAAATTTTGTTCAGTGATGAGGCTCATTTTTGGTTGAACGGCTACGTCAATAAGCAAAATTGCCGAATTTGGAGTGAAGAAAACCCAGAAGCCTTTGTGGAGACGCCCTTACACCCGTTAAAAGTCACTGTTTGGTGCGCTTTATGGGCAGGTGGAGTCATTGGCCCATATTTTTTTAAAGATGGTACCGGCCAGAATGTTACCGTCAATAGAGAGCGCTATAGAGCCATGATTGCCGACTTTTTCGTTCCTCAGTTGAATGATATTGATGTGGCGGAGCTGTGGTTTCAACAAGATGGTGCAACATGCCACACAGCGCACGCCACCATCAATTTATTGCGGGAAACATTCGATGAGCGCATAATTTCCCGTAATGGCCCTGTCAACTGGCCCCCGCGATCATGTGATCTCACACCCATGGATTACTTTCTTTGGGGATATGTGAAGTCACAGGTCTACGCAGATAAACCCCTGACGTTGGACCACTTGGAAGCCAACATTCGCCGCGTTATTGCCAATATACGGCCCCAGACGCTCGAAAAAGTGGTCGAAAATTGGACTTCCCGATTACGCTTTATTCGAGCCAGCCGTGGCGCCCATATGCCCGAAATCATTTTTAAGACTTAATGGCATAATAATATCTTTTAAATAAAACCAATACCATGATAATAATGTTTATTTTTACGTGTTTTATTTCACGTTAAATTTGTATACCTTTAAAAAAAACACCCTTTACAAGACAAGATGATAACTATAACATTAACTAAATTAAAGTAAAGCTAAGTTAAATCTAAAAAAGGCCCTAGAGGCATACCGTTTTAATGGTAAGTTGGTAAGTTGTAAATCTTATCTGGCTAGGCCTAATTCAACACTTACAATGGTACACACAAGCCCTTATGGCATGACAATATAAATTTATAATAAAATCCCCGATACGATTAAAAACATTAATGATCAAAAAAAAACACAATAAAATCATACCTCATGAGGAATGCATTTTATACATTAAATGAGTTTTTTAATGATAAGGACGGCGAAATAATTTTTTGAATAATTTAGGTTAGAGAATATATATATATGTGAACAATTGTTAATTTATGTCTGTGTAAATAAAATGTACAATAATGTTAAACTTAATGCGAACCTGTAATGTAATATGTTAAATTGCTTGCCCTTACAGGGTTCATGTTGATCTGTACAATTTATTTAAGATCTTATATGTATACTTACATGAGTGCAATAAATGATATGAATTATGAATTAATTTAATTTAGTTAAGGTTAATTATCATACTTATCATCTTGTATATACTTTAGAAAATAAATCGATTTTCTCATTTTATTTATTTCAGTAATGAAGATAAATTGCATATCAAATGTTTTGATAAGTAGAGATACCTACACAATAGTTATTTGTGCAACAAGAGAGCAAAGTTTGGTTTTGCTGCGAGTGCTAATTTTGAGTCCTGAGGAAGCGAAAGATTCTAAAATTCAAAGTTTGAATCTTGAGCGCAGCGAAGGACTCAAAAGCACGAGATGCAAATACTTTGCTCTCGAGTAACACATACAACTTTTCACATCAGCAGTGAGAACATATTCACATCAAAAAATATATCATAGTGTCACGTAGGTACTTATTCGTCTCAAGATTATTCAGGAATAAAACTTAATTAGGCGTTAGTTACTGCTTGTTTTAACTCCTCAGCGCCGGCCACGTCGTTAGTCAATACTAATAGAAAGGCGAGACAAGGCGCGTGAAACCAAAGGATATTTCAGTATCTAAGTATAATACGAGTGTCGTGTGACACTAACACATCACTAAAAACTAACCGTGTTATTGTTAAAATTCACAGATTTTACTCACATCTTCGAGATATTTTTGAAATATTTATCATTATCACAAAGGGCACACATTAGCATATTACGTGTGAGATACACGTGCACACCAAAAACTAGCCATACTGTTGTTAAAATACTGCCTAAGTCACGTCACTGACTTCACTATATTTCCTAGTTAGATAGAGAATTGATTTATCCTAGTAGTTTTTATATTTAAAACCAATATCAATAACGCAAGAATGACGAATAAATTCTACATAATAAAATCTCAAACAAATTAACAGCGCGCAACTTTTCAGGCATGCGGCTGTCAAACGGCGGTCGTGGGTTCGAATCCCGGCTCGTACCAATGAGTTTTTCGGAACTTACGTACGGAATATGATTTCATATTTACCGTTAGCTTTTCGGTGAAGGAAAAACATCGTGAGGAAACCTGCATACATCTGCGAAGAAATTCAAAGGTGTATGTGAAGTCCCCAATCCGCACTGGGCCAGCGTGGGGACTACTGCCCGTTCCCTCTCATACATGAGAGGAGGCCTGTGCCCAGCAGTGGGATGATATAGGCTGATGATGTGTGTGATGTGAAACTAGAATTTTTAATTAGCTAGCATAATATAAATCATGTTTACCTATTTGTTATGAAAAATGGTGTTTTATTCTGAGATCTTTTATTTAAATATTCTTCAATTTAAAATTCCTTTGTATAATTATTTTGGTAATTTAAACTTGTTAATTTGATAGTTTTCGACCGTGTTAGTTGTATCCGCTTTTTTGGGGGTCTACTTTGAAATTCGATGGTCAAACTATGCATCGACCTGTGTCTGCCATTTTCGTTTTTCGTAAAGGAATGAAAGGGACAGTGCTAATAAAGTTCAAATATTCTGAACTTGTAATATACGACGAAATGTCAGTGCTCTGCACCAAAATTAAAAAGTTACTTTGTTGTTTTCACGCAGCAAAATATGCCTGTTCGAGCTGCTGAGCTGAAAATATATTTTTATACTCCGGTGGTGGTATTTAACTATCGTTAACATACCTACCTCTTAAAATATTAGGTAAGTATCACGTGTCACACTCACATATGTTTTTTTTTTCGATTAAATAAATGGTTCTACCGGAAGGAAGGAAAGGAACAATCCCTTATGCGTTATGCGGTTTGATTCCATAAAGATCCGTTAGATTTTGTCGCTGATGGTGTGGTATGGTCAGTTAACATGTAATGAGATCTATAGGGGGAAAAAACTTCATAGACTTTTGCTTCATTTCTACTAATAATCGGTATTTTGATATTAGGTATAACGGATTTTTTATAAAATTGAGCTTAAATGTATGTGTTCATGTTTATTTACAGAATAGCTGTAGAACTCACACCGTACCTGACTTCTTTTTATATGAAGTACTCTTACAATACTTATTTACTTATAAAAAGTTGTACCTGATCACATAATTTCAAGAGAATCGGTTGAGAAATGCGACCTGTAGAAGAGAACAGCCGGACAGCGGGACATTGGACACCGGACAAACGATTTTCGACCCAAGTTGAAGCACAGAACTTCATTCGCTTCGCTCGACTTTTAACTTTGTGCAGTATTTTCTTGTACGCCTAATTTATTCCAAGTTCAACGCAGGGCGGTTTTTGAGAATTTAGCAGACAGCGATTTATAATTTATTTCAGTCGGCAAGTTAATCAGAAACTAAATTAAACTTTACTCATAAAGCCTTATTACAAACTAGCTTCTGCCCGCGACTTCGTCCGCGTGGAACTCTTTTTAACCCCCGACGCAAAAAGAGGGGTGTTATAAGTTTACGTGTGTGTGTGTCTGTGGTAGCGTACCTCCCTAACGGATGGACCGATTTGAATGCGGTTTCTTATGTGTCATAGATAATTTTATCCCGAGTGTTCTTAGCCATGTTTCATGAAAATCTGTTTAGCCGTTTTTGAGATATTGGACTTTGAAATGAAAATGTCGGGGGTTTTTCAACTTTTCTACGTTGTACCTATATCGTAGCTCCTTATAAACTTTTGCCACCTTAGACGATGGTTCCCGGAATAAAAAGTATTATATACTCGTATGCTAATCCAGGTTATAGGCTATTATATACACATATATATATATATATATATATGTATACCAAAATCAATTTTAATCCGTTAAGCCGTTTTTGCGTGAATGAGGGATACGACTCGTCTGACAGACTCTAAGTGTAAGCCCTGAGTGAACGCTCCGCTCACAGCCGGCGCCTGCGAGTCGGAAACGATAACGCAGGTTAAGCAAAGATGGCAGCGGTCAGTATTTGGATGGGTGACCGCCTGATGATGTTTAAGTGGTTAATATAAATGAGCGCTTCCGTGCTTTGGAAGGCATGCTAAGCAATTGATCCCGGCTGCTGTCTATGACAGTAATCGTTAAGCCGAATTAGAGGCTTTCGGGCGGCTTAAGAACTTCTAACAGTCGAGTTGCCCACTCACTTGACAAAGGGGGGACAACTGTTACTCGCGTCCGCAGGAGCTACCTACCACAACCCTGCACGTGTCCCCTGGGTGGTACCTACTAAAGAGTGACAAACTTTAAAGGCCAAAAATAATGTATGCCGTACGATTAAATAGTTTAAAGACTGAGGTTTATTCTCGATTTTCGCTACGGTGATAGAATTGTGCTGAAGTTTACCAAAAACAGTGAAAATTTAATTGATAAATTATAAAGTAAAGGATAATCCTACTAACATTATAAGTGCGAAAGTTTGGATGGTTGGATATTTAGATGGTTGGTACTCAATGACGCTTAAACGGCTCAACCGATATGAAAGAAATTTTACACGAAGATAGCCTGGATTAAAATATAGGATAGCTTTATCCTGGATCCACGCCGACGAATTTGCAGGCGAACGCTAGTATTCTATAAGTGTGCAATTTTCAATATGAATCTGCTTATTTATTATAGCTTCTGCCCGCGACTCCGTCCGCGTGGAACTCGTTTATATCGCAGCTCCATATAAACTTCCCCCCCCCCCCCATTTCACCCCCAAAGGGGATGATTTCAGGGATAAAACTATCCTATGTCACTCTCCATCCCTTCAACTATCTATCACTTAAAAAATCACGTCAATTCGTCGCTACGTGAAAGACGGACAAACAAACAAACACATACACTTTCCCATTTATAGTATTAGTATGGATTACCGAGAAATAAACATGCGCGAATTGGTCCATAAAACATTTATAATAATTAGAGATTTCGAAAAAGATACATAGAGTGACTGAGGTGCGACTTCTCTGAGAGGTGAAGCGGTCTTCTTGTTGTGTATTCGTAAATGTTTCAGAAGCCCGAAAATTCGCTGTTAATCTTGTTTCACGTTCCGTAATAGTCTTCGGAAGCTCGCGACAACGAATGGCGTTCACGATCGTGGCCGAGACGTGCTTCCATGTCTTCACTGTTTTCAAGGAATCTAGAAGCCCGGGAAGCTTCTTCGGACTCCTGAGATCTTGCCACTCGTTTTCTGGCGGCCTCTCTAGAAATTCGTGTCAGGTTCGATCTCTTTCTGGAGGGCATTTTGAGTAATAACGTTTTTGGGGACTTTTGACACATAATTTTGTGATTTGACAGAAGATTTGACAGAATAAAATAAACTTGTGAGTATTTACTCTGCATTAAAAAAAACTGTTTATATACAAAAACATACTTACTGAATTCAACCCCATTTTTTAACCCCTTTCCACCCTTATCTTTATAATTTTTATAGCCTATTACCTGGCCGAAGATCCATTGAACGTTTTAGTGAAAGTTGCATATTAATCCATTCGACAGTTTTCCCGTGATACCCGGACAGATAAAGACAAACAGATAGATGGCGCTGGTGCGCAAAGTAAAGATTACCTTATCCAAATATTCTCAAATTTGGCCTGTGGGTTACCGTAACTCCATCAAACTTTTTAATACGTCTAATATGGTTTGTTGGAGTTCAGACGCCGACAAAAATCTGGAGAATGACCTTCTAAATGCGTGGAAATTGGTGAAGTTCTGCAACGTGCTATTGAAGTTTTTAATGTATGTTGTATAAATACAACTTCCTTCAAGCTCTACTTATTATGTCTCACTGACAACCTCAACGAACTTTCACAATTATTATATGTAGAGATGGGAAAGTGTATGTGTTTGTTTGTTTGTCCGTTTTTCACGTAGCGACGAATTGACGTGATTTTTTAAGTGATAGATAGTTGAAGGGATGGAGAGTGACATAGGATAGTTTTATCCCTGAAATCATCCCCTTTGGGGGTGAAATGGGGGGGGGGGAGTTTATATGGAGCTGCGATATAAACGAGTTCGACGCGGACGGAGTCGCGGGCAGAAGCTATAATAAATAAGCAGATTCATATTGAAAATTGTACACTTATAGAATACTAGCCTTCGCCTGCAAATTCGTCGGCGTGGATCCAGGATAAAGCTATCCTATATTTTAATCCAGGCTATCTTCGTGTAAAATTTCTTTCATATCGGTTGAGCCGTTTAAGCGTCATTGAGTACCAACCATCTAAATATCCAACCATCCAAACTTTCGCACTTATAATGTTAGTAGGATTATCCTTTACTTTATAATTTATCAATTAAATTTTCACTGTTTTTGGTAAACTTCAGCACAATTCTATCACCGTAGCGAAAATCGAGAATAAACCTCAGTCTTTAAACTATTTAATCGTACGGCATACATTATTTTTGGCCTTTAAAGTTTGTCACTCTTTAGTAGGTACCACCCAGGGGACACGTGCAGGGTTGTGGTAGGTAGCTCCTGCGGACGCGAGTAACAGTTGTCCCCCCTTTGTCAAGTGAGTGGGCAACTCGACTGTTAGAAGTTCTTAAGCCGCCCGAAAGCCTCTAATTCGGCTTAACGATTACTGTCATAGACAGCAGCCGGGATCAATTGCTTAGCATGCCTTCCAAAGCACGGAAGCGCTCATTTATATTAACCACTTAAACATCATCAGGCGGTCACCCATCCAAATACTGACCGCTGCCATCTTTGCTTAACCTGCGTTATCGTTTCCGACTCGCAGGCGCCGGCTGTGAGCGGAGCGTTCACTCAGGGCTTACACTTAGAGTCTGTCAGACGAGTCGTATCCCTCATTCACGCAAAAACGGCTTAACGGATTAAAATTGATTTTGGTAAACATATATATACATATATGTGTATATAATAGTCTATAACCTGGATTAGCATACGAGTATATAATACTTTTTATTCCGGGAACCATCGTCTAAGGTGGCAAAAGTTTATAAGGAGCTACGATATAGGTACAACTTAGAAAAGTTGAAAAACCCCCGACATTTTCATTTCAAAGTCCAATATCTCAAAAACGGCTAAACAGATTTTCATAAAACATGGCTAAGAACACTCGGGATAAAATTATCTATGACACATAAGAAACCGCATTCAAATCGGTCCATCCGTTAGGGAGCTACGCTACCACAGACACACACACACGTAAACTTATAACACCCCTCTTTTTGCGTCGGGGGTTAAAAAGAGTTCCACGCGGACGAAGTCGCGGGCAGAAGCTAGTTTATAATATTAGTATGGATTACCGAGAAATAAACATGCGCGAATTGGTCCATAAAACATTTATAATAATTAGAGATTTCGAAAAAGATACATAGGTGACTGAGGTGCGACTTCTCTGAGAGGTGAAGCGGTCTTCTTGTTGTGTACTCGTAAATCGACTCACGACCAGGCTCGACTAAGGGACCAGGGTTGAAGTGTGTTGTGGGCGATAGGCTAGCAACCTATCACTGCAATATCACATTTTGTCGATATTTTATACCCACATTTTTGCTAAAAGTGGCGCTGGAACATACGTTTCATGTGCTCTGCCTACCCCTTTTGGGAATAAGGGCGTGAATGTATGTATGTATGTATGTATGTATGTATGTACTCGTAAATGTTTCAGAAGCCCGAGAATTCGCTGTTAATCTTGTTTCACGTTCCGTAATAGTCTTCGGAAGCTCGCGACAACGAATGGCTTTCACGATCGTGGCCGAGACGTGCTTCCATGTCTTCACTGTTTTCAAGGAATCTAGAAGCCCGGGAAGCTTCTTCGGACTCCTGAGATCTTGCCACTCGTTTTCTGGCGGCCTCTCTAGAAATTCTTGTCAGGTTCGATCTCTTTCTGGAGGGCATTTTGAGTAATAACGTTTTTGGGGACTTTTGACACATAATTTTGTGATTTGACAGAAGATTTGACAGAATAAAATAAACTTGTGAGTATTTACTCTGCATTAAAAAAACTGTTTATATACAAAAACATACTTACTGAATTCAACCCCATTTTTTAACCCCTTTCCACCCTTATCTTTATAATTTTTATAGCCTATTACCTGGCCGAAGATCCATTGAACGTTTTAGTGAAAGTTGCATATTAATCCATTCGACAGTTTTCCCGTGATACCCGGACAGATATAGACAAACAGATAGATGGCGCTGGTGCGCAAAGTAAAGATTACCTTATCCAAATATTCTCAAATTTGGCCTGTGGGTCACCGTAACTCCATCAAACTTTTTAATACGTCTAATATGGTTTGTTGGAGTTCAGACGCCGACAAAAATCTGGAGAATGACCTTCTAAATGCGTGGAAATTGGTGAAGTTCTGCATCGCGCTATTGAAGTTTTTAATGTACGTTGTATAAATACAACTTCCTTCAAGCTCTACTTATTATGTGTCACTGACAACCTCAACGAACTTTCACAATTATTATATGTAGAGGAGATATTATTATACCTTCGATAATTTCACTGAGTTTACATCAGTGCCTATCCTACTCGTATGAAATTAAATAGAGCAACCCACCCACCACCACGGTAACTTCATTAAGTGGAACTTTACGTCGGTTTCATTCATTTTTTTGGGAACATCTCCCAGTTCTCTGCAACGGGCAATAGCTCTGTTTTTATTTCTTAGTGGTAAGGTTTTCGTGACAAAGTCATTCGTGATAAAATACTGGCGCTGAGCTATTGCATTTCTGGTCTGGCAACTAGCTATTTTCAATTTTATGGCGTATACAGATTATGTGATTTTACCCTAATTTGTCAGTAGGTACAACAGGTCAAAGTCCTGTGTCTTGTGTACAATAAAGTCTTTACATACATACAAAGTCATAATTGGGTGTAGCGTACAGATGTAACAATCCGACCCTATGTGCATGCAATTTCTCAGCACAATTCGTTTGACAGTTGGATCAGCTGCGCAACATGCCCCTAGACGATAGCAATTAGTCAGCTTCTGATAAATTGGGGCTGACAAATCATGACATCTATATACCCAATTATGTCGTATGGAGGAAAACGACATCTCAGACTTGTCATGCGCGTGGAATACAGAGTGCAGAACCTCGATTCGAACCATCATCAAAAAATCACATTGTAATATTTCGCGTACGTCTTGTTCAGACGTTTAATCCAGCTCTGCGCGCGAAGCAGATTGAAATGTAATTAGTATAGGCCACAGACTATACGGATTATACGGATAGACCCCCTAGGCAAGTCTGTTATTTGCAATTCAGCAGCCGGAACTGAGTTAACCTGTCTGGGCCTGTCCCGGAATTCCGGATGCATGCCGGATGCAATGAACATCCGGACACAGCTTTGATGTTCATGTTTACAGAACAGAAAAAAACAAATCAACAACAAACTTATCAAAGTAGGTACTTCTCTCGTATTCTCTTTAACTTTGGGAAAGAGAGTGCTATGAAATAAATAGGTGGTAACATTTTTTTTAAGCTCACTTGTGTCATTTTTAGACATACAGTGCCTAAAAATTATTAATTTGTTGTTTAGTTTAGTTATAGTTTTATTTATTTTTGGGGCTCTCACTGAATACCGGCGTCACAACCCTCGTGACAACATGCTGAGTGAGGCTCCCGTTTAGAACAGTAAGTATATGTATAAGGTTTCCTATTTGATTGTATTTTCTTTTTTTCGTGTTTTGTGTGCCAAACAAATAAATTCTTATTCTTATTTTAATGTATGTACTTATGATTATGTTAAAAAGGTTTGGAAATAAACAAAATAATAAGTATTTTTCTTTATTAATAAGTAGCAAAACTTTTTTTCACAGTCGTCAACTACTCGTGAAGACGATTCTAACGAACGCGCTACGGTTTTTGCATATGTAAATTAGAAGTTCTTCCTGTGGCCACCTTCATAAAAAACGTAAAGTCAAAATTACGCGTGACGATCAGCCCAAGTTGTCCATGAGTAATTAAATAAGTTTGGATTGGACCGAGGGTCACGAACCAGAGGCACGATTCTGGGTATAGTTCTTGTCTTCTCAATTTCCAATTTCCGAAGAAGTCGCTGCACAATTTCTGGGTATGATGTCGAAATATCCTTCATTTCACAAGGATCATCTATGACATTGTATAGACACGAGGTTCCTAAAGAAAATAGAAAATTATTTGACATTGGAGATTATCGTCGATAAAATGTATACCTAATCGAATAAAACGTACTGACACTTACCGATTCCAGGATAACATAATATTTCGTCTCTTTCGCTGTTGCTCTTAACACAATCAACTTTATGTCTCGTTCTCAATTCTTCTTCTTCAATGTGCACTCCCAGACTCTCTAGAACCGAATACACGGTGCTCTTTTTTAAAGCAACGATATACGAGGGAGGAATTCCAATAATGCCTCGCAGGTCTTGCCCCTGGTAATTGCTGTATTCCTTTATCACACTTCCTGTTATCAATTTATAGTTACCCGATATTATCATATAGAAACCTTTGAAGTCGTCGACTTCAATTATGTCATTTCGAATAGACGGCGCGTTATTAACTATGTTGTCCCAGAGATTAAATCCGTCGATACCTGACGGAGGGTCGGAGCCCGCCGCGTGTAGCAAAGTCGGCAGCCAGTCCGACATATGCATATATCCTTTCCAAGCCCGGCTCACGGGATTTAACTTTGCCTTCCACAAAAGTCCGGGTATCCTCACGCCGCCCTCGAATGGAGACATTTTAATCCCTCTCAAAGGCCAATTAGATCCATAATTTAATGAAACACCTGACGTCATGCCGCCATTGTCCGATGTGAACACTATGATAGTGTTATTCAAAATCCCTTTATCGAATAATGATTGTACTATGTCGCCTACACTGTCATCCAGCTTTTTGACCATATCTGGAACAAGAAATATGTATTTACACCTATTTATTTTATCACTAGCTGTACCTGCGACTTCGTTTGCATGTTAATGTGGGAGTTAACGCATTTCTTCTCTTGGAAATAGGACACATGCAGTTCTAATTTTAACCTATCATGTAAAACTTTCAATAAACCTATATATTTTAGTTAAAATGACGTTAAAACCTGTCACTCTGATATTTAAATTATTAAGAAAGGGACAAAACACGTGTTATTTATCAGAGGTATTTTAAGTTTTATGAATAATCAGGTAAAAGTTTAGTAGATGTCTGTGGCAATAGATCTAACAGGTAGGACACACGCTGCAGTATTAAATGTTAATTGATCTTCTTTTCTACATATTTTTAACACTGTGTTATGTTATATTATAAAAACGTGATGGATGACTGAAATTATCTTGAGTTCTTGAGTCACTCCGACTCTCAGGTAAAGATGTGTTTAGGAATTAATAATAATAATAATAATCCTTTCGAGTACCCATTGACCGGTAAGTGTTGACGTGGAACAAAACATCTCTTTTTAATTTGACAACAGACGGCCAATTTATATTTTCCAAACTATACCTATCTACAATTATAACGCGAGTCCGAGTCCCTTTCTAATAAAGGAAATTATTACAAATGTTAAAGCAATATGTTTATTTTTTCATATTGCAATGTTTCAGATTGCACTATCACATCTGGCAAATCTGGTGTATGTTCCCGCCCTTGCCAACATAATAATGTGTGTTACAGGCTTTATGATAAAAGTATTTTCGTATATGTTGCCCAATTCCTGTGTCTCTATTGTGGTCTCTATATTGGCTGAATATCAACTTGAAGCCGCCTTAAGGCACAGCCACACTGGCGCGGCCTGCGGTGGCGGACAATATTAAATTTGACAGCGGCGGACAAGTTTACTATTGTCCGCCGCGGCCAGGCCGCGCCAGTGTGATGCAGGCCTAATACTGACGCGCTTCATAATTAATGTTTATAAAAGGCCCGTTCTATACATACATTTCATACATACTGTTTATTGCTGATTTTCTCCAACTATCCATCTCTCTCTTATCAGATAACTTAGAAAGAATTATACAGTGCGAGAAAAATCGAGAGAGCTCGCGCGCCGTCTTGTGATAGCCGTTCAGTATCGTGACAATTAAATACTCAGCGTGTGATTTAATCTTGCAGAAACTCAAATAGACATTGGCTGAACGCAAGAACAGCAGAGTCAGACTTTTGACGTTTGACGTTATTTTGTTGAAATTTGTTGATACATTTATTGAAATTACGCCTCAATACGAATTTATAACATACAAGTTTCCATATCAGAATCGATTTTTTTTTACGCTTTAGAATTTAATATGCGTTTTGTGAAGGTCTATCATCACAACACAAGATCGAAATTATTAATATTCGATAGTTATGGCAAGCCCGCCATTTTGACGTCACTGACAGTTGACAGATATGGCGGCTACGATTTCAGAAGCAGAAGAAATTAATAATTTAATGAGGTCAAATGTTTCCGAAAATTAATTAATCGTCGCAGTCGGATAAAAACTATCCTAAACGGAGGCTAGAGTATTAAAGTGCTTATGAAAAAAGTTACATATTTTTCCGTTCATGGGAATCTGAAATCATCGGGGGACATAAAAATGGTTAGTTTGATACTGGCTGATTCTTTTTTTAATTTAGAGATTTATTATAAGTGAGAGATTACTTTAGTCACCTTGATCTGCATAAAAAAAATTGTCTTATTCTTAGGAGAATATTACATTAGCATAATAGTCTTGTGCATCCTGAGTGTGTCACAACAAAATCAGAAACAACTTTGATGACTGATGACGTGTAATCAGTCAGGTCACGACCTAATAATGTAGGTCGTCGCCTGCTCCGTATCTCTAGTATCAAAGAAGACAGCTAGGTTTTTTTTTTACAATGTTAAGTGCCACATTTATTTATTGATTTAAGTATATCATTAAAATACTATCTAATACTTTAATAATAACTTAACAACAGTGTGTTATTAAAACAATAAATTTAAATATTGACGGTGTTAATAGCTGATTTGACAGCGATATGCGGCATATTTTCTGAGTCAAGTAATCGCATAATAATATGCGCCACGGTGTGTTACAGTCGTGCGGCGCGTTTCAAAAACCATTGGGAACAAAGAAAACGTGACATGACAACACACAAGTTGTTGTGTGTTGTCATGTCACGTTTTCTTTGTTTTCTCTGCTCCAGTGTCACCTGCCAATATGCGGCGCTGCTGTGACTCGACGTGCCGCATGCGGCGCACTTCGTCCGGCGGCGCCTGCAGGATCGCGCCGTCGTTGCCGCCGTGCGGCGCGTTGTGCGCTACCATCAGGAACAACGGCGATGACGTGTCGTGGTTCTCTATAACTGCGAGAAACAAATGATAAATATTCCATGTCTATTTTTTTATTTATTATTAATCGGGAGAGAGTTCCGTTGGAACAGTACATAACAAATATTCTAAATCGTCTATTGCACGATTCGAAGACGGACTGAACCAACTTTTAGGTACAACAATGATCTTACTTGATTTAGCCTCCCGGTTGTATAGATCTGTAATATAGCCCACGGAGTCCCAGGCGGGAGTCGTGTTTCTGTACAAATCGTACCCGGACACGGTCCCGGAGCTCCACTGAAACATCAATCAACTCGACACTTATCTTTGTAACGACCTTTGCTTTCTTTATTATGTTTGTAATCTTTTGGGCTACGTAACAGCAGAGCTGGGCACCGTTGTTCAAATGGTAAACTAATCCGTTACAGAAAAACGTTAACTGCGTTAGTAAAGATATAACGGAATTTCATCGTTAACCGTTAATTCGCTTCAAAAGAAAAGTGCGTTAGTCAATCTCACTAGACCATAGCATTGCATTATCCGCCTTACATCATTTACAAAATTAAAACTCGATTGGCATTCACAAAGTTGGTAAAATTTTACCTGGGCTGCTTGATTTGACCCACAGGTTCACTAACACGGCAAGTTATTCTTATAAAGCTTGTAAAAAGGACTTGGTATTTAAATCACAGTAATCAAAACCCTCAAAGGTTAGCTGGAAAAGATCCCTTATAGGGATAAGTTCGCCTTTGTACTTTGATCCATTGTGTGACGTGTATATTATTTTACCTGTTATTGTGTACAGTCGAGTACAAAGATATGTATACGCCTCAACGTTACAAAATTATGTATCCATTTAAATTTATAGCCATATTTGGTTACTATAATATATGCCCAAATAAGGTGACATTACCGAGTTTACGCCCAATGTTCCTTTATGTATACACTAACAAGTAAACAACAATGTGCACGTATAGGTGCAGATGTAAATGACTGCAGATACTGTCACAATTTTATGTATACACGTCAATCAAATTTATTTTTCGAATATATGAACCTATCAGATATATATAATTGTCTCTTTCATTTTGTGCATGACTTCATTTGAAGATATTTGGTTGAATGTTGGGGCGGTTTTGGCAAAATTCTAAACATGACAATTTGTTTTCGAAATTACTATGTATTTCCACTTTCTGTACATACATTTTGAATATTATTTTACTTTATATTTCTTAATTATTGAGGATCCTGATAAGGACTCTGATAATTTTGAAATGTAAGCAAGTTTATATAATAATATTTATCTTGAAATAAATAAATCTAAATCTATTCTGGTGTAAGTATATAGTAATCGAGAATATACATATATTTTGATGCCTAGAAAAAAAAACTCATGTAAAGACAACTTACCTAACCAAGTTCAACGTGGGTTTTTTTGCCCATCAATCTTATCTTTTTATTGCTAGAGATTCGCGACTAGCATTTAATCAAATAATTATTTTAATTTAAAAAAAAACGTATCTATTAATTTTACGAATTTTGGGTTCAAGTTATATCAAAGAGGAGTGAAGAGGCGAGTCGAACCATTTTGTAATTCGTACTGCTGGGGAGGAATGCACAAAGCACTCAGACTACTAGCTGCATTTATAGATGGACTAGTATAAATTGCACCACTGAATACCCACATATGTGCTACAATTCTAGGGGTCAAATTACATTAGGGACTAGCTGTCAATCAATTCAACGGCTCCTTATGAATAAAGGACATAGAAACGCAATGTTAGGCCCATCTGGTATTTTTGACTTATTATCAATCCTGTCAAATTCACGATTTAAATCGTGAGAAGGCGATATCCAATGACAGGTTAATACTCTTTTCAATAAGCGTCAAAAAGCTTTGTTTAAATTACGACCGTATGTCAAAGGGAATAAAGTTCATTTTTGCAGAACATTGAGATATTCTTTACTGATAGGTTCATGTATTCAAAAATAAATTTGATTGACGTGTATACATAACATTGTAACAGTATCTGCAGTCATATAAATCTGCCTCAATACGTGCACATTATTGTTTACTTGTTAGTGTATACATAAATTTGGAACATTGGGCGTAAACTCGGTAATGTCACCTTGTTTGGGCATATATTATAGTAACCAAATATGGCTACAAATTTAAATGGATACATAATTTTGTAACTTTCAGGCGTATACATATCTTTGTACTCGACTGTACAATAAAGTGCTTACACACAAACACACACACACACACGCACACAAAACCCTCAAATCGACACGGATGAATCATAGATAGATATCACACAAATTTCTTCGCAGTTTTGTCATTATCAATGGAACACTCACCGACAACACTGGTTTAACTCGCGAGTCGCAACACACGACACATTTCGTTGTTTTCATGCACCTGTCTGAAGCGGCTAGCCTAGCCTAACCGGCACCTGCGTGTGATGACCTAACGAATACTTGTCAGAAAGAAAGAAAGAAGACATTTATTGACTACGCGTTGCGTTGGGACATTTGCCATAACTAAATACCTAACGTAAAAATCGCCGCACATAAGGTTATCGTCGGAACAGAAAAATAAGTCCGATTGCCATGCTAGCCGGGCAGTTTTTTGTATAATTACCGATTCCTCTTTGGTGTACTCGTAGTAATCGATATACCCGCCACGGTTCCCGAAGTGGGTATCGAAGCCACGCATCGTGGGTAACGCCGACGTCCGAGACAATCCCACATGCCATTTTCCCACCAAATGCGTGGAATAACCCAAGTCCTTCAAATATTGCGGCAAGATCTTCTCATTTAACGGTAGATATCTGTCTTCACTCTGCACTAGAGGATAACCTTGCATACCTGTAATAATAAGACAAGTTTAAGTTAGACGGTTAAACATGGTTTCGTTATATTATGTTTTTGACGCAAAGCTGAAATAATAATTCTCATTTTTTTATTAAGAACTTGGCGTCCTTCAATGAGCGTTTGAGATTGCTTGAAAGGGACATTGGCCTTGATTAAGTACGTGGACGTAAATTAAAGTGATTTATTCTGAACGGAAAATAGTACTTAGTTCAACAATTTACCTACGTTGCCAAGTCTGCTTGCTAAAAAACAAAACATCCGATTAATCCTAAACACGCATAATGTATATTATGTCGCAGAGAAATGGCCAAAACATTAAATATGGGATACATATGATCAAATCACGCTGTTCAAATAGCGAATCCATTTTATCATTTGCCTAGAAAAATTCAGTAATTTAATCAAATCTCTGAATCTGTTTAGTGAAACGACGAAATCGGCCAAAAAAGGCGACTCGTTTTTTTTAATTTCACTGTCAGGGGCGTCGCGTTATCATTTTACTAGAAACGTTTATAAATACAAGAATGTTTGTTTGTTACTTTGTTTTAAACCTACCGTAAAACGTAAAAATTTCGTGAAACACGAGTATGTAGAACAATTGATATGTGGCATCATCATCATCATTTTTTGTCTAGCAACGCTTTTTTTACGATAAAATAGTCTAAAAAGATACATTTTGAGGTTAGAATGTTGTTTACCAAATAAGACAAGTAAGGATGAATGCACTGTAAGTAGATATACGTAAAAAGAAGTAGTAGGGCGGATCAACTAAATAAACGAATAGGTACTATCTACGTGACCTACGTGTCTTAAGATGACGTACCTGAGAAGCGGAAGAGATCGCTCTTTATTTATTTATTTAATATATTACATAGCAGGCTTACAGCAGTGTTGCCAAAGCGCCTACAATGTTAGGAGTTAAAAATAACATAAATATAAGTAGTAGAGTTTAGCGATAAAACAGGCGGTCCTGTTTTTTTCAAGCTTTTATTTTGTTTCACCTGTCCCGTTGTCTGTAATCAAATCTTGCACTTCCCAGTTTCCAAATGAGCTGAAATTTTGCATGCATGTATAAATGGGATGACAATGCCATATAATTATGACATAGAGCTTATCTGATGATGGAGCTGGAAGGTAGCCATAGGAACTCCGTAATTAAACGACGCAACCCCATCGAATTTAACCTCTGTGTATGGTTTTGTACCTGCTTTAACTGTACATGATGTGCAATAACGAGTCATTGTATAGTTCTGTACCTAGCGTATAGGCATGTTTCCCGGTGAGCAGAGCCGCCCGCGAGGGTGTGCAGGAGCAGTGCGCGTAGAAGCGGTCCAGCACTACCCCGCTGCGCGCGAGCATGTCTATGTTGGGCGTGCGCACCTGCTCCGAGCCCCGGAAACTCACGTCGTCCCATCCCTGCACATACATTCGCGTAACATCATCCACCAACCTATAAGCCTTGATCACACGACATGTACCTATGAAGTATGAACATATTAAATTAAAAGAGGCTCAAAATACACTACAAAAAGCATAAACAGTTAACCATCTTTTTTTTTCATACAAAAGGCATGCATATCAGCATCTATAACGCTACGATGGAACACACATACATACAAACATAAAACATCCTTTGGGCTCTGCCGCAGTCACGCAAAACTATAAAACACTTAAAACCTACCACACTACCTGTCGCGAATCATGTCAGTTGATGATATCGCTATGTCTGTAACTCATGGTCGTAGCGTGTAATACCACCTTACGAGATTATTTACTCTGTGGTTAGGTTGTGTTATAAGTATCTGTCATGGAATGTCTTTTACGTATTTGAATGTGTAGGTAACGCCTTTAAAGAGATCTTGTTTATTCTCCACCATTAACCGGTGGTTTTGTAAGCTAAGTAATTATTTTATGGTCTACCATGATTTGGCGAAGATCGAAGTACGCTGAAGTAATCTCAACGAGGAATTGGAGACTACACAGCTAGTACCATATAGAAAGCTAAGTGTCTTAGTTTCTTGGTTCATTCTTAGTCCTATTCGATTTTATTGTTCTGCTATGATTGTGATACATAATTTAAGTACGTACTTAATACGTATTCAAGATGTTTTATACTAGACTAGTAGTATTACTGATTCCAATGTAATGTAATGATAAGAACTTGCTACCCGTAGCCTGAGCAGTAGTGTAGACCCAGCGTGGTGACACTAAGACGTAATATGTGCATAGCAATGTACCCTTAGATAATACGAGACGTTAAAGGACAATAAGCGTTGACACGAGACATAACAACTGACCGAGACCAGTATGACATAGGTGACACCTTTTCCTTGTAGATATAAAGTTGATATGAGACAGCATAGTGGAAAGTGGACTTCTATGGTTGCTCGGCCGATAGGCGAGAACCTGGATAGTAAAATGTATATTACATACACTGTAGTGCACACACCTTATGTGACTAATATAAGAATAGTACAAGGAACTGGCAGTATGTAATTGAGATGCGTGTTACGGTTACGCCCACTATTAATATAGCTATATGGAGAAAAGTATCTCCCGTTGTTTAGTAGGTAGAACTAAGGTGTGCCAAGCCCTGAGGCACTAAAGTGACGGTGATTTCATATCACTTTCAACCAACAGGTGGGGCACGCCATCAGAAGCGAAGCAGATGTATCTATGGACTGCGTTGGATGATTAAGGTAGGATTCAAGTTTCCTATCTTATTAGATCATATATTTACCTATCGTGGCGCTCTCAAGCTTAACGCAGTCTAATTGTATTATACAAGTGAATAACATATCATTAATGTGTTATATTCCATTATGTATTTGGGCGTCGCGACATGGTGGAGGTATGCAGGGATGAATTTGAGTCCGTGCCTATCCTTATAGTGAGCTGATAGGCAGTCAGATTAGCCGGTTTCTTTTGGTCAGTTTTGTCTGAACCTCTGTCATGGCAATGTAGTGTTGTAAAAGAGGATTGTTTAGCATTGATTGGTTACTAGACGGTGCACGTGCAATTCCTTGATTGATTTGAATTACAAAAATATTAGTATGGTTATCTTCTCAATATTAATTTTGTTGAGATTAATGCTAAATTTAGCTAAATTATAATGATCATACAATGTATCCAATACAATTCAATATGAATAATGATACATTTTCTTTTACAGTTTATATGAAACACTGATGGTGATGTTAATTCAGCCGCTGGCCACGGCTAATTGCAACTCGATCAGTGTTTATTGTATCTAGTAGAGATAGTCTAATCAATATTGTCTAGTGGTCAGAGTCTAGTTTTGCAAGTAGAGCAAAAAATTGGAACATATATGAGAATAAACAAAAATGAAATTAACGGATTAAACTGTTTTAATGATAAATTTATATGATTATGTATATTTTATATACATGAAGATAAGAAAAGTTGATATTGTAGTGATCAATATTAGGAGAAAATATGACATGGTATCAAGGAGTTGTGCTAGCATTTCCGTTAGATGGCGGTTAGAGTAACTCTCTACAAAATGAGATCAAATTGATGAATTCAATTGTCGGGGCAGTTTTCATTAGTGTTGGAGAAGTCGTGATTTTGGAAAGAGGTTA
The DNA here is from genome assembly GCA_945867215.1 of Epinotia demarniana. Taxonomy (NCBI): domain Eukaryota; kingdom Metazoa; phylum Arthropoda; class Insecta; order Lepidoptera; family Tortricidae; genus Epinotia; species Epinotia demarniana. Next base: position 20,149,518 of record OX244267.1, on the reverse strand, counting down.
GTTTGAGAAACATATATGAAAGGGTTAAGCTTATGAACGTGAATCTCGATGTCAGATTCGGCTTGTTCGTAAGGCTGTCGATGTAGTATTGATTTATGTAATCGTAGAATGATATATTGCGATTAGAATCGAATGGTTTCTAGCCAAGTAGCCAGCTTCGAGAATAGTTATAACAGTTTCTTGCTTGAAATTGGTATGTCTTATTAAAAGGTATTATTCGCTTCATTCAGTGTTGTAGGTATCAACCGGTAGTACTACGCTGTAGTGTGTAGGGGCTTAATTTCTGTATGAAGTAGTGGAATTCGATAGTTGCTCAGAATACCTACATACGAGTGTTGCTGTGATGAGAGCTGAATTGATGAATCTTTAATTTGAAGCTATTGCTGTGATTCGCCTTACGAGCTGAAATGATTTTTAGTGTTGCGAGAATTAAGTGCATTTTCCTCGAATTATTTGAATATACATATATGTGAGTCAGTTTACGAGCAGAACATGTTCAAGTTCTGTTGTGTTGTGTCAAAGTACTCGAGTGAAAAGGGCATAGGTTTCCTTTCCTTTCGTTTAATACGATGTAGTTCGTGTTTGTAAAGGGGAGTTAAACTTAACTCGAAGTAGTTAAATGAAGGTTCAAAATCGAATTGGTTAATACATAGTTATCGAAAGTTAGTGGCTTTAGTAGGAATTTATTTCAGTCTAGCATGTCTGGAAAACGAGTGCAGTCAGAATGACTTTGGTATATATATTGCAAAATTATGTAGACAGATATATACAGGCGTGAGACATATCGGTTAGAGACGATGAGATCAATTAGCTTCCCACTCAAAAAAATAATGGAGTAAGTGTAGTTACTTGAAGGTAGCACAAGTTGTATTGGAAAAAGTCGTTATTCTCGATCAGATTGATTTGTTACTTATTGCAGAATAATGTAATATAATTTCATTTTCTATACTTACAAGTCCTGAAAACATGTTGGTAAAGATATCAACGTAAGTTTCTAAATAGAGTTTAAAAAATGAAACATTAGAGGTATTTTTGAGGTTGTTGAAGAGTAACATATTTGCATAGAACAAAACATGTTATAAATGCAAGAAATTAGCTACTCAGTAATTACTTTTTCTTGGATCTTATAAGTTAATACAGCATCGTATAAATGAGGTATCGTAACGTAGAATTAACTATATTTTATATTCGCATATACTATGTTTTGGTAGATTGTTGGATGTGGCCGAAATCGGCCGGGAGCTCATCATTATCAGATTGTTGGCTGTAAGTCAAAAAATGTGACTATTTATGAATCATATTAACTGGCCAGACCTTTAGGTACTTAGTATAAACTGAGAGGTCAGTATATTGTAGAACTTCAAAGATTTTCGTAAAAATCATGTTAATAGATATTTTGTTCCATACGCAACTATGGCGAGATTCTTCTGAATCGATTACGATTAAAGATTTTGATTTAAATGTCGGACTAGTACTTTATACGTTACGTAATTAAAACGAAACATGCTTAAAAAAAAGGGGGGGGAGGTTCCGTGTGTAGATTCCAGCCACAACTATGTGGACTCCAAATTAAGTTCAATGGGACTCTATACTTATTGCCTTCATGTTATTGTTATGTACGATACTTTACTAATGTGTTATAGGTATAGTGCTTAATTATATGGATGAAAGTAGACTCGGTTCAACAGAATAAACAGGAATAAATATAATATGACAGTGTTAGTATATCTATTTTGAAGCGCTTTTCTAAGTCATATTACATATCTGTATATCAGTGGGTATCTGGTGCTAGTTGCGATAAAAGATGCGAAGGATATATTTAACCGCGAATATTATTGGTTCTTACTTGCGAGATACAGTTTAAGTTTTTTACATCATTGACGTACTAAGAGTGACAGATTTATGGCTATAAAGAGAATGGTTTTTGGTTTCATAGAAGCTCGTTGAGTTCATTATAAATCCGTGATGGTGGAACGATTTATCAGTGAGTAGTACGTTTCTGTAACGTTCCAAGTATAGAGGCGAACTTGTCCCTGGATGAGATCTATTCCAAAGAAGGTCAGTTCATTAGAGAAGAAGAGATCATATCGAAGTATGATATCTCATGATATCTTTCAACTTCGCTAGAAGTTTCGTCGTGTGCGAATTTGTACCTTGAGGGGCTCATAAGGAGTCGTCATCATGATGTCTGAAAATAAAATTTCTGATTATTACGTAAATTGAGAGAGGGTAGCCAGAATCTATCGGAAACGATGTTTCAGCCTCGTGAAAACGACTACATATACTTAGGTGAAAATTTGGTTTTCTAATATGTGATAGCTTCTTATGAAACGGCCTGAAACTAGTTTCAGGCGCTGAAAGCTTTTTCTAAGCAGCAATAATCGTGTTTGGGTAGCAATAGTCAATGTAGTGATATTTTGACGATCAATACTTGCACGTGTTTGTCGTGTTTGTATGAGATTTGATAGCAAGAAAGGATGATGATTACGTAGTGATGCTAAATGAATAAGTACAACATCACATTATCGTTATCAATTATAAATTATAAGATCATAAAAGGATATGTTCTTTGAAAGTTTAGAAGATATATGCAAAAATGTTTACTGTCCAACGGTAGATAAAGTTAAATTACCATTAGAAACCTTGCGCTTTTAATAAAATAAAGGTGCATGTAAGTATATCGACTATGTACTTGAACGAAGGATTTCGCGACCGACCGACTTTGATTTGTTTGTATTCGAAAGATTGTTTGTGTCAAGAAGGAGTCAGACCTTCTGCGATTGCTTCATTGAACGCCGTGTTTGGATGTACAGAGTAAGAGATTTGATTTGCTGAAATGGACTTCTATTGTAGGAGCATTATAGTTATTTAGGCGACGATATTATGGTTGGTGTTCTAAGTCGTCTCTGTAATTTAAAAACAGTGTTTGGAATATTAGAATCCTGGAGGTTTCGCTGACTGGGAGGTAGAAGTCACATATCACATGTTGCGATACGAAAATAAGGTCGACGACTAATGGATATTCTAGATTTGTAAAAAGTTAGTGCCGAGTGGGAATAGTTGGTATGCCTCGTCTGTAAAGCTGCCAAGAATTTCGTGAACAGTCTGTTAATTTACTTCGTTTGTCGCCCGGAGTGTCGCGAACAGTCGCGATGACCTCACTTCTTTGGTTGTCGGGAGTGTCGCGAATCATTTCAGTTGATGATATCGCGTTGGCTTCACTTCTTTGGTTGTCGAGAGTGTCGCGAATCATGTCAGTTGATGATATCGCGATGTCTGTAACTCATGGTCGTAGCGTGTAATACCACCTTACGAGATTATTTACTCTGTGGTTAGGTTTTGTTATAAGTATCTGTCATGGAATGTCTTTTACGTATTTGAATGTGTAACGCCTTTAAAGAGATCTTGTTTATTCTCCACCATTAACCGGTGGTTTTGTAAGCTAAGTAATTATTTTATGGTCTACCATGATTTGGCGAAGATCGAAGTACGCTGAAGTAATCTCAACGAGGAATTGGAGACTACACAGCTAGTACCATATAGAAAGCTAAGTGTCTTAGTTTCTTGGTTCATTCTTAGTCCTATTCGTTTTTATTGTTCTGCTATGATTGTGGTACATAATTTAAGTACGTACTTAATACGTATTCAAGATGTTTTATACTACTGATTCCAATGTAATGTAATGATAAGAACTTGCTACCCGTAGCCTGAGCAGTAGTGTAGACCCAGCGTGGTGACACTAAGACGTAATATGTGCATAGCAATGTACCCTTAGATAATACGAGACATTAAAGTTCAATAAGCGTTGACACGAGACTAGTGATGTGCCGTTCCCGGGAATATTCCCCAGGCGGGAATATTCCTGGGAATATTCCCGGGAATGTTCCCCAGATGGGGAATATACGGGAATTTACGATTTGTGTACATATTCCAAATATTTTATATAATTCCCTGAATGTTGATATTTTCATCTAAGTAATAATTTAATAAATTTAATAAATACTTATCTCCTCAAGTAATTTCCCTTTATTCCCGGGAATATTCCCAATGTTCCCGGGAATATTCCCAATGTTCCCGGGAATATTCCCAATGTTTCCGGGAACATTCCCAATGTGTCTGGGCATTTTACCATGCGTCTTAAAAAAATATTTTTTTCTTGTGAACGTTTCAATTTTATAAATAAAAAGAGATTTTTACAGAATAGTTATTTAATCATTAATAACCACAGCTCCATTATTACAATTACAACCCACATCAAAAACTACAATCAGTATAAAAATTTGAGATCATCACATCTAAATCTAAACATTCATTCAGTATGAAACATTTATTAAATTAAAAATAATTACAAGTTACCTAAAGATATGAAAAGTGTTTTAAATTAAAAAGTGTAATCGGTATCAAACATTTGAAATCATCACATATCACTTCTAAACCTTGAGAAACATTCTTATCCATGAAAGACATAATAAACAATAAAATATGTAAATTTACTTTTTTTATAATGGTGTATAATTATGCATCTTTTAATAGTAAAAATAATTTGAAACTAATATCACTAAATCACAATTTTAATCACTGTCGTCAGGGTCAGGACTAAGTCGAATCATCATCTCAACATTTTCAATTTCAGTATCGCTATATACTAAATTGGATCCGGACGAAGTTGAAGTTAAAGCGTCATCAAACTCTATATCAGAAAAATCATCTTCCGAATCGGAACTTGAAGTTCCTGTCTCCCATACACAGTCAGTTATTGTGGGCATCACGGGCTTTTGTGGCGTAGGTTTATTTACTAATTTCCAGTTATGAGATATGAATGTAATTTTACCAGCTCTATTTGTTTTGAGATGATTTCTCTTTTTGGAATGGATATTGGAAAAAGTGGAAAACGATCGCTCCACTGCGGCTGAAGTAACAGGAACAGACAGAAGTTTTAAAGCTATTTGACCTAATGTGGTTTTTGAGAACAAAGTTTCCCACCAAACTACAGGTTCAATAGTTTCCGCCATTTTCCACAAAAACTATCTTTCAAAAATGCTTTTACGACTTTTGTAATTAGCGACATCAACTAAAATATCATGAGCATTCTCATTAGTTATATTCATTATTACTTCACATCCATCTAAATATTCTTCATTTGTCATAAAAGCTCCTTGATTATTTGGATCCAAAATTGCAGCTGCTAAATGCATAGGCTTCAAAGCATTATCTTTTCTTTCTTCGAACTTTTGTTTTAAATTGGGTAAACTGTCCTGTAAAAGATCTGCTACCGTGGACGTATGTAAAATTCTACTTAATTCAGTAAATGCTTTGTGTACCAAATGTACCGAATAGTAATCTCCTTCTAGTAATAAGATCCACTGTACTATTGGCTTCAACATTGACTCTAAATCGTTGAGCTCAGTCCAAAAATCTTCATTTAAAAGTTTGGTTTTATATGGCGTTAGGGGTCCTCTCGTATTATTAACAGCCATGTTTTGCAGCACTAGTTTTGATTTGAGATAACTTTACAGACAGAATAAATAACTTCCCCACCTCGTTTTGACAGGCAGGTGTAGAGTCGTATTGATGGATTTTTCTTCAGCAATCCTCCTGTATTCTGCACCCAGTAGCTGGGATCGAGAAATGATTTTGATGACGTTTACAGTGGTTGCAAATAGTTGTCGCACCTTTGAAATTTTGAGCACATCTCCTACAAGCAAATGTAATGTATGGGCTAAACATCCAGTCCAATGTGTTTGATTTTGTTTCTCATGCAGCAGTTTGCCGAATTTGACCATATTAGCCGCGTTATCAGTTACAATTCCAAAAAATTTCGATGTGTCGAATTCTTCCATTATACTCAAAACCTGATCACAAAGATATTCAGCTGTGTGTCTGTCTTCGGTCGTTTCGATGAACTTATAAAATAAGGGCTTCGGAGTGTACACAACTACGTTTATTATTGGTTCTTTCCTTATATTGGACTATCCATCGATCGCCAAATGTAAAACACAAGCTCGTTTTATTTTATCTGTGATATCGCCTTCGACTTTTGCGTATTTTCTGTCTAAAAAGGAAGTAGCCAACTGTTTTCTTGATGGTAATGTGTACAAAGGATTTATTTTGTGGAATGCTTCCTTCCACAATGGATGTTCAAAGAGAGATAACGGTGCACCGGTCACATAAATCGCTCTTGCAATTGCTTGATGGATGCTGACCTAAACAAAGAATTTATATTATTACTTAACTACTCGTTCGTTCTACAGTAAAAACCTAAGAATCAACTATTTCTAAGTATGACAATAATATACCACGTGGTAGTTTTACCATGTATTTTGAACAACTGTCAACGATAATATTACTTACAAAATTAACAATACAAGAAGATTATTACCATGTGGTATAGTATATTTGAAATCATTTAACCAATGTATTATATATGTATATTCCTTTGTCTACTTACTTTCTCTTCGTTGCTCATTGACACACAAGGAGTCACTTCCTGAGCCAAATCCTGGCTCGGTTCTCGAATAAGAGTGCGTGGAGTAGTGGTATTTGGAATGACGACGACGGTAAATTAAGTTCATCAAAACACAGGTTTTTTTTAACGGCACTTGATTTATTATTTCCATATTCTTTGAAACACTTGTGTACGTCGCTGGGTGTTCTCGGGCATTGGCTTAAATGGCAAGCGAATTTAGTAGCATTTTTAAACGTGTACACTTTATTGCAGTAATTGCAACTGTAAGTGATTTTGTTATTATTAGTCTTTGAAGTAAAGTGGTCAAATACTTTACTTTTTGGTTTCATTGTTCAATACACAGCGACCCACGCAACGCATTCACGCACATTCGTTCCGCATCAAATCCAAATTGCAACTGACCTGAGCTATCCCAAACGCAAGTGCCGTTTTGCAACGGGAGAGAAAGAGACAACAAATGCGTCTAGAGAACGAGAAGGAAAGACTTAGCGTTACGACCATTGGAAGATAGACCCATTTAGTTCATTATGACTTCATAGTAGAACAAAGTTACACCTTCGCTATTTTTAAAACTGACTCACACTTGGCCGTTTTCAGATTTTTCCCTTTACTTTGACCTTAAGACCTATCTCCATGCCAAATTTCAAGTCAGTACGACCATTGGAAGTGGTCTAGGTTTTTGATGAGTGAATCAGTGAGTCAGTGAGTGTATAGTAAAAATAGCGATTTTCTGACGTCAATATCTCAAGAACTGCTATAGGTAGAATAATGAAATTTTGTATTCTAGACAATTAAGGGGATGTCAACAGACACTCGAAATTTCATATGCGTAGATAAAATATGTTTTGAGTTATAGGGTGGTCGAAATTGGCCCGAAATGGTTCGTGTAATATAACCCACGGCCGGTTTGTCGCTTTTTTTTGCTCGAACTTGGCGGACACACTGCCGTGTGTCTAGATTTGGAATAAAAAAGTAAAAAACGACATTTATTACCAAAAGTACATATGTTAAAACTAAGTTCCCCAATTTTGGGAATATTCCCGGGCATAAGGGAATTTCCCGGGAATATTCCCGCGGCACATCACTACACGAGACATAACAACTGACCGAGACCAGTATGACATAGGTGACACCTTTTCCTTGTAGATATAAAGTTGATATGAGACAGCATAGTGGAAAGTGGACTTCTATTGTTGCTCGGCCGATAGGCGAGAACCTGGATAGTAATATGCATATTACATACACTGTAGTGCACACACCTTATGTGACTAATATGTGAATAGTACAAGGAACTGGCAGTATGTAATTGAGATGCGTGTTACGACCACCATTAATATAGCTATATGGAGAAAAGTATCTCCCGTTGTTTAGTAGGTAGAACCTTAGTTCTTAGTTCTAGTTAGGTAGAACCTTTACATGGAGCAGGTCGCCCCAGTCGGCCAACTGAGCTCTTAAATTTGTCCTTTAATTTATAACATTGAAACATGTTTAATGGTGAAACGTTTTTTCAAATTGTGCGATTGATGCAATTGAATTTAATTAGCACGTCAACGTTTTTAAGCTCAATTGCTTCTTAAAATCTGCATTCGAGAGAGAGAGAAAGGGATTTTCTGTCATGCCCGACATTTTCAATGATCCAAATGTCAAAACGATTGCTAATGATTGATAAGATGGTGGCAAAATTTGTTTCGATTTCAGTTTGCTACCATCGGGATTGGTTGATAAATATCGTCATTTTTATTATAATATAATATCATTATGGGAGCTTGACCCATGATGTCCCACTGCTAACCAAAGCCCCCGTCTTTTATTTATTATTTGCGGCCTTATATATGTCTTTAAAAACATCGATAAGCACACCTTAGTGTGCCAAATCCTGAGGCACTAAAGTGACGGTGATTTCATATCACTCTCAACCAACAGGTGGGGCACGCCATCAGAAGCGAAGCAGATGTATCTATGGACTGCGTTGGATGATTAAGGTAGGATTCAAGTTTCCTATCTTAGATCATATATTGACCTATCGTGGCGCTCTCAAGCTTAACGCAGTCTAATTGTATTATACAAGTGAATAACATATCATTAATGTGTTATATTCCATTATATATGAGGGCGTCGCGACACTACCTATGATTTAAGTTACCACAATACACTTTGTTTTTTACGAGACGGGGCCTAAATCGTGTACAATGAGCAATTAGGATTTATCAAATGTAAGGTATTATCTCAACTCTCTTAATTTTCGCCTTTGTTCAAATGTTTCTAACAACATTTGTAGTAATTTTCGTTGTGTAGTTACTTGTTTTTATGCAATAAAGTGTTAACATGGTGTTAACTAATAATTATGTAAGTATCTAATTACTTACTAGTACTTACCAAGTCATCTGCTAATATATAAACGATATTCGGCTTTACTGCTCCACTTTGAATTCCGTGACACATCACTATTATTAGAATTAGAGTACTTTTCCATTGGAAACACCACTTCATGTTTAGAAGTAACTAACAACTTAATTTAACTAAATGATAAAATGGTACATATAATGATCAACAGACCAGACAACTGAGATGTTTGACGTTACGGGGTAAATAATATGTTTTGTTAAGACCACAGATTACAGAAAAAGGCAGATAAGATAGGCTAATCTAAATTGAACATTCGAACCCGATCTCTTTTTACTTTTGTACTTAACACCGAGTAGGAATGATAGGGATAGAACCATGTTATCTGCCATTTTCACTGCTTTTTCGCTCGCACGATGTATTTCGCTCTCTCGCTCGCTCGAGATTTAGTGCAGCGAAAGATATTTTGTTACAAGTTATCGACATCGATATTTGCTTTTCATACATTCTTCATCTGCACCATTCGTAAATGAATTGTATATTGTAGAAATACATATGTAGGTATACAAGATCATTAACGAATTAATCAGAGTCATTAACGACATTTACCCCAATAAAAACAAAACTCATTGGTACCTTAACTTCACTACCTAACTCCTGTTTCTGAGACACAACTACCTACGTGAGATGTAGACAGCTACTTGATTCGGACTTTATAATTTAAATTTTATGAAATGACGTGTAAATTTTCAAAATGAAAAAAACGTAAAAAGTAATCTAGTCTCATCTAAACAGTAAAGTCCTGCCTCACTCACTCACTCAAATCAACGCCCAACCCAGTAGTTCATATGAGGTAAGTAACCAATCAGAAGGGATTTTCGAAAATTCCATCCTCAAGGGAGTGAAAAGGGGGTTGAAAGTTTGTATGGGGTTGGCGTCAAATTTTAAGTGAGAGACTTTTACAATTTTGTGTTATGACTCCTTATTACCAGGGTTGGGCAGTATTTCAATTACATGTATTTGAAATACAAATACGTATTTTGTATTTGTATTTCAACTACAGGTTGGAGAAGTATTTTGTATTTCGTATTTGAAATACCGCACTCACATGTATTTAGTATTTCGTATTTCAAATACTTTAAGTTTTAAAATACATTTGCACAAAAATACATGTTATTTAATTCTATAACCGTATAATGGAACGTTTTTAATATAGTTAGGGGCTTAGGGCACTGTGCTGTGGCAATACTTTACTATAAGTGTCAACATCAAACGTCAGGTGCCAATTTATGAATTTAGTTCGTTACGCGGTTTTTTAATACGTAGCATAACCCAAACTCAACGGGGTTACGTCGGTTAATGTACTGAATTCCCATGGCCACCTTCTGTCTCCATCATCAGATCAGCTGTACTGTATGGTACCGTACCATAATATTGAATTGTCATGCAAACTGTACTTAAACCCAAAATTTCAGCTCAATCGGTCACCGGGAAGTGGGTCAAATTTAACTTGCAAGATTTGATTACATACATACATAATTACATACTAACAGGGCAAGTTAAATAGAAGCTTGTAAAAATGGGTAAAAAGTGTTGTGAAAAAGACGTGTAAAAAGTGTTGTGAAATAAGTAAGTATTTTGTATTTGAAATACATTATTTTGAATACTGTATTTTGTATTTTGTATTTCAAATACCTGTCACCAAAGTAGTTTCTAGTTTATATTTCGAATACATTTTCACCTCACCGGCTCGAAAAGGCTTGCTGTATCGCTCAAAATCTGCGCTCAAAAGTCCATTTTATCCGCTAGCGTGGAAAGAGTTTTTGAATTTGGAACGTGACGGTCAATCTCGAGATCCAACTTTTTTCTATACAGAATGAGAGGTGCGTTCAGAAACTGATGGTGTTATGCCAATAATTAATTATTATTTTGATAAAATAAAATTAATACGGCATGTATTTAACGCGGCGACAAATTAATCTGATTTAGGGATTCATAAAAAATTAAAGGGGGTAGCAAAAATAATAAGTTGGCGACTAATTGCGGAGACTAGTATAAAGTAAAAAGTAGCAGCTAAGTAATCAATTTTCGGCTTTGTTTCAATATAAACTAGCATCGAGTTATTGTTTTGGCGACTGAATTAACTAATTAAGCGGAAACATGACAGCGGATAAAAAGTTGAAAATGGCCTACTCTAATTGTTCAATGGAGATTGCATATAAAATAAATCAAGGTCATAAAAAAAATACTTTGTGCGACACTTTAAGAGCTTTAATCGCAGTTGAAAATTGCATGTGTAAATAATAATTTTGGCCCGTATAAATAATATTTAAACGCCATACTAAACATGCATGCGGATTCATCTTTGTTAAATTGCTGGTTTTTCCGCTCTTTTATAAAAAAAATAACCGCGAAGACGAAAGCGGGAGCAAAGCCCCCGCTTCCGTCTTCTAACCTATCCGCGGATTATCGCCGTTTTCATTAAATGATGGTTTCGAAAACTAAAAAAATAACTCCCCATTACTTTTATATAGTAACTCGGAGGTTCTTCGTCGGACGAACATGGCGGGTATGGAATGTCTGCTCATAAAAGGCCAATTGCGTTGGTGTGGACACCTTGTGCGTATGGCACCATCAAGACTGCCTAAAGCTTTATTTTACTCTGAGTTAACGTTGGGTAAACGTAGAGCTGGTGGGCAGTACCTACGGTACAAGGATGTCCTAAAACGCCATTTGTCTGCCATCGGCATATCATATGAGTCGTGGGAGGAGCTTGCTACTCAGAGATCGGACTGGCGAACTGCTGTCAGTACGGGTGTCAAAGACTTCGAACGCGCCCGCCTCGAAGATCTGGACGCCAAACGCCAGCTCCGTAAAACTCGGCCCAAGCCCTCCTATAACTACACCTATGACTCTAGTGGACAGCTTCACTGTGTCTCTTGCGGTCGTACGTTCAAAACCAAATTTGGTTTTGCAAGTCACACTCGTGCCCATGCACGTAAAGTTTCCCAACCTTAGTACCTATATAACTTTGTCAGGATGTCGCCGTCGACGGATACGTCTGGAAGGACATCATCATCATCATCATCATCATATAGTACCCATTTTAATATTTATGCTGCCAGCAAATCAAAGCCCAAAATTTATTGTTTTTTCGGTATTAGAATGTCAGGGCTTGTTTATAAACAGGCGGCGCGTTCGGCGATGCGTTAGGCGACTATGGAGACGCCATAGTCGCCTGAGAAGCACACAACAACATGCCGCCTTAACTAAATGACGATAGAAACATTTTGAAATTGAGTAGATATAATGCATATTGTTGGCGACTGGCTGAGGTGCCACCTTTTTAGTTTTACCCGACTGCCGAAGGAGAGGAGCGTTATGTTTTTGAGCGTGTGTATGTATGTAGGTATGTATGTATGCTTATTATACATAGAAATGTAACCTTTTTACGCATCTTTCATTGGTTTGCCTTGACGTGGTTGATGGGAGGCTTTGCCGTCGTCACGTCAATATTATTAGCTGGTTCTGTGTCTTGATATTTTAATAAATACCAGTTTAAGTCCCAACGGTGTTTCCATGATCTCACACATCCATCTATATAGTCCACTTGAGAGCGGCTTAAAAAAATGTGATTGGTACCCAGTTAATGAGTCCACTAGTTATCACATACCTATTAAGGGTAGAAGACGTTCTGGCAAAGGTTATTGTAGACGTTCGAATCGGTGTCAATAAAACAACAATTGATCCACAGTCGCACTCCGACTACTGCACGTGACAGGACCGCCAGTGCAAGAGTGACAGAAGAGGCATCCCCTCCCAGCACCCTTGCTACATCGGCTCCACCTGCTGTTATGCATATTTATTCCTGTAGGTACACTAGGTACAGTTATTTATTATATATTATTCACTAGCTTCTGCCCTCAATTACTCCACTCCGTCCGCGTGGAACTCGTTTTTATCGTAGCCCCATACAAATTTTCACCCCCCATTTCACCCCCTTAGGAACTGATTTCCGGGATAAAAAATATTCTGTGAACTTCCCCGGGACTCAAACTATCTCTATCCTCGTAAGTAACAAATAGGTTTTTGCGATTCTGAATTTGGAACTTTGCACCCCAATTTAACCCCCTGCACTAAAAATTACTTTTCTTGTATGGTGATAAGCAGGGTTGGGTAAAATAATGGCTTCATTGTATTTGAAATACAAATTACATGTAAAATAGTTATTTGTTAATCAAGGCTGCAAAGTTTTATTCGTATTTTATCCTTATAAATCGACTGATTTATAAGGATAAAATACGAATAAATAATTTAAAAATGTAGTTTTATGTTTCAAAAAATTTCGCTTCTTCCAAATTTGGAACGCTCCGTTTGATTAGTTACTTTAAGAAAAAACTCAACCTACATTTAATTTTGTTTTGTTCTGAAGCCAGAGACAGTAAAACCAAAGTAATGGTGGCTAAGTGGCTATTTATAGATTTTAGTGCAGAAGATATACAGCTATTAGCTAATAGCTACAAGCATAAGCGAATTTGAGCCTTAGTTTACCCGTGAGTACTCAACAATACTTTGACTTTTTTAGTGTAGGTAAGCGTGGGGTTTATTTAAAGATGCAAAAATATATACGTTACATTTAATAATTATAAAATGCTAGATCTTGATGAGATGTGAACAACCTTGATTGAAAATGAGTATAAGGCCCAAATTACTTCCATTACCTACATTTACCTACAATTTTCCTCGCGGTGGTGAGGTGAAAAGTTGTGTGTTGCGCTCGGTAGCAAAATTGTTTGGCGTCTCGTGCCTTGAAAGCCTCGCTATGCTCAGGATTGTACTTTTGAACCATTCGCTTCGCTCATGGTTCAATTTTACAATCCTTCGCTAGCTCGGCTTTCAATACAAGCACTTGCGCCAAACAACAACTTTGCAGCCTTGCATAACAAATAACTATTTTACATGTAATTTGTATTTCAAATACAATGAAGCCATTATTTTACCCAACCCTGCTTATCACCATACAAGAAAAGTAATTTTTAGTGCAGCGGGTTAAATTGGGGTGCAAAGTTCCAAATTCAGAATCGCAAAAACCTATATGTTACTTACGAGGATAGAGATAGTTTGAGTCCCGGGGAAGGTCACAGAATATTTTTTATCCCGGAAATCAGTTCCTAAGGGGGTGAAATGGGGGGTGAAAATTTGTATGGGGCTACGATAAAAACGAGTTCCACGCGGACGGAGTGGAGTAATTGAGGGCAGAAGCTAGTGAATAATATATAATAAATAACTGTACCTAGTGTACCTACAGGAATAAATATGCATAACAGCAGGTGGAGCCGATGTAGCAAGGGTGCTGGGAGGGGATGCCTCTTCTGTCACTCTTGCACTGGCGGTCCTGTCACGTGCAGTAGTCGGAGTGCGACTGTGGATCAATTGTTGTTTTATTGACACCGATTCGAACGTCTACAATAACCTTTGCCAGAACGTCTTCTACCCTTAATAGGTATGTGATAACTAGTGGACTCATTAACTGGGTACCAATCACATTTTTTTAAGCCGCTCTCAAGTGGACTATATAGATGGATGTGTGAGATCATGGAAACACCGTTGGGACTTAAACTGGTATTTATTAAAATATCAAGACACAGAACCAGCTAATAATATTGACGTGACGACGGCAAAGCCTCCCATCAACCACGTCAAGGCAAACCAATGAAAGATGCGTAAAAAGGTTACATTTCTATGTATAATAAGCATACATACATACCTACATACATACACACGCTCAAAAACATAACGCTCCTCTCCTTCGGCAGTCGGGTAAAACTAAAAAGGTGGCACCTCAGCCAGTCGCCAACAATATGCATTATATCTACTCAATTTCAAAATGTTTCTATCGTCATTTAGTTAAGGCGGCATGTTGTTGTGTGCTTCTCAGGCGACTATGGCGTCTCCATAGTCGCCTAACGCATCGCCGAACGCGCCGCCTGTTTATAAACAAGCCCTGACATTCTAATACCGAAAAAACAATATCGATTCCGATTGGTGGTTTGCCTTTCGTAAAATGGCAAACCGGCTTTTTAGCATCCGGATATTTTGGGAACATCGATCATGTTGTGTATTTTGGGAATATTGATAAGTTTTGCAGAATTTCGAGATAGATTAATAAATGAAACACGTTATAATTTCTTCTTACTCTATTTATATAATATCACATATATTTCTCTCCATCGATTTGTACAGACAACGCAGACGTGGTGACAATAAAAGCCTACCTAGTGTCACACATCAAACAAAGATCTCATATCAATGTTATATTCTCAAATTGCGATTAGGTACTCGTACAATGGGATAAATACGTCAAAGTTTATAATTATGAACTGACAGCTATTCCAATCCCAAAGCGATCACGATTATCTAATACTTACTTATATTCCGACAAGTAGACAATACATTTACAATAGTAAATAAAACACATTAAGTAATTTGTATAACATTATACGTCTACGTGTTATTTTTAATTCACGAAAGCTGGCGCAAATGGAAGGAATAATAGTATTACTAAAAGTACTATGTAAGTAGTATGGCACTCACACATTGAAGGAAAATGTTTGTGCCTTTCATTCTCTTCGCGCCAGTATCTTTTAAGTACTTACAATATTATAATTATAGAATGCTTCTTAAAATGCACAAAAAGTTTCTAATGCTCACCGTCCCGTTGCAGTTAACTACTACGGCTACGGTTGTATTGTTACTCGTACTGTCGGTGTTTCGTTCAGTCTTTGTTATATTTAGTTTTCCTGTCAAGCTAGCAGTGATGTTGGCAGCCTGGTTGACCCAGGGCGTCCAGACATAGTTGAAGTTAGCTGGATCAGCCTGCGACTGCAAGTTAGCCGAGCCTCGTTTCATTTGTGACGCCCAAATAGCCCGAAGCCTGCTGGTTAGCAATGCCGCTATGTTATTTGCTTGGGTCCACAAGTCGTGACGCTCCGTCGGATCTCGTGCGATATTGAATAGGCAACCTCGAGCTGAAAAGAATTCGAGCACATTTGAGTCATGTGACTAACGAGAAAGTGGCGGTTGTGTCAGAACATAACCGTTGCGTCAGTTTGCTGAGCAGATTTCCGAACATGCTATTGACGAAAACGCAACCGTCCATTACTAAGTGATGTAGTGTCATTGTTAAGTCAGTGGAGTGGTTTAGACATGATTACCCAGCAACAATTACGACCATGACACATGCCCACCCGTGTACGTTTCAGTTATTCATGACTACTCAAATGTATTATGCAAAATCCATCGGTTCGGTACCTTGGCGTAATTGCTACCGTGGGGGTAAAACAGCCTTTTTCGGGAGTTGATATAGAAAATCGATAGACGGGGATATTGCGGTGAATTCAAATGAACAAATTGGTCACGAAAATATCCATGCAATAAGGTTAGAAGCCAAACTAATCTATAAACTGTCCTAAAACATTATTTACTTTGCCTGTCAATAATACATTTGGGCCTAAGTTTACGTAAGTTTCCATATGCTAAAAATATAAATTTAGTGCCCCGGAAATACAGTAAAATAGCACTCATTAGATCAGGTATACGTTCTAGTCCTCGACGTTGCACTAGTGTCACAGAATAGATAATAGTACCTACACTAGCGTACGATATGGGCGCTTTATGTCAAATTCGAACTAAAAGCATTCGAATTTAAGCCAACTTTTTCATAAAGTGCTCATGTCATACACTAGACTAGTGTAACGTCGAGGGTCGAGAAATGGGACGTTTACCTTACCTACTAGGCAAAAATACTCACTAGGCGTAGGCTCGCAGGGTTGCGGGTCCATCACCCTGTCCAGTTGTACAATAGACGTAGCTCTCCTCATCGCTTGCACTTCATCAGAGTCCAGATACATTCCCAAAGTCTCGAGCGCTCTCGCTGCGTCGCAAGTCCTCAATATAGGGAAGTACTCTGGCGGTTGCTGTTTATTTACCAAGAACTCCGCCCCGTAGTAACCATTGCTCACGCCTGTGACATTTCCGACTACAATTTTATAGTCGCCAGCTCTGTATGCAGCATAAACGTTGCTATCGCTGTCTTCGATTGTTATTAGCAACTCTCGTCGACTGGATTCGCCGTCTTGTATTATGGAGTCCCATTGGTTCACGCCGTCGATCTCTTTACCAGCGACTCCCCCTGCGGCAGCTATCAACGTCGGCATCCAATCAGTGATGTGCATCAGGCCGGGCCAGACTCTAGGTCTGAACGAGGAGTGCCATATAAAAGCCGGCACTCTGACTCCTCCTTCCCACGGCGTATATTTCTTCCCTCTAAAAGGCAAATTGATGCCCCAATTGTTGTACATTCCATTTGTTGGCGCACCGTTATCTGATGCGAACACTATTATTGTGTCGTCGAGAATGTTTCTTTCAGCTAGAGCCTTAACCACCAGCCCAATACTGCGATCTAAATGCGTCACTACCTCTGAAAATAAAAGAGAAATGATATGCTTAAGTTTAGTTTAAGTTATGTCAGTTAACTATAATTGGAAACAAAAGCTATAAGTACATAAGTGCGAAAGGAACGAATGTTTTACGTAACGCGCATACACGTAACACTTACCAGCATATAATCTTCGGTCAGAGCTGGCGATGTGTCCATTCTTGACCGAGGAGTAGAGCGGCGGCTGCAGCGACGAGCTGGGGTTGCCGGCGTGCGGCGCGTTGTGCGCGATGTGCAGGAACAGGGGCTGCGATGTGTTGTGTCTGTTGATCACTGAAATATAGACCGGCAATTATTACAATACAATACAAATACTCTTTACGTCACACCTGGTCATAATGCGAGTTTTACTGCACGCTGCGCGTACGGGAAAACTCGCATTGTGGCCAGATGAAGACGTAAAATTTTGTACTCAACACGGGCGGTAATTCGTAAAGCCCCAGAGCGCATATTTATGATCCTCACCTTCGGTTCAGGCCACAAACACCTGCGATCTGGGGCATTCACGAATTCGCCGCCCTAGTTACGTAATTTACTATTATTTCACACCTCAAAACATGAATGAAATAGACGTAATGACTTAAAAATAGAGGTTAACAACAGGCGGTCTTATCTTATTATGTGCTCAGTCAAAGAATGAGCAGCGCCTTGAAGTTCATTACAGACGCCTTTTGCTTTCAGGTAATTTGAAATTATTCGTGCTGTGTACGTCTAACTGTATAGTGCACATAGTGCATGAGCAGCCCTGAACTCAAAACAAAACAATGATCTGAGTTTAGTATACGTAATAATAAGTTCTACGTGCTATGTGCCCCGCCCACTGCCACTTAAGTTTAGCGATCCGGAGGGCTATATCGGTTACCTTGGTTCTGCTGCGGATAGCCTCATTTCTGATGCGGTCACGCAGAGAAACTCCCAACATGGCCCTCTCCATTGCCCTTTGGGTGACTTTGAGCCTTCTTATGAGGCCCATAGTAAGCGACCACGTTTCAGTGCCATATGTCATCACTGGCAACACACACTGGTCAAAGACTTTCGTCTTGAGACACTGCGGAATATTGGACGAAAAGATTTGCCGTAGCTTCCCGAACGCTGCCCAGCCGAGTCGGATTCGACGATTGACCTCTTTCTCGAAGTTGGACCTACCTAACTGGATCGTCTGTCCTAGGTATACATAATCGTCTACAACTTCGAGCGTAAAGTGTCCGATTGTAATGGGAGTTGGTACTACATGGGCATTTGACATGATCTTCGTCTTATCCATGTTCATTCTTAGACCAACTCGCTCGGATGCTTTACTGAGGTCATCGAGCATCGTACTTAAGTCCTCCATGGTCTCAGCCAGCCAAGACTACTATATCGTCAGCAAACCGAAGGTGAGTGATGTACTCGCCGTTGATGCTGATGCCTAGCCTTCTCCAGTCCAGAGTCTTGAAAACGTCCTCCAGTGCAGCGGTGAACAGTTTTGGAGAAATAACATCTCCTTGCCTGACTCCCCGCTGCAGCGGAATAGGTTTCGAGTTCTGGTCCTGGAGTCGGACTGACATAGTGGCGCTCTCGTACAAACACTTCAGCACTTCGATATAGCGATAGTCAACTTGGCACCGCTGGAGAGACTGTAGTACAGCCCAGGTTTCAATCGAATCGAAGGCTTTTTCTTAGTCCACGAACGCTAAGCAGAGAGGCAGGTTATACTCCTCGGTCTTCTGTATAACCTGACGAAGCGTGTGGATGTGGTCTACGGTACTAAAGCCTCTTCGGAAACCGGCTTGTTCGGGAGGCTGGAAGTCATCTAGCCTGCGTACGAGACGGTTTGTAATGACCCTCGAAAACAGCTTATAGACATGGCTCAGAAGTGAGATGGGTCTGTAGTTCTTCAGCAGAGTGTTGTCACCCTTTTTGAAGAACAGCACCACCACACCTCTGTTCCATGCCTTAATGCCTTTGGAGTTCTCCCTTCCAGTAAGACGGAACCGAACAACTTCTGAAGGGCCGTAAGGACCGGTTTTCCACCCGCCTTCAGAAGTTCGGCTGTTATTCCGTCTTCACCGGGTGCTCTGTTGTTCTTGAGCTGTTTAAGAGCCATTACAATCTCGTACAGGCTGATGTCCGGGATGTCTTCGGTATAGTGTCGGGTTAGTCTAGCTCTAGGGTCTTCCACCTGACTAACTTCGGGTCTGCGCGTTGATGTGTATAGCTGTCCGTAAAAGCGCTCTATCTCACCCAGAATCTCAGGTTTAGAGGAAACGATTCCACCATCTTCAGTTTTTAACTTCGCGAGCTGGCTCTGCCCTATAGACAGATCTCTCGAGAATACTTTAGACTCCTTATTACGCTGTATGGCCTCTTCAATACGATTCGTATTGAATTGGCGCAGATCGCGGGTAAGGGACTTGGAGATCTGTTTATTGAGCTGCCGGTATACGGTCGCGTCGGCTGAAGACTGTAGAATCATTTCACTCCTTTCCTTCATGAGCTTCTGAGTGGAGCTAGATAGCCTTTTAGTTCCTTAGTGCCTTGGGCCTTGAAGAACTTAGACCCAGTGACACGGACAGCTTCCACAAACCCGTCGTTCAATTCGTCCACATCGCCGCCTAGGCAATCAAAACGGTTTTGGAGTTCCAGCTGGAAGCTCTCGGGGTTTTGAATTTGGATTGATGCTGGACGGAGCGTAGACTTCATCAATCGAGAGCGCTCTTGCTTGACGCATATATTCAATGTGCCTCTTACCAGACGGTGATCGCTCCCGGTTTTGACCGTATTGATCACAGAGACATCGTTGAATATATGCTTCCTCGTCGACATGATGAAGTCAATCTCGTTTTTAGTTGCACCGTCGGGACTCATCCAGGTCCACTTTCTGTGCTCGCGTTTCTTGAAGAAGGAATTCATCATGTAGAGTCCCTCCTTCTCCAAGAAGCCAGCCAGTAGTTGGCCCCGGTGGTTCCGACTTCCAACTCCAAATTGCCCCACTCTCAGCTCTTCACCATCTTTCTTGCCCAGTTTTGCGTTGAAGTCCCCCATAACAACGGTGAAGTAGGTTTTAGAACTATGCATGGCCTTCGATATATCTTCATACATAGCCTCCACCTCTTCGTCGGAGTGTGCCGAGGTCGGTGCGTAGACCTGTATGACCTTCAATGAGTACCTGGTGGATACTCTGAGTATTAGGTATGCCACCCTAGTCGACACACTCTCGATCTTCACCACGTTATTTACGAGGGACTTGTGGACGAGGAACCCGACACCTCCCTGGGACTGTTGGTCGCCCTCCCGGAAATAGAGCAAGTTGCCGGATTTGAGGGTTATCGTGTCCTCCCCCTCTCTTCGGACTTCAGATAACCCTATGACATCCCAGCGCAACTTGCTCAATCCTTCCTCCAGTTCTGCTATCCTTTCGTCGGTCCGCAGTGTGCGCGTGTTATAAGTTGCCAGGGCCAGGGGTCGTCGGTGGTGGTAGCCGGATCTTCGCCGCAGATTCTTCGCACCCCTGACCCCGCTGGTACCCTGGCCGCTACCACAACCAGGGTACCGGGGGTCGCCGGAACCTCGGGGCCGTGGTTTTTTTGTACCTTTCATGGGGGGTATATGCCATAATCGCCACGCTTGGCATGCGGGTTGGCGATCGCAGTATTTCCACCGCACTCCAGGGATGCTGCTGCCCATCCCCCGGTGGTCTTGGTCGTAGTTTTAGGACATACCCGGGTCCCGTAGCACGACATAGCACATAGACATAGCACGTAGAACCGATGGCCGTTGGGGCGGAAAAGTTCTCGAGTGGCGACCACGTACCGGAAGGCGCATCGTGGGTGGGCCCCCGACAAGGTGGACTGATGACCTGGTAAAGGTTGCGGGAGTCCGCTGGATGCGGGTGGCGCGGGATCGGTCACTTTGGCACTCTTTGGGGGAGGCCTATGTCCAGCAGTGGACGTCTATCGGCTGATATGATGATGATGATGAATAATAAGTTGGATATTTAACGTGCATACTACGCAGCAGCTCGTTTCATAAACATTTAAAACAGAATAAAAAATAAAGGCGTTATTAATTGTTTCTTTTCTTACGATCATAATTTAACCAGTAAGAGTAAGTAATAGTATTTTGTCTTTAAAATCATATCACAGCGGGGTATATGCAACAAACCCGCCCAAAGTAACTTCCACGCCGCATCACATTTTTTCCCTGTATTTAACACCGACAGCTGCTTCATAATTTTTTTCTCATTACTCTGAGTGATTCCTCCGCCGAAGCTCAAGCTCCGCACAATGAAAATTCTGTATACTTTACATATTATTTACCTCGTAACGCTCTGTCTGTGAGTGCATCAACTACGTAGCGTGTTTCGGATTCCTGTGGTATATCGTTGTCAAAGAGATCCAAGCCGAACATCATTCTTCCATTTGGCCACTAAAAAGTAAACTAAGTCCATAAAAATAATTAAGTTCAAAAAACAACAATCCA
Source organism: Epinotia demarniana (assembly GCA_945867215.1). Classification (NCBI taxonomy): domain Eukaryota; kingdom Metazoa; phylum Arthropoda; class Insecta; order Lepidoptera; family Tortricidae; genus Epinotia; species Epinotia demarniana. The sequence continues at coordinate 20,127,751 of OX244267.1, read as the reverse complement.
TAAAATGGTTTATCTACAGTGCACAGTATACATTGTCGTAATTGACCTAACAATTCATTTCATAAATTCACATTTACATACTAATAAATTTCTCGTCCAGTGGAACCCATCCAACGTTAAAGTGACATGATGATGGAGACAGAAGGTGTTCATGGGAAATCAGTATTTAACCCCGTTGAGTTTAGGCTCGTTTGAATCGCCACAATGAGTAGTTGATGAAGGTTTACAGAAAAGTACAGTCGGCAATGGAAGCTTGTATCAAAAATGAAATTTTTGTCAGAAACTTATTACAGGCCATAAATAGGGTCAAGAGTGGTTTCCAGACCCCCTAGCATACTAAGTTTTATGTCGGACATAAAGCATTTATCCCTCTTGCACTCGCATGTTTGCCAGAATTACTTTAGTCCGACATAAAACCTTAGTGTGGTCAGGGGCCGTTTCATGACAAGACACAATTTTACAAGTGTAAATTGGAAACAATGTGGCGGTCGACAAATGACGACGGGCCATTTGACTTGTGTTTTCTGTTTACACTTATTAAAATTGTTACTTTTGGCTTTTTGAAATGGGCGACATGGGTATTTTTTTACGGTACCTAATTGTGTGTGCGGTAATAAAGACAAAAAAGATTTAAAAAGAATGTCTGTTATGAAATGACCAGCAATGCCAGCATTTTACCTCGTCAATTTTATTGTAGGTGTAGTAATCTATAGCGCCACCTCGTATTCCGTAGTGAGAGTCGTAGCCCCTGTTCGTGGGCAGGTAGTCGTTTCTGGACATACCAACATGCCACTTGCCCACTAGATGGGTCGCGTAGCCTAATTCCTTCATATAGGAAGGCAGCAGTCGTTCCGTGAGCGGTATGCCTCGGTCTTCAGAGTTGAATAAAGGTGCACCGTGCATTCCTGGAAGGGAAAAAGACCTCTATTGGACACGGCTAGGTATGGGCTTGACAAGGACAAGGTATTAATAAAAGTATCCCTACACAAAAGGCCATCTGGGCCGCAGGATAAGACGCAGTTATGCGGTGGAATGAGATGAAAGTAGGTAATCCCAACGCATAGTTGCGTCCTGTATGATGGGTTATGATAGCCATTAAGACATTGATACTGTAGAAAATAATCAATATTTATTCTCTTATAGTGGTATGGTGCGATACCTAATAAACCATTTCGTCTAATTTCCTACTTATGTTACGAGTTTATATATATATATTGTTATATATACTACCTAGCTGTCTGTTATAAGACCTTATTAGGCTGTCATATTTCGTTCACTAGCTTGTGAGACGACTCACTGGTCAGATTGTACCATAGGTATCTACAGTTGCCGGATTCAACTGTCTCTGCGGTCTTTGGTTGGGGGAAGTAGGTATCTCTAAAATCGACTCCGACTGGAAAAGGTAAAGTAAAGATGAAGAAGAAAACATACGTAACAAAAGATGGTACATGGGTCATATATGTGTTTCACTATGTTTGGTAAAAGAACTACTACTTTTGCGTGTTTCAGTTTGTGTGTTAGTTTACTTATTATTATATATTGAAATACATATATTTACCAAGCCTCATGGGATATTTCCCCGTAAGAAGCGCGGTGCGGGCCGGCGTGCAGATGGGCTCGCTGTAGTACTGCTGCAGGATGACTCCCTGGTATGCCAGGTTGTCGATGTTCGGCGTCATGATCTGGTTCGAGCCGTGGAAGGACACGTCGTTCCAACCCTGGAATCATAAACAATCATCATCTCATCACTTTCCAACAAAAACATACTCAGATCGCAGGCTTTTTTTTAATAGAACGGCGGTGGCAAACATGCGTAGGGCCCGCTTGATGGTAAGCGGACACCGCAGCCTATTGATGCACGCAACTCCAAAGGAGTAACATGGGTGAGCGTTGCCGACCCTCGATATGTTTAAGGATTCACCGTGTTGGCAGCTGAAGGAACAAATTCCCTCGCTCTCAACACAACGCATCCTTGAGAGCTCTGGCGACCTTGCTCACCTCCAGGAACACAGAACTACTACAGAGCAACTAGTAGTGTTATTATGGCTGTGGTCTTCTACAAGGCGGAGTTACTTCCCCAGTTGGGTTGCTCCAAATAAAAGCGATGACATTTCGCTGCGCTCTACCTCTTTTTCCTAAATCACCCAATCGCTGGCACCGTCGATGATACAGGTCGTTTTTAACCTTATAACGATTCAAGGTCCACTAATGGTCAATATATGGCTCACTTTTCACAATTGCATTTACCTGCACGTAACGCAATTACGTGATCTCATTCCTTGTTTAAAGACATTGAAGAAAATGCAAGAGATGAAATCGCATATAACTTACGTTGAACGTTAGGGGTCATTTCCAAGGACATAATACATAACACATTTGCGTCATTTTGCCAAAGTGCGGAGTGAGTCACTGGATCTGACTTAAGGCTAAACGTTTCGGTGCATTTTTAGACGACCGTTTTTTATGCAAATTTTATTAATCACAACACATTTCGACATTGTTCTTGTTTATTGTAATGTAGTTATTTTAATTCTTGCGAGAAAAAAATATGTTTGGACACTACCGGGAAGAACGCTAGGCTAGGAGGATAATGATGATGACGTAAACCTTCCAGTTCTCGACACTGGCCTAATCCATAACTTGAACAAGTGTGTTATTAATAATGTAGGTAAGATTGCGACGTTCACATTATGTTTATGCATTATCGTACAAGCGAGCGAAGCTAACGAAGTTCTATGCTTCAGCTTGGCCCGAAAATCGTTCGTATGTCCGGTGTCCGGTGTCTGTCCCTCTGTCCCGCTGTCCAGCTGTCCGGCTCTTCAGCTGTTCTCCTCTTCAGGTCGCATTTATCAAACGATTCTCGTGAAATTTTGGGAGCAGGTTCGTTAATTAAATAGTTATTTTGTCAAGATACTTTTTCATTAAAAAAAAATACAGGCTCGCGCGTTTTAGCTCACAAAGCCACTAGATATATATTATTCGAGAACATGTTTTGAATTTAGTCAGTCTTGCATAAATCTAATACTAATACGATTGACTAAATAAAACATTAATTGCAGGAAAATGTTTTGTAATGTAATGAAGCAAATTGGTCCGAACTACGATTGCATGGAAGACAACTCGAAACGTTCCCAGTTAATGGCAGTTAGCATGCTCTGCACTCATTGTTGCGCAGACGCCGCGTGTTACGCAACCCGCTAAATACCGGTTAAACGGCAGATTGTCCTTGGCCTCGCATCCTTAGACCTTACACCGGTTTTCCGGTCAATGGTATTCAATGTTTTCAAACATAAGTTTTAGGGAAAACTTTGGTAAGTATTTCAATCGGTGGTAGTAGGTACCTATCTGGTTGACAAATTGGAAGTACTATTGTATTTGTAGCGTGCGCTCGTTCTAAAGCATTCAAGCAAGCAAGCATTAGACTCAGCAAAAACAAAACGATTCTAATTAAAATATTTCATAACCGCTCGCATGCTTTACTTACATTACTTTTTGATACCACTGTATTTTATCTGAGAGGTTGTTATGTATCAGCCCGTAAACTCCCCTCTAGTAAACTTCAGTAATCTTGACAGCAAAATAAATAGGTAGGTAATACGAAAAACATTACGTATGAATTATCTATTAGTAGGCATACAATTTTTTCAAGTTAACACGAATCAAACTTGCAGCGAAAATAAATAAATAAGAAATTGGCCTATAGTCCCAAACTAAGCAAAGCTAGTAGATACTATGGATACTAGACGACAATAAACATACTTATATAGATAAATAAATACTTAAATACATAGAAGACATCCCGCACGGCGGCACAAACTCAGTTGGTTGCACATGCCCTTACCGGGATTCGAACCCGGGACCTCCGGCTTCGTAGGCACTACCAACTAGTCTACGGAGGTCGTCTGTCGAATGCAAAATGAATAGGTAATTAAAAAATGATACATGCCAGGTCTGCCCTTCAGGCTTGAACCTGAATTACCTGAATACATTACTCAATGTCTACAGTACTTTCTCAAAATACGAAATACACGTAATATCCCGACCACATTCACCCCGTCAACCTTGCATGCATAGGGGTCATGGAGAACCTTAATACCCTACATTTCAAATATTTAACAGCAGCTTTTTTGTGTTTGATCATAAATATATATTTATTTAATAGAAAATTGTAGTAGTACGTATAGTTCTTAGCAGCTAAAGCAACCAAACATATCGTAACACATCCTTAATGTTACAGTAATAAAGACGTGTCGGTACTTATTATATACTTAAGTATTTTCTAATTTAGACATATTTATTGTCGAATAGTGAGTTACATTTAAAATCTACAATTGAACTGTGTACACCACCAAGATCCACAGCGCAGGTTTCGTCATTCCACAGATAAAGCATCCACCACAGGTTTCGTCACTAAAATATAGATACAACACACAATCCGCAACACGCATCGTCAACTACAACTATAATACATATACACCCACAAAACCTAGATCCAACCCTCCCGTCCCGCGAGACACGTGCCTGGCACAAAAGTCCCAAAAATACTCGCCGCATTGCCACATTGGATAGCCAAAGAAATACGTTGCACCAGGTACGCACCAGATCTTGGGTCACAACCCCTATCTCGCAAACGTTTCCCCAAAGCCTGTATAAAACGTTTCGCCTCCTCGCACCAAGGACCCGCCGTTTCGACAGCAAGAGGGACGAAGTCATACACCGGTTCCAAGTTTGAATATTTGGTGTGCTTGTGCTTTGCTGCATTTTCAGCAGCACCCCCAGCCACCCGCGTTGTTTGGGCAAGATGCGACACCGCGTAGGTGCTAACACAAGTCGCATCCCACAACAAACTACGCCCTTTCTCCCAAGGAACCAGTGTAAGACCGTCTGGCCTCTTCCCATCTGTCCGACTCAAACCCTGGGGCTCCAAAACGCAGGGTACACTTGCCGACACCATAGCCCGACGAACAATATCATTGATACTATGGTGCCGATAGAATCTACCAGCGCTTCGTACACAACTTAGCCCATGATGCCCATTAGACTCCACCATCACCCCACAGACGCAAAGGTGAGGCTCACAAACTTTGCACCCAAGCCTCAAAGCAGCGCCAATCCTTAGAGAATCATCATCTAATAAGGTTCCCAAGTGCGATGAAGGCAATGCATATTCGGGCTCAATTACGGCCTTAAGACGCGCTAACTCCACTCCCGAAGCACCCTCCCACAACTCGTTATAAGTTTGTCGACTCAAAATGTCATCCCACAGTCTCTGCACCTCTAGTTTCTCTGGCCGCTCTCCACTTGTACAACGAAGTGACCACTCAGTTAAAGCTTTTTCCACAAAAGGCACACGAACGCTGTCTATGTCGCGAGACAAAATGCGAAGCAAGAAAACCCACCAGCCCTATGTCCTGCATGCGCCGAACACCTAGCCCACCATGCCGTATGGGAAGACTAGCCTGACGCCAGTGGGACTCTTCCAAACTCACATTAAGGATGGTTTCTAGTCCATTACGAAGCACACCGTCGAAACCCTGGATAACCCGCGGAAACATCCATATTGGCGCAGTTCTCAACGTGTACATCACGCGTGGGATTGAGAAACAATTACGTAACAACACAAGAGACACGTGCGCCGAGAGATGCCGCAGATGATCCATGGACTTGGACATAGCTGTTGCCTTATTCTGTATAACTTCATTAACCCCCTCCGGAAAAATCGGCGCACCAAGGAGTGACAACGAGGACCGGTCAACCAGCCTTAAGCCTGGCAACTAGGGAATGCAAACCGGTTATAACCGTAACCGAAATAATCGGTTATAACCGGTTATTTGGCCAATTTTCATAATCGGTTATTGAGAGTTTAAAATAACCGGTTTCGGTTATTATCGGTTATTTCTCGTATGTCATTTTTGCCTATAATTTGCTACAACAAATACCAATTGACATATAAATCCTGAATTTGTTAATTGTAATAAACATATACGCAATGATTATTAAATAACTTCAAATATATTTCAAGTCAAAACTAAATATATGCGGGTCTACCGGTTAACAACAGACATAATAAATAGTGCTAATACTAGCTGCTAATCCCGAAAATACCACGATGGTCGTCACCCGGCAACCGACCCAGCGCCGCTTTCTCTTCCTTTGTTTATTACCGTTTATGGTTTAAGAAACGTATGTCTCTTTCGCACTGATAAGGAAGGGTGGTTTAAGGCTTTAAGCTAATGGATCTACCTGAGCGGCTAAGTTAGAACGTCAGTCACCAATCTGTTTATCGGGAAATAGCACATGTTAAGGTTAAACATCACTGGTTCCTGTCGAGCTGTTGCTAACAGATGTCGCGATATATAATTTCGATGGTTGCTCATCATTTTACGCAAAACCGTGACCAGTACCAACATGTGTCTCAAACTGCGGAAGCCGAAGAGCGTGCTACGTATGAATCGCAATCAATCTGCACTAATCAGTGCTTCTTTTTAAAATGTAGTCCGAAAATATGCATAAAAGTGCTTTTTCGTGAATTTACGCAGACTAACGTAACTAAATGTCACTTCAAAGTCAGTCCTTGTCAAACCTTTTTCATAAATCAAACTAGAGGGCGCAAAACTAAATCTATAGTAGCGCCTCTATTAGGAAATAGTGAAACTAAATGTTCTTGTGGCTGGCACTCTAGAATGCAATATGAACGCACCTGACTTTTTCACTCATCACCTAATGTCATACGGTAGCGCAGTAAATTTCTCTTTTGCTTAAATCTGTCTGTAACACCATCATTGAACCAGGTTCAAATCCCGACGAAAGTACTTCTTTTTTGTTTTTCTTTTTGGATTTTCGAACGAATATAACCGTCTCAACTAATTAGATTGACTTGTAACGTGTAAAAATTTTTTTTCAATATGTTTAATTTTTTTTGATAAGCATGTTCGTATCTCTCCGATCAAATTGGAGAAATCTTAACAAAAGGCCAGGTCAAAAGTACCCTAAACCGACGAGCATGTTTGAGAAATATTATGAAAGTGAGTGAAGCGAAAGTGGTCTGCCAGGATCGTAGCAAATGGAGATCCCTTATCTCTGCCTATCCCTCTGGGAAAGAGGCGTGATTATATGTATGTATGTATGTATGTATGTTTGTATCTAGATTATCCACAAATATCCCCTATATTTTTGGCGGACATATTCTTACATGTTACATACTACATATATACTATTTTGGATAGGTATATCCTTTACAAAGATGTTACGCCTTTGATTTAATTGGAAAGTCATGAATATCCATAGGTTTACAATTGACAAATCAAAGCCCAACCTTTATCTATTAAACCCAATTCCATTGACATTAGACGAATCGTGCATAAATCTTCATGTTATTTGAATGAAAACCATTTTGATTAACAACAACGTAATTGTTTAATTTGAGACACATTAAATAATCGAAATAAGTAACACTAGTACAGTATTTTAAAAGGATCATAAACGAAGATATGTTCCCTAGAAAATCTAATGTTATACGGAATAAGGTACGTAAAGTAAGATACTTAGTATATTACTTTGATCTGTTATATCCATATTGACTTGCAGGACTAATTAGAAAGGCTAAATATTATTCACAATATTCGCCCGTAAACTCCGACTAAAATAATAAGACCTCAAAATTGGTAATAACTTTGCGTCACCGGACGAATATGGTGAGCTTTGTGAATAACGGGCGAGTTTGTTATATCCTTCTTAGGTATATCAAAACTGTTAGTGGCCAGTCTCTCGAGTCCCGTCCGAGAGCGCGTCAGAAAGAGAGAAATATATACCATTTGACAATATGGTACTGTTTTCGATGATTGTCAAAATTCAAAATTAGAATTCTACTTTTTTTGCTTTCACAGTTATATGAAAGATTTATCAGTACTAATGTTCAGAGGTGGACATTTCCTTACAAAATTATTGAATGTCTTGTTTAGGTAAATATGAGATGAAACTTATCTGTCGAACCCACGACCGTCGTTTGACAGTCGCATGCCTGAACCGCTAGGCTACCGGAACGATTCCTATATAGAGGAGAAATCTGTGATTTTTTTGCGTGTTTGTATGTAGGGTATAATCTCCGGAACCACATCCGATAAAAAAAATATTTCTGTGGTGATGGATGAATGAACTTTCAGGGCCCTATTTAATAAACATTAGAATCCTACAATTTTGTATAAAAGTGACATATTTGTAAAGATTTCCTTAGTAAATCTTTACAAATATGTCACCTTTATACAAAATTGTAGGATTGTAATGTTTATTAAATAGGGCCCTGGGAGTTCATGGCGATATACTACTAGGCTTAGTAAATTTTATATGCAAAAAAGCTACTCTGGTTTTTAGAGAGATATGACCGTTAATTTATTAAATGCAGTTTATATTTGTTCTAAAATCGGTCTGGTTACTCCTAAGAGCAGATTTCCGTGTCTCTGGTAGTTTCGAGCTCACAAGATTTCACGAGAACCGGTTGAGAACATGTAGAGGAGAAGTCTGGACAGCCGGACATACGAAAGAATATTTGCCCAATTTTAAATGAAAAACTTCGTTCGCCTCACTCGCTCGTTCAATTAAGTATAATGGATATTTGTTATCGATTCAGTTTTTAATAATTGTCCGAAAATATACTTTATAAAGGCAGATTCACGAGCATGTACTCATTTCGGTTACGGTATACCGGTATGGGACCGGTATTCCATTACGATAGCGTTATATTGTAAATGTTAGCCGCGTCGCCAACATAACGGTACCGGAACCGGAACCGTGTAGATATACATATCGTTACCGGTTTTTTTACTGTATTTACTTACACTTTTATAATGCCTTTTCCAAACCGGTATACTCATGATACCGTTTTTTTTTCTTAAGCTTTTCTTCTCGTCCATGAGAGGAGGTCTGTGCCCAGCAGTCGAACGTAATATAGGCTGATCTATTACTATGCCAATTTTCATTAAGTCATTATTATAATCCTCAAAAACGAAAAAGATATATGTACATATGTATAAGGCATTAAATATCGGATGATTCTCAATACCGGTACTGAAATGTGATATTGGACCACAATACCGGAATTTCGGGACTTCAATCGAAAATGTATATACACGATGATTCTTAATCCGTGATCAGGAGTCGAAAAATATTGATAAACAGCCAAAACGGATTTCAATGGATGAGGTCTCATGCAATTAAATCACTGTTTAGATACTTCAATTTCATGATAATGTAAACACTAATATCCACTGAATGTTTGGTCACCCTACATTTCTTGAAGTTAAGTAGATACGTCAAACGCACATACGTAAAATTTTTGCAAACTACCGTTAGGGTGACGATGATTTTGAATTATAAAGTGATTCCTTATTCAGGTTTATTCAGAAAAAGAAAGAACGTCTGTATTAGGTAACTTCGAGTTAATTAATCGTGGTTGGTATCAATTACAGAATTAGAAAAATTGACTCCTGGGGCTCGTTTCACGAAGCTGCAAGTAACGAATTACAAGCGGAAGTCTCTTTTCAATACCTTTTGATAGAAAGAGACATCCGCTTGTAATATGTAACTTGTCTTGATCACGAATTAAGAATCATCGTGTGTATATATATATATATATATATATATATATATATATATTCCTCGTTTAATAGTATACTAGGATAAGATAGGACAATAATTTGTTATTTTACGTATTCGCAAATTTTGGTTCGTCTACTTCGTCTGCATTACTTGAATTTACATTATTGGAAGTTTTGCAGCTTTTTTAGTTTGTTCGTCAAAAAGTACAGTCGCCATCAGATATATTTGAGTGCTCACAAATATCTGAACACGTCTCTTATGCCTCGACAGTAAAATAAAAAAACTCATCTCCAAAAGCAAAACCAACCTTCTTACTTAAAAAAAAGTATTGAGCTGTTTGAGCGATGGTGTATTTGGAAACTGTCTATACAATAGAATCAGCGCGTATGTGATACGGCATGTGAAACCCAAATACACCTTCCCTCCCTGAACCTGTTGTAGTAAGAGTAAATGAATAACATTTATTTTTTACATTTATTTAAAAAACCAAAAGTTTAAGTAAGTTTTATGTCAACTAACGTTTTTGTAATGGGTTAACAACCCGAAAAACTACGTTTTTGTGAAAAAAAAACAAACTTACCAGTAAAAAAGACGAGGCATTTATTATTACCTAAATTCCCCATTTACGAGCACGGTGTTCTACGTTCATTCATAAAAGTTGTCCGTTTTAGCGGAAGCCTATTTTACCTTCGAACATTTCAAATTATGCTCCTACCACTATCATCATTAGAGCGTAAAAGTGATTATTCTTCGGTAGAAAAAGAATAGAGCACAGACATTACAAATAAAACTATTCAAATAAATGTAAATACTTAACTTGATTATGCGTTCCTTTTTTTACAATTGCATGAAGTTATTATATTTTTTATTAAAAACCAGTTTCCGCCTCCATGGACCCGGGATAAAAACTATCCTTTATTTTAATCTCGGCTTCTCTTAAGGCCCAGCATACAATACAAAATGACATTGGAATTGTGTTGTGTTGGAAATAGAGTTGACATTCGTTTGTTTTAAAAATTGCCCGAAACTATATGGGCATAATTTATGGGCCTTAGGAGGTTAAACTATCTTCGTGCAAAATTTCATCTAAATCGGTTGAGCCGTGATCGAGTTACAAACATCCAAACATCTAAACATTCAAACATCTATATATAAAAACATCCAAAATTTAGCATTTATAATATTAGTAGGTTTAAAAAGTAATTCGATATTGGTCCTTTTCAGTTCCGGTATTAGACTAGTGGAAAAATCGGTCCGGGATTCCGGTATTTCGGGATTCCAAGATGGCGGTTTGTATTGCCTATATGAAAGTTAAAAAAAATAATTAAATACGTACGTATCAGTTTTCTCCGGGCCATTTCGATAGTTAGCTGCACCTTTATATTTTACTACCATAAAACTACGGTTACGGTTAATTTTTCCGGTACCGTAAACGCTTTCATAAAAGATGTAAAGGTGCCAACTCGACCCGCCTTAGAACAAAAAAAAACTGTATCGAAATAATACCTGTTTGGAACCGGTATTATAAGGTATCACTAGGCATTAATAAATACCGGTAACCAATATTTCTAACTGGTGGTGGGGGCACCGTTGTGTTGTCGCGGCGCGGCTAAACCTTACAATATAACAGTGCCGTACCCAATTAATGGAATACCGGTTTCGTATCTGCCTAGCCACCGGTCGTAACAGACATCAGTCCCAGCACCGAAGAATGCCTACGAGTATATAATTCTACCTTCACAACATTTTATAAAGAAGACTACTTGTGACTTAGGCCGGTTCCCAATTATCAATCCACTGATAGTTTTCCTTACCGACATTTGACACATTTTCAACGGGTAATCTGTCAAAATGCTTGTAAGGAAAACTATCCGTGGACTGATTATTGGGAACAGGCATTAGTTAATTGACATGTCCGGTAATCTAATCTCCGGTAGTTGAACACTTGAACAGTCGATTCATATATAGGTTGCAGTAGTTAGTTATTTTACTGTCAACTGTGTAGTCGACTAAAGCGAACGTTTTAAATTTAACAAGTTCACTCCAAATGCACAATTGAAAGAAAGAAAGAAAGAAAACATTTATTTGTCTGTTATATTTAATGCTACATTAATTAACATTCACTCAATCGAAACTAATCAATCCAAGTTGCAAATTCATTTGATCAAATCCTATATATGTATACGGCCGGTGGCACAGATTACTTTTCCATATTGTATCTTACTCCTTTCTAATAAGACGCAAAATGTATGCATAATTATCGTTGCGTGGACTTTAGGTTATTGTTCATGGCAATCTCAATAAATAATCACGAATAAAGGCAAACCATTGAACTTCATACATTGTTCTTTGAAATTCGTTCTATCAATAAACAAATGACATAGCTCTTACGTCATTACCAAAATGAGTAGCGTAGCAATATAAAATGAATGCCGTCTCTTTCACCAGAAAAAAACGGGATTGTACGATGGTGTCGCCGTCTGGTGAATATAATTACTACTATTGACCCCGCTGTCTAACTAATTTTGATTTGATATCAAATACATCTAGTGAAGGTTTTGGGCCACGTGCTGTCATGTGACGCGGCCATGTCATTTACACGGACAGTGTCTACTCACGCACACATACAAGGCTCGGAGTAAAATTTTATGAATTTCAAATGGCTATATTTTGAATATTACTGGTTTGTACGTGTATTTATTCAAACTGCGGGAGAAGAGGGTCATATATTATCTAAATATCACAATTTCAAGTTCTTGACATCGATAGATTAGACGTCTAGTCCGAACGAAAATTGTATGGAATTCGTCAGTGACGTTGCACCTTAACGCATTCGTAGTGATTTTTTTTAAAGTTATTATTATAGTATAGGTGTTGAACTGTTGGTGTTGGTTGAGTGAATATTGAACTATAATTTGCCGTTACAAATGTTCTGAGTTAAGAAAGTGTTTTATTTACTATTTTTAGTCATTTATAATTTAATCTATCTGTGTACCTATTTAACAAAACTTATTATTTTACATCATGTCAGTAGTAAACTAATTAATATAGCAAGTTAAGATTTTTATACACCGATATGTGATATGAAACATGTACACTTGAACTGTTAATATTATATCTATATATATAAAACGCAAAGGTGACTGACTGATTGACTGATTGACTGACTGATCTATCAACGCACAGCCCAAACTAATGGACCGATCGGGCTGAAATTTGGCATGCTGATAGCCACTATGATGTAGACATCCGCTAAGAAAGGATTTTTGAAAACTCACCCCCTAAGGGGGAAAAACGGGGGTCCAAAGTTTGTATGGGGGAAGCATTATTTTTTGAAATACAGACTTATTACTTTGTAGGAAGATTACTTATTAAGATACAAAAAAATTACTTTCAGCGTTTTACAAAATTCCTTCCCTAAGGGGGTTAAATAGGGGTGCAAAGTTTGTATTCAAAACTACTGGGACTACAAACTTGAAGTTTACACCAGACCTTCCTTTTATTACGTAGGCAAGGGATAAGACGGGATTTTTGTAAATTCTGTCCCTAAGGGTGTTAAATAGGGGTGCAAAGTTTGTATGGGTGAAACATTATTTTTTGTACTAGAGACTTGAAACTTTGTAGGGATATTACTAATTAAGATACAAAAAAAGTTCTTTCAGCGTTTTAGAAAATTCCACCCCTAAAGGGGGTCAAATAGGGGTGCAAATTTTGTATTCAAAACTACTGGGACTAGGAACTTGAAAATTACACCAGAAGTTCTTTTTATGACGTAGGTAAGGGATAGAACAGGATTTTTGGAAATGCTATCCCTAAGGGGGTGAAATGGGGGTCCAAAGTTTGTATGGGGGAACATTATTTATTGAACTGGAGACTTAAAACTTTGTAGGAAGATTACTTATTGATACCAAAAAAGTACTTTCGGTGTTTTATAAAATTCTACCCCTAAGGGGGTTAAATAGGGGTGCAAAGTTTGAATTAAAAACTGCTAGGACTACAAGCTTGAAATTTACACCAGAACTTCCTTTTATAACGTAGGCAAGGGATACGACGGGATTTTTGGAAATTCTATCCCTGAGGGTGTTAAATAGGGGTGCAATGTTTGTATGACGTAAACATTATTTATTTAACTAGAGACTTGAAACTTTGTAGGAAGATTACTTATTAGGATACAAATAAAAATATACTTAGCGTTTTTAAAATTCCACCCCTAAGGAGATTAAATAAGGGTGCACAGTTTGTATTCAAAACTACTGGGACTACAAACTTGAAATTCACACCAGAACGTCCTTTTATTACGTTAGCAAGGGACAAGACCGGACTTTTGGAAATCCTATCCCAAAGGGGGTTAAAAAGGGGTGCAAAGTTTGTATGGGAGAAATATGTTTTTTTGTACTAGACTTGAAACTTTGTAGGGATATTACTTATAAAGATACAAAAAAAATTCTTTCAGCGTTTTAGAAAATTCCATCCCTATAAGGGGTCAAAAAGGGGTGCAATGTTTGTATGGGGTAAACATTATTTATTGAACTAGAGAATTGAAACTTTGTAGGAAGATTACTTATTAGGATACAAAAAAAAACATCTTCTGCGTTTTATAAAATTCCACCCCTAAGGGGATTAAATAGGGGTGCAAAGTTTGTATGGGTGAAACATAATTTTTTGTACTAGAGACTTGAAACTTTGTAGGGATATTACTTATTAAGATACAAAAAAAAAAATTCAGCGTTTTAGAAAATTCCACTCCTAAACGGGGTCAAATAGGGGTGCAATGTTTGTATGGGGTAAACATTATTTATTGAACTAGAGAATTGAAACTTCGTAGGAAGATTAATTATTAGAATACAAAAAAAAAATTCTTCAGCGTTTTATAAAATTCCACCCTTAAGGGGATTAAATAGGGGTGCAAATTTTGTATTCAAAACTACTGGGACTAGGAAATTGAAAATTACACCAGAACTTCTTTTTATGACGTAGGTAAGGGATAGAACAGGATTTTTGGAAATGCTATCCCTAAGGGGGTGAAATGGGGGTCCAAAGTTTGTATGGGGGAACATTATTTATTGAACTGGAGACTTAAAACTTTGTAGGAAGATTACTTATTGATACCAAAAAAGTACTTTCGGTGTTTTATAAAATTCTACCCCTAAGGGGGTTAAATAGGGGTGCAAAGTTTGAATTAAAAACTGCTAGGACTACAAGCTTGAAATTTACACCAGAACTTCCTTTTATAACGTAGGCAAGGGATACGACGGGATTTTTGGAAATTCTATCCCTGAGGGTGTTAAATAGGGGTGCAATGTTTGTATGACGTAAACATTATTTATTTAACTAGAGACTTGAAACTTTGTAGGAAGATTACTTATTAGGATACAAATAAAAATATACTTAGCGTTTTTAAAATTCCACCCCTAAGGAGATTAAATAAGGGTGCACAGTTTGTATTCAAAACTACTGGGACTACAAACTTGAAATTCACACCAGAACGTCCTTTTATTACGTTAGCAAGGGACAAGACCGGACTTTTGGAAATCCTATCCCAAAGGGGGTTAAAAAGGGGTGCAAAGTTTGTATGGGAGAAATATGTTTTTTTGTACTAGACTTGAAACTTTGTAGGGATATTACTTATAAAGATACAAAAAAAATTCTTTCAGCGTTTTAGAAAATTCCATCCCTATAAGGGGTCAAAAAGGGGTGCAATGTTTGTATGGGGTAAACATTATTTATTGAACTAGAGAATTGAAACTTTGTAGGAAGATTACTTATTAGGATACAAAAAAAAACATCTTCTGCGTTTTATAAAATTCCACCCCTAAGGGGATTAAATAGGGGTGCAAAGTTTGTATGGGTGAAACATAATTTTTTGTACTAGAGACTTGAAACTTTGTAGGGATATTACTTATTAAGATACAAAAAAAAAAATTCAGCGTTTTAGAAAATTCCACTCCTAAACGGGGTCAAATAGGGGTGCAATGTTTGTATGGGGTAAACATTATTTATTGAACTAGAGAATTGAAACTTCGTAGGAAGATTAATTATTAGAATACAAAAAAAAAATTCTTCAGCGTTTTATAAAATTCCACCCTTAAGGGGATTAAATAGGGGTGCAAATTTTGTATTCAAAACTACTGGGACTAGGAAATTGAAAATTACACCAGAACTTCTTTTTATGACGTAGGCAGGGGATAGAACAGGATTTTTGGAAATGCTATCCCTAAGGGGGTGAAATGGGGGTCCAAAGTTTGTATGGGGGAACATTATTTATTGAACTGGAGACTTAAAACTTTGTAGGAAGATAACTTATTGATACCAAAAAAGTACTTTCGGCGTTTTATAAAATTCTACCCCTAAGGGGGTTAAATAGGGGTGCAAAGTTTGAATTAAAAACTACTGGGACTACAAACTTGAAATTTACACCAGAACTTCCTTTTATAACGTAGGCAAAGGATAAGACGGGATTTTTGGAAATTCTATCTCTAAGGGTGTTAAATAGGGGTGCAAAGTTTGTATGGGAGAAACATTATTTTTTTGTACTAGAGACTTGAAACTTTGTAGGGATATTATTTATTAAGATACAAAAAAGTACTTTTAGCGTTTTGGAAAATTCTACCCCTAAAAGGGTCAAATAGGGGTGCAAAGTTTGTATTCAAAACTACTGGGACTACAAACTTGAAATTTACACCAGAACGTCCTTTTATGACGTAGGCAAGGGATAAGACCGGACTTTTGGAAATCCCATCCCAAAGGGGGTTAAAAAGGGGTGCAAAGTTTGTGTGGGAGAAATATGTTTTTTTGTACCAGACTTGAAACATTGTAGGGATATTACTTATAAAGATACAAAAAAAGTTCTTTCATCGTTTTGGAAAATTTTACCCTTAAGGGGGTATATTAGGGGTGCAATGTTTGTATAAGGGAAACATTATTTATTGAACTAGAGACTTGAAACTTGGTAAGAATTTTACTTATTAGGATACAAAAAAAAGTATTTTCAGCCGTATATAAAATTCCACACCTAAGGGGGTAAAATAGGGGTGCAAAGTTAGTATTCAAAGCTACTGGGACTAGAAACTTGAAATTTACACCAGAGCTTCATTTTATGAAGTAGGCAAGGGATAAGACGGGATTTTTGGAAATTCTATCCCTAAGGGGGTTAAGTAGGGGTGCAAAGTTTGTATGCGAGCAACATATTTTTTTGTACTAGAGACTTGAAACTTTGTAGGAATATTATTATTAAGATACAAAAAGTACTTTCAGCGTTTTATAAAATTCTTCCCCTAAGGGGGTTAAATAGGCATGCAATGTTTGTGAGGGGAAACATTATTTATTGAACTAGAGACTTGAGACTTTGTAGGAAGATAACTTATTAGGATACAAAAAAAGTAATTTCAGCGTTTTACAAAATTCTACCCCTAAGGGGGTTAAATGAGGGTCCAAATCTATATATATAAAACGCAAAGGTGACTGACTGATTGACTGATTGACTGACTGATCTATCAACGCACATTCCAAACTACTGGACCGATCGGGCTGAAATTTGGCATGCTGATAGCCCCTATGATGTAGGCATCCGCTAAGAAAGGTTTTTTGAAAACTCACCCCTTAAGGGGGTAAAACGGGGGTCCAAAGTTTGTATGGGGGAAGCATTATTTTTTGAACTAGAGACTTAAAACTTTGTAGGAAGATTACTTATTAAGATAAAAAAAGCACTTTCAGCGTTTTACAAAATTTAACCCCTAAGGGGGTTAAATAGGGGTGCAAAGTTTGAATTAAAAACTACTAGGACTACAAACTTGAAATTCACACCAGAACTTCCTTTTATGACGTAGGCAAAGGATAAGACGGGATTTTTGGAAATTCTATCCCTAAGGGTGTTAAATAGGGGTGCAAAGTTTGTATGGGAGAAACATTATTTTTTGTACTAGAGACTTGAAACTTTGTAGGGATATTACTTATTAAGATTAAAAAAAGTGCTTTCAGCGTTTTGGAAAATTCTCTCCCTAAGGGGGTCAAATAGGGGTGCAATGTTTGTATGAGGTAAACATTATTTATTGAACTAGAGACTTGAAACTTTGTAGGAAGATTACTTATTAGGATACAAATAAAAATATCCTTAGCGTTTTTAAAATTCCACCCCTAAGGAGATTAAATAGGGGTGCAAAGTTTGTATTCAAAACTACTGGGACTACAAACTTGAAATTTACACCAGAACGTCCTTTTATGACGTAGGCAAGGGATAAGACCGGACTTTTGGAAATCCTATCCCAAAGGGGGTTAAAATGGGGTGCAAAGTTTGTATGGGAGAAATATGATTTTTTGTACTAGAGACTTGAAACTTTTTAGGGATATTACTTATAAAGATACAAAAAAAGTTCTTTCAGTGTTTTAGAAAATTCTACCCCTAAGGGGGTTTATTAGGGGTGCAATGTTTGTATAAGGGAAACATTATTAATCGAACTAGAGACTTGAAACTTGTTAGGAATTTTACTTATTAGGATACAAAAAAAAGTATTTTCAGCGTTATATAAAATTCCACCCCTAAGGGGCTAAAATAGGGGTGCAAAGTTCGTATTCAAAGCTACTGGGACTAGAAACTTGAAATTTACACCAGAACTTCATTTTATGACGTAGGCAAGGGATAAGACGGGATTTTTGGAAATTCTATCCCTAAGGGGGTTAAGTAGGGGTGCAAAGTTTGTATGGGAGAAACATATTTTTTTGTACTAGAGACTTGAAACTTTGTAGGAATATTATTATTAAGATACAAAAAAGTACTTTCAGCTTTTTATAAAATTCTTCCCCTAAGGGGGTTAAATAGGTATGCAATGTTTGTGGGGGGGGAAACATTATTTATTGAACTAGAGACTTGAGACTTTGTAGAAACATAACTTATTAGGATAAAAAAAAAGTAATTTCAGCGTTTTATAAAATTCCACCCCTAAGGGGGTTAAATGAGGGTCCAAATTTTGTATAAGGGAAACTTATTTTTAGCTACTACGTACTTAAAACTTCGTGGACAGATTACTTATTCATTTACAAATAAAGTGCTTTCAGCGTTTTGGAAATAATTACACCTAAAGGGGTTAAAAAGGAGGTCCAAAGTTTGTATGGAGAAAAAATATTAGTCAGACAATTTTATTCGAAAATTCACAGGATAATTCCTAACGATAAATGAGTAAACAAGTGTTTCCGGTTTTTTGAGAATTCAACCCCTAAAAGGAGACATGTGGTGACAAAATCTGAAAATCAACATCGGCATCTATTGTTTCTATGGTTTATCGGGTCGCTGATTAGGAAAACAACAACGATTTTACATTCCAACGTGCGTCTAAATATCAATATGGGCGTTGTTAGTATGGTTTTTTGGGACGTTAATAACGAAAATCACATAGATTTTGAAATGTAATGTTGTGGACATGAAAATTCATGAAAATATTTGTGCCGAATTGCAATTCAATCGGTCCAGTTTTTTTCGTAGCAAATCGGTTGTAACAGACGAACTGACAGACAGCCACACGTGATCCTATAAATAAGGGTTCTATTTTTGCTTTTGAGATATGGAACAAGACCCGCGTTATATAGGGTTATAGGTTTTAAAGTTTGTATTTGGTGCCATCTCGATCGTCAGCAATCGGTACCTAGGCGAGTGCGGGCGGCGCGGCGGGACGGGAGGGTAGGAGACATTGGGAAAGTGCCTGCATCCGTAATAAGTACATTCAAGGTGCTGCACGAAGATCTGCTTACTTTTTATAAGTTAAGCATTTTGGCCGTCGTTAAATTAAAACAATTTTTTGGGTATTTATGTTAAATACTGAATCGAAAAGCATGGAAAAAAAATCTTAGGAAACTAGCCTATAGCAATGTCCAGGCCACAAATTTGACTTGACATTCGTGGAGATATTTTGGTATTTCAACATTATCATGAACATAAAGTAGCTTTTATTCCAGAGGACAGATTCTCATTAATCATGACTGTAAATTTAATAACAGAAATACGTACATACATACATACATTCACGCCTTTATTCCCAAAAGGGGCAGGCAGAGCACATGAACTTTATGTTCCAGCGCCACTTTTAGCATAAATGTGGGTATAAAAGATCGACAAAAAGTGATATTGCTTAGGTTGTTAGCCCATCACCCACAACACACTTCAACCCTGCTCTCTTAATCGACTTTTACGACACACACGGGAAGAAAGAGGGTGGTGAAATTCTAACCCGCCACCACACGAGCATAAAAATAATAGTAAATAAAAATTAATTTACCATAATGGGTTATGACGAAGGGTTATTCGTAGGGGAAGTTAGTAGTAGTAGGTTAGTAGGCGGCGTAGCAATTCAACAATTATTGGAAAATTACTTTAACTACGCGGGCGAAGCCGCGGGCAAAAGCTAGTTATATTATATGGTTACTTTACTAATGTTGATTGTTTTTTAAATAATATTCATAAATCTCTTTAAAATTGATAAACCGAGTCAAAATTAAGCTTTTGTTTCATTTGCTATGCCCGATACCTAGTTTATACCGTTATTTAGTGATATTTACCCGTTTTATTCAGTAATAAAAATAACCGGTTATATCTAACCGAAACCGGTTATTTGTCGGTCATAACCGTAACCGAAACCGGTTATGTAATTTGACCGGTTATTGCATTCCCTACTGGCAACATAGCCTGGAAACTGGACTTATTATATTATTTATTCGACTACTTTGGCTGCTACTAATTATATGATGCTGACTGTACATGTGGTCCCTGTGGTAAGGTTCTACTCCGTCTATCGAAGCCAATACCTAAAAAAACGAGTCACGGCATCCCACTCGCACGCATTTGCAGAACGCATGTGCTCTTTCGTTCCTAGCGTATCGCCACCTCGAAGGTATTGAAGAGCCAACTTTAGCTGAAGACACAAAGTCCCCTATTCTGTAACTTGTTTTAAGCTCACCTCAATAACGCTCACTCACAATAGTTATTTACTATACAAGTGCCGAAATTCAAATGGAAAACAGAAAAAAAATCGACACGAGTTGCGAATTACCTATTCGCACATGTATCGTACAGCGTTATTCGGGATAAAAAAATAAAACAAATAATAATAAACACAAGGGGACAATCTTACACAAATCGACCTAGTCCCATAGTAAGCTCAGTAAGGCTTGTGTTATAGGTACTAGACGATGATATGTATAATAGATATAAATACTTAAATACATAGAAACCCCATCTATGACTCAGAAACAAATATTCATGCTCATCACACAATTTTTTGCCCTTACCGGGATTCGAACCCAGGACCTCTTGCTTCGTAGGCAGGGTCACTACCAACTAGGCTAAAGGGGTCGTCGGGATGGCACCTACAATATACAATAGATTGCCAAGAAATATCACTAAGTTAGAAGAATTGGTAGCGTTCAAAAAAAGCTTGTTTGTATTTCTTGTTAAAAAAGCCTACTATTCACTAAGGGAATACTTGACCGATGAAGAATTGTAACAATTTACGCATGCTCCATCTTGACTTAAGATATTTGTATGCCTTATGGCAAAATATAGAGATACACTTATATAAATAACTGTAACACCTTTGAACCTATATTTGCAAATAAATATTTTGTCTTTGTCTTTGTATTTGAAACTTTTGAAAGCCATATGTACAGTAAAACGTTGTACGATACACGTGCGAATAGAGGTAATTCGCAACTCGTGTCGATTTAAAACACTCCCATCGGTCGTGTTTTAATTTATCACCACTCGTTGCGAATTTCCTATTTTCGGCACGTATATCGTAAATAACTATTACAAATTACAGAATAGGGGGGCAGCACGGTTATCACATGATGGCCCGCGAGTTGTGTCGGGCGACTTAGACTATTCGTCTCTTCTAAACGGTCTAATTAGAGAGAGACGGATAATATATCCGTCTAGTCCGCGACACAGCTTGCGAGTCTTCCAGTATGGCTGGTATGGCGTACGTACTGACCATGTCATCGACCATGATGAACACGACGTGGGGAGGCTGAGTGTCCGCGGAAGCCATCGCTTGCACCAGCAGTAGACACCATAGCCTCCTGGAAATGTAAATAGAAAGACTTATAATAGGACTAGCTGTACCTACGACTTCGTTTGCATGTTAATGTAGGAGTTAACGCATTTCTTCTCTTGGAAATAGGACACATGCAGTTAGATACGGACTGGTCTGAAGGGGAAACTGTTCAAATTTTAAAAGAGTTTTCATAGCCCAGAAGAAATGCTTAAGAGCGATATGTGGTGTAAATCAATATAAGTCATGCAAGCCTATATTTAAGAAATTAAAATTACTACCGTTGCCGTGTATGTACATTTTAGAGGTCTGTTTATTTGTTAAAAAACACCCTGACTTGTTTAAAACAGCAGGAAATGTATATCACCGTAATACAAGAAATCCAGGCCGACTGGCACACGACCGCATCCCGCGAACATCATTATATGCAAAACAATGTTATTGCATGTGCATGAAGTTATTTAATAAGTTACCACCTACATACAACAATTGCCTTTCAATATGTTTCGAAGGAACATAATAAAACTATTGCAAGAAAAACAATATTATGACACAAAATTGTTCCTTTTAGATAAGTTTTAATTATTTGCATGCTAGTATTATTGTTTTGTAATACTTATAGCAGAATAATGTTTCCAATACTATTTTGTCATCTCTTTGTATATAATTATTCTTTGCAAATAAAAAAGTTTGAAGTTTGAAGTTCTAATTTTAACCTGTCATGTAAAACTTTCAATAAACCTATATATATTTTAGTTAAAATGACGTTAAAACATGTCACTCTGATATTTAAATTATTAAGAAAGGGACACAACACGTGTTATTTATCAGAGGTATTTTAAGTTTTATGAATAATGGGGTAAAAGTTTAGTAGATGTCTGTGGCAATAGATCTAACAGGTAGGACACACGCTGCAGTATTAAAGGTTTATTGATCTTCTTTTCTACATATTTTTAATACTGTGTTATGTTATATTATAAAAAAGTGATGGATGACTGAAATGATCTTGAGTTCTTGAGTCACTCCGACTCTCAGGTAAAGATGTGTTTAGGAATTAATAATAGATAATCCTTTCGAGTACCCATTGACCGGTAAGTTTTTAAGTACGTAGAACAAAAGATCTCTTTTTAATTTGACAACAGACGGCCAATTATATTTTCCCAACTATACCTAACCACTAGGTAAGTTCTACAACTATAACGCGAGTCCGAGTCCCTTTCTAATAAAGGAAATTATTAAAAATGTTAAGGCAATATGTTTATTTTTTTCATATTGCAATGTTTCAGATTGCACTATCACATTCTGGCAAATCTTGTGTATGTTCCCGCCCTTGCCAACATAATAATGTGTGTTGCAGGCTTTATGATAAAAGTATTTTCCTGTATGTTGGCCAATTTCTGTGTCTCTAGTCTCTATTGTGGTCTCTATATTGGCTGAATGTCAACTTGAAGCCGCCTTAAGGCACAGCCACACTGGCGCGGCCTGCGGTGGCGGACAATATTAAATTTGACAGCGGCGGACATGTTTACTATTGTCCGCCGCGGCCAGGCCGCGCCAGTGTGATGCAGGCCTAATATTGACGCACTTTATAATTAATGTTTATAAAAGGCCCGTTCTATACTGATTTCATACATACTGTTTATTGCTGATAAATATAAATACTGACAAACCAGCGCGGCTATCACAAAACGGCGCGCGAGCTCTCTCGATTTTTCTCCAACTATCCGTCTCTCTCTTATCAGATAACTTAGAAAGAGACATATAGTGCGAGAAAAATCGAGAGATCTGCGCGCCGTCTTGTGATAGCCGTGCAGTATCGTGACAATTAAATACTCAGCGTGTGATTCAATCTTGCAGAAACTCAAATAGACTTTGGCTGAACGCAAGAACAGCGCTATCGTCATGCCATTAAAAAAAAGGAAGAGAGTCAGACTTTTGACGTTTGACGTTATTTTGTTGAAATTAGTTGATACATTTATTGAAATTACGCCTCAATACGAATTTATCGCATATAAGTTTCCATATCAGAATCGTTTATTGTTTTACGATTTAGAATTTAATATGCGTTTTGTGAAGGTCTATCATCACAACACCGGATCGAAATTATTGATATTCGATAGTTATGGCAAGCCCGCCATTTTGACGTCACTGACAGTTGACAGATATGGCGGCTACGATTTCCAGCAGAAGAAATTAATAATTTAATGAGGTCAAATGTTTCCGAAAATTAATTAATCGTCGCAGTCGGATAAAAACTATCCTAAACGAAAGCTAGAGTAATAATGTGCTTATGAAAAAAGTTACATATTTTTCCGTTCACGGGAATCTGAAATCATCGGGGGACATAAAAATGGTTAGTTTGATACTGGCTGATTCTTTTTTTTAATTTAGAGATTTATTATAAGTGAGAGAAGAGATGAGAGATGAGAGATTAGGTTTACATCATTCAGAGGGAGATTACAGTATCCATTCAATTTTATGGAGTTCTGCGTTTTTCAGCTCTAGGGTCGAAATGTATAACTTTCAACGAAAAAACATAATATAACTTAGGTACTTTCAGCGTACCTTATGAGAGACGAGCTTTCGCCCGCGACTTTGTCTGTGTGGCGTACAGTCACCACAAATATATATATGCGAAGGTAAGCAGTTGTGGTGGGGCGAACCGACAGCACGGGTCAGTCGCCGGCTAGCTGTCGGTGAGCGAGGTCACGTCTGTGTGCCTGAGCTGATAGCATCCAATGGTTGTTTTATTTATACGAGTATACCCTGAGAGACCCAAGGCGAAACCTCACAGTCTGCATGAACCCGAGATTAAAACTATCCTTTATTTTAATCCAGGCTATAAACCATCTTCGTGCAAAATTTCATCCAAATCGGTTGAGCCGCTTAAGCGTGATTGAGTAACAAACATCCAAACTTTTTTTTAGCAGGCCAAAATACGTTATCGCAGGCCGCAGCCGGCTATTTCGATTTTAATTTTTCGACCTTTTATTGTATGCTCTGATGTAATAGTAGTTTACGCAACTGATCCATAATGAGAGGCCTTAAAACACGAGTGTTTTGTGGCCTAATTATGTACAGTTGCATATACTACTTTATCTACACACATATCATAAGTAGTAGCAAGTAACAGCAAAAACCAACAAACAAATGACAACAGCAATGGCGGCAATTCAATCCTCCATCACGACGAATGGTTTTTTTTAAATCATAGACAAACCAATGAAGTCCCGATACTCATATCACTCGAGATCAAATGTCGTGCGGTTTATGGTGGGTACACACCAAGCCAACCAACGGCTATGTATCTCACTCTAACAAATAGATGTCACATAAATGCTTCGCGTTCGTTGGTCGTTCGTTTGGTCAGTGTGTACCCACCATTATATTTAAAAAAACATGCTGAATTGACGTTTCGTATCGATAAGGCCTGCCACACACTGGCGCGGCCTGCGGTGGCGGCCAATAGTAAATTTGACAGTGGCGGACAAGTTTACTATTGTCCGCCGCGGTCAGGCCACGCCAGTGTGATGCAGGCCTGTTTTAATATCTATGGATACTGAAATAGAGACACTTACGTTACAAAAATCAGTACTGTAATAATATTATAGTACAGATTTTACCTACTACCACAGACAAGAAAGTTCTCATAGTATAATCGGTTGTAGTAATGCTGGTTCCTACGGTTTCTGAACGCATTTTAGAGCACTAATGATATGTGCGTAGATAAATTTATATTTCAGTGCTGATGTCACCGTGTGCGTTTGTTTATTTGTAACATGCCGAATGTAACCCCGTATATATAATATATACGGGTTTACATTATGTATACGTGTAATGGTCTCGTCTATGGTTTTACAAATGAATTTAATCCTAGTTGTTGTCTACGACAGCATTCAATTGAGAGCTGAGTTTTCGAGCGGGTGAACTTAATTCAGTCTAATTACCCACTCACTTGACAGGGCTTAGGTATAATCCATACCTAAGGATTAGTCTTTCTTAAGTTTGGTTTGGAATGGAAGTCTTGGGCAGTTGCTTTGACATACAACTAATGCCAACTTAGTCCATATCTTGGAACTAAGTAGGTACGCACAGCTGTAATAGGAGGATTGAGGAGGAAATAACAAGTTAAGAAGCATGTTATTCTTTCTCATACCATTTGATATAAAGTGCTAGAACTATTGATTTTCTACTCGTATTTATGGTGTATGTGACCATGATGTATATGTCAATAAAAAAAGGAAATATAAATAAAAGTACTCTGTGTGTGTGTTGTTGGTTTTCTTCATGAAACATCAATTCACTCGTTATAATGAGCCCGAAGTGACGTCTTAATATTGTATGCTTTTGAATCATTCGGAGAAATAATACTTAAATGTTACTGCGACTTCACAAAAAGGCGAGTGATTAAAAATAAATATTTTAGACACCTATAACTACAAACTCAGGTGAAAACGAGTTTTCGATTTGCAAACGATCCTGTGTTTTGCAAGATCGTGTATGTTTAAGTAATGGTTCCTTGAATTACTCACGATTTAGATTAGGTGGCTCTTAAGCATGTGATATGTAAGCCTTAATTAGTGACTATAATGAACTCATTATACTTACAAATTGTGGTGTAATTACTTACAAATGTTCTGAACGAATGTCTGCAAATAATACCTACAAGTACTAATAGGTAAACTAACAAGGTAAGTACTTGACAATATTTTTTTTTTACTACGACGGTGGCAAACAAGCCCTACTGCACGCCTGATGGTAAGCGGATACCACAGCCTATAGACGCAAAGGAGTAACATGGGCGTTGCCGACCCTTGATATGTTTGAGGATTCGGATTCTGTAGGAACAAATTCCCTCGCTCTCAACACAACGCAGCCTCGGGAGCTCTGGCGACCTTGCTCACCTCCAGGAACACAACACTACTACAGAGCAAGTACCTAGTAGTGTTATTATGGCTTATGTTTATCAACAGTTTTATGTAATTGATTTTCTACTTGCTTTTGTCGTGGAGATAATCCATACTAATATTATAAATGCGAAAGTGTGTCAGACTGTATGTCTGTCTGTTACCTCTTCACGCTTTAACCGCTGAACCGATTCAGATGAAATTTGCTATAGAGATAGAATGGCAAGGACGTAGGTAGTGTTTATCCCGGAAATTCAACCCCTAAGGGGTGAAATGGGCGGTGAAAATTGGTATGGAGCTACGATATAAACGGGTTCCACGCGAACGGAGTCGCTAGCAGAAAAGCTATTATGCTAATAAATTTAAATTGCGTTTAGCGAGTTATACCTAACAGGCTCCGGCCAACCAACCTACACTCTTGACAAAAAACTGATCCGCCTTTTTTATTGAATTAAAATATTCATTGGGACCAAGAAAAAGTGTTACATATGAGCCACTTCCTATTTAAAAACCTATATGAATGATTTCCACGCCCCACTGCCGTTGCTCTCGCTCCGCTCACTGCGAGTAAAGGGAGTCCCGGCCCTCAGTGCTTTATCTGTTGTTTTGTGTTATATATTATAACTTATAAAGTGATTGTCTTTCTCACACTGTCCGCCTCTTTGTAATTTTTTGTTAATACGAGCAGGACGGATAGTGCTAGAGAGCACGCGCACCGTCTCATGCTAGCCGTGCTGGTATAGAATACTGATAAATCGTCATTTTAAACATGTCTAAACTTAGCATACTCAATGAGAAAACCATCTTACTGTATATTTTAACAAACAGCTTATAATGTCAAAAATCTTAATTTTGTGTAGCTACATCTACATGTTAGGTATACCTAACAGTTATAATATTAGTAAAAACCTAAAAAGTAACCCTTATTATGTTATTACATTTCACTGATCGTGGTTATCGCACGCGGTAGAGAATTTAAGATATAAACAGGTACGTAGCTGTGTAATTATTGTAACGCCTAATTGCTGCGGCAAACAAGGGCCATCGTCTAATTGTGATCAAGCGCCAATAACTTATTGGTGATTTGTGTTTTATTAATTGTGTTTTCATGATAGATTTATATAAAGATATAATCGCTCATTTTGAGAATGTGAAAATTGAGCTGATGTCAGTAGGTACCTAACTAATCAATCTTTGCCGAGAGAGCCCAATTTTTCAAAATATTTTTTAGTTTTAATGTTAATATTTGTCTTAGTTTTAGTCATTGTGTATAGTAGGTACTTAAATCGAGCTTAGGTTCATTATAAGTTATAATAAACATTTTATTTTATGTAAAAACTGTTTGTGAAACTTTGAATAAACCCCATTAATCTTTTGATGTAATTTTTCGGGTAGCTTAGTTTATTAAAGTGCACTTTACTGTTTTGTTTTGTTAATTATGACATGTCAAAGAAAACATTCAAAGGCAAGTGATTATATTCATAATCATAATCATTTATTTCGGATACTAGTCCATATTTGTTAGTACCGTACAAAAATTCTCAAAAACGTAATTCTAGTGTTAGTAATTACATAATTCATACTATTCAATTAAAATTTATTATTATTTATTTATTTTTATTACTGGCCCGTGCAGGCTCATGCAGCTTACTCCATCGCGTCATGAGTGGGCAGTCTATTCTGCAAGATAATGCGCTTAGGAGACTGTTAGCACTACCTTGTAATCTGTGCAATAGGGATGCCGCTCTTTTACGCATAATAGCATAAAAGTCGTCCGTACGGGCATCGGCAAACATCCCTGACGCACTGCAGTATCGAGGTAGCCCTATCAGCATCCTAAACGCATTATTGTATTGCACCCGCAAGGCAATGTATGCTCGCTGCGTAAAGCCGGTCCACAGGCCGCAAGTATAAAAAGATTGGCAAAATGACTTAAAGAGCGTGATATTTACATCATTGCTGCACTTTACAAACCTGCGCACCAGCATATTGCAGCGAAACGTCAATGCCCTACGCTCCCGCTCTATGTCAGTGTCGTAACTGAGATCCTCGGTGATCCAGTGACCCAGGTAGGTATTTAAACCGCTGTACTCTCTGCAGGGCGGCACCATTTAACACAACAGGAGGAGCTTCCTCTAGTTTCCTGTTGCCTGCCCTGAAGACGAGTAACTCACTTTTAGCTGTATTATACCTGAGCCCATGTCTCTCCGCATAACACTCACATATTCTGACGAGCTTCCTGAGCCCACTGATAGAGGGAGCCAACAGCACCATATCGTCAGCATAACATTTATGGCATAACTAACGTTGTTGAGGCAAGTACCGCCTTTGTGACAACCGACCTTGGTGCTAGTGAGTTCCTCCATCAGCCCTAGAATAAGTAGACTAAGTAGATTTGTGTTTGCTCTCCGAAGACTGAGAAACACGGTGTCAGTGGAAGCCGCGTTGACGGCTTATCACGGGTACGTGTCGTCCGTTCTTCGCTATGGCCTAATTTTGTGGGGTAATTCTGTCGAGATAGGAAGGGTCTTTATAGCTCAGAAAAAATGTGTAAGGGCTATATGTAATGCCTGGGCTGACGATTCTTGTGTCCCCTTGTTTAAAAAACTGCACATTCTCTCCTTAACCTGCCAGTATATACGTGACATTTGTGTTTTTGTGAATACCCATCGATCACAATTTCAAATACGAGGTGACATGACCTACAGACAGACACGACAAAAAATTATGAATTTAATATACAAACCAAGAGCTCACAAAATGATTTATAAAAAAAATGTGTTTAATATGTGCATAGTAGTATACACTAGATTGCCTGACGACATCAAATCAATTGAAGGCAATAATTTTAAAAACAAATTGACAACCTGGCTCTTGGATAAGTGTTTCTATAGTGTAAGACAGTATTTAGATGATAATTGACTTTGCGAAAAATATAGAATTTAATTGACTGACTGAATTTTATCATATTTTAATGAATTTTATTTATACTATTGACATTTCAAATTTTTTTATTTCTTATTCAACTTCACAATCCTAAATGACATTTTATTTTTTAATTTAATTGGTTACCTAATCTATATTTTGTGTAATAAATCGCTCCTCGAAATGTTTCGCACGCCTGTACGCAGGCTGAACACACTGAACTCTCTGTATTATAACAATAACAACATTATGTACTTACTGTGTTCTATGCGAGTAAATTCTTTGAATCAATACTTTCATGAACAATAACTCCCTATACTTAGTTAGTAATTTGACAAGCCATTGAGTAACTATATTTTTTTACTAATAAATTATATAGCAAGTACCGATACGTATTTAAAATACAATCCTTTGGAATTTAATAAAACGATCGAGAGAAGCGAACTTTAAAAGAGAGTTTGCTCTTTAGTAGTAGTTTGGACTTAAGTTTAGTATTTAATTAAATTATTATTCATGTGGCATGTATATGGATTAGTTTAATTAAGATCTCAGTAAGTAAATTGAAAAAAAAACAGTTATAAATGATACTTAACAAATCAATTGCTCATTAGGAGTAAATATCTACTGGTGCATAGAAAATAATTACTTACCAACTTAAATCGAATAAACGAATTAGCATTTTTTATAAAACAAACTGTTATAACACAATCACGACACTTTTTACTAAAATATTAACTTGTTATCAAGCTCGCATCGTTTTCTTTTTTATCGCTTTAAAAGTCGTTTTTCAGCTGCACGCAAAAAGGCGGCCCGCGCGCGTGCAATCGAGTGCTTCGTTCGAGTGACACAAGCAGCTGAAGTGGCTTAGAGCCGATGAGGTACCACCGCTGCCTTTACAACCAGCTGAATAAATAAAGGTATCGCCAGATTAAATTTTTATATATATTTAATTTTCAACCGACTTCCAAAAATGAGAAAATTGCAGAATTATGTTGTCATCTCAGCATTTCGTCATACTTACTTGTGATTTGTTTTTTAAGGATATTTCCAAAATTTTACAATCTAGTCTAAAGATCTGCTGATGGGCTGCCTACCGCCATACCTATTATACTTAGGTACTTTACTCTTTGCCATCAACTGATGAAACTTGACAAATTTTTATACCCAATGGAACGTAAGTAATACTTATAGAAATGTATTTTTTTCTAAACAAATTTAAGGCCTAATTTTTTTGCAGGTATGTAAACTCTGCTGACTTGTATGTAAATCATTAATTGTACACTAGACAAAGGTACGGTGAATGTGTATCCCTGTAAGAGATCTCTTTCGCCATCATTGTTGTGATGTGAACACCATCAGTTTTCAATCTTACTCGCGATATTATAAACAGTGGAAGAATTGTGAACTAACAAAATCGTTTACTTAGTGATGTGGTGGTGTGGGTTGTCGTGTAGATGTTGTTATTTTTCCTTAGTAGGTACCTAATCTATCAATTTCAAATCATCAAATTGTGAACTCAGATCAAATTGGCATGTTACGGAACGCATTTGTTTTAGGATATAGGTGGTTAATTACAATGAAAGATCGAAATGCTAATATTATTTTCATCTGCAATTGTATAGATACGAGTAGGTACTCGAGCGGATAAATGCGATAGGTACTTGGAGTTATCTGAAACTGAGGCCCGTACTGCAAAGAAAATTGTTTTCCCACATTAGGTCCGAGGTTTCGCGCTGTGTAATTACTCGAACTACACCCACCAGATCATTAATTTGCTAATATTATTAGGTATCGTGACTAATTTGATGCTATTAGACGCATTCGAATGCAGTGTTTAGGTTTTTTTAGGGTCGTCTTACAAATGCCACGCACGCTTCTAAAAAGCATGTGAACGAGCATGGGGTTTTGAAGTTCTAAAGCCAAAAATAAATAAATTACATTTTGTTCTTTGTTCCGGTGCACGGTAGCAAAGCCCGGGTTATGTTTTTACCGCGTAATTATATATCTGTTCACTCTAGTTATGTGTCATACTTTATTCCATCGAATTTAAATTTACCTGTTTTACTCCATTACCTAACCTAACACGAAAATCAGAATAATATCATAACGAGTCATAATTCTGCCATGTATATAAGAGAGGTTGTATACCTTAGACGAAGGGAAGCCATATGTATAGCCATAGAGATAGAGATGCCATATATTCTAGAAAAAATACGGTTTTGAAAAACATTATTTTTGAAAACAATTTATTTAATTTGAATTTCGAAGATGCTTTATTGAAATGTAACGAAATTGTCTGTCTTTTTTGCATGATTTATTGAAGACATATTTATTAATATTTTTTCCGAAATTTGAGAAACCATCCCGCTCGCTAGTAGCGTTGGTGAGTCTGGTTGAGGTCTGGTTATGCTGAGTCACTGTAGACCTGGGTGGGATTGTATGCCACTCCTTTGGATCTGTCAACGACAGTCGTGGGTTAAAACACAAATGAGAATTAGAACATCAAGTAATTTAGTTCCTCTTAGAGATTCCTGAAAGGGTCTCATCTACCTCTATTGACAACGTCAACTATATCTACATCGACACTAATATCATAAAGAGGAAAAATTTGACTGTTTGTTTGTATTGAATAGGCTCCGAAACTACTGGACCTATTTGAAAAATAAATTATTTTACCATTAGAAGCCGACACGTGATGAACATAGGCTACTTTTTACCGCGGGAAAATGCTTCATTCCAACGGGAAAACGGAAAACTAACCGTGCGAAGCCGGGCCCGGCAGCTAGTAAAGTATAATATAATTACGAAGTCGCACTTACACTTACTGCAATCATATATGCATAAAAAACACCAAAAGAAATCTAAAGTTGTAAACAAGACAGCATACCCACCTTTTGTTATTTGGTAGAATAGCTCTATTATTTATTATACAGACAAAGAAATTAATATAATGACTAAATTCAAAAGACAGGATAATAACACCTGATCCTGAATATTCTTCTTCATTGCGACTGCCAAAACAATGCGTTTACATGCATATGTATTACTAAGCGTTTAGATATCACTGACCGATTTGCATTTACATAACAGAGAACAACCTCATTCGTAACTAGTCTTTGCCTTCGACTTCGCCTGTGTGCCTTTATCTACAGTACAGGGGGGTAAACGCATATATTTTTCTTCATATCACTTTTTTTGGGTCTCGTTCGTTGCTTGGGTTCCCTCGAAATCACATAGCCTATGATGAACACACACAACTCAATGGGTATGATCGCTAATTCGCTATACTAAGTATAATGTGTTGTCAGCTTCAAATAATAAATAAATTGATTGATTGATTTCAGCTGGGACCAATACAGGTTTTTAGAGACCCTACCTCTGTATCGACCTGCATTGATCCCAGCAACAGCGGAATTTCGACGCTCATATTAACACAGAATAAGTAATAGCACAAGATATTGAGTTGAGAGTGGTGAATCTGCATCTGCATTTGTCTCTTCCTAGTAAATGAGTACCTATAGATATCAACACAACGAATCCTAAAATCAATAAAGAGTCGGCAACACGTTTGTGATTCTTCTGGACTGAAGAAGAGTCTAAGAGTAGCAAACATCCATAAGCTACGGTGTCTGTTTACCATCAGGCACGCCGTATGTTACTTTGCCACCCAATGGGCGTATATAGGGGGGGAGCCGGGTGGATCAGGCCCACCCCAGGATGCTGGTAACTGACTCAAAATTCCATGCTGGTTATTTTTAAAAACCTGACGGCGCGGGACGGGCCCCCGTGGCAAACAGGCCTAGATACGCCGCAGAATGCCACCGTCAAAGTATTTAAAAAAGGGTGCACCGCCAACACAGGGCGTATCCACTCAGGAGTTGAGTAACCTTATCACTTAAGCCTGTAGCCACGCGGTTGTGAACCACTTGCAGGTACGTACAGTCAACCACATAAGTCACCGATATTCGCAGAGCTGTAACAATGGCGCAACAATTTAAATGTCTTAAGGAGATGAGGTATAATCAATCATACATGAAACTGGGGTCAGGGGCGGCTCACTCCGTGATTTGGTCGCCCCGCTACAAGTACATGCCGGGTTACCGGCCCTAGGGGATATGTTGGCGCGCTGCTACGGCGTTCTATCGCAGCGCGTTGCATGTTGCATGCTATAGAAAGGGATATCCACGTTTACCTCCTACAAGCCTCCCCGGCTTGACCCCGCTATATATTGGTAAGGACTCATATGCTTTCGCTGGGGGGCTTGAAGTTCAATCAACCCTATTCCCTTGACAACATCATGGGAAGAAAGGGGGTGGTATATTACGATTACCCGACACCACACGGAGAATTATTGTCAAAGAGGTAAGTATTATATTCCGACTGTACGCAATGGCTCCTTCAACTTCAACAATAGCTACGCTAACATTAAATGCATTTAAGTCCTTGACTTACTAAACTTAGCTCCGTTTGCAGAGATCAGTATCAAAGCGACAGTCCGAACAATACAAAATTGAACTCAATAAAAAACTATCGTATACAGTTTTATAGGTGTTTCAATTTAATGGTTTTATTGATAACTAATCGAATTTAAATCGTATCACGACTATAACTACTAGTAAGTGTACCTACCTGTCTACTGATCGTATCAATACTAAACTCTCGCGTTTTGAACCCAAATGTTTTAATTTTTTTTTTTTGAACTAAACTAAACCGATTACCAAAAAAGGAGGAACTTCATTCAGTCTTTTTTTTTTAAATGTTTGTTACCTCAGAACTCCGTAATTTCTGAACTGATTCGTACATTTATTTTGTTTGTCAGTATATGCTTCCAGATCGGTCCTATTCTTTTCAAAAATCCAATTGGATGACGATACCCATGAAGAATTCAGTCAACTCCTCAAATTTATTAGGCACGCATGTAACACATTATATCATCGGCCCACATAGGAACAGCGATTTGTTTTTTTCTTATAATACCTACTCAATGTTCATGTGGTGAAGTGGAAAAGAAATGTCGAAATGTTCATGTGACTTGACGGAGTACTGAATTGAAATCGGTTAAAACTTTGTTACAGAGAGACAGGACAGGGTTAGTTTTTCTAGGACAAATTTATCGAATACTTACGTTTACCTAATACTTATATTTATTTTAGGGATAACAATCAACTATACAGTACATGTTACCAATAGTGTTACATATAAGTATTATTTTATGAATACAGTCAACAGCGTTATCTAAGAGTTACTTAGGTATATAAGGTTGATGAACATAAGACCTGTTTACTTTTTATTTTACTTACCTACGGGAAAAGGAAACTGAAATCCATAACTTTTTATCCCTAATGGATTGTGACAAGAGCTATCTACGTGTTTGTGTACCTAACCTATTCCTATGTACAGTCAAGTGCAAAAATATGTATCGATAATATTCTCTCATAAAGAAGTACCAAAACCTTAATCCGCTGACATAAGAGTTATGGGACATATTTATGAGTAAGTTGAATGCACCCATATTTTTACACTTGGCTGTACCTACAACCGGCGTCAAAGATACATGTTCGCCGTATTACAATGGATAAGCTGCAAAATTGTACACAAACATCTTTCACGTCGACTGTTTACTTACTCCTTCTACTTATTTCCCAAATACCTACCAGGTACTTACCTAATACAAGTTCTTAACCTTATAAGTATTTAACCAATCAATCGTTCACGTACCTACGATTCGCATTTCAATTTTATTTTAATGTTTTTGCAAGTTCGTGTTTTATTAATGTTTCGCAAGTTGGTTCGTGCGTTGGCCAAGACATTAAAGCGACCGACACCAAGCAAGACAACGTTTTGGGCTCCACAACTCCGCAGTACCGTTCTGGTCGCTCGTCTGGCGTCACCCTTAACGTGTCAGAACAAGCGTGCGCAACACAAATGAAATTGAAATAAGAAACTGATGTTTCGGATTGGCCCCATGATCGGTAACAACCGGTATCCTGCTGTTTCGCCAAAAATATTATTCGCCAAATTTCACTTCCCACAAAACTTATGGCAGTAGTTTCATTTCCCAAACGAACAAATAGCACATTTTTGTATCGCATTTTGTTCATTTGGTCAAAATTATAACATCTGGCATAACTTTGCTTTGTCAAGTGTTATTAAGACAAAAGTTTATTAAGCAAACACTTTGTTTGGGCTAATATTGTTTTCCAAACATAACAACAATTTTCATTTTGCACATTAGGTATCAGGGTGGAAAAATGGCTTGTCATAAGCGAACTCTGTTTTTGGTCGGTTAGGTTAGGGTTCACTTGTGTCCCTCAGACCAGAAATAGACACCCCGCGCAGCGGGGTGGCGTCGATTCGCTGGAGACTCGATGAAAAGGGCGAAACCGACTCGGGGCTTGCTCGCATGCATGCTGCTAATTTGCATTATAATATATTGTTACAGACCTAAGTACCTATAGTACAAAAGAACATACAAACTTACCTGTAAATTATTTATACTTTTGTTTTTTAGAAACTACCCGCTTAGCAAAATATGTAATCTCACTCAAATAGATTTCGTATGCACTACACAATTAGGATCTAATGCCATATGCCATGCAATCATTTAGAAAACGAATATTATGCCAAATAAAACGTTTGACCAAATGAAACTTGACTACCTATGTAAAACATTGCCAAATAATAATTTGCGAATTAATAATTTGCTATAGGAGATAATGCCAAGTGATAAAATGCGGAACAATAATTTGACTAGTGATTTTTTGCCAAATGATCATTTGGGAAACATTTTTTGGGAAGTGACACTTTTGGAAATGATTTTTGCGGGTGTCTATCATTTTATCGAAACGCATTACGTCGATTTACATTTCGCCGAAAACTATTCCACGAATTTCATTTCGTTGTATTTCTTGTTCACATAATCATCAATTCATAGTTTTTTATTTCATCGAACAACTTTTCATCGTTAATCGTTTCGAATTTGTCTCAAATCGTAGCGTAACGATTCATCGAATTTACTTTTCATAGAATAGTCAGTTGTGTATAGTATTAATTTATCGAAACACGGTTCAATGTTGGTATGTTCCATATATTTTTGTTGCCACGATCAATATTTCATTTTTCTACCAAGCTGTTTACCTATAGGTCATTTCGTCTAAGTATATAATACCTAATGGATAAAATGGGTCCACATTGACTCATATACGCTTCATATACGATGTAGACGTAATATTAAGCCTAAGTAAGTAATATTAAAAAACGGTTCTGGCGCTTCGCCGGCCGCTGCCGCGGCACGCTCGCTGCGCTCGCTCGGCTCGCGCGCTATAGGATCACAGTTCACCTAACACTCCTCCTCGCTTCGCTCGTCGTCGTACCTACACTGGCCTGCCTTAAAGTAGAATAGGAAGGTAATCAGATATCCAGAGAGAGAGGTGGGTAGGCTTAGAGATCTATGTATAATACGTCCAAAGTCTCGGTGAAATGTTCCTACTCAGTTCGTTGAAAGGTAAATATTATCAAGTGACAAACACAGATGAAACGATTTTCTATGTAATAAGAATTTTGGGAACTGAAACTTATGTTTAAACAAAATTATAGTAACGGCGATTCGATGAACGACTATGTCGATGAACAAATAAAATATTGAAGTGAAATTCGATGAGTTCATTTTTGTGTAAATGGTATTTCGAGCAAATGTATGAGCGATCTAAAGAAGTTCGATGAATGATACCTGTGTGATGATGAAATTCTGCGAATAGTGTTATGGGAAACGATAATCGATGAAACTATTTTCGGTAAAATGATGCTTTCCCGATTTTTGCCCATACAATAGAGAACCGTAACAACCATGTATGAGGAGATGGGCGATCACCAATGCTTAAATCGAGTAATTATTACGGTGTATCACAATGCGAGATGTGAAATAATAATAACATATTACTTTAACAACCGAGTCATTCGTTAGTTGCGTAATAACAATAGATAGTTACAGAATACCCTGATTACTTAATTGGAATGGCATAGCATAGTCAGATTATCTTAAATTTAATTTTCTTTACATTACCTACACGCATTTTTACTATTTCAATTCCTTATGATGTTATTCTCTTATAAAATGGCAGGGCAATGACTTGAAGCATCTCGAATATTGTCTGCGGTTGCATCCGATAGGGATAGATATAGATATACACTAGTCTACTAGGGCTAAACTCAAGAAAATAGAGTTAAAAAATTCACACTTTACGCGTTTTCGAACGTGTTTGCTGATTTAAATAACACTACTATCACCACTATCAGTTAATTCAAATTATTTAAATGCATGAAAAGGCACATGTCAGTTATCGTAGTATATTATCAAGAAAGTTAGGCACAGCGGACTGACAATTGGGGCAGTACCGGCCCTCCACCCTACAAAAGAGCGTAGCTATATTAACGCCTCTACTTGGTGGTCTCTCTGTGGTGTTGTGTTCCTTGTGGTGAGTAAGATTGCCAGGGCTCCCGATGGCGTTTGTGTTGAGAATGAGTGGTAGTGACG
Organism: Epinotia demarniana; assembly: GCA_945867215.1. NCBI lineage: Eukaryota > Metazoa > Arthropoda > Insecta > Lepidoptera > Tortricidae > Epinotia > Epinotia demarniana. The sequence continues at coordinate 20,089,757 of OX244267.1, read as the reverse complement.
CTGCCTATGAAGCTGAAGGTCCTGGGTTCGAATCCCGGTAAGGGCAAGTATTAGTGTGATTATTTGTTTCCGAGTTCATGGATGTTCTCTATGTATTTATATCTATTATGTATATCGTCGTCTAGTACTCATAACCCACGCCTTGCTGAGCTTACTATGAGACTAATAGGTCGATTTGTGTAAGATTGTCCCCTTATGTTTATTTATTTATTCCATCTAGCTATCAAAACAACAAATCCTCAAATCAATAAAGGGTCAGTGATATTCTGGTGATTCTTCTCGAATCGTAAGCATTTATAGACTACGATGTCTATTTACCATCAGGCAGTGTATGCTAATCGGCCGTCCTAATATAAATAAACTTCACTGAATAAAAATAAAAAAGATAGTCAAACTAAAATTACGTCGGGAGAGTCATGTGTGAGTGGAATGCACACATAGCTAGAGGACACACAGACACACATACAATATGATACAAAGTATTATGAAACATAAATAAGTGTAATTCAGTAAAATATCTGTGATTATGGAAAGTGTGGTACCTGGTTGTAAGTATGACTTAGATTACGCAACTATCGGCTTAGTTCGTGACATTTTTTGTATTAAGTAAGTGAACGATAATTTGTTTTCAATTGGGTGGTATGATTGCTCAACTGTTACTATGGACTAAGATGTTATAACAGTAAGTAGTACATTTTGGATATTTTAGAGAACGACTACACCGCTACACAAACAACACAAACACAGCAAAATGTATGAAGGTGTGACTCACCGCTTCGCAACGTCGCATAGCTTTGGTGGATACTCACCCTTATGGCCGCTCCACACGATGGGCCATCCTAACCCATCATACAGGACGCAACTACGCGTTAAAGGGAGTAAGACATATTTATGTCTCGTTCTACCGCATAGCCGCGTCCTGTATGATGGGTCAGGATGGCCCATCGTGTGGAGCGGCCATTACACGGGTCGGACGCACGGGAACACGGCCGGTAAAACTCATATCGAAACTTCAGAAATACGAGTAAGGGTACCTAAATATCGCGTAAAAACACGCGCGCCAGCAAAACCGATGGCCGTTGGGGCGGAATGGTTAACGATTAGTGACCACGTACCGGAACGCGCAGCGTGGTTATACCCCCCACAAGATGGACTGATGACCTTGTAAAGGTCGCGGGAGTCCACTGGATGCGGGTGGCGTAGGACCGGTCATTGTGCCACTCTTTGGGTGAAGCTTATGTCTAGTAGTGGAGGTCTTTCAGCTGATATGACGATGGTTATCATTTCAATATACTCACTAGTGGCGAAGACTTAATAGAACTCGGTTCCCATCCGCTGGGCTGTTTTCAGAAAACTGTAAGCTCTATCTTACAGTCTCTCAAGAAGAAATAAGCCAAACTAAAGCCTGTCGTAGCCGATATGACAACACGACATTGAGTAACTTGCATACATTACCTTTGAAAAATATTACGTACCATCAGCGGCCGTCGAAGAAGTTGCTGAAAGTACGAGTAGTTGCGAGTATGGAGCCCCTTAAAAACAAAAGCGCATTATGAATCAAGTTTCGAGATCGAACGACGAAACGCGTGCTTCAAAAATCTAAATACCATTTAATGCTGAGGCTGTGCCGGTGTCATCATAAGTTTGATGAAACGTAACCCACGACCACAACTCTGAGAATGTTCGGTAATTTATGCATGCGACAAATATTGCATTTCCCAACTAATGATTTGGTAAATTATCGTTCGTTGAATGATATCAGTGCGAAACGTTGAGTTGGGAAATAAAACTTCGCCCAAATAAAAATATGGGAAACATAGTTTGGGAGTTAAAAATGTGCTAAATAATTTTCGACGAAACATTAGGGAACCTTGAAGCGCTCTAGTTTTTTAACGGTCAAATAAATGATAAAACTTCAATCAATAAAAGATGCTTATTTTAGCATGTTCTATATGATTCAGTAATAAAAAATAGAGGTTATACTGGTGAGATTTTTAAGTCCTAAGATCGGGCTGCTCTTGCTATAACTGGGATGCTATGCCCAACCTGTGATTAGCCTAAGCAAACCATTTGCTTCATAATTATTTGCCTCACAAAAGTTTATTGCAGTATAATTTTGCATTATAAAAATGTTGCCACATAACTAAGAAAAGTGCGAAGTAAAGTAATGCCATTGGTTTGGTTTGGTCCGATTGGTTTACCAAATGAAAATTCTGCGAAAAGTGAAATTTTGCGAAATATATTTCGCCGAAAAGGCAGTATACCAATCAAATCATTTGCTTCATAATTATTTGCCACATAAAGTTTGTTGAAGTGAAATTTGGCGTTATAAAAACGTTACAAATAAGAAAAGTGCGAAGTAAAGTTAGGCCAACGATGGGTTTGCCAAATGAAACTTCTGCGAAAAGCTGGTTGCGAAGTAACATTTTGCGAAATATATTTCGCCGAAAAAGTAGGATACCAAGATTTAGACATTAGAGATAACGTTATTAGAACAATTATTAGAATCTGTCATTTCAACAATGTGTTTGTTGGTACAGTCGACTGCCATTGCTAGCCTTTCAAAACAGAGGAGTAACTAGACTTGGGATTGGGACTAAACGTTGTCGTGAGTGTGCAAAGGCTTGACCGTTAGAACTTAGAAGTTTTCAAGTCACCCGAAAACCTCTCGTTATATCATACGTTATACCAACTGAATCAGTGTGAGGTTATTATTAAGAACGTATCTAATGAATCATAATAGGTACGTAGGTATTTATTGCAACAAAAACTAAATGTACACCTATTAGAACATGTTTATCAATCCGTAAAAAAATTAGGCAACTGGCAACGTCATGCTTATTATAGCTTTGCACAGTGCGGTTAAATTAATCAGCATGTATAAACTATGTTTTATAATGAAATGCCGCCATAATTATAATCATATAGTACTGTACACTCAATAATTTACCTATGTATAACATCTGTAACAAGCGAGAATGGCAAATATGTGGCGGCTTATCGCATTTAGCATTTTGGGCAGCAAAGCACTGTGTTTAATAGCAATTGCTGCTGTGTTTTAATTGCTTGCACTTGACTTATTTAAAAAAAGAATTATGCTGATCACGTTTTTCTCATAGGTACCTACACATTGTATGATACCTCGCCACTCGCCACCGTACTGACGCTCACCAATCACCATGCGTATTTAGGTACCTGATGGCCGCTCCACACGACGGGCCATCCTGACCCATCATACAGGACGCAACTATGCATTAAAGGGAGTAAGACATATTTATGTCTCGTTCTACCGCATAGCCGCGTCCTGTATGATGGGTCAGGATGGCCCATCGCGTGGAGCGGCCATAAGAATAACTCTTATCCTTGGCATATCTGCCTATAACATTTGTGTTCCCAGATCCGGATTCTTCCAAATTATGCAAACAGGACCTGGACCCTAAGAGTCAGGCCACATGTCCATCGCACGGCGCGCACGGTATAAAAACCCACGGTCCTTACGCCGTGCGCCGCGCCGTTTCACGGAGATGGCGCCTTGCCGTGGGCATGTGGTGGGGCTGAGGTTAACCCTCAGAATTGTATAGAGGGTAATTCTGGAACGAGCTCTATCCCATTTTGTTCGAATTGACACTAAGAGCGAAATCCATTATAGATTAATATATAACTAAAACGTTTATTTCTTTACAGACACGCAGAATCAAAATCGTTCAAAAACATAACAACACACAACACACACACGTACAACAAACACACAAACATTCGGCTCATAACATCTCTCACCGTCAGCCCTCCGGTACCCTTTACGCTGCTTCTGTTTCGGAGCATTTTGGAGACATTCGTTAGTGAGGAACCCCAACGAGAATAAGTACATTTTGATGGTGTAAAAAGTACAAATTTTTTTTTATTTTATTTATTATTTATTTATTTATTAAGAAAAAGATATACAGCACAAACAATTACAATGTCCCACAAAACCGTTTGCACAGTTTGACTGTGGGATCGAGCAGTCTCTACTCTTCTATTTCTATTATTTACATTAACTACGTCTATAGGTACAATAATTATTTAATACGTTTAACAAGGTTATTGCAGCTATTGCAGCTAGCTATGCAGCTATTTACCAAGATTAGCTTTATTGGCTTCCTGCCTGATGTCAGAGGGCAGGCTGTTGAGTATATATGGTATGCGTTTCCGTTGCGAAGCCTCTTCAAAAAGCTGTATAAGTACGACCCATATACCCGACAAAATTTCTCTTGGGACACTTGCGCGCTTTTAAATGCCGCAAATAACGTGCTCGGACTTACACACTTCCAAAGCTCGTCAATAAGCTTGGTCAACTTTCAAAAGGGATGGGTCACAAAATCCTGAAAGGTAGTCAGGATGAAGCATGAATTGAAGGGAATGGATTGTATGACGCGAAATTGATGGATGATTGCTGTAACAAGAAAGCAAGTAACCAAATAAATCAACACGGTGGCGGTATAATGCCTATCGGAATTTTGGGAAGAATCTGGCGAGCGAATGATGAAAATATTGAAAATCCCGATCAAACGAACAGCTTTACGATGTAGACAACCGTGTAGGGTATGGTAAGGTACAGCTACGGTAGCCTAGTGGTTCAGGCATGCGGCTGTCAAGCGGCGGTCGTGTGCGAATCCCGGCTCGTACCAATGAGGTTTTCGGAACTTATGTACGGAATATTTACCGTTAGCTTTTCGGTGAAGGAAAAAATCGTGAGGAAACCGGTCTAATCCCAATAAGGTCTAGTTTGCCCTCTGGGTTGGAAGGTCAGGTGTAAGGATCGGTAAGCAAGCGCTACCATTACTACCTACCATTTATTAGGGTACTTGCAACTTGTTTAAATTGTTTCCTAATCCCAATCTATGAGGCATTTATGAATGGCTTTGTAATGAATTTTTTTTACAATATACCTCTTAAGGCAACTGTGCCCAAGGTACAATAGGTAATATATTCAACAACTGGTCATTCAGCAGCATCACCTTGGGTGACATAACCGCACGCCACGACTAACCTAAAACCAAGTTATATCTTTACCAGGGACTTAATCTTTAAAACATGAGGCTCACTTAGACAACTAATTGTCTTTAATTGAAAGGTAACTAACGTCATTTTGCATCGTTGGAAACAATAGCAAGAGCGTTCAAATCGCAAGACTTGGTATTAAGTACTATTTGTACCTACGGTACGGTACTAGATATTATAACAAGGTGACACACGCGTGGTTGACATTATTTCAGACTAGCTGTAACTGTAAATACCTAGTTACACTGTAATACGTATGTATTACATGCGTGTATGTATTCTATTTGAGTTTTTCATACATAAACGTCTTGATGACCTCTTGCCTCCTCTTGCTAAACAGAAAACAATATATCTGTCTAGAATAAATTTAGTATCAATAGAATGTCCCAATAATTTATACTATTTAGCATTTGCCCGCGACTTCGTTCGCGCGGAACTCATTTATCATAGAACTATACAAACTTTCGACCTCCTTTTCACCCCCTTAGGACACGAATTTAGGGATAAAAACTATCATTTTTCCTTCCCCGGAATTTAAGTTTTAGTAGGCTTTTTTCAGTATTGGTTTGCAGTTTTATTTTCTTACTAGCTTTTGCCCGCGGCTTCGCCCGCGTAGTAAAAGTAATTTTCCAATAATTATTGAATTGCTACGCCGCCTACTAACCTACTACTACTAACTTCCCCTACTAATAACCTTTCATCATAACCCATTATGGTAAATTAATTTTTATTTACTATTATATTTATGCCCGTGTGGTGGCGGGTTAGAATTTCATCACCCTCTTTCTTCCCGTGTGTGTCGTAAAAGTCGATTAAGAGAGCAGGGTTGAAGTGTGTCCTGGGTGATGGGCTAACAACCTAAGCAATATCACTTTTTGTCGATCTTTTATACCCACATTTATGCTAAAAGTGGCGCTGGAACATAAAGTTCATGTGCTCTGCCTGCCCCTTTTGGGAATAAAGGCGTCAATGTATGTATGTATGTATGTACGTATTTCTGTTATTAAATTTACAATCATGATTAATGAGAATCTGTCCTCTGGAATAAAAGCTACTTTATGTTCATGAACATTAATGTTGAAATACCAAAATATCTCCACGAATGTTAAGTCAAATTTGTGGCCTGGACATTGCTATAGGCTTGTTTCCTAAGATTTTTTTCCATGCTTTTCGAACCAGTATTTAACATAAATACCCAAAAATTTGTTTTAATTTAACGGCGGCCAAAATGCTTAACTTATTAAAAGTAAGCAGATCTTCGTGCAGCACCTTGAATGTACTTATTACGGATGCAGGCACTTTCCCAATGTCTCCTACCCTCCCGTCCCGCCGCGCCGCCCGCACTCGCCTAGGTACCGATTGCTGACGATCGAGATGGCACCAAATACAAACTTTAAAACCTATAACCCTATATAACGCGGGTCTCGTTCCATACCTCAAAAGCAAAAATAGAACCCTTATTTATAGGATCACGTGTGGCTGTCTGTCAGTCCGTCTGTTACAACCGATTTGCTACGAAAATAACGGGACCGATTGAATTGCTATTTGGCACAAATATTTTCATGAATTTTCATGTCCACAACATTACATTTCAAAATCTATGTGATTTTCGTTATTAACGTCCCAAAAAACCGTAATAACAACGCCCATATTGATATTTAGACGTCACGTTGGAATGTAAAATCGTTGCTGTTTTCCTAATCAGCGACCCGATAAACCATAGAAACAATAGATGCCGATGTTGATTTTCAGATTTTGTCACCACATGTCTCCTTTTAGGGGTTGAATTCTCAAAAAACCGGAAACACTTGTTTACTCATTTATCGTTAGGAATTATTCTGTGAATTCTCGAATAAAATTGTCTAACTAATCTTTTTTCTCCATACAAACTTTGGACCTCCTTTTTAACCCCTTTAGGTGTAATTATTTCAAAAACGCTGAAAGCACTTTATTTGTAAATTAATAAGTTTAGTAATCTGTCCACAAAGTTTTAAGTACGTAGTAGCTAAAAATAAGTTTCCCTTATACAAAATTTGGACCCTCATGTAACCCTCTTAGCGGTGGAATTTTATAAAACGCTGAAATTACTTTTTTTGTATCCTAATAAGTTATCTTCCTACAAAGTCTCAAGTCTCTAGTTCAATAAATAATGTTTCCCCTCCACAAACATTGCATCCCTATTTAACCCCCTTAGGGGAAGAATTTTATAAAACGCTGAAATTACTTTTTTGTATCTTAATAATGATATTCCTACAAAGTTTCAAGTCTCTAGTACAAAAAAATATGTTTCTCCCATACAAACTTTGCACCCCTATTTAACCCCCTTAGGGATAGAATTTCCAAAAATCCCGTCTTATCCCTTTCCTACGTCATAATGTTTCCCTTATACAAACATTGCACCCCTAATAAATCTTTATAAGTAATATCCCTACAAAGTTTCAAGTCTCTAGTACAAAAAATCATATTTTTCCCGTACAAACTTTGCACCCCTTTTTAACCCCCTTTGGGATAGGATTTCCAAAAGTCCCGTCTTATCCCTTGCCTACGTCATAAAAGGAAGTTCTGGTGTAAATTTCAAGTTTGTACTCCCAGTTGTTTTGAATACAAACTTTGCACCCTTATTTAATCTCCTTAGGGGTGGAATTTTAAAAACGCTTAAGATATTTTTATTTGTATCCTAATAAGTAATTTTCCTACAAAGTTTCAAGTCTCTAGTTCAATAAATAATGTTTACCTCATACAAATATTGCACCCCTATTTGAACTCCTTAGGGGTAGAATTTTCTAAAACGCTGAAAGAACTTTTTTTGTATCCTAATAAGTAATATCCCTACAAAGTTTCAAGTCTCTAATACAAAAAATAATGTTTCTCCCATACAAACTTTGCACCCCTATTTAACACCCTTAGGGACAGAATTTCCAAAAATCCCGTCTTATATCCCTTGCCTATGTCATAAAAGGAAAATCTGGTGTAAATTTTAAGTTTCTAGACACAATAGTTTTTAATACAAACTTTGCACCCCTATTTAACCCCCTTAGGGGTAGAATTTTATAAAACGCCTAAAGTACCTTTTTGGTATCAATAAGTAATCCTCCTACAAAGTTTTAAGTGTCCAGTTCAATAAATAATGTTCCCCCATACAAACTTTGGACCCCCATTTCACCCCCTTAGGAATAGCATTTCCAAAAATCCTGTTCTATCCCCTGCCTACGTCATAAAAATAAGTTCTGGTGTTATTTTCAAGTTCCTAGTCCCAGTAGTTTTTAATACAAAATTTGCAACCCTATTTAATCCCCTTAGGGGTGGAATTTTCTAAAACGCTGAAAGAACTTTTTTTGTATCTTTATAAGTAATATCCCTACAAAGTTTCATGTCTCTAGTACAAAAAATAATGTTTCACCCATACATACTTTGCACCCCTATTTAACACCCTTAGGGATAGAATTTCCAAAAATCCCGTCTTATCCCTTGCCTACGTCATAAAAGGAAGGTCTGGTGTAAATTTCAAATTTGTAGTCCCAGTCGTTTTGAATACAAACTTTGCACCCCTATTTGACCCCCTTAGGGTCGGAATTTTGTAAAACGCTGAAAGTACTTTTTTTTATCTTAATAAGTAATATCCCTACAAAGTTTCAAGTCTCTAGTACAAAAAATAATGTTTCTCCCATACAAACTTTGCACCCCTATTTAACACCCTTAGGGATAGAATTTCCAAAAATCCCGTCTTATCCTTTGCCTACGTCATAAAAGGAAGTTCTGGTGTGAATTTCAAGTTTGTAGTCCTAGTAGTTTTTAATTCAAACTTTGCACCCCTATTTAACCCCCTTAGGGGTTAAATTTTGTAAAACGCTGAAAGTGCTTTTTTTATCTTAATAAGTAATCTTCCTACGAAGTTTTAAGTCTGTAGTTCAAAAAATAATGCTTCCCCCATACAAACTTTGGACCCCCGTTTTACCCCCTTAGGGGGTGAGTTTTGAAAAATCCTTTCTTAGTGCTCCCCTACACCTTATAAGGAACCTACGTGCCAAATTTGGAATCCGTAGACCCAGCGGTTTGGGCTGTGCGTTGATATGTCAGTCAGTCAGTCAGTCAGTCAGTCAGTCAGTCAGTCAGTCAGTCAGTCAGTCAGTCAGCTTCTTCTTTTATATATTTAGAAGAAATCCCGTCTTATCCTTTGCCTACGTCATAAAAGGTAGGTCTGGTGTAAATTTCAAATTTGTAGTCCCAGTAGTTTTGAATACAAACTTTGCACCCCTATTTGACCCCCTGAGGGGTGGAATTTTGTAAAACGCTGAAAGTACTTTTTTTGTATCTTAATAAGTAATCTTCCTACGAAGTTTTAAGTCTGTAGTTCAAAAAATAATGCTTCCCCCATACAAACTTTGGACCCCCGTTTTACCCCCTTAGGGGGTGAGTTTTGAAAAATCCTTTCTTAGTGCTCCCCTACACCTTATAAGGAACCTACGTGCCAAATTTGGAATCCGTAGACCCAGCGGTTTGGGCTGTGCGTTGATATGTCAGTCAGTCAGTCAGTCAGTCAGTCAGTCAGTCAGTCAGTCAGTCAGTCAGTCAGTCAGTCAGTCAGTCAGTCAGTCAGTCAGCTTCTTCTTTTATATATTTAGATGTCGTACCAATGAGTTTTTCGGAACTTATTAACGGAATATTTACCGTTAGCTTTTCGGTGAAGGAAAACATCGTGAGGAAACCGGTCTAATCCCAATAAGGTCTAGTTTTCCCTCTGGAGTGTTAGGTCAGATGGCAGTCGCATTCGTAAAACTAGTGCCTATGCCAAATCTTGGGATTAGGTGTCAAAGCGGACCCCGGGCTCCTTTCGGGGCATTTCCGGGAATAGCGCTAGGAGGATGATGACGTCCGTCCGTAAGGTACCTTTTCTACTAAACCGTAGAACCAAATGAACGGACTGGTAATTTAAATACTTATACCTAAGTACTAAAGATAAAATACGTCGCTTTTAGTTCAGCAAGAGGTCATCAAGAAGTTTATGTATGAAAACTCAAATAAGTAGATGTTCTGTTATTTAACAGCTCACCATCATCAAAACCTAATGTTACTTTGTTACAATTAGTTGATACATATTTATTGAAATTACGCCATAATACGAATATGAGTAAATAAGTCCCCTTTTCAAAATCGTACAGTTATGTTTAATCATTTGGATTTGGTATGCGTTTCGTGAAGATCTACCGTACACCGGATAGAGATTATTAAAAATGGATAGTTATGGTCATCCCGCCGTTTTGACGTCACTGGCAGCTGACAGATATGGAAGCGATAGACTTCAAGACAATGAAATAAAAAAGTATATGAGATCGAATATTTCGGAAACTGTATAAACTGTCGCACATTTTCAGTTTGTATGGAAGAGCGTCGTCATGTGAGAATTCTGACATTTCTAAAATCCAGACAAAATGAGGTCTTCGTTTCATTGTAATTTGAGGTCGGTATTATAAATTTGCACAAATTAAATATTTAGAATAGAATAGAATAGAATAGAAAACATTTATTCATGACAACAACCCATACATGCACAAAAATAAAATAAAAATACAAAAAAGAACATTGCCACGAAACGGTTCCATCTTAGCGTTGTAAGCGTTGTTGTGTAGCGTTTTAAGTATTAGAATAAGAATAAGAATTGAATCGATTGGCTCACGTTACGTCAATACACTAGCACTAATTGCATCGACATTGGCAGCAACGAGGCCTAGGCTCAGCCCGGCTAGCACACTAATCGGCCATATATTTACGTTCGGACGTATAACTTTACGATTGTGCCCATTTTTACGTTACTTAGCTAATATGCTAATCTCGCAACATATATTTATGCCATAGGGTAAAATATATTTAGCAAAAAGAAGTGTAGTGTTGCCAATATATACAACTGAATTTCTACCAATTATTACATTATTTTCATTCGTTCAATCGCAGTCTATGGTTAGAGACCCAATATAATAACTACTTAATTAAAGAGTAATAATAAGCACTGCCCTGCTACTACATAGTTTTACTCTTGTATTAAGTTGTATTATAATCGTTTTTCGTTTTTATTTATTTACGTATCGTTTCTCCCATAATATTTGTAAGTTTATATCGTAATTAATTTTCTGATACAATTGTTACTGTTTTCTTTGTAGCATGCTTGTTGAAATTGAGGAAAAGTAAATGTTAACCAAGGCTAAAGCTAACAATTGATTTATAAGACGACAAGCTGGCCGCGCTGCTTCTCCCGCATAATTCAAAGAAAGTAGGCAAACCCGTGAGATAAAATATAGCCACCACCACCCAGAAACCCCAATCTATACGCAATCAAAGATTTATGAAGCACAGAATCTTGCAAAGCTTCAATCTCACAGACTTTGTCCTCTTATAATATTAGTATAGATAATTTCAACAATGGATAAGGAGAATTTGTACATACTTACGTATAATTATTTTCTTTACTTAGTTATTTACTCCATAATAATTTTATAAGGTTTCTTGAAGATGCGCATATTATATACGTTTTCATACGCCTTTAAATGAAAGTGAAATAAATACCACGGGTCGTGTTAATTAATATGCGATATCGAAATCCAATTGTCAAACAAAAAGTCGTAGAAAAGTAATCCATCCAAACAGCAAACGAAATATTAATAAGTTTTGAAACTGAAACCGTGTGTTGTGACACAAATTTTACAGATATCCTGCGGCCAATTGTATTGTTTTCATAGTGTTAAAATTTATCAGGACCGTCCTAGAGTGACCGACATAAAATTTCGTCCGTCAGCGGTTCATGTCGTCACGTTATATGTGCCAAATTCAAGAGCATGTTAGAATTTGACGTAAAAAATAGTTTTATGTGCAAGACATATAAAAGGTAACATTTTACGTAGATGACGGTATAGGTACCATGTTAGCTCATGACGGTAGAATTTAATACGTCGGTTGTGGGCATAAAACATGTGCATAAAAGACTTCATTTTGTTAGTGTGCTAGGGCCGCTGGTGTCAGTCCTGCGCCGCCGTGAGAACATCGCAGATCAAAAAAAAGAAACTGATTGAAAGATTTAGTGCCCGAGACAGATTGTTCCGATAGCTCAGTTGGTTAGTAACGACGGGCCATGAATGCCTGTGGTCGCCAGCTCAATCGGCTCGTGTTTTCCTTTAATTTAAATTTATAATTTCGTTAGTAGCGTTAGTTCCTGCTTGATATATAATTACTAATTAGTTGTCATTGTCATACAAATGTGAATAAAAAGTTTCTGTAAAAAAAAATGTTAAAGCATTGTATGAGCACAAACATGACCATTTATTATTAAAAAGATAAACATTTATTATTTGTAGGTAATTTAAAAAGATAATAAATAAATAATCGGACATAATTTAGGAATTTGCTATGGCAATTTTCTGTCACCGTCATCAGACCATCTCGATGGTGCCATCATATTTCGAAGTCACCGAACTTACATCAACTATGCTATTTACATTTCAGCTCAATCGGATGCTCAGAAAATATTTACCTCGAATCAACTATAGTGGGTAATTTCCGTGTACCTGCCGGCAACTGGCAGAAAATGGTTTTCATGTTTTTAAGGTAATTTTACTTAAAACATAGGCTACGAATTAAAGAAACCCGAACGAAATATCTATACAATAGGTATCGTGTTTCATCGCATGTTAACCTACTTTTATGCACCAGAAGTTAAATGATGTGGCACTATACTTGTTTAAATATATTCCATTCGTTGTTTAAAACACAAAACTACAATTAAGTGCTTGAATGGAACGATAACAGACGTTCAATAAATGCTGCCTGACGACGCTTCATTATTCAGGGGTTCTATTCGAATAACCGTAATTAATTGGAATTGGGTTTGTAACTGTCATGCGGTAAGCCTCACGTGTCTGACAGAGCACACGCGATTCATATACCGCACCGATTCCAATTTAATGCGTAAGCTGAATAGAGTCCCTGTTAACTAAATTACAACCTTTAATTTTTCTTCAAATTCCAGCACGAACTTTGCTCCAATATCCAAAACGCGAATTGTACGCACAATGCGTAAAGGACAGCATACTTACCATTCCATGAGCTAGGAGAGAATAAAGAATTGATGATGAAGGTAATGAAAAATAATTGTACGAGAATACATAGGCACCGATTTGGTTCGTTTACGCAAGCCAATGCTTAACTACCTGTACCTGTAATTTAAATACTACCTAAATGTCTGACAATGTGTGCATCTTTACCTATGGACATGGTGCAGGGTCTGCGTTGCACACGGGCGCAGCGGTCCTAGGGGGCGCCGAGCGCCGCCCGCTACCATTCCATTTTGACCGCGCGCTATTAGGGGGCGCTAGAGTAATATTTGCACACTGGCGCGCCTGGGCTAGAGAGGCCTCTGCCATCATCCATTTTAAACCAGTTCTTAATTTAGCTGCATAGGAGGCTTTCCGTCCCTCGTTTGGGCATCGCGTATATGTATATAGCCCGCCCAGAGTATTATAGGTCCATGATGCGACCGGAATGGCGTTATAGAGTCAGAAAAGGTAGCTACCAATCACGCGCACAGTGCGAACATTTAAATCTAAGTCATCAGTTAAAGTTGTAAGCGTCGTCGGTTGCAACAAGGAGGACTAGGTATGCTAGGTACCTATATTATAAGGGTGTCAAAACAAGGCCATCATACAAACAAATTGAGTAAGTATCACTCAGTGAGATCACTCTTAATGTGACTAGAATACCAAATCTACCCGGCATGACTTGTCTTACGTAATTTAGAGGTCAAAAGACTCATAGGTCTTCTCATACGATACACATCTCGATTAAGTTGACAGTGGAGGCCAAGGTCATTCATACTTTTTATTCTTATTCTGACGTTGTCGTACTTTTCTGCAAACATTGCTGATTTATTCTTCACACTAGCTTCTGCCCGCGACTCCGTCCGCGTGGAACTCGTTTATATCGCAGCACCATACCAACTTTTACCTCACCTAGTTGACACGCAGGTCGCAAGTCCAGGGTGAATTGGGAAATAGCGGAACGGTGTCTGTAGGTTACCTAGCGATGGTGTCCTTTACTTACTTAAAACTCAAAAGATGTATAATCCGACTGGGTGACTTGACTGAATTTGAATTTGGAATTCCTAGCCGAACGCCAGATATTTTGAACCAAAGTTGCCAGTTCGCTAAACGCCAACTTTGTGTAAGGATCTAATATTATAGCTTAGCAATTTCGTTCGTGACACTCCCATGGTCCGCGGGGCAGGGGACGTTGACGTGTTAGGTACTCCCCGCTACACACGATATGATTTACGTAACGAATATGTCATTGGATATCCCTAACAATATTCTAATTTGTTTATAAGAATATTGTGTAGTTGTGATACCGAGGAACCATTAGAAATAAATGATTAGTTGATTTATGTAAGTAATTTATATCTTTGACAGCCGTTTAGCCCAGTAGGTAGCACTACACTGCCTACAAAGCTGGACGTCCCGGGTTCGAATTCTGGTAAGGGTAAGTTATTTGTGTGTTGGGCACGAATATTTGGTCATGAGACATGGACGTTTCCTACGTAAATACGTTACACAGATAAATACAAAGGTACATTATCTGTGTAAGTATATTTATCGTCGCCATTGAAGTTGCATCGTCCTTAAGTTTTTTTAAATGCCTACATTACAATCACTTCAATCAATCGTCTAATAACTTTGCCTATCGGCGGACTCGGACGTTTTGTTACGAGCGGCCGTGCTCATGTAGACCGCACACATGTTGCCGCCAACCACGACGGGCGGGCGACTGACGCTCCTCAGCCCCACCGCTCCGCAGCCCCACCGCCCACACACTTCATACCACCCTGGCTGTCCTTCGTCCCCTGTCTACCTATAGATTATCATTAGCACTTTATAGTAGATAAGTTTAGTTTAGACGTAGATATAGTACCTACATTACTGCAGCCGCTAGGAAAGAAGGGCTTGCCGGGTGAGTAGGTATAGACGGCCGACCTTAGGGAGGCCGGATAGTGATACGAAGCCGGCAAGCCCTTTTCGCGGCTAGGCATGTATAGTGCTTTTCTCAAACAAATGCCATGAAATAAGAAATATCACCACTCAAAAAACCAACCTGTATTTATGTACTTATAGGTAAGTGCGTAGCGTACACCTACCTAAGATGAATAAGGCCGAGACTCTATTTACAAAGTTTATTTACACAACCAACTATTAACAAATGAATATACACATAACATGAAACATAAAAGATTGATATTTTAAATCGTAAACGGCCGTAAGAAGATGTAGGTAGCAGGGCAGTGACAGGCCTGTTATTTTCGTTGCATGGCAACGGGTCGCTGCAACACGCAGGCGCGCGGTATAAGCACCGTGGCGGCCGAGCAGGCCGCTACACGTTCCCCCTGGCCAGACCGTGACTACGGTCGAAGTCTGCTGGGGAACCTCACCAGCCGACCACTTCTCGTCCGAGTCTCGGTCTCTGGTTTCGCGCCGCTGTTCTGTGTAACGGACGATGATGACTCTCGAAGAATGTATGCGGGTTTTAGCCTGTCAATTGACACAGTATTCTGTTTTCCTTTAATGTCAACTGTGTAAAACTTTGCCCGTCTCTTGATGACTTTGTACGGTCCCTCATACGGTGACTCGAGTGAATGTCGTACTCTGTCAATTCGTAGGAAAACATGCGAACAGAGGAGGTATGCCACGATGTAGGTCTCGGTGTTAGTTTGGCCATATGAGAGCGTAGACGTGTGGCGTACTCGGTAACATCTGCCACTTTGAAGTCGTCTTGTGGTGATAGGAACTGACCAGGTAAACGAAGTGTCTCCCCGTAGACTAATTCGGCTGGAGTTGTCTGAAGATCTTCCTTTACAGCGCTACGAATACCCAGGAGAATGTGGGGCAGGGCTTCTGTCCAAGTGGAAGTTGAGGAATGACACATAATGGCCGATTTGAGCTGGCGATGGAGTCTTCATCCCGTTGGAAGCTGGGTGGTAGGCAGTGGTGCGGAAGTGGCGCGACTGCCGACCACGGTCCGTGGTCACACGAAGCGGACATCCGAACCTGGCAAACCAGCCAGACACGAGGGCAGAAGCGCAGGCCTCAGCTGTGATGTCTGTGAGAGGAAACACCTCAGGCCATCGTGTGAATCGGTCGATGACTGTGAGACAGTACCTGTAACTGGAGGAAGGGGTTAAGGGCCCTACGAGGTCGAGATGAATATGAGCGAACCTCGAGGATGGAGTGTTGAAGGTGGAAAGTGGTGAGATGGTATGACGAATGACTTTATTCTGCTGACATTGTAAGCACTGCCTTGCCCACTCTCTACAGTCTCGGCGAATCCCTGGCCATACGAATCTTTCCGTGGCTAGTCGCACTGTAGCTGACCTTACTGGATGATGAAGTTGATGGAGTTGTTCAAAAACTTGCTTCCGGAACTCTGGCGTGATATAGGGACGAGGTTGTCCAGTAGATGTGTCGCAGAAGACAGTCGAGGTACCGTCATGCGAAGGCAATTTCTTCAGTTTGAGTGATGAGCCGTGGAGGATCAGATCTTGCAGCTCTGGATCAGTTTCCTGAGATCGTGCAAGACCCTCATAGTCAATGGCTGTAACCTCCTCGACGCGCGATAAAGCGTCAGCGACAACGTTGTGAGAGCCAGGTAAGTAACGAAGATCGGTAGTAGCAGCTGAACCGGCTAGATTTTGTAAGTGCCGCAAAAACTGTGACGGTCGTCGGTGGCAGAGCTCTTCGTGTAATAGTAGTTGCCGCGTTGTTCTTTCTTGCGACGCAGACAAACGTTTGATGAGCTCGGTTTTAATTTTCATGTATTTATCGGCCGCGGGAGGGTTAATTATGACGTCTCTAACTTCTGACGCGTACTGTGCTTCGAGTTGACCCGCTACGTAGTAGAATTTTGTCTCATCACTACTATCACTAGTTATTTTCGAGAGAACAAATTGCGCTTCAATCTGCGGGAACCATAACGCGGGTTCAACCGCATTGAACGGTGGCACTCTAACGCCTACTCTGCATACCTGACCTTCGGCAGCGGCGGCGTCTTCAAATCTTTCTTCCAAATTATCTTTGCTCATCGTTGGAAGAATTACAAATTATCTTTGCTGAATGTTCTTAGTCGGTGGTCACCAGTTATAGGTAAGTGCGTAGCGTACACCTACCTAAGATGAATAAGGCCGAGACTCTATTTACAAAGTTTATTTACACAACCAACTATTAACAAATGAATATACACATAACATGAAACATAAAAGATTGATATTTGAAATCGTAAACGGCCGTAAGATGTAGCAGGGCAGTGACATAACAAAGAGTTATTTTCGTTGCATGGCAACGGGTCGCTGCAACACGCAGGCGCGCGGTATAAGCACCGTGGCGGCCGAGCAGGCCGCTACATACTTGTCCTTCGATTTTGGCAGCAACAAGTTATTCATGGTTAATTCGGACTTCACCCTCAATTCCGGCGGAGTACAATTTTATTAGTTTCTTCGTCGCTGTTATCATCGGAACTAATTTTGTAATTTTATTTATAAATATCAACCACAAATATAAAATCCAGCTACACGACAAAAGACTTTTCATTTTCCCTCCAATCCCTCCATAATGTTTTTTTTTACGGAAGTCGTCCGTATTACGCGTGTGTAGTGTTCGAATAGACCCTATTAGGGCCATTATACACAAACTGATAATGAGAATCTTAATTTCTATAATAATTAAAATAAATGCAGAGGATATAAATGAAATAAATGCAGAGGATTTTAAATATTGTCTATGGTCTCTGGTGACTTACGAATAGACAATATTTTAAATGAATTCATCAACACATTGAATCATACATATTTCTATTCTTAAATCAGTTCGTGTGTAATAGGCATTACCGCCAATATTTTTGGTCCAATAACCATTCAGCCACTAGAAAAAAAATCAAAAAATATAATTCAGATGTTTAGCCTGTTCATGAACACAGACGTCATATTTAGTTTAAAATTAAAAAAAAAACTTTCCGGCCTAGGCCTTAAATTTTGTATGAAATTGCTTTACAGTTCCCTCGAACTGTTCCGCCCGAAATGTGATACTTCGAAGCCTGTTATTTATGACGCACGTAACGACGACATTTCATTGCATGTTTGAGAAAAATACCTACCTTCGCAAAAAAGGCTTGGACAGCGTTTGGATAGCCATTAATAAAATTTTCATTACTTACCTATGTCTATGTGCGTGTGTTATTTGTATTATTTCTCATTCTGTTGTTACATAATGGGTTAGATACTATTTAAGGATTTATCTGCATAGGGATTTTATCGCCTACGAGAAAATCGTTGCCAAACGCTCTACATGCATTGAACTCATTACGATTGCTACATACGCTATTACGCACTTTCAAAGTCAAACCAGGCCAAAATGTAGCAATACATAGGCCTTTCCCTGAGTACAATTAGGAAGTCAAGCCTTTTATAAAAGCCGGTCAAGTGCGGTTCTGTCTTGCGCACCGAGGGTTCAGTACAAACTTTCATAGACTATTATACTTACTTTACCCATCACGACCCGCTTTATTTTGAAAAATCTTAACAATACTGTCCGAGTTCAGAATGCCCACACACAGACGCAGAGGGCAGGAGTGGGTCATCCGAAACACGAACGGTAGTTTCCATTTCCATCTGATGCTACATTACTAACAGCTTGCAACCTTGGTATGTTGTGCGTTAACAAATGATTACTGAAAGTTAAAAAAAAACGCTGGATAGAGGTTCTTTTTTCCGGTGTTATTTACGTTAATTTAATTCATATAGTTACATATATTCATTTCAAATTTAAAACTTCAGAGGGGAGAAATGATATTATTTTAAATGTTTTCCTTTATAAAACAAAGTTTTACCACTTAAGAGAAAAACGGTTATAGAATGTGCAACTAACACAACTGTGCAATGTGAATATGATATCCCACTTGGGCTAATAACTAGATTTTGTATCTTTGCCCCCCCCCCCCCCCCCCTCTTATCTTGTTAAATTACACATAAAAAAATTCTTTTATTTTACCTTTTTGGACCGGAACCCTAAAAATGCAACCATACACTCCAAGAATATCCACTTTGCTTGACCGTTGTACCTATAGTTGATTTAAAAAATATATATTGAAGTAGGTACTTTGGTGCGCCGATTTTTTCGGAAGGAGTTAATGAAGTTATGGGTAATATTTATCTGTGGGATGACGAAACCTGCTTTGGATCTTGATGGTATGTAGTGGTTCAGTTTTCTTTTTTATTCCTTAAAAAAAATATTACCGACTGCGATTCAGTAACTCTGCCAAACCTCAAGAACATTTTCACATTTCCTACCACTTATTAACCAGAAGAACATTGACTATTGCAGAAAAAAAACCAAATCGCTGTATGTAGGCCGATAATATTTGAGGAGTTCCGTCGATTCACCAACAAAGGTAATTCTGACGAGACAATTTCAACGGAATCATATCAGAATCTGGGACGTACTTTCACAGTTGTAAGTACATCACTGGGGAGTTGCAGGAGACATACAGATGTCTCCTGACCACAGGGTCTTCATCATCAGTTCGAAGCCCTCATAGCCTAGCGGCCCCTACGAGTCGGAAACGATCACGCAAGTAAGCAAAAATGGCAGCGGACAGTCTTTGGATGGGTGACCGACTGATGTTAGAGTGGTTAATATATTAAATGAGCGCTTCTGTGCTTTGGAAGGCACGCTAAGCAGTTGATCCCGGCAGCTGTCTATGTCTGTCTTAAGAACTTCCAACATTCGAGTTATCCACTCACTTGACTAGGAGCTACCTACCACAACACTGCACTGCAAGTGTCACCTCACCACAATGTGAAAAACGTGGTACTAAAGAGTAACAAACTTTAATGGCTTAAATAATGTATGCCATACGATTAAATAAATCGTCATTTCCACTTCACCACATTTGTAATTTCCGGGTGTAAATACACGAGTTATACGTACCTAGGTAATAGAAAATAACGAAATTGCTGTTTCTTTCTTTTTCTTTGTTGGTGAGACTGCGCTCATTTTAACTAGTGTTAAGTACCTAGGTATGCTATATGAACTACATATACTTAATCTTAAACGCTATTTACACACTAAACATGACAATACCTGAACACTTCACCCCTGCACTTAAAGTGCTATAAGTAGGTAAGTACTTTTATAATGATTTATTTGCTTAGTTAATCGTACTTATTTTTTAACTGCAAGTATTCTTTTTTACCTATGCTAAATGCGTGCCTAATATATTTGAAAAGTTCCCTTAATTCCTCATGGATCCCATCATACAACTGGGTTTTTGAAAAGAATAGGACCAATCTGGATACATAAAACTCACAAACAAAAAAAACGATTTGGCTCATAAATTACGGACTTCTGAGGTAGGTAAGAAACATTTAAAAAAACATAATAAAAAAATACAATAGGATTGAGAACCTCCTCCTTTTTTTTAAGTCGGTTATATAAGAAATTGTACTTTTATCTGTATCTGACCCTCTAGCACACTAAGTTTTATGTCGGACATAAATCATTCGCCCCATTCTGGCAAATATGCGAGTGCAAGAGGGACAAATGATTTATGTCCTACATAAAACTTAGTGTGCTAGAGGGTCTGTTATGCATACAGCAAATACCTAAACCTGGTTTTGTCCCTGAGTTATGTAAGTTTGTACCTCAGTCTAGTAATAATAATTGGTGGGTTTGGTCGCGTGCTGCCCGTTCCTTACCTTACCTACGTTAAGAGGGCTATTGAAAAAAGCGCTCGCTCAGGATTCGGTATTTTGAGACGCGTAGTGCGTAGTGTGTGTGTAAATACTACTAGCACGCACACAAGCTTACTGTAGCTGTATAGCGCACCGTTGGAGCGAACGCGCGACCGATATTAATACTTGCACTAAAAGATGGTAAGTATTACTTCGCTAACGTGGTGCCCTAACTTGAACAATGCAAGTAATTGCTTTTTGTGCACATATTTTCTATATATATTAAAATACTCTGACAAAGTATAATATTAAAGTAGTTACGTCTTATTTTAATATAAAATGCTTTTTTTTAAGTTGTCCGGCTGTCCTCTCTATATGTAGGTCGCACCTCTCAACAGATTCTCTTGAAATTTTGTGAGCGAGTTCGATATGCAACTATAGGGCAAAAATGCTTTCGTATGTCCAGCTGTCCGGCTATCCGGCGGTCCCCTCTACAGGTTGCATCTCTGAATCAAGTCTCGTGAAATTTTATGAACGAGTTCGATATTTAACTAAAGGGCAAAAATGCTTTCGTATGTCCGGCTGTCCCCTCTATAGGTTGCATCTCTAAACAGATTCTCGTGAAATTTTGTGAGCTAGTTAGATATTCAACTATAGGGCAATAATGCTTTCGTATGTCCGACTATCCGGCTGTCCCCTCTATAGGTTGCATGAGGTGCAACTCTAAACAGATTCTCGTGAAATTTTGTGAGCGTATCGATATTTAACTATAGGGCAATAATACTTTCGTATGTCCGGCTATCCGGCTGTCTCTTCTATAGGTTGCTCTAGGGAATGCAAACAGGTTAACCGGAACTTTTTGAGTTCGGTTAATAACCGGTTTTGGAAACTATAAACCGGTTGGTTACTAACCGAAATGAGTTACATTTATAAAATGCTTGAAGTTGTGAGCCGAGATCGTTATTTAGCAAAAATAAACTAGTAAATTGTCACATATTAATTTCTAGTAAGTTTAATTAAAGTTAGTATGATAGCGATAAAACAAGACAGGTGCGGAGTGACTGAAAAATCTGAAGATGTTGTTACATAAATTTATAAGAGCATGTTACGTTGGTTTGAGCATTTAGAAAGGATGAATATGAATTAACAAAGGACGTGTAATAGGGAAAAGTGGATAGAAAGTTGGAAGGGGACGACCTCGACGAACTTATTCCGACCTAATCGGAGGAATCCTAAAGAAAGGTCAGGTCACAAGAGTATTCAATCGACGAGCATGTATGAAGAATGAGAGATAAATGTAAGGAGTATCCTACTATAATATTATAAATGCGAAAATTTGGATGTTTGGATGTTTGGATGTTTAGAATAGAATAGAATAGAATAGGAAACGTTTATTCGTGACAACACAATACAACAGAAAATAAAAAACAGTAAAAGTAGACATGAAAAAAAGGGTGCTGCACGAAATGGTCCCATCTCAGCGTTATGCTGGCAGGAATGCCAGCGCTGATCTTCCGATGGAACCATCAAGTGATTTCCCAGCCGGTAACACATAATTAAACAAAAGAGAGAAAAAAAAAAACACGAAAAGTAAAACAATAATAAAAATAAAAATGAAATAACAATTACTAACAAATAGTAGGAAGAGAAGAGCATAAGAAAAATGGACAGGTTAGAAAATATCATGCAATGCCAAGCCACTTAGGCATATTTATGGTGAGTTTATGTATGATAAATAATACTATTACGTTAGAGGCAGCTTGTCTCCAACCTTAACATTTCCTGCCCTTTTTGATGGCTGAAAAGGAATTTTTTCAACTGCATTTTAAATGTGGCGATATGTTTCAGGCTTCTCACTGGGGGCGGTATGTTATTCCAGCACTTTGTGGCCGCATACCGGAAGCTACCGCGGAAGGCGGCTGATGTGTGCCGAGGGACCAAGAGCTCTAACCCACAGCGGCGCACCCTACGCTCCGACTGACTAGATGACCATGTTAACTTCTCAGAAAGATACTGAGGCGCTTTATGTTTTAACACATTAAAAAGTAGACAAGCCAGGTGAAGTTTGCGCCGATGTTGCATTTTTAAAACATTGTTAGTGTTTAAAAAGGGTGTGACATGGGCTCTCAGCGGAACATCAAAACAGTAACGTGCACAGGCATTTTGTACACGCTGGATGTACTTTTTAGTTTTTGATAAAAGTCGAGGGCCAAACACTGCATCCATGTAGTTCAGTTTGGATAGCACTAGTGACTCCACAAGTTGAACGCGTAAAGATTCATCTATAAAAGGTCTCACTCTATATAACACTTTCAGCTTGTAGAAGCAATTACTTACACAGTTAGCAATGTGTTTTTCAAACCTCAAGTCAGTGTCCATCAGCAGGCCTAAATTACGTGCTTCACTAACACATTCAATGGGCTCCCCTAGCAGTGTTACACCTAAAGATGGCTCACAGGAGGATCGCTGTTGCTTACTACCAAAGACAAGATATTTAGTCTTCAAAGGGTTTAGCAGCAAGCTATTCTCCTGTGCCCAAGTCGCTATTCTATTTAAGTCATCATTAAGCAACTGTATGGCATTGTCAATCTCTGTTGGCTTACAGGATATATAAACTTGTATGTCATCTGCATATATATGATATTTACAATTTTTTATTTGAGACCTTATGTCTGCGGAGTATAAAATGAATAGAACTGGACCCAAAATGGACCCCTGGGGGACCCCTCTCATGATCTTAAGCTCATCAGATGTCCGTGAGGACCCATCCCCATTATCTACCTTGACATACTGGGAACGACCACTGAGATAACTATTGAACCATCTCACAGCTTCAATGTCAAATCCATAGTAAGAGAGTTTAGACAGTAGGATATTTATATTGATCAAGTCGAAAGCCCTAGAAAAATCGAGCAGTACTAAAAGAGTACACATTCCCTTGTCTTGAGCACAAAGTATATTGTCAGTGACATCAAGTAGCGCAGTTACTGTACTCCGGCCTTTTCTGAAACCGGATTGAACATCGGGAAGTATATTATTCGTTTCTAAAAAGTTTGTTATCTGCATGCACACAGCTTTTTCTAATATTTTAGACATGCAGGGCAGTATACTGATAGGCCTTAGATCTTTCATTACTACTGGGTTAGAAATTTTTGGTAATGGCCGCACAATTGCTGTTTTCCAGGTTTCAGGAAAGGTAGAAGTCGCTATTGATGTATTTACCATTTTTTTTATTACGTCAGTTATTTGTGGGATTGTCATTCTGAGCATGGTTACATTAATACCGTCCCGGCCCTCTGCATTTGATATTAAGTTTTTCATAATTTTAATAATACATTCTGTGGTTACTGGTTGTATATGAAAGACTGCGTCACTATATCTGTGATATTCAAAATATGTCAGTGTAGATAAGATTGGTTCATAAATAGGGGGTAAATTAAGGAAATGATTATTAATAGCATTCGGTTCACTCAAGTGATAAGGTATGTCAATTTCATTTTTAGGCAGTAAAGTAGATTTAAGATTTTTCCATAGTTCCTTAGGATTATTGACTTTATTATTGATATTAAGTTTAAAATATGCATTTTTCTCTGAAAAAATTGCCCTATTAACCAAAGATTTAAAACTCTTATAGTACTCTTTCTTAGGATCGGTTTTAAACTTATGATAGTCAGCCGCGGCTTTGTCACGTAAACGCATCATAGTTTTCACTGTGTCCGTGATCCACGGAAAGGAATGAACTTTGATTACAACTGTTTTTATGGGTGCATGCAAGTTAAACAGAGCGAGCATGCTCTGGCTTAAGGCCTGGACCATGGTATTGACATCACCTAAGCCAGATATCCAATCCCATCCCATACTCTGCAGGTCTACATCAAAGTTGTCTAAGTGTATGTTTGTCATGGGTCTCATGGACACTGAGTAAGGTTTCGGTTTAGTACGTTTAACTTTAAATTCAGTGATTACAAGGCAATGTCCAGTCAGCGATAAATGCTCCACCTCGACGCTTTCAGCACACAAGTCAGTGCATACTACATCGAGCAATGTCTGGCTACTCTCTGTGAAATGTGTGGGCACTGAAACTAACTGAGATAGACTAAAGCCCTGGAGGAAGGTCTTGAACTTGTCCAATCTAGATGAATTGGTTAATACATTAATATTAAAATCACCTACCAAAATAATACTATCCGAACTATGTAGTGAGCTAATGGAGTCAGATAGCGTGTCAAAGAATAGGTCAGCTTTCATCCATGGGGGACGATATGCAGTACCTATCGCCAGCCTTGTTCCGTTGAGAGTCAATGTAACCCACATTTGTTCCACCAATTTATGCAATGGGTCTACCGGGTGGGGCCAGACGCGAGCGCTTACGGTTCGCCTGATGCAGAAGCCGACGCCTCCCCCCCGCGCGCGAGCACCCCCCGCCGGGCGGGGGAGGTGGCGCAGCCGGTACCCCGGGAGCACCGGGGCTCGCTGCTCTTGCCCCACCTGGAGCCAGGTCTCATTTATAGCTAGTAAGTCTAAGTCTTGTTGCATGCTTATCCCTATTAGGTTGTCATGGTTAGACCCAAGCGAGCCTGCATTAAATAAACCAATTCTTAAATAGTGTTTAATCATTGTAGATAATATAATATGACATGTATATAGATTCGGTAAACAGATAATTATAATGGCTGCTGTAATAATTAAATAATATTGTATAGTAATACTGAGGTTTATGATAAATAATTAGATATATGTTTTGTATGGCTCGGCGTATGTAAGTACCACGTCCAAGATTCTCCACTCTGATCTCCCCACTGACATGAAAACACATGTAAAAATAACAGGACAGAACAATACAATAAACATTCACAAATAATACAATTTTTATTTTTATTTGCTCAAACAGCGCCATCCCCAAAAACACGCAGTAGATCCTCCTCGGACCGGAGGCAGTAAGCCTGCGTGCCATCGGCCCGCCTGGCGTACACGCGGCCCCGCTTGGTCCACGAGTACCTCCACTGTCGCTTGCGGCACTCCTCGCGCACGCGGTGGAACAGCAGGCGGTTGGCGCGCGTCAACCGCTCGTTGACGTAGACTCGGCGCTCCCCACCCGCGCCCGCGCCCGCGCCCGCCTGCCCTGCATCGCACGACGACAGCCCGCGGCGCACGCGCGCGGCCCGCAGCAGCTCGTCTCGCAGCTCGCGCCGCGCCAGCCGCACCACCAGCCGCCGTCCCGCGGCCGGCGTGCCCGCCCCCGCCCCCGCCGCGCTCGGCGCACCCACCCGCTCCGCGAATACAACATCGCGCGGCTCGAGCGTCACGCCGAGCTTGGCGGCGAGCACGGTGACGACGTGCACGGCGTTCTCGCCGCGCTCCTCGGGCAGCTGCCCGATGTCGAGGTCGGCCAGCAGCGCGTCCTGGTCGCGCTCGGCCAGCTCGCTCTGCAGGCGCGCCACGCTCCGCCGCAGCCCGTCGACCTCCGCGGCACCGCCTGGTGCCGCCGCCGGCGCCGGCTCCGCCTCCGCTCTCTGCTCCACGGCCGCCAGTCGACGCTCCATGTCGTCCATCCGCGCGCCCATATCTCTCAGAGCGGCCCGCATCTCAGAGCGGAACTCCCTCTGCTCGGCTATATACGTGCTCAGCTCGAGCGGCATCACCCAGGGTGCAGCGCCCACAGGCGAAGCGTTGCCGGCGGCTTCCACAGGCGGCGACGTCGTGCCTCCCTGGTTACCACAGGCGGTTCTTACCGGAGTGCTGCTGTTGTCGGTTCGCTTCTGTTTTTTTTTACACTCGGGGCAGGCCCAGTCCCTGACTACAGCAGCACCGTCCGGTATCGCTACGCAAGCTCTGTGATACACGCAGGGACATAGGGCACAATGGACAGCCACTGCCGACGCCAGAAACTTTGCACAAGCAGCGCATTTCATTGAAGGGGCCATTTCCACTACTCGACACTAGATGGCACTGAGTCTGCAGAAGTATTTCTTTATATTTTATTAAATATTGTTCACACCACCATAAAAAAATTGAAAAAGTGGCTAAATAACACTATATTTAATAAAGTATAGTTAGGCATCCTCAGTGTTTATCTTTGTACGACGTTATTTACTCCTACCCACCAAGCGATAATTGTGTCACTGTAGCTCAAGAGCACAAAAGCACTAAAAACTCCCGATCACCGGCGCACAGCTGATAACGAACACTTGCACGAGTCAGTCGGACCCCGTGACGCACAATTAAAGCACGGTCGGCGCGATTAATTAACAGTTCCTATTTTTTTGACAACGTCACAACGCGAACGAATGTATACGTGTTACCGTCCGTGACGTCACTCTGTTACCGTTTAGATGTTTGGATATTTGTTACTCAATTACGCTTAAACGGCTCAACCGATTTGGATGAAATTTTACACGAAGATAGTTTGTAACCTAGATTAAAATATAGGATAGTTTTTATCCCGGGTCCACGTAGACGAAGTCGCGGGCGGAAGCTAGTATCGATATAAATCCAGAATATCTGTCTAACAATACTGCTGGATAATATGCCTCTGGCAGTTGTACACAATTTCTGCTACCATGGGCCCACCAGTGTCAAACAATCTCTCACTTGACGTAGAGATCAAGTTCCGCAAAGCATCCACGATGTTCGGGAAGCTCAGTACAAGGCTATGGGATAACACCTGACTGTAAATACGAAGATGATCGTGTACCGGACATACATATTGGACGGTGCTGAAACTTGGACATCGTATACAAAACAGGAACGGAAATTGAACAACTTCCTCATACGATGTCTTCGGCGTGTTCTAGACATCTTATGGAAAGGTCGTGTTTTGAATGAGAGGGTGCTTCGCGCAAACGCGACACAAACACCCAGCATTATTGCTATGTTGAAGCGAAGACGTTACGTAAGACTGGCTGCTCCTTAGCTAAATCTTAAAGAACCAGTAGGGTCGACCAATGATTGTTTGAATGATTGAATGAATGACCTTTAAGATCGATCCAACAAAATGGGAACAGGAATCTGAGGACCAGGATCATTGTTTTGTTGTTTGCCATTGTTGTTCCCATGAGAACCTGGCATACCTCATTTACTTGTCAAATATGCGGTCGTAGCTGTTGCTCTCGTATCGGCCTTACGAGTCATGTACAGCACTACCATGACATAGACTTTGAATTAATCATCTTATCGTAGATGATATTAACGTCAACAATTTCGGACCAGCCTCCGAACTTTCACGTTATCAATCGTCGTTGTCAACACTTTCGCTTGCTGAAGCGAATTTCCTTAAGATATGTCCATCTCTCAAGCAATAAATCAGCGAAACGGTAAGCGAATCATTGTCCTTGTCTGTAAAAGGACAATGATAATGATGTATAAAAAGTAAAAAAAAAGTTAGTTATTCAACTACACATCGTCTACTAATAAACCAGAATTAACATTCTTACAGTAAAATTATCCTCCAATACAATGTTTTAAGCTTTAAGTAAAAACCGGTTAATAACCCGTTTTGAAATTTGACCGGTTTTTGCACTCTCTAGTTGGATCACTCAACTGATTATTCATCCTTTATACATCCTTTTACATCCTTTAGGACTGCTCCAGGAGGAGGAGAATGGAATTCTCCATTAGCCTGGTGTCTTCATCATCAGTTCAACTTCACCAAAATTACGATTTCCGAGGATAAATACACGAGTCATAATAGAAAATACCGATGTCAACTACACGCGTGCCTATAAAATATGAGGGTTATCCTCAATTTCCCTGGGATCCCATCATCAAATCCTGACGTGTGCTCACCTGAATAACTTGAAAGAATATGATGAACGGTCTATAAGATTTAAAAAAATCCTTTAACTCCTAAAGGTTGAGGAGTTGTACCTTCCATCATCAGCCCACCAACATGAACTGATAACTACCAGACGCAAATACCTGAATAGCTTTAGAGAATTCATGAAACACGTAATAAGTACGTAATATTTGAGGGTTGCCCTCGATTTCCCTGGGATATCTCAGAAGTATACATTTTTGAATATATTTTTTTAATCGGGCCACAACTGACGGAGAAATCGGCGAACGTATGTACATAAAAAAAATACTGTGAAACATATAACCTCCTCCTTTTTTGAAGTCGGTTAAAAAGTTTTTTTTTTCATATTGTTAGGTATTTTCTACAACCCTGCATATTATGTCAGTGGTTTGTAGGTTCTTGTACAGACAACTGAAAAACATGATGGCCGTTGGGGCGGAAAGGTTCTCGAGCGGAGACCACGTACCGGATGGCGCAGCGGACCCCCCACAAAGTGGACTGATGAAATAGGGTTGCGTCTTTTAATTACGGAGTTCTTATGGCTACCTTCCAGCTCCATCATCAGACCCTGGTTACCATATAGTACCAAAGTACTCGTCAAGGCGAATTAAACGAGCCCAAACTCGATGGGGTTGCGTCGTTTAATTACGGAATTCCTATGACCACCTTCCAGCTCGATCATCAGACCCTGGTTACCAAGTACTCGTCAAGACGAATTAATGGAGCCCAAACTCGATGGGGTTGCGTCTTTTAATTACGGAGTTCCTATGGATACATTCCAGCTCCATCATCAGACCCTGTTTACCATATAGTACCAAAGTACTCGTCAAGACAAATTAAACGAGCCCAAACTCGATGGGGTTGCGTCGTTTAATTCCGACCGACGACCGCTTTAGCCTAGTTGGTAGTGACCCTGCCTACGAAGCAAGAGGTCCTAGGTTCGAATCCCGGTAAGGGCATTTATTTGTGTGATGAGCACGAATATTTGTTCCCGAGTCATGGATGTTTTTATGTATTTAAGTATGTATTTATCTATATAAGTATGTTTATCGTCGTCTAGTACCCATAGTACAAGCTTTGCTTAGTTTGGGACTAGGTCGATTTGTGTAAGATTGTCCCCTAATATTTATTTATTTATTAATTACGGAATTCCTATGACCACATTCCAGCTCCATCATCAGACCCTGGTTACGAAGTACTCGTCTAGACGAATTAAACGAGCCCAAAGTCGATGGGGTTGCGTCGTTTAATTACGGAATTCCTATGACCACCTTCCAGCTCCATCATCAGACCCTGGTTACCAAGTACTCATCAAGACGAATTAATGGAGCCCAAACTCGATGGGGTTGCGTCGTTTAATTACGTAGTTCCTATGGCCACCTTCCAGCTCCATCATCAGATCAGCTTTATGTCATAATCATATTGCATTGTCATCCAATTTATACATGCATGCAAAATTTCAGCTCAATCGGAAACCAGGAAGTGGATCAAATTTAACTTGCAAGATTTGATTGCAGACAACGGATAGGTGAACTAAATAAAAGCTTATAAAAAAATCACCAAGTATCACGATCACTCGTAAAATAATTGACATGGCAGCTATGCAATTCGTAAGTTGTCTCGATTAGCCTCACGAATGACTCACTAGTATAGTTTGACCCCGACGTTGATAACAACTATGCCTAGTCAGAGATCAAAATAATATTTTAGTTGACGGTTAGCCTTCGTGAATAGCCACAATTACACGACGTACAGGTCCGACCCGGACAACGGCTAAGCCGGTACTGCACAGCGGTACTGGCAAGAGATCGCGCGCGACGGTAAATTTATACTATGTTTGAATGATTATTTAAAAATATAAATGTTGGAAAATGTTGTATTTTTTTACTGCATTGTGTTGGTAAAAGTATGAACTTTAATGTTATTTAAGATTCAATTTACTAATAATTCAACAATAATGAGAAAATCCTTGTGTTTTCAGTACGATATTGTTGAAAAATATGGTGTAATTGAGATCAATTTACATATACATACGTGAAAAAAAAGGAAAATTCGAGGCCGCTACGCACAATACGGACTTATTACAATAGTGAAAAGAAAAAAAAACAACTAGGTTCTCTGTAACATCATGGAGAATTAGGTGGTCAAACTTATGGCTCGGCGCTCTTTTCCGAAAACTACTGTCGGTAATCGGGTATATTCGGTCAACATATTCAGTTATTCTTAAATCAGAGGCCGGTACGCACAATAAAAGGAGTTGAGCTATGCAAATAAGTAATCAGAATCTATAAAAACCTTTCCGTTTCTTAGATTTAGACCGTCAAAAATCGGTAATTGTCGCTTATTCCTGACGAATTTTAAAAAGCCCTCTTAATAATACTTACGCAAACCAGTTAGCGTTTCACGTTCAAGGTGAAGGCCGATTGCACGCAACACCCACGTCTCATTCATTTAAGATTTATTTAGCTTAACACACTTAAGTCTGTACATGCACAGTCAGGTAAGCAATTAGCTGCACACCCTGCAAATTTCTGTTCTTTAAATAACAGGTACTTAGGTAGGTTCTATGCGCAATGTACTTTGTTGAGACTATTGTTAGAAACTTTAAGTAATTACCTCGTTATATCGGCCGTAGTGTTCCTACGACAAGCCTCGGGGACTGATCAGAGATACCTACCTACCTAATGCATTATGACCTAGCAAATATATCTAAATGGATGTTTATTTATTTTTAGTAAATATTGCCGAAATATTGTTTTAAGGGAAAGTTGTCATTCAATAAAACCCATTCACATGGCAAATTGGCTGTTCCGATTATTTGACGCCAAGGACGCACTACTATAAAAAGTCATTGGTATTGTGTAAGGAACGTGCTTAATTGAAAAGTGCACGAAATGGCCGCTTATCGACAGATTCATGTTTCCAAGGTCCGAAATATCGCTAAAAGAGATCACGCCTCGCGCGTACCGACCTCAAATCGAGAGTACATAGATAGGTATATGCATTCCTACTCTTGATTTGACACGGTCAGGCTAGCCGTCCACTAAACACTGGCGACGGCGGCCCGGCACCCCGCAGCATATGTTTCCCGTTGAGAAAAAAACCTGCGAGTTCACCTTTTGATTAATGAGAACGCGTCTTCTAGGATACGAAGATATTATAATAACCATGCATCAGAACCAGAACTCAGATCCATCAGAACTCCGCGGTGCCCTAGCCTGTAGGATCTCTGGTTAACCGGACTAAGGCCCTTACCACCCTGGTTCCGCCTTACCACCACCTACAGCAGGGGTTTTCAAAGTGTGTGACCACATTTTAAGGGGGGCACGGGGCCTCGGGAAATCCTTTCGCAAAAACTAGTGCCTCGCTGATCCTTGGGGTTAGGTTATGTAACGGCGTAATATTTTAATTTATTGGCATCGTGTAGCACTGCCTCTAAACATCAACACAGCATCTAAAAAGAAGTCTTAAACAGCTTTAATTGTGTTGTAATGAACCTGTGGTCTGTGTTGTCAGCTTAGGGAAAAATCCTATTTTTAAATATAAAATTGAGTTTTTAATGCAACTTGGTAGCAATCAAGATCTAGATAGGTATATAGAATTTTGTTAGTGAACTTACAAATTCCAAGTTTGAAAATGGGGCTAATTCTGAATTAAAGGAAATTACAAAGAATTAGCAATCCCCAATTTAATTTTCATATAAATTAATAGTAGCAGGTTTCAATTAGGTGAGATAAAAAATTAAAAGACAGTATTCAGGATTGGATAATTTATTCCACTGCAATACCAGAGATAAGGCCTGAGGGCCAGTGGGTTTCCCAAGATGTTCATGGGGCCATTTTTGAATTCGCGGCTGACACAGCAGCATCAGGTTTCTGAAGAAATCTTATTTCTGACCCATTAGTGGTCACCATTTTGGGAGCTGATTCCGTACCGGTGTCCTGAAAGGGAGAAGAACCGTGAGTATTAATTGTGATGGATTGAGTGTAATTCCGCGTGGCGCGAAACACGAGGAATTAGGTAGTAATCTGTTCTCTGGTCTTTTCAGGAGAGGAATTCAGCGAGGAGGGAGTTTCGCGATAGGAGGAACTATGAAAGTTATATAGTTCACTATTGGTAAGATAAACTTACCCATTCTGTGAAGGTTTCATGTCGGCGTGTAGTAGGTACCCACCGTTCACTAATTAATCCAATTTAATTATTTTCAGTGAACGGGAAATTGAGAAAGAAGGAGAAGGATTAAGAAAGTGTTTGTTTGTTGGAAATGCTTCTTGTCTAGCAGCTTCAGCATCGGGTCCCTCTAGCGAGACGGAGGAAGCTACCCAGTTTCAAGGTCCGCCTGCTGTCCGGTCGCCTTCCACAGCAGTAAATTCAGGTGTGTTCGCTCCAGTTCGAAACAGGCGTACCTAAAATAAAGATATAATTGTGTAAATAATTATAGTTAGAAATTTTATCCCTGGTGCCAATCCATTGCCATATTAGTATTTAAGAAGTACAGTGTAATAAAGGTGTAACTTACTCATGGTAGAGATTCCAGTCCTTTGGACCTAGTGTTACACGACCCAGCTCTATCCTTAGCACTCGAAATAGGTCAGGATTCATAGATTGAAAGGTTGACTGGTCTCGCCATGACATGCAAATTGGTGTAAGATATATACAGCTTCCGTTACAGTTACGGTGCCTTCCTGTGAAATAAAGAGTATAATAGTATTTGGCAATTGTTTCTTTCATATCCAAAGCTTTCCCAGGGTTTTAGCTTCATTACTGACCTTATTAGTTTGTTCTTATTTTTCTTGACAATTTTCTGCGACAGTGTTTTGAAGGGGCACATAGCCGGGAGAAAGCACTTGTTACAGTGGCGCCCAACGTTAAATCTTTCTTTTT
This sequence comes from Epinotia demarniana, assembly GCA_945867215.1. Lineage (NCBI taxonomy): Eukaryota > Metazoa > Arthropoda > Insecta > Lepidoptera > Tortricidae > Epinotia > Epinotia demarniana. The sequence continues at coordinate 20,056,287 of OX244267.1, read as the reverse complement.
TTTGATATATTTTCACCCAGGGAAAGTTTTATGGCACTAGAGGTTTTGTGTAATTTCGTATAGGAATCACCTGTGAACTCACCTTGTGTACATAATTGTGTTCTTTATTTATAAACCCCTACTATTTACCACATTTGTGGCTGGTTTTAGGCAGTATTTCATTGGTATTTAGTAATATTTGATAACACATTGACAAATTTTGGAGGTTATTATAATTTGCTGACACTAGCATTTTGACACATGTACTTAAGCTTTTTTCGTTTTGCGACGTTACGAAATTCCGAATGTCCATTTGACATGTTTCAGGCGGAAAACCTTGTTTAAGCAGCCGTTTGGTTGAAATATTTCTGATTATTTTGAGAATATTAACAAAACTTGAGACAAATCTTTGTCAGCCATCTTGTGTACAAAACAATATTTACTTTTCAAAATTAACAATTGTAGATTTAGAATTATATTTAAAACTTAGATCCATTCTGAATTAAGGATAGCTTTATACATTTTCAGTGTTGGTTTCTTATGTTGTACAACAAAACTTACGGTGTATTTTGAGATACATTATCATATAGTTATACACTTAGGAACTAGAATAACAACAATCAGTAGCACTATTTAGCTTTATTACAATCAACATTGTTGGTTACACAGACATTTGGTTACTTACATTGTAAGGCAAAGGGATCAAATTTTATCATCAATTAATATTACAAACATGGAACGCCAAATTCAGTTTCATAGTTTGCTCAAAGATAAACTTGTTTATGAGGTACAAATTCGGTCTGAAACACCAGCAACAACTGTTGAAGGTTTGAGGAAGCAGTTGCGAGGTCTTATTGTTGAGGCTCCAAGCGAGGTCATACTGGACACTCCTTTCTCAGCAGAGACCGACCTTAACGTGATTTCGGAGAAGCTTTCAGAGTTATCTTCCTTGGTGAATAGGCACACTAGGCATAAAGATCGATACACCGCGAGTCGAACAAGGGCCTTAGCACACCACTTGTTCTATCGGTTGGGCCGGATAAAACCGGAATTGAGCGCTGAGCATTTGGCTATTAAGGCAGCTTCGCAGTCCAGATTGGAGGCATTGTTGGTTAAGGTAGACAGTTTTAATCCAGGATCAGCAGTGTCTGGCGTTACTCCTGAAGCAATGACAAGCGACTTTAGAGATTTGCAATTACAGTGTTCATCAGACTTAAGTATTTCCAAATGGGGAGTCAAATTCAATGGTAGTACAGACCCGCGCTCATTTTTAGAGCGTGTTGAGGAGCTGAGGGAAGCAAATAATGTTCCAAGTTCAAAGTTATTTAGAGCAGCTCCACATTTGTTTGTCGATCAGGCTCTGATATGGTATTGTGGTATTAAGGAATCTGTGAACAATTGGAATGACTTAAAGCATTTGCTTTTGGATGAGTTTGAGCCTTGTGATTATGACCATAGACTAAAATTGGAAATTCAGTCAAGAACACAAGGTGATAACGAGCCAATTCATTTATATTTTGCAACCATGTCTGGTTTGTTTGGTAGGTTGAGGACGGCTTTATCAGAGGAGGCAAAGTTGGAGATTTTATTGCATAACATTCGCCCAATATTTACCCAACAGTTAGCCTTACTGGAGATTAACACGGTGGCAGAGCTTAAAAGTAATTGCAGGAAGCTAGAAGGGGCATTGCAGAGGGTTAAATTATTTGCAGAACCGCCCAAGGTTACTTCTAGCACACTTTGCAGTGAATACGCCTTCAAAGGGAAATCGTCCTCGGTAAATGCAGTTGCAGTGAACGGGAATGCGGCCTATAATGCGCCTAACCCGAAACCCGACACTTCGAGTTCGCGAAGAACTAACAATTTCTCATCGGCCGGTCGAGGCAATCATTATAGTGCTCCAGGTACGTCAGGGTCCTCGGGCAGCATACCAGTTTGCTACAAATGCGGCGGCACTGCACATAATTTCCGTTTTTGCAAACGTGCAAAGCAGCACATAAAACCAAATAATGGTCCGAATTGTCAAAGTGACGCGACAGATAACGGCAAATCGTGTGCGCAGCAGGGGAGCGTTCAAAAACCAAATACGCAAAATTCAAAAAACTGATTGAGAACCGTAGCGATTTTAGCGATGAAATAAAACGCGATATATTAAATTCGATTGATAAGTTTAATAGTTATTCCTCAATCGCAACGGTTTATTTTGCCCCAAATAAAGAGGATATTCGACCTTACTTAAGGGTTAACGTAAATAATTTTGAGATTTACGGTTTGTTAGATTCGGGAGCCGGAATTTCTATTCTAGGTAACCAATCTCATTTGGATTTCATTAAGTTTGGGTTTAAGTTGAACCAAATGCACACGTCACCGAAGTGTAATGTGGCAAACGGAGTTGAGGTTGAGACAATAGGGTATATCTTTGTCCCCGTTACATTTAATAACATAACACATGTAATTAAGTTTATTGTGATACCCAGCATTGTATCAAACGTTATTTTAGGAGTGGATTTTTGGCAGTCCTTTCATCTGGCACCGGAAATATTTAAAAATATTGATTATATGGCTTCACCTGAAACTTATTTTAATTGCAATGGGTTAGATGCAAGACAGGTGCACACAATACAATCATACGACCATTTGTCAACGGCCGAAAAGGAACTCGCGGATGCCGCAGTAGCTAAATTTAGGGAAATTTCGTTCGAGGAGAAAGGTCTAGGCCGAACCAGCTTGATAGAACATGTGATTGATACTGGCGACGCTTTACCTATCAAAACGAAACAATACCCCTTGTCAGCCGAGAAACGCGCAGTTTTAAGTTCCGAACTCGACCGTATGTTAGCTTTAGATGTAGTCACACCCTGCGAGAGTCCGTGGAGTAACCCGGCTTTATTAGTGAAAAAGTCTAACGGTGATTGGCGTTTTTGTCTAGACTGTAGGAGGTTAAATTCGGTGACGAAGGGGGATTCGTACTCCATTCCTTACATACCGCAAATTCTGGACAGCTTAAAGGAGGCGAAATACCTGTCGTCGATCGATTTAAGCTCCTCTTTCTGGCAAATACCGTTAGCTGAGAGCTCGCAGGACAAAACTAGTTTTGTAGTAAATGGTCGAGGCTTATACAAATTTAAAGTCATGCCTTTTGGTTTGTGTGGCGCGCCTGCTCGTCAACAGCGTCTCATGGACACGCTGATTGACCATAATTTAACCAGTGACGTAGAAAACGGTTTAGTCTTTTGTTACATAGACGACATCGTAATTTGTTCGTCAGACTACCAGACCCACTTGCTTTTATTGAACCGTGTGTTGGCGAAGTTGAAAATGGCAAATTTAACAATAAATTTTACCAAATCTACGTTCTTCAGGCAGTCGCTGAAATACCTCGGATATGTCGTAGACGAGTACGGCTTGCGTACTGATCCTGATAAGGTGGCTGCCATTTTGAACTTTCCAACACCAACGACTTCGCGTGAGGTAAAGATTTTTCTGGGCACGTGCTCGTGGTATCGTAGGTTTATTCGTGATTTTTCAACGATAGCCGCGCCCTTGAATAAACTCACGTCGAAGGGTAAAAACGCACCAGCCTTCAGGTGGTCTGAGGAAGCAGAGGAAGCGTTTAAATCCTTAAAGAACGCCCTAGTAACGGCCCCTATCTCGGCAGTTCCGGACTTTAGTAAGCCGTTCGCCGTACACTGTGATGCGTCTTCTTATGGGATCGGTGGAATGCTTTCTCAGACTATCGAAGGACGCGAGCATCCAATCGCGTATGTCAGTCGCTCCTTAAATAAAAGCGAGTGCAACTACAGCGCAACGGAGCGTGAGGCGTTGAGCGTATTATTTTCAGTTGAGAAGTTTCAAGCGTATTTAGGGTCACGAAAATTTACAGTAATTACGGACCATGCGTCATTAAAATGGTTTATGAAACTTGAAAACCCGTCAGGTAGGTTAGCTCGTTGGGGTTGCAGACTGTCTCAATTTGATTTTGATATTGAGCACAGGAAGGGATCGCTTAACGTTGTGCCTGATGCACTGTCTAGGCTTATGACGGTTGACGCAGTAAACGTAACTAATGTGGTAAATGATGAGCCGGATGAATGGTATGACAGAATTAAAAGTGGATGCACAACTCATCCCGCAAATTTTCCAAATTTTTGCATGAAGGAGGGAAAGTTATTTAGACTTAGCCAGTCTAAGTATAACTTATTAAGAGAGTTTGATTGGAAGGAAGTGGTAAGAAAGGGTGACCGTAAAAGTTTTGCAGGAAAACCATTGCGAAGCAACTGCAGCTCATTTTGGTGTTTTTAAAACTCATCGCCGGCTGGCGTTAACATACTTTTGGCCGGGAATGTATAAGGATGTGGTCGAGTATGTAAAGGCTTGCGATACCTGTGCAGCCTATAAACACTCCCAAAAACCGACTGCAGGCCTGATGGGACAGCCAAAGGTATGTCATCGCCCATGGCAGGTAGTTAGCATCGATCTGGTGGGCCCACTTCCGCGCTCTCGAAGAGGTTTTACCTTTTTGTTTGTGGTAACATGTTGCTTTTCGAAATTCACACTGCTATTTCCGCTTCGCCGCGCCACAAGCGCTTTGGTGGCGAAGACTTTTGAAGAACACGTCATTTTAACACATGGTGTGCCTGAAACCGTAATCACTGATAACGGAGTGCAATTTACGGGATCAGAGTTTAAGCAGTTGATAAAACGATACAATATACCTAACCTATTTTACGGACCGCGTTATACCGCCCAAGTAAATTTAGTTGAACGGTACAATAAGACAGTGATGATTTCCGTAGCGTCCTACGTAGAGGACAATCACCGAACATGGGATGAAAAACTGCACCAGATTAGGTTTGCGATAAACAGTGCAGTAAACGAGTCCACAGGGTTTTCTCCATTTTTTTTAGTTCACGCTAGAGAACCAGTCATCAACAGGTCTTTTTATAAGGACACCGATCAAAGGTACACCACAGCTGTTCCTAGGGATGAGTACGCAGGTCAATTTGGAATATTGAAAGACATATTTGAGCAGGTTAGGTTACGTTTATTAAAAGCACATGCAATTACCTCACCTCTGGTGTTGCAGGTGCCCATGGGCGGCGGTAATCGCTTACCATCAGGTGATCCGCCTGCTCGTTTGCCTCCTATCACATAAAAAAAAAAAAAAAAAAAAAATTAACGCAAAATATTACAATTTAAGACGCCGTTCGGCGAAGTTCTCGGTTGGGGACATTGTTTGGAAGCGTACGTATGTACAAAGCGACGCTTCAAAGTTTAGAATGTCAAAACTTGCGCCCAAGTATGAAAAATGCAGGGTTAAAGCGGTTTTGTCTCCTTTAGTTTATGAGCTCGAAAGGATGGATGGTCATCCGATTGGCTCGTGGCATGTTAAAGATTTTAAGTAGGCAGTTGGTGTAGGGTTATAGGTGTGAAGTTGTCCCTGGACGTACGGCCTCGTGTTTGTGAGTGCGTCGCCGTGCCGCCAGGGCCAACAACCACGGACGCCTAGAGTAATGTTATCTCTGGACGTACGGCCCCGAGTTCAATACGAGCCGTCGCCGTGCCGCCAGAGTTAACTAATTATTACTGCCAAATGTGAACATCTTAGTTACGGTTATTAATCGCAAGTAGTGTTAAAAATATTTTGGAATATTTAATCACGAATTTTGGAAGGTACGTGGTGAACAGGAGCTACTGTTTTACTACTCATGTGTGTTTAGATGACGAATGAATGATGTAAATGGGAATTTGACTGCGAAGTATGTTAGGTGCGATCAACCTGTGCTCAATACCAGGATCGGATTAATTAATCTTTAATATGACCTTATTCCCCTTTCATCCATGAGAGGAGGCCTGTGTGCACACTAGTGTCACATTTATAGGCTAGTTTATAAATGCTTGCACTATATCCTGTTACGTAATGTCGGTGACGTGTAGTCTCCTGCTTCGCCTCCTTTGATGAGTACCCAAGTGGTACAAATTCTTTTGCGCACTTGCTTTGTCTACGTGTGAGCAGGTGCCTGACAAGTGCCTAAATGGTGCTTGTTTTTTTTTTTTTAGCTAACATATTTCTCTTTCGGCTGAGACTTGGAGACAAAGAGTTTTTTTTTTTCATTCTTTTATACCCTATGCCCTAAATCTGGGACAGGGATATTTTCTCGGATATGGACTTTTGCCCGGGCAAGCGGAGATTGTGTTGAAGACTGCTGAACATAGGCCCTGGCAGTTTGAGTTAGCTTCTGCAGCACAACTTTAGGTTGTGATGCAAAGGCTAAAGGAATGTTTACCGGTATGAAGGCAAATAGGTTAGTTTAGGTTAACTTTCCCACTTATTCGTGGGTTCGATTGGATCCTTTGTGTTTTTTCTTTTAAATTGTTTTCTTAGTAACCCGACGGGTTGGTTTCTCTTTAGAAAAGAGACTGTGGTAACGTTTTGGGGTAGGTTAGTGATCCCCAGGGGATCAACCTCGGCCTTATGGGCCACATATATATATATATATTTTTTATTTTTTTTGGTTGTTTGAAGTTTAGGATAAGTAATTGGTCTTACCATTTCTCTAAATATTGGTTGTTATTTTTTTAAGTTGTTGTGGCAGGTGCGGAAAGTCGCTGAGGACAGCGAGCGGTTCACCTGCGTTGAACCTTTTCATCGGGGGGGGGGATGTATTGTAACGGCGTAATATTTTAATTTATTGGCATCGTGTAGCACTGCCTCTAAACATCAACACAGCATCTAAAAAGAAGTCTTAAACAGCTTTAATTGTGTTGTAATGAACCTGTGGTCTGTGTTGTCAGCTTAGGGAAAAATCCTATTTTTAAATATAAAATTGAGTTTTTAATGCAACTTGGTAGCAATCAAGATCTAGATAGGTATATAGAATTTTGTTAGTGAACTTACAAATTCCAAGTTTGAAAATGGGGCTAATTCTGAATTAAAGGAAATTACAAAGAATTAGCAATCCCCAATTTAATTTTCATATAAATTAATAGTAGCAGGTTTCAATTAGGTGAGATAAAAAATTAAAAGACAGTATTCAGGATTGGATAATTTATTCCACTGCAATACCAGAGATAAGGCCTGAGGGCCAGTGGGTTTCCCAAGATGTTCATGGGGCCATTTTTGAATTCGCGGCTGACACAGCAGCATCAGGTTTCTGAAGAAATCTTATTTCTGACCCATTAGTGGTCACCATTTTGGGAGCTGATTCCGTACCGGTGTCCTGAAAGGGAGAAGAACCGTGAGTATTAATTGTGATGGATTGAGTGTAATTCCGCGTGGCGCGAAACACGAGGAATTAGGTAGTAATCTGTTCTCTGGTCTTTTCAGGAGAGGAATTCAGCGAGGAGGGAGTTTCGCGATAGGAGGAACTATGAAAGTTATATAGTTCACTATTGGTAAGATAAACTTACCCATTCTGTGAAGGTTTCATGTCGGCGTGTAGTAGGTACCCACCGTTCACTAATTAATCCAATTTAATTATTTTCAGTGAACGGGAAATTGAGAAAGAAGGAGAAGGATTAAGAAAGTGTTTGTTTGTTGGAAATGCTTCTTGTCTAGCAGCTTCGGCATCGGGTCCCTCTAGCGAGACGGAGGAAGCTACCCAGTTTCAAGGTCCGCCTGCTGTCCGGTCGCCTTCCACAGCAGTAAATTCAGGTGTGTTCGCTCCAGTTCGAAACAGGCGTACCTAAAATAAAGATATAATTGTGTAAATAATTATAGTTAGAAATTTTATCCCTGGTGCCAATCCATTGCCATATTAGTATTTAAGAAGTACAGTGTAATAAAGGTGTAACTTACTCATGGTAGAGATTCCAGTCCTTTGGACCTAGTGTTACACGACCCAGCTCTATCCTTAGCACTCGAAATAGGTCAGGATTCATAGATTGAAAGGTTGACTGGTCTCGCCATGACATGCAAATTGGTGTAAGATATATACAGCTTCCGTTACAGTTACGGTGCCTTCCTGTGAAATAAAGAGTATAATAGTATTTGGCAATTGTTTCTTTCATATCCAAAGCTTTCCCAGGGTTTTAGCTTCATTACTGACCTTATTAGTTTGTTCTTATTTTTCTTGACAATTTTCTGCGACAGTGTTTTGAAGGGGCACATAGCCGGGAGAAAGCACTTGTTACAGTTAGGTTAGGTTAGGTTAGCTCAGCTGACCCTAGACTCCTAAGAGCCGGGGCGCTAACGGCAACGCTAGGAAGATGATGATGATTTGGCTAGCTAACCCATTCACTTCCGTTTCCTTGCATCGAAGCGAAGAGGGACGTGGGAACTTCATTTTAGGAAGCAGGGGGGCGTGCCTAAAAAAAGTTTGGGAACCCCTGACCTACAGGCTTGTTCTACAGTCACTGGTTTTACACAATCCGGTTTATTCCTAGTCGCGATTCTGCACAATATGGATTCCACACATTTGCATTTGATCACATTCCTTATTCTTCGCAGTCATTGGTTTTATACAATCCGGTTTCTTCCTAGTCGCGATTCTGCACAACTTCATTTGATCACTTTCGTTAAGCTGGACACGTCTTATTTTACGTCGTTTTATTCTGGCATAAGAAAGTGTAAGGGCAAGCGGGGGATAATTACATGAACGCAAGATAAGAGATCCGCACTACAGCCTACGAATTGATGATACTTTAGTAAGTTCTGACCATGAAGTAGCGGATCATTTTGAGCGGTTCTTTTCTAACGTACCCGTTGAGACCACGAAGTCTTTAAACTCATCACCAGATTTCGCTGAATCGTTATTGAAAGCAAATGTAACGGAATGTACAGAAATTAGATTCACTCACGATTCCCCACTTATTCTTATAAAAGCGTTTAAATTGTTGAACTTGAAGAAGACTGAAGATCTTTGGGGCCTTTCAGTCAAAGTATTACATTCCATTGTAGAATCAATTGCACCTTTCTTAGCTGATATTTTCAATAAATGTATTGATACTGGAGTATTTACTGACCTCATGAAACACAGTAAAATTATCCCGTTATTTAAATTGAACGAAAACTGACCCCATCAACTTCAGGCCAATATCAATACTACCAGCACTAAGCAAAGTTTTTAAGAAGCTTATTCTTCATCAGCTTATGTCCCACTTTAGTTGCAATAAACTGCTCAATACCAACCAGTTCGGATTCACTAAGGGTCGCTCTACCACTGATGCGCGTGTGGTACTAATTAAACATATTTTTGATGCCTGGGAAGAGGCTCAAGATGCTATTGGAGTGTTCTGTGATTTATCAAAGGCATTTGACAGCGTTGATCACGAGAATTTAATCAGAAAGTTGAAACATTATGGGATTAAAAACGGTGCTCTTGATCTAGTTACATCGTATCTCTCGGAGAGAACACAACGAGTAGTCATCAATGGGTTTCATCCCTTTTTAACCACCTTAGGGGTGGCTTTTTCCAAAACGCAGAAATACATCACCAATTTACGTGTAGGGGAGGTACCTACCCTAAAATAAAATAAAAATTCTGGATTTTATTCTACTGTTTTGTCGGCGTGATTGGTTTATATACCCACGCCGAATTGCAGTTTTCTAATTGTAAGGGTTACTGAGCCAAGCCGAAGACGGACAGACCGACAGACGGACGGACATGGCGAAACTATAAGGGTTTCTACGAAACCCTAAAAATCATTACATTTATATGCATGCAACGGGGCTACACGAACGATTATTGTATGACACCTAATTTTCTTATGGTACCTACTATCTGTAGGTACCGATATAGCGAAACGATGCGTCGTGGAACTCGGATGCTGAAGCCATAATGTACTTAGTAACTTGGTAAAAGTGAGTCTTCTTTCACTAAATAAGTTCTTTGCTACCACTCCGAGCCTCGTAGAGCAAGAAACGGAGATAGTATAAGTGTACTTAGGTACGTAGGTAAAACGAGTTTTTTTGTAAGCTGCCTAGATAGCGGATGTTGAATTTGATACTAGTCAGAAAGGTCGTTTCTAAGAGTTTTCTGAACAATAAAGATTTATTTATTATTATTATTTATCATGTACGAGTGTCTTTCTCGCTCACGGGACAATGATGTCCCGGACCTTTGGGAGGCGTGCTTGGAGCTAGGTACCTACAATTACCAACTGAGCCAACACGTAGAGGCCCTTTTGACAATTTAATGACATGCAAGGAGTAGACCGAGCGGATGCTGTCTCTGCCCGTGTCATGGGACGCACACAGAGCCAGCACCCGCTAGGTGTATAGGGCCTATTGATGGTTGATGGAATCTAAATGAAACGGGTTATTGGGTTAAAATGTTTGGCTAGTGACTGGGCTATTGGGTGAAACATCGGACGCCTGCCTAACAAAGTGCTTCTCTTTTTATCTTTGGCAGACGGTGACTCGCTAACTGCTAGATGGGCCCCTATTAAGGCTTACCCTACCCAAATGAAATCTAAAATCGAGCCCCTCTACACGCCACCCGTCCCGCCCCTCGAAACAGTGACGATACAACAACGCCACGTAAGAAGTGGCGACTTAAGGAACTAACAGGACACTGATTTGTAAAACGTAGTACTGAAGACCGAAAAAAAGCATCGTGGTTGTTATAGATGGCGTTAAAGTTAAATTGGAATAATAAAATAAAACCAAGTGTATACATTAAATATTCATTTTATTGAAAACAACTCTTATTTCAAGAACATTAAAGTTTTTAAAGGGTAAGTAATAACAAAAATGAATCTTCTATAAGTTGGTACAGTTTTCATTTAAACAAATCGGCAAGTTTTATATAATATCATTATTAGGTACACCTAATAATGATATTACATAAAACTATAGGTAACCTCTGCAGGTATATCATCGATATTTATAAAAAGTTCATCAGTGGGCATCAATAAAATCTAGTATTTTTTACGGTTCCTAAGGATCGTAGGATCACTTTGTTGTCTGTCTATTTGTCGGTTCAAATAACACAGTTAATTACATTCTACTTATTTAATGTGGCCCTTCCAACGAAGTGTAATATCACGGAAATATTGAGTTTTGATAAATATGAGCTCTTTATATCCCGTATTATTTAGGTAATTTATTTTTGTTTTAAAGGAGATTCTGTTAATAATTCAACATAATTTGTCAAAGGTATTAGCTTTTTAAGCATAAATCCCAATGTTCAGTTTTCATTAAATATTTTAGTATGGCAACATTCTGTGCCTGCATTTGACAGATAAAATAACTGTCGATTCACACTTTCGTCTGTCGTTTTGAAATACGGTTCGAAAATTTGAGCTCCGCGCGAATAGTCGCGCTATTTTACTGGCAGTTATCATTTTGAGCTAGATTCATAAGTGCCTTGAAGAAGCAGGAGGATACCCCATAAGCTGTGTACAATCAGGTGCCAGGTAACCTTGGAGTCGGGTGAGTCTGTACAGTACAAGCCAGGTCTCGGGGTCCTACACCTGATGAAGGAGCGTCGCAGCAGCTCCTGGCAACGGTGAGTGTCCTCTCAGCACCTCCAAGGCTCTATTTCGTTGCATGAATTTATCGTTTTGACACTAGCTTACTTGCCACGTATAAACCGTTATAATTTGATTCGAAATTTACAGTCTACTCATTAACATTTTTTGGTTCTTCAAACCGGATTTTGAGAAGGCGGGCCTGTGGATATTCAGTTTTTTATCGTTTTCGAAGCAAATCCATCACATTTTGGTGTAAAATTGTCGTTTCGTATTAATATTTTTTCGTCCACCAAAATAGAGGGTAAGCTTATAAAATTTCGCATTCCACAGTTCGTAGTTTTCTCGTTAGACTAAGTCGAACTTAATAGTAATTGATCTGAATAACTGTTAAAAACTCAGGATTATTTGTTTTAGATAAAAATTTAACGTATTTTAATAATTTAACAGTTATTCATGTGTCGTGTCGTCATACTTGATACTTGTTAACGTTTCGTTGTAGGTGATGGGGAAAACTGTGGCACTAGCAATTAAACATAAAATTATATAAAACCATTACGTTTTAATTCAATAGGCGAAAACGAGTTGAGTGACACCGTCAGTCAATAAAGATAAAACATTCTAAAAAGTATTTAACCATGAGGTAGCATCACAGCTTCCAACACCTTCTCCTGATGTTCACTCATGTAGCTAAGACACGGCACTATCCACACATTAGTGTTGCACAGTGTCTTGCAAACTTTACTTTTGACAGCGGCTTTGTCATTATATCAGCTAGCTGTATTTCTGTTGGACAGTAGCTGACATTGATCAGTCCACTCACGAAGTGTTCGTGGATGAAGTGGTATCGCACGTCTATGTGCTTCGATCGCTTGTTAAAGGAACCGGACTTTATAAGTTGAATCGAACTTTGGTTATCAACGTGTAGATTTATTTTTACTTCAGAGTCGGTTATTTCCTTCAACAGAGATTTTAGGTATAGTCCCTCTTTACAGCAGTCGGCTGCGGCTATGTACTCGGCTTCAGTTGACGATAAGGCCACTATAGGCTGTCTCTTGGATGCCCATGATATTGGTCCATCGGCTATCATTAGCACGGAGCCAGATGTGCTTCTTCTCGTCAGCGGATCTCCAGCATAGTCCGAGTCACTGTAAGCATCGATGTTCTCGATAGGGCTGTTTCGTTTGAATAGTATGCCCTTATCTTTCGTCCCAACTAAGTATTTGAATATTTTCTTCACTCGTGTGACATCTTCCTTAGTGGGGTTTTCAACTTTTCTGCTGACTAGGTTAACAGCTTGTGCGATGTCTGGTCTGGTTCGCGTGGACAGGTATAGTAAACTTCCCACTGCCTCTCTGTAGGGGTAATCCTTCTCCTGGGCAGTTTGCTGTATCGACTTTACATCATTGCTTCCAGGCGTCTCACAAGGCTTTGCATTTTTCATATTATACTTTCCCAGTATTTCGTTTGTATAACATTTTTGAGTCAGCTTTATTCCTTCTTTGGAGTTATGAATCTCCATACCCAGGTAAGTACTTGGGTTTTCATTCTTCTTCATTTCAAATTTGGTTTCAAGTTTTGCCATGACACTTTGAATCCTTTTTCTTATCTTTTCCTATGACTAGCCCGTCATCGACAAATAATCCAATTATTATCGACTTATCTTCATTTATAAACACGCATCTGTCGGTTTTAATTGTCTTGAAACCCAACTCAAACATCGCTTGGGTAAAAGTCTTGTTCCATGTGAATGGAGCTTGTCTTAAACCGTATAAAGATTTTTTCAGTCGACACACAACATCTGTGTTTTTGTAGCCAGTATTGTAGCCAACAGGTATTTTCATATAAACTTCATCTTTCAGTTCGCCATACAAAAATGCAGTCTTGACGTCAAATGTCATGAAGTGGTAAGATTTAGATGCGGCAACGGCAAGTAAAGTCTTCAGGGCAGATTGACTTACGACTGGGCTATATATTTCTTCGAAATCTAAGTTTCCCTTCTGTTCACAGCCGCGTACGACTAATCTAGCCTTGTACCTTCCGTCATCTTTTATCTGGAATACCCATTTGTTGGACAAGATTTTATGTCCTCTGGCTTCTGATTTGTCGACTAATACCCACGTGTTATTTTGTTGTAGTGAATCCATTTCAGATTGTATTGCCTTCTCCCAATTTTCCTTGCCGGTGCCTGACACAGCTTCTTTATACGTCAGTAAAGAGCAGTCATAGTCATTATTATTTTCAGACATCAACATAGTTACGCATCGACTGAGCTCGTAATCTTTTGTCCATTGTGGTGGCCTCACTACTCGTTGTGGTCTTTCACTTGCAGGTCGTTCAATTGGCTCTTCCCGAGATTCTTCATACGATTCATCATCAGAAGTGACATTGGATTCTGCTCTTGGTGGTCGTCCACTGGTAGAGGGTACATCAGCTGGCGGATATTGATTGGAGCTGGAAGAAGGGAGATTAGGTTCCTGAAAACGTAAGTTATTATTAGTATTTTTTCCTGTCAATTCTATTTCTATTTTTCCTGTTTCTGGTTCCGGATTTTTTCCTTCAACAGCAGGAGTATTCGTATAGTGCTTTTTTTCTATTACTCTCACATCTCTGCTGATAATGACATCATTCTTTTCCGGCATGTATATTCTAAAGCCTTTTGCATTTTTCGCATATCCCAAAAATACACCCTCCATAGCTTTGGCTGAAAATTTTCCTCTTCGAGTTTTGTTCATGACGAATGCTCTGTTACCGAACACGTGTAGGTGATTTCCTGATGGTGTTCTTCCCACCCACTTTTCATAAGGGGAGTTTCCATTTAGAGCTCTCGCAGGGCTTCTATTTATCAGATAGTTTGCAGTGTTCACTGCCTCTGCCCACAGGTACGAAGGGACGTTGGAATCTAGCATTAAACATCTTGCTTTATCCAGGAGTGATCGGTTCTTTCTCTCACTGCAGCCATTTTGCTGTGGTGTGTAGGGAGCGGTTAGTCTACGTGTTATACCACTATCTTTAAGAAGGTTATCAAATGCTTTAGATCTGTATTCGCCTCCATTATCAGAATGCAAATTTTGAATTTTTTTCTTATGGAAGAGTTCAACATTGTTCTTATATTCCTTGAATTTTTCTATTACTTCGCTCTTTTCTTTTAGGAAGTAGACACAGCAGTATCGAGTATAATCGTCAATGAAGGTGACAAAATACTTAGATCCGGCCATCGATTCATTCTCGAAGGGGCCGCAAACGTCGCTGTATACTATCTGTAGTGGCTCGGTAGAGATTATTTCTTCATGGCTTTGGAATGGTAGAGAAGTAAATTTTCCCTTGATACAGGTTTCACACGTACCCAAAGATTTTTCTTTAAAGTCGAGTCCTCGCATCATTCCATTTTTCGCCATTGCTTTTAGGTCTCTTTCGTTGACATGACCTAATTTCTTATGCCATTTCATCATGTCTGTTTCAGCACCAGGCGTGAAGTTTGCTGTCTCTTCCGGCTCTTCAAATTCAAGATAATATAGGCTATTCCTTCTTTTAGCTTTTAAAACAATGTTTCCATCTTCTATGACAGTGGCTTGTTCCTTTTCAAATAAAACTTTGAAGCCGTTATCTGTCATTTTACTTACTGACAGCAAATTAGTTGATAATTCAGGCACGTATAGTGTGTCAGTTAAGTTGTGCTTGCAATTTTCCGTGAAGAGTTCAACTTTTCCTCTTCCTTGAACTTCAGTAGTGTGCTTTTCTGAAGCTAATCTTAAGGTATCGGCCTCAGGGGTCAGGTTGGTGAACAGGTGCTTCTCTCCTGTCATATGGGATGTACATCCACTATCTAAACACCATAGACCGTCCTTGGTTTTCGAGGTTCCAGTTGTCAGACAAATATTGTAAGTCTTTTCTTCACCTTTTGCTTTATTATTACCAGGCCTCTTCTTCGACCAACAATCCTCAGTAGAATGCCCTTTCTTATTGCACTTCTTGCAAAACAATCCCTTTTCCTTCGATTTAACGTAAAAGGTTTCTGAAGTTTGAGGTTCGGTTTGCCTTCTCGCTTCATATTCTTCTACAATTTTAATTTTTAGGTTGTCAGGACTTGGTAGGACATCTCTCGATTCGATTGCTGTGCGGAAGCTATCGAAAGTTGTAGGTAGACTGTATAACATCATTATGCTCAATAATTCTGGATGAATTTTGACATCCATATCTTCCAGCTTACCCACTACATCCATAAAATGATTGAGATGATCTTTTACATCTTCTTGAGGGTTCATTTTCTTTAAAACTAGTTGTTTTAGAAGTGTGGCCTTTCGTGCTGGCCCAGAACTTTGATAAATTGACTTTAGTTTATCCCATACCTCCTTTGAAGTATTGCAGCCTTTAATTAGCTTTAGTTCTGGTGGAGATATGAGTAAAAGTAGCTCTGACCTCGCCTTTGAGTCTTCCTTTAGGAACGCCCTTTTTTGTTCGGCAGTCGCAGTCGCCGCTAAAGTTTTTTCACCACTAGCGTATTCCCATAAGTCGCTTTTAATGAGAATCGCCTGTGCGTGTAAGCACCAGGTATCGTAATTCGATTTTGTCAGCGGTTCTATGCTTCGGAAATTTGAGCTCATTTTCTTTGACTTTCTCACCTTTTATGTTTTTAAATATGCTTTTTCTATATGCCACAACCACGCTTTGCTACCACTGATGGGGAAAACTGTGGCACTAGCAATTAAACATAAAATTATATAAAACCATTACGTTTTAATTCAATAGGCGAAAACGAGTTGAGTGACACCGTCAGTCAATAAAGATAAAACATTCTAAAAAGTATTTAACCATGAGGTAGCATCACAGCTTCCAACAGTAGGTGGCGTAAATCGGAACGCACCTTTGCCATAGATATAAATTCACAACTGTCAAGTGACGTTTTTTGTTCACTCAGTTCATCTAACCTCAAAGTTGAGTGTTTATGTATGAAATATCTTGATTTGCAGCTTGTTTTTCGTGATAATTCTTTACAATGAGTGATAATGAGCATGAGAATGTATCCGCGGACGTTGATATGGCCCGTGTTGCAAGGGATTACGCGGTGATGCGACTTGAACACATATGCGAGTCCAGTTTAGTCGGCTACATTGAACAAGATTTGTGTGATTTAGAAAAGGAATTCCATGACGCACAATTAAAAGTGTTATTAGCCTTAGGTCCACAACAACGGTCGAGTGAATACGTAGTTTCAAAAGAATTTGAACTTCGATTAAAATCGGTACAAGCTAGGTTGCGGAAAAGTACACAAAACGTCGACGTTAAACCGGTAGAAGCGAACAATTCTTTAAGTGCTGCTCATTTACCGAAAATAACGATTAAAATGTTTACCGGGAAGCTGGAGGATTGGGTTGGTTTTAAGGAATTGTTCGACTCATTAATTCATAGGCGAAGCATATCGAATGTCGAAAAATTGCACTATTTGTTGTCAAGTGTGGAAGGCTCCGCTTATGATTTAATCAAAGGTTTTCCGCTGTCGGATGATAACTATATGAGTGCTTATGAAACACTTTGTAAGCATTATGATAAAAAGCGTCAAATTGCTATTGTTTACTATGAAAAGTTGCTAAATTGTGAACGGGTTAAAGATAAAACTGATTTGGACCGAGTATTTAGGACTTTCAGTGAAAATTTAAATATATTGTCGAAATTTAAATTGCCTGATAAGAACTTCATGCTTTATTATTTGTTGTGGTCCAAACTGGATGTTTGTACCCGTGAAGCATTTGAGCTGCAACTAGGATCAAATATTGACATCCCGGACTTTGAAAATTTGCAATCATTCATTGAAAAAAGAAGTCAAGCGCTAGAGAATTCGAGTCCTAAATTAAGGGTATCGGCCCCTACTAATAAAATTGTTGGTAAAAGTAAATCATCACTTATTGTGCCATCAGCACCAACGCCTATGGTGAGTTGCCCGATGTGTGGTGTTGTTGGGCATGAGTTGGGTAAATGCCCTAACTTTCTAAATTTAAAGCCAACTGAGAGATTTTCCAAGGTCAAGGAGAGTAAGCTCTGTATCCTATGTTTAAAGCCGTCACACAGTATGAAAATGTGTAAGTCAAGTGTGCGCTGTGCAAAATGCAACTATCGTCATCATACACTGCTCCACTTTGACAGAGTTGGTCAAGATGCTCAGGGGTCGAAGGACAATGCTCATATGACAACATTATCGGTTCCCTCTTTCAGTAACCAAGTGTTATTCTCTACTGCTGTTGGTAGGGTAAGGAATAAAAATGGACTGGGTTGGAATGGGTTTATTACTTTGAGTGCTGCAAACCGGCTTGGATTACCATTAAGTGAATGTCACCAAACTATCAATGGCATTGGAGTGACATCCACGGGCACACTTGGGGTTGTTTCGTGCGAGATTTCTTCCTCTCGGGGAGGATCTTCACATAGATTTGAAATTGAAGCATTTGTTTTGCCACAAATTTGCTCCGACATGCCATCTGGTCAAATTGATACCTCGACCTGGGACCATCTTAAGAATTTGGTTCTGGCTGACCCACTATTCTATGAACCAGGACCAATTGACATGTTAGTCAATGTCAGTGTTTTGTCGTCAGTGCTTCAACCTGGTCTTGTAAAGGGCGAGTCAGGTCAACCCATTGCCATCAATACTGTTTTCGGGTGGCTAATTATGGGTGAATGTACTGTTGGTATTGACTATTCTTGTTATCGTTCTCGAGACAATTCCAGGGTCGTTGTCGCTACCGCCGATTGTCATCTCGTTTCGGCGTTGCCTCTGAGCAACATTAGTGAGCAGTTTGCGGAGACAAAGAATGTCGTAACTCCTCAAACAGCTGCTACGTCGCATAATTTGTCGTGTCGTTTTCGTGATGGTTCTTGCCTCGTTAGCAAGGATTGTCTGCTCGCTTCGTCGTTGTCTCCGGACATTAATAATAGTAAGCAGTTTGCGGAGATAAAAAATGTCGTAACTCCTCAAACAGCAGCTTCGTCGCATAATTTGTCGTGTCGTTTTCGTGATGGTTCTTGCCTCGTTAGCAAGGATTGTCTTCTCGCTTCGTCGTTGTCTCCGGACATAAATAGTAAGCAGTTTGCGGAGATAAATAATGTCGTAACTCCTCAAACAGCTGCTTCGTCACATAATTTGTCGCGTCGTTTTCGTGATGGTTCTTGCCTCGTTAGCAAGGATTGTCTTCTCGCTTCGTCGTTGTCTCCGGACATTAATAGTAAGCAGTTTGCGGAGATAAATAATGTTGTAACTCCTCAAACAGCTGCTTCGTCGCATTATTTGTCGTGTCGTTTTCATGATGGTTCTTGCCTCGCTAGCAAGGATAGTCATCGCGTTTCGTCGTTGTCTCTGGACACCAATATTCTGCGACTTAGGGAGGTAGTAAATGTCGTGACTCCTAAATCGGCTATTTCGTCGAAAGCTGATTTGTCGTGTGACAGCCTTATGGGTGCTGCATGTTTTCGTGATCCTGAAGGGATGATGGCTGTGCCATTAACCTTTGACAACCCCCAGGATAAGCCCTGGTTTTCGAACTCGTCGGATTCCGACTTACACTCGGAACAATTTCGTATCTTTGAGGATGTCCAGTACGTCTCACTGAACATATTAGGTCTACGGTGGTTACCTAAACCTAACGCATTGCGCGCAAGGCTTTCATATATTGCGCGGATTTTCTATCCTTCGGGATTTCTTTCGCTTTTCGTTTTCATGGCGAAATGTTTAATGCAGCGTTTGTGGATCTCAGGACTGCATTGGGATGATGATGTCCCAGAATCTATCGTTGGAGAGTGGCTTAAATTGAATTCTCAGCTGTCGTGCCTGAGCTCACTCTCTATTCCTCGCAGAATTATCTATCCATTTCGCCTTTGTCGCGCAAATCCTCGTGGCTTACTACCAGCTGATCTAGCGTGGCGTGAATTATGGTGGGCGGGACCCGCTTGGTTGCCGCGTCCCGAAGAAGATTTGCCGAGACATCTCACTCAAGGTGTCGGAGCTGCACTCGAGGAGGAAAAGGTTCTGACCTTATTCAGCGCCATGAATTCGGACTTCTTCGAACAAATTTTGTCTCGTCTTTCGTCGTATCGTCAATATGTTGGCGTATTGTTCTCGTTATCTTAATAACCTGAAGAATCCCTTCCATAGAGTGAAGAAAAGGACTCTATCGCTGGAGGAAACCAACTCTGTCATTCTATTTCTCGTTAAACATGTCCAGGAGCATGTTTCCTCGACTGAATTTCGAATGATCACCACAGGTGCAACCAACTCACTTCACAAAACTCTTCGCAAACTTTGTTCGCTTGTCGATAGAGAGGGTTTGTTGATGGTGGGCGGTCGGCTGTCTCGTAGCGATATCTTCTACTACGACCGCTCGATTATCCGCTTATCGTCGAAACGCGCAATCCATGCCGTCATTTCCCCGTGTGTGAAATGCGTCTGGGTGCGCCCACAGTTAGCACCACCTCCCATAGGAGAGCCCAACTGTCGTATAAACCATTTTGGACAGTTTTCGTCGGCTGCTGTAGACTATGCTGACCCCGTTAATGCGTTGTTAGGTCGAACTGGAGGCAGCAAGTCCTACAAGGCTTATACTAGTGTTTTTGTGTGTACCCTCACTATGGTAGCACACTTAGTTTCGGAACTAACGTCTGACGCGTCTATCGCTGCACCTAGGCGGTTCACCGCCCGTCGAAGCCGCTGTTCGCGTTTGGTACAAGACCATAAGGTTCTAATCGTTAATGAACAGTGTAGCCCATTAAACCGGAACTTAGGCAGGATTTTTAAACTGCATCCTGGTAGGTATGGTGCTTGTCGTGTCGTTACCATCCGCACAGCCACCGGTGAATATAAGCGTCCGGTTGTGAAACTGTGCCCATTACCTTTTAGTCAATAGTTAAATTATAATTACAAGTCACTTAGCTTGGACTTCAATCTTTTTGTTTGTAGTTTTTGTGTCTTATGTGACACGATTAATTTTTAGTATCGTAAATCTTTTATTATTTTCGAAAATACCTTGTATTTTGGTGGGCGGAATGTTCAGTTTTCATTAAATATTTTAGTATGGCAACATTCTGTGCCTGCGTTTGACAGATAAAATAACTGTCGATTCACACTTTCGTCTGTCGTTTTGAAATACGGTTCGAAAATTTGAGCTCCGCGCGAATAGTCGCGCTATTTTACTGGCAGTTATCATTTTGAGCTAGATTCATAAGTGCCTTGAAGAAGCAGGAGGATACCCCATAAGCTGTGTACAATCAGGTGCCAGGTAACCTTGGAGTCGGGTGAGTCTGTACAGTACAAGCCAGGTCTCGGGGTCCTACACCTGATGAAGGAGCGTCGCAGCAGCTCCTGGCAACGGTGAGTGTCCTCTCAGCACCTCCAAGGCTCTATTTCGTTGCATGAATTTATCGTTTTGACACAAGCTTACTTGCCACGTATAAACCGTTATAATTTGATTCGAAATTTACAGTCCACTCATTAACACCCAAAAATCCACATTAATATCGATATCCCGGGATTGGCACTCAATATCGGAAATCAATCCCGGGAGGGCAACAACAAATAATAAATCCCGGGATTTGATGATGAGTGATTTTAATTTATATTTGATTTTTTTATATACCTTGAAAACATATCAAATGTTGTTACAGCGAATGAAATTATAAGTACTATTTATTTTTCAAGTCAAGAAAGCGCAAGCCGCGAAAGACTCAGTGTGGTACAGCCACAGATATAGGAAATTTAGTATTTTATGCTCTGAGGGTACCTACAGCAGAGCCAGTTGGTTCTGGTCAGCGGGTTGCCACACATAGTACTCTTCGGACGGTAATGCAGGCGGCATTACTCCGCCACGGCTGATGACATGGTAGAGTATATTCACCAGAAGACTGGCTACTCGCTGGGGGTTTTCCAGCTGCATTTGCGCCACTAACCACGCCAAAATGGCCTAAGGGCAACACCGGTCAGAGAGCTGGGGGGTAGAGAGGTGGCACTGGACTTTAAACATATAGCCAACTCGCCACTTAGGTGTCTACATCTACCCTCGAGCAACAGCTCTTGCGACTCCACTGTGGACCGCCAGTAAAGGCAAGCCAGAGGCAGGGGGCCTGTCCAACCATCCACCCGGTCGGCTCAGCCTGACAACAGGACACCCCAAGGAGTACTCAGGTACGTAGGGTCGCTACTCCCTAACAGCCCGCCACAAGCTGCCTTACGTTGACTGATTGCACCAGAAATCTGGTGGGCGATGGGGCCGTCACATCCCTACGCCTATCACCCGTTATTATTATTATTATTAAACACAAAAAAATCGAGATAAACCTATTGAGTTTTATTTACTTCTCTTGGTAGGTATTTAATTTATTAACAAATAGTTGAATTGTTGAGTGGACTCTAAAATTAAGTACCTATTAATAGTACCTACAATCGTAACAAATCGAGCGCATATAAAAGTATATTTTTGTGCTCGTCGATTGAAATCTGTGTATTAAGATTTTGTGGGGACATAAATAAATAACACAGCGATTGACACAGCGTGTTGTCAAGAAACAGATTGATCGTCTGGTACTCTGCGGTTAAGCAGGGAAACACGTAATTTGCTCTGACAAGAGCAGTTTTCCGTTGCCCTGAGAAGGACAGTTTGTATGTCCGGAGCCTGAAGCACCCTCGTCGGATTCTTCGTGTCTTCTAGCACCGAGCGCGGAGAGCGGAGCACGGCGATCGACGACGATGTTCACTCCACGGCGGCCGACGAGCGAAAGGACTGGCGCCGGCGCAGAGCGTAGTTTTATTCACCCGACCTATGACCTCGCGCATGCGCCGTGGCAGGCGCACTTTCCCCGCGCGGGGGGGCTATCTCTGTCTCACTCGCGCGGATCCGTCCCGCTCTAATTTGTTGCGGATTAATGTAGTAACTAGTTGTAAGCTTTTTTGTTGTATATAGTTAGGCCTATTTGTAAATAAAATTCATTCTAGTATCCAGCAGTCTACAGTAAACAACAAGAGTTTCACTACAAGCCTCCAGCCTATTATCCCTGAAGCAACCTCAAGCTAAATCAGCTGAACCACCAACAGCTAAAGTGGTGACCTGCCGACTCAAGAGCACAGAAGCAACCAGCATCAAGACTCAAGCATGGCCGGAGGAAACGGAGACAACACGGGAGCTCTACCCATTCTGCAACCCGACGCTGTCGATCAACATGAAGCTCAGCAACTACCAGCAAGCCACGACGTGTCCGCGATATCTCTCTCACTCCGAGTACCACCATTTTGGCGCGACCAGCCGCTATTATGGTTCTGCAGTTTCGAAGCCGCCACCGCCGATCTGAAAAGAAGCCAATCACAGCTCGCGCAAATGGTCATCGCACAGCTCGAGAAGCAAGACATCCAAAATATCGCAGATCTCATCTACTCACCGCCTCAGGAAAATTACTACCAGGCCATCAAGGATCGTCTCATCTCGCTGTACGAGGAATCAAACAGCGCCCAGGCGAAGAAATTGCTGTCACAGGTCGAGCTCGGCGAACAGAAACCTAGCCAGCTACTCCGCAAGATGCAGAATCTCAACCGCGAGAAGTTCCCCGAGAGCACCATACAAATGATGTGGCTCGATCATTTACCGCCACACGTCAGATCCGTACTCACCGTCAGCGAAGCATTCAAGATCAAGACCACGCTCGACGACCTCGCTCTCCTAGCCGACAAAATGATGGAGCACACGCCGTCATCCCACGTCGCCGCCATTTCGTCGCCCATCGCGTCAACATCAAAACAGCCACCACCGCTGCTACCTCCGTCGCAACCTACCTACCAGCAACATCCGCATCTCGACACACAATATCTCATCGGCGAGATAAGAAGATTGTCGCTCGAAGTCGCCGAACTACGATCAAGGCCGCGCGAAAACAACGATCGTCGCAACAGCCGATTTCGCCGCCGTTTTCCGTCACGTTCCCGTCCTCGCAGCGCATCACAATCACAAGACCGAAGCCGCAACAACTCTCCCATGCCGTACTGCTACTACCACCGTCGTTTCGGCATGGACGCGATTAAATGCACGCCACCGTGCAATTTCAAGCCAGTCAACACGCCGTCGGAAAACTAAAAGTAACGCTGGCAGCGGCGGAAACCGGCGTTACTGATACATCTCACCGCCTCTTCGTGACCGACAAGACTTCAAAACTTACCTTCCTGGTCGACACTGGAGCGAACATATCCGTGCTACCACGAAGAAAAGGCACGCAAGAGCAGCCTCTCCCGTTTCAACTTTACGCCGCAAACAACACCGTCATACCTACCTACGGTGAGAAAACGCTCGAACTCGATCTCAACCTACGACGAGCATTCAAGTGGAAATTCATCATCGCAGCCGTATCGAAGCCTATCCTGGGAGCCGACTTTCTCAAGTTCCACCACATCATTGTGGACATCAAGAATCGAAGACTGATCGACGGCAAGACGCTACTCACGACTAACGCTCAACTCTGTGCCGCTAACATACCTACCGTGCGCAGCATAGACGTGCAGCAGTCGTATCATGATATACTAGCCGATTACCCCGGGACTACTCGACTTACATCTATGAAGCTTAGCCCGAAGCATAACGTCGAACACTTCATAGAAACTACTGGCCCGCCCCTTCACTGCAGGCCACGCCCCATCGCACCACACCGATACGAGCTAGTGAAGAAAGAATTTGCCAACATGATGGAGCAGGGCCTATGCAGACCAAGCAAGAGCCCTTGGGCATCACCTCTTCACGTCGTACCGAAGAAAAATGGCGATTTACTTGTGTGTGGCGATTACCGAAGGCTTAACGCAATAACCAAGCCCGATCGGTACCCAATCCCACGCATACGTGATTTTACCTACGAACTCGCCGGCAAACAAATATTCTCCACATTGGACCTCAACCGTGCCTACCAACAACTACCAATAGCAGAGCAAGACGTCGAGAAGAGCGCCATCATAACACCATTCGGCCTATTCGAGTTTCCGAGAATGTGCCCAGGACTCAAAAACTGCGGACAGACATTCCAACGATTCATCCACGAAGTACTGCGAGACCTTGACTTCGTGTTCCCATTCGTCGACGACCTACTTATCGCATCGGCCGACGAAACAACGCACGAGAAACATTTACGCGCCGTACTAAGCAGACTCGAAGACTACGGTATTACTATCAACCCGTCGAAATGTGTATTCGGACAGCCAACGGTCAAGTTCCTGGGATACGAGGTCAGCAAAGACGGCATCCGACCACCCACCGAGAAAGTGCAAGCAATCGTCGATTACCCTAAACCGCAAACAATAGACGAATTACGACGATTTCTCGGCATGATAAACTTTTACCGCGAAAACATCAAGAACGCCGCAATACTTCAAGCTCCACTGTGTAAATACCTACACAACGCGCGGAAAAAGGACAAAACACCGATCAGCTGGGACGACGAAGCAACGCTCGCATTCGACGCGTGTAAGGACAGCATCAAAAACGCCGCTTTACTCGCTCATCCATGTCACCAGTCAGCGCTCGCGATATTCTCAGACGCTAGTGACAAGGCCGCAGGCGCATCGCTCAATCAGTTTGTCAACAACGCATGGCAACCACTCGGCTATTTTTCGAAGAAATTCTCCGACGCACAGACTCGCTACAGTACCTACGATCGAGAGCTACTCGCATTGTACATGAGTACAAAACACTTCCGCAAGATGTTCGAGGGACGAGAACTCATCTTATTCACCGATCACAAGCCCTTGACCTTCGCGTTCACCAAAACAAGCACCAACAACGAGTCGCCGCGCCGCACCCGTCAGCTGTTGTATATCAGTGAATTTACAACCGATATACGACACGTCAGTGGGTCACAAAACGCCGCCGCCGACGCGCTATCCCGCATAGAAACGATATCCTGCCCATCGCCGATTGACTACAAAGAACTAGCCGACGCGCAAGAACGAGACAGCAACACCATCCGAACACTCGCACAGCAAACCAACCTATCTATGAAGCAAGTCGCAATTCCCGGAACCGACGTCAAATTGTACTGCGAAACAACGACAGACAATTTACGCCCTTATGTACCCGAACAATACCGCCGTGCCGCATTCGACTCTGTACATAACATCAGTCATCCTGGAATTCGAACAACAAGAAAACTAGTCGCTCAACGCTACTTTTGGCCTTCGATAAATACCGACGTAGGTACATGGTCGAAAGTATGCGTACACTGCCAACGCGCGAAGATTCAACGCCACACCGCAAGTCCGATATCAAGTTTCCCGCCAACTCAACGATTCGAACACATCCACATCGACATAGTTGGACCTCTACCTACCGCTGCAAGTGGACATCGATACCTACTCACAATGATCGACAGAGCAACACGATGGCCCGAAGCAATCCCACTTACCGAGATCACCGCCGAAGAAGTCGCCAAGACTGTTTACGACGGTTGGATTTCCCGCTTCGGCTGCCCTGCTACTATCACTACGGACCAAGGACGGCAATTCGAGAGTCGAGTATTTGCGTCACTCACCCGCTTACTCGGCATCGAGAGGACCCGAACAACACCTTATCACCCGATCGCTAACGGATTTATTGAACGATGGCACCGTAGCCTCAAGGCCGCACTCAAGGCCAGACTACAAACCGAGAAGTCATGGATCGACACAATACCTAGCGTTCTACTCGGACTACGCGCCGCACTATGCACAGACACCAGTGTAAGCCCAGCCCTACTTACCTACGGCTGCAGCGTGCGATTACCCGGCGAACTGTTATTACCTACACGCGATGACGTCACCATGGACTCCGATTTCGTCGAAAAACTACGTGCAATCATACAAAGCCTGACGCCGAAGGAAATTACCCCGCATGGCAACAAGAAACACATCTTCGTCCACCGTGACCTTCAAACCTGCGAACAAGTATTCGTACGAGTCGACGCTGTAAAGAAGCCATTACAAGCACCTTACGACGGACCCTACCGAGTACTAAAACGCAACGACAAAATATTCACTCTGCAGCTACCTACTCGCCAGGCGAACATTTCGATCGACCGCTTAAAACCCGCATTTATCATCGCCGACACCGAGCAAGATATACCTACAACTTCGATCGCAACAAACATACCTACAGCTACGAGTTCAACGACCATACCTACAACTACGAGTTCAACGACTGTACCTACAGCTGCAACTACGAGTATAAAGACGCAACCGACCGCACCACCGAGTTTACCGACATCGAAACCAAACAACAACAACAAACAACAGAGAAAAGACATCCTGAAATGAAGAAATGAACCAGACACAACCACGACCATTCAAGCTGGACCCACAAGGACATCCCGCCAAGGCCGCACCATTCGCCTGCCGGTACGCTTCGCTTGAGGGGGAACCCTGTGGGGACATAAATAAATAACACAGCGATTGACACAGCGTGTTGTCAAGAAACAGATTGATCGTCTGGTACTCTGCGGTTAAGCAGGGAAACACGTAATTTGCTCTGACAAGAGCAGTTTTCCGTTGCCCTGAGAAGGACAGTTTGTATGTCCGGAGCCTGAAGCACCCTCGTCGGATTCTTCGTGTCTTCTAGCACCGAGCGCGGAGAGCGGAGCACGGCGATCGACGACGATGTTCACTCCACGGCGGCCGACGAGCGAAAGGACTGGCGCCGGCGCAGAGCGTAGTTTTATTCACCCGACCTATGACCTCGCGCATGCGCCGTGGCAGGCGCACTTTCCCCGCGCGGGGGGGCTATCTCTGTCTCACTCGCGCGGATCCGTCCCGCTCTAATTTGTTGCGGATTAATGTAGTAACTAGTTGTAAGCTTTTTTGTTGTATATAGTTCTATTTGTAAATAAAATTCATTCTAGTATCCAGCAGTCTACAGTAAACAACAAGAGTTTCACTACAAGCCTCCAGCCTATTATCCCTGAAGCAACCTCAAGCTAAATCAGCCTTTACCAACAACAGCTAAAATTTCATAGAGAATACTGCAACGTCACTCTTTTCATCGTTGAATAGTCCAGAATAGTCTGTTACTTCCGAAGCAACCGAAATATACGCTCTAGACAACCGAAAAAAAATTGAAAATAGAACTTCGTATTTCAATAATATGTGTCCTTGTTTAAGGAGACTCGATCCGATACAAAATTGCCAATCTATGGCGTTTCGGAACGTAGCGGCGTCACGTCATCTGTTAAAAATCTACTTAAACTTGCTACATACAGCACCAGGTACCTACTGGCAAGTTGAATTATTAAGAACAAAACAGACCATAAACAAGAGGTGTCAATGTGTCATGTTTCCAATTTCCCACCAAAGTTCCAGTTCAAAATTAAAAGACGAAATATGATAACTATTCGTTATTAATAACTTCTTAAGATTTGATTCGTGTTTGTGAAGTGAAAAAAATGTGTACGTTCCTTTTGAAATGGACGAAAAAGAAAATAACTGCACCGCTGAAGAAATTGTGTGAGTAGTAATAGAACTAACGGAAAACTTACTGCCTGAAAAGTCAAATGCTATTTATTTAAAATTAGTCGTAGAAAAAGTATTGTATGCAACGGTGTATAACCTGGTCTTAAAACGCTCGTGGCGTCTTTAATTGCGATGCTCGCCAAGGCTCGCATCGCAACTCACGACACTCGCGTTTTAAGACCCTACTTATACAACAGTTGTATAAAATACTATTAATGAACTCGTACAAAAAGTATCGTTCACAATAGTGTCATAATCAAGCTTTTTAATCTCGTACCTCACTTAGGCCACTCAGCAAGCTTCGTGGCCTAAACACGGTACTTTACTAAAAAGCTCTCTATTATAACACGATTATGAAAAATACTATATTATTTTTGCTGAATAGGTTACTTACGTAATTCAGGCATCTAGGGTCAACTGTCCAGTATTGAAATTTTTGTGCACAGTGAAACACCTCAATATTTCCACAACCCGATGTTGCTAGGTAGATATTAGTCCTGTAAGTATAGCACCTGAGGAAACCCTCATACACGCCCCATTTGTGGACGCAACATGTGGAAGGAACAGTCACAACAAACAATTATCTAATTTTAACACAAAAAACAAAAAATATTTTGGTGATTTTTTGACAAATGATAGAATTTGAGTTCGTATTATTTTCTCATTGCCTTCTGTACACCTCAAAGTGTCTATGGAGGGGTATGCCAATAAAAATGCTACACCTTTTGTGCCCTTTTTCACTGATAACCAAAAAAACCTAGTTTGTTCACAATGACACAGCATACAATGAAACAGTGTGTGTGCAACAATGACACAGCGATGTAGAACATTTCACTAAATAAATTAATCAAAAATGACCCATTAATAATAACTATGTAGGTAAAACTCGATTAAATGCAAAGAAAACATCGATACTATTAACACTTTTTCAATGTAGATTACTCCTGTTTTCATTTTAGAAATTCCGGTGTTTCATTGAATACATGACTGTATATGGACGCATTGAAACAAAGCTCATTTTTTTTTTCGATAAATTTATTTTATACAGTAACTGTAGAAGTAATGTGTGGGTCAGGCCGTAAATTTTGGAACAAATGGCGTAGAAGTAGCGTACATTTTCACGCTACTTTTACCCGCTGGTGACGTAAAGTGACGCGAAAAAGTAACGTAAAATTGTTAAGGAGTTTATACATCAACAATAATTATTAACCGACCTCAAAAAAGCGAGGTTATAAATTTGATTACCTATGCGTATAGTACTATTGTTAGAGATAAGCAATAGTTGTAGTTATTTATTCATATATAATACTGTTAGTTTCGGATGGTTAATGAAACACGTGTTCCAATTTTCACAACTTGTGTACCTATGTACGTATGTTTGTCCTTATCGTTTTGTTCATTGTGATTATGCACAAAAGAGCGTTTACTTACATACAACCGTCAACTTATTGAACAGTGCAAGTCTCAAACTCTACTCTCTCTTCATCATCTTAAAATCTTCTAAATGCGTAAAAAAAAGTACTGAAGATGCGCATTTATCAATTACATACTTACCAAAGGCCAGCCCAGGATAAACTAAGTGAATCTGCCCCCCCGAGTTGAAAAAAATGGTCTTTTTTAATATTTATTTTTCTAGCCAGCCGATTTTGACGTGCGGTGCGTCACGTATAATGTGCATATAGTAAAGACAGTTATATGACATCAATTATAGGATATATTGAGGACAATTACTTAAAAAAAATGCTTTCATGTCAGACACTAAAAATCAAAAAAAATCTTCAATAAAAAACATTTTGTTCTAATACAGATAAAATTAAGTAAATACATTCATTTTGTTACTTTTTAGGGTTCCGTAGCCAAATGGCAAAAATTGGAACCCTTATAGATTCGTCATGTCGGTCTGTCTGTCTGTCTGTCTGTCCGTCAGTATGTCACAGGCATTTTACTCTAAAACCATAAGGTGTATTTGAATAAAAAATTGAAGATAGGGTGTATTTTGTTAACCGCTACATAGTTTTGTAATGAAATTACTAAAAAAGATTTTTTTTAGGGGTGCACCCATACATAAAACTGAAAGTCAACAATTTTTTTTTCATTGCAAGCCCACTTGTGGTACATCAATCGACAGGCCTTTCAAAACAAATATAAGGTTTCTAAGCAACTTTTTGGATTAAGTGAATAGAGTCGGAGATAATCGACCCGAAAGCCACTAAAATTGTGTCCCCCCCCCCTCTCATTTTTGAACCGTGTATTTTAAAAATATGAAAAAAATCATGCTCATAGGGCTTATAAAATTCTTTCAGCAAAATTTGTTTTGAATAAGATCGGTTCAAAGGTTTTCGAGATATTTATAAAAAACTGCCTTCCTTAAAGAAAATGACGTAAGTGCCATAAGATTTTAATAACGATACGAACTTTTTAATAGACACGGAACCCTTGTTGTGCGTGGTCCGACACGCACTTGGCCGCTTTTTTTTATACAACGACGGTGGCACACAAGCGTACGGCCCGCCTGATGGTAAGCGGACACCGTAGCCTATAGACGCATGTAACTCCATGCAAAGGAGTATCATGAATGGCACCTCGATCACCAGCAGATAACAAACACGTCTTCTCATTAAGCCATGCTGTGTATGACGAAGGAATATAATGGAGATGTTTTGCATTACAACAAAACATATATTATATTCTGAAGTCATACACAGCATGGCAGCAAGGCTCTTGCTGGCGAAGACAGTGAATTGACACAAAGCCAGTGCTGCCAATTGAGCAACACCAGCGAAGCGACAAGGGAATTGGCGCCTTCTGGCGATCGAATTAAGGCTAACAATCGGGTAAATCTGCCCGATTTCAGGTATGTTGCCATAGATATCACGTAGACAAACTAGACGCACTCTCATTAAGCCATGCTGTGTATGACTTCAGAATATAATATATGTTTTGTTGTAATGCAAAACATCTCCAATATGAGCAACCTACACATGCACAGATTAAGAGAAAGTAGGTTGTCACAAGTTTTGTACTTTGCTATGTTACTGTGTCGACTTGTTTATCTATAAATTATACTACCAAACTAAATTGTGCTCATTTGTTTATAGTTTAATGAATAATGCGCTGTGTGAAAAACGGTTTCCTTCAGTAGTCATATAAGCAAAATGCATAATTTTATTTTAAGTAGCATACGTCCACAAATCATACCAAACTGTTATCATAAGGAGACGCTACACGAGCGAAATCGGCAGGCCTGCATGCAGTGCAGTCCAAAGCTGAATGTGACAGTGGAGGCAGTATGGCCCATGGTCTTAGCCTGTCCGAATGGACGAATAAAAAAAAAGAAAATGAATGATATGGTGGGTGGGTACCACCACAGACCACGTGGGTACACATTGAGCAAACGAACGACCAACGAACGCGAAGCATTTATGTGACAGCTATTTGTTAGAGTGAGATACATAGCCGTTCGTGGGCTTGGTGTGTACCCACCATGACAGTGACACTGACATTGAATTGTTTTGATTTTGATATCATTGAGTTGAAAATGAAACGAAATATAATTTGAAATACTGCGCGTGCGTGTGCGAAGTGCATTGACGCAGCAACTTAATTAGATTTGGTATTGGTACAAATCAATACAACCAACTTGTTGAAATGGAGTGTTAGTTATTTAAAATTTAGTTTACCAAAATGGCAAACGTTTTGGAAGCTTTAATTTACGCTTCGGAGCGGGCCGCGTGCGTTGCGAGGTCTTGTGCAGCCAGCCTGAGTGATGAAAACCTTGTGGTTACTGAAAAATCAGGAAACGAAGCTAACACCCGCTTCGATCACGATTTTAAAACCATTGCTGATGTATTGGCCCAGGAAGCTGCTAAACTAGAGATAGGTCATCACTGCCAAAACCTGGCTAATAATGTCTGGGGTGAAGAGTGTGGGGAAATTAATGGGCACACTGTCAAACTCGAAGATAGCGTGGATAAAACAACTCTTCTGTTAAGCCAAATTGTCCCAAAGGAACAAGCTCTTAAACTATCAGAAGGCTGCCATTGCGAATTGAATCCTTCATTAATTGGCGAGTTGCCGTACGATCTTCCCTCTATAGACGATGCCACATTAGGAGTGTGGATAGATCCCATAGGTATGTTTATAAATATTTAGCTATAATATTAATATAGCTTACCAGTGTCCCATCTACAATGTCTTATATAGACTGGTTATGGTCGAATACTTCTTTGCGATAAAAAGTTTTTTTCAAGGAGACAATAAAATCTGACAAATTATAAACTGCATGCTTCATCAGGTATCTTACAATGCAGAACTATAATATTTTATGTGGTATCTCTACATGAAATTATACTATTTCTGGAAGAAGTATTTATGGCTATGGTAAACAAATGATACATTTATTTTACAGATGCCACAGCTGAATTCATAGCTGGTGTGAAAAATAAAGACCAAGTAGACAGTGAATCTGGGCTATCATGTGTCACCGTCTTAATAGGTGCATTTGTGAAAGCTACTGGAGAGCCAGTCATTGGGGTTGTCAACCAGCCCTTCTATGATAAGTATGTATAAAAGCCTAAATATATTAACACCCACAGTACTATGAAAGTTCTGTAATTTAGATAAGATGATGTCTACTCTACATATTCAGGGCAGCCTTGTATTCCATGCACAATTTAACCATTGATCTGGTTGTGTATGAATTTATTTATTTAATAGAATACAAGAAGAATACAGTCAAGGGTGTACCTAGGATTTTGTTGGGGGGGGAAGGCAGGCGTAGACAAACCAAGAATATATCTAAGGTAGAATTCAGCTGCCCCATTTAGAAAACCAGTAATTAACTTTATTCGACTTTCGTTTTTTTTGCCTAAAAAGGCAGGCTATCTACCTTCATCAACAAAATCTTCTAAACCGTATATTTTCCAAGTTATTAATAATTTCATAATCCAAGTATCTTTTTTAGGATACTAAATCTACATTGAAATCAAGTATTATATTTTTGTAAAATCACTCCTACAGTACCACTCTACAAGTTATTTTATTTTAAAATACATACATACATATAATCACGCCTCTTTCCCAGAGGGGTAGACAGAGATCACAGATCTCCATTTGCTATGATCCTGGCAAACCACTTTTGCTTCACTCACTTTCATAATATTTCTCATACATTTTACCTGGCCTTTTGTTGAGATTTCTCCAATTTGATCGGAGAAAGTTCGCCTAGGTCGCCCCCTTCCAATTTCCCCTTCCACTCTTCTTATATACACTTTCTTCGTTAATCTTCTTTCATCCATCCTCTCTACATGCCCAAACCACCTTAACATGGTCCGACCTACGGGCGGACGCGCATTGCGCGCGGCCCGTGGTGGCGCTGCCAGACGCTGATATTACTTGCTTAGATATTTCTATCAAACCAGGGTCCTCCGCGAAAAAAATAAGATTATTCACATGCTACTTTCCTCAAGGTAGAGACCAAAAAGATTCGCAAATGTTATTTTTTGAGTTTTTGTCAGATCTATACGCTGATTTCCCCGATGACATTTTTTTAGTTTTGGGAGACTTTAACATCCCTGATGCCGTGTGGTACCCTAACCGTGGTTCTAGAAACCTTAAATTAGATAATCCTAATTTAAATTTTCTTACTTCGCAACTCTCCGCATTCTTAAATTTTTCTAATTGGCAACAATTTAATCACATCCCTAATGGAAATGGGAGGCATCTTGACTTAGTGCTTTCTAATCGTATTTGTGAGGTGGATAGCGCGGATGCTCTAGTCCCAATCGATGCTCATCACCCAGTCTTTTGTGTAAAGATTGATACTGGATCGAATGAGTGTTTCCTAAAACCGGCCCCTCGGGTTATTCGTCGCTTTTTTGCTGCCGATTATAATAAAATTAACGCGAAGCTGAGGGAAATTCATTGGGAGTCGCAGTTGAACATAAATAATAATGATATTGAAACCGCAGTAAATCACTTTTATGTTACATTAAACCATATAATAGAAGAATTTGTTCCATCCAAAACTGTCACTAACAAAAATAATTTTCCGTCTTGGTATTCCCACAATCTGATCTCTTTAATAAAAAAAAAACAAAAGAAACATAAAAAATGGAAAATATATGGTAGGTCATGTGATTACGACGCCTTTTCTAGTTTACGATCCAAAATTAAAAAGTTAGAAATATCTTGTTATAACTTATTTATTTCTAGAACGGAAGACAACATAAAAAATAATTCTAAATCATTTTGGTCGTATATAAAATCAAAAAAAAATGTTAGTGGCATTCCTGATTCACTCTATTTGGACACTGCTACGGCTTATGATGGTCTTGGCGCGGCTAATTTATTTAATACATTTTTCCATTCTGTATTTGAGCCACTTGCTTCTGCCGCAGCTAACATCAGTAGCTCAAATGCATGCATAATTAATAGTGTTCAAATTGATGAACCTTTAGTCGAAAAATATCTAAAAGCTCTAAAAGAATCGAAAGGAAGTGGTCCTGACGGAATTCATCCTGTGTTTTTAAAACGCTGCAGTACTTCTCTTTCGGCCCCAGTATGTTTACTTTTCAAATTATCTCTTAAATCTGGAACTTTACCAAAAATCTGGAAACAATCCATTGTTGTACCTATATTTAAAAGTGGGGATAAACATAATATAAAGAATTATAGAGGTATTTCTAAATTATCAGTACTTCCTAAATTACTAGAAAAAATAATATATGATACGCTATATCCGACAGTGAGACCTCTTTTAATGACACAGCAACACGGCTTCGTTAATAGTCGATCAACTGAGTCCAATCTGTGTGAGTTCGTTGACTATGTCCTTAGCGCAATGGATGGGAATTATCAGGTGGATGCTGTCTACACTGATTATTCAAAAGCCTTTGACAAAATTTCACACTCTGTCCTATTAAAAAAACTAGAACACTTAGGAATACATGGTGATTTATTGCGCTGGTTAACATCTTACCTGCGGGATCGAACCCAAGCGGTTACTATTAAAGGGTACACTTCTAGCTTTGTTCCCATTACGTCTGGAGTACCCCAAGGCTCGCACTTGGGACCTTTGTTGTTTAACATGTATATCAACGATGTCATGGATTGCTTTTTGCATTCCAAAGTGTTATTATACGCCGACGACACTAAAATTTTTACATTGGTGAAGTCTGAAGTCGACTGTCTTTATTTGCAAGACGATTTAAATAGGTTAAATAGCTACTGTTTGTCTAACAAACTCTATTTGAACGTAAATAAATGCTCGGTTATCACATTTACGAGAAAAACTCATCCTTTAAAATTTATATATAAAATTGGAAATCAGGTACTGAGTAGAGTTTCTGAGATAAGAGATTTAGGTGTTCATTTGGACCATGAGCTTCAACTAGTACCACACGTTGAAAAAGTAACAGCGAAAGCTTATAAAATGCTCGGTTTTATTTTTAGACAAAGTAAGGACTTTAAAAATCCCAAAACTTTGCTGCTTTTGTATCTATATATATAAAACGCAAAGGTGACTGACTGATTGACTGATTGACTGACTGATCTATCAACGCACAGCCCAAACTAATGGACCGATCGGGCTGAAATTTGGCATGCTGATAGCCACTATGATGTAGACATCCGCTAAGAAAGGATTTTTGAAAACTCACCCCCTAAGGGGGAATAACGGGGGTCCAAAGTTTGTATGGGGGAAGCATTATTTTTTGAAATACAGACTTATTACTTTGTAGGAAGATTACTTATTAAGATACAAAAAAATTACTTTCAGCGTTTTACAAAATTCCTTCCCTAAGGGGGTTAAATAGGGGTGCAAAGTTTGTATTCAAAACTACTGGGACTACAAACTTGAAGTTTACACCAGACCTTCCTTTTATTACGTAGGCAAGGGATAAGACGGGATTTTTGTAAATTCTGTCCCTAAGGGTGTTAAATAGGGGTGCAAAGTTTGTATGGGTGAAACATTATTTTTTGTACTAGAGACTTGAAACTTTGTAGGGATATTACTAATTAAGATACAAAAAAAGTTCTTTCAGCGTTTTAGAAAATTCCACCCCTAAAGGGGGTCAAATAGGGGTGCAAATTTTGTATTCAAAACTACTGGGACTAGGAACTTGAAAATTACACCAGAAGTTCTTTTTATGACGTAGGTAAGGGATAGAACAGGATTTTTGGAAATTCTATCCCTAAGGGGGTGAAATGGGGGTCCAAAGTTTGTATGGGGGAACATTATTTATTGAACTGGAGACTTAAAACTTTGTAGGAAGATTACTTATTGATACCAAAAAAGTACTTTCGGTGTTTTATAAAATTCTACCCCTAAGGGGGTTAAATAGGGGTGCAAAGTTTGAATTAAAAACTGCTAGGACTACAAACTTGAAATTTACACCAGAACTTCCTTTTATAACGTAGGCAAGGGATACGACGGGATTTTTGGAAATTCTATCCCTGAGGGTGTTAAATAGGGGTGCAAAGTTTGTATGGGAGAAACATTATTTTTTGTATTAGAGACTTGAAACTTTGTAGGGATATTATTTATTAAGATACAAAAAAGTGCTTTCAGCGTTTTGGAAAATTCTACCCCTAAGGGGGTCAAATAGGGGTGCAATGTTTGTATGACGTAAACATTATTTATTTAACTAGAGACTTGAAACTTTGTAGGAAGATTACTTATTAGGATACAAATAAAAATATACTTAGCGTTTTTAAAATTCCACCCCTAAGGAGATTAAATAGGGGTGCACAGTTTGTATTCAAAACTACTGGGACTACAAACTTGAAATTCACACCAGAACGTCCTTTTATTACGTTAGCAAGGGACAAGACCGGACTTTTGGAAATCCTATCCCAAAGGGGGTAAAAAAGGGGTGCAAAGTTTGTATGGGAGAAATATGTTTTTTTGTACTAGACTTGAAACTTTGTAGGGATATTACTTATAAAGATACAAAAAAAATTCTTTCAGCGTTTTAGAAAATTCCATCCCTATAAGGGGTCAAATAGGGGTGCAATGTTTGTATGGGGTAAACATTTTTATTGAACTAGAGAATTGAAACTTTGTAGGAAGATTACTTATTAGGATACAAAAAAAAACATCTTCAGAGTTTTATAAAATTCCACCCCTAAGGGGATTAAATAGGGGTGCAAAGTTTGTATGGGTGAAACATAATTTTTTGTACTAGAGACTTGAAACTTTGTAGGGATATTACTTATTAAGATACAAAAAAAAAATTTCAGCGTTTTAGAAAATTCCACTCCTAAACGGGGTCAAATAGGGGTGCAATGTTTGTATGGGGTAAACATTATTTATTGAACTAGAGAATTGAAACTTCGTAGGAAGATTAATTATTAGGATACAAAAAAAAACATCTTCAGCGTTTTATAAAATTCCACCCTTAAGGGGATTAAATAGGGGTGCAAATTTTGTATTCAAAACTACTGGGACTAGGAAATTGAAAATTACACCAGAACTTCTTTTTATGACGTAGGCAGGGGATAGAACAGGATTTTTGGAAATGCTATCCCTAAGGGGGTGAAATGGGGGTCCAAAGTTTGTATGGGGGAACATTATTTATTGAACTGGAGACTTAAAACTTTGTAGGAAGATAACTTATTGATACCAAAAAAGTACTTTCGGCGTTTTATAAAATTCTACCCCTAAGGGGGTTAAATAGGGGTGCAAAGTTTGAATTAAAAACTACTGGGACTACAAACTTGAAATTTACACCAGAACTTCCTTTTATAACGTAGGCAAAGGATAAGACGGGATTTTTGGAAATTCTATCTCTAAGGGTGTTAAATAGGGGTGCAAAGTTTGTATGGGAGAAACATTATTTTTTTGTACTAGAGACTTGAAACTTTGTAGGGATATTATTTATTAAGATACAAAAAAAGTACTTTTAGCGTTTTGGAAAATTCTACCCCTAAAAGGGTCAAATAGGGGTGCAAAGTTTGTATTCAAAACTACTGGGACTACAAACTTGAAATTTACACCAGAACGTCCTTTTATGACGTAGGCAAGGGATAAGACCGGACTTTTGGAAATCCCATCCCAAAGGGGGTTAAAAAGGGGTGCAAAGTTTGTATGGGAAAAATATGTTTTTTTGTACCAGACTTGAAACATTGTAGGGATATTACTTATAAAGATACAAAAATAGTTCTTTCATCGTTTTAGAAAATTTTACCCTTAAGGGGGTATATTAGGGGTGCAATGTTTGTATAAGGGAAACATTATTTATTGAACTAGAGACTTGAAACTTGGTAAGAATTTTACTTATTAGGATACAAAAAAAAGTATTTTCAGCCTTATATAAAATTCCACACCTAAGGGGGTAAAATAGGGGTGCAAAGTTAGTATTCAAAGCTACTGGGACTAGAAACTTGAAATTTACACCAGAGCTTCATTTTATGAAGTAGGCAAGGGATAAGACGGGATTTTTGGAAATTCTATCCCTAAGGGGGTTAAGTAGGGGTGCAAAGTTTGTATGCGAGCAACATATTTTTTTGTACTAGAGACTTGAAACTTTGTAGGAATATTATTATTAAGATACAAAAAGTACTTTCAGCGTTTTATAAAATTCTTTCTCTAAGGGAGTTAAATAGGTATGCAATGTTTGTGGGGGGAAACATTATTTATTGAACTAGAGACTTGAGACTTTGTAGGAAGATAACTTATTAGGATACAAAAAAAGTAATTTCAGCGTTTTACAAAATTCTACCCCTAAGGGGATTAAATGAGGGTCCAAATCTATATATATAAAACGCAAAGGTGACTGACTGATTGACTGATTGACTGACTGATCTATCAACGCACATTCCAAACTACTGGACCGATCGGGCTGAAATTTGGCATGCTGATAGCCACTATGATGTAGGCATCCGCTAAGAAAGGTTTTTTGAAAACTCACCCCTTAAGGGGGTAAAACGGGGGTCCAAAGTTTGTATGGGGGAAGCATTATTTTTTGAACTAGAGACTTAAAACTTTGTAGGAAGATTACTTATTAAGATAAAAAAGCACTTTCAGCGTTTTACAAAATTTAACCCCTAAGGGGGTTAAATAGGGGTGCAAAGTTTGAATTAAAAACTACTAGGACTACAAACTTGAAATTCACACCAGAACTTCCTTTTATGACGTAGGCAAAGGATAAGACGGGATTTTTGGAAATTCTATCCCTAAGGGTGTTAAATAGGGGTGCAAAGTTTGTATGGGAGAAACATAATTTTTTGTACTAGAGACTTGAAACTTTGTAGGGATATTACTTATTAAGATTAAAAAAAGTGCTTTCAGCGTTTTGGAAAATTCTCTCCCTAAGGGGGTCAAATAGGGGTGCAATGTTTGTATGAGGTAAACATTATTTATTGCACTAGAGACTTGAAACTTTGTAGGAAGATTACTTATTAGGATACAAATAAAAATATCCTTAGCGTTTTTAAAATTCCACCCCTAAGGAGATTAAATAGGGGTGCAAAGTTTGTATTCAAAACTACTGGGACTACAAACTTGAAATTTACACCAGAACGTCCTTTTATGACGTAGGCAAGGGATAAGACCGGACATTTGGAAATCCTATCCCAAAGGGGGTTAAAATGGGGTGCAAAGTTTGTATGGGAGAAATATGATTTTTTGTACTAGAGACTTGAAACTTTTTAGGGATATTACTTATAAAGATACAAAAAAAGTTCTTTCAGTGTTTTAGAAAATTCTACCCCTAAGGGGGTTTATTAGGGGTGCAATGTTTGTATAAGGGAAACATTATTAATCGAACTAGAGACTTGAAACTTGGTAGGAATTTTACTTATTAGGATACAAAAAAAAGTAGTTTCAGCGTTATATAAAATTCCACCCCTAAGGGGCTAAAATAGGGGTGCAAAGTTCGTATTCAAAGCTACTGGGACTAGAAACTTGAAATTTACACCAGAACTTCATTTTATGACGTAGGCAAGGGATAAGACGGGATTTTTGGAAATTCTATCCCTAAGGGGGTTAAGTAGGGGTGCAAAGTTTGTATGGGAGAAACATATTTTTTTGTACTAGAGACTTGAAACTTTGTAGGAATATTATTATTAAGATACAAAAAAGTACTTTCAGCTTTTTATAAAATTCTTCCCCTAAGGGGGTTAAATAGGTATGCAATGTTTGTGGGGGGGGAAACATTATTTATTGAACTAGAGACTTGAGACTTTGTAGAAAGATAACTTATTAGGATAAAAAAAAAGTAATTTCAGCGTTTTATAAAATTCCACCCCTAAGGGGGTTAAATGAGGGTCCAAATTTTGTATAAGGGAAACTTATTTTTAGCTACTACGTACTTAAAACTTCGTGGACAGATTACTTATTCATTTACAAATAAAGTGCTTTCAGCGTTTTGGAAATAATTACACCTAAAGGGGTTAAAAAGGAGGTCCAAAGTTTGTATGGAGAAAAAATATTAGTTAGACAATTTTATTCGAAAATTCACAGGATAATTCCTAACGATAAATGAGTAAACAAGTGTTTCCGGTTTTTTGAGAATTCAACCCCTAAAAGGAGACATGTGGTGACAAAATCTGAAAATCAACATCGGCATCTATTGTTTCTATGGTTTATCGGGTCGCTGATTAGGAAAACAACAACGATTTTACATTCCAACGTGCGTCTAAATATCAATATGGGCGTTGTTAGTATGGTTTTTTGGGACGTTAATAACGAAAATCACATAGATTTTGAAATGTAATGTTGTGGACATGAAAATTCATGAAAATATTTGTGCCGAATTGCAATTCAATCGGTCCAGTTTTTTTCGTAGCAAATCGGTTGTAACAGACGAACTGACAGACAGCCACACGTGATCCTATAAATAAGGGTTCTATTTTTGCTTTTGAGATATGGAACAAGACCCGCGTTATATAGGGTTATAGGTTTTAAAGTTTGTATTTGGTGCCATCTCGATCGTCAGCAATCGGTACCTAGGCGAGTGCGGGCGGCGCGGCGGGACGGGAGGGTAGGAGACATTGGGAAAGTGCCTGCATCCGTAATAAGTACATTCAAGGTGCTGCACGAAGATCTGCTTACTTTTTATAAGTTAAGCATTTTGGCCGTCGTTAAATTAAAACAATTTTTTGGGTATTTATGTTAAATACTGAATCGAAAAGCATGGAAAAAAAATCTTAGGAAACTAGCCTATAGCAATGTCCAGGCCACAAATTTGACTTGACATTCGTGGAGATATTTTGGTATTTCAACATTATCATGAACATAAAGTAGCTTTTATTCCAGAGGACAGATTCTCATTAATCATGACTGTAAATTTAATAACAGAAATACGTACATACATACATACATTCACGCCTTTATTCCCAAAAGGGGCAGGCAGAGCACATGAACTTTATGTTCCAGCGCCACTTTTAGCATAAATGTGGGTATAAAAGATCGACAAAAAGTGATATTGCTTAGGTTGTTAGCCCATCACCCACAACACACTTCAACCCTGCTCTCTTAATCGACTTTTACGACACACACGGGAAGAAAGAGGGTGGTGAAATTCTAACCCGCCACCACACGGGCATAAAAATAATAGTAAATAAAAATTAATTTACCATAATGGGTTATGACGAAGGGTTATTCGTAGGGGAAGTTAGTAGTAGTAGGTTAGTAGGCGGCGTAGCAATTCAACAATTATTGGAAAATTACTTTAACTACGCGGGCGAAGCCGCGGGCAAAAGCTAGTATAATGCATATGTACGTTCGCACCTTGAATATGCATCCACTGTGTGGAGCCCTCACTTTGCAGTTCACATCAATTCACTAGAAAATATTCAAAAAAAAATCCTCAATCGTTTATCATACAAATTTAAATCTTTTGTACCCGTACATATTGAATCCCTCCAAATGAGAAGAGAAAAAAGAGATGTCCTTTTTCTGTATAAAATTATAAATAATAATATTGACTCCGAAGTTCTGATGAGCAAAATTTTATTCAGATGTCCCAGTTATAGAACACGGTCCCCCGATCTATTTTCCACGCCTTTCAGTCGTAAAAAGTACGTAAACAATAAGTTCTTGGTTAGGGCATGCAAATCATATAACAATAAATACTCGCACATTGACCTATTTCATAAAAACTTTAACAGTTTTGCTTCTGCAATCAAAAAAGTTAGTAATTAATAATTAATGCGTTAAATGTATTTAATGTTAAATTTAAATTTCATGTTGAATAGGCATTTGTTCAATCGAATGGCATGTTTTTTTTTGTAGTTGTTACAGTCATCATACTTTTACAAATATATCTTCTCAAACTTAAACATAAGCATGTTAGATTATTGTTAGAATTAATTTAGTTTTGATCAATCTATTCCAAATTCAATTGCTATTGTAATATTTAAATTGTTATCTTGTATATTTTTTTTCTTGTTCGATCACTTTCAGAGCAAAAGAACTGTATTACTCATAAGTGGAAACTGTTTTGGCCTGTGAGTCAACGTTATGATATTATTATTTTTGTATTATTAGGTGCTGTATGTTTCCCATCAAAATAAAATAATAATAATAAAAAAAACATACCCTTCTGAATTTTTGTGACTATTTCTCCATCCATTCCATACTTATCTCTTATAACACTGTTTCCGACTCTATCACTCAATTTCACTCCACACATACTTCTCAACGCTCTCATTTCTACTGCATTCACTCGACTTTGACACTCCCCTATGCACAGCCACCCGTGCGATATTTTCTGGCTGCCCATAAAGGCATTCAGTGCCCCATTCACTTGGTTCCCTGCATTCACTCTCCTTTCAATATCTTTCACATGCTTTCCGTCTCCAGTAAATAACGTCCCCAAATACACAAACTCTTTTACTTGTTCCAGTCTTTCTTCACCAATCATTATTTCGCAGTCTGTCATAATTTCATATTTTTCAAATACCATCACTTTCGTCTTACTTACATTCATCTTCATCCCTTTCCATTCAAAAAGATTCAATCATCATCGTTACCGTAATTTGTAACTCCTTTTTAAAAGTCAGTATACACCCCAGGAAAATTACGTTTTTTTTCAAACTTTAATTTATAACAGCGTTCTTAGGGTTCCGTAGTCGACTAGGAACCCTTATAGTTTCGCTTTGTCTATCCGTCCGTCCGCGGATAATCTCAGTAACCGTTAGCACTAGAAAGCTGAAATTTGGTACTAATATGTATATCAATCACGCTGACAAAGTAATAAAATAAAAAGTGTTTTTTTTTATTAGGGTGCCTCCCTTATACGTGGGGAGTGTTATTTTTCATTTCAACCCTAACGTGTGATATATTGTTGGATAGGTATTTAAAAATGAATAGGGGTTTTCTAAACATTTTTGATAATGTTAATATTTTCGGAGATAATCGCTCCAGAAGTAAAAAAAAATGTGTCCCCCCTCTAACTTTTGAACCATAAGTTTTAAAAATATGAAAAAAATCTCAAAAGTAGAACTTTATAAAAACTTTCTAGGAAAATTATTTTGAACTTGATAGGTTGAATAGTTTTTGAAA
This sequence comes from Epinotia demarniana, assembly GCA_945867215.1. Taxonomy (NCBI): domain Eukaryota; kingdom Metazoa; phylum Arthropoda; class Insecta; order Lepidoptera; family Tortricidae; genus Epinotia; species Epinotia demarniana. Next base: position 20,012,905 of record OX244267.1, on the reverse strand, counting down.
AAAATTACAAAATAATTTCTGAACTAAGTTTGTAATTAAACCGTATAAACAGGTGTTTATTGTAGAGTCTGGCCAGCGAGTCGTGACCCTGGAAAATGGCGGCAAATTATAAAAATACGCATGCTGGCAACACGAATGTATGGCGGATTAATAGGTACTTATGACTGACAGTTTATTTCATGGGTAAAATTGTTGCCATATAAAGAATTTGATAAAAATGCTGTGGTCACGACTCGCTGGCCAGACTCTACCTGTAATTTCTACAATATCACAATGAAATGACGTGCTTTCAAATAAAGTAAAAACGGTGAAAATCGGTTCACGCAATAAAGAATTATCCCATAAAAATCATCTTCCATACTTTTAAGCTCGCGCGCAATAGTTTACTCAATTTGCCGATAGATGTCGCTGTACGCGGAACGCTCACATTGTACATGGCGCTGTTGAGATTTTTCCTGATTTAATGGGGTCGGGCGCACCGCCCATACATTAGGATTTAGGTCGAAAATTTGTCGTGCACGAATTGTCTTAGTTGTCTTTGGTCGTTCGTTGTCTAATAATAAAATCGTTCGCTAAGTATTGCGCCTTGTTGGGTTTTAGGGTTCTGTACTTAATATGTCAACTCAATGTAACAAAAAGCCCATTTTTTAACGCTTTAAGTGGGGACACTTACTGTGACGGACTGAAAACTACGGAACCCTACACTGAGCGTGGCCTGACACGCTCTTGGCCGGTTTTTTTTTGTTTGTTTAAACTTCAAATGTTATTCTAAGATGCCTTATCCAACCAAGAATCCACCAAAATTTCCATCGGGAAGTTGATATATAAAAATAAATGACACATCCATTATGTTTTTTGTGTGATTTATTTATTATTCTTGAAGAGCTCCTGTAAATTAACCAAAACAACAATTAAAATATCTATTAATATTTTTCCTCTTTTTTCAGGAATTGGTTAAATATCGTTTTTTTTGATGACTAATATTTTGGTGGATTTCGAGTCTACGTAATTTCTTAAATGATAATATATCAGATACACACAAAAAAGCTGCTGTTATGAATTATTTCCAAATTTCCATTTTTTTTCCATACTAATGAAAATAAAGTGCTTGGGCTAATAATACCAGAATCCACATCAGAAATTGTATACTTCATAATTGAATATTTCAGAAGTCTGGTACAGTTGAGTTCTCCAATATATAAACAGACAACCTTTCAAAAATATCTACACGTGTCTGATCGTCAGTAACAATAAATTCTCTGTATAGATATATTTGAAAGGTTGTCTGTAGATATTGGAGAACTCGACTGTACTGGTGATATAAACTCTGAAATTCAACAATAATCTTAAACACCCAGACAGTCCTAATACTTACCAATGTTATTCACAGCGGCAAGGGGCGCATATTGTGGGGCGCCAGCTACAGTGGCTATGGCAAAATAGGAGGATGTGAAATACCCAGTGTTCACAATGACAACACCGTGCTTGTTAGTAACGCTGAATCACCAGAGCTAATTGAAAAACTCAGATCTAGTGGGTGGGCCGTCAAGCCAGCAAGAGGCTGCGGCCATAAACTTCTGAAGGTAGCTTTAGGTATGGCTCATAACATAACATATTAGAATTATTTTGCGTATTTAAACTAAGTTTTTAATATTTTATAATGACAATTAGCTTCCAACAGTTTTGTTCTTCATGCTTAGTCCGTTTTAATCTTTAGTGTAAGGCCTGAGTGGACGCCCCGCTCAGAGCGGGGCGTGCAGCGTCCATACAAAACAAATCCAACTTATATGGACGCTCGACGCCCCGCTCTGAGCGGCGCGTCCACTCAGGCCTTACACTTATCATTTTATAATTCTAATGAATTTAAAATTTTAGGTGAAGCCGCTGCATACTTTGTGACTAAAGGAACAACATTCCATTGGGACACCTGTGCCCCTCATGCTGTTCTAAAGGCTAGAGGTGGAGATGTGCTTGCTTACACAACATTGACACCTCTTACATATACAACAAAGTTACCCAATGAGGAGAAGGCACACTGCAACTCAAATGGAATAATTGCTTACAGTAAACAAAAAGTCCTGTATGGAATCAAAATTGTCATGAACAAGTCGTAAGGATGTCAAAGCCATGATAACTAGGATGCCTTATGATTTGATATGTTTGCGTTTAGCAAAAATCAGTATCACAGATCACTGTTATTTTTACTAGTCATATATTTCATTGTTGTTAAATTGTATTATCAGTATTATCTTATCACTCTTGATCTTGTGTTAATTTAAAATTGTAAGTAATTTTAATAATGTTTTCTGTATGTGTTGTGCATAATGGTCATTACAATGAAATAAATTGAATTTGAATTTAAATAAATATTTATTACTAACATATATATCTAATCACTCGAGTCAGAGCTTCTACTTCTTTTCTTTTTCTTCTTTTTGCTCTTTTTCATTTTCTCCTTCTTTTCCTTGAGGGGCTCCTGAAAATTTTAATATTTCATGTTATTTTAGGGTGGTATTCCACTTGTCCACGATCTTTGTCCAATTTACATAGCGTCTCACTCACTCTTTAAGCAAAATCGGCAAAATGTGAGACGCAAATACACATTGGACAAAGGTCTTGGACAAGAGGGATACCACCCCTAGTCATAAGCTTTCTATTTTCCTGCAAAGTGATATTTTTTGTAAAACTGGACAAAGTGAAAGTAATTGCATTTCATATTGTATAGTACCTATTCTTAAGTTACAATCAATCAATTATTATATATGTTCAAATAATACCTGTTTTATTGTCACTGGTTCAGCTTTTGGTACAACAGGAGCACACCCCTCTTGTCGGATGGCAGCAGTCACCTCATCAACTTTACTCATGTCAGCATTTGGTGCGCGGTATGACTCGCAGTGGTCAACTCTCACTGTACGACCCAAGATCTAAAACAGTTGTCGTTGGGTGTTAAAATGGTACTACCATAAGTATATACTATGTATTAACCAAATATTTTCCATAAATACACTTAATACAGTGTCTAGTATCAATCAATTATCCTGTCTTTATGTTAATTATATACAGGTTGAATTTTTAATGTGTCCAAATTTTTTGTAGGCATTTGGTATCACTAATAGACTCCATTTTTGAAAAAAAAAACTCCTAGGTATTTTTTAAATCATAAATTGTCTATCCCAAAAAAATATCCGTACAGCGTAGTTACTCGGCATTCAGTGCCGCGCGGAGCGGGGCGGGAGAGAGGAGGCGTGCCGTGTGCAAACCTTACTACCCGCTGAGGTGCCAGCGCGGCAAGGTTTTTTTGGGATAACTTTAAGCAGCAATTCTGTCAAAAGTTGACGTGTAAAACTAAGTTTTATCAAGGAATGAATGATATGGAACAAAAAAACGCGTATTTTATATTTTTTGCTGAAGAATCCTATACTTGATTTTGGACACTCATTAAAAATTCACCCTGTACATACCAATAATAGGGAACGAAATTAAAGCGTGTGCGTAAAATATGTTGTGTAAGATAATTTCTCAACCGATTCTCGTAAGATTTTGACAATAATTATATAGATTTATTTTGCCCATATCAGTTTTTCGAAATAAAACTTTTTTTAAATAGAAAACATCTACAGCTCACAAAACCACCACCAGTTGATACAAGCGCTCATTCAGGCCGATGAAATTACCCTTTATGAGCAGCTTATCAAATTCTCAACTAACCACATTCTCAACTCACCACATTCTCAGCTCGCCAAATTCTCATCTTACCAAATGCTCAGCTCATCAAAATCTCATCTCACCAGATTCTTAGCTTACCACATTCTCGTCTTACCAGTTTCTCAACTCACCAAACTCGCAGCTCACCTTATTAAAATGTTAATATGCTTGCAGGAAGGAAAAATGTCACGTATTATTACGAAGGGTGACAAGACATCAAGTGATCACATATTTCTCCCTTACCATGCTCTCAGCTCACCACATTGTCATAAATTGACTGTACAGTCAGTCGGGTTGTGGACATTTGACACTTTGCAGAAAGATATTTGGATACCACGGCAGTAATTGTAAGAACCACGAATATACAACAAGTAAGAAGTAGAGTATCAAGAAATATATATTTTTATTCAAAATATGGTTAAAAGATTGCTTGAAATCGGATAAGTAGTTTTGCAGATCATTAGATTGTGATCCCCATTCTGGCAATGTTTAAAAGCCCTGTTTGTTGCGTCACGAAAATTTAACCCTTTTTCAGGCCGGCACTTGAAAAAATCCTATCAAATGTCAGCCTCAGTCATAAGTATACAAGTTAAGATAAATCCTTGACATGCAAATACGTAATACTATTAGCGAATCCATACTAATATTATAAATGGTTAAGTGTATGTGTTTGTTTGTTTGTCCGTCTTTCACACTTATACTACTTTTTCGGCGAAATATTTTTCGCCAAATTTTACTTCGCAACCAGCTTTTCGCAGAAGTTTCATTTGGAAAACCAATTGTTGTCCGAACTTCCCACTTTTCTTGTTTGGCAACATTTTTATTACGCCAAATTTCACTTCTACAAACTTTTATGCCTTTTCGGCGAAATATATTTCGCCAAATTTCACTTTTCGCAGAATTTTCATTTGGTAAAGGTTTCAGTTGGCATAACTTTACTTCGCACTTTTCTTAGTTATTTGGCAACATTTTTATAATGCAAAATTTTACTGCAACAAACTTTTATGAGGCAAATAATTATGATTTATTTGCAAATGATTTGCTTAGGCAAATCACACGTTGGGGTATAGGTATAAAGGGGCCCGATTTTTGGACTAAAAACTTTAACCAGTATAACCTCTGTTTTATATTACTGAATAATATAGAACATGCCAAAATAAGCATCTTTTATTGATTGAAGTGTTTTCATTAACTTGACTGTTAACGAACTAGAGTGCTTCAAAATTCATAGACATACTGAGGCGCGGAACACTATTTTGGACGCGGATTATTGGGTCGTGCTTATCAGGGCGGACAAAAATGGTTTGTCATAAGCGAATTCTGTCTTAGGTCGGTTAGGTTAGGGTTCACTTGTGTCCCTCAGACCAGAAATAGACACCCCGCGCAGTGTGTCGAATCGCTGGAGATTATCAATCCACACAGACAATACTATGGCAGAGTACTATAACTGTGAACCACTCTAGTTCGTAGTTCGTTCGTTTGACGAATACATAAATGAAATCTTAAAAAAATCCCAGGTAATAAATTATCAATTCAATAGTTGCGAAATGATATATCAGTGCTAAAAGTATGTTATGCCAATCAATACATTTGACGAATACATAAATGACGCATAAATAAAATCCCAGGTAATAATTTGCCTAACAATAATTTATCAAATCATTCGTTGGGAAATGATATCAGTGCGAAACGTTGAGTTGGGAAATAAAACTTCGCCCAAATAAAAATTTGGGAAACATAGTTTGGGAGTTAAAAATTTGCGAAATAATTTTTAGCACATGCTCAGCTCACCAAACTCTCAGCTCACCACATGGTGAGGCGCGAATTTGATGAGCTGAGAATGTGGTGAGTTGAGAAACTGGTAAGACGAGAATGTGGTAAGCTAAGAATCTGGTGAGATGAGATTTTGGTGAGCTGAGCATTTGGTGAGATGAGAATTTGGTGAGCTGAGAATGTGGTGAGTTGAGTATGTGGTTAGTTGAGAATTTGGTAAGCTGCTCATAAAGGGAAAGTGCAACAACCTGGCAACCGTGCTGTCTTTTCCAAGATCTCACCGTTCCAAATACTGATTTGCCATACGATAAATAAATAAGGTAAATTACTTCTAATAGTCAAATAGTGGTGCAACATTCTACAACAGCAAAATTGTGTAGTGTTTCATGGGGGTTGACACTATAAAAGTAAATAAGCCATGGGGGACACCCAAGGTGCCTTTGACTAAACAGGATTAACTTTCTAACTGATGAGCTAAGAAAGTATCAAATATGAAGAGAATGTTACTATTTACGATACCTTGATTCCATTCAAATTGTCTACAGCAAGAATAGTTGAGCGTTGGTCTTCGTAGCATATAAATGCAAAGCCTCTTGATTTACCAGTTGCTTTATCCCTTACTAAATTGATGTTAACCACCTCGCCGTATCTGAAAAGTTAAATCTTATATTATGAACAATGTATGTTTTGTCATTTGTGAGTAACTAACTGTCTCCTTCGCCCGCATAAACTAATGGGATAAAATATAGCCTATGTTGACCTGGAAAATCCATTTAATACACAAGTGAAAGATTTTTTCCATCAGATAATTTGAGATTAGACCCTACATACAAACTAGGCAACTTACAAAACGACAATATATGACTTTTGCTCTTTATAATGTTAGTGAAGAAGTAATAGTTTATGTTTGATTAATTAGAAGTTGATGTGTTTGTTTCTGGAGCTAGAAAATCTTATGCGATATCCAGATGGAAGAGAGGATGCTCAGAAATATTTATAATACTTACTGTGAAAATACACAAATTATATCTCCTTCGGTAAGATCATATGGCAGCCCACCAACAAATAACCAAGCGCTGTCTTTATACTGATCGTGCCACGAAGATTTGGAATTACCGGTCAGTTCTTGCTTGCTTAATTTTAACACGTTCTTTACATTACTGAAAACAAGGAATTAATGTAGTTAACTAGAGAATTACATGCACTTATGAAAATCTGTTGTTTCCGAGCGTAACTTACGTCATAGGATTCATATTGGACTAAAGATTATTCAAAATTCAATTTGGTCTTAACATTAATTATTCTGTGCTACTTCTACTTTCTATTAGTTTTTTTTTTTTTTTTTTTTTATTATGGCAACCGTCATAGGACATTTCTGCCAGCATCACGTCAGAAAAATGAACTAGAGGAAGGGGAGACAAGAAAACGATTTGACCAGATTTTGTTGATGGATACGAATAGGTACATAGTACATACTAAGATAAATAATTTTATAGCCTGGTAGGAAGAGTTAAAGTTTCAATTTATTGAGAGAGAGGAAATTTGAAATCAGCCGAAAAACAGCAGGATTCGGAAACAGAAGGGACACTACGTGGGTAGGCAAGGGGATTTTCTGATAAATGAGGCCAGCGTATAGGCCAGAATGGTCCAGACGGGGGCAACTCAAAATCAAGTGATTTAAGCTGCCCTCGTCTAGACCACACTCACAAAGGGAAGAGTCCCGAATACGGAGCCACCTCAAATGAACATGGGTCCAGCAATGGTTCAGCCTCGTGCGAATAATTGTCGAAGTTGCTTGTTTACTAAGAAGAATTTTTGAAAACCAGACTTTCAGGGGTAAAACAGGTTGAACTTTAGCATGGGTTGCGCCCGTCCGTCTGCTGCTAGACCGCCACCGGGCGTTCCACTTTTTCCTTAAAAACTGCTGAGGGAGGGAAAGAAGGTCATGGCAGCAGATTCTAAAAGGGACTTTATCACCGCAAGCGACTGCTTGTTTGGCAATGAAGTCCGCCTTTTCGTTTCCATAAATACCCGAGTGGCTCGGTATCCAGGCCAAGACGACCTCAGAGCCTCTGGAACTGCATTGATTAACCGCTTCTTTAATCTTCAGGGTTAAGGGATTATGGAGTTTAGAAGTAAACGGGTTAGCTAAAATAGCTTCTAGAGCACTGCGAGAGTCAGAAAAGACAATGGAACGACGTAAACCGGCTAAAATAATGTATTCCAAGCTTTTTAGGGTACCAAGGCACTCTCCAGAGAAAACCGAAGATTCCGGAGGGCACTTTGCTTTTTGGACGATCCGATACTGCGAGTGATAGGTACCTACCCCTACACAGCCCATGGGGGATAACTTCGAGGCATCAGAGTAAAGAGTGTGCCACCCAGCCCAGTCCTTTGCCAGAAGACCGCGAGAATATTCCCTTGCAGAGATATCGCCTTTCATAACATCAAAATCTAGAATAACACGGGGTTGGAGAATAGTTACAAAGTAGGGGAATTCAAACATAGGAAGATTCGGGGAGTGAAAAGTTGGGTCTTTAATACCTTTGAACCTGCGGAAACTAGTTACTAGACAGGGAGGAGACTTATTAGTCCAATAAGGAGACTTGTTAAAATAATCGTCCAAGAGCACGATTTTAGGGGAGATGGGATGGATAGAATATTGGAAAGTACGAAACAGATAGCGGTCAGACAGATACTGACGGCGAAGGTCAAGCGGAGGATCCATACATTCCACCTGAAGGGCGTTAATAGGGCTACTTTTCATTGCTCCAGCAATAATACGCAACGCTTTAGATTGTACTCGATCAAGACGCTGCAAACCTTCTGCAGAGGCAGGCTCCAACAAAAAGGTTCCGTAATCCAGGACGCTTCTAACGATGGCATTGTAGACAATTTTTAGGGCAAAAGGGTGAGCACCCCACCACACTCCAGCCAAACACCTGAGGATGTTAAGGTTCTTTTCACACTTATCTCTAACGTATTCGCAGTGCGCGAGACCAGATAGTTTAGAATCCAACACTAAGCCTAGGAATTTAAAATGCTGCTTTAAGGGGATTACTTGGTCTTTTAACGTAACAGAGACATTTGGGATAGAATGTTTCCTAGAAAAGATTACAATGTTACTTTTAGAGGGAGACAGCTCAAAACCATGATGCCCTAGCCAGCCCTCTAATGAGATCAAAGATCGGGAAACTTGGTCCGCCGCCTTCAAAATATTAGTATCGGAAGAGTACAACAAAATATCATCAGCATACTGGAGGATGCTTGAGTGACCTTTAGCAGACTCTAAATCAGCAGAATAGATATTGAAGAGCAGGGGACTAAGAACGGACCCTTGCGGCAGCCCTTTCCAAATTCGCCTAGACGGAGATATTGTCTTATCATTACCCCAGAATGTGATGTGTCGTTCAGAAAGTAACTTAAGTGTGAGGCACGACAGTCTGGAAGGTATCTTAAGTCGACAAAGCTTTTCCCAGAGAATCGGAAGCTGGACATTGTCGTAGGCAGCTTTAACGTCCAGGAAAGCAGCAACAACAGATTTCTTCAGGGAGAAGGCTATGCGGATATCCGAGGTAAATATTCCAAGACTGTCCATCGTACTTTTCCCTTTCCGGAAGCCAAATTGAGAGTCAGACAATAAATTGCGGCTTTCAACAAACCATTCAATCCTGTTTTTTAAAAGATGTTCTAAAATTTTTAGGAGAGTGGAAGAGAGGGCGATCGGACGGTAAGAACAAGGATCAGAAGGGTTTTTATTAGGCTTAAGGATTGGGATAATTAATTGAGCTTTCCAGACTTGCGGGACAGTACCAGAGATGAAAATGTTATTGAGGAGAGCCAAGAACTAAGAAAGAAAGGAATCATTAGCGTTAGAGATGAAAGAATAGGGAATACCGTCAATGCCCGGGGCAGAGTCCGTGACAGAGCCAAGGACCAGTTTTAGTTCCACCATCGTGAACGGAGAATCGAGGGGATCAGAAGAAAAAGAACAATAACCAGTATCAACTTCTAACCTACTAGGGGCATACTGCGGAGCGAGAGAATCCATGAACGAATCGGCCCAGTCTCCACCCAAAGGATGAGACCTAGCAAAACCCTGTTTGCTACCTCTAAATCTCCTTATACTCCTCCAGAGAAAACGAGCAGGAGTAGAAGGAGACAAAGAGGAGCAAAAGGACTTCCAGCCATCCCGTTTCTTTGATTGGAGAAGGCGTTTGGATTCCGCTATTGATTTACTTAAATTAATAAATTTTGCTTGGCAAATGTCAAAGCGGTACTCGTTTTCTGCCCACTTCCTATTTTTAACGGCCAGAGTACATTGTGAGTCCCACCAGGGAGGGGAAGGAATTTTCCCGGAAACGGCATTTTTAACAGGGAACACCTTCTCAGCACAAAGATTTACTGCTCTTGAGAACTCCTTCGCACAATTATCAATATCACTCGGTGTTAAAGGAGGTAACAGAGAGACCGACTCGCTCATTACCTTCCTGAACTCCGCCCAGTCGGCATTAAGTAAATTAAATTTTAGGAGAGGGGGATTAGGAGTGGATTTTACTTGGTAGAGGAGAGGGAATTCAATCAATATAGGGAAGTGATCGCTGCCAAAAGAAGAGTCAAGTGTACTCCAGGTGACCTGAGATGCCAGGCAAGGGGAGCATAGCGAGAGGTCAACCACACTAGACACCTCGTTAGGCCTCGAGCGCCTAGTAGGGGAGCCCGTGTTGAGTATGCAAAGGTTAAGGGGATGCATTAGCTCCAGCCACACTTCACCTAAAGGATCCGTTTTCCCAGAGCCCCATACACGGTGATGGCAATTAAAATCGCCCAGGATGAAAATAGGGAGGGGCAGAGATTCCAAAATAGAGGAGAGCTGAAAAAGAATGGGTTTAGTTGCATTAGCAATATAAAGGGAGACAAAGGTGTAGTTATTCACACGGGCAGCTACGATGTGAAAGTTCTCAGAGGATGGAACCATAATTTTACTAAAAGAGAGACCTTTTTTAACAAGCAACGCACAACCAGCATACCCATCTACTCTGACATCCTGTAAACAGGTAAAACCTGGAAAACGGAGGTTATAATCTGGTTTAAGCCAGATTTCTGAGAGGGCAATGATAAAAGGACTGAATTTGTTAGTTAAGTAAATTAAATCAGATTTTTTATTTAGGATGCTCCTACAGTTCCATTGCAGAATTGACTGCGCCATTATTAAGGGAATTGAAAAGAGAGGAAAGAAGAGGGGCAACGAGGGACAACAGATCATTATTGGGGCCAGAGAACACTTTAGACAGTACTGAGAAAAGTCTGATAAGAATCGCCATCACATCTTCGGATGCAGCAGATGCATGCGGATTATTCAGCGCGGTTCCGTTGGCAAACTGAGGAGAAGGCTCATTGGTAAGGCCCATATGAGCCCTTCTGTCGTAGCCAGCACGTGGAGGGGGAGGAGAACGGACTTTAGAGAAAACTGTCTTTCTGAAGGAACTGCCTTTACTTCCCGGAGACGCAGAAGCTACTACATTCGCGAATGACTTCCCAAAGATTGGTTGGAGCTTATCAGCTTCCGCATATGAGATATTGTTTTCCGCCATCGCCTTTTTAATGTTACATTGGCGGATAAATTCCGGACAGGACTTGCTTTTAGCCGAGTGACCCTCCTCGCCTTTGCAGTTAATACACTTGAGAATTTCCACATTACACGTGTCACCAAAATGCTCTCCGGCACAACGAAAGCAGCGGGGAGTCGAACGGCATTTGTCCTTGGTGTGTCCGAACCTGCAGCACTGAAAACATTGCACAGTGGGGAAAGTGTACACTTCAACTTTTAGGGCATTATAGCAGGCAAACACTCTCGGAGGGAGCACTTGCCCATCGAAAGTTAACACAACAGTCTCGGAAGGAATCCACTTGTACGAGCCATCTGTCAAGTTGGTTTTTTTGAAATTCAGCCGTCTGGCCTTGGTTACCCGGCCACACCCTTCTGGAACTTTCACATAAGATATAATATCCTCCAGGGTCCAGCTGGCTGGGATGCCCCTGACCAGACCCATCCTGGTAACGTTAAAGGAGGGAATAGAAGCCTTTAGCTTCTTATTAACCACGGTTGGAGAAAGTAGGAACTCATTAGCGTCCGTGAAAGAGTGGAAGCTTACCGATACTCTGTTCCGGCCTAAGCCTTTAACCGAACCGTCAATCACGTTAGGGAATTCTCGGTGATGGAGGTGGAGGAATTGCCCAAAGGAGACCGGATGCAAAGTGGCACCTAGAGCCTGACTGTCGTATTGAACATGGACTATGTAAGGGCCGGGATCACCGCGTTTATAACTGGTTCGTTCCGTCGACTGCAGTGATGATGATAGCCGAGGAGTAGAAGCTGGCAGGGAAGGCATCGAAGCCTGTAAATGAGCCGGAGGAGTATTCTGATCCGTATGTGTAAGAGAGGCAGCCTGAGATGAATGGACTCCTGGGGCTGACGCCTGGCCCAACTCCAACACAGAGTCCTGAGAGTCTGGTTTCGTGTCAGGTAAAATTGAAAAAGAATTACTTAGCCTGATATCGCTGGCAACCACCATTGACTTGTCCGTAGTGTCCGTTGAGGAAGAGCAAGACCGTAACGAGCGCGAGCGGGAGCTCGACCGGGACCGAGAATTAATATTTAAATCCGAACCCTTGCGTTCCATCTTGTCCGTTCTGCAACGTCGAGCAACGAGATCGCGGTCTCCAGACTGCTTGAGAGTTATATAAGCGCCGGGAGATGGAGGAACTGGAGAAGTCCAATTTGACCCCCCCGGGTCCCCAGGGGAGTGATCCCCCATAAATAAACCTAATGGGTGACTCCTATAAACAAGTCACCCAGACCTAAACCTATAAATCACTATATATATATAACGAAGTTCTATTAGTTTCTATTCAATCAAAACAAAACAATTGGCATCATGGGGTAAGGGGTATACAGATTGTGATTTTATTTTACCCCAATTTGTCAGTACAACATGTCGAAGTCAGAATTGGGTGTAGCGTACAGACGTAACAACTGCAACTACAATTTCATTCAGTGTGGCCAGTTAACATTAGGAAAGCGAACATTGCCGCATTCAAACGGTCCTGCGAAGCGGACTGCAAGATTGTTACTAACCGATGAGACAGGGCAAGACAGCACGCCTAAAATGGGACGGCCGCGACATATTCTTGATTTTCTCGCACTATACCTCTTTTTCTAAGTGTTCTAATAAGAGAGAGACGGATCGTGCGAGAAAAATTGAGAGAGCTCGCGCGCCGTCGCGTAATAGCCGTGCAGCACGCCTAGCATATGACGGCCGCGACACACTCTCGCGCCGCGACACAGCTCGCTCGCGGTTCCGAAATTTCTCGGTCGCGCTGTCAGTTTTCTCGATTTTCGTATCACAACTTGGCACATCGAGAAAGCCGGCCCATGCGAGAGAGCTCTATCGCGGTCGACACAGTGAGTGTTGCCACTTATCTAAAAAATAGTCCCCGATGCCATATTGCTTTATGGCAGCACTGAATCGGAATTAAAAATACGAATAAAGAGTGAATGGCAAGCCTTAGATATGGAATGTCCCTAATCACGATAACTTTGTCTCTTTCTCCCAATACTAAGGTAAAAGAGATAGCGCTTTAAATTTAAACACTGGCGGGAATGAACTTCAAAATGGCAAAATCAACATATTGTCGTCAAAGAGGAAAGTGTAAGAAAATTAACTAATTTTTATTATTGGGTTTTCAAGAGTTTTAAATTACACATTTCATTTTATTTTGCCGTAACGCTAATATTTAACACTTTAGCATAGAATATCAAACTTTTCTTGTCCATGTTACGTGAAAAATATAACTTCACAAGTTTGGATGAACTTCTCTATAAGTAATCAAATGTAAATATTATATCAGTGTACGGAGCACAAATGCTCAATTGAGAATGTTGGTCGATTACATGTCGACCAACAAACTTTTCGCAAATGGCGAATTCACCGGCCCACTTGGGAGTCAGAAAATGGAGGCCGAGTGGGGTCGCTTACGCGATCTTTTAAGTGAGCATGGCCCACCAAAAACGGTGGACCTGTGGAAACACGTAAGTAATTTTAAATTGTGAATCTTATTTTCATATCAAATTTGCTGCAAGCAAGAAAATGTTGTTTTTTCACTTTTATCCCTTGCAATTAACAATAATGGTATTAAGAAATTTTTAAAAGCACCCAGGTTTTACAGCTAATTTAACCATTGAAAAGTTAATTCCAAAACATTATTGTTGCATATCTTCATCATAAAATCCTGGTTGCATTCCAAGGGTACTGTGGGTCTGTTCCTAGAAGGTGATCTATAATGTAACATATTCAAGTATATTTATTGATATTTTGTGTGACGTTTGTAGACATGGCGGGACCTGAAAAAAAAGGCATGGGACGAGGGGGCTAAGGCCCGTATTGCCCGTGGAGTCACGGGCAACCATGTGTTGGTCCCTGACGTGTCGGTGTCCAATAAAATATTGGTGATAATTGGCAGAGAAAGTGCCCAGGGCTTGTCGGTGGAAGGAGAGTCTGGGCTAGGTGATTTCATTGTGAGTACCTAAAATATTATATGAGTTAACTACATAAAATAAATAAACTACTTATGTGCCCCATGGCACAGGTATTGGTGGTTATAGTTATTCATATAAATTATTTTTTTAATGTAATTGGCAACATATCACATCATATTATATCATGGTGTTAAAGATGCTTGCAGCATTTCCCCGCTGTATCGCAATACTAATGCATTGAGCGAGGATGTTGCCTGGTGTTTGGTCCCGGGTGGTGTCTGCAATTTTTTTTGATAGATATTTAATTATCTTTTATATTGGTGAACATGTATGAAATTTTTGATGAAAGCTTAATAATACGCTTTAGCAATGAAGATGAAGTAGAGTAGACTATTAAAAGTTTACATTTCATTTGTTTTTAATTATATTACGACGGTGATATCCAGAGTTACGCCTTCGATTTGAATCGTTTACTGTTTTTACTAAGTGTAGTAGTATTCAGGGCAATAACGCGTAGTGGCAGTGTCCAAGAGGGTTACCCCAGTCCAAGTTGGCTCAGTTCGGGTTGCACGGGGTGTTAGACAACGGGAGCTCAAATACCGCGAGCCATCCGGTTGCTTCTCGGACACTGAAACTACGTGTCATTGCTTTAACTAGTGTTTACAAGTGTAGTTTGTCATATGGGCGGTATGGAGTTATGTATAATATAGTCCTAATAATCTACAATTTTTTGATAATTGATATGTTTTATTTATAGTTTTTGCTCTTTGTGGTACACAATAAAATTAATTTAACATCCTCCTGCAGGGCCTCTGGGTCTGGTTTAGCCACCGCACCTAATTTCACTTATTTAATTTCAGGAACTAGTGGCGGAGCAAAGGACTAGAAATTTTTTGCTCTGCTAGAAGCTGAAACGGCGGCGGCCCGGGGCGTTGAATAATTTACGTTTTTAATGGTTTCAGATTTTAAATTTAAGAATACTTAAATAAAAAGTTTTATGGGTCTTCTAGACAGGCTATTCTTTTCCGGAAATGTGTGGCCGGCAATTATTGGTGTCCCTCTCTTACTCACGTGTTAGACAGGGACACCAATAGTTGCCAGCCACATATTGCAGTGAAAATATGGCCCGTCTAGCAGCCTCTATAGTTTTGGATCAAAGATGATTGTGATACTTATTTACATAAGAGTATTGTGCTCACATTATTATTAGGTTTTTAAAAGAATGATTACATGATGATTGTGATACTCATATAATTAATCTAGTCTACCAATATCCATACTAATATTATAAACTAGCTTCTGCCCGCGACTCCGTCCGCGTGGACCTCGTTTATATCGTAGCTCCATACAAACTTTCACCCCTTAAGGGGCTGATTTCCGGGATAAAAACTATCCTATGCTCTTCCTCGGGACTCAGCTTATCTCTATACCAAATTTCATCCAAATCGGTTCAGCGGTTTAAGCGTGAAGAGGTAACAGACAGACGGAGACACACTTTCGCATTTATAATATTATATTATAGTATGGATGCGAAAGTGTCTCTGTCTGTCTGTCTGTTACCTCTTCACGCTTAAACCGCTGAACCGATTTGGATGAAATTTGGTATAGAGATAAGCTGAGTCCCGAGGAAAAGCATAGGATAGTTTTTATCCCGGAAATCAGCCCCTTAAGGGGTGAAATTTTGTATGGAGCTACGATATAAACGAGTTCCACGCGGACGGAGTCACGGGCAGAAGCTAGTGATTTAATAATTGTTATTTTTTTATTTTCTAACTTATATACAAGTTGTTAATCTTAGTTGTGCTCAAATTTTTATTAGGTTTTTAGAAGATTCACTGTAGGCATTCTACTAATATTATAAATGCTAAGGCGGAATCTAGTTTTATATAACACGATTATGACCACCTGTCACATTTGGTATTTAAAATACTCATATAAAGATGTAGTGCATAATTAGTTTCCATCGTATTTTCACGGAAACGTTGGTACGTGTCTTGCTATTTCAGTCAGTCTCGATACAAAAAGTACTGAGGTTGACTGAAGTAGCATGACAAATACGAACGTTTCAGAGAAAATACGATGGATACTAATTATTCACTACATCTGTACCTATACCTAGTATTAGGTTTCATTAATAGAAAATACACAAAAGTATAAATTGCATTTTTCATTTATATTTAAATATTTACTTCCGGATAAAAAGTTTGCAGGATTCTAGAACTACACTATCTGATTTCAAAAAAATCTTACCTTCTTAGACTTCGATTGGCATAGGCTATAGTTTATGCCATGGGTTTGTCTTGTGCTCTTTGGAACTAGTGATGATTGATGATTATACAAAAACACGCTATTATAAATTAATGTTTTACAAAACGATTATTTTACTGAACTGCATATGAGAAAAATTTATATGTGATCTGTTCTGTAACCATAATGGGCTCGTTTAATAAAACTCCGAATTTAGTTAAAATATTCCTCTATTAAAGTATTGCGCCTTTGGAGGGCCGACCGCATCTGGTCCGTCGCTTCGCTCGGCCGCTCTTCGGCATTGCTGCCTCCGTCCTCGGCAGTGCTCAATTCAACCCTGCAGGCAATCAATTACAAATATTAAAAAGACGTTCAAAATATTGAAGTAAATTATGGTTAAAGGTAATATACAGAGAAGTTCCATTGTTTCTTCAGTTTTTTAGGGTTCCGTAGTCAACCAGGAACCCTTATAGTTTCGCTATGTCCGTCCGTCTGTCTGTGACATATGTTGCTTTAACCCAACGTTCAATTAGATATCAGATTTCATTGCGAATTAAAGCCCAAGCGCTATTTGACCCTGAGACAGTGTCGCTGCGTACATGAGTTTGTTTGTAGGAACATTCTTAACCTATGCAAGCTATTTAGATGATTAATTTCGCAAGCAAATACATGACAACTGGTGTATTTACCAATAATATTTCATTATATTATAAATTGTGCAGCAGGCATATATCAAGCTGCACGCCTTTTCTGGCGTGTAGTGGAGGGTCCTGTCAATACCCAGGCACCCCAAGGAACCCTTGAGGTACCCGTTGGTCCGCTCCACTACATTCCGAGTCCGGCAGTGCCACTGGGTGTAGCGGTCCTCCGGCGAATGTGGCGTGGCGCGTAGCACCAGCGTCATCAGCCACGGTTCCAGGGCATAGCCCGAATCTCCTGTAATTATATGCATCGTAATGTAATCCATCACTTATACCTATTATACCTATATATATGTAAGCGGAATGTGTCCATTCGCTGCCACAAAGTAATGTTTAAGTCTATGTATATTTTTGACTTCGTACGCGCCGATAGCGTGATTCAGCCCGTGTGGTTACGAGTCGGAAGCACGGCGGCGGCGGCCGGCCAAATCAGTGACCTTGGCCTTTCCGCCGATATCGGTCCGTGTAGTGTCTCCTTATGACTTACGTGCGTGACTATGACGTCGGTGGCAGGTGGGTTGCTGAAGTCAGAGCCTTGGTCAGAGCGGTATGATACCTATTTTAATTAAGTATACGTATTATTTTTAATTCATACCCAAAAGGAAAAACTGTCCTATCCGTCCCTGATGGAGCCGGCGCATCTCGCCAATCACCACGACTGTCGGAAAATAAATGCGTCGTGAACTCACCCCGGAAATTGGGCATTTACATTTAGTATCCGGCAGTCTGCATCTGCCACCTAAAATAAATAAATGTAGTTTTAGTTTAGTGCAGTCTGTAAACCTATTCATTCAATAATTAATCCACGAATCAATAATTAGGTACCTATATATATGTGAAAGGCCTTTCCAGACATTGAGGCGATAACAAGTTCTAAGCGAAGTTCGCGGGCAAAAGCTAGTATAATATACTTATAATGCAGGATTTTATCTATCTACAAATAACTCCACTACTATGAGGTCTCAAACTTACCAACTGCACATTGATGCTGTGCGTGCCCTTTCGATTTATATATTGCAGGCCTTCTGGCCGCCGAGGCGGGAATATGGATACATGGGTGCAGTCTATTGCACCCAGTACGTCGGGGACACCAAACTTCTCCAGGAAGCCGGACACGACCTGCTGCCGGCCCGCCTCGGTGTTGGGGAACACTAACCATCTTGGTTTCAATCTGTGGAACAGTTACTTATGACCATGATTAATTAATTAATTATCCTATCCTACCTTATACTATTACACGAGCAATATTTATATATATATATGTATATATGTATGTAACAGTCACATTCTGGAAAACGACGATGATCGATCGAATTTCGATGAAATTTGCAGTATATAGGGGTTTGTGGAGGTGAAAATTCGATCTAGCTGGGTCCCATATCTGGTCATCTAGGAAAGATCATTTCCTCCATATTTTTATCCGATCGTCCGGACTGTAAGCTCATTACTATGCATATATATACACCTATATACTATATATATATTACTATGCATGCATAATACTTTGTTGACTAATAATCACTACAAATGGACGTAATAGTTTATTTACAGGTAATAAAATTGATGTTGATATGGAAGGGATATATTTTATATTTATAAATTAACTCACTCTTGGTTTATGGCTGCAACCACTTTGCCAAGATACTTCGACATTGTGGTTTGAGCCATACAGAGATTGTGGTCTTGGCCCACACCTCTCTGGTAGCTCCCTGCAGCCATAAACATCACAGCAGACAGCACCTGCAATGTTGAATAAGTACAGTTACAAAATATCCTATTCGATACTATTAAACGAGCAATATTTGTATGGGGAACACCTCAAAACTCCTACCCGAAGAGTCATTAGTCCGAAATATCAACATTTCTAACGCCACCATTTACCGCTTGATAGTATTCAAGTCTTTTCTTTAGCTGGTTCTTTGTTTTAATTTTGTAACTTGTGACATTAAATAAATGTATTGTCTTTCTTTCTTTCTTCCAAATGCATTCTATTAAAGTAACGCAAATGTGCGTAACATAAATGGAGTATTTTTTTACTAGTGATCATGAACGGTTTACCTACATAACATTAAGCATGGATCATACCTGTACGTGCATAGGGATGCCGTGAGCCGAGGCAGTTCCCAAGACCCCTTCGAGTTGCCGAATCAGGTATACACCCATTTCTTTATTTATCCGATAAAGTAATTGGAACTCTGTATTCGGCAACTCGAAGGGGTTATTATTGTCCCTCAACCTCCTCCTATTAATTCTTCTTTGGCGGTATTCCTCATTGAGTAACATGAAGTATGCCATTCTGAAAAGTTCACAATTTTAGTTTCATACGTACCACACGTACCTACGAACTCTCGTCACAAAACGCCAAGAAATTGGTGTTATTATAATATATGCACTTGTTTAAAGTTAAGCGTGTCTTAAGGGAGGTCTAGGAAAGAATTTGTAGTAAGTAGTAGCTAGAAAGTTATACTTACGCAAGGGTTTAATGTTGTTAATTTCCTTCGAGAAGAGAACACTAATTTTTCTCGTCGTCTTGAGAGCTCGAAGACAGTGTCTCGCATTTTGACGTTGAGACGCGAATAAAGCGATATATTTTGTCGCACTAAAGTGCACTTGTGATACGAGTTTCGAGAGTCTCCCGCGGCCAAATGTCAGCGACAAAAAGAAATTCGCTTTGACATTTGACCGCGAGACAAGAAGCGTCTCATGATACGAATTCGCTATGTCGCGCCCTGTATCGCTTTTTGACGCGCGAGAGTATGTCACGGCCGCCTCATGATCGACGTGCTGTCTCGCCCTATCTCATTGGTTAGTAACAATCTTGCAGTCCGCTTCGCAGGACCGTTTGAATGCGGCAATTTTCGCTTTCTTACTGTTAACACGTTCGCGGACGGAGATGCTATAACATTCGGATTTCGAGTACATATTGTGACACGAATTCTATAGCAGTCTTTTTCGGACATTTTTTTTTTGCCGAAGAATGCTAATGAATACGCTTTTTCGTAGTAAATACTTGTAGCCCTGTCTTCACTGTCACATTCTCAACAATCAGAGTATGCTTACTGTCACATTACATAGTTTTCGCACACTAACAAACAATCATGTGTTGTCGCCCATCTTATCCCCCCTTTTACACACACATATGCTATAGCAGTCGGAGTTGTATGAGAGTGTGTTCAGTCGCCCGGCGTGTGCGCCGCTGAGTGGACACCCGTGATGTCATTGAACTTCGCGTGTAAACATCATTTGGAAGGATTGTTTCGATCATCGTAAGTATCTTTATCTCGATTATTTGGATAGGTGTTATATTTGGTTGTAATGTTTGGCATATTTACTAACAGTTTATGACACTGCTATTAACGTTTCTATCGCCGAAAACCTTCAAATCTATTCATAAACATATGTACCTATGCTTTCATAAAAAAACATAATTTAGGTTAAATATTGTGTTAGTATTATGATTGTTGGCCCTCAATGTGAATATTTGCGCTGTGGATTATCGCTGTGTTAATTAAGTGTTTCAATTTGGTGTAGATGCCTCCTAAAAAGAAGATCAAGGCTAGTGAAACGTCGTCGTCGCGTGGAGGACGGGGCCGAGGCCGTGTTCTCGCCCGCACCAGATGTAATCGAGGAGGCACCACAAAGTCGTCGTCGTCACCTCCGCCACGATCTTCGTCACCACCATTGTCGCCCGTTCGACGTAAAGTTCGTCCCACACGAATTGCCAATGCCAACCAAACTGAGAAATTGCTGAAGATGTTCGAAGAGGTGAGTGACGAATCATCGGAGGATCAATCAAGCGTCGAATAATCCGAAGAATCTGCTGATGATAAAGACCGTGAGGCTGGCGAACGTACCGATACATCTGATCAAGACCCATTTCACGACGAAGCGGGAGAATACAGCTCCGACGAAAATTATGTACCTAACCAGTCTGACGCGTTGTCGTCCGATAGTGATAGTACTCAATTAGACTCAGACGCAAGTAACAAGGCTGTTGGTAAGTCCTCAAATCAGCGTATATATTCATTCTCGCCATCACAAATAAGCGAAAAAGCCGCTTCACCGCAAAGTAAGCTGACTCTTTCACATACGTTGGAGCCAATCTCGTTGCCGCAAAGCGAGCCCGCTTTGCCGCCGTCAAGGGTTCCTTCGCCGCTAAGTGAAACAGCGTTTTTGCCGCCTAACGAATCATCGCCTTCGCCGCAAAGTGAGCCGACACCTTTACAGCCATTCGAGCCAATCTCGCTCTGGCAAAGCGAGCCCATTTTGTCGCCGTCTAGGGCTCCTTCGCCGCAGAGGTAAATTGCGCTTTTGCCGCCTAACGAGTCATCGCCTTCGCCGCAAAGGAAGCCGACACCTTCACAGCCATTCGAGCCAATCTCGCTTTCACAAAGTGAACCCGTTTTACCGCCGTCAAGGGCTTCTTCGTCGCAGACGGAAATTGCGCTTTTGCCGCCTAACGAGTCATCGCCTTCGCCGCAAAGTGAGCCAACACCTTCACAGCTATTCGAGACAATTTCGCTGTCTCAAAGCGAGCCTGTTTTGCCACCGTCGAGGGCTTGTTCGCCACAGACGGAAACTGCGCTTTTGCTACCTAATGAGTCAGTGTCTTCTCTGACTGAATTAGGATCTAAAGGCATGGAAAAAATTAGATTCTTTGCCACAAAGGTGATTCGAAACTTTCAAGAAATATTCAGGCCTGACAAACAACTATCTCTTGATGAATCGTTATTGGGATTCAGAGGACGGTTGTCTTTTCGCACATACATGAAATAATAAAAAAAGAAATACGGCATCAAGTTTTATGTGTTGACTACTCATGATGGATACATTTTGAATTTTGTAATCTACAAGGGAAAAAATACTACAATTGATGCACAAATGTCAAAACTAGAAAAGCTAGTTATGACTTTGATGAGGCCATATTTGAATAAAGGGCATGAGCTGTATATGGATAATTTCTACAAAAGCATTACATTATCAAAGAAACTATTGGAGCATAACACCCACACTACTGGTACTCTTCGTAAAGATCGCAAACATAATCCTAAAAACCTTTTTTAAAAAAGATTGAAAAAAGGTGATCATGTCTGGCAGCGCAAAGGAAAAATATATGTCTCTGTGTGGAAAGACAAACGTGCAGTCTCGATAATTACGACAAATCATCACCCGCGATTAGTAATTAGCCGAAACAGATATGGCAAAGAACAGAGAAAGCCTATTGAGGTAGTAGAATACAACAAATATATGGCAGGGATCGACAGGTCTGACCAAATGCTTGCTTATTATTCCACTCCCAAGAAAACGTTGCGCTGGTATAAGAAAGTCTTCTTCCATATCTTTGATATGACGATATCCAATGCTTTCTTTTTATATAAAAGATATTGTAAGCCAAGAGAAACCCTACTAAACTTCAGGGAAAAAGTCATACGGTCATATTTGGGGCTAAATGATCCAAACAATCTTGAAATGAGTCAAATCATTCAAAATAGCCTGAAAAAAAAACACACGAGTAGGAGACAGCAGCAAGTGACTAATAACACGGCCGCAGCTTTGGACGAGGCACCGGGATCGCCTGTTGTAGATGCACTGCATCACTGGCCAGAACTGATACCCATACGTGAAACAACAAAACGTAGTAAAATTTTCCTGAAATGCCGAGTGTGCACAAAAAATAAAATTACCAAACAGACTAGTTACCGGTGCAAGGGATGCGACGGTAATCCTCCACTTTGTCCAACATGTTTTGAATCATGGCATACTGATCCTAGATTTGCACAATAGCCTAGAAATATTGTGTGCGAGAAATAAGAAATGTGACTCGTTGTTTTTTTTATTGTTGAATCATTATCATGTTCACTCATAGGATAAGTTACTTCGAGACTGATATTGTATTGAGTTTTTTTATTTATGTACATCTATGCGACACTGCGTTAAATAATGATTATAAACGATAATAATTATTTAAGTAACTATAATATTTAGTGACTAACACGGACCGTGTTCACCGCTGTAGTCAATTGTTTGTTTTTCTTGTTTAAATGTATAATTACTAATGTGAGAAACTTTGAGACTGATTGATTCCTATTTGATGTGATATTTCGAATAAAAGCTACCTACTTAATAACATTTAAGTTACGAATGATTGTTGTTTATTTGTACATCGCATAGCAATGCTTATGTTGTACTATAAAATACTTACTATGTTTGTTACATTATTGTTAATTTGCGCCTAGAGTGGCTAAAGCAATTGGTTTGGTTTGTGATTTGAAAAAATATTGATTGTTAGTACCCATTTTAGAGAATTTACTAAATTAATAAAGGTTGATTGGCTGTTTATTGTTTTTTTCTGAGTATATAAAAACTATTTTTAGTATATGAATAGTATAGCATTCCTTGTCGCGTATTTATGCCCTTCTAAGCAAATAATATAGCAAAGATGCCATAGCAGTCGAAAGCTATAGCATCGTTGTCATATGCCGTATTAATTTCAGAGTGTTACACGTCAAGACTACTATGGCAGTCGAATGCTATAGCATACGTGTGAATTTCTTATTCTCTTGGTACAAAATATTTGACAAAGATGCTATCATATCTATGTCATAATTATATACCATGCTACCTAGGCTATGTGACAAAACTGCTATGGCAGTCCAATGCTATAGCATTTGTAGTCACATAGCATTCTTTAAAAAAACGTGATATGGACGCCGCGGCTATAGCATTCGACATTCATAGCATTCACTGTCCTATACATATTGTATCTGATAGTGCAGTTTTGACAAAACTGCTATAACAGTTCCAAATATGTCATACAAATTTTTAGTGTCAAACAGGTGTGACTTACTGTCTGCGAACGTGTTAACTGGCCACACTGAATGAAAATGTAGTTGCAAAACACCATTTAAAAAAAATACAAAATTACAGTGTAATGCCGCGTTTATACGCTTGCGATGGCTTGGCGCGTGAGCAGGACGCAGCTATATAAACGAATGAGATCGAATTATAGCCCTCTCCCTCTAACGCATAGCTACGTCCTGCTCACGCGCCAAGCCATCGCAAGCGTATAAACGCGGCATAAAATATTAATACAATATTCTTTAGTATATATTTTTTAATTTTCGTTTCAATTCCATGGTCCAAATTGTGATTTTCATGCAATTAATCCGTACAACTCGTTTGACGGTTGGAACATGCATCCACACTATAGCAATTAGTCAGATTCTGATGAATTGGGGCTGACAAATCACTTAATGTGGATATATGTCATGTAACAATTCTTAGTAGTCTGTGGTAACAAGCAACTACCAAAGAGTATAAACAAAGCAACTACAGGTCGACACACGTAAAAAGAACCCTGGCGGCCATACTTTTTATATTGCCGCCAGGGTTCTTTTTACATGTGTCGACCTGTACAAATTCTACGTTCATGAACTACAATTGAACTACAATTTCATTCAGTGTGGCCAGTTAAGACTCTTAAGCTGTAAGCATGGACGAGGTGTACGTCCATGGCTGTAAGATAAAGCGGGATCTACCGACGGGACTAACCTATGAGATAGGGCGAGACTGGAAATGTATTTCATATCACCATCCCGCTTTATCTAATGGTGGGTACACACTGAGCAAACGAACGACCAACGAACACGAAGCATTTATGTGACAGCTATTTGTTAGAGTGAGATACATAGCCGTTCGTTGGCTTGGTGTGTACCCACCATAACAGCTTCATATAGCACGTGCAGTCCACAACGCAAGACCGTTTGGTGCTCGTTACAGGGTGTTTGCAGGGTGTCAAAATTGACTTGAATTTCAAATAAAAATAGAATAACTTTACAGCTTCATATAGCTCGTGCAGTCCGCAACGCAAGATCGTTTGGTGCTTGTTACAGGCTGTCAAAATTGACTTGACTTTGAAATAAAAACAGAAAACAGAGTAAACTCTGTTTCTAAAGTCTGTTTGAGAGAACTAGTGATTCTGATTTTATATGATTAATATTATATCAACTAGCACGACTCTCCGTAGTTATTCTTATTCCATCTAAAACCGGTTTAAAATTAGTGTCGAAATATAAGAATTACAGTCTAAAATATAAAAACAATATTCTTTAATATTTTTTTTATTTTCATTTAAATTTATTGGAGATGTTTTGCATTACAACAAAACATATATTATATTCTGAAGTCATACACAGCATGGCTTAATGAGAGTGCGTCTAGTTTGTCTACGTGATATCTATGGCAACATACCTGAAATCGGGCAGATTTACCCGATTGTTAGCCTTAATTCGATCGCCAGAAGGCGCCAATTCCCTTGTCGCTTCGCTGGTGTTGCTCAATTGGCAGCACTGGCTTTGTGTCAATTCACTGTCTTCGCCAGCAAGAGCCTTGCTGCCATGCTGTGTATGACTTCAGAATATAATATATGTTTTGTTGTAATGCAAAACATCTCCATTATATTCCTTCGTCATACACAGCATGGCTTAATGAGAAGACGTGTTTGTTATCTGCTGGTGATCGAGGTGCCATTATAACGCTGTGTGAATATAAGATTAGTTAGTAAATCATAAAGTACCATTATTATTATGAACTACTTTAATCTGAGATAAAAAGTTTACAATATATGTCTCCATTTGAGTCTAATAAGTACTTTATAACTAGAAGAGATCTAAATATTAGATGAGATCAATCATATAACAATTACAGACATTATTGTCTATCTAGAAAATAGTGTTTACACTATGAAAAAATAAAATAAAAATAGAAAGTAATCATTCATTACGCTTTCATTGGAATTTAAACAAATAAAATTAAACATTTGTGAAATTACTGTGCAATAGATCTGTACTATGCACAGTTTCTTGTCTTTCAACAGACCGATAATAATGATTTTTGAAAGTTTTAAAACATCTCCAATTTGCTCTTTCTAAGATATCATCAATGGATCTATTTTCTAGCCAGCCTTTCGAGGCTATAGCTGATCTGATGCTGCCTGGTGAAGCTTCAATCTTTAATTCCTTGAGAATGGACCTTATCCATCCACTTATTATTGTTCGGCTGGCAGCTTTTATTACCCCCGAGGTAGTAATAAATAGTTGTTTTATGTCATTTGCTTCCTGCCTTCTAGACTCTGACATGGTAATGAGATTCTTTATATGGTCTACAGGGCAGATCTCTTTAATTGGGTGTGCTAATAAGCACCAGCCCGACTGTCTATATCTTGAATTGTCCGTTTTTGAGCCAAAAGATGGCCATAATGTCACACTTGTCTCAGATTGTATAAAGCTATCTGGCTCTATGTGTAGTAAAGTTAGGTCATGTATTCTACGCCCCGATGCTAATAATAGAATCATTGAAGTCCTTCTAGCTGTGTCAAATAAGGTGTTCTTTATGGGTGTAGATATCAGCCAATCATAGACTAATTTTGTGTCCCAAATAGGTGGTTTTTGTGGTACAGGTTTTGCAATCGAAATAGCTTTTAATATTTGTTTTATCAGGAAGTTATTGGTCATCTGAGTTGCATTACCACAGTATGTAGTTATGGCTGACTTGTGTAGCAATATTGTATTATATGCAAATCTGTGTTCTAAGTACAAATAGGCTAAAAATTTTGCTATATCTTGTCCTCTAGGATTTTTGGTGTCAGTGTTATTATTGGTACACCAAGATATCCACCTTCGTATGGCTGGGGCATAACTAGCCAGAGTTGAGGCTCTCCAACTACTTTGTAGAAGTTCTCTTTCTTCGTCTCTCCAGGTAGTTAGGGTGTCACTCCACCCCCAACCAGCCATGCCTGTAATTCCAGTTGGTCCACTTGAGGTGGATTGTGTCCTGTGGTCTGATCGATTAGAACCCTCCGTAGGTTGTATATTGGAAGTGGCTTCTCCAACGCTCTTGTCAGTAGGTCCGGTTTCCAGAAACATAGGTTCCAAGATGGTGCTATCAGAATGAATTTGCCTGTCGCATTGTTCAGGTGGCGTAGTACCTGTGGTATCAGATTTGGTGGAGGGAAGACCCATGCTAGATTGTAATGCCATGGTTGACTGAAAGCGTTGCAAAACTTTGCTGAACCATCTCTTGAATCCAAGCTTGCGTAATCTGATACTACCGCCGTCTCGAAGGAGGCGAATAGATCTATTTCTGGTTTTCCCCATTTTTTGAATAAGGTTTCCGTAGCCTCGGGGAGCAGGTGCCACTCTGGAAGCGGGCGTCTCCGTGACAACCGATCCGCTATGTTGTTGAATCTCCCGGGAAGATAGCAAGCAGACATTACAACTTTTAGTTGATTGGTTAAGCGCAGAAGTTTGCATGTCATATTTAAAAGTTGGAGTGACCTGGTCCCTCCTTCTCTCCTTATATAGGCTATTAGGGTCCGATTGTCGGCCTGTACTAGAATGTGCGCACCATGTAGTCTGTCCCGTTGATTGTGTATTGCTGCATACACAGCATACATCTCTTTCATGTTTGAGTGCCACGGTCTTTGATGAGGTAGCCATGTCCCGGCTAGATTTTTTCCATTTATCTGGGCCCCCCAACCGACATCCGCTGCATCTGTGGTGAGAAAATGAGTCACTGCTTTCCTGTGTATTGGAGCAGAATTGTTTTCTACTAAAGCCAACTGCCACCACTGAATCTCGCCGAGAGCTACTGGTGTAATGGTTCTCTTTAATCTTGGTTGATTTAATTTGAGCCGTCGCACAAACATCTGCAGTCTTCGACAGTGGAGTTGTCCTTGATGAATTACTAAATTCGCAAAATTTAGATGACCCAAGAGTTGCTGCATTTGTCTTAGGAAAGTCTGACCCCTTTTTTGAATAGTTGTAAGACATGTCTGAATTTTTTGGATTTTTTCCTGTGGTAATTTCATCGTATCTACTTGTGTGTTCCATTCCAGTCCTAGATATATTAAGGATTGAGTTGGCTCCAAGATTGACTTGGTATAATTGAGATGCCAACCCAGGTGTTCCAAGAACCGCACGGCTTCCGCAGCCTGGGTTTTTAATGTGGAACGATCCTGGTTCACCAAAAGGTAGTCGTCTAAGTAAACCAGGATTCTGAAACCTCGAGCCCGTAGGACCTCCGCGGTCCAATTGGTGACAGCTGCGAAGGTTTGTGGGGCAGATGAGAGTCCAAACGGAAGGGAGGTTAGTTGTAGTATTTCTCCATTGTAAATTATTCGTAAGAATCTTCTGTGAACCTCTGAGATTGGAATGTGGAAGTATGCTTGGGATAAATCTATTTTTATCATCCAGTCCTGTCTTTGCAGAAATTCTGTAACTGTTGTCTGGGAGATTAGTTTGAATTGTTTTGTCTTTACATGTGAGTTCAGGTGCCTGAGGTCGAATATAGGTCGAGTCCCACCGTCTGATTTTTTCACTAAAAACATTTTTGAAAAGTGGCCGGGGTTCTTTAGCAATGGTTTTTCCAGAACTTTCTGTTCCTTTAACTTTGTTATCTGTTTTGTCATTTCCGGTGTTACTTTGGTGGCATACATTGATTGTATAGAATAGGTTGGGTAAAATAGGGGTGGCTTGCTGTTGAAAGGAATACGATGGCCAGTTATTGTTTTTAACAAAAAGTGATTGGCTTTTAAATGCATCCATCTTTTGTGAAATAACTGAAGGCAGCCCCCCTGAAATTGCTGTGTTTTCTTGGAATAGTCATTTATTTTGACTTGTGTTGGGACGAAATGTCTTATTTTGTTTATTGAATCTTTTCTTCTCATGTTTGTGTTTCTTGTCAGATTTATGGTAGGTATGATCATGATTGCGTTTGAACTGAGTTCTTAAATTTCTTTTGGTTTCATCCTGGTGTCTGCTAGACCCCTCACGACCTCTGAATGTGCTTGAGCTAGCTATTGCTCTCTTCTCTTTTTCTTTCACATAGGTGGGTGTATTGAGCCAGACCTGTGTGCCTCCCAGGGATTGCATTAAAGGCAGCAGAGCTTCTCTACTAAACAAGAATTCATTGCTTGGAGGAATATTTGTTAGGCTCGCCTTCAAATTTGAGTTTGTTACTTCATTGAGAAGTCTATGACGCCTTACCTCAATGCACTCCGTGCGTTTACCACATAGAATTTGCATTATTAGCTCTGATTTCTTGTTGACCTCTGAATCCGGTCCAAACAGTGTGGAAACTTTATCAAAGAGGGAGTTTGCATTCAAGTCCTTTTCATTCAACGAGGCCCAATCTACTAAGTTCTGCAAACCACTTTTTAAAATCTCCTTCTGTTGCAATACTGCATTGCATAGGCCAGCTAACAGATGTTCAGTGGGAGCTAAGTAATCCTTCCCTCTATTTAAGTGTGTCAGCTCTTCATTTATCTTTAATTCTACAAAACCCGGAGTAGCCGATACTGATGTTAAAAGGTTTTTGTACCTTATAGTCTGCCAAGCAGGAGAATTGAATTTGTGTAGCTTGTCTAATTGTTTAAGACGGTTAATATCTGCCTCCGCGACAATTTGATTACCCTTAGCCTCTGTTTGGAATTCACCTACATCGATGACGAAGGATTTGCGACTCGCCGGTGGGGTTAGAAATTGTTCCGACTCTGTGTGAGCCTCGAGACTTGTAGACGGTCGTTCGTGGCGGTAATCGACTTCACCTGTGTTTGGCAGCTGATGCACTATGTAATTGGTAAGGTAACTTACTTGACTTAGCAGCGAGTCGACGCGTGGATCGAACGACTGCGACATCTCTCCGCGAGGCTGTCTAGGTCGTTTATTAGGCGGTGACTCCGTCTCGTCCTCCGAGGAGCAAGACGACGAAGAATCACCAACCGAAAGAATCGACGGAGGCCGTTTATTTGTTGTTTGAGACACGAACGGTATTTCGACCTCCGGTCCCGAGCCATTCTCGGAAGTCATCTTCGTTAAAAAACACTACGAAGCACAAAAATATACTCGTACACTTTTAGCTAAAGTTATATTCATAAATTTTGTGGCTTTTAAAACACTTTTTAACTAAAAACTTCTAGGATGAAAAAAAGTGCCGTGTGATCGTAAACAAAATTTATAACGCAGTGAATTGACAGTATTGACACAAAGCCAGTGCTGCCAATTGAGCAACACCAGCGAAGCGACAAGGGAATTGGCGCCTTCTGGCGATCGAATTAAGGCTAACAATCGGGTAAATCTGCCCGATTTCAGGTATGTTGCCATAGATATCACGTAGACAAACTAGACGCACTCTCATTAAGCCATGCTGTGTATGACGAAGGAATATAATTGACCAAATTGTGATTTTCATGCAATTAGTCAGGACAACTCGTTTGACAGTTGGATCAGCAGCGCAACATGCCTCCAGACGATATAAATTAGTCAGCTTCTGATGAATTGGGGCTGACAAATAATGTAATATATTTATCCCATCACTTTCATTATTTACACTCACAACCCACTAAACTGAATTACGCGGCAACACTAAACGTCATACGCACCATACGCATATATTTTGAGCAACAGTGTTGCCGCGTAATTGAGTTTAGTGGGTTCAACTTTCGTTAGACATGCGTTAGACAGAGGGGAGTGAAAACGAACTTCGTTCGAATATCTCCGTCCCTGTCGCTCGAACTAGCAAGTGCGACAGAGACGGAGATACACAAACGGAGTTCGTTTTCATTTCCCGGTAGCCCCTCAGACTAGTATGAAGTTGTGGCACAAACGAATACCCGTGAAAATTAAGTAGGTTGTTTATGGCAAGTCATCTGCCATTTTATGACCAGTTCTTAATTTAGCTGCATAAGAGCCTTTCCGTCCCTCACTGTGGCATCATGTACAGCCCGCCAACATGTCAATACTGTCATCGGGTCATCGGTGCCGGTTATGTACGGCCATGGACATGGAAATGTAATCATACAAATATTATAAATGCAAAAGTGTGTCTGTCTGTTACCTCTTGACGCTTAAACCACTGAACTGATTTAGATGAAATTTAGTATAGACATAGCTTGAGTCCCAGGGAAGGACATTGAATAGTTTTTATGCCGGAAATCATCCCCTAAGGAGGTGGAATGAGGGGTCAGAAATTGTATGGAGCTACTACGTATATGAGGGAGTTCCACGCGGACGGAGTAACTGGCAGAAGCTAGTTCAGTATAACTTTAAAAAAAATCTTATTTAAAAGGGGATAATTATTGTATTATCTAAACGCAGTCATGTCATTGACTAGAAACTGTCACGAATATAAATAAATAAGCTTTCCGAAATCATCCCGTTTTATCCTTGTTTCCCTAACTTTTTACTCAAAACAACGTGACATTGGCTAATCTTTGTAAAGCCAGAAAAGAAAAAAAAATAATAATAAATAAATTAATAAATAAAACTAGAATCTGTCACTTTGATTTGACAGCTTTGAGCTCTCTGCTACGGTTAACGGTGCCTATCAAGTGCCTATATATTCTCTTTGAACGGTGCTATGCTACCCAACTTCTTATCTTGTATCGTTGTATCCCTTGTATCTCCAAAGTATCTCTTATTAGTTTGTGTTGTGCTTGGTTTAATTGGTTTGTGCTTGTAGCGAACACACACAACCTTGTACTAAGGTATTGAATTATACTAAATACATGTATAAATAAACTACTGGAGATCTCAAGACTTTTATTAAGTAGCAATACCGCTATAATAAGAGATAATGTCAATCTTAACAGCACAAATGAGCTTAGCTACTAAACTGAAGTTGGATCTGTAGAGAAAGTTTAGGTTTAGACGGGCTAGATGGTAAATCATACAGTGAATCGTGACAATCGTGATTGTGACCAATAAAATAACAAGCAAACATTATTGTTTATGAACGCAACTGATTGTTTCCTGATAGAAATGTTAAAGATTTTACGAGAATTACAGTGTAAATGACTCATTTGCATTACTCTCTTACTTTCATTATAACCATTGTTGGTGAGTAGACATTTTTGAAATATTTCTTTGATAAAAAATACATATGTATGATGTAGGAAACATTACTTATTCCACATAAACATCTAAATATTTTTTTTCTATTTTAAGTATGTATCTGTTTTTGTTTCAGTCAAGACAACATGATGGTGCAAGTTAAAATTAAACAGGGATTGCTAAAAGGACAGGCATGCAAATACAATGGGAAGGAATATTATAGCTTTGAAGGCATACCTTATGCTAAGCCACCCATTGGGAATTTGAGGTTTCATGTAAGATTTATTGATTGTATTATTTATGTTATGTAAAAATCCCATTTCTCAAAAACTGTTTTGCTTAAGTATTTTCACTTTATGCATAGGTATTCCAAATATATCATACTGCCTGTGGCAAAATAGTTGGTTGAATATTTTATTTGTTATCTTATTGTACCCACACTATTTTCTGCAAATTACTTTGAGGAGTCTAAAACATTATGATAGTTATTTCAGCAGCTTAATCAATTTCTATAATGTTATATATAGGTATTTCAGAAATGAGGTATAAAGGGCTTCTAATAAATCAGGAATCTGTGTTTATAAGTATGGTATTTTGGGAATGGGTTGATTTGAGAAAGAGTGTAGGTAAGCATTGAGCATTGGCTACAATATCCTTTACATAGACCCTGAGAAATCTACAAAGAAAGCAATCATGTAAATGATGAATGATAATAAAGTGTGTTTGAAATTTCAATAGGAACCAGAGGAGCCAGAATACTGGACAGGTGTTCGTAATGCACTTAAACCAGGCAATAGTTGCTTGCAAGTGAAGCCTGGAAAAAAGGAGATTTTTGGATCAGAAGATTGCCTGTATTTAAATGTTTACACTCCAAGTCTCCCTGAAAAAGAACTTAAGAGACTTCCTGTCCTTGTCTATATTCATGGTGGAAAGTTATTCTTTGGATTTGGAGATTACTACCGGCCAGAATACCTCATTGAGCAAAATGTCATTTTAGTGACATTAAATTACAGATTGCATGCTTTAGGGTTTTTGTGCCTCAATATACCTGAAGCTGCTGGGAATATGGGCTTGAAGGATACTGTAATGGCACTGAAATGGGTTAAAGACAACATCAGCAAGTTCAATGGTGATGAAAATAACATAGTTGCATTTGGAGAAAGTGCAGGTGCTGCTATATTGACATCATACTTAACCAGTGATATGGCAAATGGTCTGGTGAATAAGATTGTACCATTATCGGGGTGTTGCATATCAGATATGTTCATAACAGATGATGACCCTGTTTTCAAAGCTAAACGCCTAGCATCAATCCACCAAAAAGAATTTAATGATGCCAGGAGTTTATACAACTATCTTGTTCAACTTCCTGCTGTTGAATTACTGCATGCAGCAGCTCTGCTTGAATTTTCCAGGCCACCTCCAATAATTACTTCCTACTTTCTTCCTGTAGTAGAAAAGGAATTTGAAGGTGTCACAAGATATTTTACAGAACCTCCTATAATTTCATTACGAGAAAAGAGGCATAAAAATGTGCCTGTACTGTTTGGTCTAGCTGCTTATGAAGGGGGCCCTTTCATCCGTCAGGATAAATATGGAAACATTATTTATGAGAATGACTTTCGGTATTTTATACCACGTTTCTTTCTTGTACAACCATATAGTTATGATGCTACTAAAATAGCAAAAAAGCTGAGGAACTTTTATTTTGATGGTGCGGTGGTTGATGGAACCCAAAAATTAAAGTATATCAAATTCTTGTCTGATGTCTATTTCAACAGAGACATTTTGATATTTTTAAATATGCTTGGAAAGTGTAATGATGGATTATATGTGTTTCGGTTCTCTCATTTGAGTGAAATGAATACCAGTAAAATGAAGCAACTGGGTGTTAAAGGCACAACTCATGGAGATATATTGCCATATATATTTTATAGAAAGAAGAAAGATGATATTGCAAATGAGAAAGATAAGGAAGTAATATCTGTGATAAATGAATTTATTTGTAACTTTGCCAGAACTGGGTATGTATTCTAAATGTTACTTGTAAATACATAATATTATGAACAACTAAAACAATAATTATACTCATATCATACTCCTTAGATCTAATAGATCCCCGGGAGTGCAGGTACCTGGCGCAAGTGTGTCCAATATGCGGGCGGCATTACCCCACTACAGTGTACGAGATTTGGGACTGGTCTTTGGACAGTTCCAATATGATGTAAAGAGTAATGTGGCTAGAGTAAATCGATTGTCATAATATCCGATTACGATTGTTGATGGCTAATAAAAGGAGTCGATTGATAACTGTGTAATAATTATTTTTAGGAAATCAAATAGAGAGCCTATACACTATCGTCTGCTAACACAAGTGTCCTGTAAGTAAAGAGAGAGACTGATAGTGCGAGAAAAATTGAGAGAGGTCGCGCGCCGTGCAGAAATCAATGCCATATTTTCAGAGGCAACATTTTGCACAATCAAATATGTCGGTTTCGATCGATGTGATTTTATTTCGTATTATCGTAACAGTAATTAAATAATACATTGTTATTTTCCTATTCACAATTATTTGATTCATATCGATTTATTTCTAAATTGACAGACTCCAAACTATAAATTTTTAAATGAAAGGAAAAATTGAAAAATTTAATGCTCCGAGCCGGATTCGAACCGGCGACCACAGGCTTTCATGGCCCGTCGCTACTACCAACTGTGCTATCGGAACAATCTGGTTCGGGCACCAAATCCTTCAATCAGTTCCTTCATATAACGCCTTAGGGAGGCGTATGTAGCGACATCTACCAGAAGACTTAGGCTTCTTTACGGCACCAACGTCTCAAATTATGTTGAGAAATCGTCAGTAACGATGCGCCACCCCATACTAAATTAATATTTGTTTTTAAGCAGTAACGCTGCTAAAGAAAATTATAAATTTTTAAATGAAAGGAAAAATTGAAAAATTTAATGCTCCGAGCCGGATTCGAACCGGCGACCACAGGCTTTCATGGCCCGTCGCTACTACCAACTGTGCTATCGGAACAATCTGGTTCGGGCACCAAATCCTTCAATCAGTTCCTTCATATAACGCCTTAGGGAGGCGTATGTAGCGACATCTACCAGAAGACTTAGGCTTCTTTACGGCACCAACGTCTCAAATTATGTTGAGAAATCGTCAGTAACGATGCGCCACCCCATACTAAATTAATATTTGTTTTTAAGCAGTAACGCTGCTAAAGAAAATTATAAATTTTTAAATGAAAGGAAAAATTGAAAAATTTAATGCTCCGAGCCGGATTCGAACCGGCGACCACAGGCTTTCATGGCCCGTCGCTACTACCAACTGTGCTATCGGAACAATCTGGTTCGGGCACCAAATCCTTCAATCAGTTCCTTCATATAACGCCTTAGGGAGGCGTATGTAGCGACATCTACCAGAAGACTTAGGCTTCTTTACGGCACCAACGTCTCAAATTATGTTGAGAAATCGTCAGTAACGATGCGCCACCCCATACTAAATTAATATTTGTTTTTAAGCAGTAACGCTGCTAAAGAAAATTATAAATTTTTAAATGAAAGGAAAAATTGAAAAATTTAATGCTCCGAGCCGGATTCGAACCGGCGACCACAGGCTTTCATGGCCCGTCGCTACTACCAACTGTGCTATCGGAACAATCTGGTTCGGGCACCAAATCCTTCAATCAGTTCCTTCATATAACGCCTTAGGGAGGCGTATGTAGCGACATCTACCAGAAGACTTAGGCTTCTTTACGGCACCAACGTCTCAAATTATGTTGAGAAATCGTCAGTAACGATGCGCCACCCCATACTAAATTAATATTTGTTTTTAAGCAGTAACGCTGCTAAAGAAAATTATAAATTTTTAAATGAAAGGAAAAATTGAAAAATTTAATGCTCCGAGCCGGATTCGAACCGGCGACCACAGGCTTTCATGGCCCGTCGCTACTACCAACTGTGCTATCGGAACAAGCCTCCCTAAGGCGTTATATGAAGGAACTGATTGAAGGATTTGGTGCCCGAACCAGATTGTTCCGATAGCACAGTTGGTAGTAGCGACGGGCCATGAAAGCCTGTGGTCGCCGGTTCGAATCCGGCTCGGAGCATTAAATTTTTCAATTTTTCCTTCCATTTAAAAATTTATAATTTTCTTTAGCAGCGTTACTGCTTAAAAACAAATATTAATTTAGTATGGGGTGGCGCATCGTTACTGACGATTTCTCAACATAATTTGAGACGTTGGTGCCGTAAAGAAGCCTAAGTCTTCTGGTAGATGTCGCTACATACGCCTCCCTAAGGCGTTATATGAAGGAACTGATTGAAGGATTTGGTGCCCGAACCAGATTGTTCCGATAGCACAGTTGGTAGTAGCGACGGGCCATGAAAGCCTGTGGTCACCGGTTCGAATCCGGCTCGGAGCATTAAATTTTTCAATTTTTCCTTTCACTTAAAAATTTATAATTTTCTTTAGCAGCGTTACTGCTTAAAAACAAATATTAATTTAGTATGGGGTGGCGCATCGTTACTGACGATTTCTCAACATAATTTGAGACGTTGGTGCCGTAAAGAAGCCTAAGTCTTCTGGTAGATGTCGCTACATACGCCTCCCTAAGGCGTTATATGAAGGAACTGATTGAAGGATTTGGTGCCCGAACCAGATTGTTCCGATAGCACAGTTGGTAGTAGCGACGGGCCATGAAAGCCTGTGGTCGCCGGTTCGAATCCGGCTCGGAGCATTAAATTTTTCAATTTTTCCTTTCATTTAAAAATTTATAATTTTCTTTAGCAGCGTTACTGCTTAAAAACAAATATTAATTTAGTATGGGGTGGCGCATCGTTACTGACGATTTCTCAACATAATTTGAGACGTTGGTGCCGTAAAGAAGCCTAAGTCTTCTGGTAGATGTCGCTACATACGCCTCCCTAAGGCGTTATATGAAGGAACTGATTGAAGGATTTGGTGCCCGAACCAGATTGTTCCGATAGCACAGTTGGTAGTAGCGACGGGCCATGAAAGCCTGTGGTCGCCGGTTCGAATCCGGCTCGGAGCATTAAATTTTTCAATTTTTCCTTTCATTTAAAAATTTATAATTTTCTTTAGCAGCGTTACTGCTTAAAAACAAATATTAGACTCCAAACTATTAAAGCAGTATATCACTAAATTTAAAAATAAAAAGTCGTAGGACGTAATGGTTTGCATACCGAGTTTTCAATGCTAATTTCTATACAAATAAGCCGTAAAAAAATATGACAATAATTTTATAAGTGGTAAAAAGAGCGTGCATGGAGATTGAACTTTGTTTTGTAACTCGGAAGCGATTGAAACTTTTTTTATTATTTCGATGAGCAGTGCCAATTTACGTTATATGGGTGTCGTGATGTGTCAAAAGACCAGTTCCAAATCTCGAATCCCTCGCGTATGGAAGTTATATTTTTGTTAATTTGAAAACGAAGTGCATAAAACACATGATAACGTTGTCCTGCATCCTACATCTCAATGTCTACAGTCCCATGGAGAAAAAATAATGGGCTACAGTTTATTAATGCTACATTTTTATGTTTTCAGAGTACCAACATGGTCTAAAATGTCTGTTGTGTGGAAACCTTACACAGACACCAAACGCAGCTTTGTGGACATTGATGAGGAAGAAAAGCTTCTTCAAGACTTTGGCAATGGCATTGATACATTTTGGAATAGTTTAGGGCAGAGATCCAAATTATGATAAATATGATTATTGTTATCTCGAGTTATTTAAGAAATAACTGACTATATACACTGTTTTTTTTTTTTTTTTTTTCCCTTATTCGTCTAGTACAATGCCTGCAGTGATTGGGACTTCCTTTTAGGTAAGTAAACATGTGTTAGGATCCACTCTTCCACATCTGGTAGGTAGGTGTAGGAAAATGTTATACATCTAATTACATCTAACTTATACATTTTTAACAATGGTTTTAGGTGCTTATATGCTGTTTAATTTGGGTTTTAGCCTACCTAATTAATACTATACTATATTATGTGTGTGTGAGAGTGTGTACATTTAGGTTCAGTTAATAATTAGCACGATATAGTAACTCAGTTTCATCATAGCTCAATAATGGGGTTAAAATCAAGGGTTTTGTGTAGCCTGAGTGTTGTACTCAAAACAAGTTTCCTCATAGTTAGTTCACTGATTTCATATAGTTCCTTTGTAGGAAACCTGTATGGTTTTGAGTACATCACCTTAAGCAAGCAACATTGCCCTCGCTCAAACTCCAAGAATTTGGTTTTGGCTGCTCCACCCCATACAGTGATGCAATAGCTCATGACAGGTTGAGCTAATGTTATATAAAGTTGATTAATTCGTTCCTTTATAGTAATATATCTAAATATCTTAAAAATCCATTTAAGTTTTCTGATTCTGTTGTTCACGTTTTCAAGTTGCATGTACCCTGATAGGTGCTGGTCCAGGAGTACACCCAAGTATTTAGTAGATTTAACCTTTTCTAGTTCTATGCATTCTATGGTCATGTTGGTTACAGGTATGTATTTTAAGCTTCAGGTTAACATTAGGTTGCGCACTATCATACTTAAAGAAGCAAATATGATTAGTTTTGCTGACATTAAGTCATATTATCATCCTCCTAGCGTTATTCCCGGTAATGCCCCCAAAGGAGCCCGGGGTCCGCTTTGACACCTCACCCCAAGATTTGGCATAGGCACTAGTTTTTACGAAAGCGACTGCCATCTGACCTTCCGACCCAGAGGGAAAAACTAGACCTTATTGGGATAAGACCGGTTTCCTCACGATGTTTTCCTTCACTGAAAAGCTAACGGTAAATAATCCGTACATGTTACGAAAAACTCATTGGTACGAGCCGGGATTCGAACCCACGACCGCCGCTTGACAGCCGCATGCCTGCACCACTAGGCTACCGTAGCTCTACATCCAACACTACATCTCTTTTGCTGACATTAAGTGTGAGAAAGTTATTTCTAAGCCATGTATTGACTTTACAGAGGCCAGATTCTGCATTTCTGAGGGTTCAGGATTCTCCATCAAACATTGCAGTGTCGTCGGCGTAAGAGCTGATGTGCCCACATTGTAGTTTGAGATTCGTCAAGTCATTTATATATAATAGAAACAACGTGGGCGAATACGGGCCATGAATGCCTGTGGTCGCCGGTTCGAATCCGGCTCGGAGCATTAAATTTTTCAATTTTTCCTTTCATTTAAAAATTTATAATTTTCTTTAGCAGCGTTACTGCTTAAAAACAAATATTAATTTAGTATGGGGTAGCGCATCGTTACTGACGATTTCTCAACATAATTTGAGACGTTGGTGCCGTAAAGAAGCCTAAGTCTTCTGGTAGATGTCGCTACATACGCCTCCCTAAGGCGTTATATGAAGGAACTGATTGAGGGATTTGGTGCCCGAACCAGATTGTTCCGATAGCTCAGTTGGTAGTAGCGACGGGCCATGAATGCCTGTGGTCGCCGGTTCGAATCCGGCTCGGAGCATTAAATTTTTCCTTTCATTTAAAAATTTATAATAGAAATAAGTTATATTTAGTTCCTTGCTTATGAAGTCTCCTATTTTCACTGTTTTGTTTTAGTTAATATTTCAGCCTAGCTGGCATGACCGCAAGTTGTCTACTTCCTTTATGTATACTTTTTAGCCGGGGTAGTGAGACGCTACACGGGCTGATATAGTCCTTGCTTGGCAGTTCTGCCGATGTCGTATATGTAGCGTCCATGTAGCGTCTCCTTATAGAATGCTTTAAAGCCCCTCCACATTCACGCGCGTCATTGGCAGGACTACCAAGCATATGGGGTATACAGATTATATGATTTTACCCCAATTAGTCAGTACAACATGTTTAAGTCATAATTGGGTGTAGCTTACAGATGTAACAATCCGACCACATGCGCATGCAATTTCTCAGTATAATGGGGAATCCACATTATGTGATTTAACATGTCGAAGTCAGAGGGGCTACCGGGAAATGAAAACGAACTTCGTTTGTGTATCTCCGTCTCTGTCGCATTTGCTAGTTCGAGTGACATAGACGGAGATATTCGAACGAAGTTCGTTTTTACTTCGCGGTAGCCCCTCAGAATTGGGTGTAGCGTACAGACGTGACAACTGCAACTACAATTTTATTCAGTGTGGCCAGTTAACAGTAAGAAAGCGAAAATTGCCGCATTCAAACGGTCCTGCGAAGCGGACTGCAAGATTGTTAATAACCGATGAGATATGGCAAGACAGCACGTCTAACACACGGCCGCGACATAACCTCGTTTTCTCACTATACCTCTTGTTCTGATAAGAGAGAGACGGATAGTGCGTGAAAAATCGAGAGCTCGCACGCCGTCGCATGATAGCCGTGCAGCACACAAAAATCGAGAGTATGTTACGGCCGTCTCATGATAGACGTGCTGTCTCGCCCTATCTCATCGGTTAGTAATAATCTTGCAGTCCGCTACGCAGGATCGTTTAAATGCGGCAATTTTGGCTTTCTTACTGTTAACTGGCCACACTGAATGAAATTATAGTTGCAAAACACCGGTTTAAAAAAAATTATTGCAGTTTAATGGGCCATCCACATTAAGTGATTTGTCAGCCCCAATTCATCAGAATCTGACTAATTGCTATAGTGTGGATGCATTTTCCAACCGTCAAACGAGTTGTACGGACTAATTGCATGAAAATCACAATTTGGACCATGGAATTTGCATGATCTGCCAAGTTTCTTTTTCTCACAAATTTCATTCACGATAATTAAAAAATATATGCTAAAGAACATTGTATTAATATTTTACCCTGTAATTTTGTATTTTTTTTAAACCTGTGTTTTGCAACTACAATTTCATTCAGTGTGGCCAGTTACAGTAAGAAAGCGAAAATTGCCGCATTCAAACGGTCCTGCGAAGCGGACTGCAAGATTGTTACTAACCGATGAGATAGGGCGAGACAGCACGTCCATCATGAGGTGGCCGTGACATACTCTCAATTTTGTGTGCTGCACGGCTATTACGCGACGGCGCGCGAGCTCTCTCAATTTTTCTCGCACTATCCGTCTCTCTCTTATTAGGACATGCGAGAGAAATCGAGAGTATGTCGCGGCTGTGTGTTAGACGTGCTGTCTTGCCCTATCTCATCGGTTAGTAACAATCTTGCAGTCCGCTTCGCAGGACCGTTTGAATGCGCCAATTTTCGCTTTCCTTCTGTTAAATGGCCACACTGAATGAAATTGTAGTTGCAGTTGTTAAGTCTGTACGCTACACCCAATTCTGACTTCGACATGTTGTACTGACAAATTGGGGTATAATTACATAATGTGGATGGCCCATAAAATATTAATACGTATTCTTCAGTATTTTTTTTCAATTTTAGTTTAAATTTATTTGAATGTGTGAGAGAAAAAACACTTGACAGATCATGCAAATTCCATGGTCCAAATTGTGATTTTCATGCAATTAGTCCAGACAACTCGTTTGACGGTTGGAACATGCATCCAGACGATAGCAATTAGTCAGATTCCGATGAATTGGGGTTGACAAATCACGTAATGTGGATTGCCCATAACTCGTTCGACAGTTGGATCAGCAGCGCAACATGCCTCCAGACGATAGCAATTAGTCAGCTTCTGATTAATTGAGGCCGACAAATCATGAGATGTATACACCCCAAAAGTCACAGAAAACCAAGTATTGAGCCCTTAGAGCATACATAACTGGAGTACCCTTTCAGTAGCTTACCCCTCTGTTGAAAACCTTGCACAATGTGCAAGAAATTATACAAAGACAGTTTCATAATCGATTAATGGTCATTCATTCATACAATCGCCTCGCAAGAGACAACACCTATCATAAATTTGCACGCACATGCTGTGAGCACGTGTAATAAATATTCAAACACTTCAAGCTTAGAAAATATGGTGTAACATTGCATTTGTAAGTATTTTTGTATTGTTTTAATATTATTTTTGTGAAAACATTTTCATGACATGTCAAATTTAACGATTGTGTAATCGATTACAATTCTTTCTTGCATACGTCATGACACTCCCCACGAGACTCCATTTTCATGTTTTGTAAGAAATAACTCAATGGCATTTGAAAAAGAGTCTATAATAACATTAGCATTGATTAATCAAAATTAGTTTTATTTACGCACTCCCCACGAGACTCGGTTTTCATGTTTTGTAAAAATTAACCTAAATGCAATTGCAATAGAGTTAATAATAATATTTGCAAGGATTATCTAAAATGACAGATCACCCCACGATCACCCTCACGAGACTCGCAAGTAGAGATGAGGGTAGTGTCTAAAATCAATAATTATCGACAAAAAGTATGATTCAATAAGCACCTGCACAAATTGCCGAGTGAACACAATTTATTAGAAAAAAAGTATAGGTACTTAGCACTTTTCCGAGACCCAGCATTAAAAAAAGGACCACCGCATTCAGCAGGCAAGCAAATTGGGTGCCTGCGCGTACAAGTTCCATGTGTTTAAGACATTTTGATGCATCTCAGTATCGAATTCATTCAAGTAAAAGGTAAAAATTAATCGATTTTGCCGTACCTACTTTATTTTTATGTGAAATTTATTTTGGCGGAGCGGACACGCCTTTAGACAACGGTGCAGCGGCAGAAAATACCGAACATCTAAAACGCATTAAATATATGTAAAGGCTCTCTACAAATTTGTACCATTTGGTGTCGAGAACCTCGGTCAATGGGGGCCTCAGTGCGCAAAAGTTATTTGCGGAGATCGCGAAACGACGTCTGGTCTGGTCGACGTAACTGGTGACCGAAGAGGGCGAAGAGCTGGCAGTTTTCTCGCGCAACGCATCAGCATCACAATTCAGCGAGGAAATCGTGCCGGCATCCTCGGTACAATGCCTCGAGGGCCTTTTTTTAGATTTAACAGAGTTTTTATTTAATATAATTAATGTTAGTTATCATCTTGTAACTATACTTATACTTTAAAATAAATGAAAAGTTTTCGGACTTAATTGAATGACAAACGTTTATGTCGGGTCCACCTAATTTCCTATAACCGGGGCAAGCTGGTTTTTAACGGTCCAGGCAAAAAACCAGTCATAAGCGGGAAACTTCTTGTAATATAATACTAGGTACTTACTCGCTACTTTATATATAATGTATGTACCTAGTTAATTGTTTTTTTTAATACAGATGAATAAGACACGTCATTTCTTTTTTTGCGTTATTGTATTTTATAGCCTAATAATTATTTCAGTAATCAATTGAGTCTCAATAATCCATATTAATATAATAAATGTGAAAGTGTATGTGTTTGTTTGTTTGTCCGTCTTTCACGGAAAAACGGAGCGACAAATTGACGTGATTTTTTAAGTGGAGATAGTTGAAGGGATGGAGAGTGACATAGGATAGTTTTATCCCCAAAATCATCACCTAAAGGGGTAAAATGGGGGGGGGGGGGGGAGTTTGTATGGAGCTGCGATATAAACGAGTTCCACGCGGACGGAGTCGCGGATAGAAACTAGTCATCATCCATCATCATATCAGCCGAAAGACGTCCACTGCTGGACATAAGCCTCCCCCAAAGAGTGCCAAAGTGACCGGTCCTGAGCCACCCGCGTCCAGTGGACTCCCGCAACCTTTACCAGGAACTTTAGAAACTAGTATACATATAATAAAATTATATACGTTTGTGTAAATATCGATACAATTATCGAAATTCGTTATCGAACCAAACCTCGCCATATCCTCCTGAGTCCTGGTTAAAAAATGAGTACACTCGAGAGTCCTTTATAAAGGAAACAGCGTTGAGTCCTGAACTTTCTGTCGCTTACTCTAAGGTCTAAAATGTGTTTCTCGGATTTTCGTTAGAACAAAGTTGATTATTATATACTCTATGAGGAATACTTTGAGCATAATTTTAATTGTAAGTTATTTGGGCTTTGTAAACGCCTCTCGGCTTTTATACGACTAAGATTATGCAATTAATATGGCTAATATGTGTCATTTTGTATGGAATTGGGTATATATTTAAATAAAATGCAAATAATTGTTAAAATGGTATTATAATCGAAAATAACAAAAAACACAGAACCACTCTGTTAGAAAAAACATTA
Organism: Epinotia demarniana; assembly: GCA_945867215.1. Taxonomy (NCBI): domain Eukaryota; kingdom Metazoa; phylum Arthropoda; class Insecta; order Lepidoptera; family Tortricidae; genus Epinotia; species Epinotia demarniana. The sequence goes on along the minus strand of OX244267.1, from coordinate 19,968,925 downwards.
CAAACGTACTTCTATATATATAGTTTCCTTACAAAGTTAATACTTTAGAACAATTGTCATAAATTTATTACTATTAACATAGCCCGAGAAGGCTTTAGAAAGGTCAAACGAATTTAACTTGTAATTGTACTTGAAATATCATATTTACAACAAAACGGAATAATAATAACCATACAAAATACTCATTATATACATAAAAATACAGACCAACACACACAGGATTGAGTGAAAATTTTGGGATTGAACTTACCTCCACCTGCACGACGAGACATCTTGCTGGACTCGTGGCGTCGTACTGACCGGAATATTCCTGTTTTCTAATGCGAGATAGATATATTCCGGATTGGAGGATAGCGATTGGTTCTCCGGATCACGCCACTATCGCCCGATTTTAAGCGCAAAATATTAGGGGCGTTATAACGGACACTCGGCGTTTATGAATAACTTTATTTTTTGGTGCTCGGTCTATAAACATGATTCGATTTTGGCCTTTAAAACGGACTCAGGGACTCAGGAGGCTATAGGTTTAGTTTAGCCGATGACATTGGCATTTACGTATTCTTAACCCGTGTTTCCACTAAGTTCTTCCATGTGTGATATGTTTGTGTGCATCAAAATGAGAATGTGTTATCCTTTTTCATAATGTGTGCGTGTGTAAATATACAGATCGTTTTTGCATTAGTGAGTAATCTTTTGCATGTGTTATTTCTTCACCCCCCCGCAAAATTCGGTAGACGTTTTTGTACTCAAATACGAATATAAGGCTACTCCAGTTATGTATGCTCTAAGATTGAGCCCGAGGGGCTACCGCGAAATTAAAAATTACTCGCGGTAGGCCCTCTGTAATCTGTGGTATTGAGTGACCTTGATTTGGTTGACGACCGAACGACCGATTCAAGCGGCAGATTGAGAATTTTGCCGTCCAGCGGGTTCGTTTGTCTGGACGCGGCTTAAGACGTCAAAAAACTGTAACAACTGTAAAAAAAAGGCAGGGCGGAAGTCTGTCAAATTGACAATGTCAAAACGTGGTCAAAGTCAAAAGTGACTTTGACTCAAAACTCAAATGTGATGTGTTAACTGGTGTTAACTTCGTTTTCAAGTTGTGAAGAAAGAGGCTTCGAGATTTCGAAATTAATCCTAAATTCCTGAACATTTCAACGAATAGTCCCGAAAGTCAAATTAATTCCTTGATAAAGCCGATTTGGCATCGTCCACACGTGTAAAGGCAACAAAGATCCTTTTCGAAGAAGGTAGAAAAAAATTGTAGGTACTTATCCAGCGCAGCCAAGTTTCGGAAATATTTTGTTGATATGACTACCCCTACTCCTGATGCCCCGGAGAATTTCGATCAGGTTAGATATTCGTCTATACCTACGTGTAATAATAACAATAATAATGTCATGGATGTCATGGATGAGAGCTTATTATGTTTTCATGGTGTGTGAGCGTCATTGGATCACATTTGTGGTGATACCTATGGATTGTCGCCTATTGTGACTTGTACTAATTATATATTTATTTCCCCTATCTTTATGGTATTCGAATGAAATTGCTCTTTAGCAATAAGATCACCTGTTGTTGACCACTATATGTATTGCTTGTGTTCTGCTTGTTTTTTTTATAGAGGTGTGCAGTAAAGAGTTATTTTATTATTAGTATTGACAACACTAATTGTAAAGAATATTTTTTACAGTTTGATGATGATGAATCTGACCAGCAAATTGGTGCCACAGCTTCGGGTCGCAAGAGACTTTTCAGCAAAGAGCTGCGGTGCATGATGTATGGGTTTGGGGATGACCAGAATCCTTACACAGAGAGTGTTGACTTCCTAGAAGATTTGGTTATAGAATTTATCACTGAAACTACACACAGGTAAACATGATCTATTTGTTAGCAATTTTGATTAAAAGTGGTTTATTGTATATTTTATTTTGGAATGATTTATTTTGAAATCTCAAAATTCAGTTATAATTATATTCACTTTTCATTCTGTTAAATAGAGCTATGGAGGTAGGCAGAACAGGGAGAGTCCAAGTAGAAGATATTATATTCTTAGTACGGAAAGATCTGAGGAAATATGCCCGAGTTAAAGACCTGCTCACTATGAATGAGGAACTGAAGAAAGCTAGGAAAGCTTTTGATGAAGTTAAATATGTTGGTAAGTTACCTGTTTTAATTTAAATATTCCCTTTAATATATACTTAAATTAAATTCTGTTGTTTTGGCTTATTTTAATAATTTATGATGTTATGTTTTTGCAATAACTAGAAATGTTTTTTTAAGTATTTGATGTTGTTTTTATTGCGCAATTTTGTAACCTTATAGAAGATCAACAGTAATGAAGGCCGAACAGCAGACAGCTTGCTTCTAAGGCTGATGCAAGTACTATAAAATTATTATTGATGCAGTAGTGCTTTTGTGTGTGCATGTTTTACTAATGGTATGTTGCATTTTACTTAGAATGTATCAATAACTTTTAGAATGCTTCTATGACAGTTGAATTTAGCACTGCATTAAACTGCATTCTAGGAGTTAAAGAAATGATAGTATATGTATTGACTAACATGGGAATATTTTAATGTAGCTCATCAAATAGTCTAATTTTGCACTTAGAGTAGAAGAATCTCATAGAAAATTACATGTAGTACTTTTTTTTACAGACAACATCTCTGATTTGATTGAATAAATGTAATTATTCTTTTGAGCAAGTTCTAGATATGCCACAGCAAGCAAGTTGTACCGAATCATAATCATTATTCATGTTTTAGGCTTAATGCCTGGGACAATGATGTACAATGTACTTAGTACATTCCAAATCAAATTTAGTGTTAACATTGTCTGTCAGCCAGGTAGACAGATTAGTGTTAACATTGTCTGTCAGCCAGGTAGACAGAAGCTGTCGGCCTTTTCCCCTCTTTTCAGTGGTTTCACACCACTAGCTAGCTATCAATCATAAAAAATGAGCTCTATAGATAGCTATTCTAGTCAGTTGGCTGACAGTAACTTAAGAGTAACAAAGCAAAGTATCTGAAAGCTACTCAAACCTTTTTAAAGCTAGTGCTAGCACAATCACTCCTAGGGCACAATTCTTAAAATCATAGCCAATTACAATAGGGGTATGAAAATGTATTATGACTCCAAAAGAAAAAAAACAAAAAAACTACGAAATTTAAAATTGCTAGTTAAATAGAGAAAATACGTTACGATTCGCGAGTGTCATAGTCAATGACAATTATTGTGAAAGTTTTACCTATTTTCTTTTTTCAGAAATGGCATCTTTTATTGATACGTAATATGTAATGCCTGGGAAAAATATGAATGGTCAATAATATTTCACCCTGTATATTTACTATCTTACTGCCATGCTTGGCTAGTTAGACTTAGCTTCTCTCTCATAGAAACGAGGATGCGAAAAGACAATAAACTCTGTCTGGCTGTCTAGACTTGGAGCAGCACATGCCCTCAAAAACCATTAAAATGGGATTTTTAATGTTTAATTGTTTGGACCGTATAATATTGGGACATCACGCATATATATTGAATAATGCCTATTCACTTGCAGATTGTAGAAAACATTGATACATTTTATCACCATTTCCACTGTTATTAATTCTGAATGTTCACATCAATGGTGGAAATGTCCAAAAAATTATTGGTATTACATAAAACTTTTTTTTTTCAGAATGAAGACCTGGATGTGGTTTTGTAGCAAAACCCACCTGCATGCTGAACTTAAGTTACTGAAGCTATTAAATAAAAGCGGTATAGGGTAAGGTCAGGTCAGACAAGTTGTTGGTTTGCATTGGCACGACAAATTACGGAATAAATAAAGGATTTTGTACATTCACCATTATTTTTCTTAGTGTACTGTAATACCAATTAGAACCCACAATGACACTCACACGCCAACTTTTTTGCAACAAAAGTCGTTCTTGAAAAAGCGCCAAGGTACCCATACTTAAAATTGAACAGCAACATGTACAGTCGACGTCAAGAATCAAGAATGGTTATTTTTTTTCACCTTATAACTGGTTGTGGTCGTCTGTATACTTGAGATTATTTGATTCAGCCGAATTGCATCAAAATAAAAAAAGATTAGATTAGATTATTTGTTTTATGATAAAAAAATACATTACAGATTTGCATACTTAGGTAGATATAGAATAGATTCCAATTCCAGTTTTATAATAATTGGCCCCATTTAAATCATTTCAACTATACCTAAACGCAGTATTTCACGACCAAAATAGACATTTACTTAAGATTACCTACGATAAGTACGGATATGAAGTTGTGACGTCATAATTCTGTGTCAATTCGGATAAGTCGTTGAGAAGAAGCCAATTCCACTTGATGTTCCTTTTAAATACCGCATCATAGCCTATCGTTACAACTACACACTGTAATAAGAGAAATGTCTATATATCTCCTTTCATGGATGAGAGAGAATAGATGGGCGTTAGCCGTGAGGCCGTTTCTACACCGGACGCATGCCTGGCTTGGCTCGCCGAGGCACATCTACACAGAGCGCCGGTGTAGACACGGCTTTATGGTTTTAATTTTGAAAATTAGAGAAATCTTAAAGAACCGATAATTATTTGCTTTATTAATTTTACAATTTTCTTGTCCAATCGGAGGGACAAGAAAATATCATCAGCAGTTTCTGCTGGCATTATTCGTCGAAAAAATATACAGGCATAGGTTAGATTTATTTATTTGTGTGTTTATTACAAAAAAAATAACACATGATAAAGTTTATAGTTATTGGTAAATGATAATACAAATATACAAACAAACATTAACACTGGACAGTTTCTATATGTCCGTTTCAAAGGATGTAAGGTAAGGAGCGGAAAATACTGCAAATCAAAATGTAACTTAATACTACATAACTTAACCAAAGTTATGATTATCTACACTCATAGAGCTGTGTGAAATGATACAAAAACTTGGTTTTATAGCGTAAAGAACAAAACATAACTGCAGTCTTCATATATTAGACTACTACAAACGTAATGATGTAATATAAAAAAGAGGTAAATTAAATACGTTGTCTATACGAAATTCCGTGTTTAAAAATCGCCACCAAATCTGACAGCACCATAGACGCGAAACTCAGGCAAGTTGGTGCAACTGACTCAGTTTTAGTGTGCACCTTTTGGAGCGCTTATTAACCTATCTACATCTTTTTTATATTACATCACTGACAACAAATTTAAAAGTAAGACGACACAATTTATTAAATCTATGTAACATGTAAACAGATATGCATATTTGTATAAATAATTTCAAAAAGGTTTTCACAATACAGGTGACTAGGCCCGGATTTATAAAACAGCCATGTAGGTACTAACTTTGGTTATTAATCATTTACTTCACAACATGTTTAAAGATCATTTCATTAGGTATATTATTTTATAAATAGGCCGTTACGGCAGGCAGTATACACTTCTACAGACAACTCTACCCTAAAGAAGAGTACGCTCAAAACACTAAACGTATAACTCTAATATACACAGGTACCTAATTAAAAATCTTTACATTACATCATCAACCTGTATACGTAATATTGTGCTTGTGACCTTAATTTATCTATTCACTCATACCTAATTAAAAAGTTTACAGTTTAGTAGTCAATTATTTCGCGTTCAGAACTGACAAATCATGTACAAATATTATAGAGTTTGTGCGTTTGTACCTTTGTGTGTAATTAATTGGTAATCTCCGGAGCTTCTCACCTGATTTCAAAAATTCTTTCACCAGTAAGTAGAGTGAACCTTCGGGGTCAGTGTATTTTATCCTGCGGCTTCGCTTGCATTTGTGCGATCCGTAGCTGCGCTGGCAGCTAGTTTAAAATAAAGCCTGTATTACAATCGAACGCCTATTAACCTAGAGCTTGGTAGTATGCTTATTTGGTTTCAAGTAGAGAATTAATCGAAAGCATGTAGTCAGTTCTCAACTCGTAAGAATTCAACTACTAACCTTTTCGACGCGTTATCAAAGATAATAATTGTCAACGACACGCCGCGTCAACATGACATTTAGTGCGGACTTAAACCTTATTTCAATGCATGAAGGTTGCTATTGCACTGTACTCCTTGACAGATTAATCCGTCATTGCCGTTGGAAAGGTGTAACTATTATAGTATTTATTTATCCGATAAAACGGATTTATCAATATTTTAAATATTAAATGTAGGTAATAAATATTGAATTACAGGTCTTACCTTTTAATGTATATTTTTTTTACCTTTGGTAACATTTTACTATTTTAAACTCTTTCACCACTATTGTCATATTCTTGACAATGCGTAAAACAAAATGTACCTTTCAGATAACTAATTTAAATGTCAAAGCAACACTTGCGGATTAACATGGCCATGTTGATATTTTTCATATTATTTACTTATGCACTCATAATAGAAACTCATGTGGTTGCGTAAGTAGTACTATACAAACTTCCACACCTTCATATTTCTTGCGCTGTTAAATCATTGGTTCCACAAGTACAGATTATATGTAGGAATTTGGCAATAAATGGGAAGTCTCGGCTTGAGCGTAGTTTGACACTCTTTATGGCAACAGCAATATTACACAGAATACAATAAATATACTTAAAGCGGAGTCCTCTCAAGTCCCCCGTATTCAACGAAATATCACTGAACAGTGTACAATTTACCTAAGTGAACTATTGTAGTTCATATTCAAAGATCTTAGATCAGATAAAAATTTATATAAATCTTCGTAACAGCCAAATTGTAAGGCAAGTAATCCTGTAAATTTATTTACTAGTCTTAAGTTACTACTTGACAATAGTGAAAGTTGTAATAGGCATTGATGATATTATTACGATTTATGTTATGATCTAGCTAAGCTAATAATTTATGTTATTTAAATAGCTATTCTAGGCGTTAATTGTGAATATCACTTCGATTTAATCCAAGAAATAAATACTGTAACTAAGAACATTGAACGCGTGTTTATAGTTTCGTCGCATTTGGGAGTGTGAATAAACACTAGTACAAACGTGCCGTGAATAGTGAAGTAAGAGTCTTTAGATTTCTCTTATATTCTTAAGGATTGTCAATTATTTTTTAATGTGGGTATAAGAAGCATTCCAAAACGACCCATTCTTTTTTTAAATTTCAAACATACTCATAACAGTTTTTATGTCATATACTTTGGAATGCACGTTTTTGATTGAAAATCGCGGGATATTCATGTGGTCCACTTAAAAGATTCGGGCACTGATTTTCTAGAAACAAAGGGTCGATAACGACATGCCTCGACAAATATCGTTGATCTCAAATGTATAGGTGTAAGTTATGGATTTCAGCGTGTCGATTACACACAATTTCTAAACTTAAGACTACACCGAGAGCGTCACACGGGGATATATTGATATCTTTCAGCGTGCGCACGTAGCCGCCTGCGCTACGTCTTAGCGCGTAACAGGATAATCTGCGCATGTTGAGAAAACACGGCGTTGATTTAGCTCCCTCAAGTGTCACACACACACTGAAAGGTCTAAACCTAAAGAGCAGTTACACACGACATTTGGCAGCACTACAAACGTGATCTATGGCTATTTATTTGTGTGTAAAGGAGAATAAAGGCAGGTAAGCTAGAGCGGAGCGTCGCGCCTGTCGTGAAGACGACTCGCGAAAATTTACGTCATTTGACAGAGCCTCAGTGACATTAGTACGGACCCCTCGTATGATAACCCCGGTTATATCCGGACAAAGTTTGGCCCAATTACATCTGTCGTTTCCCCATCACCACATGCGCCCCGTTCCCCTCCTCGACCAATCGCAGTGCGCGATTTTTTTGCCCCGTGGCAAATACGGGTTTTTTTATAAAGCCCGGAGATTCCCGGGTCCGCCGTACCACGGAGGTCGGTATGGACCCCGGAGATCTCCGGGTGGAGACGACAGGTCGCGTGAGTGTGTGGCCAAAGGCGACATCTCGGCAGCGAGGAGCAGAGCGATGAACAGCCCGAAGAGCATAGTGACGCCGAGGTTTTAACACTTTCACTACCAGCGGCGGTACCACGAATTTCGAATCTCGAAGTTCGTATATATCTGTCTCTGTCACTCGAGTACCTAAACCATAAGTGCGATAGGGACGGGGATATACGAACCTCGAGATTCGAAATTCGTGGCAGCGCCTCAGGAACCTCGTCAGCGGATGCCTACGCCGTAGTCACTTTCCGCTACGTACGAGGGAAGCCACGGGATTGGCTACGAGCGTAGCGCGTGGCGATTCTTGGCAGTGAATGTGTTTAAAGCCGACTGTCCAAGTGTCCACATTGGGCCAACGTTGGCGCGTGAGCAGAATACAGTTATGCGTTAGAGGAAGAGGGCTTTATTTAGTTCTCATTGGTTTGCATAGCTGCGTCCTGCTCACGCGCCAACGTTGGCCCGACGTGTAGAGCCGGTATAAAGTGTAGGACGTATAGTATAGTATGGTTTAGTTTAGTCGGTGGGCGGGGGCATGGCGGCCACGACGGCCTTCATGACGGCGGCGGCGGCCAGCGCGGCGTGCGGCTGCCACTCCTTGCCGCGCGTGCCGTCGCGGTAGTCCGATATACCTGCAATCATAATTACACTATTTAATGATCTTACTAAATAATACAAACGTTATAGGTTAAAACTTAGTCAAATTCTTCTGGTATGTGGTGCCTATTCGAAAAAATGCCTATTCGAACAGGTCACTGCTTAAGTTTTTCTCGTACTGATGTTTAAAGTTGAAGTTACGAAACCCCTGTTTTTTTAAGTATTAAGTACGTCAGGCTATTGCCATGCAAGAAAAAAATTAAACGAGCGCCTCGCCCGCGCACGACACGGCGCGCCCGCCTGTTGCCGACCGCTGGCGTAGTGTAACAAGTGGTGAACGCTTACCTCTGATGGAGATGAAGCAGTCCTTCCTGTTCCCGTTGACGCTGTTCAGCACGGCGTCGAGCTCGCAGTCGTAGGCCTGCGCGCGCGCGTGCGCCGCGAAGGCCGCGCGCGCCTCGCCCGCGCACGACACGGCGCGCCCGCCTGTTGCCGACCGCTGGGGTAGTGTAACAAGTGGTGAACGCTTACCTCTGATGGAGATGAAGCAGTCCTTCCTGTTCCCGTTGACGCTGTCCAGCACGGCGTCGAGCTCGCAGTCGTAGGCCTGCGCGCGCGCGTGCGCCGCGAAGGCCGCGCGCGCCTCGCCCGCGCACGACACGGCGCGCCCGCCTGTTGCCGACCGCTGGCGTAGTGTAACAAGTGGTGAACGCTTACCTCTGATGGAGATGAAGCAGTCCTTCCTGTTCCCGTTGACGCTGTCCAGCACGGCGTCGAGCTCGCAGTCGTAGGCCTGCGCGCGCGCGTGCGCCGCGAAGGCCGCGCGCGCCTCGCCCGCGCACGACACGGCGCGCCCGCCTGTTGCCGACCGCTGGCGTAGTGTAACAAGTGGTGAACGCTTACCTCTGATGGAGATGAAGCAGTCCTTCCTGTTCCCGTTGACGCTGTCCAGCACGGCGTCGAGCTCGCAGTCGTAGGCCTGCGCGCGCGCGTGCGCCGCGAAGGCCGCGCGCGCCTCGCCCGCGCACGACACGGCGCGCCCGCCTGTTGCCGACCGCTGGCGTAGTGTAACAAGTGGTGAACGCTTACCTCTGATGGAGATGAAGCAGTCCTTCCTGTTCCCGTTGACGCTGTCCAGCACGGCGTCGAGCTCGCAGTCGTAGGCCTGCGCGCGCGCGTGCGCCGCGAAGGCCGCGCGCGCCTCGCCCGCGCACGACACGGCGCGCCCGCCTGTTGCCGACCGCTGGCGTAGTGTAACAAGTGGTGAACGCTTACCTCTGATGGAGATGAAGCAGTCCTTCCTGTTCCCGTTGACGCTGTCCAGCACGGCGTCGAGCTCGCAGTCGTAGGCCTGCGCGCGCGCGTGCGCCGCGAAGGCCGCGCGCGCCTCGCCCGCGCACGACACGGCGCGCCCGCCTGTTGCCGACCGCTGGGGTAGTGTAACAAGTGGTGAACGCTTACCTCTGATGGAGATGAAGCAGTCCTTCCTGTTCCCGTTGACGCTGTCCAGCACGGCGTCGAGCTCGCAGTCGTAGGCCTGCGCGCGCGCGTGCGCCGCGAAGGCCGCGCGCGCCTCGCCCGCGCACGACACGGCGCGCCCGCCTGTTGCCGACCGCTGGCGTAGTGTAACAAGTGGTGAACGCTTACCTCTGATGGAGATGAAGCAGTCCTTCCTGTTCCCGTTGACGCTGTCCAGCACGGCGTCGAGCTCGCAGTCGTAGGCCTGCGCGCGCGCGTGCGCCGCGAAGGCCGCGCGCGCCTCGCCCGCGCACGACACGGCGCGCCCGCCTGTTGCCGACCGCTGGGGTAGTGTAACAAGTGGTGAACGCTTACCTCTGATGGAGATGAAGCAGTCCTTCCTGTTCCCGTTGACGCTGTCCAGCACGGCGTCGAGCTCGCAGTCGTAGGCCTGCGCGCGCGCGTGCGCCGCGAAGGCCGCGCGCGCCTCGCCCGCGCACGACACGGCGCGCCCGCCTGTTGCCGACCGCTGGGGTAGTGTAACAAGTGGTGAACGCTTACCTCTGATGGAGATGAAGCAGTCCTTCCTGTTCCCGTTGACGCTGTCCAGCACGGCGTCGAGCTCGCAGTCGTAGGCCTGCGCGCGCGCGTGCGCCGCGAAGGCCGCGCGCGCCTCGCCCGCGCACGACACGGCGCGCCCGCCTGTTGCCGACCGCTGGCGTAGTGTAACAAGTGGTGAACGCTTACCTCTGATGGAGATGAAGCAGTCCTTCCTGTTCCCGTTGACGCTGTCCAGCACGGCGTCGAGCTCGCAGTCGTAGGCCTGCGCGCGCGCGTGCGCCGCGAAGGCCGCGCGCGCCTCGCCCGCGCACGACACGGCGCGCCCGCCTGTTGCCGACCGCTGGCGTAGTGTAACAAGTGGTGAACGCTTACCTCTGATGGAGATGAAGCAGTCCTTCCTGTTCCCGTTGACGCTGTCCAGCACGGCGTCGAGCTCGCAGTCGTAGGCCTGCGCGCGCGCGTGCGCCGCGAAGGCCGCGCGCGCCTCGCCCGCGCACGACACGGCGCGCCCGCCTGTTGCCGACCGCTGGCGTAGTGTAACAAGTGGTGAACGCTTACCTCTGATGGAGATGAAGCAGTCCTTCCTGTTCCCGTTGACGCTGTCCAGCACGGCGTCGAGCTCGCAGTCGTAGGCCTGCGCGCGCGCGTGCGCCGCGAAGGCCGCGCGCGCCTCGCCCGCGCACGACACGGCGCGCCCGCCTGTTGCCGACCGCTGGCGTAGTGTAACAAGTGGTGAACGCTTACCTCTGATGGAGATGAAGCAGTCCTTCCTGTTCCCGTTGACGCTGTCCAGCACGGCGTCGAGCTCGCAGTCGTAGGCCTGCGCGCGCGCGTGCGCCGCGAAGGCCGCGCGCGCTTCGCCCGCGCACGACACGGCGCGCCCGCCTGTTGCCGACCGCTGGGGTAGTGTAACAAGTGGTGAACGCTTACCTCTGATGGAGATGAAGCAGTCCTTCCTGTTCCCGTTGACGCTGTCCAGCACGGCGTCGAGCTCGCAGTCGTAGGCCTGCGCGCGCGCGTGCGCCGCGAAGGCCGCGCGCGCCTCGCCCGCGCACGACACGGCGCGCCCGCCTGTTGCCGACCGCTGGCGTAGTGTAACAAGTGGTGAACGCTTACCTCTGATGGAGATGAAGCAGTCCTTCCTGTTCCCGTTGACGCTGTCCAGCACGGCGTCGAGCTCGCAGTCGTAGGCCTGCGCGCGCGCGTGCGCCGCGAAGGCCGCGCGCGCCTCGCCCGCGCACGACACGGCGCGCCCGCCTGTTGCCGACCGCTGGCGTAGTGTAACAAGTGGTGAACGCTTACCTCTGATGGAGATGAAGCAGTCCTTCCTGTTCCCGTTGACGCTGTCCAGCACGGCGTCGAGCTCGCAGTCGTAGGCCTGCGCGCGCGCGTGCGCCGCGAAGGCCGCGCGCGCTTCGCCCGCGCACGACACGGCGCGCCCGCCTGTTGCCGACCGCTGGGGTAGTGTAACAAGTGGTGAACGCTTACCTCTGATGGAGATGAAGCAGTCCTTCCTGTTCCCGTTGACGCTGTCCAGCACGGCGTCGAGCTCGCAGTCGTAGGCCTGCGCGCGCGCGTGCGCCGCGAAGGCCGCGCGCGCCTCGCCCGCGCACGACACGGCGCGCCCGCCTGTTGCCGACCGCTGGCGTAGTGTAACAAGTGGTGAACGCTTACCTCTGATGGAGATGAAGCAGTCCTTCCTGTTCCCGTTGACGCTGTCCAGCACGGCGTCGAGCTCGCAGTCGTAGGCCTGCGCGCGCGCGTGCGCCGCGAAGGCCGCGCGCGCTTCGCCCGCGCACGACACGGCGCGCCCGCCTGTTGCCGACCGCTGGGGTAGTGTAACAAGTGGTGAACGCTTACCTCTGATGGAGATGAAGCAGTCCTTCCTGTTCCCGTTGACGCTGTCCAGCACGGCGTCGAGCTCGCAGTCGTAGGCCTGCGCGCGCGCGTGCGCCGCGAAGGCCGCGCGCGCCTCGCCCGCGCACGACACGGCGCGCCCGCCTGTTGCCGACCGCTGGCGTAGTGTAACAAGTGGTGAACGCTTACCTCTGATGGAGATGAAGCAGTCCTTCCTGTTCCCGTTGACGCTGTCCAGCACGGCGTCGAGCTCGCAGTCGTAGGCCTGCGCGCGCGCGTGCGCCGCGAAGGCCGCGCGCGCCTCGCCCGCGCACGACACGGCGCGCCCGCCTGTTGCCGACCGCTGGCGTAGTGTAACAAGTGGTGAACGCTTACCTCTGATGGAGATGAAGCAGTCCTTCCTGTTCCCGTTGACGCTGTCCAGCACGGCGTCGAGCTCGCAGTCGTAGGCCTGCGCGCGCGCGTGCGCCGCGAAGGCCGCGCGCGCTTCGCCCGCGCACGACACGGCGCGCCCGCCTGTTGCCGACCGCTGGGGTAGTGTAACAAGTGGTGAACGCTTACCTCTGATGGAGATGAAGCAGTCCTTCCTGTTCCCGTTGACGCTGTCCAGCACGGCGTCGAGCTCGCAGTCGTAGGCCTGCGCGCGCGCGTGCGCCGCGAAGGCCGCGCGCGCCTCGCCCGCGCACGACACGGCGCGCCCGCCTGTTGCCGACCGCTGGCGTAGTGTAACAAGTGGTGAACGCTTACCTCTGATGGAGATGAAGCAGTCCTTCCTGTTCCCGTTGACGCTGTCCAGCACGGCGTCGAGCTCGCAGTCGTAGGCCTGCGCGCGCGCGTGCGCCGCGAAGGCCGCGCGCGCCTCGCCCGCGCACGACACGGCGCGCCCGCCTGTTGCCGACCGCTGGCGTAGTGTAACAAGTGGTGAACGCTTACCTCTGATGGAGATGAAGCAGTCCTTCCTGTTCCCGTTGACGCTGTCCAGCACGGCGTCGAGCTCGCAGTCGTAGGCCTGCGCGCGCGCGTGCGCCGCGAAGGCCGCGCGCGCTTCGCCCGCGCACGACACGGCGCGCCCGCCTGTTGCCGACCGCTGGGGTAGTGTAACAAGTGGTGAACGCTTACCTCTGATGGAGATGAAGCAGTCCTTCCTGTTCCCGTTGACGCTGTCCAGCACGGCGTCGAGCTCGCAGTCGTAGGCCTGCGCGCGCGCTGCGCCGTGTCGTGCGCGGGCGAAGCGCGCGCGGCCTTCGCGGCGCACGCGCGCGCGCAGGCCTACGACTGCGAGCTCGACGCCGTGCTGGACAGCGTCAACGGGAACAGGAAGGACTGCTTCATCTCCATCAGAGGTAAGCGTTCACCACTTGTTACACTACGCCAGCGGTCGGCAACAGGCGGGCGCGCCGTGTCGTGCGCGGGCGAGGCGCGCGCGGCCTTCGCGGCGCACGCGCGCGCGCAGGCCTACGACTGCGAGCTCGACGCCGTGCTGGACAGCGTCAACGGGAACAGGAAGGACTGCTTCATCTCCATCAGAGGTAAGCGTTCACCACTTGTTACACTACGCCAGCGGTCGGCAACAGGCGGGCGCGCCGTGTCGTGCGCGGGCGAGGCGCGCGCGGCCTTCGCGGCGCACGCGCGCGCGCAGGCCTACGACTGCGAGCTCGACGCCGTGCTGGACAGCGTGCGTGGTGAACGCTTACCTCTGATGGAGATGAAGCAGTCCTTCCTGTTCCCGTTGACGCTGTCCAGCACGGCGTCGAGCTCGCAGTCGTAGGCCTGCGCGCGCGCGTGCGCCGCGAAGGCCGCGCGCGCTTCGCCCGCGCACGACACGGCGCGCCCGCCTGTTGCCGACCGCTGGGGTAGTGTAACAAGTGGTGAACGCTTACCTCTGATGGAGATGAAGCAGTCCTTCCTGTTCCCGTTGACGCTGTCCAGCACGGCGTCGAGCTCGCAGTCGTAGGCCTGCGCGCGCGCGTGCGCCGCGAAGGCCGCGCGCGCCTCGCCCGCGCACGACACGGCGCGCCCGCCTGTTGCCGACCGCTGGCGTAGTGTAACAAGTGGTGAACGCTTACCTCTGATGGAGATGAAGCAGTCCTTCCTGTTCCCGTTGACGCTGTCCAGCACGGCGTCGAGCTCGCAGTCGTAGGCCTGCGCGCGCGCGTGCGCCGCGAAGGCCGCGCGCGCTTCGCCCGCGCACGACACGGCGCGCCCGCCTGTTGCCGACCGCTGGGGTAGTGTAACAAGTGGTGAACGCTTACCTCTGATGGAGATGAAGCAGTCCTTCCTGTTCCCGTTGACGCTGTCCAGCACGGCGTCGAGCTCGCAGTCGTAGGCCTGCGCGCGCGCGTGCGCCGCGAAGGCCGCGCGCGCCTCGCCCGCGCACGACACGGCGCGCCCGCCTGTTGCCGACCGCTGGCGTAGTGTAACAAGTGGTGAACGCTTACCTCTGATGGAGATGAAGCAGTCCTTCCTGTTCCCGTTGACGCTGTCCAGCACGGCGTCGAGCTCGCAGTCGTAGGCCTGCGCGCGCGCGTGCGCCGCGAAGGCCGCGCGCGCTTCGCCCGCGCACGACACGGCGCGCCCGCCTGTTGCCGACCGCTGGGGTAGTGTAACAAGTGGTGAACGCTTACCTCTGATGGAGATGAAGCAGTCCTTCCTGTTCCCGTTGACGCTGTCCAGCACGGCGTCGAGCTCGCAGTCGTAGGCCTGCGCGCGCGCGTGCGCCGCGAAGGCCGCGCGCGCCTCGCCCGCGCACGACACGGCGCGCCCGCCTGTTGCCGACCGCTGGCGTAGTGTAACAAGTGGTGAACGCTTACCTCTGATGGAGATGAAGCAGTCCTTCCTGTTCCCGTTGACGCTGTCCAGCACGGCGTCGAGCTCGCAGTCGTAGGCCTGCGCGCGCGTTTGCGCCGCGAAGGCCGCGCGCGCTTCGCCCGCGCACGACACGGCGCGCCCGCCTGTTGCCGACCGCTGGGGTAGTGTAACAAGTGGTGAACGCTTACCTCTGATGGAGATGAAGCAGTCCTTCCTGTTCCCGTTGACGCTGTCCAGCACGGCGTCGAGCTCGCAGTCGTAGGCCTGCGCGCGCGCGTGCGCCGCGAAGGCCGCGCGCGCCTCGCCCGCGCACGACACGGCGCGCCCGCCTGTTGCCGACCGCTGGCGTAGTGTAACAAGTGGTGAACGCTTACCTCTGATGGAGATGAAGCAGTCCTTCCTGTTCCCGTTGACGCTGTCCAGCACGGCGTCGAGCTCGCAGTCGTAGGCCTGCGCGCGCGCGTGCGCCGCGAAGGCCGCGCGCGCTTCGCCCGCGCACGACACGGCGCGCCCGCCTGTTGCCGACCGCTGGGGTAGTGTAACAAGTGGTGAACGCTTACCTCTGATGGAGATGAAGCAGTCCTTCCTGTTCCCGTTGACGCTGTCCAGCACGGCGTCGAGCTCGCAGTCGTAGGCCTGCGCGCGCGCGTGCGCCGCGAAGGCCGCGCGCGCCTCGCCCGCGCACGACACGGCGCGCCCGCCTGTTGCCGACCGCTGGCGTAGTGTAACAAGTGGTGAACGCTTACCTCTGATGGAGATGAAGCAGTCCTGCCTGTTCCCGTTGACGCTGTCCAGCACGGCGTCGAGCTCGCAGTCGTAGGCCTGCGCGCGCGCGTGCGCCGCGAAGGCCGCGCGCGCTTCGCCCGCGCACGACACGGCGCGCCCGCCTGTTGCCGACCGCTGGGGTAGTGTAACAAGTGGTGAACGCTTACCTCTGATGGAGATGAAGCAGTCCTTCCTGTTCCCGTTGACGCTGTCCAGCACGGCGTCGAGCTCGCAGTCGTAGGCCTGCGAGCGCGCGTGCGCCGCGAAGGCCGCGCGCGCCTCGCCCGCGCACGACACGGCGCGCCCGCCTGTTGCCGACCGCTGGCGTAGTGTAACAAGTGGTGAACGCTTACCTCTGATGGAGATGAAGCAGTCCTTCCTGTTCCCGTTGACGCTGTCCAGCACGGCGTCGAGCTCGCAGTCGTAGGCCTGCGCGCGCGCGTGCGCCGCGAAGGCCGCGCGCGCCTCGCCCGCGCACGACACGGCGCGCCCGCCTGTTGCCGACCGCTGGGGTAGTGTAACAAGTGGTGAACGCTTACCTCTGATGGAGATGAAGCAGTCCTTCCTGTTCCCGTTGACGCTGTCCAGCACGGCGTCGAGCTCGCAGTCGTAGGCCTGCGCGCGCGCGTGCGCCGCGAAGGCCGCGCGCGCCTCGCCCGCGCACGACACGGCGCGCCCGCCTGTTGCCGACCGCTGGCGTAGTGTAACAAGTGGTGAACGCTTACCTCTGATGGAGATGAAGCAGTCCTTCCTGTTCCCGTTGACGCTGTCCAGCACGGCGTCGAGCTCGCAGTCGTAGGCCTGCGCGCGCGCGTGCGCCGCGAAGGCCGCGCGCGCCTCGCCCGCGCACGACACGGCGCGCCCGCCTGTTGCCGACCGCTGGGGTAGTGTAACAAGTGGTGAACGCTTACCTCTGATGGAGATGAAGCAGTCCTTCCTGTTCCCGTTGACGCTGTCCAGCACGGCGTCGAGCTCGCAGTCGTAGGCCTGCGCGCGCGCGTGCGCCGCGAAGGCCGCGCGCGCCTCGCCCGCGCACGACACGGCGCGCCCGCCTGTTGCCGACCGCTGGGGTAGTGTAACAAGTGGTGAACGCTTACCTCTGATGGAGATGAAGCAGTCCTTCCTGTTCCCGTTGACGCTGTCCAGCACGGCGTCGAGCTCGCAGTCGTAGGCCTGCGCGCGCGCGTGCGCCGCGAAGGCCGCGCGCGCCTCGCCCGCGCACGACACGGCGCGCCCGCCTGTTGCCGACCGCTGGGGTAGTGTAACAAGTGGTGAACGCTTACCTCTGATGGAGATGAAGCAGTCCTTCCTGTTCCCGTTGACGCTGTCCAGCACGGCGTCGAGCTCGCAGTCGTAGGCCTGCGCGCGCGCGTGCGCCGCGAAGGCCGCGCGCGCCTCGCCCGCGCACGACACGGCGCGCCCGCCTGTTGCCGACCGCTGGGGTAGTGTAACAAGTGGTGAACGCTTACCTCTGATGGAGATGAAGCAGTCCTTCCTGTTCCCGTTGACGCTGTCCAGCACGGCGTCGAGCTCGCAGTCGTAGGCCTGCGCGCGCGCGTGCGCCGCGAAGGCCGCGCGCGCCTCGCCCGCGCACGACACGGCGCGCCCGCCTGTTGCCGACCGCTGGGGTAGTGTAACAAGTGGTGAACGCTTACCTCTGATGGAGATGAAGCAGTCCTTCCTGTTCCCGTTGACGCTGTCCAGCACGGCGTCGAGCTCGCAGTCGTAGGCCTGCGCGCGCGCGTGCGCCGCGAAGGCCGCGCGCGCCTCGCCCGCGCACGACACGGCGCGCCCGCCTGTTGCCGACCGCTGGGGTAGTGTAACAAGTGGTGAACGCTTACCTCTGATGGAGATGAAGCAGTCCTTCCTGTTCCCGTTGACGCTGTCCAGCACGGCGTCGAGCTCGCAGTCGTAGGCCTGCGCGCGCGCGTGCGCCGCGAAGGCCGCGCGCGCCTCGCCCGCGCACGACACGGCGCGCCCGCCTGTTGCCGACCGCTGGGGTAGTGTAACAAGTGGTGAACGCTTACCTCTGATGGAGATGAAGCAGTCCTTCCTGTTCCCGTTGACGCTGTCCAGCACGGCGTCGAGCTCGCAGTCGTAGGCCTGCGCGCGCGCGTGCGCCGCGAAGGCCGCGCGCGCCTCGCCCGCGCACGACACGGCGCGCCCGCCTGTTGCCGACCGCTGGGGTAGTGTAACAAGTGGTGAACGCTTACCTCTGATGGAGATGAAGCAGTCCTTCCTGTTCCCGTTGACGCTGTCCAGCACGGCGTCGAGCTCGCAGTCGTAGGCCTGCGCGCGCGCGTGCGCCGCGAAGGCCGCGCGCGCCTCGCCCGCGCACGACACGGCGCGCCCGCCTGTTGCCGACCGCTGGGGTAGTGTAACAAGTGGTGAACGCTTACCTCTGATGGAGATGAAGCAGTCCTTCCTGTTCCCGTTGACACTGTCCAGCACGGCGTCGAGCTCGCAGTCGTAGGCCTGCGCGCGCGCGTGCGCCGCGAAGGCCGCGCGCGCCTCGCCCGCGCACGACACGGCGCGCCCGCCTGTTGCCGACCGCTGGGGTAGTGTAACAAGTGGTGAACGCTTACCTCTGATGGAGATGAAGCAGTCCTTCCTGTTCCCGTTGACGCTGTCCAGCACGGCGTCGAGCTCGCAGTCGTAGGCCTGCGCGCGCGCGTGCGCCGCGAAGGCCGCGCGCGCCTCGCCCGCGCACGACACGGCGCGCCCGCCTGTTGCCGACCGCTGGGGTAGTGTAACAAGTGGTGAACGCTTACCTCTGATGGAGATGAAGCAGTCCTTCCTGTTCCCGTTGACACTGTCCAGCACGGCGTCGAGCTCGCAGTCGTAGGCCTGCGCGCGCGCGTGCGCCGCGAAGGCCGCGCGCGCCTCGCCCGCGCACGACACGGCGCGCCCGCCTGTTGCCGACCGCTGGGGTAGTGTAACAAGTGGTGAACGCTTACCTCTGATGGAGATGAAGCAGTCCTTCCTGTTCCCGTTGACGCTGTCCAGCACGGCGTCGAGCTCGCAGTCGTAGGCCTGCGCGCGCGCGTGCGCCGCGAAGGCCGCGCGCGCCTCGCCCGCGCACGACACGGCGCGCCCGCCTGTTGCCGACCGCTGGGGTAGTGTAACAAGTGGTGAACGCTTACCTCTGATGGAGATGAAGCAGTCCTTCCTGTTCCCGTTGACACTGTCCAGCACGGCGTCGAGCTCGCAGTCGTAGGCCTGCGCGCGCGCGTGCGCCGCGAAGGCCGCGCGCGCCTCGCCCGCGCACGACACGGCGCGCCCGCCCGCCACCGGCGCGCAGTGCACGCGCAAGCCGCCGCGGTCCCTGCCACATCACCATCATATCAAACACAGGTCTCCCCCAAACAGTACTGAAGTGAACCTTCCCAAGTGCCTTGCGACCACACACCATGAAATAAATCCGTACACGGAGGGAATAAGTTGACAAAATGAGACGAAAACTGGAAGAAATTTGAACTCTATGTAAAAGTGACATAAAGTAAAATTTTCTTCTAATTTACATTTCGAGTATAGTCAACTTATGCCCGCCGTGTACAGAAATATAACATGGAAATAGAAATCTCCATGCTTCTTTTTATATCGTCTAGCCCGTCATACAACAAAAATTGGCAATGAAATCTGAATCGAATTGAGAAGCTTCTTCCCTTTTTCTATATACTCTAGCTGCCCAACATACAAGAAAAATGGCATCCTTTCATTTAAAAATTTATAATTTTTTTTAGCAGCGTTACTGCTTAAAAACAAATATTAAGAAAAATGGCATTAGCACTGTCTACACCGGACGAATGCCTCGGCCGGGCACGCCTCGCCCGAGCGCGCGCGCTCAGTGTAGATGTGCCTCGCGAGCCACGCCTCGCCCGAGGGCCGAGAAGAGAGTGACCCGTTTCATTATATTTGAATACCTCCTTTGCCAATTTAACCAATTTACAACAAGCACATTGCACATAGCAATTTGCACAAGGCAAAGCAAGGTGCTTTCGGTGGTAACATTATTGATAAGATTGCTATAAATTAAGAGGTTATCTTTATGTATATTTAGTAGTAGGCAGGGAATCTATAAGCCCTTGTCTCGGCGAACAATTGTTGCAGATTACGGCATGCTTAGGCAGAAAATTATACAATAGAATTTTTGACCCGTGTGGTGTCGGGTTAGAATTTCACCACCCCCTTTCTTCCCGTGGGTGTCGTAAAAGTCGACTAAGGGACCAGGGTTAAAGTGTGTTGTGGGCGATGGGCTAGCAACCTATCACTACAATATTACATTTAGTCGATCTTTTATACCCACATTTATGCTAAAAGTGGCGCTGGAACATACGTTTCATGTGCTCTGCCTACCCCTTTTGGGAATAAAGGCGTGAATGTATGTATGTAATTTTTGATATTTTTAATTAATTTGAGTTCTCTCTTTCAGAATCGGTCGAAACATCGTTCGACGATTCGATGGCCCTTTTATAACCATTATCAATATGCCTAACCTACATCTAGCTTATCTCGAATCGGCTGAAAGGCCAGTAATAACTGTATGATTTTTCGCTCCGATGAGGCAGAGTAACGGTTGTGTGTAATACGCCACTCACACTTGGTCGCCCTGCGGCGCGGGGTGCGAGACTTCAATGTAGGCTCCGTTGCCGACATCCATAGTGAGGCGGTCCGAGCCGCCAACAGGAGCCTCCCAGCGGCCCGGGACGCCTCGCAGCCGATCCAACCCTGAAAGGATGCTTTCTGATTATAAAAGGGATCTATTGTCAAGCAAAATACAAAAAAAAAGGAAATACCGCCAACGGAGCACCAAAAGTCACGCGAACTTTTAAACCGGTGGCGAACTGGTCGGTGTATATAATATGTTTATTATAATTTTCCTGCCGACTGGAAATATCACAGCAGAACTTAATACGTAATTCATTTGAAACTAAAATTGAGTCGATCTTCATTGTCTTTGAAATCTCCAGTTTCTTCATTTTTTCTACTAATCTATATTAATATTATAAAGAGGAAGAGCGATTGAAATGCTCGGAGAAATACCCTGACGTAATCTGTTAGTAATGTATCCATGACTGGGTCACTGTACCAATGTGGACGTTAGACTCTGCCCTCAAATGTTATGGCATGACTTTCACTGGTCGTACAGACTGGTGACTAGTAAATTGGTTATAGGTAGGTCGGCGTAACTGCTGATGTCATAGAAAACCACCCGATTTAACGCCCTTTCAAATCACGAAAGCGCTTAATTAAGCACCTAAAGCAGTCTCGCACCCGAACAAGGACCCGCACGGGCATGGGACTGGTTGCTTTACCTGCATTCGAAGTGAAATATCGACCGTATAATCTAACAAAAAGGTTCAAATTGCAGTGACTGATGAGGCATTGGTTCATTTATTGAATGGGGTTACATGTTACCTTCACTGACGAAGGCGTCCCAGTGCGCGTTAGACTGCATCAGCCTCAATGCGATGTCTTGCAGCAGGAAACTAATCGGCTTATAAGGCTTTACTTCGTAGTCCCAGCCGCCTTTCTCGTTGCGATCGGCTTTCTCGCAGAACACATACACGCTCCTAAGGGCAGAAAAGGTTAAATCAGAGAGAAAATCAAAAACAGTTAAATCAGTGGAGCACATCAACATCCTGCTAAATTGTGTATATTATTGTTATAGCTACTACGCAGTGTACCTATTAATGACTTATAGGTAAACATTGTAATTTACAACATAGGGTAAGTCGCCAATAACTGGCCCCCTCAAACTAAAAATAAATCTGTTCCACTACAAATAGAATTCAATGTGGTATAACGTGGTCAGTTATTGAAGGGCGGCCAGTAATTACCACCATATACTAAGAAATAATTATATTATAGGTGAATAGAGTTCATTCTTAGTATGAGGTGGCCAGTTATTGAACGGTGGCTAGTTAATGGCGATTTACCCCACATGGATTTATAACATACGTAGGTCTGTAATGTTTTGCGAGATATAACACCGATGCAACCACGGCATGACGTGGCTATGGGGCAACTATGGCAAGCCGATGCAACTATGGCATATCGTTAGGGATAGGGAATGCAATCTCGCGAGCAATGTAGTCATCTCCGTTACTTCAAACGACTTCAGTCAACCCAGCACGTCTATTTTTATCGCACTATCCCGTCTCTTTCTTATATATTAAAACACTTAGAAGAAGAGGTATAGTGCGAGATAAATCGAGAGTATGACGCGGTCAGAGGCTTAAGAAACAATAAGGTCTGATTTTCAGATATATGATTGTCCATCTGATTTTATCGATACATGATTGCTTAAAACTTCCTCCAAAGAATAAAATTCAAAATTTGGTCTGTATTTCCTTTTTTTACTCAGCCTACTCAAACGATACATTATTTTACGACACAATCAAGTTAATACCATAGTATTTTATCTCATCTAAAATCTCACTTTATGAAATTTTATTAAACCTTCACAAAGGTATTTATCGAAATATGTCCAAAACAGCGATTCCCGAAGAGTGTTACCTCTTTTTCTCGTAGAAGGAGGGCATCAGCGTGTCTCTGTCTAGGGGGCGTGTACGACTCAAATCAAGGCATCCCCTTAACAACTTTAACAAAGTCGGTTTCTGCGCGCGATGCAGGAGGGAGGATTGACTATGACACGTTAAAGCTCAATTTTAAGCCTGCGTTGCTAGCACTGGACTCCTCTCCTCACGCACCATATTTGGCTTGCTTGATTAATCTACTTAATTAAATAATTAACAACGATCACACTATATAATGAATCATAAAAACATTCAAGGGGCATATTCGATTTCAATAATTAGGTTGTTATAAGCCAAAGCAATTATATGAATCAATAACTTTAAAAATTTGGTCGAGTGTGATATCTTCACATGAAAAAATTGCGTGCTGAGAGTTGAAATTTCTTAACTATAAAAATATTTATAATTTAAAAATGAATTGTGGAGTCATTCGAAAACTTTAAGTGGAATATAGATATTAAATCAAGTTTTTGAACCAATTTACTATACAATATATAATATAAGGCGGTCGCAGGAGTCCGCTGGTTGTAGGTGGCTCAGAACCGATCACTTTGGCCCTCTTTGGGGGAGGCCTATGCCCAGTAGTGGAAGTCTTTCGGCTGATATGATGATGAATTGATCATATCATAGATAATACTCAAACTTTCCATGTATATTTCATTTCACAACCAAAGATAATATTAGCATTGTTTTCCTACCCAGCATTCCCACATTATTCACCAACTTACGCAAGACAACCAGTCAATAACCAGTCATTGAAATTAACCTCATGAGTTTCAACTCACGTACACAATCACTTCTGAACTAACAACGTAGCTTTGAAGGATCTTAACAATTTTGCTGACAATACCGTCAATTAAACGTTGTTAAGCCTATATTCACATAATACTGTTCCGCCTGTCGGTGTACTGACACCGAACGCGTTAAGCTAAACAGGTGATATCCCAATTTGATACCCAACTTTCTAAGTGATAAAGTAAACCTGAAATCACAGATCTACCCTAAGTTCTCGCTACTAATGAATCCAGAATATATTTGTGTGTCATTCTATAGGCACATGTGTCATGGACACATCACGTTTCCCACGACCACCTTCGGTCAGGTATGACGCACTGGCTGTCAACGGTGTTCCCCGACCATCATACAATACGAGTAGACGCTTTTTTTGACTCATTTCGCTGCTTAAATATAATTATATGTATGTATGTATGTAAGCACTTTATTGTACACAATAACAGGTTAAAGAATTATAATAATTTATCCCTACTTGATGTGGTTATTTTCCGTTAAAAAAGGGGCTACTTTTGCTTTGCAATCATGATATTGTTATTAAACCAATAATATCCTCCGTTTAGATCTTTTAAGTGTAGGCATAATTTACTTAACAGGTTTTGCGAAAAACACGAATATATGGCTTGCGAAGTGATAGTTTAAGTCACCCCGTTGAATGGTATTATTATAGAAATAAAGCGGGAAGTATAAGCTATTATCTACAACAACATTATTAAAACTAGAGCGGGATTTTATTTTAATGGAGGCATACAATCCGTTTCCGCATAGGAAGATGCAGTAGTTTTTTAGTTGTGGTGCTGTTGGGGATTACTTATACTTATACAAGTACGGAAAGGCAAAAAATATATAGTGGATTATATGTCCATATACGTAGATGCGATTGACTTTCAATAGGATGGATACCTATCTATATGTTTCGAGGGACATTCTTACTTTAGGGACCTTTTGCAAGTAAATCAGACAACGCATAGATAAAGCGAGAATATAAAACTGGCCAAGTTCGTGTCGGGCCACGCGCAGTATGCGCACTTGCACCAAACAAAAATTAGGGATTAAAGCTCAATATCAATGCGAACGGATCCTGAGTTGATATATCCAACGATAACCCACAATATGGGTCTAAGTGAAAAAAACATATACATTCCAACTTTACGTGTAGGGGAGGTACCCTAAAAAATATATTCCTCTACATTTTATTCTACCGTTTCGTCGGCGTGATCGATTTATATACCCATCGGAATTACAGCTTTCTAGTAGTTAGGGTCACTGAGCTAAGCCGCAGACGGACAGACGGATATGCGAAACTATACGGGTTCCTTGTTTACTACGGAACCCTAAAAGTAGACCTTTAGGTAATACACATTACTATTTATTGAGTTTCTTACGTACCCAAGTGACTAGTGAAACGCTAGAACAAAATATGTCTGTAGGTACAATACAGTCATACCTACGAATGCCTTGTGAGAAATTGCGTATAATTATTAATCACGAACGTTGCCATTTTACAATGACTTTATCTGTGAATTCTTTATTCACATACTAGAATGACTGCGTAACCACATAAGTATGTACCTTTTGTGCCGAGAGGGTTCCAATTTTGACACGTTCTCTTCTGATAAGCATTCCGTGTAGATTGAGTCAATGCATAATTGTATAAATACTATCTAACCTATAAGTGGCCATGCCAAAGCGCACTTCGTATTTAGGCGCAAAATAACAATTACTTCAGTGACCTCTTTGAAATTGAGTCACGAGGTTGACAAACTAACAACCAGAACTAGAATTACTACAAATTAGAAAAGTTGAAAAACTTCCGACATTTTCATTTCAAAGTCGAATATCTCAAAAACGGCTGAACAGATTTTCATGAAACATGGCTAAGAACACTCGGTTTTCTATCATCCGTACGTTGTATTCATCATTGCGTACCTATTCGAGTAAGTGAAAATGACACGCTACTGAAGCGTAAAATCCCCTGCACATTTAGGCATCGCGATTTCCCCAGACTCAGTATTTCATTCATAACGATAATAATGGATTGGCCTGGCCTTATTTATATCTGGTTTGTTTTCCCTGCAAATAATACGTAATAAACTACAACTTTTACGTAACACATTAAGGAAACAATACGGAAATAACAATAAATGCACACAGACGAGTCAAAGTCCCTATACTGTAGAGTCTGGCAAACGAAAAAGTGACCTGAGAAAACGCGGCAAATTCAAAAAACTTACATTTGGTATTACTAATTTTTTGTTTTTCACGGATTCCTTGAATATTTTAAGATTATCTGAAAACATAAGAAACGTATCATCATTATCGTCAATATTATTATAACAAATAATCAGCCGACAAGGATTAAGATTACAAAGTCATACTAACATAAAAAATTGTTTCTCTTAGAAAACAACTTCTTTCTCCTCTTGTTTTTGCTTGAACTTACTGATCATAGTATGTAGCAGCTTTCGCACATTACTTTGATTGTTTTACCCATATTACGGCAATTATTAATGCAAAATAATTGTGCAAACAAAATACTGAAAACTCTAACCAAAGAATTTGACGTGCCTTTGACAGATTATAATGTCGCCACTTTAAAAAAGTCCAGGTCACGCTTGTTTGCCAGACTCTAGTAAGGAGAATGAATAGGTTTGCCAGCTGTGTGCTGTGGTGTCTTAATACTTTTAAATACACGGTTCAATTCACGTATTCAATGTCACTCCGGGCGACATGTTTCGAACTCTTCGGGAGTTCTCCTTCAGGATGAGTGTTTTCGCGGTGGGGTCGCTCGTATCACTCCGATATGAGTGAACTTTGTAATTAAAAGTATTATTTTAACATGTCTGACGAAAGTTTAAAGGTGTTAGACACCTGGTGTGTGTTTGGAAGGTATATAATTTCTTCTCTCTTTGTAACATATAGACTTGGCTCAGGATATTATTGTATGTGAATTCTTACCAACATCTCACTGAAAATGTTAACTTTATTAAGGGCCTGTTTCACAATCGCCGGATAAAGTTATCTGCCAGTTAAAATTATTGCTATCCTTTTCTCCCGTCATATAAAAGAAAAGTGACAGCCAACATTTATCTGACGGATATGTTTTACCTGGAGATTGTGAAACAGGCCCTAAGGATAATATACTTACACGGAGGCTGAGTTACGTAAACTCTTATTTGCTCCACTGGTTCTTAACTTTTCTTGTCCATTTCAGTAATTTATTATAAAGGTATATAGGTATTATGACCAAATCATGTTTTCTATATGTGGCCATCAATAGTCGGACGAATAAAACGAGACTTATAACCATCTGGTAATACCCCTCTGGAGGAGTCCCGCTCGACCTCAACTGTGATGGGGTGTATACATGTCATGATTTGTCAGCCCCCATTTATCAGAAACTGACTAATTGCTATCGTCTGCAAGCATGTTGCGCTGCTAATCCAACTGTCAAACGAGTTTTACTGACAAATTGCATGCACATCACACTCTGCACAATTTGGACCACGGAAATTTATGATCAGCCAAGTTTTCTGTCAGATTATAATAATTTGTAATTAGCCTTTCCACAAATTTAAGACGTCTTTATTAAAGTTTGTATTTTAAAGGTTATAAACGCGTTTTATAGTAGATTAGAGTAACGCTTTGATGTCTTTGTATTTTTTTTATCAGGTTGTTATCTTACTGCGAATAGCAATATCTTAGGAAAAAAATATTATATCATAACCATGAGACAGTGCTTTGGTATGGCAATATTATGTTTACTAAATGCTATCCCTAAATTGCCAACTGTCAGAAATTAGATGCGACAAATCAGGAGTGATAATTGAATGTAGAGCCCATGACTGGATAAGGACAAGGTAGTGGTCGAATGCAGACCCGGTGTCAGGAGTACCGGATTAGCACGATTACCCTTACATCACTCATTCACTATCTGTGAATCAGACCATCAGACTATGGGCTACATAAATAACAGCTCTCTTGCAAATCTTAATTCAAAGCATATCAGGAAAAGTGCAGTTTCTTTTGAAGTAGCTCGACTTAAACACCTGGACGAAAAGTGCCATTTACGGAAGAGTCGACCCAATCCCTCCTATACGTATACCTTCAATCACCAGGGCCAGTTATACTACACACAGTGCGACAGAACGTTTAAAACGAATTCAGGCTTTACGAGCCATATTCGAGCCCAGCAAAATGTAAAGGTCGCCATCGGTGGATACTATAGGGCGAACAATGTATGTATGGGTATGTAAGCATATAGCCCTTTAAGCGTGATATAGAGTGAATATAGAGTGAAAGGTCAGTTTACAGTGGTCTCTGTAAGGATTGTTTACTCACTTGTCGGGCAGATCCGGAGCCGGGGTGGACACGACCACGTCGCCAAGTCGCACGTGCCGAGCGTAGTCCGTGTAGTGAGGCACGCCTCCACCCACACCGACCAGGAACACGTACTCCACCTGAAAACAATACAGGTATTACACTGGGTCTAGCTAAGGAAGTAAATAAAAAACAGGCGCAAATCCCTCGTATATATATCTCTCTCTCCCTATTTCATCCTGTAATTAATCTCAGTTCATCACATCACATCATCAGCCTACATACGTCCCACTGCTGGGCACAGGCCTCCTCTCATGTATGAGAGGGAACGGGCAGTAGTCCCCACGCTGGCCCAGTGCGGATTGGGGACTTCACATACACCTTTGAATTTCTTCGCAGATGTATGCAGGTTTCCTCACGATGTTTTTCCTTCACCGAAAAGCTAACGGTAAATATGAAATCATATTCCGTACGTAAGTTCCGAAAAACTCATTGGTACGAGCCGGGATTCGAACCCACGACCGCCGTTTGACAGCCGCATGCCTGAACCACTGGGCTATATATATATAAATAAGTTAGACATTGGAATAGTAACCGTCTTCGTTCGAAGGAGAAATTGCATGACGACTTCAGACGTTATACAATAATACACAAATCGACATAGTTCCATAGTAAACTCAATAATTGTGTTATGTGTACTAGACAACGATATATTTAATAGATAGATATACTTAAATACATAGAACACTTCCAAGACTCAGGAACAAATATTCATGCTCATCACACAAATATTTGTCCTTACCGGGATTCGAAGCCAGGACCTTCAGCTTCGTGGCAGTGTCACTAAACTGGTCGTCTAACTTATACGGCATTGGAACAAGCAAGACGCTGTATTGTATGTGAAATTAATACAATAATATGGATGAGAATGTTGCATTGCAATGCATTTTCTCTACCATCCGTAGCTCAGTTCCCCTACATCGTGGAGGTGCGGGTTTGTTTGTATTTGTATAAACTCTTTATCAATATCTAACCACTTCGCCATACACACTCAAATGGAGTCTATGTAACGAAACTCGTGAACGACGCGGGAAGAACTGGATTCGTTTAGCACAGAAGCGCTGAGTAATTGTGTAACATGTGAAGGAACATCGGAGCGTTTCAATAGTCATTTTGAGTATTAAAACGAGCGCCTTAACCACGTCTAACATAAGATTCAGTTTAAAAATTACAGTTGAGCGTACGAGCGTCTGTTCGAAAGTCACGCAATTGCCCTGCTGTTAATGATCCTCGATGCTTGGGCAATTTATGTCCAACAGTGGATGACTGTTGCCTGAGAACCTGATGTAATTAAACCATATACAATAGCTACCGTGAATTTGAGATAGGATATTAGATACCTATTTCGCCTGTGTTGTAAATAATTTAGAGTCGCGCCGCGTCGCTAATGTTTATGCGATCATTACTGTTGTCATAAACGCATTTGTTAAATTGAATTCTGTCTAGACGATAAAACAAAGCAACATTTGTTTAAGACTATTTCGAGCATCCACTTTGCCAATGCGAGTCACCTTTATTTTTAACACATATCGACACTCGCTGTCGAATGTAACGATGCGACATTGGAAGATAGATTTTATGCTTCATAAGACGACAGTGGCGGCGCGTGAACATGTTGGATGGGCAACCCGGAATTAATAAAGTTATTAATGAGTTTATAGTATATAACTATAGGCTTATCTAAAAATAAATTTTAGGCAAGTCGGTAGGAATCGCCTTGTATGGGCACTCCGCGACTATAAGACAATAATCTAAGGCCCAAAGACTTCAAGATAAGTTCAGTATGCTTGATGCGCGTCCTACGATTAATTTGATTTACAGATGCATGGGATATATAGAGTCTACAATTTGTCGACGAGTCGTAAATGAATTAACCTATTTAACCTCAATAAACGATCGTGAAACAAGCTGCAAGATCCCGCATATGTAACCTAATCAAAAACGCTCGCCTAGAAACTAGCTAATTCATATTCATATTCATTTATTATTAAAAACGTATTTTACAGAAAAATGGCTGGAATTGTAAGTACGTAACTATGTTTGTAAAATAATTTAGCTGAGCCGCTTAAATATTGCCGACTAAATTCATCCATGGTAACATAGCACACCCATATTCATGTACTGTACACCGTGTATTATATTTGATCAATCTATTTTCGAAGTGTTGCTTAATCTATTTACAAACGGGCGTCTGGCTGAAAGTACGATTGGCATCCAAATGGATTCCTCACCGGATCGGTTTACGAATACCTATTCCTTACTTTGCATTTATATATATCTAACTATTGAGTATGTACTCAATACCCACCCAACTTACCGGCTGGGCAATGATCCATACAATAAATAATTTTACTAGAATTATAATGAAATCATAGTCAGACTCGACCACAATTGTGACGTATTTAGAGGTGTGAAAAATACCAAAGGTCAAACGGCAAAGGAATTACCTCCGTTAAGTAATCCACCTCATTCAGTTGCAAATGAGTGTACCATAGAATGGAATGGACGCAATGCGCAGCTAGACTCATATTTAAAATACTATATTTATTTTTAAGTAGCTGTCCCAGAGACGCACCTGCTTGCGTAAAACCCAGACGGACCCTATAAAATATAGCCTACTAGCTACCGCCCGCGACTTCGTCTGTGTGGACCCGGAATAAAAACTATCCTACATTTTAATCCAGGCTATAAACTGTTTTCGTGCACAATTCCATCCAAGTCGGTTAAGCAATTTAAGCGTGATTGAGTAACAAAAATCTAAACATAAAACCATTGAAAATTTCGCGTTTATAATATTAGATTAGATTAGATTATTTTATTTCATTTTGAAAATTTACATGTCATTTCATAAAATTAAAATAGCATGGATTCACAAAAAGATTGTCTGAGTGTATAAGAATTAAAAAAAAAACATTTTAAAATTTTAGTCACTAAATATCCAACTTTAAATGAAAACAAACACAAGTAACAAAAATACTAATAATAAGGCAATAGGAACAATTTAAATCTACACTAATATTATAAAGAGGAAATATTTGATTGTATGTTTGTACTGAATATTCGGCTCCGAAACTACTTCACCGATTTGAAAAAATATTGTACCATTAGAAGCCGACATTATCCCTGATGAACATAGGCTACTTTTTACCGCGGGAAAATGCCTCATACCTACAGAAAAACGGGTCATCCGTGCGAAGGCAGGTGCAGCAAGTGCCGGGCAGCTAGTACTTAATAATTAGCAGGATATCCATTCTAGATCTGTTCTATATACGGGATACTTTTCCTCTTTATAATATTAGTATTGAAAAAAAAGATAATATTTAATAATAATCCACGCCATGACCGACGACTTAAGCTTGTTACGTCATCAATCAAACTGACCGCAGCGACCGAAATGGCGTTCCTGTATCAAAACGTGCATCAAAGATTTTGAAAACTCCTTTTCTAATAAATATATAACGGTCGTACAGTCCAGAGCACCAATAGGTTTACACCATAAAGTCTCAAAAATATGTAAGCAGACCTTATTTCTGCAACAATAAGGTTGTAGTATACATATTTATAAAACATTGAGTGAATACATACTGGTGCCCTTGACTGTGCCAAACAAGAGCGTTACCAGGATTGAAGGAGGGATAGGGAAAGAAGAAACATTCCAAGGAATAAACTCTTCGGCTGAGTGAGAGTCTTCGCTCAAGCCTTTACCCAAACCAAACATCATTCAGGGGGTGAATCTCCGCCGGTTTGAAACGCTCGTTTCTAAAATCATTATCCTATTACGATTACATAATCGTAAAAGGAGATCCCCATGGAGGACAACCTGCGATTAATTCAGTACCGGTATTTATACACGTTTAAAAAAAAACTAAACCCTGAGCATCATTTTTTTTCGCAGTATTTGCTGAGAGATAATGACGAAAAAAACGCAGCAAAACGCAGAATATTCACCCCTGGGAGAAGCATCTACCTCCACATGAAGCATGGGCAGATGCCCACGGCTACGCCGTTGGTCGTAAGATTAAAATACCTTTTGGAAGATGCCAAGCAGTCTTGTAGTAGTATTACCGGCGGCTGTCATGGCTTCCCTCGTTCTTCCCACAGACGGGAGTTTTGTGGTCACCACGCGATGTGCTCCGATAGTACCCAAGGTGTACACGTTAGATTCGCCTAGAAATAAAGATAAACGAGTTATATTCAATACATATACATACGGCACCATGGACTTTAGACACCTGGAACTCTTAACGATTTACTTAGTTAAGACCATAGCGATATGATTTCGGGATACAATTATATTAGATTATCGGGATAAACCAAGGTAAGAAACAACCACGTCGAATATCCATGAATAGCGGGAATCCTATATTATCCTCCTAGATCCAGGGATTCCAGGGTATGGTTTTATGCTTTTGAATTAGGAAAATTTTGACGTTCAGCAAAAGTCGAAAGTTTATTTTGAAATGTGTACAAAAAACGCTGGGTCTTAATAATGTTAAAAATAATATATGAAAAGGACAAACAGGTGAAATATTGTAAAATGATTGTCCTTTATAATTTATACGTAATTCATTAATGAGTCACATAGTAGTATAGTATAAAGGATGCTCATTTTATAATATTACACCAGTTAGTAAAGTGGTTCAAATAAGTACGGTCCTATTAGCATAACCAATTTTGGTGGCAATTAATAAATAATAGGTGCCTTTTAATTATTTGTTCCAACTGTTTAACGTTTTGGCGAGAGACAAGTTTGAGAACGTCTTTGTTAACTCTAAATTTAGTTTATTTCGAGCAATATTTAACTAAGACGATGGAGGTTGTAGCGTTTGTTGTATGCATGACAATAATTGCACAAATAAATGCTGCACCAACACCTGAGTCAGGGTAAGTTAACAAAAGTTCTTTTTCAAATTATTGTTATGTAAAATAAAATATACCTACAGATTATTTCGATTGTGAAGTCAAATCTCAATTTCTAATAATTATAGTCATTATCTTATATTCTAGTTTTTGGTGATTCATACAATGTTTATACTAAACGGGACTTAATCACGTATAATTAACTTATTTATTTACCTCACTGAGGATTCCAAACGTCGGGAGACCTCAGTGAGGTAAATAAATAACTTGATTCATACAATGTTCGTAATTTTATTTGAGTACCATAATCGGTCCGAGAGTCCATACCGCTGTTTAAATCTTTTGTTTAAGGGTTCATGATAATATCAATATGATTCACTGTTTTGATCCGAAAATTACAATTTTACCGACTAACCAGGCTAACTATTGGCCAAGAATTTGGTCCTCACCCAAGTACTATATCATAGTTTGATGTTAGCATTATAATATTTTTTATTTATTATCTTTTGTACTTAGATCTGGCATAGCTCACTACAACAATGAGTTCGAACTACCCCCTATGGCTCGCGGAGGATTCGAAATGACTTCAAATGTATCGATCATCACAGCATATATGAACATTAAAGATGAACTGTAAGTTTTATCATAAGTTTTATCATAATATTACAATTCCAACAACACTCTTTGGGAATGGCTGTTTAAGACAAATTCGATAAGCTTTGTGAAGTTTTATTAATATTTCTTGAAATGAGATTTTAAACGATGTAAATGTTACATCGTACTTATCTTACGTACGTACTATTCTTTAAGTAGGCCAAGTTAAAAAAGGAAAATAATGGCCCAAGTTTGGTTCTTTTTTCTATCGACGAAATTTTAAGAAATCATGTTTCGGTTACTATAAAGTTATAAACTTAGGCAATAATCATATATCATCTGAAAATCAGTCCTATTTTTATCTGGTTAGAACGGCGGTTGAAAGAAAAGATTATTTTCCAATTAAAGAGGTTATAAACATATGTTTCAGACCACAAACTTAGAGTTAAAAACGAAAGTCATGTATAATTTTAAATATGATTTAAAATAATTAATATAAGTAGGTACTTATCATAATTCTTATTTTAGGAAAATTGTGATGCTGCCCGATGATGATGATCAAGAAAGTGTGGATAAATATTGCGGAAACAAAAACGAAACCCCAGGCACACGAATCTGCATTATACCGAAAGAGGCGTTTCGGGACAGGTCGGGGATACCTCGTAAGTATTATGTGTTACCTATGTAATTGTAAATTCTTTAATAAGGTTGCATCGAATAATAGAATATGAATAATATTCTGTAACCCATTTTCAAGCGCTGTTTTTTTTACTATGACAAACAAGTTTAGAACTTTGATGCGGTCTGAAAAGTACTTCCGGCCATTTCAAGACAGATAGACTTTGGTTTACTCTCTTTACGATTCAAGGGCTAAATGATACCACCTATCTCGTAGGTACTGTTGTCACATGACGTAAATATATGTACCCGTAAAAATTTTGACCGGAAGTGAAATATTTTCCAACTTTCGGCCAATTTTAATTCATTTTTTATTGTTATCTTGCTCAGCACAACTTTCTCGACCTGCTGCCATGCATTTTATCATGTTGTCATAAGACATAAGTATCGGGAGTGGGCTTACGATCTATACCGTGCTAGTCCGCCTGAGGTGGGCGAAGCTGTGATTTCATTGTATGTATCAAATAAATGAAATCACATATACGCACAGCTATGGTTGTTCGACTATAGTTGCTTAGTTAAATTTTAAAATAAAATATAGCATTCAACAGATTATTAGAATTATTAGATGCCAAAGCGGACCCCTGGGTCCTTTAGGGCACATACAGGAAAAACGCTTGGGGGATGATGACAACAAAGATAGAAAACAAATGCATTTTTGCATAAGTATTAAATTTATATTGAGTCAGGTATTTGCTTTCAGGATCGACCACAGTTCAAATCGCAGTACTGAGCATCAAAGCCCGACCAAACCCAGGTGCTGATATCCTCCGAGTATCGTTTGGATTAGATGGCAACCAACATAAATATGTTGAGTTTCCTTTGGAAGAGTTCGAAAACTTCAAGCATTTTTCAGTTGCGGGAATTGAAGAAATACAAACATTACAGTTTGACTTTACTAATTAAATCTCTTACAAAATGTAGGTTTTAGGTATTCGCTTGAAGTTTGAGATCGTAAAAAAATCGCATTTAGTGCGGTGGGGTGGGCAAGATCTGCCTGCACCTAGCTGAATAGGAGTCGGTGTTGACATCATGTAACAACAAATGTCGTTAAAGGTTTATACCATATAACAATAATAGTCACGTCGCCTCAAAGTATTGTTTTACATTATATAAATATTCATTAAAGTCTCGCTAAAATTACCAATGATCCTAGTCAAAATAGTACGTAAAATTCTATTCTCTTTGGCAAAGCTAAATCTCCAAAATTTATATACATATAATCTGATGCACCGCGTCGAATTGTTATGACTTGGGTTTGTTAAGGACTTCAGAATTAGCTTTGCCAGATTGTATTAGCCAAGTGTTTTTATTTTAAGCATAATGTGATACTTACTTGTTAATTGAATGTACTTAAGTGTTGTTTGTATGCGAAATTGTTCTATAAAGCCTTTTAGGCTAACCAATTTTTATTAAGTGATTGTGTAGTTGTAAATGTAGGTTAAGAATTGTATTAAATCCTAGTCAGATATATTTTACTCAAGTACCTAAGTGGTAATGTATAAAATGAGATATGATTAAAAAGGAGTTAACTTATTACAGGAAATAGAATACTATCCGTGAGTTTGTGTGATGTTTGTGTAGGTATGAATGGACCAGGAATGGACAGATATGGATTGATCCAATGAATATATACTTGCTAATCAGTGTTTTAGAATAACCGCTATTTACTTACTTGGAATTTTACATATCGCTATTATTTATTCATATATACCTACTTACAGTTCAATTCTTTATTACAATATGTAATACAATAACTTCTGTTATTATTATGCAGTAGGTATTCCTTTAATAAACAAGAATCTATAAACTTAACTTGGTTGATTATTTATTTTATCCATCTAGCGAAAGCATCCGTAATTTTAAGAAACATCAAAAACTACATCAAAATTTAGAATTATCCCGATTCGTGAACAGCACGGCTATCTCTGAACAGCCTGCGAGCTGTGTCGCGGCGACATAGACTATCCGTCTCATTCTAAGCGTTCTATAATCCTTCCATCTATCTCGCGGGCCGTCCTGTTGTGGCCGTGCTGATAACTAGAAGTTTTCCCGCGAAGAGTTACAGAGGCAGACAGACGTGAGCGAGAGAGAGCTGAGAGCGACGAGATTTTCTAATGACTACAACAATACTTACCGATAAAGATGATCCCATCAAAAACATAAATGTGAAAGGCTGCCAAGTTCGATACTATGGGAATGCTTCGCCTATAAAAGAAGTGAGATCTGAATAAGTACCAAGTTCCATAAAAATACCTCAAATCATAAATAGTTATAGGAATGCACACTTGATTTCCAGCAGTTTGTAAGGTACATTTTGAATAAGTATCACGTTACATAGAAATACCTGAAATTATAATAGTCAGAGAAACGCACACCGGTTTTTTTAGCAGTTTCCTGATAACATTTATTATTTTTAGTACTTTTTAATGATGTTTTCAAGTTTTCACACACCACACACCTTTTCAATGCAATGAATCGACACCTTTGGACTGCAATGTGTCAAGCATATAATTTTCCATTAAAACTTGCCAAGTTACATCATTAAAAAGTACTGAAAATAATAAATGTTATCAGGAAACTGCTAAAAAAACCGGTGTGCGTTTCTCTGACTAATATAATTTTAGGTATTTCTATGTAACGTGATACTTATTCAAAATGTACCTTAAAAACTGCTGGAAATCAAGTGTGCATTCCTATAACTATTTATGATTTGAGGTATTTTTATGGAACTTGGTACTTATTCAGATCTCACTTCTTTTATAGGCGAAGCATTCCCATAGTATCGAACTTGGCAGCCTTTCACATTTATGTTTTTGATGGGATTTCATTTATTTTTGTTAGGTGTAGGTTCTATATAATTTTTTTATCACTTTTGCTTTAGGAAATGTCTCATTCCACTTAGGTATGTACTTTATACTATACCCTTTATACTAAGCGTCTAATTCTTTTTTCTACGCTTGCGTGGCACTGTCTGGATCCCTTTATTGGAAATGGAACAGTTTTATTGTTCTTGTCTTTAAGACAAACATGTATTGTCTTAAATTGGTATGTATCTAAATTTAAATAAGTCTTATCTCATTTCCACTCCATACCTACTTATAGTAGAACAAAATTACACATTCGTTGTTTTCGAAACTGACTCACTCTTGCCCGTTTTCAGATTTTTACTTTATTTCGACCTAAAGACAAACCTTCGAGCCAAATTTCAGGTCGGTACGACCATTGGAAGATAGACCAATTTAGTTCATTATGACTTCATAGTAGAACAAAGTTACACCTTCGCTATTTTTAAAACTGAGTCACACTTGGCCGTTTTCAGATTTTTCCCTTTACTTTGACCTTAAGACCTATCTCCATGCCAAATTTCAAGTCAGTACGACCATTGGAAGTGGTCTAGGTTTTTGATGAGTGAGTCAGTGAGTCAGTGAGTGTATAGTAAAAATAGCGATTTTCTGACGTCAATATCTCAAGAACTGCTATAGGTAGAATAATGAAATTTTGTATTCTAGACAATTAAAGGGTCAACAGACACTCGAAATTTCATATGCGTAGATAAAATATGTTTTGAGTTATAGGGTGGTCGAAATTGGCCCGAAATGGTTCGTGTAATATAACCCACGGCCGGTGTGTCGCTTTTTTTTGCTCGAACTTGGCGGACACACTTCCGTGTGTCTAGATATAATATAATCATTCTATTCTGGTTATTAAGACACATTAATCATCAAAATTTTAAAAGGAAATAACACTACTACTTGCTCCGTAGTAGTGTTGTGTTCCTGGAGGTGAGCAAGGTCGCCAGAGCTCCCGAGGATGCGGTGTGTTGAGAGCGAGGGCGTTTGTTCCTTCAGCTGTCAACACGGCGAATCCTCAAACATATCAAGGGTCGGCAACGCCCATGTTACTCCTTTGGAGTTGCATGCGTCTATAGGCTGCGGTGTCCGCTTACCATCAGGCGGGCCGTACGCTTGTTTGCCACCGTCGTTGTATAAAAAAGGAAATATTGTGAGATCAAGATCATCAAAAGACCGGACTTTATGTTAATATGATTTTAAAGTGGTATTACCCACCCCAATACGTCCCCCCTCTACGTCCTAAGAAAGGAGTTACCCATGTTTTTGACTGTGCTTTCTATATTTACTCTGATCAGGTCCACATTTCGTAGAAGTATTGGTGTGCGTTGGAATGTGACGCACACTATAAACGCGTAGGTAACACGGAACAGCCACACATTGACAAACATTAACGGTATCGTCTCACCGTTCGCTCCGTTCATTTAATCATTTCGTACATCTCACTCACATGCATAGCCTTTCATACAGCGAGAACACGTCTGGCCCATTCATCTTAATACTCCCACATACCAACACTAGTACCTACAGATTGAAGGATTCAATGCCACCAGGGACCGAGAACTCCAAGATCAAATAAATTTCTATAATTTAAACTCTACAAAAGAGGTGAATAGCGCACTGCTATATTTCGTCACCACGAAATTAACTTTGTTTTCCGCGCGAAGGCTGCGGTGCTTGTAACATTTAGTCATGATCAAGTAACGAAGTGCACGCGTCTTTCCAAAGACTCCGCTACGCCTAAAATAGTAAATAGTGTAATTGTATAAACAAAATCTACCTACGGAGAGAATTCAATCAAGTTCAAGGACCTATGCTATGTATTGCCGTGATAAGTGCCTGTGTAAAAATCTCCTAACTCGAGCTAGCGGAGTACGCAAGATGACGTGATAACAGTTAACAGCGGTGTGTTGTTTATTTTCACTATTGCGTCATCGTGTTAATGAAACCATTTTTAGTCTTGGAATTTTGAGCACCGTACGGTTCTTGTTCGATTTAGTCTTGCGGTTTAGTAGTAGTGTTTCTAAACGACTCCGCAGTTTAGTGTTAGCAAGTGTTCGAAGATGTTGAAAGCATGCTGGGATTGTTTGAATGGGTATGGCCTAAATTGTTTATTTAAATAATGGCTAACCTGAATTTTGTTTATTGAACTGAAACCATGTCTTTATAGATGGTTACCCGTGGTTAACTTCCACGTTCCAGTTCCTTCTTTGATGTACGGAATCCTAAGTCTTTCTACGAAATACGAACGGTCAGACAATACAGTAATCTTGTATGGCAGTATTGGCAGTTCCTTTCAACGTGTAGGTTGCGTCCAGACCCCCTAGCACACTAAGTTTTATGTCGGACATAAAGCATTCGTCCCATTCTGGCAAATATGCTAGTGCAAGAGGGACAAATGCTTTATGTCCGACATAAAACTTAGTGTGCCAGTAATCAGTATCTTTATTGCTTCCATAGGTAAATACAAGGTGGTACATTATAGGGAGGCTCAGGTATAGTGTTCTAAAGTCTCTTTGCTTTTTAAGGGGATTCTTACCTGTTTTTTAAATTCACGTAAAAGATAACGTCACACTCATCTTTTATATTTTATTTAGACTTCTACGTTGTTTTTTACATTCAGATTTTATAATTACATTCATTATATGGATAGAATACATTCATTTTTATAATCAGATTTATAAATCTTCACAATTTTTAAATCTGCGGCGCTACCACGAAAATCGAATCTCGAAGTTCGTGAACTTTCATGCCTGTCACTGGAGTAATGTAAGTGCGATAGAGATAGAGATACCCGAACTTCGACATTCGAAGTTCGTGGTTATAGCTCTGATGTCCTTCATTCTTTAACTATCCGCGTACCGTACATACATTTCCAAACGTGACCCACATGTCAATGTCGAAATTGTCAAACCAAATGTCAATGTCATTGCTCATTGGGCTTGGGCCGTGGATATTCGTATTCTTATCGTAATCGCAGCGGCAACATTCGCAATATCGCAATTATGTATGAAATCGTGTGATGTTTCATGCGGACAGTGTTTTTCCTTAAAAGATAGTAAATACTGTTATCGATAAAGTGCTGGATATGCTTAATAAGTGACACTTGAATGTTGAACCAATAGTCTATATGTTAGGTTAGTCCGACTCTGAAATAAAATGTAGGTACTGCCGCTTTTCAGGATATTTCTAGTTTCCTAACGAATGTTACGCATTATTGATTTAGAAGCGGCGTGGATAACAATGGCGTTTACGGCACTCAATTGAATGGAGGCACCGAGAGCGTTCCGCTGCGGCCGGTCAGATCAACAGAAAGAAACATGTTCGTAATACCACGGGCGCTCAGTTCCGGAGATAACTTGGAGGTCACTTGCACTATTAGTGACCCAAACAGGTACATTCATTTATAAAAGAGATTCAAGTGACTAGTGCACTCAATTAACTTAAATGTTTTCCACTGTCTAAAGTGAAAGTAGTAATTTAGTATTATACATATTATGTTTTTATAAGTTTCTATATAAAAGCCTAAGCTTGGATTAGTTCACTTATATACTATCCAAATTATAAGGTAACTTAAAATTTTATTTGTATAAATAGTCATCATTCTCCTAGCGTTATTCCCGGTTGTGCCCCTAAAGGAGCCCAGGGTCCGCTTTGACACCTAATCCCAAGATTTGGCATAGGCACTAGTTTTACGAAAGCGACTGCCATCTGACCTTCCAACCCAGAGGGAGAACTAGACCTTATTGGGATTAGACCGGTTTCCTCACGACGTTTTCCTTCACCGAAAAGCTAACGGTAAATATTCCGTACATAAGTTCCGAGAAACTCATTGGTACGAGCCGGGATTCGAACCCATGACCGCTGCTTGACAGCCGCATGCCTGAACCACTAGGCTACCGTGTATAAATAGTGTGAATATTAAATAGGTACTTAATATCATTCATTTAATAATCAGCACAAGAAAATATATCATTGAAATTAAAAACAGGATCACTATCCACATAATGTTTTATCCAGGATAACAAAATAAAGTATTATACTATAAATTATAATTCAAAACCTTTTTTTTTCAGTATTGTCGCTAATTTGCTAACGGGATCACCTAGGGCAGATTACAATAATATTGCCTGCCAATTGGAGACTAATTTTCAGACAGATGAAATAGCTCTTAGAATAATAGAAAATGGTGAACAAGTCATACCAGAATCGGCCCAGGTCAAAGGGCAAGCCAGTAGTATGATGCCAGGTATGTACCATATGTATCTTACAACCTTTCAATGTATGTATGTACATGTTCTTGGGGTAAAATATATTTCATGGTGTAAAATGTGATCAACTCCCAGAAGTCTAATAATGTTGAAATTTTGGTTGAATGACTATATAATATCATCATATCATGATACCATAAAGCTGATCTGATGAGGGAAGGTGGTCAAAGGAACTTCTCAATTACAGAAGATAAACCTATAGTGTTTGGGCTAATTAGAAAGCTCTCAATCAGTACAATACAATACAATACAAATACTCTTTATTGCACACCTCACACAAACAAAGCAGTTATAAAGAGAAAGAATACAATAACATGTAGGTAGAGGTAGACAACAGGCGGTCTTATCGCTGAAGGGCGATCTCTTCCAGACAACCTTTGGGTATTGGAGAAAGAGATAAAACTAGATTATGTAGTAGGTGGTGCAGAGATTATATTTAGCCAAAAATCAAAATAATTATTATAAATACACGTACATAAATAGCTCTATAGTTGGTAACTGTGCACTAAAGTACTTAGTAGGCAAAAAAGTCTGTACCAAAAATTATATATAAACCTCATTTTTAACTCCCCACGAAAAAAGAGGGGTGTTGTATCGTAGCTCCCAAATGGAGGGACCGATTTGAATGCGGTTTTTTTAGTGTCTTAGATAATTTTATCCAGAGTGTTCTTAGCCATGTTTCATCAAATTCTGTTTAGCCGTTTTTTTAGATATATTGGACTTTGAAATGAAAATGTGGGGTTGTTTCAACTTTTCTAAGTTGTAGTTATACAGGGTGACATTTTAATTAGTGTCCAAAAAATTCAAGTATAAGATTCTTCAGCAAAAAATATAAATATGTGTTTCTTTGTTTCATATCATTAAGTACAATTTTTTTTACTAATTAAAGCTTGCTTAAAGTTATCCCAAAAAACCTTACCGCGCGGTCACCTCAGCGGGTAGTAAGGTTTGCGCATGGCACGCCACAGTTTTGTGGGACAAAGTAATAGCAATTAAATATATATATATATATATATACATATATAATTATTATATTATTATTTATATTATATAATGCACATATATATACAATACAAATAAATATATTGAGTATAAACATGTTGATTTTTTTCAGGTACAGAACTCCAATTAGAGTTAAAGTTTCAATACAGACATGGAGGAAATACATTGGCTATATTTGTTAATAAATCATTTTTAGATGTACTTGAATTGAAACATGATATTGAGAAAATAACATTCTTGGAAGTGGCGGGAGACGCAAAAGTCACTGGATTAGCTTTTACATTTGCTTGAAATCTTTGTATAAAACCATTGATACATTATGTACTTTGGTGTATAGGTCACAGTATTTTTACAAGCTTTTATTTAATTTGTATTAGTTATTACCAACTTAATGAATTTAATGTCTAGCCATTTCACTGTGTGTACAAAATAAAATATTGGTAATCTTTAAATAAGGTTAGCTATTACTATTATTTTTAGATGAGCGACTTTCTGTATTTAACATTAATGAAACAGCAGTAGCTGATTTTAAAGAAAATGATGATATTAAATGTTGTAATCATTTAAATTACGACTACGACACCTTTAAGGTTATTTTACATTATTAATTTTGCAAATTATATTTATGAAGAATAAATTTAATACCCTTACCTACAGGGTTTACAATTAGCGATGAAAATTCCATGAAAGATACATATATCTTTCAAAGGCCCCTGTATTTTTCAATAAAATACAGTATCTTTCCTTGCGGATGTAAAATACATGGTATCATTATTATATTATATTATGTATAGTGACTCGGAATGCATTGGCTCTCATACAAACAGGTGACTTTTCATTCTGCTCAGATTATATTTCGATATCAGTTAACTAAAGAGGTTGAAATTATCAATTATGACGAAATACTTATATTATGGAATCTTTAATCTATGCTCTATGTGACGTGATTTAATCAAGTCATTATTAAATAAACATGTAAAATACACAGTATAAAACAGGTATTATACGTGTATGATTGTATTTGTCAGACAAACGTCAGTTTTGTTTTTTTTCGAAAGTTACATGTATTTTATAGGAAAGATAGATTTTTAGAGTTTCGAAAGAAACGACATGAATCTTTCGCCATTTTCATCGCTGGTTTTCATGTGTCGCTGCCAACTGTTATATTAGCAGACCTATTGTATAATGATGAACACGATCGCAATTAAATATGAAATAAATGTGAACAAAGAAAAATTGTAGGAATGTGTTCAATTTGTCCGCCTTCCCCTTTTGGTCTATTGTGGTTGACCCCCTTAAGGCGCCGTAGGTTCATGGACTTCTCTCCCTCTCACTGAGCATAAGCGTGAGCGAGATGGAAGTGTTCTCGGAAGCGCGGAAATCATGTTTTTTTATATTAATTTTTGGACGTTTAAATAAATAAAAAAGTAAACACGTGAGTTCTCTCAAACATGATATTGCCAATTTTTAGAAGCCATTTTAAAATATTTAGCTTTTGTGCATAATTGTAACAAATATTTTAAGTGTATTTTAGACCCTTTTAGACTTATATTCGTGATTTTTTCAACCGAGAGAAAATTGTTTAGTCATGTTTCTAAACACTGATCTCCCTGCAGAAAAGCCTCAAGATTACTATTCGTATTTTTTTAAACCATATTATTATAAACAGACGCATTATATTGTTTCAAAAACTCTATTCGCTTAACTTCGCTGAACATACGGCGCCTTAAGGCATAATTATTTGAATAAATTTGGTCTAATGTTCGATGCGTTGAGCAGAGACCCGACGAGATCCGCGTGAGCTTTACAGCCTTCACACCTATGTACATCCGTTACGTTGTGCTCCAATAAGTATTGACTGGTATTATGACTTCAGATGTTTACTTTAATAATTCATTTTTTTTATATATAAAAACGGTAACAAAAGGTAGTAAGGTGGACTAAGGAGCCTGCTCCTTAGTCTACCTTACTCGGTTCCTTAGTCGGTTCGGTAGGCGATACAGCAATTTTTTTAAAGACTAAGATAATCGGGTCTAACTGCCACACTCCCAAAAAACTTTGTAGAACTTGTTATTTTTGATTTGCTTGAATCAATTTCACATTCGTGTATTCAATTACTAAATTAATACAACCAGATAATTATTACATAAATGGACTAGGATATAAACGTCTCAGGTTAAATGGTTCATTTTATGCACACGTACAATCTACTTTTATTGTTGCTTAACCTGCATAGGAAAAGTGCAGATTATATTAGATTTAAAAAGTACAATACGAGTATATACCTAAACTTTATTTTATCACACGATACAAACAAGTACAAATGGTGCTTCTAATACTAGTCGCCTATTCGACCACACAGAAACATTGTGAAATCTAATCATAATCAAAATTTAGATTGAAAAATAATAATGTAGTGCTTGTGTGTTGTTAACTGGTTACCTTAAGTAACCTTTTGTATCGTCATTAATGTTGTGTCCTTATAGATATTAGAATTTAGACTGATGCTGT
Organism: Epinotia demarniana; assembly: GCA_945867215.1. Classification (NCBI taxonomy): domain Eukaryota; kingdom Metazoa; phylum Arthropoda; class Insecta; order Lepidoptera; family Tortricidae; genus Epinotia; species Epinotia demarniana. The sequence goes on along the minus strand of OX244267.1, from coordinate 19,924,442 downwards.
GCCTTTTACGTTACCAACTGGTTAGCCTTATCTTTAGATTTGGCGATGACTGTAGTGTAACTAATATACCTATATGTAATGTAGGTACATACTAACAGTAAAGATTGTAGTGTTCGCAACTATTTACACTGACCAAGCCTTTGTGCAAATAAAGATAAATATTTATGTTTCCCTTTGATTACGATTGTTAACACCCATAGTGTCTGAAATATTAACATGTTCGTTGGTCCCGATATACAATGTTTCGTGTAAATGCAATTGATAGTTAACTGAATCGATAATCTTACATGTGATTTAGTGAACGCATTTATTTTCATAATTGTACAATATGTATCAACCACTCTACATAAGTACCTAGGTACCCATTTTAAATATGATACATTTATTGAACCACTACTCTAAGAGCGTGTCGAAATACTGTTATTAAAAGTTAGCAGTCACACAACTATCATTACAGCTTTTCGTGACATTCAAGGCTCATTTGCAAAGGTCTTTAACTACGCCCTTATATGGCACAGGGGGCTACCCGCATAACACATGTAATTCGTAGGTTGACAAGTCAGTCGATATTTAAATGTATGTTGGGAATCCCCATAACTGGCGTACGGCGATTTTGTGCAATCCTTCATCTGCCAGAGCTGTTTACTGCATTAGTTCTAATTCCGTATTGTCGATAATAATAGAACGGCGCCTGGCGTTTTTTTGTTATACAGGGTGTTTGCTCCATCGTTTGCCAAATTAAAACGGCAGGTAGGTTGGATCATGAGCTATCTTCTCCGGCATCCAAAAATTTTTGTGTCCACTGTTATTTTTTTTACATACTTTTAAAATAATTTTGAAATTTTTTATATGTTTACGCGTTTCAACTTGAATAAAAAAAAACGAGGAAGTGGTAGAGCCAATTTTTTTATTTTATTGTAATGTGTAATGTTGTACGGTTACATTAAAGTCAAAATTATTGTCAAGTAACGTCTACTTATTTTTTTATTAACCCTCAATAAAAAATGAGATTCAAGAATTTCGTCTTGCGTAACTTTGATTAGCAATTTAAAAAATAAAATAAAAATGGCAATGTTCTTAAAATTCTTTAAAAAAGTTCCTTAGTCTGTCCTCTTTCTAATGATGTGCAATAATGCCAAAAAACCTTTATGCACTTTATTCATTTGCCAATTTTGTGTAAGGGACGCACTAGGCTCGTAACCGCCAAGCGATAAAAAACATACTTTCGCTAAATACAAGTAGTAGATAAGCAAGACTTGCAGATTGACGACGAACGCACGCGTAGCATCTGAAAGGCTACCGCGAAACGAAAATGAATTTCGTTCGCTATCTCCCTCTCTGTCGCTCGAAGTTGCAAGTGTGACAGAGGGGGAGATACATCTGGGTTTGTAACCAAATTTCCTCTTTAATAACGACGAATGTGGGATAAATCTTTATGAATTTCTGTAATCATTATCCAGATTCCTGTTTGCAGGAAAACCTTTTTTTCTGAATCACGATTGGTCTGTGGGCACAACACCTAGTAATTGACACAACTCATTAAAAAAACGCAATGCCGCGAATTTTCACTCTACTAAACTTAAAAAGTTTTTTGGTTTTGTTACTGTTTCTGTTAATCTTGTTATTATTGAGTTTTGGTTTTTTGTTATTGGCTACATTCACGAATGAAGAATATGCGGACATTTTGATGGCATACGGAAAAGCTAATGGTGTTGCACGAACTGCGCAAAGAATGTACCAGGAACGATTCCCTAATAGACGCTTACCAACCCGCAACACGTTTCAAAAACTTACCGACGCTTACGCGAAACTGGGAATTTGAACATCAATGAAGTAAGTAACCATAAGTACGATTAACAGAAACACTAACAAAACTAAAAAACTTTTTAAGATTAGTAGAGTGAATATTCGCGGCATTGCGTTTTTTAATGAGTTGTGTCAATTACTAGCTGTTGTGCCCACAGACCAATCGTGATTCAGGAAAAAAAGGCAAACAGGAATCTGGATAATGATTACAGAAATTCATAAAGATTTATCCCACATTCGTCGTTATTAAAGAGGAAATTTGGTTACAAACCCAGATGTATCTCCCTCTCTGTCACACTTGCAAATTCGAGCGACAGAGAGGGAGATAGCGAACGAAATTCATTTTCGTTTCGCGGTAGCCTTTCAGATGCTACGCGTGCGTTCGTCGTCAATCTGCAAGTCTTGCTTATCTACTACTTGTATTTAGCGAAAGTATGTTTTTTATCGCTTGGCGGTTACGAGCCTAGTGCGTCCCTTACACAAAATTGGCAAATTAATAAAGTTCATTAAAGGTTTTTTGGCATTATTGCACATAATTAGATAGAGGACCGACTAAAGAACTTTTTAAAAGAATTTTAAGAACATTGCCATTTTTAGTTTTTTTTTTAATTCCTAATCAAAGTTACCCAAGACGAAATTCTTGAATCTTGTTTTTTTTTGAGGGTTAATAAAAAAATTAATAGACGTTACTTGCCAATATTTTTGAGTTTGATGGAGCCATACAACATTACACATTACACTAAAATAAAAAAATTGGCTCTACCACTTCCTCGTTTTGTTTTATTCAAGTTGAAACGCGTAAACATAAAGAAAATTTCAAAATTATTTTAAAAGAATACAAAAAACATACCAGTGGACACAAATTTTTTTTGGAGGCCGGAAAAGATAGCTATTGACCCAACCTACCTGCCGTTTTAATTTGGCAAACGATGGAGCAAACACCCTTTTCTCACATACTTTTTTGGAGATTCCTCCACTCTGGACGCATGGTCGCCGGCGCATCCCTTCGGGGGGACCTGGCGCTCTAAGTTGCCCTCATTGTCGTAGGCAGGTAGATGCTACAGCCCTAGATGTGTCCCCTTTCTTCTTTTTTTTTTGACCCCGCGGGCAGCTACCGTTTCATTCATACTACATATAATGAAAATTTTAAATGGTTCCCCGAATTCGTGCGCTATCAAGCACAACAACACTACAAGCTACGTACGTACGCACTACGTATGTACATAGCTATGTAGTGGTCTAGTGTGTGTTGTACGTAGGAGTATAAAATATAATAAAATTCTAGCTCTACAAGTTTTACAAACTTGTTTACGTGATATTTTATAAGTATGCAGTATTAAATTCGTTGTAGTAACGTTGAGTTTAGATTTATTAACAATATTGTTTGCTGCTTTATGTCCATAAATTATAATAATCTTGCGGATATTTCAGTGTTGGTTGTCGTATATTTACTACCTATGTATGTATTATTTTCATGGTTAATCTACATAAAATATGTACCTGTATCATCACAACGATATTTCAAGCTTCGTATGTAAATAAAATAAATTATTGTCATAAAAACTTGACTAGTTTTATTGGATCATGTTATTGCTAATGAAAATATCGTTATTTCGAGTTATATATCTATCATATAACAGATTTTTCAACACACCTGCTCGTAAAGTAGGTCTTATTACAGCGTATTTACACTGATAATGCAGAATATTACCCATGCCGTGCCTTTTACATTACATTATCGCACTAATGCCTTTTCATTACATATCTTTTTAAATATTAGCAAGAAGTATTAATGTTTCGAAAACAGCTAAGTAGTTATTTGCGTAAATATAAAATTCAATTCAAAATGTGATAAATAATTAAAGAATTTCATGAAACTGCTTGTTAGCTTGTTGGTATTTATATTATGACGGTGTATTTTTACCTATAAATACCCAATTTCAAAATTTATAAATATGTGGCTGATTAGCTACTTTGCCGGTGCCCTTATCTCAGACTTGCGCGCGCATGCAGCGCTGAGCGCGCGAAAAAATAAAATTACGGCCGCCATCTTTTAAATGGGTTTCTGTTTGTTAAGTTTATTCACAGTATTGCATTTCGTTAGTGTTGTTTTGTAAAATTTCGAATTTAGATAACGAAGAATTACTTATCGAGTGTACGCCGCCAGATATCATAGTTGAAGCGCAAAATGCGAGTGATAGTCTTTTGCCCTCAAAATCAAAAGATAAATACATGCAAGCCTACGCAAATTTCATTCAATGGAAAAATAGCAAAAATGCAAGCTCTTTCTCAGAGAACGTGTTCATAGCTTACTTTAGTGAACTGGCGAAGAGGTATAAACCTAGTTCGCTTTGGTGTATATATTCTATGTTGAAGAGTACCGTGCAGAATAAAAATGCAATTGACATCAAAGCGTACACCAATCTAACTGCATTCTTGAAAAGACGTTCAGACGGCTTTTACAGTCGAAAATCCAAGGTTTTAACACCTAATGAAGTGGAGAAGTTCATTAAAGAAGCACCGGATAATCAATATCTAGCGACAAAGGTCAGTTCCACTATTTAGTTTTGTATTCATTATTATAATATTTGTAGGCGGTATTGTGAGTGTTGATATAACAGGAACTAAGTACGATTATTATAACTTAATTATGATTTTATTTATTTTCAGGTCGCATTAATATTCGGAATTACTGGTGCCTGTAGGCGTCAGGAATTAAACAACATTACGACAAAAGATATAGAGAATCACGGAGAGATGCTACTTGTCAAAATTCCGAACACTAAAAATAAAATTCCTCGGTCATTTACTATTCACGGACCATTTTATGAAATAGTGAAAAAATATGAAACTTTACGTTCAACAAAAGGAAAATCTGACCGGTTCTTCCAAAATTTTCAAAACGGCAAATGCACGAGTCAGCCTATCGGAGTGAACAAATTTGGATCGATGCCTAGAGTAATTGCCAAGTTTTTAGGCTTACCACAGGCTGACGCTTACACCGGACACAGTTTTAGGCGGACTTCAGCTACATTGCTGGCTAATTCAGGAGCCGATATATTGACTTTAAAACGCCATGGGGGATGGCGATCTAATAATGTCGCCGAGTCATATATTGAGGACTCCATCCAAAATAAAGCCGACATAAGTGCCAAAATAACACAAGCAATCCATTTGGAGCCACAATCCAAGAAGTTCTGCCCTGAACCGCGTCCTTCCACCTCATATGCCAATGATGATTTGGGATTTCATACGTTTGCTAATGATGAAACGCAATGTTCTTCTACCTCCTTTCAGAATGTTGCATTATCACCGACATTTACAGTTACCCAAGAACAAAGCAATGAAATAATTAATAATACAATTAAACATACAGTACAAATGCCTCATAAGGCGGTAGCATATCATTTCAATAATTGTACTTTTAATAACTGTTTCAATAATTAAAGTTTTTAAATAAATGTGAACTTTTATTTACTTTTCCTCGCAAGTGTGTTGAAAAACGTCGTATGAAACACGTGAGCATTGGTCATTACACTTCTCGTCTCCATTAAGCCTTCGCCTTCGGCTCAGGCTTAAAAACCGACTCGAGTGTAATGACCAACATACCACACTTGTATCATAATGTACTATAAATAAAATTTGAATGCAAGAATCATCGCTAAAAGAAAAAGTTTTGTTGTAGTATATACAAATTCTACGCTACGCGAAAAAAGCTACGGTAGCCCAGTGGTTCATCAGGCATGCGGCTGTCACACGGCGATCGTGGGTTCGAATCCCGGCTCGTACCAATGAGTTTTTCGGAACTTATGTACGGAATATGATTTCATATTTACCGTTAGCTTTTCGGTGAAGGAAAAACATCGTGAGGAAACCTGCATACATCTGCGAAGAAATTCAAAGGTGTATGTGGAGTCCCCAATCCGCACTGGGCCAGCGTGGGGACTACTGCCCATTCCCTCTCATACATGAGAGGAGGCCTGTGCCCAGCAGTGGGACTAGGCTGATGATGTGATATACAAATTCAAAACATGTATTACGTGAAGTCTAGAGACCCATATTGGGCCAGCCTGTGGAGACCATTTTGGATATGAGTCTCCTCGCGCGCATTTGAAGAGGCCCGAGTCCAGAGGGGCTACCGCGAGAGTAAAACGAACTTCGATCGTGTATCTCCCTCTCAGTCGCTCGAACTAGCAAGTGCGACAGAGATGCAGATGCACGAACGAAGATAGTTTTACTTTCGCGGTAGGCCCTCAGCAGTGAAACGTGATGCTCTAGACGATATCTTAGAGTATACAATTTCCGCAGCATCAATTGAATATCAACATGCTGCTATTAAGTAATATCCTTATGTTTGCTGTTTACGATGAACCTAAGTAGCGGGAAATACAGTCCAGAAATAGCTACACATGCGGATTGACGTAAATCGAAAATCTTAATTCATAACAACAGTTTATGAATGAAGTGGTTGTCCCGTTTATGTTGTTTTTCTGGGTAAATGACACATTAGGATAAACAGGCTCGAGTTTGTTTGTGTAGCGAACATGGTCCCTTATCATATTGAAATTTCCCACCAGTAACATGAATGAGAAGGAAACTTCCCATTTAGTTTAAGTAATATTAAATATATGTATGTATATGTGTTGGGGGAGACCCACCAAAGAGTGCCAAAGTGACCGGTCCTGCGCCACCCGCATCCAGTGGACTCCCGCAACCTTTACCAGGTCATCAGTCCACTCTTTGGGGGAGGCCTATGTCCAGCAGTGGACGTCTTTCGGCTGATATGATGATGATGATGAAATATATGTAAACCACTGAACTGATAATGTATTACAGAAAGAATAGTTCAGCAGCAGGAAATAGTCAGGATATTACATTTTAGGGAATTTACAAGGAAACTTTATTATAAATTATAATAGACAACATCACAGGAAATTTAGTGTCAAGAAGTCACTACGCCAACAACGTAGTGTTTGTTATTTAATTTTCATCACACTTGCTCGAAAAGGGCTTTATAATGCGCAGATATACAGAGCTACAATAGCCTATGTTACGCCCACGGGCGTTATGGCTTTTTTTCTTAAATTGCTAATCATGCCGTCGTAACAATGCCGTCTTGTGCTAATCATGCTAGGCACGACACGCTGATTGATAGGAAGTACCGCCTGGGAAATTGGTATTTAGGCAAATTGGTAAGTAGGCCAAATTTATTTAGTCATTTTTTTATACGATTACTAAAAATAATTTCAGAAAAACAAGACATTAAAAACAACTATAAAAAATCATAAGTGACACACTATCACAAGTAGGATGTTGATAATATTATATTCTTCAATATGACAACTCACAATAAAAAACCACAGTCCATGTGATGTAAGGACCGGCCTTACTATGCGAACCCAAGGCGCAAAACATTATCATTGCTACTTACATGTTACAATGACGTCTAACGTCTGTATTAGATACTATCCTCCATGTGGATGAGTAATTGGTCGCCATTGTAAGTAAAGTCACGTATACCACCAGCTTATAAGGTTTACAATTATGTGTAACGAACGAATCATTGTCTGATAAGCCAACCTAAGTAAACAGTTTCAAAATAAAAATACTAGGATTTAACCTGTAAAAGTAAGTGAAATGTAACTACAGTAAAGGCCGAGCCACACCGACTGCGTGTGCAGCACGTCTGCGTAGACGTGCACGCAGACGCATCCGGTGTGTCATGTCGTATGAGGATTCATACATTACAACGCAGCGGTGTACGTGCTGCACACGCAGACGTGCTGCACACGCAGTCGGTGTGGCTCGGCCTTAAACGATGCGTTAGGCACAAAGCACAAAATGCGTATTTGTAAGTTATACGTAGGTGGCAGTGGGCGGGGCACATAGCACGTACAACCGATGGCCGTTGGGGCGGAAAGGTTCTCGAGTGGCGACCACGTACCGGAAGGCGCAGCGTGGGGAGGCCCCTGACAAGGTCGACTGATGACCTGGTAAAGGTTGCGGGAGTCCGCAAGTTAGCGCGGGATCGGTCACTTTGGCACTCTTTGGGGGAGGCCTATGTCCAGCAGTGGACGTCTTTCGGCTGATATGATACGTAGGTATAACCAGGTAACCGGAATTATTTATTCGATTTTATTTAACTATAATACTCCTTGTATTATTCAATTGGGCCAGTGAATCCGAAACTACAAAAGACACGGAATTATGCTCTTAGGAGTCATGAGACGGAAAATATAAAACATTAAAACTGTTATGTTGTATTTTAAATCCATGGATCAATTACTCGAAGAGTACATCTGAATGTCTGCATTCAAATAATCAAAAATCTGTATTTTAAGAGTAAATGAATAGTACTGGATGTAAGGAACAATTATCGCCATGAAACCCTGTACCACAAGAAAATGCCGTATTTCAAGTTTTAGATACAAAAAGTACAAAAAAGGCTCTCCCTTAGGTATAGTAAATAATAAGCCATGCTGGTTAGTATCCCTGACACACGCCGGCCGGTTCGAGCCGACTCCTACCCTACACCTTTGACTCCACAAATATATTTTGACACCTCAATGCGCACTAATTAAGCGTAGGTAGAGGTCTAGTTTCATGACGGGTGACCGGCGGGGTGAGCCGCATTAGTGCGTAGCGAATAACAGCCCTGCCCCCCTATTCTGTAACTTGTTTCAAGCTCACCTCAACGCTCACCCACAAATATATCTTGACACCGCGATGCGTAGTAACCAAGCGTAGGTAGAGGTCTAGTCGCGTGACGGTTGACCAGCGGGTGAGCCGCATTAACGCGTAGCGAATAACAGCCCTGGCCTTTTTAAAAGGATGACGAATGCCACAGTTTTGACGCCACTGGTAGTTTCATGGCTAATGTTTTATACATATACTCCACGCTCGCGTTTCTAAGAAAATGCGATTCCTTTAGACTGACGTGCAATATCCTATTCTTAAAATTCAGTCTAGACGATTCTACAGAACGTGACGGCATTTAATGATAACATTGTACGCGGAGAGTTACCAAGATTCAGGTGTCAAATTAATCAAAATTTTGAAATAGCAAACAAAAACAGCTTTACTATCTCAACCAAAAGAACAAATAAAGGCACAAAGTTTGTCAATTTCGTCACTGAGACTGACTCACTCACCGTTCATCAAAATTCAAAGGTACTTCTGGTTCTGACCTTCAAACTTGAAATTTTGCATGCGGTTAGTGTTAGGTGACACATTGCACTAGAAAACCATACAAATGTTATTTGCGGTTGGTAAAATAACATTTTCAAACAAAGTATATGCAAAAATATAATTTCCAGATGCATTCGAAATTCAAATTTGTACATGTAAAAAACAGGCCAAGTCACGAAACTCTTCCACTAAAAAAATGTGAGATATTACGTAAAGCGAAGTCAGGCATTCTTATTAACCTTTACTTGCTTGCTAAAACAATATGGGCAACAGTATGTAACCTGCAGGTGATCGCCGATAGGCTAGACTCGGGCATCCTGAGCTGTTATTCGCTATGCGCTAAAGCGGCTCACCCCGCCGGTCACCCGTCACGAAACTAAACCTCTACCTACGCTTGGTTATTACTTAAGTATCAAGATATGTGTGGGTGAGCGTTGAGGTGAGCTTAAAACAAGTTACAGAATAGGGGGGCTGGCGCTGCATGGACCTGCATGTCCGATGAAGCGCGGGATACGCCCTGTTAGTTGTTAGATTTATTAGTGTTTAATTTTGATTAGTTTAGTGTCGTTGTTTGTTACTATTATTATTAAAGTGTATGTGTGTGTTTGTTTGTTAGTCCGTCTTTCACAGCAAAACGGAGCGACGAATTGACGTGATTTTTCAAATGGAGATAGTTGAAGGGATGGAGTGACATAGGATAGTTTTTATCCCCGAAATCATCCCCTAAGGGGTGAAATGGGGGGGGGGGTGTAAGAGTTTGTATGGAGCTGCTATATAAACGAGTTCCACGCGGACGGAGTCGCGGGAAGAAGTTAGCTGTTTTTAAATGTTCGAATAGGCATCTTTATGATAGCAGTCAAACGACGAAATATTGCAACGCCCCTTTCCTAAGGTCCAGCAGGTTCTGTTAACCATTTGACAGCCAGAGTCGACTGTGGCCGACAAATAAAAGTCGTGCCATTGACGCCACGACGGCCACGGACGATACGTTTGTGTACATTTTATGCTTAGTAATAGTACGTTACGTAACTAGGGCGGTGAATTCGTGAATGCCCTAGATCGCAGGTGTTTGTGGCCCGAACCGAAGGTGAGGGCCATAAATATGCGCTCGGGGGCTTTACGAATTACCGCCCGTGTTAAGTACAAAATTTTACGTCTTCACCTGGCCACAATGCGAGTTTTCCCGTACGCGCAGCGTGCAGTAAAACTCGCATTATGGCCAGGTGTGACGTAAACAATTTTACGAGTAATTTGTCGCTTTTCTTTAAAGACCATCAATTTTAAAATTTCAATATTTATAAATGTATATCAGAAGCATCAAATAAATCCTATATTTTATCTATGATTGCGCTGTATTAAATTGCGCTGCTCTCTACGCCTATGTCGGCCTCGCCGTCGCATAGGGAAGTGCCGGCGTAACGTAATAAAATTAACTGATAAAGTACTTAATCTATGATGAGTTAGAAATCATGATTCTATTTCATTATAACTACTACTTGTATTTATTATAACTTATTAGAGCCGCCGCACATTAAGCCATTAGTGACTAGTGGCCGCCACAAGCTGCGGACGAGTTCTTTCATACATTTTCTACAGCATCGGCGCACACCGGGCATTAAAGGACCTATTACACGGGGCCAATGTATGTAGGGTAGTGTTTGTAGGGGAAACATTGGTTTCCAAAAACAATTGGATTCGTTCTAACGTAATTGACCGGCTTGAGTAGTGGATTGTCTCCGTTTAGACGATGCCAATGTTTGATAGTCTTTTTTTTTTTTAAACAACGACGGCGACGGTGGCAAACAAGCGGCCCGGAGATGTAAGCGTACACCGTAGCCTATGGACTCATGCAACTCCAAAGGAGTAACATTGGCGTTGCCGACCCTTGATACGTTTGAGGACTCGCCGTGTCGACTGAAGAAACGAATTCCCTCGCTCTCAACACAGCGCATCCTCGGGAGCTCTGGCGACCTTGCTCACCTCCAGGAACACAACACTACTACAGAGCAAGTAGTAGTGTTATTATGGCTGTGGTATTCTGCAAGGCGGAGGTACTTCCCCAGTTGGGCTGCTCCACATTCAAGCGGGATGACATTTCGCTGTGGCCTGCCTCACAAAAAATGGTATTGCATCATGGATTGGCCTCATGTAAATGCTACATTAGTAGCCGCGTCCAAGCCACAAGCTGCGGGAGTGGCTCGCGCTCGCTACTAGTGGCTTAAGGGGGTGCATTGGAAATTATCGCGTGCTTTGAAACGCCGTTCTGACTAGATTACGAAACAATAAGGTCTGATTTTCAAATATGATTCTAGACTCCGTTGGGTCTTTATTTTCCTTATTTTACGCAGCCTACTCAATCATTACATTATTTAACGACACAATCAAGTTAATACTATAGTATTTTATCTAATCTAAAATCTCACTTAATTAATTACAAACAAATCTTCACTAAGTCAGGTATTTCTCGAAATTTGCCCTAAAAAGCCACTCCCGAAGTGTTGCATCTCTATGTTCATGCGCGGAAACATAATCGTGTCTATGTCAAGGGGGCCTGGTCGACTCCAATCAAGGCATTCCCTTAATGTGCGCCAGAGTGGTCGCGTTTAGTGGTGGGCGCGAGTCGCTGTAATTTGCGGGCTGGACTATTTTTAAACCCCGACGCAAAGAGAGGGGTGTTATAAGTTGAACGTGTCTGTGTATCTGTCTGTGGTATCGTAGCTTCCAAACGGATGGACCGATTTGAATGCGGTTTTTTTGTGTCATAGATAATTTCATCCCGAGTGTTCTTAGCCATGCTTCATGAAAATCAGTTCAGCCGTTTCTGAGATATTGGACTTTGAAATGAAATGTTTTTTTCAACATTTCTAAGTTGCAGTTAATTAAAACTAGACTCACCGACTGTCGTGTACCGTACGAACGTTTCCTGGTTGTCCATCATGGCGTCCACCGCTTGCTTCTCACAGTACAGCGCGGTTATTACCGCTATGCTCGGCTGTCGCGACGAACATAGCGTCGGCATTTGTTTCACCACCTACAAATATATATACAAATAGTGGTAGCCCTACGCTTAAAAAAACCGCAAATCGATGTACAGTTTAGCCGTTTGGCACACACATACTATAGGGAAAAACAATTTTTTTGTCCCGCAGTTCCTAAAAAAAATTCCCTTAGGGAGGGAGTGCCGAAACATTTTTCTTTTTGTAATGGAAAAAAAATTTTTTTTTTTCAGAAACCTGTCGTGTGTAGTATCATATGAAAGGGCTTTTTGAGGCGATTCTAAAAATATACCACATCATTACATTTTAGCCATATTTTTTTAATTGAAACAAAAATAATTTTCGAAACATACCAAGTTTGGGCTCCTCCAGACACGATATAGCTGATTTTTTTAAAATTCAATATACAACAAATGATACGTGATATCCTCATATCTAACCTCAAAAAAGCAATTTTGAAAAGGATTGCATTAAGTATTTTTTTTTAATTTTTCAATATCACCAAGGGACACAGTTCTACTTGAATACCTATTTTACGTGACTTATGGAACTGTACTGCAGACGTTACTTATTAATCATAAAATGATACGTAGTATCCATATATCCAACGGAAAATACCTCTTTAACCCTTTAACTGCGCTTTTTCATCAGTTGGTATAGTTTGGTTAGTTTTTGTCACAAAATATCAAGGTAATATATAAGGATAAGGATATCAAGATATAATGTATCACAAATGATCCGTTATATCTTTATATCTAACCCCAAGAAAGCAATTTAGAAATAATATCATATAGTTTTTTTTTTAAATATTTTTATATGATTGTTTCACTTGGTAATAATGAAAAACTAAAAAAAAATACTTAATGCAATTATTTCCCAAATTGCTTTTTTGAGGTTAGATATGAGGATATCACGTATCATTTGTGGTATATTGAATTTTTAAAAAATCAGCCATATCGTGTCTGGAGGAGCCCAAACTTGGTATGTTTCGAAAATTATTTATGTTTTAATTAAAAAAATGTGGCTAAAATGTAATGATGTGGCATATTTTTAGAATCGCCTCAAAAAGCCCTTTCATATGATACTACACACGATAGGTTTCTGAAAAAAAAAATTTTTTTTTCCATACAAAAATAAAAATGTTTCGGCACTCCCCCCCTAAGGGAAATTTATTTAGGAACTGCGGGTCAAAAAAATTGTTTTGACCTCTAGTATGCGTGTGCCAAACGGCTAAACTGTACATCGATTTGCGGTTTTGTTATGAAATTGGGCTTGTGGCCTCCTAGCGTTATTCCCGGTAATGCCCCTAAAGGAGCCCGGGGTCCGCTTTGACAACTAATCCCAAGATTTGGCATAGGCACTAGTTTTACGAAAGCGACTGCCATCTGACTTTCCAACCCAGAGGGAAAACTAGACCTTATTGGGACTAGACCGGTTTCCTCACGATGTTTTCCTTCACCGAAAAGCTAACGGTAAATATTCCGTACATAAGTTCCGAAAAACTCATTGGTGCGAGCCGGGATGCGAACCCACGACCGCCGCTTGACAGCCGCATGCCTGAACTGCTAGGCTACCGTAGCACTACTAGGCTACCGTAGCACTACCATATACAAATAAAAAATATCTCTCACAATTCATCCGACCGCGATTGACATGGACACAAATCGTCACGGGGCCGGCGTTGTGCCTCTATAATGACGCGCAAACGGAACGGCCCTAACTAGACAAAATAGCAGGCGCCATGCGGCACAGCGGGATTTTTCTAGCAGCCAACCATCGATTTGTTTGACAGTGGGCCTTCTGTACGTAAGTAATGTATAATTATTTATTGCGGGATATTCGAACTCTCACTCTTTGATGAAGGTGCTGATAGACTTGAGAATTACAGGTAAAAGCTTACTTCGTACATTTTGTAAACAGGAGCATTTTAGCCAGCATTCTAGCGAAACAGCAGTAACTTCGATTTTTCTGCCACCATTCCTCTACCCACACGGCACGTCGTTTACTAGAGGTTCGCTAGAATGATCGTAAAAATGTTCGTACAGTAGTACCACAAATATAAGTTACATCGGCAATCTTCGTCCACGCCGACAAGTGCTGACAAGTACCGAATGAAATCGACCGTATGACCATTTCAATAAAGACCTTGTTGCACTAAACGTAAGGTACAATATGCAAGGACGCCAGATAAGATGGCAGGCGCCGGAGCAGCCGGCTTCGCGCGCAAAAGATTTCATCCGCGCAATCGCGCTGCCTTTATGATTGGTTAAAATGTCTTCAAAAAATGCTTTCTGCGCAGGTACATCGTTGTAACTTCTATTTGTGGTACTACAGTACCGATGTTTGGCTCCATGCTAAGCTCTGTTCGCTTGTTTTTATTTTTTCATTATATTTTGGCTGAAAAAAGGCGTAAATATAGTTTACATATGTTTACTTACATAATAGAAGGCCAATTACAGTTATCCGTTAATTACATCAGGAACTAAAAATAACGTTATTACCTGCGTTGTTCAGTTCGACAAATTTAAAAACGGCAATGCGCGATGTTCATTTGCATGTGAATGCTCAATTCAATCACCACCTCAGGCTAATATAACAACGTATCGTATCTTTGCTCCCGATACCTTTTATAAATAGGTACATTAGGTACTAGAACAGTGTAGTTCACCTGTGTATCAACGCTGTGTTGCCGAATGTAAAGTCCGTCTGACATGGCCCGAGTAAGGCCCTTTTCTTCTAACGCTTCCAGTGCGTCTTTTACTTCTGCTTTCGACCATTGTCCTGCACTGTAAAATAAAGGTTTTTTTAATGCATACAACTGCAAGTATAGACAAATTTTATACAGGGGGAATTTTAATTCGTGAATCGAAATATAGTCGCCACTGAAAATGCAATACAACGACGCAATGGAAAAGGCGACTCTTGTGTATGTATATGTGAGAGCATTTCGGACATTATCTTTTTCGCGCCAAGGGTTCTCTTTTTTATAGTTGTAAACTTATCAATGTAAGAAAAGCTTTCCGGTTACATATTCTTCATGGTTATACACGTAAGATTTCATTTCACCTGGCCTGTGGATAACATAATAACTTTTACACACTAACGATAACACTATAGCTTTTAAAGTCACGTTTTACGAGACGTTCCAGTACATTTTCGCCTTAAAACGTGAAGATAAAGCCTATCGTGCTCGCTGGGCTGTACGCCAGTGGGCTAAACGTTGGGCCAACTAGCGCCATCTAGTATAATAATTAGGTAAACTATATTCACTGTTCCTAGTCGTCAACAGATGGCGAATTACTCAATGACTAATATTCGTTTACTGGCTAGCTTGATAAAAATGCATTTCTGTAATTTGTGTTTTGGGGTGGCAATATAAAACTTCAAACGTTTAAGGTTCTATATGTAGTAAATAACTTATATTCATTTTATATAGAAAACTCCCGTGAGAATCAGACATTAAAATATGATGAGAACGGGTCACTCACGTATCGTCGAAAATCGCTCGACATGTTTTGAATCGATTCGCTGTTCCTAGTCATGAGCGTAGCCGGCGCGATTAGCACTGCGCGTCCGTTTAGGGCTGCGGGATTTTCGACCTTAAATACGTAAGTGGCCCGTTCTCATTATATTTTAATATAACGAATATGTAACTTACGTAATGAAATGATCCACAGTCAATGGGTTGGGGTAGGCATTCTCTATCATATCGAGCACCCTCTGCTCCGATATCACTGGCGTTTGGTTCGCCACGCTGTCTTCGATAAACGCTGAAAAATGTTCATAAATTAGTATCAAATTTACACTATATTTAGCATTCTACCTGACTGCATTTTTCAAATACTTTGTATATCTTTTCATTGACTTAAGAATGACAGTTCTTTATAGTCTTTATATTTTACGAATACTGAGCCAAGGCAGTGCCAATTTTACCTATATACAGTACCGGTCAAAAGTTTAAGTTCACTCTGCGAAATAAGGTTATCATATTAAATTATGTTCAAATATAGAATATGTTTTGAATTTCAAACTTTTAATTGTTTCCACGACTACCAAATAACAATAAAAATACCTCTTGGAGGAATCGTTTTATATTATTCGGAAAATTTGATCCATTTAATATTTTTGTTCCGTATTTCCTATGAGATTCCGTGAAGTTAGAAATCATTTAAAATGGGTCGCAAAGCCGATTTGAGTGTCGAAACTCGTGCTGTTATTGTAGCTCTGTCAAATGAGGGCTACACGACGCGGAAAATCGCTGAAAAAATGAAGGTTTCTCAAACCGCTGTCGTGAGTACTTTGAAACGAAAACAAGAAACCGGTCTTAATTGCAGTCGATCTCGATCAGGTAGGCCAAAAGTCACGTCTAAAAGCGAAGACCAATTTATTTGCGAGCAGAGCAAACGTACTCTAACTGCTCCAGAAATTTGCGAAGAACTCAACGCCACCCGAGAACAGCGAGTATCGGTTTCGACAGTGCAACGGCGTCTGCGAAACTATGGTCTAAAAGGTCGTATTGCTGCCAAAAAACCCTTGTTACGTAGTCAGAATAAAGTAAAGAGGTTGAAATGGGCCCAGAAACACAAAAACTGGATGTCTGAACAGTGGTCTAAAGTTTTATTTTCTGACGAATCGAAGTTTGAAATTTTTGGAAGGAGACGTCTTCAATATGTTCGACGACAAGTAGGCGAACGAATGATAAAGCAATGCGTGATGCCAATGCCAACAGTGAAGCACGGTGGAGGATCAGTTATGGTCTGGGGATGCTTTGCGGGTGATAAAGTTGGTGATCGCGTGAGAGTCAATGGCATAATTGATAAGAAAGTGTATCATAACATTTTGGAACGTCACGCTTTTCCATCTGGAAAACGGATTGTAGGCAGAGGTTTTGTTTTCCAACAAGACAACGATCCCAAGCATACTTCGAAGTTGTGCAAAAACTACATTTCATCCAAAGAAAAACAAAAAGAATTAAAATATATGGATTGGCCTCCTCAATCGCCCGACCTCAATCCGATTGAGTTGTTATGGGATGAATTGGACCGGAGTGTGAGAAAAATGCGGCCAACTAATAAAGAACAGCTTTGGGAATACCTACACATTTGTTGGAATAAAATTTCGACATCAACACTGCAAAAACTAATTACGCGAATGCCAAAAGTGTGTGCGGCAGCATTGAAAGCAAAAGGCGGATATTTTGAAGAGTCTAAAGTTGGCATAAACCGAAATTACAGAGTGAACTTTTGACCGGTACGTGGACAGTACAAGTCGATTCTAATTATAACACAAATAAGTACCTCTAAGATTACTAATAATGCTTGTCACCGCTAAAAATAAGATTCTATCAAAATGTCATAATAGGGGTAGACACTAAATAAAATAATCAATAATGTTGTATTTCCTCGAAAACTTATTAAAAATGGAGAAAAAAAGCAACGCAAGATTAAATATTTTTTTTAAACTTTTAAGACAACGGATTCGCAGCTTCGCTCGCAGATTGTAACGTCACTACCTGCGAGCGTTTTCTCTCTCTAACAAGCAATATTAAAACGGTTGTAGCTTCGTAATTCTTTGAGATATCTGAATGGGATTGTCGTCACTAGGCATATTTGTTTGCCTTCTTTCTTTTGGAGTAATAATAATTTTCGAGTCTACACCCGTATTAGCACAAGGTTTTATTGCAGACTGTATTATTTTGCACGGTCATCAACTAGTAGTAGTTGAGAGTTACTACGAGCCCAAACTCAGGTTTATGTTGCGTAGTTCAGGAGTTGACCTGAGGCTCTAGTATAAGTTTTACCGAAACAAAACGTTAGGACCGCGTTCGCGCTTAGCTGTCAAATCCCATACAAATAGAGCGTAACGCGATCGTAAAGTTTTGTTTCGGTAAAATTTATACTCGAGCCTCTGGTCTCTATCAGATGAGTTCGGTGGTGCTATCATATACGTTTTCACCTCGAATTTACATAAGTCTGACCAATTTCAGCGACAATAGTCTGAAACTGGAGTGCGATTTTTGAATCTCACTGGTGATATCAAAGTCACCGTTGACTAAAATTATCACCGATGACTTTAATGTCACCATTTTCCAAAAGCCGTATTTTTGAAAGTCACACGCTGTTTACCAACATGCAGAAATTTTACAATGTCAGTCAGAGACAATCTTCCCATTACGTTCCTTTTACGCAGATGTTGTTCTTGATACCGGTTTTTATTTTCTCATACTATAACTTAAAACAGATTCAAACGTAAAACGTAGCGTATCTGTCAGTGTCATGTAAACGAAAATTAAAGTTTTGAAAAATTCTTGGCAGATGTCACATACGTCAACTGTCAAAAACAATCGCATGGTGATTTCAATTACGAGTGGGTAGGGGCACTCGTAAATCGATGTCATAGGTATGACACATGAAAGTCACCGATGAGTTTCAAAAATACGAACTTTCGGAAATCATTCACATCGGTGAGAATTAGTCACTTGGTAAGATTCAAAAATCGATCCCCTGATAAGCAAATGTTAAATGAGACCTTCTGACGTACCTACTTAAATACGAACACCGCAAGTTAAAGCTTGTAAACAGTATCACTTGAAGTCAACGCGGCTTAGATGATCAAAACAACTTAATGGTCTACTTAGAGTGCAGATGTATGCGCTAATGTTATGTGGGTGGAAATACCACTACAATATTTGAGATTCAGGCTAAGTTAAATTAGTTAACTCATTCGACGCCACCGAGTTGAATTCAAGGTTGTCACCGTTGCCACACACCTGCCACCGACTTCATATGAAGTAAAAAAACAATAGACTTCAGACTTGTGTGGCGTGCGGGTGCCACCTCGCATTGTTTCTGTGGCGGCGAATGGGTTAAACTATAGGCAAATGAACTATAATTTGTAATACACGCACGGAGAAGAACTATACTGGTATTTCGTGGAGTGATTCTGACACCTGAGTTAGCACAGCGCGCTATACATTTTGCGTTGACTGGATTGTTTCATGGCTATTGCTCCTTTTTTGCTGACTTTTCCATTTTATTCATTTGTCTATAGTTGAACAATGCACTGACGAAATTCGGGTAACATTGCGCGTTGTGGTTAATGAGTTAACGGGTTATTATGCTGCACTTGTATTATGCTGTTGTGCAATAAATGGGAAATTAAAATTATAAATTTTGTTACGCCATCAACATCATGCAGTCACTTTAATATGCTAAATGATTACTTATCTATGAATAACAACTGCATCAAATTACGCATATAGCGATATATACTACGACTATGGGTTACTACTTTAATAAGTATTTCTTTGATAGATCATGCTGTATTTTAGGAGCGCTAAAATTATAAGACATGTTAAAAAGATGTATAATAATCATATCAATATGGGAACATGCTCGCACTCAAACATAATAAAATAATTTGTATACATACAGCCATTACAATAGACGTAAGTATATGTCTTACTTGTAATAACGCCATTTGTCTCTGTGCGATAAATGACAAAAATAAGTTAGAATAAAAACATTATGTAGCGATAAAAACGCATAATATTACATAATAGGCTAAGTCATCTCCAAACATAAAAAAAAACCTTATATAATTTATTGAAGGTAGGTCATACCTACCTTCAATTCCAGTTTAAAATGAAGCATCTTAAGAACAATTTCTCACTTCGTATGTACGGTAGAAATGCTGATACATGTCATAGTAGTCTTATAGGTAACGCGATGAGCCTATGAATTTAATACGTGTGCCGTTTTCACACCTGTTCAACGCAGTGCTAAGAAAAGAGATCGTATCTTCATACGCGTTTCGCAATGGATTATGTAGGGTTTTATGATAATGACATATGGTACAACTCATACAATAAAGCCCGCCAGTCCTGGGCTGTTATTCGCTAAGCGCTAAAGCGGCTCCCCCCAGCGGTCACCCATCACGAAACTAGACCTCTACCTACGCTTGGTTACTTACGCATCGCGGTGTCAAGATATAATTGTCGATGAGATTTGAGGTGAGCTTAAAACAGGGCGCAGCATGAGGGCTGAGGGGAGTACCGTAGGCCGGCCCAAACGTTGCCTTGGTGTATTTTTTAATAAATAATAATTATGTTTTAATTTATTTGCAATTATTACTCTATTTTATATGAACTAGTGTGTTTCCGGGATAAATAATTTTAATTTCATTTCATAACTACTGAAACACGAAATTCAAGCGAGAGCGCACCTCCGCGTATCTACTGATTAGCACTTACACGACTTTCACACATTATTTATTGTCTTTTCCTGACCAAGGATGTTTCAAACATCCGAAACATTAGAAAGAAATAGTACATTACGTAGTACATTACGCAGAACTCGACATTACGGCAGTGAATTCGTGAATGCCCCAGATCGCAGGTGTTTTTGGCCTGAACCGAAGCTAAGGGCAATAAATATGCGATCTGGGGTTTTACGAATTACCGCCCGTGGTAAGTACACAATTTTACGTCATCACCTTGCCACAATGCGACTTTTACCGTACGCGCAGCGTGCGGTTAAACTGGCATTATGGCCAGGTGTAACGTAATAGGGCGTACGTAACTAGGGCGGTGAATTCGTGAATGCCCCAGATCGCAGGTGTTTGTGGCCCGAACCGAAGGTGAGGGTCATAAATATGCGCTCTGGGGCTTTACGAATTACCGCCCGTGTTGAGTACAAAATTTTACGTCTTCACCTGGCCACAATGCGAGTTTTCCCGTACGCGCAGCGTGCAGTAAAACCTGCATTATGGCCAGGTGTGACGTAAAAAATATTATATGCGATTAAGTTCCATCTCGTAAATCAATCTCAATGGTAGTCAATGCAACCAAGCAATCTTCGAATTCGTCACACATGTTATACCGTATTGACATACCTAGTATACAGGTCGACACACGTACAAAGAGCTCTGGCAGCCATACATTTAATATGGCGCGCAGAGCTTTTCTTGATTACGTGTGTCGACCTGTACCTACATTGCATAGAGGCGTTCAAAACTATTTATAGAATTAACCCATGAACATTGACTCAAAACCTATCATTCATATCATAAGATTTAACAAGCCTCTGGTAACTAAAATGTGTATTGTACCTTTCTCACAAACGTACATGTTAAAGTGGCATAAAGTCAAACGAATTTAAACGGTTATTTAACTAAAATAGGTTTGATGAACGTTTAAGAATAGGTACGCAAATTGTCACGAAAATAGCCGAAAAGGGATTAAAACGGCCATTACGAGGTTTCGGCTTACCCAGCGGAACTGACGTTGAGTTGATGCCCCATTAACCTGATTAATTTACTATTTCGGGGCCCAGTTTCTGTAGAAAGCAATTAGTGGTGTAAATTGCTTTGTGTTTATGTTTGTTTACACTTTAACTATCCTGACTATGCTAATTACGTCGAGGGACTATTAACACTGCATGTTACTTTTTCATTCATACCTAAGTTTGCTCTAATTGAATATTGATTAATTTAACGCATTTAGGAAGGGGGAAGTTAGGAAGGAATGATTAGAAGACACTAATATACAGATCACTAATATTTTTTGCATTTATCGGGGTTATAAATATTTATAAGTTATAAATATTGATATGAAAGTTACTTCAACTCAGCAAAACATATTGTTAACATTTTGGAGTGAAGTACCTAACAGTACCATTTTTAGGTCAAGAATGGCAGGGACCGATCTTTATGATTTTTTATTTTTTGGATATGTCTCAGCTCCGAATAGAAAAATAACTAACACTGACGAAATGATATCAAATTTATTTTCTCATTACATTTTGTATGGGAATGCGACGTTCGCGGGGTCACATAAAATACCTTTTGGATCAATAATTTTTTGAGCGGGTCAGTTAAGATATTTGTGATGCTGATTGTATTTAGGTGGTCCTAAATAAAAGTATTATAAACTCGCTGCCCGCGAACCAATAAAATTTGGGAATAGTAAGCTCTGTCGTACGTAACTGTTGACGACGTCCTTTTCCTAAAGGCTACTGCCTCCCGGGCAAACAGTTTTTGGTACCTAATTAGCCTATGCAATTCGCAATTTCTTGAAATTAAAAGTGTCTATTGTAACCTACATATGAAGTCTACGGTTATTGCCACGTCGAATATCGGAGATCGCTGTTAAGTGTAGTCGTCTAGAAGTAAAATAATTGAAGAATATAATATCCACTTGTTTTACGACTTTAATTATCACTGTTTAGATTTAAATGGATTGTAATGGGTAGTATTATTTATAATATTACGTAAACACTAAAACAATAGCATTAGATGCTCTTTGATCTGTCGACAACCCTGTCTTGCATAGTCTTAGTATCGTATTGTTTACAACTAACATCATCACTATGGCAGTTGACCTTATGTACAGTCACCGTCATATCGTTAGTAGCAGCCAGAGTAGCCAAATTTTTCGTAACACACCCTTATTCTTACAGTAATATAGACGGGTATCGAAATCTTTGGCTACCTTGGATGCTACTAACTATATGACGCTGACTGTACCTTAATGCTGTTAATTATTCTGTGGTAGTACTATTACTTATTAGGTACTTATACTTAGTATAGTAGTAGTTAGTATAGTTTAGTTGAATATAATGTATACGTATAACGAACCTGGAGGTGGCGTGCCGGTTCCTTCTTGTCGTAATTCTATCTCTAAGATCTTTAATTGAAGGTATTTGTGTTGCATAAGCTTAATTATCTTCTTTATGAATCCCACGTAATCTGTAATGGAGAAAAAACTAATTTAAAACCGCTTATCTTGTTGTCACTATGCATCATCATTATTAATGACAAAGGGAAGAACCATGCGCAAATACTTACAATGCTTTGAAAAAGAAAAGAAATACCTATGTAAGATGTGGTACATAATACAAAGGAATATACCAAGCTCTTTCCTATGTATTCTCCACAATTCTTTGAAGAAAGCAATATTTGTGAGCTACATAGGTGGAAAGGTACCTTTTTTTGGTTTTTCGTAAATAACTAGTAAACCGTGGCCCGGTGGTGGGGGTCGGAGCATACTCCGCAAACAATTCTTGCTTTAAGGCAGCCGCATCGCACCCCACATCCAGCCATGCATCGGCAAAATGTGGTATTGAGAATGGAGTCAGGTACCACTGGGTCGTTGGTTGTCACTGGCTTTAGGATGCCATCGTCTCCTCTGGCCCATCCCCATAGGTAGGTGGTAGGGGATTACCGATGTGGGCTGACAAGCTCCCTAAAGAAGGCCCGCGCCTCGTGCGGCCTCTCCCCTGGCGTGATCTGGGGCTTGAACCAGAAGCGGAGCGCCCGCGTCTTGCGCGTGTCATGAATATTACCTTTTGGGAAGTCCTGTGGGCTGAACAGTTCCCTAAAGAAGACCCGCGCCTCGTGCGGCCTCTCCCCTGGCGTGATCTGCGGCTTGAACCAGAAGCGCAGCGCCCGCGTCTCGCGCGTGCCATGGATATTACCTTTTGGGAAGTCCTGTGGGCTGACCAGCTCCCTAAAGAAGGCCTGCGCCTCGTGCGGCCTCTCCCCGGGCGTCATCTGGGGCTTGAACCAGAAGCGCAGCGCCCGCGCCTCGCGCGTGTGCGAGCCGGTGGCAGCAGACACGAGGTACACGCGGAACTCTAGCTGCGCGTGGCACGGCTCTGTCACGCCGTTTTCTGGAATCAATAGATATTAAGTGTTATTTAATTTCATTATCGATAGCTTAAGACGGTAAAACGACCCGGTGACGCACTCACATAGACACGCGTCGCAACAATAAACAACTCTGCTACCCGCATCTAAATCTTTTCTGCGATCCTGATACGACCCCACACAAGTACCCGGCACAGTACTTGGACAAAAGTTTAGGGCCAGGTTTCGCAAGATAGGAAGCAAAGATTGCAGCGGCAGCGATAAGAGACAAAAAACAAAAACATATGAAGCATGCCATGGATGTCGATCCACCTGACAACGCATCGCGATTCGCGACAGGGTGTTAGGTCGTCGGAGCATTTCAGACCAGTCTTGATTATGGAAGAACTTAAAATCAGGGTCAGACTACGCTGTGCAAATACGAATCCTCAAATACTTCGGTCACACTCGAATTTAAACCAAAACTTCATGGAAAGAATCATTGTCCAATGGGTGGAAGAAGCGATCAAGCGGTCATTCGCCTACGCGTTGGGCAGATTTGATAAAAGCGACACAACCACCACGGTCCAATGTTCCCGTGGTGCTGGAGACAGGGGAAGGGCGCATCGAGACCGTATTCTTATATCTTAAAACCTATCGGTCCAACGAAGCCACAATAGCCACGTGCCACACAAAATAATACTCGAATAGCGACAATATTGTTAAAGTAGTTAATTGTTTTTAATACAAAATGGCCATTGCTAAGTAAGTAGTATTTTTTGAATGTGGGACCTCCTTTCCTTAGACATAAAGGCACTATTTGGTTGAAAAAGTGATGCTGTTCTGTTTTATTACAGTAAAAACACGCGCGGTTATTGGTCAATACTTTTGTTTACCACTTAACAATGAAATACAATCTCATTGTTTACTATACCCAAAGAGAAGTGAATTTGGTCTAGAAAAAGAATCCACACCTTACGTTATGATGAAACCGCGACCATTCTAGGTATCCAGAAAGAACTACTGAAGAGAGAGATTATGGTCAAGCAGCGGTGCTATTTGTAACACAACAATGACAAATTCATTGCACGGTCACGTCTTATAATGTACACACAATATTGGGTTATATCCCCTTGACATAAGCTTGTACATTTAGATACGCATTATGAATGTACGTTATCTAATGTCTAAGAATACTTAATGAAGTCATTGTACGTAATTAACGATAATTACACATCTGCCTCTATCCCACATGCACTAAACGGCATTATTTAGTCAGTTACAGATTAATTTGCACGGACCATGAGAGAAAACACGTGCACGTGACTTTATCAACATGGTAAAAACCTGTGTACATCTTTTTGAGCTAAATGTCCATGCAGATTCTATGTCTCTTTCAAAATTGCGAAAAAGTATATCTTTTATCTCACGAATGCAGGTCGATAATACCTAGAAAAATGTACAGTCACGAACAAGATGGGACAAGCCCAAGGCAGTATAAATATCTAAACACTACTTGACAATAGTGTTCATACATTTTCGTTTTGGGAGGTCCCTTCCCTCTCACATTTTGATTTTGTTTATATGTTTTCAACAGTACAAACCAGACTCACCGTGTTGTTCGCATTTTTCAAAATATTGTAATTAATCATGCACCTTTTACAATGTTAAAAAGTTATAAAATGAATAAAATAACAA
Source organism: Epinotia demarniana (assembly GCA_945867215.1). Classification (NCBI taxonomy): domain Eukaryota; kingdom Metazoa; phylum Arthropoda; class Insecta; order Lepidoptera; family Tortricidae; genus Epinotia; species Epinotia demarniana. The sequence goes on along the minus strand of OX244267.1, from coordinate 19,899,129 downwards.
AAATACTTAGTTATTTAGAGACACTTATCTAATTTAAGGATATTAGCGAACGAGACAGGAAGTTACAAGGTCAACACCTAAACGTGTCGTTAAGTTGTTATCAACGTAATGTCCAAAAAAATTACTGTTGGTAATGTTTCGCGTCTTTGTTGTACTTATTGTAGTTATATTATTAGAGTAGGAAGGAATGACATTCAATGATTGGTTCAATAAAAATAGCGCAGTTGAAGTATGGTTCTAATTATGTTTTTATTAGTCATGTTTTACACATTTAGGTTGAAACTTCAGCTGGGAGAGTTTACAAACAAATAATAGCGGGGAAGCTCCATAACTACATGGACAAAGACACGCTACGCTTTTTAAAACATATTGGCAGTCCTTCTACCCCTGCAGCCTATTTATTTATTTATTTAAATCAGGCAACAAGGTCCACATTACAAATACCTTAAAGACTAACATACATATCAGTATAAACTTATTAAAGCACTAATTATTATTTAGGCGTAGAAACAGTGTGGCTCCCGTTGCGTCGTCATGTCCGGTGTAGAGTTTGGTAGGTTGCCCCGGAACCGCCGAAACGCGACACCCTTCGGCCAGAAATCAGCACACGCGATGGTCTCCTGCAGCGGCCGCGGCACGCGCACCACAAACGAGCTGAAGCGCACGGCGCGAACGCAGCTGGAAAACCCTCAGCGAGTAGCCCGTCTTCTGGTGAATATACTGCACCACGTCATCAGCTGTGGCGGATTAATGCAGGCGCGACACGTACAGCGCTTTACTCGGTGTGGCAACCCGCAGGCCCAAACCAACTGGCTCTGCTGTACCACACTGGCTCTTTCGCGGCTTGCGCTTACTAGACACCAATGTGAAACCCTCCTTATCCACATCGGTGCGAGGGATGGATGGATCAGCTATAATTAAAAATTAAAAGTTTTGTACAGGATTAGGTCCTTCTTAAGTGAAAAACTGAGAATTCAGCTCGTGGAGTCCCTTGTCCTGTCAAAATTGAACTATATGGACATAGTATATGGTCCACGTCTACTCACAAAAACAAAACGGCTCATCCAACGGGTTCAAAATGCCTGTGCTCGCTTTTGCTTTGATGTTCCGTTGAGGGCCCATGTCACCCCATTTCTAAACAAGTGTAATATTCTCAAGATGCTACATAGACGCAAGCTCCATCTGGCATGTCTTCTTTTTGGAATAATGCGCCATCAGGCTCCGGCATATCTCTTTGAGAAACTGTCAGTCCGCAAGCCACGTGGTGCTCGGCAATGTGGGTTACCGCTGCTGACACACCGACACGCATCTGCTGCTTTTCGTGGAAGCTTCAGATTTGTAGCTACCAAGTGTTGGAACTCCCTGCCACCGCCGATTAGGAGCCTAAAAAGCATTTATAGTTTTAAGGTCAAACTGAAACAGTTTTTGTTTGGACATCAGACAGCACAGGAAAACCTGAGGCACGACACTAGCTGCTTTTGAAATGCGATGCAAAGTGGCATACCTGCATTTTGTGTCCCATAAACGTCGTGGTCGTGGCACTTGTGGTCCTTGTGGAGTTTTCTTGTCTGCTTTTTTTGTAGTAAGGACGAAATTTTTCGCAATTTGTCTGTTTCTTACGTCATTTTTCTCATTTTGTTTGTTTCTTACATATTTCTGTTATTTGCTCGTTGTGCAATGTTAAGATTAATTTTAAATGTGTAATTTAAAATTTTTGATTACTTTTGTTTATTTCTCTCTTTTTTTATTCTTTCTCTTTGTTTATTTTTTTTTTTTTAAAAGTTGTACGTTATGTAAGGATTTATGTAATTGTGATTGTGATCCGTGCGTGTAACCGGGTCGTTATCGCCGTGCACTTTTCACCGAATGGTCGCAACGGAAGACCAGCGCTGGCTACGCTAGCAACAATGCTGAGTTGCGGCCGTTTCGTGACACTAATAATATTGATGTTTTATTTGATTTTTTTTTGTTTGTTTAGTTATGTATATGTGTCACGAATAAACTATTTCTATTTCTATTTTTACTATTTCTATACGCAGTGGGCATTCAGCGCTCTGCGTGTACAGTACAACAACGCGTACAGGGTGTTTGGGCTATTTGGGTATGTTCCCGGTGGGTGGGATCGATGGCTTGGAATTATTTGAAATTGATTCTTTGCATTTAACTAAATGGTATACTTTACTCCACTTAAAATTAGGAAAATTCTGTTAAAATAGGTTATTACTAGTGTGTGGAGTTTCGGTGGCAAATTTCACAGAGGTAAATGGAGTCGCCTAACAATTTTTTTGATTAAACGAATAACGATTAAAAGATTAATTTTGCATAATACTCCTTATAAATTATCTTGTGAGCATTACCCACTTATACCATGATAACACAGGACTACTAAATAACACAAGTATTTAGGTAAACATTGTTTAATAAATTTATTTATTTTTACTTATTACATACGGAGAAACATGTCAACCTACCTAATTAATGTCAAAAATTCAAAAAATTCAAAAATTCAAAATTCAAAATTTCTTTATTTGCCGGAATATGGTGACAGGTAAGGTCTTAAAGCTATTTTTGTTTCTCATATTCTACCTGCATGCAGGTGTGCAAAGTATTACTATGTCATAAAGCTAAATTTTCGTACATGTCCTTTCATCAGATTATTCTATAATTAATAATTACCTAATTTGTATGTATGTGTACCTAATTTGTTTGTGTCATACTAAGAACTTCAGGTAAATAAATAATTTATTTATACAAATCTTAAAAAGTTAATCATAATAACGACTCCATTATCCACTGTGTGAAATTGCCACCGAAACTCCGCACACTAGTTATTACAATTGCGTTTGTTGTTAATTATCAAAGCAAAAGATACCTAAGAGACATTATAAACTGACTAAGTGTGGCACGTGTACTGGAGTTGCTATGGTTTGTTCTATTGTTTATGCGTAATTATTACAACCCTAATTGAATTGAAGATAATAACAATAGATATCAGTAATGGTTGGTTTTAAGTACTTTTCGTCATTTCAACTTTTGTTACTTAGTACTCCATAAACCATTTATTTTATAACATTAGCTTTATATTTTATATTATTAGTATGTATTTATAACAAATAAATTGTTACCCACTTCCCATGGAACATTAAACTGTTATGAGTTATGTGTATAACATTCCAAGGACAATGTGATAACAAGGTACTGAATAAAATCAAGTTGTGTTCAAATTAGATTGAACTGTAGGTATGTATAAATTAATTATAGCCAATTATTTTTATTCATAGAGATTGCAGAAGGCACACTCATTAAGTTATTACCAAGTCACTAGCAAAATAATATATACCTAACACAGTGCAGAAATTTTGACGCCTTTTCGTTCATTAACACTTTTGTTGATAGTACCACCAATTAAGCATTGTTAAGTACTGGCAGTGATTGTGTTAACGACTACAATTTATGTTTGTATCTTGCTTTGCACTTTTGCCGAATTATGGGAAATTTAACAAAGCATATATACCACCACATAAGTTACATTGTAGTGTCCTACTGTCTACTATTGTATAGTGTAAGGTCCATTTATCGATTTTATTTCTTTTAGATAACAATAAAGAATATTTATATTTGTAAACTTACCATATATTTGTTCCTTGTTGATAATGATGCCCGTGTGGTCTCCGCCAGCCACATGTATCTTGTCACTGGCCTCTGCCTGTACAGCCTTCCTCTCCACAACCAGTGTTGTGGACGTTGCAGTTTTGCACTTTGGTGTCATTATCACTTTTTCTTCAACATTGTCAGCCATTTTCAAATCTAAAAAGTAATAATGTTACGAAAACTTTTTTTAAATTTGATAGCAATAACAAATATTGTAAGTCTCTCCTCATAGATACAATAATATGCAGGAATTGCAGGATGTGGGATTCAATAAGAAATTAGAAACACGTTTTTTTTCGGGCCATACAAAAGCAGAATTCATTCAAAGTTATGTCTATAAGTTAGTCAAGCTACACCTCAGGGGATTCATAAAATTGTAAAGTTAATTATTTTAATTATTAGTATTTATTCTAATTAAACACGCCAAACATTAGTATATAAACCGGGCACTAAACTCCAAATCAATATGTGAGTATATTTAGTCACACTCGAAAATTCATAAGTATATGAATAAAAAATATCACGACCCCAAAATCCGTGACAATAGCCCGTTCCCGCCTCAATTCACCGATGACTCACGTCTTTCTTTAATTTATGACGAATGGTACAAAGTTGCACCGGCGCTATACTACTAAAAGATGTAGGAGGTCACTTATAGTGTGGTATGATTATCAAGCAGGACTATAGCACAAAGTATTACAAGGCAAGCCTGTTTTGATACAAACTAGGATTAAAAACAATGCACAATAGTGGAATTAGAAACAAATTTAATTAAAGCGGTGCAATTCGCAAATGAGAAATTCATCTGGGTCTTTACCTGTGTAATTTGAAACTTCCGTAAGGAAAGAAAACAAAATAAACAATCCTTTCTAATCAAAATCAAGAGCAAATGGTGCCACAACCTAGCAATGCAATCTCTAATAAGAAACTGTCATGCATGAGACTCATGAGTGTCATGTCATATGTCATTTTTTTTTTTTTTTTTTTTTTAAATTCGTCCATTCGGACAGGCTAAGACCATGGGCCATACTGCCTAGTCTTCAGTAAGTATAATTTCATTTGATCGAATCCAGTAATAACGTCTTCAGTAGTTTCAAATCAGAAGTCTCTAGTCCAATAAATATGTCTTCAGTTATTTCCAATTCATATGAACAAATCTAGATATTGAGTCATCAGTATTATCAACATATGTGTCAAATCCAAAAAATAAGTCTTCAGTTGTTCCAATCCAATTCATGAAGTCAAATCCAGTAATAAAGTCTTGAGTATGTTCCAATAAAAACGTCAAATCCAATATTTAGCTCTTCAAAAAAGCTTACACCTCATCCAGACATTCCAAAAAGTCATTTGACCAACAAAATATAGGTACAATGCTTCAATAAAAATATATACAATTTTAAGCAAGTTTTAAATTTAGCGTCATATTTACAGCATACACACAGTATTATGTACAAAATTAAACAAAGGTAAATAAGTAGACGACTCCTTCAACAAATCAGTTACTGAAAGCGGGATTCGATTAGAAGCTCCATAAATCTCAAGCAACTCATCCATCATCACTAGGCGCTGAATGCCAAAGGATGAGCAACTAAACAGAATGTGATCTATAGACTGAACCTCTTGCTTTTGACAATGATCGCAATAAGGGGAAGAGACAAAGTTTTTACGATGGAGATGAAAATTTAAACGACAATGACCAATGCGCATACGAGTAATTATGGTGTAAAACCTACGATGCATGTAAGTTTTAAACTTACAAAACCAAGGCTTACTATTAACTTGGTTATCTAACAAAGCATACAAATGAGCCTTATTCTCAACTTCTGTAAAATGATACCAATGTCTTCCCCAAAGAACAGTCATACGCTGTTTTAGATTACTTATAATATCAGAATATGGCAAGGTCACAGCTAAGTCCCTGCTGTCGGGAACCAGGGACAAGTCAGATGCATTAGCAATAGTTCTAGCTAGGTAGTCGGCGTTTTCATTACCAGAAACTCCTTTATGAGACGGAACCCATACAAAATCTATTTTAATACCAATTAAAGATAGTTCTAACCATAATTCTTTAATGGAAAAAATTAGATAGCAAGTGCTAGCATTCATTTTGTTACTCGATAAACTTATTAATACACTCATACTATCGCTTACTATGACCCATTCTTTACTATATTGATTATGTTCTTTAACATGTTTCAAAGCAAATAAGATGGCAGTTGCTTCAGCGGTAAAGATACTTGCATTTTTATTGATATTAAACCCAATACCTTTATTAATTTCAGGTTGATAAATTGCAAAGGAAACAGCATTATTATTTTTGGCACCATCCGTATAAATAAATTTACAATTAGACCATTCTGACAACAATAAATAAGCCTCCTCTTTGGAAGTTAGCTTTGAATCTATTACAATTTTTATATCGGGATATTTACTCTTAAAAGAGCCTGTGTAACAGGGAAGAAGGTCATTATCAAGATGTATATTTAACTCCTGCAAAGAGTGAAAGAAAGAAGTAAAATCCTGAAGAACATACATGTGCCTTTGAAAAGGCGCTGATTGGAAATAAATCAAGTTGTGAAGAAGATCGTTCTTAGGCAAGCTGTATAACTTTAAAATAAATCTTTCTTTTAAATAACGAAATCTAATATGAATAGGAGGAAGATTCGATTCAATTTGCATAGCAGCGATAGGACTAGTTTTAAATGCACCCAGTATTGTCCGCATACATTTGTTTTGTATTTTATCTAATGAATTTACAATTTTATCATCTCCAGCAAAACATAGAAAACCATATTCAAAATGACTTCGAACTAGAGACTTATACAAGATTAACAAAATTTTGGGGTCTGCACCCCATGAAGTGGCGCACAGCGATTTTAACACATTGTATGCTTTGTTAGCTTTGGTTATAATACTGTCAGCATATTTTATCCAGGAAAGTTTTGAAGTAAATATAACACCTAAAAACTGTATTAGATCATATGAAATAGGCAGTGATATGTCATTGTACAAAACTGTGGGCAAACACATGCTTTTGCGACCAAAAATAAAAACTTTGGTTTTAGTCGAATTTACATCTAAGTTCAGATAAGCAAAGTATTTATGTAAGTTGATTAATGCCTCATTAATAGTCAAAGCTAATTGATTTAAATCAGATCCTGACACATAAACAACCAAATCATCTGCATACTGCAGATTTTTAACCTTTGTTCCTAGAATAAGATTTAGTCTCCTAATGTACAAAATAAAAATTAAAGGGGATAAGATACCTCCTTGACAAACCCCTAAAGAAGATAATCTTGGGCCATATAAGTGATTGTTAAATTTAACAAAAACCTTCCTGTTTGTTAAAAACATTTGTAAGAAATTTATTATTTTGCCAGGTAACCCTATCATTGACAGCTCTCTACATAAAACGGAAATATTGACACTGTTAAATGCACCTGCAATGTCAAAGAATACCGAAAGAAGATACTGATTATTATATATGCTGTTAAGTGCATCAAGTTGCAACTGACAAATACTCTCACGAGAAGACCGACCTTTACGAAAACCAAACTGATTGCAGGGTAACAGACCATTTTGTTCGACAAAAAATTCCAACCGTTGCTTTAGAAGCTGTTCAAAAACCTTTCCTACACAAGATGTGAGTGCTATAGGTCGATATGAGTCGGGTAACAATTTATCTTTATCAGGCTTTAAAATTGGGACCAAGCAATCTGTTTTCCAATCATCAGGAATTAAGTTTTCTTCCCACAGCTGATTTAATATGTTTAAAAAGGTCTTTAGATTTTGTGAACTTAAATTTTTCAGTAAAATATATGGTATTCCATCAAGACCAAAGGATGTATCTCTTCTTGAAAATAGGGCAGATTTAAGCTCTTGCAAAGAAAACGGTTCAGTAAGATACTTATCATTATCATTTTCTGTGTGAACATAATTTAAAGACTCATTAAGCACAAAATCAGGAGTGTATTTCTTAAGAAAATCTGATATCCAACTATTATTACTAGCGTGTTTTGAAATGAATGTTTTATTAAATTTCCGCATGTAATTCCATATTAATGTCAAAGGAGTGCACCGGTTAAATGAGTTACACAGATTTATCCAACTATTACGCCGTTCAGTCTTAAGAACAAGCTTTTTAAGAGCTCGAAGTCTTTTAAATTCTATATAATTCTCTTCACTAGGTTCACTTTTAAATTTTATATAAGCATGTTTTGAATTAAGTACAGCTTCTGAACACTTTTGATTCCACCAAGGCAGCCGGGGAAATTTCAAAGATTTTGGTGTACACGTATTAGAACTATTCAAAGACGTATGTCTAGGGATGGACTCTACAGCAGTAGATCGCAAAATATTACAAAACAGATTGAGCGCATCTATCGAAGACATATTTTCAAAATCAATATTAGCCAAACAAAAATCAACTGATTGCCTGTACATTTTCCAATTCACCTGTTTGTAATTTGGGTGAATGGGCAAATGTACATTATTACATATTGGGTTACTTTGTGAGCTATTTTCATTACCAACTATCATTTTTATCATTACAGGCAAATGATAACTGCTGCCAAGAGGACAATCCATAACAGACCAATCACATGAAAGTGCCAATGATGGAGAAACGAAAGTTAAATCCAGAGCATTAGGACGCCAAGAAGAAGAACCAGTTGTAGTAGTTTGACCATTATTTAAAAGAACCAAGTCATTGCCATCAATAATATCTAAGACATCTCTACCTCGAGGCAATGTATCAACACAGCCCCATGACATATGATGAGCATTTAGATCGCCTCCAAAAAGCATTGGCTGCGGAATAGATTTTATCAAAGCATCAAATTTACTTTTATTAAATGGGGGATCAGAATTTGATGGACTATAAAAACTTACTACACTCAACTGCTTGTTGTTTATAATTATTTGTACACAGATATTTTGTAGAGCATTGTCAAAATAAGTTTTAATATTAGAATATACTATATTGTTATGAATAAGTATTGCTACACCATTATGTTTATTACCACAGTCATTTCTAATGACATTGTATCCTTTAATTGAAAATTTTTGATGTTGTTTTAACCAGGTTTCAGAAATTATTGCTATGTGAATGTTATTTTCATATAAGAATCTAGTAAAGATTAGCCTATTGCTTATTATACTCTGAGCATTCCACTGCACTATGTTCAATATGTCCATAAAGAAAAAAATTAAGGTTGTTTCCTGAAAGTGTTTTTAAGTGTTTCTTTTATATTGTTAGAATTTATTGGCGTTTCTTTATCAGCACAAATTTTAACTATAGCTTCCACAAGTAGATTCATAAATCTGTCAGATTTGGTCAGATTACTTAGATGGGTGTCAATATATTTTGAGCCGAGCTGCGGAAATGCAACGTCACAAAACAAATCGGAATATTTAGCACTACGTGATTTTAACTTATTTTCCTCAATTTTCTGTTTTTTAATTGGACATGCAGCAGATATAGCCACGTGATCCCCACCACAGTTTGCGCATTGTGTTTTAACCTTATTACAATTTTTGAAATTATGAGGTTCAGCACAAATTGAACATACTTCATTATTTTTACAATACTTTGCTATATGACCAAATTTCATGCAACGAAGGCATTGCTTTACTGGAGGAATATAGATCCCTACTTCGTGCCTCCAATGGTCAAGTGTTACATATTCAGGCAACTGTACAGAGGCAAAAGTCACGGCAACCGTCTGAGTTGGAACCATTGAGACGATACCCAGCGTGTCTTTTACCCGCCGCATAAACCGTCTTACGCTTATCACCTTTTTACTGGAAGCTATTAATTGGAAAATCTTCTGGTTCGAATAATCAATCGGCACTGAAGTGAGAACACCCGTAACCTCGGTCTCAGATGCTGGGATTGAAGCATTCATGTGAATTTCATTTAATAATTTTTCATTTTTTAGGAAGACATTGGCGTGATTTGGGAGATCGAACATAATCCCAACTTTGTATGCATTAATTGTTCTTAGATGCATCACGCCCGACACGCAATGCTTTCGGATTGCATTGGACAAAGCAAGTCTATCTTTGTCAGAAAATTTGTGGCCATCCTCTCTGTGATTCAGAAAAACAATAAATTCTTTCTTAGCTGAATTTTCGTCGTACAACCTGTAATAACTTTTGGCCCTGAAAGGAGTATACTTCTCTTTGTCATCTTCTTTAGTCTTCTTTTTTGCAGGTATGCGCTCCGAGGGCGCACATGTATCCGCATCAGAACTACTTTCAGATTGAAGATCTGGCTCCGGCTCCAAGCCCTCCAACCGAGAACGCTTTCCCGTACGCTTCCCCATGACTGGGGAAGCGCACCAAACCGATAACCAAATCAACTATGAATTTAAATTAAAATTAAGACTAAATATGTACAAATTAACACTTAAAATTAATTTACAATAAAATATTTTATTAAGCGCGCCTATCACTTTCAACGTTCCCGCCAAAAAAAAAACTGTCATATGTCATGTTCATGTAAAGTCAAGTGTCACAAAATCAAATGACACTTATGCGCTATCCACATTATGTGATTAAACCCCAATTTTTCAGTACAACATGTCGAAGTCAGAATTGGGTGTAGCGTACACACCTAACAACTGCAACTACAATTTCATTCAGTGTGGCCAGTTAACAGAAAGCGAAAATTGCCGCATTCAAACGGTTCTGCGAAACGGACTGCAAGATTGTTACTAACCGATGAGATAGGGCAAGACAGCACGTAGTCGCAGCACACAAAAATCGAGAGTATGTCACGGCCACCTCATGATCGACGTGCTGTCTCGCCCTATCTCATCGGTTAGTAACAATCTTGCAGTTCGCTTCGCAGGCCCGTTTGAATGCGGCAATTTTCGCTTTCTTACTGTAACTGGCCACACTGAATGAAATTGTAGTTGCAAAACACCGGTTTAAAAAAAATGCAAAATTACAGGGTATATTAATACAATGTTCTTTAGCATGGACTTGATGAAATACCCCCATCACTCGTAAAGAAATGTACCAGCGAGTTAATTATACCATTAACCTTCTTAATAAACCAGTCATTCTCAACAGGAATATTTCCAGATGCCCTTAAAGTAGCAGTTATCAAACCAGTCCCAAAAAATAAAAACGCGAGTGACCCTAGCCAATATCGTCCCATAGCCATGTTATCAACATTCTCTAAACTCTTTGAATCAATAATGGCTAAACGTTTATCAGCTTTTTGCGACAAATATAATATTTTTGATGATAGCCAATATGGTTTCAGAAAACAAAGAGGTACAGTGTTAACAATTCACAAATTTGTACAAAAAATTATTGGTATAATTGACAGGAAAAACTACGCATTTGGGCTACTGCTCGATATGAGCAAAGCCTATGACCGAGTCAACCATAACATCCTCCTTAATAAGCTATACGGTATAGGAGTACGCGGCGTTGGCCTCGACTGGTTCAAATCGTATCTCAATAATAGAGTACAATTTGTGGAATTAGATTACTATGATAAAAAGAGCAATACAGTTACTAAAATATATTCACAAAAGAGACAAGTTACATGCTATATTCCGCAGGGCAGCGTACTAGGTTGCATCCTATTTTTAATATATATAAACGACTTACCAAAAATAATTAATTCAGACAAAATTAAATGCTTTATATACGCTGATGACGTCTCCATAGTCTTCTCGAGTCAAAATAACATCGATTTTGTATTAAATATGAACTCAATACTTGATATCCTTTTAAAGTGGCTCGAGGACCATAACCTACAGTTAAATATAAAAAAAGACAAATCTCATTCAATTCGGACCCCATCAGAGAACCCCGCTAGATATTGATTACACACATTCAGGTCATAAATTACAACCTATTAACAATTGCAGTCTACTTGGAATTAATATCGATGAACACTTTAATTGGAAGTCGCATATTGATAAAATATGTACAAAACTGTCTCGCTTTACGTATGCCTTACGAAATATAAAGAAAACCACAGATTTTAAAACTGCTGTTAGTGCGTACTATGCATTTACACAGACTTGGCTGCAATATGGGATAATTTTATGGGGCAATAGCACAGACCTAACGGATCTATTCGTGTTACAGAAACGGTGCATAAGAATCCTCACAAATATTAAAAATAATGAAACATGCAGACCACACTTCAAAAGATTAAGCATTTTAACGTTACCCTCTATCTATATTTTGGAAACTTGTAAATTTGTACGGAAGCATCATTATTTATACACTCAAGCCAAAGACCGTCACACTTGCACCCTAAATCTAAGACATAGAGATAAAATAGCCCTCTCAACAAGTAACTTACATATGAGTAATAACAGCCCCCATATGACAACAATACGCATTTATAACAGTCTTCCTAAAGAAATAGCTGATGAGGTCAAATACACGAAATTTGTTCAAAAGTTAAAAACATATTTAATAGAAAACTGTTTTTATTCTCTGAAAGACTTTTCCAATGTAAATAGATACCATAGATAAGCTTAGCAAATGAAATCCTAAGTGTAAACGTGTAAATATTAGTTTAATTCCGTATGTGTACCTACGTTTAAGACGAAGGATTTGCAATACCCTTACAGGGTGTCATGTTGTGCCATAGACTGTAAGCTATTTAAGACCTGATGTAATGTCTACATGAGAGCAATAAAGTATTCTATTCTATTCTAGCATACATTTTTTAATTATCGTTTGAATTTATTTGTATGAAATTTGTGAGAAAAAGAAACTTGGCAGATCATGCAAATTCCATGGTCCAAATTGTGATTTTCATGCAATTAGTCCGTACAACTCATTTGACGGTTGGAACATGCATCCACACTATAGCAATTAGTTCTGATGAATTGGGGCTGTGTGTTATGTGGACACTTAATGTGGATGGCCCATTACTTGTGCGCCAAACCTCCGCGGTCCGAACACGGCGGACGGCACGAAGTTGTAAAGGAGACGCTACACGGGCTGAGGGGCTGCCGCGAAATGAAAACGAACTTCGTTCGAATATCTCCCTCTCTGTCGCTCGAACTCGCAAGTGCGACAGAGACGGAGACACACAAACGAAGTTCGTTTTCGTTTCGCGGTAGCCCCTCTGCACGGCTATCTAGGCATGTCGTGGCTGTCCCATGGCTGCCCCAAACTGAAATTAACATGTTATAGGAAGCGCTACTCATTGGCAGGACTACCAAGGAAGGTCACAGAAAATCTAGGATGGAGTGACCTTGATTTGCCACACGGGCTTTAATCACGCGGCAGGACGGATGAAGCCTGCCTGCATCTCCGCAAGCCGTGAATGTTGCCAACGATTATTTTGTGCCAAGGAAAAACAATTAATGTGGGCTGGTGCATGGCATCTCTAATTAGTAATTATTAAAAAAAGTAAAGTAACCTCCCAACTTTGCTTTTAACTTATTGTAACTAATAAAGTTACAAAGTTTTGTATAATATTGTATGAAAATGCTACTCAAACTCTGTGTTTTTGTTTTATTGTTAAGTGTAATTAATGCCGAAGATGGAGTTTTGCAAACAGTGAGCGATGATGATTTACTTCAATTGATAAAGGAGAGAGAAAAACTTATCGTATTGTTCAGTAAGAATTTTGTTTTTTAAATTTTATCTATTTCGACTTAACACATACTGTGCCTACCAGCTACATATTTTAATAATATCGCATAAGTATGCATATAGTAAGGTATGAAGTATTTACTAGAACTGTAATTTCAGCAAAACCCGAATGCAATGTGTGTGTAAAGTTGAACAACAACCTGGAAGGGCTGCGGGAAGATTTCAAGAAGCATTTGAATGCAGACACAGTAAAGGTTGTGAATAGCCACTTGGCTAGACTCTACAGTCCAACTAAGGAACCTGCTATTGTTTTTTTTAGACATGGAATTCCTCTATTGTACACTGGTAAGATAAGAATTTTTATCTTATTAGAATGATGCTTTTATTATAAAAATTATGTCCAGTAAAAGGTTTTTTTTTGAGAAAAAATCCTCATCATAATTATTCATAGTTAATGCATGAATGCTTATGCGGAACTGGATTCATCAAAAGTGTTTAGAGTACTCCAGATTTTTCTTTAATTCAACTTATCTTAATTTTACAGGGGAGCCTGATGAAAATGAAATCTATGGTTTTCTGGAAAAAAACCAATCGCCAGTTGTTAAGGAGCTCAATGATAAAATCTTTGAACACATAACCCAGGCTGCTACTGGGGCAACCACAGGAGATTGGTTTATTATGTTGTAAGTATTTTTAACAGCCTGCAGGCGGCCACCTGTGGGTGGACCAGGACTGGTCATCGTGGCACTCTGGGGGAGTTCTATTTCCAGCAGTGGACCTCTTTTGGCTGGTGATGATTTATAGACCAAATTTATTTTTTAGTTTTTTTTGTATTTGTGTGAAACATTTCTCACCTGTGGGAGTGATGCCTACTTAGTCATACCTATCTATGGTTGAGTATAGGCCTTTTCTTTTTAACGCCACTCTCCTTTGTCCTGCGCCAGCTTCTTGCTTACCATTTGGTAGTTGGTAATCAGTGGTCTGCTCGTTTTTTGTCCCAGCAAGCCCCAATTTAAGTAATGGTCATATTATGACACTTATTGTGGTCCCATTCGTCAAGTGTCTTAATTTAAAACAATGATATTGATAATTTCAGTTACGGTGCATCCTGTGTGGAGTGTCAGCGATTGCACGCAGTTTGGGAGGGTGTGGGCGCGACGCTCCGCGGGCGGATAAACGTCGCGCGTATTGATGCTAACCTGGCTGGGCTTAACACGGCCAAACGGTTCCAGGTCTCTAAGCTGCCTGCATTTTTATTGTAAGCATACCATCCGACTTAGAATTATGTTCATGTTAATATTCCACATGGCCATCTTCCTTCCTTTAATTTAAGGCGATTGACACACCATGCTGCGTATCTGCGCGGAAATATACTGTCGTCAGTTAGTATAGCAAGCACAATCCCTCAGGTTTCATTAAGCTTTCAAGATTAAGATTATCTTTATGTACAGTATAGATTTGAGACCTCATTCAGTCCTAACCTATGTCATACAATATTGGTTGCCAAAATTGCGTGGTAGATCTCAACCGCGCAACGCGGCTCCACATGTAAACAGCCATGAGATTTTGTGACCATAATGAAATATCTACTAATTACATTACTTTGCTTTTCAGTTTCCGCCTTGGTAAAGTTTATAGGTACAACATACCTAAAAATGATGTAAAATCGTTTGTGGCATTTGCTCAAGATTGGTATAAAAATGCAAAGGCTGAGTCTGTGCCTCTTCTTGGTTCTCCATTGTAAGTATTTTTTGATGATTTTTTTTCCCCGTGTGGTTTCGGGTTAGAATTTCACCACCCCCTTTCTTCCCATGGGTGTTGTAACAGTCGACTAAGGGAGCAGGGTTAGTGTGTTGTGCGCGATGGGCTAGCAACCTGTCACTGCAATATAACATTTTGTCAATCTTTTTTATACCCACATTTTTGCTCAAAGTGGCGCTGGAACATAAGTTTCATGTGCTCTTCCTACCCCTTTTAGGGATAAAGGCGTGAGTGTATGTATGTATGTATTTTCTTTTAGACCAAACTAGCTTGAGTAATTTCGGCTAGGCATTGATGACTCAGTCGGGACAGATGATTTTGTTATAGATTATTGTGATATTGCGAGATTAAAGTTGCTACCAAGATCACTATGAAAAGAACACAAACTCCTAAATCGAGAACATCCAGTAATTAATATCGTTATTAATTGTAATATTACTCTGTTCTTTGCAGTGACGAGCTTGTGGATTGGTGTGTGGAGTGGATTAAGTTTGGTATTGCCTGTGGACTAGAGTTACTAGCAAAGTACCCCTGGATTTGGCAGATAGGAGGAGCAGGTTTCGGTCTTGTGGCAATCACTGCTCTGATTGCCCTTGTAAAAGCCGGTCGATCAAAACCAGCAAAAGAGACAAAGAAAGATAAAAAGAGCAAATAGGTCAATACTACTGATAGACTGGCTCAGCATTTATATTTATTTATATGGAGTCTGGAAGCAATTGTGATCATTTATATGTATGTTTTATATGTAATTATGTGTCAATGTCCTAATATTATTTATAATTGTAACTTTAGACTGCAATTTTCTGTTATGTTTCACACAAGCGGGATTGCTGTTCGCGATATTTTTTCATAACTAAATTTCATGAAGACAGCCTGCCAGACTGCACATATTTGTGTGGGAAGATGTTACACAAATATTATCTGTGTCTTGAGTAGTCTTGACTGTTGTCTGTATTATGACGCCTAAGCCCGCAATACCAGTCAGCGCGCCAGTCTGTGAGAGGCCTTGAGCACACATACGAGTAGACAGTGCGTAGTCGACGTCAAAGATACGTTATGGATAAATTTTTCGCTTTATTGCAACGGAATAAGGTGCAAAACATTTCATATTTGTATTTTTAACCTGTCGACATAAGATATAGGTAAATCATCGTAGTGGTTATGTTTTTATCTTTAGGTAAATCGCCAGTAACTGGAAGTGTCATTCATATATGTACTAGCCACCAGTTTTTTACTGATGTTCATATTAGGAATACTTTAGCAATGCTCTAGATTACCGTTCGGTATTTGTTTTTATAATTGTTTAAAAATAACACCCGATTCTTTCCTTTTTAGGGTACCATAGTCTCGTAGTTTTGTTTGAGGTAACTCTCCTACACCTAAAACGAGGATGTAATTTTTTCATAATTAATATTCTTGTTAAACCCATGTTACGGGGTATCGTTGGATAGCTCGTTCAAAAATATTATGGGTTTTCTAAAACCATGTTTCAAATTAGTGATTCGTTTGCGAGATATTGGGCTTTAGAGTCTTAATTTTTTTGTTCGACTCATGTGTCGGCGTAAGTCTCATAAGTCTACTACTGGGGATGTGAAAAAATCGTGGTAGTAGTACATATAGAAAGAAAGAAAACATTTATTCGTGGACTGACAAAACAATGGGTATAAAATACAAAACACAGTAACTATATATTGAATTTAAAAGGAAAACTATCACGGACAAGTAGGCATAAGTAGTTACCGAGTAATAGTCGACCAACTTAACCGCACCGCACGTCGATTTAACCAAGACGGACAGGCAACTGCGGAACCCTACACTGCGCGTGACCCGACACGCACTTGGCCGGTTTTTTTTCTACTTATTTTTACAAACTGGCTAGCTTGTTATTGGGGGGTGGCCCATGAATGTAGAATACTCTGGACAGGCTATGGTAATAATAATACCACGTGTGAGCAAGCAGGTAGCATACAAATCTCGATAAGTGTGACCGAAAGGGAAATATCATTCATTGTCCTTGTCATAGTTTCACTTTTTTTTGTTTGCCTCAACTGATTTAGTATGAAGTTGTGGCACACAAACCATTACCCGTCCAAATGTAGTAGGTTGTTTATGGCAAGTCATTAGCCATTTTAATAGCATTAACAGACGTTCGAATATGGTGCGCTCCGGACCGTGACCTTGGTTTACTCCGTACAATATTCGATGGTGTGTACAGCGGTCCGCCGGACATTATTATTATTATTGACGGTTCGCTCTGTCCGAAGGTTTTGCCCTCCGGATTTGGTTCGGCCCGGACCAAGTTCGAACGAGTGGACGGATCTGCCATAGAAATATCGTCGGAGCAGACCAAGGTCACGGTGCGAGCGTACCATATTCGAACGTCTGTTCATGTGTCACATGACACGGTTCGGTGGTGTAGCGCGTCGAGCGCACCGAACATGTCCGTCGGTCCGGTCGTGCCATATTCGAACATCTATTAATACTATTATTTTTTTTGAACCTGACTGTTGCTATAATAGGACGGACCCAATATAGCGGTCGAACTGCGTGGTTGGAGGGTGGCCTGGGGAAAATCCAGGGGAAAGCCTCCGACGCGGACCACGGCAGACCACTATTAATACTATAAGACGAGTTCTTATTTTAGCTGCATAAGAGCTTTTCCGTCCCTCACTGTGATAACATGTACAGCCCGTCCATAGTATTCTAGGTTCATGGGGGTGGCCAGTAATAGGCAATTTACCTACTATAATAGAAATAGAAGTACCTAATCTGCAATTTCGCTTGCGTGAATAAAGTCTAACACTAAAAAGGCGATTAGTATTTGTAATGGCATGGGGTATGTATTAGGATAATCTAGGATATCCGTCCAAAATTAATAACTGCATTTAAACTTTTATATTATATAAACTTATTACTTATATAATATATTATAAATGACATCCATGACCCCTTTTTGGAATTCTCATTCCAAGTCTTTTAAATAATTTGTACTTAATAAAAAGTAAAGTCCGACTTTAGAAAGTTTAGAGTTTAGAACTTATTAAGATCTTCAGTGAGAAATTAACCTCTTCATAGGAAATCTGTAATGTATACCTTAGTCATATCCAATATGACTTATCTCTTAGTGGGTTAGGTGCCAATTAGAAATATTACTTCAATATTTCAGACATAATTTTTTTAAACTACAACGGTTGAAACAAATAAATATTGAAATAAAACGATGAATAAAATTATTATCTTGCATTTATTCAGCATTAGCATGTTGCGTCCTTAATTTAAGATGTACCTACTGGAACTGGAACATCATTTACAGCCACAAACCTTATAGACAAACCATGTTCACAATCACCCAGATTATTATCTTAACTGGGTCCCAAGTTGCCTTATAATGCTATAGTTTAGATTAGACCAGTTTTTTTCAATCTTTTTCATGGTGCCTTACTATAGATAAATATTTTGCGCCATTTTGACTACCGGTTTAGCCTAGTTGGCAGTGCCCCTGCCTAGAGGTCCCAGGTTCGCCACCTGGTAAGGGCATTCATTTGTGTGATAAGCACAAATATATGCTTATCGTCATCTAGCACAAGCTTTTCTTAGTTTGGGACTAGATCAAATTGTGTAAGATTGTCCGCTACTATTTATTATTTATTTATTAATTCCCTAAATGTTTCTAACTTACACAATTCAAGTAAGTGCAACCCCCTCAAGTTGAAAAACACTGGATTATACAAATACTTCTAACAAATCAAACTTTGCAAAAGTTATTATAAACAGACACATATTAAGATTCTAGCTGTTCTAGTAAACCTATTGCTACATCAAATATGTAATGAAAGCTACACACAAAATAATTACAGGTTTTGAGTGTGGGTTAATCAAAAATGTGGTGTTAACATAACTAGCAGACATTGTCAGTATTTTTAAGTACAATTGAGACATGTCATGAAAGTTGCTTAGAGAGTAGAGTAGAGTGATAGATAAGCCACAAATGCTAGTATGCTATATGCTGCTATACTAAATATGCTACACTAACAAGAACATCGGTTTTCGGTGCGGTCAGATCCAAATTATATACAATATTAAATATACCAAGATTTTGTGATATAAAATTGCATCTTAACACTATCTACCTCAAATCGGATGAAAATAAATAAATTTAGATAAATTAGTATAAAAGTAAATAAAAATGAGACTACAAAGAATTCATTGTTAAATTGTATCAACTTCTATATTGATTCTAAATACTGAGGCAGGATCAGCCAATTCGGTCCTGACAGCATCTTCAAACCTTTTGAATATTATAGAGAATTCCATCATATTTTGAGGTTTTGATTCTATCCACATTTTGTCAAATTCATAAAAAAGGTAGCAGTAAAATCTGTGGAACAAATTCATGCTGGGTAAGTATTGCCTAGCATTAAACATGTATGTTTTAGCAGATCCATCCTTCAGTAAATAATATGCCATGGATGTTAGGTTAATGCCTACAATTGCAAAGGTATATCCATATTTTGGATGATGTGAGTGGCTCAGTACATGACTTGCAGCTTGTGGATACTCTGATGCAAAAAACAATAAGTTTTCCAATCCAAGCAAACCCATGCCACGGAAATCAGTCTTGGGATCATCACCCTGGAAAAAACAAACATGATCACTCACAAATTTTTACAAGTTATTAGTATTTCTATAATGGTGGGTACACACTGAGCAAATGAATAACCAACTAACGCGAAGCATTTCTGTGACAGCTATTTGTTAGAGTGAGATACATAGCTGTTCGTTGGCTGACAGGCTCAGGCACATGAAGAATATGTTGGAAAAATTACACACAATATCTACTAACCTGAAATCCTATGTACTGCCACTGCTTAGTCACTCGACTCTGTAGCTCTTCATTAGGTACTAATAAAGACCAAAGTTTTAATAGTTTCTCCTCGTGGTCAGGTATCGTGCAGTCATAATGAGTCTTACGCATTTCTTCCACCTCTTCAATTAAAAGTTTGTAACTCCAAATTTGTTCCAAGCATCTCCGAAAGGATACGATAAATAAATCGTGAAGTTGTGGATTTATTTTCTTCTCTCTAAGAATGATAGCTATTGCAGGATTTAATATTTCCTGGAAGTTAGCAGGAACAAACTGTCGCTCGTATACTACTGTGTCTAAATATGAAACTACTTCTTTTACGTTCGTAGTGCGGGATAACATGAGAGATCTCTCTACATTGCACGACCTTTCCGCCCCGGGTTTATCACCATAACATATCCTCTGTAACTCGCATAGTCGTGTTGTTCTCCTCAGGAACCATTTTATGAATGGTCTTAAATACCATTGAAGTACTGACCAAAGATTGAAGAACACCATTTTAATTAATAATTGAATACGAATATCTTCTCACTTTAAACATTTTCTTTCATCAGTTGAGTTGACGATCTGTTGTCATGACGATTATTAGCATTTCATTGACAGTTTTGACAGTGACAATGACAATGATCTTGAAGTTTACCTTATATAAATATTTTTGGTCTTTCGTCGGGTGTGCGGTTAGCAGTGAACGGCTGAACGCCTTGCTTCTGTAGCGGAGCTTCTGACGCTGATGGCTGCTGACCAAACTACTGAACAACGTCGCTTTATTAGCAAACTTGATATTGGCGAAATCATCTTAACTTAGACGAAAGGCATTTTTTAAACGATGAAGTAGATACACTGATACACATTTTTCTCTGTTATAAGCCGTGTACACACGGGCTAACGAAGCTCTGTTTGTTAAGAGTCCTCAGTAAGCTCGATTCTCCATACAAACGTAGTTACGCTCTCATTTTAAAACTACGCGTTGGATTGTCACGAAACTTTGCGTGTACAATGACATGAGGTATATCCATTTCTGTAATTAGTTTAAGTAGCTTCAGATACCATAGTTAAACAAAACAGCGAATTTAAGTTTTTCTTACAAAACATGTTTTTCCTGTATTTTCTATTTTATTTGTTTTATAAACTGGAACCATATATACTAATTACAGATATAGATATACCTCATGTCATTATATATGCAAAATTCCTCACAATCCAACACGTAGTTTTAAAATGAGAACGAAACTCCATTTCTATGGGAAGGTGGAATTCGGCCGAGCGTACTGCGGACGCTTAAGCCATAGCCACAACATCCTGCCAACTAAAATATGCTGTTGAAGTGATTTTATAAAGTTAGAATAGAACGACAGAGGAAAACAGGCACGGCCTAATTTGTGGGTCTTCGTTGGGTATAGAATGTTTCCGGTCTCGCTCTGTCTACAACTCATCAGCCAACGCTACACGTCTGAGAATGGCAGAGGGCACGAGCGGTACGAAGTTATAAGATAGAGCGAGGCAGGGATAGAATTTTGCAGGAAGCCATACTTCCGGCACGTATCGCAACTGGCTGAAATCACGCGGCAGATTCAGGCAGATTGAATTCCACCGAATTATTACATACGAAAGTACGTGTGGGTGTGTCGGCTGCATAAGGTGCGTCCAGACGTCCGAGCGCGTGATTTCGGCGGTCAGTTGAAGGATTTTTGGCGTCCGGCAAAACTTAATCCCCATAAAAACCGGCGGACGGCCAAGCAAGGTTACAGAAATCTAGTACGCACTACGCAGTGACCTTGGTGCACACGTGCAGAAATCGGCAGTCCGCCAAAAAGTAAAACATATTTTCATTTTATTTCACCGTAGGTATAACTGCGTCCAGCACGTCTATCATGAAACAGCCGCGACATACTCTCAATTTTTCTCGCACTACATATATCTCTTGTTGTAATAAGAGAGAGACGGATAGTGCGAGAGAGCTCGGGCCCCGTCTTGTGATAGCCGTGCTGTATGATATACCATGATAAATTGATAACCCATTTGAACGGGGCAGGCTCCTCTAGACCAGGGGTTCCCAAACTTTTTTTAGGCACGCCCCCCTGCTGCCTAAAATGAAGTTCCCACGCCCCCCTTCGCTTCGATGCAAGGAAACGGAAGTGAATGGGTTAGCTAGCCAAATCATCATCATCTTTCTAGCGTTGCCGTTAGCGCCACGGCTCTTAGGAGTCTAGGGTCAGCTGAAGACCTAATCCCTAGGATCGACGAGGCACTAGTTTTTGCGAAAGGATTTCCCGAGGCCCGCGCCCCCCTTAAAATCTGGTCGCACCCCCCACTTTGAAAACCCCTGCTCTAGACAATGAGACACCTTGGCCGGAGACTTTCCAATCATTGGCTTTGTGTTGGCTCGGTGTTTACTCAACATTATGGTGCGTTCACATGCACGGCGTGCAGCCTGGCAAGCTGCTTGGCATGCTGATCGGCAAGCAGCCCATGCACTTCTGCGGGCCAAGTAAGCTGTTCACACCATGTTCACACGCTCGCGGGCAACCGGGCGTGCTTGTCAAGTGCTTGTCAGTGTCACTGTCAGTGCAACTGCAAAAATGGGAAATTTCGCAGATATAGATCTCGTGGGGGCTATATACTGCTTTGGGTTTGATCTATTTTCATTGGAAAAGAAAACAAAATGATCGACGATGTTGTTAACAGTCTGATGTAGCTAACTGTCAATTACGCACGCGAGCGTGTGAACAGCTACACAAGCACGAGCACGTTCACCCTTTGATCTTTGTCCAAAAACCGACAGTCGTCCCGATCGGCGACATTCACGGGCGCGGGCACGGGCGCGCGCACATTCAGGCTGTTCACACGCCCGCGCCCGTGCCCGCGCCAGTGAATGTCGCTTTGAACGCGAGCATGTGAACGCGGCATTAGGCGTCTTTTAGGCATAGACAAATTACAAAAAAATATACACTTGACAACAGTTTCAGCGGGAAATAAAATAATTGACGACTTTGAGTTTGACATTTTGGTTTGGTTAAATTGGTTAGCTTTAGCTTCATTCATTCGTTTACTTGATTTGGTACTGGGCTTTGATACTTTGTGGTTTTTGAATGCTCATTTTAGACGTTTTAACCTTTTAACTGTCGTGATTGATCCGTGTGTTCAACAAAACGGGAGTAATGGTGAGTAGGTATTTTTTGGTTTCGTTTTGTCTCGTATTAATGACCAAGGACCACAGTTACTTTAATTTTCAGTCAAAGAACTAGGTTGCACATTGCGAACAAGACAAGGCGGACGTAGTGAACGTAGTGGCTTTTCGCCGAAAATCTTATACGTAGGTAGGAGTGCAGTTCTCTTATTTATGGGAGTGACCTTGGTTTGGCCGGCCACCTTCCTCCCCCCACTTATCCACACGGGCAAGAATGACGGTAATTGGTACGTTAACAGTTCACACGCACGCTGTCACAGACTACTAAGAAGATACTACCAGTCTACCACGTTGTGCAGCCTGACAAGCCCCTTGGCATTGGCATGCGGCCCGGGCACTTTTGCGGGCTAAGCAAGCTATTCACACTCTCGCGGACATGCTTCTTATGCAAACATGGGAGATATTTTTTCTTTGTAATGTTTATTTTGGGTGTCTCATATTGTTGGTTGCCCCTGGTAACCCAGTAACAGAAAGAACAAAATGTCTTCCTTTGACCATTTTTGTACGTTTGATTTGAAGACTCCAATTCCGACATGTTTACTAACGCACGCGAGCGTAGGGGAGACCGGGGACAATTGAAACAATTTGACTTTAACCACCTGTAACTGTTATATTTTTATGAGTAGAAAGATGAACGCCCAAAATATTTCAAGGTTGGTTATCTGGTTCCTAATTTGGTTGGTCTATAATCCACAGTTTTTTGACAATAATGTAATAAAGAGAATAGGGCAGAATGGTTCAATTGACCTCACATGACTGTCAATTGAAACACTATGTGAGGTCAATTGAAACACTCTAATATCTTCGGGCCAATGAAAGTACTTATATCTTTTTTAATCTTTTTCATCACTACCACGGCATACAATGAGCTCATCAAAAGTTCGCAAGCATAACATAAACAGTTCTCAATTTATGAGCAACTGAACATCTTGATAAAAAAAACGAGTGTAAAAAAAAGTATATGACTTTAGTTTTCTTTGTTACTGCTACCTTGTACATTTTGATTAACCAAAGCACTTTTAATGCAATTATAAGATATAACGATATAGAATTGCAGAAAACATGCATAATCATGTTTCATACAAAAGTGCTTGTTTCAACTATAACATTGTTTCAATCATAACCATTCCGTGTACCTACCCGGTGACAAAAAGTGTTAACAAACGTCGGGATGTAAAATTAAATTATAGACGCAATAAATAATCAGTTTAAATTGTTTTACTAATAAACAAAATATTTGCGATACGCCAAATTATATTTAAAAAAATGTGTGATGTGAATGTGTGATTCTTTCTGATATAGGTATATTTTATATACGGGTCAAACTGAGAACCAACCTCCTTTTTAGACGTCGGTTAAAAACAAATGTTCATAAATTCACGTATAAAAAAAAACAATGAAAACCATTTCCATAATCTATAAATAAGGTCAAAAACTACACAAATAATAGTGAACATTAACATAACCTCCGTATATTCTCAAGTCGGTTACTTTTGGGGACGATTAATACGCGAGGACGATTGAAACGTTTCAATCGTCCACAAGCAAGTTGTTTCTTCCGTCCCCACACGACGTTTTTAACTTCAAGTTCAAATATTACATATAAAAAAGACTCCAACGCTGATCAAAACCCATTATAAACATTCCTTTATTCCTAAATATAATACCAAAATAATTTGATCTGCCAAAATACAAAAGAAACAAAGTTATAAACAAATATACGACAGCACAAATACTCAGTTTTTACCGCGAAAAACTGATTTGGCTCGTTTACACTTCCATCGCGCACCGTCGCTCGACCGCTACTGGCCAAGGATTCAAACGTGGCAGAATGCGTGTTCTGAGTGTTGCTTCAGGCGCGTAGGTAGGTACTATAGTTTTCGAGAAATTTGACTTGTTTCAATCATGACGTGTTTCTATTGTCCCCGGTCTCCCCTACCTACAATAAGTTTCTGTCAAAAATTAAATTTTTGGTACAAGCTTTTATTGCCTACTATACTTTTCTGTATAATACCATCAACGAAGTACTCATTGAGACGATTCTAACGAGCCCAAACTCAACGGGGTTACGTCGGTTAAGTACTGAATTCCCATGGCCACCTTCTGTCTTCATCATCAGATCTGCTCGATGGTACAATAATTTTGAACAGTCATCCAAATTATAGGTACTTATACCCAAAATTTGAGCTCAATCGGTCACCGGGAAGTGTGTCAAAAACTTGCATGATTTGTCCTATACATACACGGAGTTCCTATGGCCACCTTCCAGCTCCATCATCAGATCAGCTCTACGTCACCATAATATTGCATTGTCACGCGATTTGCATATTCGTGCAAAATTTCAACTCAATCGGAAACCGGGAAGTGGATCAAATTTAACTTGCAAGATTAGTCCCATACTACGTAACACGGAGTACCTATACCACCTTCCAGCTAAAATTGCACTATATTGGTGTGCATACTATATATACAGTGTCCCATTTCAAATTGCACAAACGAATTGGGATGAAACTCCCATGTAATTTGGTATGTAATTTTAAAGTACTTACCTATACTTTATAACCAAGTTCAATATCCGTTCGGTGGTTTATTTTATGTGAAACTCGCGTCCAAAACTATATTTTAGGTACTACCTACTCGTATTCCACGATTTCGATAGATTCTGTGTTGATGATTCGATGAATAAACATGAAAGTCAATATTAAAAAAAAGCCGACCAACGGCGAGTCGGACTCCGTACGATCTATAAAAACAACAAAAAAAAACGCGTCTGTTGTATGGGAGCCCCTCTTAAATATTTATTTTATTTTGTTACAACAGACATATATAATTGGTGAAAATTTCAACTGTCTAGCTATCGCGGTTCTTGAGATACAGCCTGGTGACAGACAGACGGATAGACAGCGAAGTCTTAGTAATAGGGTCCCGTTTTTACCCTTTGGGTACGGAACCCTAAAAACCAGTGTTTGTAAAAATAAATTATAACGCGCACTCGTAGCAAGTCGTAGGCAATTTCTATGTCTCTTGTAGTTTCGGAACTGGAGTAGCCTTATATTCGTATTTGAGTACAAAAAAGTCTGCCGAATTTTGCGGGGGGGTGAAGAAATAACACATGCAAAAGATTACTCACTAATGCAAAAACGATCTGTTTATTTACACACGCACACATTATGAAAAAGGATAACACATTCTCATTTTGATGCACACAAACATATCACACATGGAAAATCTTAGTGGAAACACGGGTTAAGAATACGTAAATGCCAATGTGATCGGCTAAACCTATAGGGCAAGGTTTGATTCGATAGCTAATTTCGATAATTGTATCGATATTTACACAAACGTATATAATTTTATTATATACTAGTTTATAAATTATAAAGTACCTGATAAAGGTTGCGGGAGTCCACTGGACGCGGGTGGGGCAGGACCGGTCACTTTGGCACTCTTTGGGGGAGGCCTATGTCCAGCAGTGGACGTCTTTCGGCTGATATGATGATGGATGATGATTAGTTTCTACCCGCGACTCCGTCCGCGTGGAACTCGTTTATATCGCAGCTCCTATACAAACTTTTACCCCCCCCATTTCACCCCTTTAGGTGATGATCTCGGGTATAAAAACTATCCTATGTCACTCTCCATCCCTCCAACTATCTCCACTTAAAAAATCACACGTCAATTCGTTGCTCCGTTTTGCCGTGAAAGACTGACAAACAAACAAACACACACATACACTTTCCCATTTATTATATTAATATGGATTATTGTGACTCAATTGATTACTGAAATAATTGTTAGGCTATTAAAACCAATGACGCAAAATAGAAATTTGACGTGTCTTATTTATCTGTATTAAAAAATATATACAATTAACTACATACATTATATATAAAGTAGCGAGTACCTAGTATTATATTACAAGAAGTTTCCCGCTTATGCCTGATTTTTTGCCTAGACCGTTAAAAACCAGCTTGTCCGGGTTATAGGAAATTAGGTGGACCCGACATAAACGTTTGTCATTCAATTAATTCCGAAAACTTTTCATTTATTTCTAAAGTATAAGTATAGTTACAAGATGATAACTAACATTAATTATATTAAATAAAAACTAAGTTAAATCTAAAAAAGGCCTTCGAAGCATTGTACCGAGGATGCTGGCGCGATTTCCTCGCTGAATTGTAATGCTGATGCGTTGCGCGAGAAAACTGCCAGCTCTTCGCCCTCTCCGGTCACCAGTTACGTCGACCAGACGTTTCGCAATCTCCGCAAATAACTTTTGCGCACTGAGGCCCCACGGACCGAGGTTCTCGACACCAAATGGTACAAATTCGTAGAGAGCCTTTACATATATTTAATGCGTTTTAGATGTTCGGTATTTCCTGCCGCTGCACCGTTGTCTAAAGGCGTGTCCGATCCGCCAAAATAAATTTCACATAAAAATAAAGTAGGTACGGTAAAACCGATTAATTTTTACCTTTTTCTTGAATGAATTCGATACTGAGATGCATCAAAATGTCTTGAACACATGGAACTTGTACGCGCAGGCACCCAATTTGCTTGCCTGCTGAATGCGGCGGTGCGTTTTTTTTAATGCTGGGTCTCGGAAAAGTGCAAAGTACCCATACTTTTTTTCCAATAAATAGTGTTCACTCGGCAATTTGTGCAGGTTCTTAGTGAATCATACTTTTTGTCGATAATTATTGACTATCGACACTACCCTCATCTCTACTTGCGAGTCTCGTGAGGGTGATCGTTGGGTGATCTGTCATTTTAGACAATCCTTGCAAATATTATTATTAACTCTATTGCAATTGCATTTAGGTTAATTTTTACAAAGCATGAAAACCCGAGTCTCGTGGGGAGTGCGTAAATAAAACTAATTTTGATTAATCAATGCTAATGTTATTATAGACTCTTTTTCAAACGTCATTGAGTTATTTCTTACAAAACATGAAAACGGAGTCTCGTGGGGAGTGTCATGACGTATGCAGGAAAGAATTGTAAATCGATTATATAATCGTTTAATTAGACGTGTCATGAAAATGTTTTCACAAAAATAATATTAAAACAATACAAAAATACTTACAAATGCAATGTTACACCATATTTTCTAAGCTTGAAGTGTTTGAATGTTTATTACACGTGCTTACAGCATGTGCGTGCATTTTTATGATAGGTGTTGTCTCTTGCGAGGCGATTGTATGAATGACCATTAATCGATTATGAAACTGTCTTTGTATAATTTTTTGCACATTGTGCAAGGTTTTCAACAAAGGGGTAAGCTACTGAAAGGGTACTCCAGTTATGTATGCTCTAAGAGTTTCGGATTATCAGACTATCACCTCACTGCTCCGCTTGAATAAAATACACCTTGTATACTGTATCCTCCTCTACTCACCTACTCAATCCAAAATGATGAGTTCCTTTTTAGGGTTCCGTAGCCAAATGGCAAAAAACGGAATCCTAATGGATTCGTCATGTCTGTCTGTCTGTCTGTCACAGGCATTTTACTCGAAAACTATAAGGTGTATTTGAATAAAATTTTGAGGATAGGTGTATTTTGTAAGACGTTACATAGTTTTGTAATTAGATTACAAATATTT
Source organism: Epinotia demarniana (assembly GCA_945867215.1). Taxonomy (NCBI): domain Eukaryota; kingdom Metazoa; phylum Arthropoda; class Insecta; order Lepidoptera; family Tortricidae; genus Epinotia; species Epinotia demarniana. The sequence goes on along the minus strand of OX244267.1, from coordinate 19,870,478 downwards.
TTTTTTAGGGCTGCAGTCCATACATAAAACTGAAAGTCAAAACATTTTTTTTCATTGTACTTAAGCCTACGTGTGGCACATCAGTCGATCAGGCCTTACAAAATAAATATAAGGTCGAAAAAGCAATCGAAGTCTTCGAAATCAAAGAGTCGGAAATAGTCGCCCCGAAAGTCACAAAATTGTGTCCCCCCCCTCTAATTTTTGAACCGTGTCGTGTAGGTATTTTAAAAATATGAAAAAAATCATGGACATAGGGCTTATTAAATTCTTTCAGCGAAACTTGTTTTGAACAAGATCGGTTCAAAGGTTTTCGAGATATTTCTAAAAAACTGCCTTGCATAAAGAATAAGACGTAATTGCCTTAAGATTTCAGTAACGATACGATCATTTTAATAGGCACGGAACCCTTCAGTGTGCGTGGTCTGACACGCACTTAGCCGCTTTAAAAAAAATCTATTGAGTAGTTTCGGTCTGTGACGTAACTGTAACTGATCGGAACTTTCGAAAATAATATTATTATCGAGTTCAAAATATTCATACGCGGGTAGGATCCGTATTAATCGGGCTTAGGTACAGTAACAGGGCCAGACAGCGAAAAGGAGATAGCCTCTTTTAACGACCAGGTAATATCACAGAAAGAGGCTGAGCAACTGGCGCATAATGTCTGCGGCCTACTACTATGTGGGCACCCGCCGGCTGATGGACGCGACTTATAGGTATCTAGATAATGAATATACACTGAATTGTGCAAACTATCGGAGGTAAGCCGTTGACGTAACCTTGAGCGTTCGGACGTCCGCCAGAAATCTGGCGCGCTGGATTCCGTTCGACTGTGCACATTTATCAGTCGCGTCCGTCAGCCGCGTCCGTCAGCCGCGTTGGATAACTTTTTTCCAGGTTTACTCTACAAGGTCATTACAAGGTGGAGTCGGCACTCGGTGCGGTTTTAGACGGTAGGCCAAGGTTTTTACCGCGGTGAGTCCGTCATACCCGTCCTGGTCCCTAGACCGGGCGGGATGCGTAAACAAGTTGTCCCCAACGTTAAAAAATCGAAAGTAGGTATAGACAATTAAGTTCGCGCGTAGGTTCTGTTAACACTTTCACTGCCAGGAACCAGCCTAGCGGGCGCCTACGCCGTAGGCGCTTTCCGCTACTTAGCAGGAAAACCACGGGAATTGGCTACGAGCGTATCGCGTAGCGATTCTCGGCAGTGAATGTGTGAAATGTTAACAAAACAAGAAAAACAAAAACAATGTAAATTGAATTTGTGTTTTATTTGATGAAAATTGTAATTCATAAATTTTACATTAAAAGTATTTACAATGCTAATTTTGTAGCCACGTTACAAACATATGGCCAGTCATCATTCAGACATTATATTTACAAAGGCTATGCGTGTCGGTGATTGATTATTGTACATACAGTAATAAATTCGAACTACAAAATATTCACCGTAATTCGTGAGGTTGCAATTAGTCAACTCAATTAAGTACGAACTAAAATAGTGAACATACATTTTCAGCTATACATAATGACGCGCATTCTGTGACGTTTCAGGCTTTGGTTATATGAACTATTTGCCCGCACTTGTAGCGCAAACTTCCAATCTACAACGAAGTTTGAACAAAATCCTAAATTTACAATGCTCTTATACGACTATCTTCTAACGCGCAGAAGAAAGAATAAACCATTTCAGCAAACTAACTGCATACAAACACGATGGCTTTTATTATATTTTCGAAATACTACTTTCAGCTTATTTAAGTTCTCCTAGCACGATACCTTTACTGCATATACCGCCGACATAAAACACGAACTGAGGGGCTGCCGCGAAACGAAAACGAACTTCGTTCGTGTGTCTCCCTCTCTGTCGCACTTGCTAGTTCAAGCGAGTGCGACAGAGAGGGAGACACACGAACGGCGGTAGGCCTTGTTTCAATGATAAACTGTAAAATTAACCAGACACACCTAGACACACATTATATTGCAGCATTCATTAAAATTATCTAAACCATAGGTTGTTGTTTTACAGTTATTATATGACACTACTGATTATAAATTCCTACAGTCAATTGTATTAACGAGAAAGTAATTTATAAGTAAATTTCCTTCCGATAGCAAGTGCACACGTGCAATCTGCAAAAGTCTTCACTAACTAACATTACAGTGGCAATCGATAGGTACTCGTACCTCACAGTCGATATCACGATATTTTTATGCGTTTTAACGGTAGGTATTAGTGAAGACATGCTTGTAGTAACTGGTACCGTATCTCTTTCTGTGATTGGTAATATATTTGAAAGGCTTCTCTCGTGGCCCTTTTAATCTCAGAATTGGTGTCAAAGCATTTTCTTTTTTGCAAGTATACTTATTTACTTTTAGAACAATTCCTAGAAATTCTGACACGGAAGCCAGGCGTGCCCTTTAAAAACTTCCAGAATATGATTCCTATCGCAAATCATGGTTGAGATAAGTAGGTACCTACACATTGACAATACTTTGAATTGCCATGGTCGTCTGTAATTTTATGTATTTTCTAATCACGCTTATCTTGGTAATCAGTAATCACGGTTGGTAGGCATCTGTTTATGTATTCCCTCTATTATTATTTTATCTTTAAGTGTGGATCCGATGATACGTCTATCGCCTAGACATAAAGCATTCATCCTACTCGCACTTACCCATTTAGAAAGAAATGACTATTTACTACGTATTTTATGTCGATGATAGCTGTTGATACAGTAGTGCTCTGCAAGAGGACGAGTGCATTGTTTGTGAGAAGTCAGCACAAACAACTACAGGTCTTTTTTGTTTTCTATAAGTAGCCAACGTTCGCTTGAAAAAAACCCGAAACACATAACATTAACTACTAATGAATATTGTTTATTTAATAAATTTTTGTAATTATTTATCTCACTAATGTCTTTTCGTGCTTTTTATAGAATGTTACCTTATTATAAGTATTAGATACATCTCTTAGTAATAAGTTTTGTCTACTTAATTATTTAAAAAACGGGGTGTCCAGCGGCGAAAAGTTCTTTAATATATTTGCAAACATATGTTTTGTTGGTCTGACAGATAAGTAGATTTTATCGGCATGTGAAGGTAAATTAGATCTAAGTTATTAAATTACATCGTCGACACAGTTTTTTTTCTTTTGTTTGATAAAATGTTAAAGTCACAGCCTCAAATTCATTGCTCTTTTTTACTAGGATTTTCCCAATCTTAAATCGATTCTTTTGGGAGCATTCGTCAGGTAGGCTTGTAGCTGCTGCTTGAGAAAAGTACCAAACTAATGAATATGTAGTATGATTAATTTACTCGCCACGGACACCCACACACACTAGACACATGATTGATTACAGCTAGGTACTTCTAGCTGGCGATAGCTAATATGGCGTCAGCAGTAATTTACAGAAGATATGCATTTAAAATAACAGCTGCCTCTTATTTCTACATTTTGACTAGATTTAGTATTCGAATATTATTAACTTCTCTCTTGTTTCTGTTTATAGTTTACAAAAAAATCGACATGAATGATTTTATTGCCTACAGGTACTAAAATTGTTTCATTGATAAATTATTTTTATAGTGGAAAACGCAATTCTATTATTAATTATATTATTCAAACGGGGCTGCCAGGGAAAATCTGAAACTAGAGGAGATATGGAAATTTGCTCTTAGGAGTTACTACACCTATTAAAAAAAACGATTTCACGAATCGCCAAAAAAGCCTACACGGTAGGTACCTAATCAAACTCGATCAAATCTGTCCAAAAATTGGAGGTCGTTTTATTGCGGAAAATAATAGTTCTTGCTGGTCGTAAGGAACTACTTGTTGCTATGAAACCCCGTAGGTATCTACGATCACAGGAAAATGCCGTAATTCATAGTTTTACTTTTACATAGTTTCAGATTTAGGTGCCCTCACTGCCCGGTTTGAATAATACACTCTGAATACTGGTATATACCATATATATATGTTGAAGTAAAACCATATACTTACTAATACAAGAATTAAAAAAAAACATGTTGAATCTCAGTAAGGCGTGGTTAAAAGTAGGTACCTATCGACCTAAATATTTGAAATTATTAAGATATTTTTATAATTTGGTAGATATGAAACGCGGTATACATTTATCGTTAGTTACGAATTAAGCACCAGTGGCTTTTTTACATGCCTACTGAAATGGACGGGTCAAAGTATTTTCAAAGAACGTATTAACCAGAAATTGCTAACAATCCAAATAAATTAGGTCTCCTAACAAAAAATAAATATGTTGGCTAGTTCTAGCTAGGTATAGAAACCTAGCTATAATTATGTGTTTTACACTTTTAAAAATCCAATGGGGGCTATACTATTTTTTGCATTTATTACGAGACAAAGTTAAGAGGTAGGTACCCATTTTCCAGACATCACAATCACAATAATAGTGGTGGCATATCTAAATATGATATTTCATTCATTTATATAATTATATTTGCAAAAATCTAAAGAGAAAAACCAATACATGCAGTTACATTTATTCACTTACTCCAGTTATTTAATTCTGATAGAAATCTGGAATAGGCATGATGACACATTTTGAAAAACTGTTATATAATGTTTAGAAACATTTATTATATACAACGAATAACATTTTTCAAGAGAATATAACAGTTAAGCAGGAAAAAATGCATTTTAGTTTTTAAATTTCAAATTGGCGCTTAAACGCTTGTCAGTGTCATGGCGTCCCGAGTGACGTCACGTTTGTATAAACAGAATGCAGACCTTTGACGTTTGCTACCTAGATCGCTCAATTGCTAATTGAATGAACATAAATTAAAAAGTTTACAAGTCTTGCGCGGCCGTGCGAGCGAGAAAGCGGGACAATGACCTATGAAGATCTGACAGATAACATGATCTTACTATTCGTTCAGTACGTAAGTTTTCTCTGTAATCTAATAATGGTAATGGCCGTTATGGGTATTTGCTTATACAAACGTGACGTCATGCTCTCTGATTGGTGTTTAACATATCATGGCGGGCGTCCGTATTTTTCAGTTTAATTTTATCAAAATAAATAATAATCTCTTACTTAATAAAAAATATGAGCATTTTTCGAATTCTATGATTAAAATTTCACTAAGAAAATACCATATTTTAGTGATTTTCAATTACTGTCATCATGCCTATTATCTGTTATTAAAAAATACTACAGAATCAAAAGTCATTGTTGCTATAATGACGGTTAAACAGTCAAACGAATAATAATTCCATAGCATTGTAAATTATACGTATAGAGACTAGGTAGTTGTACTAAAGTTACCTATAAGTACTACTTATTTTCTTCCCTAAATAAACGCTCTTTAGATGTAGGTATGCCCTTCGTTAGGTAGTTTTGCATTACACGCTACGGCTGATGATTGGCGGGAGCACGAAATTTTTAAAATTTATTTCATTGTGGTTATTATTTAATTTTATAAATACACAATTATTCTTCACCTTTGATTTTCCACGTTATCAAATCACGTTGACGGAAAATCGTGTCCCAAAACTCCCAAGCGCTATTATTTTCTTCGTCTAAGTTCTCTGAATCGGATACAATGCATGCAGTTTAACAACCAAGAAATTGTTTAACAAAAAGTTAGCGCTCAAAATGATCAATAACAACTACTATAAGAATAACAATATTTTGTTTGCGGTAAATACATCCTGAATGTCTAACAATGCTGGCCAATCATTGAAGTCGATTAGCGAACCTAACAACGTATAAGAAACTTGTCGTTTACCTAGGTTTAGTCTATAAGCTTACCTAATCGGTAAAAAATATAAACAACATAATTTACAAAATAAGTATTTAAAAATAGTTAAATTGCGACATTCTTATCGGAAAAATCAACGCTATTGTATAAGGCCGTAAATATTTTTTACGTCACAACTGGCCATAATGCGAGTTTTACTGCACGCTGCGCGTACGGGAAAACTCGCAGTGTGGCCAGGTGAAGACGTAAAATTTTGTACTTAACACGGGCGGTAATTCGTAAAGCCCCAGAGCGCATATTTATAGCCCTCACCTTCGGTTCGGGCCACAAACACCTGCGATCTGGGGCACTCACGAATTTACCGCCCTAGTTACGTAATGTAGTATTACAAATATTTTTGGTGATATTTCATTTGTTTTCCTTGGTTTTGAGTTTTATTTACGGCCAAATAATTTATTTATTATACTATCAAGATTAACGGCCGTATTTATAAACGCCTGTTTTAACTAAAATGGCGCCAAAATTCGTTTGTCCTTATCTGTCACTTTGACATTTGTGTTCGTAAGCACATTTTATCTAGCAGAGGCATTTTAAGTTTTATGAATAAGGGGGAAAGTAATCACCATCAATTAAACATTTTCATTGAAGTTAAAAGAATGTCGATGCCCTTTAACGCTCACTTTAGATTTGTGAAGCACTAAGTCGAGCGTAAACTGCAGAGCTAAGAATATTTGTTATTTCAAATGACCATTAATGGCGGAGAAAAAAAGCTCAGTTATTCTTCATCTTGTTGCCTATCCAAAATTTGCCATCTTTTTCAAGATTAGTAGTTACGAGGATTTAGTTTTTTATAAAGAATTCTAGTTTGTATGAAAACATGAACTACTTTCAAACAGATTTTTAGATAAAAATCATTTTTAGATCACTAGCTCTGGGCATGCACATTTCGATTTTAGGCTTATCGAATTGCCAATTGAATATATCCTGATTCTTGTTCCGATACATTTCCATTTTTTTTACTAATACAAAACACAAAGACAAAAATAAATGTTGCAGAAAAAATATTCTGTTTCGTCTTCCTAACGGGTCTATTGTACACAGATACGAATAAAAACATTGTTTTTAAAAACCAAACGTCAGCTAACGATTGCGTTAATTTAACGCAATGAAAATAGTTATTTACGATACAAGTGCCGAAAATAATTATTAAAACACGACCGAAGGGAGTGTTTTAAATCGACACGAGTTCCGAATTATCTATTCGCACGTGTATCGTACAACGTTTTACTGTACAAATGGCTCTTGAAAGTTTCGACATATGCACGGAAAGTGTTCTTTTCCGCACTAGTGCGGGAAAGTAGCACCATATGTACTGTAAAATATTATTTCCGAACAGGCCTTAACAAGAAACAATTATGTAAGCAATGATTTCACCAAGAGTTCATGAAATGGGCACATCAATAGTATCAATACTGTGTTAAGCGTATTTGATATACTCTGACATTTTATTCCACTATGTCTAAAATGATAGTTTTGTACTTATAGATAACATTTTTTTTTATTGCGGTATTTGGTAACTGCGTTTCAAAACTTTCATAGCAGATATTATAATAAGTTACAGTTCAGGTAGAGATAATAATCATATAAAATAAAATAACTATAGTATCTAATGCCAGGCACAACACTTATATGGTACGTCTATTCAGTAATAAATATAATAGATACAAATATAGAAAGCCAGCACAAAATATACATTTCAGTTTTAAATTTTAGTTTAACAGGAGATAGCAATTTAGGTAAGTATCTTATAAAGCGAATGATATGTTACTTTTATCTTATATTTTAAGTAGTTTAAAAAGTATCACTTTCGTACTTAATAGAGAATTTAGGGAATGGGCACGTTGTACTTTAACATCAATAAACTTTAAAATATTAATAACGTAGCAGAATATAACAAGAGATCATTGATTTGTATGAGGCTTACTACATAAAACAAACTTTTTTAGAGTTTTTGTAGGAAATTATTTTACAGTAGCTACTTCAACTTAAGTGCTGCATATGCAACCATATCTTAAGTACGATTTTTATGTAAGTAGGTAGTTATGTATACAATTATTAAAGCCGTAGTAGCTAGAGCTACTTGTAAAGATATATAATAGATAGGTTAACACCGAGTGCATTCAAAGATAATTTACTAAACTTAATTTGAACAGACGTAACAGGTCCTTACAGGTATATTAAATTTACATAAGTTGAATCAAAGCACAGCCAAAACGCGTTTGTTCTTAAAGGTAATCTAATCTTTATTATATTTTAGACACCTACAAAATCTACTTTCCAAAACAGTTGACTGGTTGGTCCGCTCTTTTATTAAGCAAAAGGCATGGTATCAAGTTTTTAAATAATTGTGTTGAAAAGTATTAAAACAGTCAATATTATACGCAATTGAAATGTGAGGTAAATTCGGGGAGGCTTCAGTTGATACTCATATTTAATGATGGTCATAATTCATAAATGATGAAAACATCAATTCTGCTAGGTGTATTTCTACAAATTGTCAGACAGTTAAAGCCCTGATGAATTCCAATTCAAATTGAATTCAACATGTCTCCATTGTCTCCAGTGCAGTGTAGGATCTTCATTTTTCAAAGCGCAATATTACGTAAGTAATGCGTATACGGACAAATTTCCTTCAGTAAATACACACTGAGACCTATTACGCTTCTCAGTCTATTTGCTGGCCAAAACTGCAAGTTAAACAAGGCTCCGAATTGACATTATTCTAGTATTTATTCGAGTTTCAAATATTTTATTTAATATATTTCTTCCTTTACAAGTCTGACTGGGGACGAAACCATTTTTAACGTATTCTTGTCAGAGATTGGTAGTTAAGAAAACAAAATTGTTATCTAAAAAGTTTTTTTTGTCACTTTGATTACACCAGAAACAGTCCCCGCGAAGGATACGGGCGACTGAATCCGTGATTACTGTATGGTAATAAGTGATTACTGAATGAATAAGTGATTCTGTGTATGAATGATGAGTATGGTTGTAATGGATGATGGGTGAATTGAGGATGAACTATGTGCCATTGAACTTTTTCAGGTTATTAACTATGGAGGTGGCGAGTTTGCAAAAAGAGGCTATTGTACTTTCTTTACGAATGATTTCCTGCAGGTTAAAATATGGTTCTATATGGAGGTTATGACAGGTGATTTCGTGGTTAAATCTCGGGTTTGTGAATTTCGGGCAGTCTTTTAAAAGGTGGTCGACGGATTGTGAGGTGCTTCCATCGCACGGGCAAAGGTCGTCGGTGGTTATCTTGAAGCGATATAGGTAGGATTTGTGGTAGCCGTGTACTGTGAGAATTTGGGTAAGATGGAATGAGATAATGGTCTTGTTTCGTAGATCTTGAATATGCTGCAAAGTCAGTAGCCAGTTTTTCAGGTGTGATTCAGTAGTAGATGTTTGGTAGAAGTTGCTGCTCGATTCCATGGTGTAGGTTTTACAAAGTCTCTTTACATAGGATATGGGGTATAGTTTGAAGTCGGGTGCTTTATGAAGGGTGGCTGCAATTTTGGCTTCTTCTTTATCTAAAGAGTATCTCTCTTGGTTAAAGGCATATTTTTTATTATAATTAAGAATTAGTTGCTTCCGCGCTTCATACATTTTCGACACTGGTATGTGAACGGAAATAATTAATTTTCGTAAAAGACTAAGCCACAAATATTTACTTTACTTCATACTAGTCGCCTTAGATTCTGCATTAAAACGACTTACATTTTGGATTAAAACGACTGCACGGGTTCGCACCGGTGCAAGATAGGTAAATTATATTATAGCCTACGCGGGATTAAAATTTGTTCCAACAACGTACTCAAACTTACTTCACATTTGAGAATTTAAGATGTTCAATAATAACGCCAGATAGACAAAGATCCATTATACCTACTTCAAAAGCAGTTAGCATACAGTTGCCAATTAATCACTTTTCAGCACATCTACCTTTGATCTGTCTATTAACTTTGTCATTATTTTATTAATGCAAATTAGTATTTAGCATTAGCACCCTTAGTATTTATACAAACGATGGTGCCAATAGTGAATTGTGAGTTTGTACTCGTAGTACTTACCTGCCTAGAGGGTGATTTTACTAAGGCGGGCTACTGCTACTTCTAATTACTAATACGTAATTAGTCAAGGCTGCAAATAATATTAACTTCAAAAGGCATGTTCATGGTTTCACATTAACACATCTCACAAACTAAAACAAAGTATTAATATAAAAACTGACAATCTGAGAATCTGATGAAGGTATCTTATTAACGATATTAATATACTTAACATTTTTGAAATAATATTCTTGAGCTTCATCTTGACTTAGATCTAATTGGATAGTCCGAAATTAAACTTTAACATTACAATATGCAAGAAACAATAAAATCTACCCATGTTAATATTGACTTTATAGCAGTTCTAAAAAGCAAAGATTAACATCAAATTATGATATTATCACAACTTTAACTTGTGGGTGTATAAATGTATATACGTCAAATACGTATAAATAAAGGAATAAGTGTGTTAATTAAACGTAACATATATTTTACTATCTTAAAATATACATTTTAGTAACTTAAAGCAATGACTTACATTTGGACTGTCTTAAGGTTTGAAATAGGTTTCTTTATTCTACGAATGACAAAGCCGCCACTCGGCTACACCTGGAGGGTGCGCCTTCGAACAATGTGTCAACACTTACCTCACGTATCTTTTGCTGCAGAGATGCAGAATGCAGTACATTCACAGTAATATTTTATTGATCCCTCTTTATTCTATCATAAGTTTCCAGATATTGACAAGAAACGAATAAAATCGTACCCCATACTTATCACCCGTCGACTTATGAATATTTTTTGAAAACTATTTCAAAACTTGTAGAAAATTCACATTCGTCTCTAATCGATATATCTTACTGACGTTCTATTTAACAACGGGAAGCTGCATACTATTCTCAGCTTTGAATATGGTCCTTATTCTAATATCAAATACTATCACTATAGTGAGTAATCATCACAATTTGCAATGGCAACGAATGTCAACACTCGTCAAGAGAACACACTGCACCGAAGTCACTCGCAGCTTGACTATACATATGAGTGGCGAATACAGTAGGTACTTAAAAAGTACAAGATCTGAAGGTTATAACTGTTCCTTTCACATGAAGCAGCCTGCAGCAGGAAGTAAATAGAAGGCAGCATTAAGAGAAGGCCTTGTAGTGTATAAAGAAGAAGATCAGAAACACGGCGTAGGCAGTGGGGAAGGTGATGCGCGCGATGACGTCAATCGTCTTCGCCACGCGAATCGGATGAGGGGGTTCTTTTTTGCGAACCTGGACGAAACATGGCTGAAAGAAATTAATTTGAAATTATGAACTATGGTAATAATGAAACTAATGACGGTCTATAAACTAAATTGATGAAGAGGTCCTTAAACATGACATATCTTTTACTAGCATATTATGGATGTAGGTGTTATAGAAATGAATAAAAGCGAAAGCCTTCGTCAATAAAATTTCACTAGGTATACGATTAGAATTTTAGGATTTTACACTACGAACTTCATTCCACTGGCATATTTTGTATTCTAGGCTCTCTACCCGCTATATGTAGACTAGCGAAAGGGACAGATTTACAAACGAGAAAATGAAACATGTGCCGGCCATCATACTAACGTGTTTTAGTGTTAGGTAAGTTCTAGACAATGCAATCTAAGAGTCGAAACGATTTTTAGTTACCTCGGACACTCCTCCGTTGTTGGCAGTGTGTGTGCAGGAGCCCGGCGCTCCGGTGCACGTAGTACAAGACACTAGATCCGCAGCACCTGTCGACTCTCTCTTTTTGTCTCCCTAAAATAAAGATTTGAAAAGTTAGTGCGTTCAAATCCGTTAAAACTTTTACTTGTCCCCGGCATTCGCCTCTGAGCAGACAGACTTGATGATCTAGGATTGCAAATTATACTTCACACACACACACCAGCACCATAAATTTTGGGACACAGTGCGATCATTTATTTACATTTATTTTTTACATTTGGGAGGAATGTACCAGACGACAAGCATGAGAATATAGTACATTACGCAACTAGGGCGGTGAATTCGTGAATGCCCCAGATCGCAGGTGTTTGCGCTCTGGGGCTTTATGAATTACCGCCCGTGTTGAGTACAAAATTTTACGTCTTCGCCTGGCCACAATGCGAGTTTTCCCGTACGCGCAGCGTGCAGTAAAACTCGCATTATGACCAGGTGTGACGTAAAAAATATTACATAGTTTATTCTAAAATTGGTCAGCATACTTACAGGCTGGAGCAATCCAAAGCAGCATTAAATAGAAAACCATGCATTAATTGTGTGAAATTATTTGTATGGTGATGAGGAGGGGATGCTTTGAACTGTTCAGTGGCATCACTTACGGCACCGCTTGGCTCTGGCTCAGACGTCTCTGACGTAGCCCATTGTAGGAATGCCATCGCCTCCTAAATAAAGTTACAACTATGTTTAGCTTAAGCATTATTAGGCGGATTGAGTCGGATTCTTTGTGGTAACTGGCTGGCAAAAGCTGTATCAATATTGCTTTCATTTCAACGCTACGTTTCAACCTTGCCGAATACAAGCTTATTAAAAGCCATGTTGCGGGTTTGCTTATTGCTTGCTCAACTTTATTTGCGTCAGCCATATAGGCGCTGTAAAAATAAGTAGGTAGTAGAAAAATTGTAAGCTGTGATTTGTAACTATTTAATGTAGATCAAAAAATGAGGCATATACCTACCGGGTAAGCATTTCAGTTAATGTGATCAAAGTTAGCGTGTCACTTTGCTAATATAGAACAACATTATTTTTGATGTTTTTGCTTACCGACTGCCTATATGTGATCCAAGTTTACAATAGTGAGTAAGCAAATTACCAGTCCTTTTAAAACACTTTTTTGAAGTAAATGCGTATCATTAATTGGCTTGTATAATATGTACATGCACGTGAGTTCTCATCTTACTTAACGGAAACGAAGCAATGTGTCCATTTTTAATCGATTTTCGTGGTTATGTTTTCTTTCTTACTCTCAAGTACCTTATAAAGAGTATATTAGTACTTACCAATTATCAAATACCATTCAGTTACAATACGAGATAAGACTAACTCATGCAGAAGTAAATAAATCGTGCAATGGTTCTTTGGTTGAGTAAGATAGTGATCTTGCAAGGTATGTTATATTTCTTTCTATTGATCGTTATGTAATTTCTAGATAGTTATACTACTTCATCACGGAGGGTTACAAAAATATAGAAAACAGGAATCGCCAGTCAGTAATTAATAATAGGTTGTATTTTTGAGGTGGTAAAGAAATATAACAGCATACCTAATGTTTGGAAAGTGCCTATGAATTCGGCGAATGTTCTTACCAAGGGGCTGGCCAGTATAATGCCAATTCTGCTCAGGACTGCAGGCAGTCGCTGTGAACACATCACACACACAATTTTGTTCACTCGTGACAGATGGTCTTACGATGTGCAACCGTGAACACGGACTAGTCTGTGGTGGCCAGGGAAAGTACAAACATGGATCTTGATTGCGACACATCAAAGTCTATGGTTACGGGCGTTAGTAATCACGAGAGTTCTTTGCAATGTTTTCTGATCTTAAGAGCAGTAGTAAAAAATGAAAACAAATTGAATGGAAAGTTTATCAATGTGAACTAAGGCCGCACAAAATAGTCTTTGTGTTAATTTAGTGACATGAAACTGATAATGGAAATGAAACCATGTGATGATCTGGCCTACCCGACATACATTATCGTCAGAACCAAGGAAGTACATGCAGAGGTAAATTTTGAACATTGTGAGCATGCTGATACATAAAAACTATGTTGTTGGTATATCAAAAGTACCGTGATATTATTCTAAAGAGTGTCATACCTTTTAATGTTATTGCGGAATTATATGAAAACCATATTTTAACACTACGATCAACGTTATTGGAATTAAACTGTTCGCAAAATACTAAGGGTAGTTAAGTTCAGAGTTATGATCTGTTTTAAGGTTTTACGGTTTTTTTTCCCGTTATGAACTGGTTCTAAATACGCAAGAGATTGAAATTTAAAAAAGTCTTAACGTTTTTAGAAAACCTTTAAATGTATACATATTATAACGGATCTCTGAAAACCAACAACATGTATAAATAAATTACCAGAAAATGGTGCCAATTATTGATAGGTACATTATTTGACAGGGAAAACATTGCAAAGAGTAAATAGGTAAAAACAATAGACGTCTACTTGTAAAAACGTAAACACAGTCAATTTGACATGGCTTTGCTCAAAACAAACTAGCAAGCGTGTAACTGTAATCATAGAAATCAGGCGGATAGCATTACTAATTAGATCCAAAAATGTCGGTATCAATTATGTATGTATGTCACTATGTGTACCTAAGCTGGACCTTTAAATATAATACAAAATCAACGTACCTATAGTTTAGCTGATGACGATCAGTAAAACGCCATACCTAGCTAACTTAATTTTTTTGAAAATTACTATAGAATTCAAAGACAACTTTTAAAATTTGAGTTAATGCATGCGTAGTCCGTCATCAGCGGATGCGGAAACACTTGATATTTCATAGGCACAAAAAGCCAGCCTTGTTTATTAAAAATGTTGGTACCTAATTGTCTACTCGTATTGGAAATAAAACGCTGCTTACGAGTAGGTATGTATAATTAACGCCTGTTTTAGAAGTATGTTCCCTGTAATTCCAAATACCTAATTGATATTTCGTATTATAATGGTATCTTCATTCTTCATTAGAACTGTAACTGAAATAGACTAGATAGACACAACACACGGTGAGTTACATTACAAGTTGGTAGGGTAACTTGTTTTTAACATAAGAGACACAAAACACAGAGACAGGAAAATGTGTACATATACATATATTACAAACAAAAATAGTGTTGAAATTGGTATAGTTGGTAGGTAATATCTACAAGTGTCGGTTTTTAGGTAAAATGTTTAATGTAGGTAATTGATTATTGTTACAGTGCTTAAGGGGCTCCTAGCTCCCAATGACCTTCGATCGATCGATGTAACTGTCGGTTTTTAGAGTTCCGTAGCCAAATGGCAAAAAACGAAACCCTTATAGATTCCTCTTGTCTGTCTGTCTGTCCGTCCGTATGTCACAGGCATTTTACTCGAAAACTATAAGGTGCATTTGAATAGAATTTTGAGGATAGGTGTATTTTGTTAACCGCTACATAGTTATGTAACGAAAATACAAAAAAAAAAATTAAGGGGTGCACTCCATACATTAACCTGAAAGTCAAAAATATTTTCATTGCGTGTGCCCACGTGTGGTACATCAATCGATAGGCCTTTCAAAACAAATATAAGGTTTATAAGCAAATTTCTTGATTTAGTGACAAGAGTCGGAGATAATCGCCCCGAAAATCACTAAAATTGTGTCCCCCCACCTCTAATTTTTGAACCGTGCATTTAAAAAATATGAAAAAATCATGCAAATAGGGCTTATTCAATTCTATCAGCGAAAATTGTTTTGAAAAAGATCGGTTCAAAGGTTTTCGAGATATTTCTAAAAAACCGCCTTCCTTAAAGAAAAGGACGTAAGTGCCACAAGATTTCAGCAACGATACGACCTTTTTAATAGGCACGGAACCCTTGTTGTGCGTGGTCCGACACGCACTTGGCCGCTTTTATTTCTTGTTTTTATGGCTTACCGTATTAACAACAACGTGGTTTACCGAAATACTATCCCATATTTACATCAAAACTCACCATTTTCGGGATAAATGGCACCAAACGGTTTTTTGGTCGTAACTTTTGTGAAAATGAGTTAAAAATAAAAATCTCTCGTGGGTTTTTACAGACGTCAATAAGGAACAGTTATGGATATGTAGATGTCGTATACAAAAGTGCATAAACAACAAACTCATATCGAAAACAGAGCTTTTTGAGCTTGTTTGAATAAATCATTAAAAAAATATGTTAATTATTAAAAGAAAAACTCTCGTGCAAATGTAGATAAACGATTGAAGAACCGATAAGTGTTTGTGCTATAACGTCACGTAACTATACTCGTCAAAACCAGCCAAAAAGCGTGTGGAGCCCCTTAAGTACGATATATCATGACTCATGAGGCATTTACAGGTTACCTACAAAAGTATTCTATCCAACATACCAAACAAAACTAATTTCATTGCCGCACTAAAAAGAATTTAGGTCAATATCATACCAAGCTAATATGTTATCTTTGTATGTTGACATCCACTTTCACATTCAACCTAAAATCTTGGCAGGAAAAACAAAACCACGTCAAATTGACACATATGCAGATTATTTATAGATAGCCCTTATTCACCTGTGTGACAGGATTCTCTCCTGGTCTATAGACGACGTTGTGCAAAGGTCGCTTTCTTCCGACGTAGTTGACACACACGAACTCGAGTAGCGAGGCGTATATAAAGCACATGCACACGCCGTCCCAAACGTTCATAGCGGTTAGGTTCGACACCACTGGCAGGGTAGAGCGGAACCCGTTGGATGTTGTAAAAAAATTCAACATCGTTGTTACACCTGTTTGGAAATAGTGTATTACTATTTTGGATTGAAAATGATTTGATGTTAAGAAAAAACTTAAAGGAATAAGCATCTCGATTATTATTATAGAAAAATACGCAAACAATAGTCTTATTAAAATGCCTGAATCTAGTATAATTCTAAACACATAGGAATAAACACAACTTATATTCTTAAAATTCTATGAAGGCAAGGCGAATGCAATATTATTTACAAGATAATAAAAGTGATACAATGACTATCTACGAAATTAAATTACTATTTATAAATTGTTTTAGTAGGCTCTGTATAAACTGTATTAGATATATAAAATAGTACGGCAAAGCTAGTGAAAAACAAAATACATGCCGAGTTGGTAATACGCCAATACTGTAAACGTACGTAATGATTTGCGATAAAAGTACAAAATAAATGTGTGGTTTTATATATGTTAGAATGGGAACAGAAAATCATTGTTTTGCAATTAATTAAGTTAAGTTCCTGAAGTTATCTATCAGCTATTTATTTTACTCACCATTTTGTATATTCATTCATAAATTAATATTATGAAGAGTTAGTTTGTACGAGTATGTTTGTAACCGTGTAAGTTTGTATGCAGGGCTAATCACCGTAACTACACATAATTTCTAAAAATAGTTTTTTTTGTATAAAACTGGACCGTTGGTGGAATGATGCAATGTCAATATGTAGCCTATGTCCATACATAGCCTATATATTGACATTCGAACTCGTTGCTTTATGAATTAAAAAGGCGCATTAGGGTGTATGTATATATATATATTGTGTTCATATTTGTTTTACAGCCCTAGTTTACCTAAAATGCCATTAAAATAGTATAGTCATTATTAGATGAATTTTCAGTTTTATCAATAAATGGGTTTATATTTAACACAGACTAAGAAAATAATAACACCAACCTATCATAACTCTAGCAGGCACTGCATTCCATTCCAGCCAAAAAGTAATAAACGATGAGGTCACCAAAATGATGCCCGGAATAAAAACTGTTGTGAAGTAAAATGATCTATCCCGTGTGAAGATGAGATCCACCTTCAGACAGCTGTAATTACCTAGAAATAGCAAGCATAATCTAAAAATAAGAAATAAAATAAGTGTGATGCCGTGATGGGTAATGTTGACCGTTATTTACATTGCGAAATGAGAGTAGCTAGCGTGTTACAATCAGCCCCAGCCACATCTATATGCTAATAGGAAAAGATGCGTTAAATGCAGCCGCCATTCCCTCATCCTCCTTGGGGTGTTACCTATCATGGAACGCGCCGGGACCGCGTTCCACTCCAACCAAAACGTGATGAAAGATGACGTCACCAATATTATCCCAGGAATAAATACTGTTGTAAAGTAGAATGCTCGGTCTCTTGTAAATATTAGGTCGACTTTTAGACAGCTGTAGTTACCTGTGGAGTTAACAATGTTACGAAAACTAACTAAATAACATTAACACTTTGATGTATACAATAAGTATAACAGGTTGAAGGTGACGTGAATAGATATTCCAAATAACTCCATTCAGTCTGTGGTCTTGTAGTAAACACCAAATGTCTAGCAAGTCAAACAAAAATATTAAATGTAAGAACTAAGCTAAAATACTATCCGGTATGTATGAGTAAAGCGCATAGTGTTCAATGTATATAAGAACATATTTAATGAAGTGTAGTTTGTCCAAAAACATGAGAGCAAACTATTTCAAACACGTGCATTTAAGTACATCAAGTTTACTACGTGCATGGAGGATGAAATTGAAAATGATGTTCGGGTGTTTCACTCGTTGCTACAGTTGTAAGGCTTGGATAGAATATATACAGCGATGGAAAAAAACTTTCAATTAAGTAACTACAATTGTTTTAAGTGCCATAAAATTGGTAAATGAAACTTCATGTAAACGAAAAGAAGATTATTTAAATTAATTAATTTGTTTGAAAATCGAAACTGCACCACAAAATGAACAACATCCTGCCAAAATGTGAGACTGTAGCGGCAAATGAAATAACCCATGTTGTACTGCTGTAACAGTCGTCTCCTAAGACTTCATATGACGCTGTTACGAGTTTCCATGTGTTTCATCGCGTTAACATCGCATCGAGCACATGGCCACAACAACGCATTTACTCACACATAAGCGGAATAATACTGTAAAATGACCGGACGGCACCGGACGGAACGGCGATCGTCCAGTGCTCAGTACCTTGCTCCTCAAACCGTCTCTGGCAAAGATTACATGTCAGCTCTTCATCTTCTTCGTAAAGTGAATTACCCTCAGCTGCTTGCAAAGACGTTAATACAATCTTACATTCTATACTCTAATTATTTTTACTCACACTAACATTTATGGAACAACTACTACTTATAGGGACAAACTTTGTTACTTTTGCAAAAGTCTAATTTGATTAAGTCCTGTTGTTTCGATTTACTAAACAAACCACTAAATGACATGCTAGCTATATTCTAATATTAGTAACTTCCACAATCTAGAAGCCGTCTACTTTATGTTTACATGATACAAATAAAGTTAAAAATAACCTCGAACAGAAATCAAGACCAAGCTGAAAAGAGTTAATTAGAATTTGAATATAATATGAAAACATCACTTATCCCTTCTTGTGCAATGTGTAAGGATGTGCTTTAAGGAAATAATAATGTTGGGAGGCTAAACTACATAATTTAACTCAGACTTATCTTTATAGATAAATATAATGACATAATAAGCAATGTTGATATGTCATGGTCGTGGGGTTTGGACAGCTTACCTCTCCAACTGGCCTTGATCGGGCAGGCGATGGTCTGGTTCTGTATGAGGTACGCGTTCAACGTTGTCAATGACGGTGACTTACGGAGGGTGTCCTCATCGTTTTTCCACACATATGTTATTGCTGATTGCTCGTATGATACTGAAAATCGGGAAGAGGTGTAAGTAATATTGGACGTAGCATGACCATGCATGGTGAATATTATTACATATGTGACTATAATTGTGATTTCTACTTACTACTTTCTAAGGCAAATGAACACAATGGGTCATCGAAAGGAAAGATGTTGAGCCGCCCCTGACATGACAATATTAGATGCCGCCGCATCAGATAGTTAATAGTGCCATTACGATAGATACGTAACGCGAAGTGCATTGGTATTATTGGGTCCTGAAACACATTACACAAAGTTATATGCAATATCAATAAAAGGCGAGAGTGTTGTGTGATGGTACTTTACGACCTTTGTGAACCCTAAATGAATTAAAAAAAAAAGGCATATATATACATAAAGGCCAATGAAGTAGAAAGCGTTATACTAGTTGCATTGTCATAAATACCCATGAGTGCTGGGAAAATTCCTTCAGACGAGAGCATGGTGGAAACAATTTACTATAAAAATTGGATAACACTGGTTAAGTTAGATGACATATGTGTTGTAGGCGAGGTACTGACCTTGAAGTCTCCGTGCATGATAAAGTAGGTATCGGGAAGCCAGATGTCCTCGTGGTGGTGAATGGCGTTGAGGAAATCGTAGTGGGACTGGTTAGAGTAGCGCAGCCGCGGGTCATACCACTGCTGCTGTAGAAGGAATTCTACCTCATATTTCTGAAACGTATCAATCGTTCAGTTTTTAAACGACATTTGAGTACGTAATATTGTAAGTAATTTCCCATGATCTCAAGATAAAAGAAATGGTACACGTCACACCCACCACTACACGTCTACAGATGCATCAGCAGACGCCATCTTCCGATGCGTCCGCCAACGTATAGAGGGGGTAATTTGCGCGTCTGTTGTAGGTATTTAACGTCCGCAGATGCGTCCGACTTGAATCCGATTGTTGTCGGTTTTTGTGGCATGGATCAAAGGGTTTGTCACGAACGTCCGGTGTCTGTCCACACGTCTGTCGACGCATCAGTTTGTTCGGAGTTGCGATTGAGACTGCACGCGTGCACGCGCAATGGCTAACAATATGAGCACCGAGGAAACTTAAGGCTCTTGAGCTACGTAAATTTGATTTGATTTGAAAGTCTAAATAAAAATTCCGCTAACTTTGTTCTGTTTCTGTGTATAGCACGCGTCGAACATCTTCTTCTTTTTCATTTATTTTTAATAAATCTATTGCGACGCACATTAAAAGTACTAATAAAATAGTCACTTAAGTGATTATAGAAAAAATAGCTTTTTATCACGAGTTTTTGTCACGCTTATATTATTATTTTGAATTGTTAGCTGTTGGTTGGAATAATAAATCAATAAATAAATCTAAACGTTGCGTCTGTCGAGAATGAACATAGACTGATCGACCTACAGACGTGTAGACGGCTCGAGGTGATCCATCTGCGGATGCATCTGTCAGCCTCCGCGGACGCACAGACATATAGTGGAGGCATGACAAATTACCAATCCTTCTTGATTGGGGACGATTTAGTTATAAGTGTTATAACATTAATGATATTACAAACTACAGCTAAATGACAATGGCTTTCAAAATAAGTCTCTTAAACTGGTTTTCTGACATTGTTACGATAGTTACATACGATATATGTAGTGAAAATGACATCTACTTACAAGACTAGATTCGTCTGGAGATGCTAAACTAAGAAGTAGCACGCTAACATTTACGGTGAGGACACCTGAAAACGAATAGGCACAAGTCATAAACTTTCACATTTATGTTCTAAAAGCAAAGATAGTTTCATTCTTACAGGACACACTGCAAGACACAGTATATGTAGACAAACATGCATTTAGGTTTATCTATAGGTTTTATATATAAACGTTGGGAAGTGACTAATTTAGTGCAACATCCTAAACTTTACTATAATAAACTTCTCAAATCTAAAGGTGTAATCTTACCTCACTTTTTAAAGCAAAATGTGTGTGTAAGAAGTGCCTACTTAAATGTCAGTAATAAATTGGAATTAAAAGAGGCATGGAATCTGCAAAACTTTGCAATAATATTCAAACTAAGAATGGCCAGACCCGAGAATTGAAAGACAAAGGAATACAGCATAATATTATTTTACGATTTGTGTTTGATGTTTGTGAAAAGAGAAAACGTAGTAAGTAACAAAGCGAAAACAAAATAAAAGGCACTCTACTGAAATGTTTAGCTGTCGAAAGGAGTATTCATTTAATTTGGGTTAAAAGTCCGTCAACGTTGTCCACTTAATCGAGATTTAAAAACGTAGTCGCAATTAAATATCCTTAAACTATCCGCTTAGTGTAAATTAGTGTGCATAGCTAACACATCAAGGTAAGGTGCATGAATGTAACATAAATTAGTGATTGAAAAAACGTAATTGTTCACAGATTAGTACCTACCGTAAGAACAAGCCAACGTGGAAAAAAAAGCTAAACACATAAATAGCGTGCAAACAAGGTAGGCGCTTGGTACAGAAGGACGCTACGATACAAATCATATTATTATACAGGACGTTGCACATGGAAGGATTTCTCTTTTCAGAAACATGAAACACAACGCACCGCGATTGTGCGAGCGAGGCCGCAGCGACGACAGGCCGACCCTATTTTGTGCCAGAGAGTCATTGGGCGATGTTAGACCACAACAAAATTCTGGATCTGCAATTATTACATTAATCTTTTAACATCCTATTGATTAAATTTAAATCTCTTAGTGCGTAACGGCAACTAAAATATGATGATGTAAAATAGAAAATGTGACTTACCATCTACGGGTGGAAGCAGTCTTTTATCATAGCGGGAGTTTTTCAGTAGATTGTCCAATATCTCTTTGTCCGACTTTCCCGCTGCAAAACTGCAAATAGTTAAGTTAAACACGTGTAATACCTACAGTGTCATGAAAATTATATAGTGATACGCTTCCTAATTTACTGTAAATCATAAAAGCTTGGCTTGGCCATCAGAAACAGAAGAAACATCCATCTTCATCGCCTTTTATCACGGCAAATTAAGTGTGTGAGAACGCAGAATGGCAGACTTAGTATTGATTTCAGATTAGTACCCATTACCTTGCCACGACAAAGGGTCGGGCTTAACAACATCTAAAAAGTATACATTCTTACAGTCGGCAATCTGTAATGAGATTACATACTAAAAGTGTTACGAAATGTAACACTTTTCACGGTTCACCAAAGTACACAAATAGACGACCACATCCATACTAATATTATAAATGCGAAAGTGTGTGTGTCAGTTTGTTTGTCCGTCTTTCAAGGCAAAACGGAGCGATGAATTGACGTGATTTTTTAATTGGAGATAGTTGAAGGGATGGAGAGTGGATACATAGGTACATAGGATAATTTTTATCCCCGAAATCAACCCCTAAGGGGGTGATATTGGGGGGTAAAAGTTTGTATGGAGCTGCGATATAAACGAGTTCCACGCGGACGGAGTCGCGGGCAGAAGCTAGTAATAAATAAATCGAAATCATTTTAAGTTTTCGATCTATCTTACAAGGCATAATAATTTCTTAGTTTCGGCTCTATTGTGAGTTGAAGCACTATTATTTATCAAAATATTCGGGAAGCAACATTGTGATAGCCATAGCTTGAGTACTGTAGGTGTAGTTTTTATTTGCTACAGCAATACCCTCCCTTAGTCTATAATTATACACGAGGGGCACCAGAGTTCCACAGATGATTTACATTTTACATAGCACCTCTAAAGGGTCTATACATGGAGCGAGGAACTTCACGCTCCGGCGATCGTGTAGCGGCTCCCGCGTTACTTTCGCTTAGTCGCTCCCCAGTCGCCTTTTCATGGTTTTACTCAATGTGTATGAAATCAGTTTCTATATTAGGTACTCTGTATAAAAGCCTGAATTTACGTCTGCTCCAGCTATTTTCATTATCGCGTATATTTCTCCATACGAAGCGAGCACTCGATTTCAATTAGATCGAAATGTCGATATCGCAGTCGACCGCAAAAAGCGGCATATAGGGCTTGTTTATTGGTTAGAGTTCTGTAGTAAAACTAGGTACGTTTACTATGGTACTGGTAATTTATAATACTAACGACTTTCTGTCCTAATTGAAATTAGGTAGAGTTGTATTTCGTGTCTATATTTGTGAGGTGCTTTTTCTGGATATATAAAATAAAACCATACAAAGATGTGCATAGAAAACCAATTTTACATAGTTATAACAGTACTTACATGTCGGACGTGAGAGCAGAGACTTGGGTGAGCATGAGGAAAAAGGCCACGACGCGTGCCACGATGCATGACCAACCCATATTAGGACATCTGTAAACGGGAAGAGGTCGATTATTGCTTCGACTGATAGGTTAAACAAAGTGATTGTTGTTTACTCTTAGGTGTTTCTTGGTAACTTCATAAAACTACATAAGTGGTTAGTAGTCCAATGCAAACCTACACGCTCCCTTTTGCTGCAGGAGTTTTCTACTTTTTAGTTCTTTGGCGTCCAAATCACAGAAAAGTTAGTGTTACAAATAAACCGACGGCAGTTTTATTGGTTTCATTAAGATTGCCTCCGCTGATACGTTCAACTGCATAATTTTCATATGAGAACAGGAGTCATGCGAGGCGCGGCGCAGTCGTTCATGAGTAACTCACATGTCGCAAGGTCATGAATAATAATTATATACTTATTTTTTGCCACTGGCCCGGAATTGAATACATGACCTAGTTTCAAAAGTTGTTATGCTTATGACGTCAATAACGCTTCGGGCACGAAGCTTTGATGCGGTGCTAACATAGACACGTAAATGTTCGCTTTAAAATTTAAATTGCGGGCGCACTAATTTAAATAAATGCCTTATTTTATAGTCGTGCCTCGATATAATTTAACAAACATTTAAAGGGTTGGTCGTGAACAGACCGTATGGAAAGAATTATACGTTGAAATGTAAAGAACAATGTACAACACTTTTCACATTAAAATAATTTATGTTATGTTGTAGGACGCCAGGGTAACGTGGGTAAGTAATATTCCTACAACAATTATGAAGGTGAAACGGGACTGATGCGTTCCTACTTTTTGATACTTACTTTGTCCAGATCTATATTTTTAATTATGTGCAATATTGTATGTGTATACACTTTAGACTCAGATAATCTAATACAAATAACGCTGTTTCTTATGGCTTTCAAGTGAAATGCCTATATGCAAGTTTTACGAAAGGCATCCAAAGTATTTAGATGGCAAGTCAATCAAGGCGCCGTAGGATCATGGTCTTCTCTCTCTTTCACTGAGCATAAGCGTGAGCGAGATGGAAGTGCGTGGTCGGAAGCTCGGATATCATGTTTTTTAATTTAATTTTTTTGGCCATTTAAATAAATAAAAAAGTAATCACTGAGTTCTCTCAAACATGATATTGCTGATTTTTGTAAGGAATTTTTCATATTTTTAGCTTTTGGTACGAATATTTTAAGTGTATTTTAGACCTATGTTCGTGATTTCGAATCACTGATCTCGCTGCAGAAAAGCCTCACGATTACTATTCGTATTTTTTGAAGCCTATTATAAACAGACGCATTATATTGTTTCAAATAATCTGTTCGATTAACTTCGCTGAACATAAATGCTTTAAATAAAATTGCCAAAGTCGCTTAAAATGTTAAACATTGAAAACGTTGGAATATAACACCAGCAATCGGAATGCAAACAAAGTTCGACCCCCCCGAGACATCGCCAGACCGAACTCTTTATCAACTTCGATTGGCTTAGTTCATTCGCGCTAAGACCATATTGCATTCACTCGAAAATTTTATTAATATTGAATTTTCAAGTTCTTCCCAAGCGATATTGCTAGAGACGGGATCGGAGCAAGAAAACTTTGCTTCTGATATTGTTTCCACGAAGTTTATGAATGCAAAATTGTGACTTTATTGCAAGTTGATACTAGGCACTTTCGTTACATTTTCATGCATATGCTATGAATATCATCACGCTCACGACCACTAACACGTTGATAATGAACACGAGTTAGTATCGGCATTATGATGAAACGTATGTATATACAAAGGTTTAGTTTGGTAGCAAGCCCAAACAAAAAACGGTATCGGATTAGATTAAGAATCGCAATATCTCTGTTGTCTTATTAACCCATAGTTTTTAGGGTTCCATAGTCAACTAGGAACCCTTATAGTTTCGCCATGTGTTCCGTCTGTCCGTCAGTCCGTCTGCGGCTTAGCTCAGTAACCCTTACTACTATAAAACTTAATTCGGCATGGGTAAATAAATCTATCACGCCGACAAAACAATAGAATATAAACCTGAAAATGTTTTTAGAGTGGCTCCCCATTTTTATTTCTTGGTAAACCCATAGTGTGGGGTATTTCTAGACAGCTTGTTCAAAAATATGGGTTTCTTCTAACCATTTTTGGACTTAAATATCCGTTTGCGCGATGCGGGTCGCCTCTGCCGGCTAATGGCGTATCGATGTAACAAAGACAGACAGGCAACTATGGAATACTACACTGCGCGTGGCCCGACACGCACATGGCCGAGTTTTTTTTATCAGATTCAGAAATGTTGCCAGTCAATCTTAGTCAGGACTTGGTGCAGTGGGTGTGAGCTAATACCTAAGTCAGTCTGCTTGTAGCGGTTTGGACGCGTCTTTGACATGTTTGACATTCCTTAATAATTTGGGTCACTGTCGCCAAACAGCGCTTTTGGATAGGTCGCGTTCAGCTTGAGCCATGCGTACTGCAAACACCGCAACACTCTACACTTTAGGTCTCGCCGGAAGATCAGCGCTGGCTCTTGAGTCGTCATTATGCTGAGGAGGGACCCTTTCGTGACATTTGTATGAAATTGTTTTTATTCTATCTTAGTTTTGTAATGTAGTCTGAGCGCGACAGATGTACTTTCACTGCCAGGAACCCGCCTAGTGGGCGCCTACTCCGTAGTCGCTTTCCGCTACATACGAGAAAAACCACAGGATCGGCTTCGAGCGTAGCGCGTAGCGATTCTTGGCAGTCAGTGAATGTGTTAAGCTGCTACGGCCTACGGCGTAGCGCTACGAGAGTAGCGTAGCAGTGAATGATACTTTTTACGTAGCGTAAGCTTAGCGCGTACAACTGTGCGCACATCCTATTTAATATTATAACTGCAAAAGTTTGGATGTTTAGATGTTTGGATGTTTGTTACTCTTAAACGGCTCAACCGATTTACATGAAATTATGCACGAAGATAGAGGATAAAGCCTGGATTAAAATAAAGGATACTATTTATCCCGGGAACACGAAGACAAAAATGCGGGCGGAAGCTAAATAAATATCAACGGATAATCTTACAACAAACCGAATCAGCCCTATAACAAGCTCAACTATGGGTACCTATACGACGTTCAAAACATCCAAGACTAAAAAAATATTCACACTCGTCACTGATGGTTGTTAGGTTTGGATTTGTTCAGTTTGGAGGGTCACTGATGATAATCAAACAAGTCACAAAATACCTTTCTGCTGACTGCAGAGGTGTGTCGGCGTGTGCTTCAACGCGTCCGAGCCGTCGCTGACCACCGCACCATCACGATGGTATCTGCAACAATGCAAACATGCATCTGAAGGTACTTTATTTTTTTTATACCACGTTAGTGGCACATAAGCTTACGGCTCACCTGATGGTAAGCGGTTATCGTATCCTATGGACACGTGTAACTCTGGGGGTGTTGCAGGCGTGTTGCTGACCCTTTAAGCATTTATACACTCCTGTTTTGAAGGACCCCATAAAAACAAAAACAAAAGAACACATTTATCAACCACAGTACAGACTGTGGTTGATATATATGTGTTCTTTTGTTTTTGTTTTTTTTTTCTATTTCCTTGTTATTGTGTTCTTACACTTGTTGATATCGTCTTAAATATTATATCTTTATTTTCTTTGTTGACGACCGTGATAAAAACTCTAACTCTTCATTTTTTGACATGTATGCAAATCTGTAATGTATTTTTTATCATGAAATAAATAATCTGATCTAATCTAATAGTAGTAGTAGTCCCTCGGGAAAACCTCGACAGGAAGCTCACTCCAGATACCTAGAATATGTAAGATAAGTAAGTACTAAATTAAAATGTACGGCAACGACTTACTTAAAACAGTAATACCGCATATGCCACCGCTCGGGCAAACTCGAAATAAAAAAAATGATGACAAAGATTTTCATAAAAACGTAATAAATTGGGAAGAAGTTTGTTCGACTGTAGGCAAATAAATCCAGTGCATATAAAAAAACTTTGTTAAGTAGCGCCTCTTCATGCTGATAAAGTCGATAACATCCGTCAGCCATGTTGTACGTCTGTTTCGTCTTGTCTGATCGTTTGCCACTATCATGATCAAACGATCTGTGTTGATGTATGAGACTTTCTAAAATTAAAAACGTGTGCATAAATCATGGCTACTTTTGTTCATGTCATAAGTAATGGGCATGTACAATTGCAGAGATCTCCCTGAAATTGTAATGCCCAATAGCTAACAAATCGGCTCATATTTTATGAGTATTAGACTAAAATACGCCTGACGGTACCACAAAGCGATGGCGCCAATTACGACCTTGGAAGCTGGGTTCAGTTCAGAAGTATGTCATCGAGAGTTCAATGTTTTAGCCGCAAGTACCTAGATTTTATGAAGATATTCTCATATATTAACCCATTCAGGGCCAATGATGACACATATGCGTCAGACCGCCGTAGTCGCTTTCCGCTACATACGAGGAAAACCACGGGATCGGCTACGAGCGTAGCGCGTAGCGATTCTTATCGCTCATTTTAGAAACGATGTACTAAAAGTGAACAATTACTGAACTTCCGCAAAATAAAAAAAAAACCAAACGGTTATTTGAATACTGAACCGTAGTCGGTCCGGCGTCGGTACAGTGGTGTTTCAATTTAGGGTTAATTCGCGTTTCTATTATAAATGTTGACGCGTCGGGTAATATTTCAACATTTTATCCCCTTTTTCCATCAACTCTCTCCCAGGCTTAATTAAGTCAACAACGGCTTCCCATTTCTGCAATTCTTTTGCGGACGAGTTTTTGTTTGCCTCATTCACATTGCCGTTTACTGCAATGTGGTACTTGCAGTAGGTACTTAACAATGTTTATCTACGCACATATCATTAGTACTCTAAATTGCGTTCAGAAACCGTAGGAAATGACCAGCATTACTACAACCGATTTTACTATGAGAACTTTCTTGTCTGTGGTAGTAGGTAAAATCTGTACTGTAATATCATTACAGTACAGATTTTTGATAAATTTGTATCGTTATGAGTTTAAATTTGGAACAGCTGTCAAAACTCAAGTGTGTCTCTATTCTAGTATCCATAGATATTAACACAGTTATTGATACGAAATGTCAATTCAGTACGTTTTTTAATACAAACCGCACGACATTTGATCTGCAGTGATATCAGTAAAGGGACTTCATTCGTTTGTCTATGATTAAAAAAATAACCATTCGCCATGACGGATGATCGAATTGCCGCCATTGCTGTTGTCATTTTATTGTTGGTTTTTGCTGTTAACTACTACTTATGATATGTGTGTAGATAAAGTAGTGTATCCAACTGTACATAATTAGGCCTTAAAACACTCGTGTGATCCTATTATGAAATAAAACCAATAAAACCACACTCGTATTTTAAGGCCTCTCATTATGGATCAGTCGCATAAACTACTATTAGCTCGCAACATCAGTGAAACTTACCCCTTTACACATTTTTTACTACTCATCACCCTCCTAGCTTTTTCCCGGGGATTCACATCATCAGCCTATATACGTCCCACTGATGGGCACAGGCCTCCTCTCATGTATGAGAGGGAACCGAACCCACGACCGCCGTTTGACAGCCGCATGCCTGAACCACTGGGCTACCGTTGCTTTTTTTAATACAACGACGGTGGCAAACAAGAGTACGACCCGCCTCAATATGGTAAGCGGACACTGCAGCCTAAATACTCTTCCCAAAATATTGCATGGCATTGTATATAATGAACTGTGGATAGAACATCAATTTTTATAAAGATGAGGTTCTAATATTAATATAATATAACAATCAATACCTATACCTAAGAGACATTGAGTCTAAATTACTGACTGTATTAAGTACAATTAGTGTATTTTTTGTTTACGATGAGTTTACTAGAAAATACCTTCCTTAATGTAGATTATGCTATATGTTGAAAGTGAGAAATGACTACTTGAACAAATATTTTTTTGGAATATAATACATATTAGCCAAAGGAAAACGTTTGCATTATTTATTTATCTTATGGCAAAACAGTTTATTTGTGTAGTTTTCTTAATCTGAATAAAACTTGATAAAACATAGATAACTTGGTAAATGCCAAATTATAATTTGACATGCAAGAATGAAATGAAACTACTGCAATGAGGTTTTGGGAAGTAAAATTTGGCGTAAAATATTTTACCCAACAGTACACCACTACACGAATAATACAAATATACACACTTAAACTCTGTATAGGTACTATGTGTATTACACAATGCAAAATATTGACATGGTTTAGTAATCATCTTTCCATTTAAGGCCACCATTTGTACGAACCGTAATAAAATACAACGTAAAATATAAATTCCGTTTTACTCGTATATCCCGTTCAGCCGCGAATTTATATTTCACTTGTAAGCTTGTTTTATAGTTGTACTAGATGTAGCGTGGATTCAAAACCATACCTAACAATGTAAAGCCGATGAGCCCGATAAAGAAAGCAATGTCGTCTGTCCGTGGGAGGATTATGCTAATAAAGGATTCACCGAGCCTTCGAGATCAGTTTCGACAAGAAAAACATTGTCTCTGTTTTTCTCAGCTCGGCGGTAACAAGGTAACTTATGATGTCAAGAAAAACTTTCTTCTAAAACATGTAAGATATTTTTCTGCAGGAGATATTAACGGTCGGGGAAGATAATGCTAATTGTGTAATTACATGAATTGTAATCTATATACCGCTTTGACATCTAATCCCAAGATTTCGTATAGGCACTAGATTTATGAAAGCGACTGCCATCCGACCTTCCAACCCAGAGGGAAAATCAAACCTTATTGGGCTTAGACCCGTTTCCTAACGATGTTTTCCTTCACCGAAAAGCTAACTGTAAACACTCCGTAAGTACATAAGTTCCGTACCTAATAGGCGTGTAGAAATACTAAATAAAATAATCATTAAAGATGCATTTTCTTGAAAAGGATTAAGAATGTAGTCAAATGGAAAAAAAGCAAGCAATAGGTTCAATAATCACAAAGTTATGATTGTCCGAAGTTTTAAGAGGGGCTATGCTCTATGCCTGTTCAGCAAAACACACCTTCATATGAAACGATTGTCATTTACTATGACGCTCGAGGATCGTGACGTCATAGGCAACATTAAAACGGTTGCAGCTTTGTATTTTTTTATTAAGATATTTAAATAGGATTTTCGTCATTAGGCATTATTGTCGTATGGAATCCGAGCGTTAGATAACCCAGAAACGCCCATTTCTATCAAAATTACGTACCTGACGGACATATATCAAAAACAATTAATCTTTCTTTGTAAGTAATATTTTAGACGGTTAATAATGAAATAATCATGTTACTATACCGCATTTCCTGCAATAAACTTCCAGCTAACAATTTTATTCATTTATTGATACATGGGCTGTCGGATAGGTCGCGTTCAGCTTTAGCCATGCGTACTGCAAACACCGTCGTGACACTCTACACAAAAGGGCTCGCCGGAAGATCAGCGCCGTCTCTTGAGTTGGCATTATGCTGAGGCGGGATCTTTCCGTGACATTTGTATGCATTTTGTTATTTTTTTTTCCTATCGTAGTTTTATAATCAATCAGGAGAAATATACGTTACATGATCGGTCAAAGTGGAGGCCTGCAGCGAAGGTTAATGCCTTCGAAGAACGAAGACGTGACGAACTCAACGCTAAGCGCGAGGAGTTAAAGGCTCGACCACCTGCGGGCATTCACTATAATTTTTTCGGAGGGGTGCTGACCTGTAGGGAATGTGGTCGCACATTTTTTGCAAAAATAGGCTACGTTAGTCACCTGAGAGCTCACGAACGACGCTCCAGTTAGTCATTTTTACAGTCGCCTTGGTCGAAATCGGCCAGGAAAGTGATGATTACGTGTAGCGTTTTTAAACATTTTCTGACCCCCCTCCTCCCTGGTGTAATTTGTCTCATCCTCCTCACGTGCGATTTGTCAAAATGTGTGTTTCTTGTCTAAATGTGTTGGACGCTGGTCGCGCGTTCGGCTGGCAGTGGCGCGTAAACAAACGAGGGGATACTGTGCAACTTTGCAGCGTTCGCAAAATCTCGTTAAATATTATTGTGTATGATTGAGCCATGTATTTGTGAAGAAACGTTTATTACTTTATTTAATATGTTTTTGCAATTTTACATTGTTTTTTACGGAAATAAAAAAATTATATGATATTTTCCCCCAAAGTAACATTAGATGACATTCGAATCGACCCTGCCCCCCCACTTAAACGTCTCACGTAATTAATGGACGCCCCCTTTATTGACACTAAGGTACCTAAAAATTGGCGTTTAATGTTTACAATTCATCAAAATCAGTAATGATTAAAAGAGGATCATAGGATAGAGGATAGGGGAGGACATAAAGAGAATAGAGTTAAGAGAGTGTAGATAAAATTTTAGATTAATGTTTCACCCCACTGTACTTGTTCTACAAAGATTTCTATGCTAATGAGTATCTGCTGCGGAAACTGTAGAGGTTAATGGGTAAACTTGTGTACGGCCGGGGAGGCAATTGAGGCTATTGTGACGGCTTACGGTTAATGCAATTATCCGACGTGACGTAGCGAAGCCTCGTAGCGCGCGTAGCCCGTAGGCCTACTACGCCCTTCACGCCAAATCACGTAAAATGTATGCGGCTAAAACTTAAAGCTACTGTCTGTTGTGTTGTCAGTCACTGTTTGTTGTGCTTTGAATAATAATTATTTTGCCGCGTTAGCTAGGTGTGATTAGAACCGAGTAAGTGCGGAACGCATTGTAATATAAGCAGCAAGTACTCAAAAATATCGTCACAAATTAATGACGAACAAAATTGTAGTCTTACTGTGTTTGTTTTAACACTCACCATCTCTTCTCTCGTGATATTATGCCAACTTGTACACTTATTTGCAATGACCGCAGTCGGTAATTTTGCGTAATAAAAGTTTTCCGTTTTAGCAGGGGCCAAAATTCTTTCGTACCTATATCCGGATGTCCGGCTCGGCGTTCTCCTCTACAGCTCGCATTTCTCAACCGATTCTCGTACATTTTTGGGAGCAGGTTCAATAATTATATATATTATACACATATATATGTATCATATCCGCTAAGACGATCCAAGCGAAGCGCAAGGGCACACTACCTACCTTTTCTCGAAGCAGTTCGTCGTTTTTTTAACCCTCTTAACTTGGGTTTGGATTATACCAGGTTTAAATATTTCTCCAAGTAGTAGAAGTAGAATACACCAGTGGGCATATAATGGTTGCTATTTTATCACTTATCTATCATCGTGTAGAAGACATCCGTCACGTCGCGACAACTCGGCGAATGCAAGAGTGACTGATGTCTTACCGACAACGATAAGTGATAAAAAACTACGCTGAGTGTCACAAGTTAGGTTAGCTGAGTGTGTGGTTGTAACTTCAATTGTCATGCTTTAAGTAAAATAAGTTTAGTGTACCGCACTATTTCCAAAATAAATATCCACAATGTTTACATTTTGTGTTATAATTTGTAGGTACCTAATTGTTATGTAGCAAATACCATTTGCTTATTTTTTAAAGTTGTTTTTGGTTTACTAATAATTCTAAACTACGTACGCCTAACAGTGTATTTTCATAATACACAAACAAAAGCAAAAGCCAATTTATCTGAACAGAGCAAAACGGGATGAAAGGATAACATTATGATGTGCGTCCGGGAGAAACGAAGGGATTCAAGGTTCATTCAGACCTACCTGCATTTAGAATTAGGTTAGACTCGTGTGCCTACCTATAGCGAATCTTTATATCTTATACCTAGTCGCGAAACAAATAAATGGCATGATGTGATAAAGCGGTCGGAAGCGGATGCATTATTTCCCAACACCGATGCAAATGCCGGCGAACAGCATAATCCTCTAATTAAACACAACCCTACATATTTCCGTACTTAATTACATTTTAAACGTGGCAACCCTGAGTTGGTATTACAATTTCTGATTCAGAATAGACATGCCACACTTTTATTGCCTAAATCGGAGAAGTTCTATCTATGTCTACGGACCAGATAAGTATTATACCTATAGCTACGAGTAAATCAAAGTCATGGTGTATGAATATAGTATTTGTTTGAATATATATAATATTTGTTTTAGCAGGGAGTCGCATATTAAAGTCGTACAAGTTGAGTGGTATCTAATAATAGTACATGACGTAATCCATGAGAATAGTAGGTGGTTTGACATCGAGGAAAAGTGATTGTTCTCAAAGTATTATACCATGTAAAGAATGAGCGCAGGCCTTGCCTCGCGCTACCCGCGGCGCCGACGCTATTAAATATGTAGACAGACGTGGAACTGATTTCAACTGTCATGATGTCGTCGGGTATGCATACCACTAATATTTTGGTCTTTGTGTACAAACTTATTTCAAGGCAATAAACACTGATATTTGAGGTGATTGAGATCTGCCAATATTATGTAATAATATTATGCACTTTGATTGTAATGTATTTTATTTCGTTTTCTTTATGTTAACAAACACGGTAGTTGATATTTCAAACCGATTACAATCCGGCACAAGTTATATTTTAAGATCTTTATCTGTATCTCTCTCTGGGTGCCCTGAAAACCAGCGCCTTCAGCAAAGTATTGCTGGTGGCATATGCTGAGTGGCATCCGTTTTGGTGCATAACTATTGTAAGTCTCTTAGTAGATGTAACCACCACATCACACCAAATAAATATATTTCTTTCTTGCTTTTTTTCTTCTAAATGTGGACACTATATACCTAGACTGGGAAAAACTATAATATGAAATAATAAAGTCTTACCTAAAATACTATTTTGTAGACTAGACTACTTTTAAAGGTACGGTGATATTTTTAATGGCCAGAAAATATTTAAGAGTCAAGGGAAAAAACATGTAAGTAAACAGTTTTTCCCTGGTAGGTAACATACTGAAAATTCGGTGAATGGAAATTTAAGGAACAAAACGATAAAAAATATAGTCCTTAGGTAGCATACCTACCTTCTGTATTCGTTTGGCCAAAAGCCCGCGGGTATGGAATTAAAATACCCTCCACTTGGAGAGAAACTTAAATAAAAATAATAAATAATAATAATTATTAATACCTCTCGACAACCTCGCAGCCGCTCAGACGTGCCCACCTATGCCCATTTTCCAGACCACCCACCATTCAACCGAATAACCCATGACCTTAATTTCCATCGCAGCACAGTGTTGCACTGCAATAATCTTGCACCTGGCGGGGACCATCATCTCGGGTGTATCATGTTGTGCGCACGGAGATGATATACGCCATGTGTATTCCTTTCCGCTTTACATTATTATTGTTTAAAAGGGCCTCTGCGCTGTTGGCTTCGGCCCCGCGCATGCCTTCCAAAAGTCCGGGACCCCATGGTCCCGAGATATGGAAAAAACATACAATAATAATAAATTTATATATTTTTTAACAATAGAAATAATAATATACGTAAGCATGTTAGGAAATAAGCACAAATTGGTCTACTTGTGCATTTGTGCAAGTCATGTTATAAGGTGGCTATACGTAGTTCTACCAAATAGAAAGGTCGTGACCGTTGCTAACATAGATACCTACGACATTGCGTGTTTTGTTAAAAGCACTAAATACCATTCCAGTCGTACTGTTGTGGGAATTACCCCGAGTGACCACTACACTAATTAAATACATACCTTCATGCCACCAGAATAATATTTTTGTATTAGCTCATCATAATCTTATTCATCGAATGGAGGCTTAATATTTTAACGCCACACAAAAGTTTCTTTAGTATCTCTGTAACATTATTGCGTCTTGAAATTAACAGGGGGATTTTTTAGAACGTCAGGCAACAAAAGTTTCTTTGTATACACAGTGCACACCCAAAAGATACAGGATATTACCTAGGTACCTAATTACTAATCTGAAGCCAGGGTAGCAGTGACGCTGGCATTTCGTTTCTTTCTCATAACGACATTAAATAGGTAGTGCTTTCCTAAATGACGGGAAGAAAGTCTCGGAACTCCCGGAAAATTACCTTTAATCATTTCCCGGCCGCAAAAGCTCTTCATTTTATTCGAACTGTAACATGAAACGAGGCAATCACATTTTTTTTAACAAGGTAATTACGCCTCTGCTTTTCAAGCATGCAGATTAAAACAGCTAACAAAGGGATTACATTTTTGAGACGATTTACACAAGCCGTCGAATATTTGAGGGACTGGCCTATTACTATACTATTCACTGATTTATTTAACAGAGCCAGACACCGGGAGAACCGTATGGTTACAGGTAGGTATGATATCTATGGAGCAGGAATTTGAGTGACCACAAGGGTATCTTTCCGAAGTTGATTATTACTTATCAAACAAGCGAACATTGTAGTGGCTGTTTGTTTACCCAAATAAACTAAAAAAAAAAAGCGAGCGGAGCGGATGAAGCTTGACCGAAAATGCGTTCGTATGTCCAGATTTCCATGCAGCTGTCGTACTCTATAGGTCTCTCAACCGGTTTTCGTGAATTTTGTGAGCAGTCTAGTTTTTTTTAAATAGGTACTAGAGAGCTCTGTAGCTCACAGAGCCACTAGTAAGTAGATGGTAAGAGTAGCTCGTCGAGTTAAGATAATATTGGCTGAGCACACACAGCCATCAGGGAGACTATGTGAGGGAGGGAACATATCGAAATTTAATTTGGTTTTAAATTTTGTACACTTGCACCAAGCCTACGTGCCATAACGAGCATGGTAGAAAAATATTAAACCGATTTGAAGTCAATCTTTAACTAGGGTATGTAACCACTCGTATCTAGGTTTAGCAGAAAGCTATAATATCGCCATGGCAACGCAAGCATACTAAATCATCGTCTTTATTATTGTTTTGGACATTTGGCAGATAATATACACTGCATTTTACTTTTGCTGTCAATAACTCTTACTAGCGTTGCGACTTCGTAGCGTTCACTACAAAGAAAACATTATGCTTTATGACACGCGTAGCGCTTCCGAAAAGCTTGGCAGTGAATGAGACATTGGAGGGAAGTAAGTAGTGTGGGACTGCCTAGGGCACATGTGGTACTTAATGAAAGAGAAATTACTTTATATGATAGTTTTATTCAGCGAACGTATAGCTGTAGCAACTGATTTCGATAATACCTCAATATCTTAATGACATAGATGACCATTTTAAAAGAAAATATCACAGAATGCGTTGTATTCAGATTCCATCATATAAATGAATTTTTTTTCATAAAAACGTTTAAATCCCTAAAGCTTAAAAACACGAAGGATATCTTTGGACTCTCGGTAAAACTACTCGATACAGTCATAGACATCTTGTCACCTAATCTGTGCAAAAATTTTAACTTGTGCATAGATAGTGGTACTTTTCCTGATCTTATGAAATGTAGCAAAATTATACCATTGTTTAAGTCCGGAGACCCTAAAGATCGTACAAATTTTCGACCAATATCAATTTTGCCAGCACTAAGTAAAGTATTTGAGAAAATTATTTTAAATCAACTTTTGGGCCACTTTAACTCTAATAATATCTTGCACAGTCAACAGTTTGGCTTTAGAAAGGGTCGTTCAACAACTGATGCCATAACGAGTCTTGTGAGACACATATTCGGGGCTTTGAATGATTCGCATGACATCATCGGTGTTTTTTGTGACTTATCCAAGGCCTTTGATTGTGTGGATCACTCTACGTTGTTGGCTAAACTTAATCAGTATGGTGTAAGGGGTAAGTCCTTGGATGTGCTCCAATCATATTTGTCTAACAGAAGCCAGTGTGTTGATGTTGACGGATCGAAATCTGTGGAAGTGTTGGTCAGAATGGGCGTTCCTCAGGGGTCCTTTTTTATTTTTAATCTATGTTAACGATCAACCATATACGCTGGAAGGTTTGACCAACACAGTTTTATTTGCAGATGACACATCTCTTCTATTTAAAGTACCTAGAAATAGTGATACAGCTGAAACTATTATTAATCCCGTGTTACAAAAAACGTTAACGTGGTTTACAATAAACAACTTGCTTCTTAATCCCAAGAAATCAAAATGTATTCGATTTTCAACTTGTCGTCCAAATCAAATAAGTCATAAACCCAACTTAATACTGGGGGAACATGTTTTGGAGTTTTCGGATAGCACGATTTTTCTTGGTTTGACGTTAGATAGTAAATTACAGTGGGATTCACACTTAGCTATTTTAAGTAGTAAATTATGTTCTGCCGCATATGCTGTAAGAAAAATAAGACAGATTACAGACGTAAATACAGCTAAATTGGTATACTACAGCTATTTCCATTGTCTAATGTCTTATGGAATCCTGGTGTGGGGTAGATCTGCTAATGTAAACAGCATATTCGTTCTGCAGAAAAGAGCAGTGAGAGCAATTTATAACTTAAAACCACGAACATCTTTAAGGGATCTATTTAGAAAAGTGGATATCATAACACTGCCGTCACTATACATTTACGAAGTTATTATGTACGCTAGAAAACATTACGCAGATCTCCCCAAAAATAGTGATCTGCACAAATTTAACACTAGAAATAAAAACAAACTCGCAGTGCATCGTTTGCGATTATCAAAAGCTAGGAAATAATTTATTGGACAGTCCATACATTTTTACAATAAAATTCCCAGTCACATTATAGACCTACCAGACTATAAATTTAAAAAACTATTAAATATATATTGACTCAGAAATCCTACTACAAAGTAAAGGATTATTTAACAGAAAAGGATTTTTGGAAAGATTGTATAGTTAAGTAATTAACTAATTAGCGTTATAATAGTTATAATTTTAGTGATAAGCCACAATGTATTTACTGACGGACATAAGTGTATCTTGTATACCTATATGAAAAATAAATTAAATTGAAATTGAAATTGACCTTTACAATCAGAAAACTCGTCTAACGTTTTTCCGGTTGTATCCTAAAGAACCCCGGGGTCCGCTTTGGCACGTAATCTCAATATTTGGCGTAGGTTTACAGTAGGTATACATATGAAATACGTATACTGTATATGAAATACCTAATTTAATTAAACTATGTTCAAAGTAAGAACCAAATCAACAAAAGCTACACTATAAATGTTGAGTCAAGGATCTAAGGAAATATAAGAGTAGATACCGATCTTGCCATCAATATCAAGTTGTTTCTGAAATGTTATAGAGTGCGGCGGAT
Source organism: Epinotia demarniana (assembly GCA_945867215.1). Taxonomy (NCBI): domain Eukaryota; kingdom Metazoa; phylum Arthropoda; class Insecta; order Lepidoptera; family Tortricidae; genus Epinotia; species Epinotia demarniana. The sequence goes on along the minus strand of OX244267.1, from coordinate 19,831,709 downwards.
TAAATATAAATGAAGAATAACGGACGGCCCGACTGATCTATGAAAGGTTAATGCGGTGCTTTGCGTGCGGATACAGTAGCGCGGGCATATAATTTAAATGTTTTATACATGGAAAAAACCGTTCGTTTTATATTTACAATATTGACGGAATTGTGTTGATTATGTATAGGTACGTCAGTTACCAAAAACTATGCATCTGCAGCAATGTTAATATCGACTGAAACTTACCAAGTATGATGACCTACTGTAGCACATGCCTGTGCATTTGTGCTCTGCTAAAGGCCTCCACCCACCGGACGCGTGTCGTGCGCGGCGCGTGTGCTGCGCGGCACACGCGCAAGTTGTAAAGCATTGAAACTACACTTCAAACACACATCGAACGCGGCACACGCGCAGCACCCGCGCAGCTGCAGCGCAGCACCCGCGCGGCACACGCGCAGAACCCGCGCAGCTGCAGCGCAGCACACGCGCAAGTTGTAAAGCATTGAAACTACACTTCAAACACACATCGAACGCGGCACACGCGCAGCACCCGCGCAGCTGCAGCGCAGCACACGCGTCCGGTGGGTGGAGGCCTTAAGATACTCGTAACTACAAATATGGTTATGTGGTATTACGACCACTATTATATATAGTGCCTATTTGTGTGGGAATTCATTTTATTTGATAAATAACAACAATGTGTCTCACGTACATTTAAGGAAATTTAAAATATTGGAAAAATTGTATTTTGTCAGAATGTGTATGCTAGTATATTGAATTATTTTGTATATATTATTGTGGCAAAGATAAGATCACTTGACTTAGGCTTAGAGTGTTTAACGAACTAATCCATTAGAAATTAATCGGTATGTTTCAATTACTTAGATTTTTGACCCCCCCTTGTGAGCGACAAGGTACTAGGACAATCGTTGGGGGTTTTGTACTTAGTTATAAAAACTTACATTTTGCTGTATACCTCGCTAATTGGTAACATGTTCCATTACATTGTAGAATAAAATAACAAAAGACGTAACCGCGCTGCGCCGTTTTTGCTCTTTTCCTGATGGTAAGGAATTGAATTTTAGACCAACATTCTTCCTCATCGCCGAATAACGTACCTGGCTCGTTTCATATCTGGCAGAGAGAATTGTTAACGGGAGAATCGTCCAAATGCTGCCTGACTATTTGTGCCTTTTTCATTTCTAGTTCAAATTCTTTGTCCTTGGGAGCATAGGATTAGCTTTTCTAACGCAGCTTTGGGTATGTAGGTAATAGTATAGTATGCACATTTAGACAAGACAATAGTGACTACAGATAGACAGTAAACGGTGATAAATAAGTCGTACCACTGTACAAGTTGTACTGAAATGTTTAGCGTAAAAATTACTTTTATTGTAAATACGAAATCTAGTTAAGTCATGGAACGAAACGTGTTTGATGGAAACAGTTGGAAAAGTGTCTGCGTGAGAAATGCGACAGGTGTATTGGAATTAATAGTTTAAATGTCTACTTTATTTTGTCCCGCCTACTTTGATGAATTTCAACCCATTATTACCTCTAACCCGATGGAATAGTTAATATTGTGCAAAGTAAAACAATTACTATTACCTAGATAAATAATTTTAACCTCAAAGATGATATCAGAATAAAAGTCGTATTTCAGGGCCCAAGACAACTCTCCCTCGAGACGCTGTGATGAGAGTTACTGGAGCCGTTGATGCGGCCTGGGGGAAATCTGAAATATTCTTAGCTTTTATGCTGTTACCTGCCCTTTTATTGTTTCTGGGATGCTGATGAATTATATTAGCGGTAATTCTAGAGAGTAGTACATGGGTAAACATGTATTGTTCGGATATTTAAAGGTACAGATATATAGTTTATAGATATATACTTAGCTTTTGCCTGCGAATTCGTACGCGTATAAATTATGGTTTACATGATATTCTTATGTTTAACACTTTCGCAACCGGATTAAAAATGGAAACATTCACCAGACCATCCTCCTTCCTTTTTAGGGTCCCGTAGTCAACAAGGAACCCTTATAGTTTCGCCATGTCGTCCGTCCGTCTGTCTGTCCGTCTTCGGCTTAGCTCAGTAACCCTTACAACTAGAAAACTGCAATTCGGCGTGGGTATATAAACCAATCACGCCGACAAAACAGTAGAATAAAATCCAACATGTATATACCTCTCCTACATGTATATTGGTGATGTATTTTTTTTCTCGTTAAACCTGTAGTGTGGAATATCGTTGGATAGCTTTTTCAAAAATATTATGGGTTTTCTAAAACTATTTTTCAACTCAGTTATGCGTTTGCGAGATAATGGAATTTAAAGCCCTAATTTATGTTCGAGTCATGTGCGCCGGCTAAATGGCTACTACTGGGGACGTGAAAAAAATCGTGGTAGTAATAGTACATACAATGAATTTAAAAGGAAAACTATCACAGTTAAGTAGACATAACTAGTTAACGGGTAGTAGACATAACTAGGTAACTGGTAAGAAATGCACTTAATTTCGGGTGCATATACATTGTCATTGGAATTTGAACCTTTTACCGTGGACGGTAGAGTTGCTTTTTCACGGTACGTTATCTTCAATAGAAAAACCTTGTCCTTCAGGTGGTCGCTAACCGATGGTGGTCGCGTAACCAGCGAAACGAACCTATACATGGTGTGTTATAAAAATAATCATAATTACGATTATTTACGAGGGAAGCTATAATAAAAACCCCAAAAGCCCCTTTTAAGTCCGCATTCTGTGACAGCAGACGGGCAACTACGGAACCCTACCCTGCGCGTGGCCCGACACGCACTTGGCCGCTTTTATTTATTGTTTTGTCTTGACAGAGACCGTATACATCTCTATGAACATTAGAATAATTATTAATTGTATTTGGACGCTCAGAGACCTTATACATCTCTGGAATACTGAATTAATATCATTAACTTCTTGTTAATGCATAAACATATCGAATGTAATATTTTGCGATTTTGTTTCGTTTTGCATTAACTTCGTGACATAATTAGTTTATTAACCGTTTATATCGATCCTTAATCTGCAAATTTTAAATTATTATTGTGTAAGATTATTATTATTTTATTGCAAGATTATTATTTTTCATTGTATATTACCGTTTGACATGTAAAAGTGCCCTTGTGGCCTATTTGCAGAATAAACAGACAGAATTCGCGTGTAAGTTCATACTACTGCTCGCCTAGCGGGTCCAGCCGGCATCTGATCTGAGAAAACATTACGAGTGCCCGCTAAGCGGGTCCTTGGTTGCGAACATGTTAACCATACTACCTACTGACGAAACAAATTTGAAAATAAAGATGTCATTACTATAGACTGCGTGTAACAGTTCAAATTCTCTACGAATCTAAATAAACACCCTCATAAACTTGGTCGTGAGTAATTTGGGTATCTATATAAAGATACCCAAATTATCCTTTTAGCCCCAGGTCCGAATGCCCTAACGCGAGCCCGACGGACCAAGTCCCGCAGGCGAGCGGCGAGGCAAGCAAGGCCGAAGCCGAGCTTTTCATTGGAATTAAAGGCCTAAAGCAATCCATCAGAGACCGGCCTCAATGCGAGCCCGAAGGCTTAAGCCTTAATTTCGTAAGACTTAAATTGATTTGATTTTCGCTCGGGGACTGATACTATCCCCAGGTGGCAGCGAGGCCAAAGGCCGACCTTTACGTTGCCATGAAATGCCCAAAGCATCCTTTTAGAGATAGCTGTTAATGCGAGCCCCTACGGAAACTCATTATCTTCGGGTGTCTTACAAGCGAAACCTGATGCCCGAATTCCCGAAGGAAGGTAAAAGGGGAGGCAAGCGAAGCCGAAGGATAAGCTTTTCGTAGGAATTAAAGGCATGCTATAGGCATGCTTTTAGAGCCGGGGCCGGGAATTTTCTCAACAGATTAGAAAATTCGATTCAAAATCCGTTCAGCCGTATTTACGTGATGCGCGTTCACATAAACAGAAAAAAATTCTAAAAACTTTTGTTCTGTTATCGATTCTAAGGATCTCCAGCCAACTTTTTCGAATATCTTCCATGTACAGACTTTTGACCCTCTTCAGCTTTATAATATGTATAGATTAATCTAATTATCTGATGTTACAGTGCTATGCCCTACCGGGCCCATATGAGACTCTTCATAATCTACTGGACGTTATTTTACCCGGAAGAGGGCATGGACGAGCGCTGTTTGCGGCGCTCCAGAAAGTCCGTTGTAGTCCTCAAATTGGAAGTATGTTATAACCCAATGAATTAGCTTTTACGGCTTATTCTGCTTCTGTGGACGCACTGAAGATTTAAATCAATTACTTGGAGTTATTATATTTTGCTCAACGATATTGCAGTACCAAAGTGAGCCATAAATAATTGAAGGCAATACGTATAAAGAACGAATTAGGAACGTACATCTAGCGCCATCTAGTGACTAATAGGTTATTACATTTGACAACGCTCATTTCACGCTGTTTGTTGGTCTCCATACAAAGTTTCACCCCCTTTGCGTCCCTAAAAGGGATGAAATTTAACATAAATTATAGCCCTATAGTATATTTTGGATGTATGGATGGCTGGATGTACGTTCCAATTAATCTCAAAAACTACTAGACGAGTTTTAGGAAACTTTCAATTTATGTACCTTATGTATCAGAATAGGCTATAATTTATTTCAAAGGGCTTAGCAGGCTAAGGGAACAATAATGGCCCCTGACGGAGGATTTGGTCATCCTTTCAGGTGGTGTACTAGACCCTAAGGACACTGTATGCTCAATATCAGACCTCGATCTTCTTTTGTTTTAGAGTTATTCAGGATAATGTAAAATAATTAGGTTATCATTTAGTGTCATATTTTCCAAAATGTTCAAGTTAGATTAACCCAACCAAATCATATGTAATAATAATAAAATAGACTACAAAATGCATAATTCTGACTTGCATCCTGTCCTTGATCTTCATTATGAAAAAATGAATTTTATTTTTCTTTCAATTTTTTTTGACCTTCCGCGGTAAAACACCTTCAAAAAATAATATGCATAAGAAGCCACTATAGCTTGGCAATTTCGTTCGTGACACTCCCATGATCCGCGCGGGGGGCAGGGGACGTTGACGTGTTACTCGCCGCTATACACGATATTGTTTACGTAACGAATATATCTTTGGATATCCCTAACCATATTCTAATTTGTTTATAAGAATATTGTGTAGTTGTGATACCGAGTAACCATTAGGAATAAATGATTAGTTGATGCATGTAAGTAATTTATATCTTTGACGGCCGTTTACCCGAGTGGGCACTACACTGCCTACGAAGCTGGACGTCCCGGGTTCGAATTCTGGTAAGGGTAAGTTATTTGTGTGTTGAGCACGAATATTTGAACATGAGACATGGACGACTAATCGACCATATTGAAGCGAGTATCGGTTCGTAGTACGGTTTGGCAACGTCGCATTTTCGAATAAAAGCGTTGGTTCTTTGTGTACCACTGGATCATTGCTGGCTACCTTCCACGAAGTCAAGAGATTGCCGTTAACAAAGTTCAAAGTTCAAAGTTTTTTTATTTGTGAGTATATGTCAATCTGATTACAGTGGTGGTAAATAATTAATTATACGTAGCACTATACCCTGCCTGACGGCGTACAAATTCTCGATTATAGCAATAAGTTTCTAAATGGTAACATGAAAAAAAAATTTAAATATCTCTATTGTTAATGTCAGAAATCATGTCATATTGAATTATTACAGCAAATAGAATAAAAATGTCAAGAGTTTATATTTCATATCGAATTATTAAATTTATACAGCAAAAAGACATTAATAGAATAAAAACAATTTTCAATCAAAAAAGTCAAGAGCTTATGTTTAAATTGACGTATGGGGAACATTCTAAAGTCGACAGGCAATTTATTGTAAATCTTACTAGCTAAGCAGAATACACTTTTGCGCTTTAGGGCAGTATTTGCGGAAACAGGAAAGAGATTCTGGGGGTACCTAGTATTTCTAGTAAATATCTCGGAGATCGTCTTGAATAGTGAGGGGTTTGTTTTAATATACATAGCAATTTCGAATATGTAGAGGCACGGAACTGTCAAAATATTTAAGTCTTTAAAATGCGACACACAGCTATCCGTCATAATGCGTCCTCGTATAGCCCTCACGCATCTCTTCTGCGCTATGAAAACGGCTTCTCTGTTTTTTGAATTACCCCAAAAGAGGATCCCATAGCGTAAGGTAGATGCAACAAAACCATGATATGCCATCATCACAGTCTCCGTACTAGCTTGTTTAGAAAGTTTGTACAAAGCGAAGGCATACTGATGTAGTTTTTTACATACTAGCTCAGTATGAGCAGTCCAATTTAATTTGTTGTCAATTTGCACTCCTAAGAATTTCGTATCACTACCTGACTCAATCACCGTTCCTTCAAAATTGCAATCTATGGGTCTCGGAACTTTTCTCTGAAAAAAGTGCATTATTTTTGTTTTATTTAAATTCACCGTTAAGTTATTGTCCCTAAGCCACCCAATTATGGTATGTAAGGTATGATTAATTTCATACTCATAATCCCTATCATCTTTACAGTCAATTATTACTGTGCTGTCAACATTTACTAGCGGCGCCGGCAGCGCGAACGTTGTCTCGCAGAAAGTCCCCGCTTATTCGAGCTTTGCACTTCATGAACTCGTTGCTTGAATCGGCACCAAATTGTGATATATTTGCTAGCCGATGGATGTGTGTGATGAATGTTTGACGTTCTGCGAGAAGATGGATGCACGACCGTCTTCTGTGTTTTTATAATAATAGTTTGTTTCTTTTGTGTATATATATCTACATTTGTTTTGTTTCACAGTGCTTTGGTGTTACTGTAATGCTGTGAAATTGTATGGAATAAATAAATAAATAAATCAGCATATAGCACCATTGGATAGTTAATGTGACGAGCGTAGAGCGTAGCGCATACCGGCTCTCGATTGTCCATACCGGTGATAATGGGATTCAATAAATCATAGATGGCCATATTAATGGTTTTTTGCTTACGAAAGCCTTTTTGCTCTGTAGCGAACAGGTTATGTTTTTCTAGAAAACCGCAAAGCATAACTTCGTCTCAATATTGTTCTGTGTTCGTCTCATATTTATGGTAGCGGATATACACTTCCTATCGTAAACGGAGCTGAAAATATTTTAAATTTAAATCAACTCGGCTGACTCGCGCGGTGTGGATTCACTTCATGACGAGACAATGTTAAACTTTAGTTGCATATTAAAATGTTTGCTTTGCATTGCACTCGTTTCTCTCCGAGTTAATTTTTAACGAGCTTGGGTAGCCTGCGAATATTCACATGCCAATTTAAAGCTTGGATTTTCTGAGTTGTTCGAGCCTAAAATATGTCAAATGTCTACGTACATATTTTGATATCAATATGCCCCTATTCCAGTATTTTGGTTAGGGGTGTTTAATTAGGAAGTTATCTGGAGGAGAACGCACATTAGCGATAAGAACGCCTGTTGTCTACCATATTTTATATCTAGGTTAAGCTTCATGTTGTTTTCTTCTTCTCTCTCTTGTACAATAAAGGGTATTTGTATTCTAATTTACCTACGCTGCAATACAAATAACTATTATAGATATAACGCTATTAAACATGAGTGCATAAGATGCTGTAACCTATCCAGACGGTATGGCGGGCGCACGGTGTCTGACGGCTCAGTGCGGTAATCCCCGCTCATGTTGGATCACTGACGTCACGGGGTAACCACCCCGTTGCACACGTTGTATTTATTATCCCCCGTAAAGCCTCGTATTTACAAATTACTTGTATACATATTTATGTTCCCTTCAGGACCGGTCACTGTGGCACTTTTTGGAGGAGGTATATGTCCAGTAGTGGACGTCTTTCCCTTGATATGATCACGATGATGATTCTAGGTATCGATTAGACAATTTCCTTGAGGGGTTTTAAAATATGTGCACTTAATCAACGTCTGTAAGATTCGACGTGATTTCTAATAACAAATCTCATCATTTCCGGGAAGATGCTCAGAGCTTTAATTTTGCTGCTGCTGCCAAGAATGGCTACGTGCTACGTTCGTAGCCGATCCGATCCCGTGGGTTTCCTCCCATGTAGCGGAAAGCGACTAGGGCCTAGGTGCCCGCTAGGCGGGTTCCTGGCAGTGAAAGTGTTAATTCATTTTGAATAGTCTCATTTGTCACTAGTAATGGTTTTTTAATACACCCTAAACGCTTTTTATACGTATTTAAAGTAGAGAAAGAAATAAACGCGCATTTTGACAACAATTTCAGTTGAAATGTTTTACACATGGTTTCATTATTCAGATTGCTATATTTAATTGGCCGCAGACTTTTCCCGCATCCGACGGTAACGCCAAATAAATTATTAATATTAAGTATGTCGAAACTTGCCACGCTATTGCCAAACTTTTGTATTTTAAATGTCTGAAGGAAGTAAAAATTCTCTTGTAACTCTGTTCTAGCGCTGTAAGGGTCCGCAGTAAGCTCGATTCTCCATACCGTAGTTACGCTCTCATTTTAAAACTACAACTGAAACTACAAAATGAAAACTGTAAAACGTTGAAAATTAAATTAAATTATTATAAAACTACGTAAAATTGTTACGATTATGAACGTCATGTCATGATATACCTAATACCTACAGGATTTTGTATTGTACCCAGCTACCGGGTGCTAATGCATTCATAAGTCACAAAGCTCTATATCATCCGTAAATTCGTACGTACATATATTCGTGTAAACTACACCGGAGTACCCAGCTAATGTGATCCATAATTCAGAGAGGTAACGCAAATATTATTAAACAAGCGAGAATGCAGAATGCATATTGTTGACATTTTTAATTGTAACTTTATTATATATTAAAATAAGCGTGTACAGCTACAAAGGAACAGTTCAGTTAGACTCTCTTTATGCAATTTTATCCATTATGCCATTAGCTGAATATTTAACAATGTGATAATTGAGGGAAAAGAGAACAAATGCCGCCCAAGTGTTTTCGACAAGACCAAAATTAAATTACAAGTGGGTTACAATATTGTCTAAGACTTCGAAATACTCTTACTCATAAACGACTATCAAAACAATTTTAACTAAAATGTCGTTTATAAGACGATCGTAAGAACGTAAATAACATAATTGTAGTAACCATATTAAAAATATATGAATAAGGGTGTATGTTGTTTGATATTAATTTAATAAAAAATATTCAAATGCTACACACCTCACCAACTAAGTTTAATCTTATTTCAGTGTAGGGATTATGTAGTCATACAAAAGGGCATTGGGTAACCTTGTATGAGAAAAATTGTCTTTTTTTTGCAGCGGCCACGGATGTTTGTGTAAAAATCTTTTAGAGGACCTCTTAATACGCATATATATAAATAAACGCGTTAAACAATATCGGAGCCGAGATGTTTTAGTTTGGTTTATAACTTTTTAATATAACCTGCGGAAAAATGTATTGCAAATATCTCGGCTCCGATGCACTTTAGAGTATTACATTTCATAACAAAATATGTTTGTTTCAAATAGATCTATCATAATATACCAACTTAACGAGTGGCCGCTCATTTAAAAAATATGACAACACATTTACCCGAACCCCTTTAAAGCGCATGTAATGTACCTACCTATATCTAATGAAAATATTGCTCTGAGGTACCTACTTGTGTAGGTGCCCAATGTTTGAAAGAATTACAATAATTTACGCTTCGCTCCTCACCTATAATGTTTTTACTTAAGACTGTAGGTGCCAACTATTGGGAGTGCCGGCCGCCGGGATAGCTTAACAAACAAAAGAAAATGCCGTGTTCGTCTTACTTTACTTTATCTACCCACATATCATTAATGCTTTTAAATGCGTTCAGAAACCGTAGGAAATTAACTTTCTTGTCTGTGGTAGTAGGTATGATCTGTACTTTAATGTTATAACAGTACAGATTGTTGTAACGTTATGAGTTTAAATTTGGATGGCTGTCAAAATTCAAGTGGGCGTCAATTCTAGTATCCATAGATATTAAAACAAATCGACTTATCAATACGAAACGTCAATTCAGTAGGTATGTTTTTTAAATATTTACATTTGATCTCAAGTGACCTGAGTATAGGGATTTCATTCGTTTGTCAATGATTCAAAAAACCATTAGTCTTGACGGAGGATCGAATTGCCGCCATTGCTGTTGTCATTTTTTGTTGGTTTTTTGCTGTTACGAAAGTAGAGTTGTGAATCCATATTAGAGTAGGTACTTATTATATGTCTGTAGATAAAGTAGTGTGTTCAACTGTACATAATTAGGCTTTAAAACACTCGTGTGATCCTATTATGAAACTCGCAAGCGCTCGTTTCATAAAACCACACTCATATTTTAGGGCCTTCATTATCGATCAGTTGCATAAACTACTATTAACATACGAGTAATAACACTAATAACATTGTAATGTCGGTTCGTGGCTTAGCAATAAACGCAAAGTGCAGACCAGACCTTTTCCATCCAATTTTAATCTTATCCCGCGAGTCACTTTACAAAACCAATATCTGTAGTTTCGTACGTTACTCTTTGTTACTGGTAACAATGGTAACCCAAAGTATAAGTCCTTTATTTAGGCAACGAATGCAACATTATACTATTTGGAATAATTCATTCATTTTGGTGTAGCATGTTTGCCGTTTTATCACTTATCGCTTTGGATAAGACATCCGTCACGTTCTGACAAGTATGCGAGTGCAAGAGTGACGGATGTTTTATCCACAACGATACGTGATAAAATGGCAACCATGCTAGCGCTGATTGATTGTGCTTTGAATTATAATGAATCCTTGGAAATTGTATATTTGACTGTAATCAGGAAAACAATTTCTAAATAAACCCGACCCCTTCCTGACACCCAACAAGGGTCACCCAATAAACGCGTGTGTAAATTACCGCTTGCTCGCCGAACAATGCCTTTACTTTCGTACGTGTCACATGTCATGTCAACACTCCACCCACTTCGTACCTGACCTCCGATTACGCAGTCGGTATATGAATCTTAAAGTCAAGTAATATTACGTTAAGTCGAGACTGGTTGGGTATACCAAGCTTGCTTGAAACGAAATCGTTTCCGAATACCTAATAACCAGAATATTACAATCCTTGCTTCTTTTGGCGCCTTATTGAAATATATTTTGCGTAGTTCAAAGTGGCTGTTGCAACAACGGACTCAAATAAGATACGAGCTTTACAAAGTGGACAATCTAAAAGAGACTTCAAACTGCCAAGTCTGGACGCGGCCGGGCACACATTTGTCGGATCGATCGATATTGAATAAACGTCAGGCCTGTTTCATTTGCAAATGGAACTCATAATTACCAATGAATTGTTTTAATTTGAAATTTTTAAACCAAAAGTCTTGTAAGGTTCTGACTTTCGAAAATATATCAATTGCTTTTGACAAAGTGGTACGTTACCTACGTTCTGTTACTGTTTAGTTATAAAACTCCTTATTTCATGGAAAAGCAAAACATAACTCAAACAATAACCGCATGCGGTTCTTAGAATAATAGTAATTTACCTTTTTAATGTAACTCAAGGTTGGTTTTGTTCGCTGTTTTGAAATAATATCCTTGAGTGTAACCTTCTCCAATGCAGATACGAATACTCTATATTACCCCTACTAACGATCGAAGGGCTTGCTTAGGTGGCCCTTAATGTAGCAACGTAGCATAATGTAGGTACCTACCTATTTTGTTGCTATCATGGTAAGCCCAATTCGAGATTAATAATTTGACACGTCCCCGACATGTCACTGGGATATATACCAGCTAACGTCTCCTTTGTACTCAACAAGGAATCCTTATTGTTTCGCCATGTCCGCCTGGCCGTTCGTCCGTTCGTCTGTCTTCGGCTTAGCTCAGTAACGATTACTACCAGAAAACTGTAATTGGGCATGGTTATATAAATCAATCACGCGGACAAAACAGAAGAATATAAGGGTCATTCCATTGTGACGGGTGGGACATTTATACTCGTTTTTGCATACACTTTGCTTTATTTCTGCCAAACGGCAACGATTTACGTATTGAATATGATGTTATCACATACTTGGATAGTCATTGCATTCTGTACCATCGAAAAAAGTATGAAAATGTCATTATTATTATGAGAAATTGATGGTATAAGAAGTGTTGACTTACACCATTCGCAATTCGTAAGAAACTATGAAACTTTTGTTAAACAACCTATTTTTATATAGTTCCTGATATTGTACAGATTAGGTATTAGTATAATTTACGCAAATAACTCGTAAAACAAAAATAATTTTGCTTCTCAATGCTTGTGACGGGTGGGACAGTACTTTGTGACGAGTGGGACGAGTAACATTTGGGCATACAAATCTATGCAAAATATAAACATAGTTCTATTGTATTTACTTTAAATCAGCTCTTGAATGAATTATTTAATGTTACAAGTAATCATTTTAGTAGTTTTCTTAAAGCAATATGCCAAAAAAAATTTTTTCTCTTCAAAGTTTACAGGGTCAGAAAATTTATAATACAGTCTATTACCGCATATTTTTATCAGCGGTTGAGGTATAATGTCTAAAATTTGTCAAATTTTAATGAAAGAGACATCTTCCTCATTCATTCGAAATGTTGTACTGGTTTTATCAACACATTTTAAAAATGCGCTTTAATTCATTGTCACGGTCACCGGCAGTTTGCGAAACTGCGAGGTATTTATACTCTTTCGACTTATTCCTCGCAGTAATCTAAAATTGCTAAAAACTCTTGCCATTTTGTTGGGTTTCCTTTTAGTTTTTGCCGCGACTTGCGTTTCCTTTCCGTAGTATTTACTCATTGTGTTCTAATAAAGAATACCACCACCGAATTAAGCAATATAACACATACAATTTGCTTTAGATTCGTTTAAATAAAGTTAAAACAACGATTTTATACTCACTAAGTCAGTTTTATCAGATAACCCATTTTGCTCACCAGTCACTGTGACGGGTGGGACATACTTTGAAAAGCGTTAAAAGCGATTTTTATTTACAAATGCAACGTGTTTTTTAGCTAAAATAATCGCCCTTAACTTAATTGTTACTTCCACAAAGCATTACAACAAGAGGATAAATATTTTTGGTTAAACAAGAAAAAACATCGTTTTACTGTGACGGGTGGGACATGAGTTAACCATTTTGTAGAAGCCCAATAAATCCTAACCATGGAAATTTATTTATAATTACTTACCACTAGTTTAAACTGCGTTAAATATATTTTCTTTTATACGTATAACTTTTTCCGTAATGTTCAGAAAAGACGCGAAATAGTCCTGCCAACTTATAGTAAAAATAAGCTACCCTAGATAACTGGCGCTAGGGTTGAATTCAGAAACGAATAAAATGCAACAAAATTATATAAAAAGGAAAAAACTCATTGATTAATAAAACAAGGTATAATGTTCTATTCTGTAGACATAGATTTAAGTATGAATTAAGTTATTTATTTTTTATGGCTATGGTGTCAGTTTCGCTGGAATGACCCATAATCTGTTTTGTTTATAGATACGAAAGAAAAGCGATATTCGGACTTTGCCGATAGGGGTGTTGAAACCAAATGAAATGACCAACAATGTTGAATTTTCCCGGAAAGGGACAAAAATATTGTCAAATGGAGGAAAAAGTAGAGCAGGGGATTAAATAATCGCAAAATTATAAGTGTCCAAAGTTTTAAGAGGAGGTATATTCTGTTCCTTTTCCGACCCTTTTTATATTCCCTTTTCAGATGAAACTATTGTCATTTACCAGACGTCACGATCTCCAAGCGTTTTCTCTCTCTAACAGGCAATATTAAAACGGTTGTAGCTTTGTAATTCTTTGAGATATCTGAATGGGATTTTCGTCACTAAGAATATGTTTTGCATTCTATCTTTTGGAGTAATAATAAATGTTAAGTCGACAACCCGTATCAAGATATAAATCGTGGTTCAGTTATAAAGATATGGCAACAAAATGTGTTCTTATTGGGATGCATTTTTAATATCTATCTTTGGTCTAAAGATCTAATCTTTCTCTTCGTACTTGACACCTTCTCAGCCGTGTTTGCCCTTATTTCTGTCCGAGTCGGTCTTAGTCGTCATTAGATCTGATGTGCAGAGTAAAATATTTTTATTAGGTACCAGAACAAAGTAAATATGTATATAAAGTCTTCTAAATATTTGTATTCGGTTCATTTTCTGTCTTCGAAAATACGATCATGTCTCTTCCTTCCGCTCGCAATTGGGCTGGCTGCCCATCCGCCTACGTCGCAAAATACGTTTGCTCTGCACCCTCTTCTCTATTCTAAACGATCCTAAATCTCCCGATTACCTCAAAACTCTCTTTCAGTATTACTGTGTCTCTCGAGTCTGTCAACTTCGCTCCTCTGGCAACCTTTCCTTATCTATTCCGCCTCATCGTACTGGTTTTATGTCCATTTGTCCAATTCCTTCTCCGTCCAAGTAGCTCGCCTATGGAACAGTCTCCCTGTCAAAATTCGGCAATCTACAAACAGGCGTGTCTTCAAAAAGTCCTTACAAAATTTCTTTGCTGGCAGAAATAAAAAATAATCTATCTGATTTGTAAGTTTCATCTATATTCATGTGTATGTGTATGTATGTATTAATAGGTATATATTGTTATATCATATCATATTGTTATATTATAATGTATCGTATTCTACTATATTATTTATCACATCTTTAAACATGTTAAAGAGTTTTTGTTTTAAATTAAGTTGCACTGCCCACATTTTATCTGGTTTGCCTTAGGGTTGATTGGTAGAGAATGCTTTATAGCATTAAGTCCGCATGGTACAATTACCATAAGATATTATTTTGTACAATAAAAATTTAATAAATAAATAAATAAAGAACGGAGTGATAAAATAGATTCAATGAGGGTTGGTTAAGTATTTGCAAGATTGTGATTCTCTGGCAAAAGAAAATCCAAAGGTGAAATGTTCCGGTCGACATTAACCTCCACTTAATTTTCACCTTCCGAATGTTAACCCTGGCTCATCGCGTGACCGCACCTCATTTCGTTCAGGGGATTCTTTCCTTCGCAGTAAGGTATTAAACGAAAGAGAGAGCTGTAATATCTAAACTCATGGCTGTATGTATGGGGAAGTACGAAGGAAACGCCGAGTATCAGTGCAGTGTGTATTTAACTAACGCCTTGGCATACTCGTAATTATGAACTCATCCATCCCTAGCGATAGTAGGTACATCTAAAAATACATTTATTGGAACGCTATCAAATAGTGTAAACCATCGGTAACATGAAATGTTACGAATTTTCAAAATCATTTATATACTTATCAACTTACTTACTCGGGCACTCATCACAACCTATGACGGAATTTCCCAATCTACGCCTTCGAGATTTGGAACAGACCTTCCTTGTACAAGGGAATGTAAATTACTAGGCCATGTGTGTATAATAACGCCAGCAAAAATAAATCTTTTCATATTAAGCACCATATTTATTTATTGGTTTTAGTTTGATCGTTGGTTTACAGTTTTTTAATAGTAAGTATTGAAATGTCCATAAAGTGAGTATCATAAAAGTGTTTTAGGAAAGTTTGGCGATGAAAAAGTGAATGAAAATGGCGAGAGGCTGCTTGAGATATGTTTGGAATGGAGTCTCGTTGTGACTAATACTATGTTTAGTCACAAGAGAATCCATATGTATACGTGGCATAGAGGCAATGTGAAGAGTATGTTAGATTATGTGATTGTGGATAAGCGGATAGTCAGTAGAGTGGTGGATACCAGAGCATATAGAGGAGGAGCCAGTGTAGGCACAGATCACTTCCTGGTAATAAGTCGCTTGAAAGGCCTCTTCAAACGATGGCGACACTATTGCTCGGATTCTACCACTGAACTCCAACGAATAAAAGTCGAAAATCTTCAAGACTTGGAAACACGGGATCGCTACAAAAGCATTTTGAAAGAGAATATTAGTGGAGAGGCGGTTGTGAGTGGAGAAGATATGAAAGAGGTATGGAGATGCGTGAAAGAAGGAATGATAGGGGCCGCTACCGAGGTGTGTGGTGAAACAAAGAGAAAGAAAGGAAAAGTAAACGAAACCCCATGGTGGGATGGAGAAGTGAAAGAAGTTGTGAACGAGAAGAAGAAAGCTTGGCTTGATTTAGTAGCCATTGGAAATCTCCAGAGTAATGCAAGGACGGATTTAAAGGAGAAGAAAGAAGAAGTAAAACGTTTGTATGGGCAATTGAAGCAAAAGGTAAAAAGTGTGATCTTGAGAAAGAAAGATGATTTGCAAGAGAAGATGGATAAAAGATTCTCTAAAGATTTCAAAACCAACAAAAAATTGTTCTGGAAAGCTGTAAAAGCGGCTAGAGGCTCAACAACAGTATCAGAGCTAGGAATAATTAGAGATGAGACTGGAAGTATAGTGAAAGGGGAGCAAAACGTACTGAGAAGATGGAAAGAATATTTTGAAGGCTTGTTTGAAAGAGAGGAGAGAGACACGGTAGAGTCACGGAACTCTGAGGTGACTCCCAACCTTGAAGGTGATGAAAGGGAGATAAGCATGACAGAAATTGTGGATGCGGTAAAAAGTATGAAGTCAGGTAAGGCGGCAGGGTATGATAGGGTAACTGCTGAGATGATTCGGAGTGGTGGCGGAGTCGTTGCAACCCTGCTGCACCGACTCTTTAACTTGTGTTGGAGATATGGCAAGGTGCCGGACGATTGGACTAAAGCTGTCATTGTTCCAATTTACAAGGGAAAGGGTTCGCGGCAGGATTGCAAAAACTATCGTGGCATCAGTCTTCTCAGTGTGGTTGGGAAAATGTATGCAAAGATACTGATAGAAAGGGTAGTGAAAGAGACAGAGAGTAAAATGTGGGATGTGCAAGCAGGGTTCAGAAAGGGGATGGGGTGCGTGGATCAGGTTTTCTCTTTACGATGCATCACCGAAAAATGTTTGGCCAAAAACCAGAAGGTGTATTGTGCGTTTGTCGATTTGGAGAAAGCCTATGACAGAGTGGTGAGGGATGTTTTGTGGTCAACTCTGTCCATGTATGGGGTAAACAACCAATTGATTCAGGCATTAAAATCCCTCTACGAGGGATCTAGAGCATGCGTAAGGATCAATGGTGGCTACACAGACTGGTTTAGCATCCAAAGTGGTGTTAGACAAGGTTGTGTGGCCTCGCCATGGTTGTTTAACTTATTTATGGACAGTTGTTTGATGCCTTTAAAAGAGAGTGAATGTGGTTTAAAAATGGGTGAGTTACTCGTCAAATGCCTCCTATACGCTGATGACCAGGTGCTCATTGCGTCATCAGAGAAGGAGCTGCAAGAGATGGTAACTTGTATGGATGACTCGCTGAAGCGGAAGGGTATGAAAGTCAATGTGAGTAAGACAAAAGTGATGGTATTTGAGAAAGAAGAACGTGTGACTGTGTGCAATATTCTGATTGACAGTGAGAGAGTGGAGCAAGTAAATGAATTTGTGTACTTGGGTTCTTTATTTACGAGAGACGGAAAGTGTGATGGTGACATTGAAAGAAGAGTAAAAGCGGGAAATCAGGTGAATGGAGCATTGCACGCGTTTGTGAGCAGCCAAAATATAACAAAGAAGGCTCGACTCGCGGTTCACAGAGGAGTGCTTGTTCCTACACTGATGTATGGTAGTGAGACTTGGGTATTTCAGAAAAAGCATGAGAGTAGACTGAATGCAGTTGAAATGAGAGCGTTAAGAAGTATGTGTGGAGCTCGTTTGAATGATCGAATAAAAAATTGTGTAATAAGAGAAAAATGTGGAATAGAAGACGATGTAGTGACTAGGATTGAGAAAGGTACGCTTCGGTGGTTTGGGCATGTTGAGAGGATGTGTGAAAGTAGATTGACTAAGAGGATTTACGTCCAGGAGATGGATGGAAGGGTCGGTAGGGGGCGGCCTAGGCGAGGGTATCATGACCAAATTTCAGCAATACTGTTAAAAGGCCAGGTCAGGAGTACCCGCAACCGACGAGCCTGTATGAGGAGATGTATGGATGTGATCGAAGCGAAAGAAGTATGTAAGGACCGTAGTATTTGGCGTTCCTTAGTCTCTGCCTACCCCAATGGGATACGGGCGTGAGTATATGTATGTATGTATGATGTTTATTATTTGGTAGGTATTTATATTTGGAAACAATCTTTACTATATCGACCTAGTCCGGAACTAAGCAAAGCTGTAGTATGGGTACTAAATAGACGACGATATAAACATACTTATGTAGATAAATAAATACTTAAATAAATACAAAACATCCATGATTCAGGAACAAATATTCGTGCCCATCACACAAAATAAATGCCCTTACCGGGATTCGAACCCGGGACCTCCAGCTTCGTAGGCAGGGTCACTACCATACCAACTAGGGTACAGAGGTCGTAAATTTGCATTCTCTAAGCAATTACGGAAACGTTATGTTTGCTACGTTTATAAACTTTCCTCGAGCAATTAGTGAGAGTTCTCAGTGTTTTCATTATATCCTAGACACAAAAGGGATTAAAAATATTTCGGGGGATTCTTATAAAATATGCGAGCATTGCGTGAGTAGTAGAAGATCTATGGCCATTAGAGAGAGATGCCGAGCCAGTTCTTTAAGTTTAAAAAATACTGTAACTTCTTAAGAGGTCGTAATTCGTAATAACTTCGGAACTCTGCACGCATCTTCGAGGCGCTGAATAATAGTTATGCTTTGTCATGACATAATCTACTTCACCCAGACATGATACAAAGTAAGGCAATATATTTTACGTCACACCTGGCCATAATGCGAGTTTTACTGCACGCTGCGCGTACGGGAAAACTCGCATTGTGGCCAGGTGAAGACGTAAAATTTTGTACTTACCACGGGCGGTAATTCGTAAAGCCCCAGAGCGCATATTTCATACAAACATCTGCGCTCTGGGGAATTCACGAATTCACCGCCCTAGGTATGTAATGTACTATTATGAGCTAACTCTAAATAGGTATGAACAAGAAAAAAATATTGATAGTCCACTTTATAAACTTTTTTAGGTCATCATTATGTTTGTTGATTACAAGTATGGAAATCAGTAAATATTATTGATGGAAGTTATTTATATTATACTCGTGGTTTTGTACATGCTCTTGATACCTTTCCCTTTGTACACTTAGGTTTTTTGATGCATAGGGGCATTAGCATTAATAATAATAATAATGAATACCCAAACATCACAGACACTTTGGTACGTTCCTTTTCGTAAAAAGTAATTTTGTTGAATTTAATAAGTGTTGCCCAGTGCTCATGTGATACCATACCACCATAGTTTTTTGTAAACTACGAGTTTCTTATGTATGGTGACTTTTATACGAATATGTTTACATGCAGGAAAAAGTACGATTATTTTACACAATAACTTAAATTCTATTTCGTTAAGGTAACAGGAAGCAACGCTGGAGCAGTGCTGCAACAGCGAGTGTTGTTAGTATTTATGGCAGGCTCGCGGCTTTAATGTCCCCAAAGGAGTGATTGCGATACCAACGACTTTTATTTGAGTCCTCCATTCCTCCGACGCTTGAAACACGATATGACTTTTTATTACACTCATTTCCGTTTGTTGCCATTTTAAACAACACGCCTGTCTGTCAGGGTTACGAATTATTAATTTACTGTGATAATGATGAATATTCATTCCCTCAGCTGCTAGTGTATTGAATATTTACGTCGTGAAATTAATCGCGAAATGTAGGGCATTTAGTTTACCATTTGTTGCGTGACGGTTTCCATTTTGTTAGCAATGTTTGGTCCTCGGACATTTCCGCAGCTGCTACGTTGGAGGAGTGGCCCGTCCATCCCCTATCATGATGTTTTTTTTGAAACAATAATTAACTGACATTTTACGGCGAGGTCAGCATAGTTGTAACAATTTAATTTACAAAGGTTTTGTGAAAAGTTTATAATAGTATATACAATATACTAGGCGTTAAATGTTCTTCATCATTGTCCTAAGCAGTTTAGTATTTAGGTACACCTCTTACTTTTTTCGTTTTGGTTGTATCGACGTAGAAAAGACAGAATAAACGAAAAATTATTTGGAACAGAACTGCATGAGTGGGAATAGGTAGGCATGATGACTCATGTTCAAATTGATAACGTAGTGATGCTAAATGGATAGTAAACAATCAAATTATCGTAATAAAGTATAAATTATAATAAAAATCGAAAAAAGATATGAACCTTGAAAGTTTAGATAAAATATGCATTTTTTATTGTCCAAGAGTAAATTTAAAGGTACCAATAGAATCCTTACACTTTTATTGAAACAAAATTGTATGACAACTATGTACTTAAACGCAGTATTTCGCGACCGAAACAACAATTTACCTGATTTTTCATACAACGATACATGTAAGTACTTTGTACTAACAAATGTCGGTTGTGACGTCATGCCTATCTGTCTTTCAGTATGAAGAGTTTCGCGCTGCCGCCCGCGAGGTCAACTCTTTGTCTCAATTTTTTGGGTATAGTGGGTGTGCTATTGCAAGATACCTTGTACTTTTTGACTATGCGCTGAAACTTGGCACAGTTGATCCTTAGGTGGTCTTGAGTGGATTCAGACCAGGAGCCATCGAGAGCCACCCCGCATTTAGGGGGGAGAGGGGGGGGGGGGGGAAGTTCGACTCCGACGCGCTTTATTTAAAGCCATTTTTTTCTGAAACTATACACAGCAAGACAAGTATTATATCATTTTCGGATAAATAAAGGATGAGGAATCTATTTTACGAACCAAAATAATACATTTTGGGACAAAAAAATTAAATAAAGTAGAAAAACATATAAAGCCTAAATTATTTTTAATCTATATTACTCCCCCCCCCCCCCTCACCCCCCCCGGCCCCAAATGAATACATACATTCACGCCTTTATCCCTAAAAGGGGTAGGCAGAGCACATGAAACTTGTGTTCCAGTAACACTTTTAGCATAAATGTGGGTATAAAAGATCGACAAAATGTGACATCGCAGTGACAGGTTGCTAGCCCACAACACACTTCAACCCTGTTCCCTTAGAACCTTCGAATATTATATTCAAAATCATAGCTCATCTAATGTTCATGTTGAATTGCGATAAATATAAACACAGTCGTCATCCTAGTCAGAAATATTCCAATCCAAATATAGATGCAAATGGAGTGTAATTTAGAACGAACCGATTGGTTGCGCCGCTGCTAAATTGACTTCTTGACGATTCTCAACTCTTAGTGCTGGGAATAAATATCTCAGTTGATTCTAAAATAAGTACTTAGTCATGAATGTGGCACAATAGTTGGTAATTAGTGAATCAACTTTTTGATCTTTGGGCCGTGACATTAGGCCACTCAATGGACTGGGAAAGGCACTTACGCCTTTGGACATGACAATTAAATGTCCACGGTTTGATATTAGATGATAGGGAGGTACAACTAGTACCTAGTCTCAAGAAAATATTTATATTCTATAGTACCTACAAGATGATAACAGAAATTAACGAATTTAAAACTAAGTTAAATCTAAAAAAGGCTCTTGGGGCATATTGTACCGAGGATACTGGCGTGGCGGTATTTCCTCGCTGAATTACGAATACATTGCACCTACCTAGTCTTAGCTTGTTTTGCTAAACTTGCATAAAACGATTATTTTGGTTGGAAGTACTCGTACCATTGAATTCCTTTGTTCCTCGTGCCTGTAAAAGGTGAGATAACGTATTTTAAGAACGTTGACCGTGGTAGATTGGGAGCATTTCGGCGACACGTTGTCTATGGCAGTGGCGCGGTATCGACCGGCCGGCTTCGACCGCACGTGCCAATCGTAGGTAAGTACCAGACTTGTTCAAGAATAAACTTACATCGTATTACTGTAAGTGGGATTTGTTTGCACGCTTGTGTGCAGATGCACGCGAGGTGCAATGCGATGATACTAGCACAGCTCTGTATTTGTAATTTTCTACATGAATAAAATCACCTATAGTTTGTTACTTAACCATGCTATTCTAGAAGAATCTACATTATTTACCAAATGAACGGTACCAGAACGTCAAGCAGTAACATAGTTTCCAAAGAAGGCACACTTACAGACATAGACAAACTCACCATTATTCTGTACATGAATTAGGGTACACAAATAATGGTTTACAATAATCGAATTTTGGAGGAGGAAACAGTATTTAGCCGGACACAAATTTGCCTTTTTTCGTGTGAACGGAACAACCTCTCCTCCATCCTCCTCACATGTAAATCACGAGACAATCTGAAGCAATCCGAAGTCAATTGGCATTAGTAAACTCTGTGTTAGTAAGTATAACTATAACGCAATTCATGCTTTCCGACGTGTAGATTCACGGCTAAATATTTAATTAAGGCCTGCTGGCCTGGATCGATATGCAAGATTTACCATGTATTGGGTCGCTCTAATGCTTCCGTAGATCGGAAACGGTTGCATATTCAAATCCCTTGTCGGGCGTGTCTTTGTGAGGGAACTGTATAGTACTTTCAACTTCATGCTTACTGATTTTTCAGAGTTCGAATCATGCTCAGAAAGAAACACATTAAATCATCAATATAGGAAAGAAATCGGTGAATTCTACGAAACCATCAATCAACCCAAAAATAAGTATTAGGTACCTACACCATTACTCAAGAAAAGGGCGCAAACAACTTATTTTTTGTGACATATCGGTGACCAATAGATAGGCAGCAAACCCATCGCAGCAATGAGTTTCTCAGTCTCGCACATTGAAAAAGAGTATAGGTACTCGTTATGGTTGCTTTTCCGGTCATTAAGTGATGTTTTGTAACGTCGGAAGTAGGTATTACATCAAAAACCTAAAAGGCATAATATATTTGATTGTATCCCTGATTATCTGTGAATGTTTTTATATGTTTGTAAGTAAGTAAGTACATAGAAATCATCCCTTTCTAGTTCAGAAATAATATACATGTCTGGTTTATTTAGTTACTCCGGTAGCAGGCACCAAGCAGACTAAGGAATTAATTAATGTAGAGTGAGGATAAATAAACAAGAGAGATTTAGGCAATGTCTTTCAGTGTTATAGGATTAAATAAACCAGTAATACAGTGTATTATGTGAAGTGTGCGTACAGTAACCCGATCCCTTCCTATATTTACCCACTAAAGAATAAACTCGTTCTTCCACAACATAATAGTCCGTGGGCGTTTTTTTGCCGTCGTAAAGAAAATACGATTGTTTCCTTCAGATATAACGAACGTACTTGGGTTTATATTTGGTACCATGTTCTTGGAAGGCATCGCAACAAAAATAGTAGGTAAGTAGAGTAGGGAGGTACCTAAACTAGATAATTTATACTTATGATTTCCTATTTAATATAGTATCTAGGAAGATAAATGGTGGGTTTTGTACAATCGACCCATATTTTCATTAAGAGCGAAGATTACTTATTTAGTTCCAATAAATCTCTCTAAATCAATGTCGAATGGACGGTCGTACCATCAATACACAAGGTTGGCCGAAAACTTAATAAGCTCCCGTACAAAATAGTTTTCGACAAAGGACGGTTATGTGCTTTGTCACTAGTCGCACAATGGGACACTCGAGCCCTCTCGGAGCAGCCACTTTAGCCAGCGTCTTTAGCTGCTAAGGGTCCTCTAAACTTCCCAAAACTTTTATCAACCCACCCCGTACAATGGCTTTTAGCCGGAATATTAACTAAAATAACAAGGCGCGCGAAATAACGCGACTTGCGTGACTGACATTTATATTACGATCTCTTTATTAGTTATGTGTAGTCTGAGTAGATTGAAGCTCTTGAATATTTGGCACGTTAATGAAATGTAGCAAACATTATCTCATAGTGTCGGAGTGAAGTTTGAAGTCGCATAAAGACAATCTCATCTATATAAATTCGGAATTAGTACCTTAACTAGTTTCTCGCGTAGCTGTCAAGTTAGTTATTCAAGTTTGATAAGAAACCCTTGAAAACATATAGATCTTTATTGAAATAGTAACTACGTCTCTAGAATTAGGTCCATAGCAAAATGGTAAAAAATGAACTCTATCCGACTGTCCGCCTGTCACATCGTTAAAAATATCTCAGGAAGTACTTTTGACAACAATTTTGAATAGTGGTAAACAAGGCTAATCCACGTGTATAAAAATGAAAAATGTAATAATCTATTCTTATTTACATTTTTAATTAGGTACCTACATTAAACATTCGAAGTCTAGTTATACTAGGTCAAGTGGGGTATCAAATAAAAGAGCTCGAGTTACACATTCTAAAACCATTTTATTGTACACTTGATTTTCGATTTATAAAGGAAAACTAACAGTACCAGTCCTATCTTAATAAAGAGCGAAATTTTTAAAACTTAATAATCTGGGCGATTATTATAAATATTACAGGTAAATTATAACGTCATCTAGGTACCTATATCCAGGTTATTTTTATAAATATTAAGTTTAAGTACGGTAATAAGTATTTGATCGACTTGATGTTTTATTTATTCCTTTTCCAACCTTTTTAGGGTTCCGTAGTCGACTAGGAACCCTTATAGTTTCGCTTTGTCTATCAATCCGTCCGCGGATGATCTCAGTAACCGTTAGCACTAGAAAGCTGAAATTTGGTACTAATATGTACATCAATCACGCCGACAAAGTGGTAAAATAAAAAGTGTTTTTTTTTTTAAATTAGGTTACCTCCCTTATACGTAACGTGGGGAGTGTTTTTTTTTTCTTTTCAACTCTAACGTGTGATATATTGTTGGATAGGTATTTAAAAATGAATAGGGGTTTAGTACAATCGCTTTTTGATAAAGTTAATATTTTCGGAGATAATAGCTCCAGAAGTAAAAAAAATATGTGTCCCCCCTCTAACTTTTTAACCACAAGGTTTAAAAATATGAAAAAAGTCTCAAAAGTAGAACTTTATAAAAACTTTCTAGGAAAATTATTTTGAACTTGATAGGTTGTATAGTTTTTTTGAAAAAAAATACTAAATAATTTCTTAACTAAGTTTGTAATTTAACCGTATAAGCAGGTGTCTATTGTACCTATAATTTTTTCAAAATCACAATGGAATGACGTGCTTTCAAATAAAGTAAAAACGGTGAAAATCGGTTCACGCAATAAAGAAGTATCCCATAAAAATCATCTTCCATACTTTAAGCTCGCGCGCAATAGTTTACTTAATTTGCCGATAGATGTCGCTGAAAGCGGAACGCTCATATCGTACATGACGGTGTTAAGATTTTTCCTGATAGGTGCGCCCGTACATTAGGTCGATTTTTGTCGTGCTCGAATTGTCTTAGTTGTCTGTGGTCGATCGTTGTCTAATAATAAAATTGTTCGCTAAGTATTGCTGAACTATTAAAAAAAAATTGTAGGGTTTTAGGGTTCTGTACTTAATATGTCAACTGAATGTAACAAATAGCCCATTTTTTTAACGCTTAAGTAGGGAAACTTACTGTGACGGACGGAAAGCTACGGAACCCTACACTGAGCGTGGCCCGCACGCTCTTGGCCGATTTTCATGCTAAATTCACCTGAAGCTGTAATCTATTTGATTCTATTAAAGAAGAGCAGGCGAGTAATTCATTCACATGTAAATATAACCCTCCAACCCCATTTTCGGACAGAAAAAGCGCGAAGCATTCATAAACATTAGTAGGTATAAGTAAAAGGATAAAACACGAGTTGGAAGGGAATCTATTTGCTCAAGCAGCATTAACAAATGCTTTTGCGCGAAGTGCCTGCGCGGCGGCAAATGGGATTACCTAAAGAAGGAAATGCTTTCTCGTTTTGTCCACTTACTAGGTGTTAAAACTTATTTACAAAAAATAAACATAGATTTTTATTCCTTAATTTTGAAATGATGCTGAATGTTCGGACAAAAATGTAGCGTAACGTCCCAGTGCCAGAAATACAATATCTAGAGGTGAATAAAAGGTGTCGACTATTAGGCATTAAGGTTTCGAGCATTGGTATACATTTATCTAAGGTAGAATGGAGTATCGAATCACGAGTGCGTGTCGGAGCACGCACAACAAGGGTTCCGTGCCTATTAAAAAGGTCGTATCGTTACTGAAATCTTAAGGCACTTACGTCCTTTTCTTTAAGGAAGGCAGTTTTTAGGTTTCCGTAGTCAACAAGGAACCCTTATAGTTTTGCCATGTCCGTCCGTCTGTCTGTCTGTCCGTCTTCGGCTTAGCTCAGTAACCCTAACAACTAGAAAAATACAATTCGGCGTGGGTATATAAACCAATCACGCCGACAAAACAGTAGAATAAAATCCTAAAAAAAAATATTTTTAGGGTACCTACCTCCGCTACATATAAATTGGTGATGTATTTTTTTTCTCGTCAAACCTATACCTATAGGGGTATCGTTGGATAGCTTGTTCAAAAATATTATGGGTTTTCTAAAACAATTTTTCAACTTAGTTATGCGTTTGCGAGATAATGGGATTTAAAGCCCTAATTTTTGTTCGAGTCATGTGTGTGTGTCCCTACCGGATAAAAGGCTACTACTGGGGACGTGAAAAAATTCGTGGCAGTAGTACATATAATGAATTTAAAAGGAAAACTATCACAGTTAAGTAGACATAACTAGTTAACGAGTAGTAGACATAACTAGTTAACTGGTAAGAAATGCACTTAATTAATCATATTTACGATTATTTACGAGGGTAAACACTTGGCCGCTTTTTTAGAAATATCACGAAAAGCTTTGAATCGACTTTGCTCAGAACAATTTTCGCTGAAAAATTTTAATAAGCCATGTCCATGATTATTCATATTTTTAAAATACACGGTTCAAAAATTAGAGGGGGGGGGGGCACAATTTTAGTGACTTTCGGGGTGAATATCTCCGACTCTATTCACTCAATCAAAAACATTGCTTAGAAACCGATATTTATTTTGAAAACCCGATCGATTGATGTGCCACACGTGGCCTTGCAATGAAAGATATTTTTTGACTTTCAGTTTTATGTATGGCACCCCTAATTTTTTTTTGTAATTTAATTACAAAACTATGTAGCGGCTAACAAAATACACCTATCCTCAAAATTTATTCAAATACGCCTTATAGTTTACGAGTAAAATGCCTGTGACATACGGACGGACAGATAGACAGACAGACAGACATGACGAATCCATAAGGGTTCCGTTTTTTGCCATTTGGCTACGGAACCCTAAAAATGAGCTAGCTAATTGTGAATGAGGGGCTTTTTTCTCCAAAATATTACAATACAATACTTAACACATAATAGTACATTGTGATACAAGTGAGGTAGGTTGATAATTACATCAGAGGCGAAATTGTTCACGCGAACCGCAGGTGAGCGTGATAAGGAAGCCGAGGATGTAATTATCAAAGCTCACGCGTATCATACGACGTTTTTCAACACATTTTGCGAGGAAAAAATGATTTTCATAACATGAAAATGTTATTGGCCTGCCAAATTATTTACTTTACATTAAGCAAATCATTAAGATGGCAACAGGTTTTTACTCACAATTGCACATCGCCAAGAATTTCCAGTGGCGTCCTTCTATTTATCACTTTTCTAGTCACCACGAGTCAACATTTTTGATAATAACCAAACACGCATAAACAAATTTTACAAATATTTGTGAAATAAATAACCTATCAAAATATAACCTATATTGGCACCCAACAGTTTTTTTTTCGTGAAGTTTGCGCAGTGTGGGCACAGAAATCTCTAAACAGCCACTACAAAATAAAATTATATTTTCGTTTTAATATGTTATCTGTATTTAATTCATGTAAAATGTTATGAAAAGTGAATAGTTTTACTAAATTAAACGTTTCCATATCATATACAAAAAGAAATACTCAATTAATTAACATTTAATTTGTTGTGGTAAGAATCCATTTGCCGAAAATTAAAAAAAAACTGTACATTCTGTACAACCTGGTTAATTTAAGAATGCACCGTGTTCATGCATATATCTTGCTGCAAGGTGCCAACGTGACTTAATCGGGATATAACCATAACACACAAGTGTTGTAAAGTTATAAAACACGCGTTTTTAATATCCAGGATTATGAGCCTAAAAGCGACACAATAAGAGGTACGTTACGAGCAATTTTGTTGAAAAACAACTTACATATTAAATAATAATGCCAGAGTCGAGCACCATGTACTATGTACTTGGCAAACAACAGGTCTAGTGTGTATATGATAGTAGGTAAATAGAAGTCTGTCTCGGCCGCAATATATCTAATCTAAACCGGCTCGTTTATCATCCGTCGGAAGAGCTATTAGTCACCTCGGCTTTGGGAATCAAGTCCAATATCCTCAGAATTCGTTAAATCGTCCTTGCATTCAAGTATTCTCGAACGCTAGTCACGTAAGGTGCAAAGCTGAACATAATTGGGGCACGAACATTTTTGTACCCATTTTTAAGTCCTATTG
The DNA here is from genome assembly GCA_945867215.1 of Epinotia demarniana. Classification (NCBI taxonomy): domain Eukaryota; kingdom Metazoa; phylum Arthropoda; class Insecta; order Lepidoptera; family Tortricidae; genus Epinotia; species Epinotia demarniana. Next base: position 19,803,218 of record OX244267.1, on the reverse strand, counting down.
TATGATAATTAAAACAAGTTCTATAGATTATTAAGAGAAGTTGAGTAAGTGAATGCATGTAGTCAATTGAGTTTCATGTGTTATTTGACTCAGATATCAACAAAATCTTGTCTTCAAATTACATTCAGCAATCGTTACTCTTAATGAATTTGGTATACTTAAGGTAACTACCTATATACAAAACAATTATGCTGCAAACGTAGGTGCATACCTAAGTGATTCGAGAAGTATTAAGTAAATGAAACATTGTACGTCTCCAAGAATTGTAACCACGTTTTGGATCAGCAATCTGGGGTAAAAGAATTAAAGAAAGTATCGAAGCGACGTCCGAGCTTACCAAGTAGCGCAGCAATACATTTTTCTGCAATGTTTTACAAACAATAGGTTGGTGAAATCCTTTTATCCTGAGTGATATTTCAATTTCGGGACAGCTGGAAAGGAAAAGTGTACGAAATACCTATTCAAAATTTTAAAGTGAAACGAACGAAACCACGAAAAAAAATAATTTTTGTTTTTAAGCAGTAACGCTGCTAACGAAAATTATAAATTTATAATGAAAGGAAAAATTTAAAAATTTAATGCTCCGAGCCGGATTCGAACCGGCGACCACAGGCATTCATGGCCCGTCGCTACTAACCAACTGAGCTATCGGAACAATCCGGTTCGGGCACCAAATCTTTCAATCAGTTCCTTCATACAACGCCTTAGGAAGACTTAGGCTTCATACCAACATTGGCAACATACCAACTTACAGAACTACAAACCTCACAGACAATACCTCAATACCTATAGATATAGACAGACCCCTAATATTTAGTGTTAAATATATCCTTACGAGTATATTGATCCTCACCACGTTGGTCAACAGCAGGCTGGTACACCCAATTCCTATGAGATTAGAAAAATCTGTTATGCGATTTCAAGGAAAACCATAATTGAAACACAAAAAACTTTAATCTTATTATGTTTGAAAATACGATCGTAATACCTAAGTAAAATTAGTACAATATTTCCCTTTGATATCTTAGATAAACGTCGACGAATTTTTCCGTTGTTAATGGAATGAGGTGTATATTCTACCTTTATCCATAGAACAAAAGTAGATTCATAATGAGTTTACAACCTTACAATACCGTTTGGAATTATCGGTTTCAGAACATGTTGAAGTATGATGCGTGTGCAAACTCGCACTATCAATAGTATTCATTACAGCGTCATGTATGAGCGGGGGAAATCTAGCGTAAATTGCCACCAAGTGGTTTCGTGCAAACCAATCAGGATCCAATTGAATTGAGCGTAAGGACTGCCGGCTAATTTGTGGACCGTCCCTCACAATTAGCTTGGACACGGACCACGGTTAACTAGCGTCAATGCATAATTGAACATTGTATTGTAATTATACTTAGTCAAACATGGACTGAATATTAGTCGTTTGTCAGAATATATATATGTAGGTAGTTCAGTTTATAGTATAGTTTAGTAGTTAATTTTTAATAATAATAAATAATAATAATAATAATAAATCATTCTATATACGTCCCACTGCTGGGCACAGGCCTCCTCTCATGGATGAGAGGGAACGGGCAGTAAGTCCCCACGCTGGCCCAGTGCGGCTTGGAGACTTCACATACACCTTTGAATTTCTTCGTGGATGTATGCAGGTTTCCTCACGATGTTTTTCCTTCACCGAAAAGCTATCGGTAAACATCAAATGATATTCCGTACATAAGTTCCGAAAAACTCATTGGTACGAGCAGGGCTCGTACATTGGCGAGCTCATTCGAAACCACGACCGCCGTTTGACAGCCGCATGCCTGAACCGCTAGGCTACCGTAGCTTAATGTTTAATATACTTATTTATCTAAAAATATGTTTTATGTTGCAGATGCTGTTTGTAAAGGATTTATAGCCGATACGGAAAATTGGGCAAAATAATATGATGAGGCCAACTCATCATTTGTCACCTACGCAACGGCATAGGTATAGGTAACCATATTGGGAATATATCTTGTTTGTTCCATAAACGCTACATCCATAATAATTTACTTTAAAAACAAAGTTTTAACCGACTTCAATTTAGTGCTCCGCCATGCCACGAGAACATTTCCAATTTTTTTTTTACAATTTACTACATGAACTGATTTCCGATAGCAAATGCGTTGATTACTATAGAAATAAACCGAATCGCTGTATGTGGGCCGATAATATTTGAGGACTTCCATCGATTCCCCAAGATCATCACCAATGGCACTTCATTAGTTCCTATTTCAACGGAATCTTATCAGAACCTGTAACGTACTTTTGCACTTTTAAGTACATAATTGAGGAATTCGATAAGTCATCTGTGGTCTTCATCATCAATTCCACTTCACCAAATTTATGATTTCCGGGTGTAAATACACGAGTTAGAATAGAAAATACTAAAATCACTACACGCGCGCCTAATAAAATTGAGGAGGAAAAATTTCGAATCGGTTCATCAATGACGGAGTTCTGAGGTAACAAACATTGAAAAAAAAAAAAAAATACAACCGAATTGAGAACCTCCTCCTTTTTTTTGAAGTCGGTTAAAAACATATCTGCGAACGTATCGTTGTTTACCCGTTAAAACGTCTGAATATGATATTACACAAAACTGCGGTGTAAATACCTCCTCGCGTCGTGTTATTGACTCAATATTGTTTAGAAAATAAGTTAACCAGACGCAAAAGGATATTTAATTGCATATCGTTGTCCCCATATTAACCCCACAATGCCTTAGTGGCCACGCCACAGCACCTTCGGAATGCATTACCAGCGTTGTCGGCACGAATACGATAGACATAGCATTCACTACCTGCCAGCAAGCCCCTGAATAATATATTATTTTAATCAACTGTGAAATTGTGAAGCCTCGACGGCCTCGTGTAATAAAGCTATAGTTCTTGTGTTCTTTTGTCTGAGGGCAGCTAGACATTTCTAATACAGGAATTCTCGGATTCCTACAGGTTCACAGAAAATATTGTAAGACTTGAACAGGTTACTTACTGAGGCAGCCAACCCTTACCTAATAATAAAATACAAATTATATTTACGAGCAATCTCATAAAAATGGCATAAAGCGACACTTGTTCCTTAGGATAAAGTAATCACGCACACGTAGATATATAAACACGACATTTAAGCGATACTTACGGTTTCCCTCCCAAAATTACATTAACAGCGTCCCTAGTGATATTCGCTTTTAACGTTAGGTACCTCGTGAATGAGTAAATAGAGCCGTTATTCTAAAAACTTTGCTGAAAGTGGAGCCTTTTAGACTAAATGGCATGTGTGAGGCGGGTGGGGGTTACTTCGGAACAATAAACAACTAACGCAAACATTGACCTAAATATTTACATTAAATTTGTAAGCGTCCGCCTTGGAAGTAACCCAATATGGGGCAGCAAATTGAACAAACATGACCAACTGCATAGCACAAAATGGAATACCTGAAACATGCTATTCCGCAATAATTGCAATGCAGTGATTAGAACATTTAAGTAAAGTTTCAAACGAAGGTACGGTAGCAGTTAACGCCGAATTCACGATACTTGTTGAAGTCATCTGTGCAGATGTTGCAAAATGGTTTGGGTACAACATTCACTTTGTATTCTAACCGGAGCCATTTGCGTTAAATTACAGTTAAGTAAATACATTAACGATGTCTTATCAGTAAGCACTTATAGCGTAAATCACGGTTAATGTATGTGTGTCAAGGCCATTGCGACGTGGGTTATTTTAGTGGCGGGGGGTTAAGATGTCTTTCCTGACCTCATTTTGTATTCAGCGCTACCTGTATATGAGAAATTTTAAACCCATAACTGTCATATTAAGAATGTGAAATTAATTTTATGCTCAGTTATATGATAATATTTGTTGCACTTTACCTGGTAGCGGGAAAATTTCTTTTATATTCCTGAGAAAAGGGATTTAGTAATGAAGTCGCTTCCAATTGCCGCATCAGTAAAAACATATTTTAGATACGGATATACGGATAATGCTTCATTTTGCAGACTATCCTGGTCTATTAATCTACTGATTGCAGCTGTTTAGTCAAGAAGTAAATCATACTTTTATCAATTCTTTAGCCATACATTGGGTAACCGCTGTGCTACTTTATTAATCATCCTCTAAACCGTTATGTACGAGTGTGTTATGGATATTTATTGATGTTGAATCGAGAGCGACTGTTAGCTGTATTGATTTCCAGATAAGTTTAGCCTGCATTCATATTGTCACAATTGATTTTAACTTTATATGGATGTACCTATATGGCCTTTAATATTTTGAATAGCTAGGTACTTCTCTAACATATTTTGAGCATGTTAAGGGAAATGTCTCAATGCTCGACACGTTCGTTCGTAATCGTCACTCTATTATTTTGACATACATTCCATACGATCAAATAAATACATTTTGATATAAGATTGATAGTGTCATGGATCAGTGTCGGGAACTGAGTCTTACATATTTTTCATAACAAAGAATATTTTATTACCTACGTTTTTAAATAGGTATTAATATGCTTATCGCTCGAGATATAACTTTTTAGGTAAGTACCTTACTTTTCACAAGTACCTATTGAATTTCAATAATATACAAGCAACTATAAGCCTGCGAGCAATTTGCGAAACACAATGCTGGGAAAATTTGAAGGTGTTTCAGCCACAAACCAGCAGATTAAAGGATTAACAGTATACGCCTTATATAGACCGTAACACACTTTTAGGATTAACAAGATTTAATTTTACAGTCACAACATACAGTACACAGTGTCGACAGAAAATAATGAAGCTACTGAAATAACTTTTTAGAAGTATCATAACGGAATCAAGTGGGAGGAACATAAGTAACGACTGGTTGTTAAAATTCACTTATTAGAGCCGACATACTATGAAATTGGTCTGTCGAACATACTACTGTCTCAGTGTCTGATGTTCGCGTCGTAATTCCAATTTAGAGATTAATGGACCACTACAAAATGATTGTAAGTGAGACAATTAGCTATAAATATGCATAGAATAATTTAGTTGGAATCTACTGGTAGTGGTAAAGCGCACTAAAATAGTGCAAATTCGTAGGATTTAACATTGTAAGACAATTGTACTAATTATTAGGCTCTTTTATAACAGACAAAATAGAACTAAGAACCTAAGGTTACCATCTACATTCCAAGTAGTCGGCTATGCTTATACAGGAACTGCGTAATGCTTTGGGTTCTGACGTTAAATCAAGAGGCAGGCCAGCTATTTTCATGAAATAAGTACAATAATGCAAATAACGAGAGCAGTTGCTCCGAATTGCCTCACGTCTCTGCTTGTCACCACGGCTTTCAGGCATATTTCTTATAAAAAATATGGCTGGATGAAATCTCCATACGAAAGGCCGCCCGCCGCGTGCCGTTCCTCGAGACGTCCCTCGGAGAACACGCGGGAACAGGGTGCGCTGAATAATTAACTATGCTAAACTTTGGATGGCACCTTGCGCTTGATGAGCTGGGCTCCATTTATTCACCGCTATACACAAGTTACGTTGAGGTTTCCGAGCGCTATTTGCTGATTTCCGGAAGTTTGCCGCCGAGCATCCCCTGCCCTGACTGATTAGAAAAAGGGAACTGAGGCGAACTATAAATTGTAGATAAAGCTTAGTACTCTCAATGACATTCTGATTACCTACTACTTATTCAGTAACGAGACTAGGGTTTGCAAGATCCGCCAATATTTCAGATCCGGATATTTCGGATCTCCAAATTCAACGGATCCGGATATCCGGATTTTTCGGATAAAACGGATCCACAGGGTTTTTTTTGGTATAAAGTAGGAATTGTAAGGCTAAACCAAGAAACAACTAAAATCTGCTATACCACCGTATTTTAAGACCTGAAATATTTTAAATAGATACGCATTCCCGACTTCATAAGGGGTTTAAAACTTTATTTTGTCTAAAAATGTTACTTGTCAGTGAAAGTTGTCACTTGAATAACTACAACCAGGTCACGTTAACTCCGTACGCGGAGCTTCATGTTTACAATTAATTCGATAGGGTTGTAAAAGAACATGACATGACCCAGACGCCTTACTTAGTAATCGATTGGCGGAATGCCAGTGTGACTGCCCAGATCAGACGGTACACCATACCATACCATCTTTGAGTTGAGTGTCCCATCACCAACTTTAGCGGGAATTCGGCTGATTTCAAAATTCCGTCGGCGGATGCTGTTGCTTACCTTAAATCTAATATCATAAACAATTGAGTAGAGTACGTATTACTTCTTACGTCCTGTGTCACATTTACTTCTTCAATATTTCTTTAGGTACATCTAAACTAAGTCTTTAGTAGGTAGGTATAGTATTTACAACTACAACTATGGGCTTGCTCTGAAAATAAAAGTATATGAATTGAATTTAATAGTTCTGGCACATTCCGGTATTATTGGATTTATATAATACCTACGGTAGATTAGTGTATTTAAACCTACGCCATTTTTCGCCATCAAACTTCGGAAGATTTACTGGTTTGTGGTTTAATTATTTTTTTGTGACTAATAAATTAAAAACAATATAATATAGTCTGGTTTGGGATGAAGAAAGGGTGAATAAAATCAGAGATTGAGAATGATCTTCATTATACCATTCCGTTTTCAGCGTGGACTCGGTAAAAACTTCATTTTGTAACGGTATTTTTGGTTTTCATGGTTGTATTTTAAGGATCCGTAATATCCGAAAAATCCGGATTCAGGAGCCTGTCAGATCCGGATCCGAAATTTCGCGGATATCCGGATCTTTCGGATATCCGGATATCCGGATTGCAAACCCTAAACGAGACGTAATACCCATATGTCAAGAGTGTTAGCAATGTTCTATACCCTTTGTGTTAGGCATTGTTATTTGCCCGTAGACTTGATGAGAACAGTTGTTATACCGCTGGTAAAGAATAGAACTGGAGACCTAGCAGACGCCAGCAATTACAGGCCTATTTCCCTCGGGACTATCATAGCGAAAGTGTTTGTCAGTATGCTTAATTCACAGTTAAACGAATATGTGCGACTAAATCACAATCGGTACTAATTAAACATATTCTTGATGCCTGGGAAGAGGCTCAAGATGCTATTGGAGTGTTCTGTGATTTATCAAAGGCATTTGATTGCGTTGATCACGAGAACTTAATCAGAAAGTTGAAACATTATGGAATTAAAAACGGTGCTCTTGATCTTGTGACATCGTATCTCTCGGAGAGAACACAACGAGTAGTCATCAATGGGACCCAATCAGCAGGGACAACTGTTGCTCTTGGTGTTCCCCAAGGCTCGATTCTGGGTCCGTTTCTGTTTCTGATTTACATCAATGACCTACCAAATATGTTGCAAGATAAACATGATATAGTGTTATTCGCAGACGACACGTCGCTTATCTTCAAGGTAGACAGGAAAGAGGAAAACTTCGATGATATTAATGATGCACTCAACACTGTTGTGAAATGGTTTACAGCAAATAATTTACTGCTAAATTCCAAGAAAACAAAGTGTATCAGATTCACTTTACCTAATGTCAAGCAGGTAAACAATACCAAGATCAAATTAAAGGGTGATGAACTGGAAATTGAAGATAGAACAGTGTTTTTAGGTATCACCTTGGACTCAAAACTACAATGGCAGGCACATATCACCGCCCTAGCCGGAAAACTTAGTTCGGCAGCCTATGCAGTAAGACGCATAAGACAGTTAACAAACGTTGAGACCGCCAGGCTGGTGTACTACAGTTACTTCCACAGTGTTATGTCCTACGGAATCCTGTTGTGGGGGAAAGCAGCTGATATCCAGACCATATTCGTGCTACAGAAACGCGCTGTACGTTCCATATACGAACTAAAAGCTCGAGAATCTCTCAGGTACAAATTTAAGGAGGCAAACATTCTTACTGTAGCATGCCAATACATTCTTGAGAATATCATGTATGTGCGAAAAAACCTTCACGAGTTCAAACTCAACAGCGATATCCACGACTACAACACCAGAAGTAAAAACAAGATCGCAGTGAAGGCCAGTCGTCTCCGCAAGGTTAGCACGTCGTTCGTGGGGAACTGCATACGTTTTCATAATAAAATACCCACCGAAATTGTTAATCGTTCAGTCAATTTAAGTCTCATGTTAAAAGTAATTTGCTAAGCAAGGCGTATTATACTGTCAACGATTTCTTAAACGACAAAAATGCCTTTAAGCCAGTAGTAGGCTAATTCTATTAGGAATATACCTAAATACACATTATAAGTATCTACCTGAAATAATTGTTCCATTTTATGTAAGAAGAGAGCACGTAATGCTGTTTCTCGCCGAGCAAGTCGCTTATTAATCTTTGCTTTTTAACATTGTCCGGTGGCTTGAATATGTCATGCTCGCTTAAAGGGCTTTGCTTACGGTGGCGTCGTTGATCGGGTCGCCACCTTCCCTAACATATGGTTGAGGGAGGCGATGGCTGAGATATGCGTCATACTCGTGATCGGGTGCTGTTTGTGGAGTCCGGACTGTTCATGCTTGCATAGTACCCAACTTCTTAAATACTACTTAGTGTTATTTTATTATTATCGTATTGACGAGAGACATCATTCCGATCTTGACACGTTTTATTGTTATTGACCATGTACATCACTGACAATATTACATTAATATTCCTTTTTTTTATTGTTTTGTTTTGACGCTTAGAGACCGTATACATCTCTACGAACATTGAATAATTATTGATTGTATTTGGACGCTCAGAGACCTTATACATCTCTGGAATACTGAATTAATATCATTAACTTTCTGTTAATGCACAGACCTTATTCTAATCGAATGTAATGGTCGTATTTTGTTTTGTTTTCATTTACTTTGTGACATTTAGTGTGTTGTTATATCAGTCGTTAATGTGCAAATTTTAAATTATTATTGTGTTAGATTATAATCTTTTATTGTATGATTATTATTTTTATTGTAAACTACCGTTTGACATGTAAAAGTGCCCTTGTGGCCTATTTGCAGAATAAATAATTTGTATTTGTATTTGTATTTGTAATCAGTTTGGGTTACGACCCGGTTTATCCACTGAGAACGCAATACTGTGTCTTAAGCATTCTGTCAAATACTATATAGATAGGAAGACTCCGGTTTACGCTGGTTTCTTGGATCTATCTAAGGCTTTTGATTTTGACCTGGTTTCCTACGATGTATTGTGGAAGGATTGTGGAATTGCTATAAATAATAGGTAAGTACTTAGTTTGTTTTATTATGAAATTGTATTTTTTTACGTTCCTACGTGAATATTTATATTTAATTTCCATCGTAATACTCGTACGTTGGCCAACTGTCACCTTATGTGGAAAACATAATTAGGGCTAAAGGGACGTGACGCATCTTACAGCTTTTCATATAAAAATAATAGCTGATTATTTTTTATGATTATTATATATTTAATGAATAAAATGTCAACAAATTTATTACACTTATCCCAAAAATTGTAATCTCTTAACGATTTTTGCTGTTAAAAGTGTAGGTACCTACTACTAAATTAAGCGTCAAGAACGATGAACAGTGAATGAGTTGGTACATTGTTTGACTAGCCAACGATACTTACTGTCTCTTTCATTTCACATGGATGTATAGCAACTATGGACAAAATGTCATCCTTTCCAATCATATTTACCCGCCTACATTCACGAGAAATCAACAATAGTCGTCATTCAATTTGTTTAGATACCATTTATTAATAACTATAGTGGCTCAGTAAGCTGTAGAACAAGCGAGTCTGTTTTTAATTTAATTTTCCAGTGGGACATCCGCACATACGAAAGAATTCTGGCCCAAGCTGAAACGGACAACTGCATTCGCTTTGCTCGCTCAACAAAATGTTCCCAGGCTCATTTTGGTAAATCTATTTTTTACGTTTACATGAGGTTTTGGTTCTTGGAAATCAATCACGTCGCGGTATTGCGCAGTCGCTACGACATATAGATATATCTCTTCGCTGCCATCTCGACAGTGGCCTCGTGTTCACATATTTGTGAGCACCGTGTTTTCTCTGATATATCTTATGACATCATTGGCGACTGTACAATTCCAACGGACGGATCCAGTCGGCCCTTCTCCTTTAGGAACCTCTTGCAATCTTTGGTCATGTAAATCTATACGCAATATTATTAGGTAAGTAAATATTACGAGTAGGTAAGTAGGTAGTCTCGAAGTGTATTATTACTTCAAAAGAAAGAAGGCAAAAAAGTATGCTTAGTGATGAAAATCCCATTCAAATATCTCAACAAATGATGAGCTACAACAGTTTTAACGTTACTTGTTAGAGAGAAAACGCTAGCAGATCGTGACGTCGATCGACGTAGTAAATGTATACTACTAGTAAATGACAATCGCTTCATATGAAGATGGTTTTGCGGAAAAGGGACAGAACATAACCACCTCTTAAATTGTGATTATTTAACCTCTTGCGTTACTTTTTACCCGACTGCCCGAAGGAGAGGAGGGTTATATTTTTCGAGCGCATGTATATATGTGTGTATGTATGTATGTATGTATGTATGTATGTGGCATATTCTTTGGCGCGCCCTGCAGCCTAAACCGTTTGACGGCTCTCGACATATGAGGTTTCGTTGAATTCCTCTTATGCCTCGGCCACACTTCGCCCGAATGTTGTTGCCGTCCTTGCCTAACGTAATTCACTTGTTTCTCCATTTGATTACATTCTTAATAATTTTTCAAGAAAATAAATAAAAAAGTGATAAAAACATATTGTTTTGACATGTACCTATTGTACAAATTTTCTATCATAATGTAATCTTATCTATACCTACTGTAGTGTATTGCTATCCTTATCTCGTGTGCATACGTCACGTCACGATGACCGGAGTGGGGGGCAGTAGTTGTCCGACCGTTGCCGGGAGTGGTGGTGTGCTGTCGAGCCAAGGAACGTGTAAATAGCAACACCGATATAGCTATAGAACGTGCAAATAAGTGAACACTACACCTACCAACTTATATGCTGAAACCTTAATAAATTTCGCCAATCCTACTCTCCCTCACCATCCTATAATTAAAACTGACCCGTCCAGTAACACTATTTGTACCTCAGAGAACAGTCTCTGAGGTACAGGTAGGAAGGACAGCCTTCCTTACACGGTGGTCAGACTGGCGATAAATATAAATCGTCGACCCGTACCGCCCCATTTGGGCTTAAATGAACCACAGCAACTACCACTTACCTTGTTATGTTATAATTTACACCATGATAAAACTAAACTTTGAAGTACGTTTGTGTACAAATATTTTTCTCAATAACCTCATCATCATAATCATCAATCAAGACGTCCAGTGCCAAGAGTGCCAAATGACCGGTCCTGCGCCACCCGCGTCCAGCAGACTCCAGCAACCTTTACCAGGTCATCAGTCCACCTTGTACAGCCTACCCACGCCGCGCCTTCCGGTACGTGGCGATCACGGTGTACCGGAAGGCGCGGCGACTCAATAACTATTTAGACACATGTATGTTATTTAATTTGTGACATATAACGTATTTTTTTACGAACCAAAAGAGCGCGTGGATGTGTTATGCAGAGTATAGCCATTTGCGAACTAATTTTCAAACGCCAGAGAACATCAGTGTAATGTTCGATCCGATTCACTGAATTTATAGGTCAACCCTGTATGTACACATGCGATGGGGCTTAAGTATAAATTGAGTTAACGAAAAACTCGGTAACTGCCTGCCTGCTTTCGAGATTAAAAATGAAAGGAGGTGAAAAACTGATAACGAAGTCCGACTACCTAATTCGTATGCATTGCGCCCTCTGAATCGAGATATACGACGGCGTTCTACTTGCTTCTGACGCTTTCAATATTTTACGTTTTAGGTATTTTTCATTTGAGCTGAGACAGGTGGCGGTAATTAATAGTAGATCGTACAACAAGTGCATAACACGAGCCAATCCACCCGAGAAAAGTCGAGGCACAAAATGGAGTGCGATAAAATTACAATTTTTTGCCAAATTGAATAAAAATATAGTTCATTGCCGCCACTTAACTTTTTAAAGTCTTTATGGTTAATATTATTAGACGTAGGTACTTTTCTACTGCCATGTAATGTGTCGATACGTGAAATAATAATTACAGTGTTTTATCTGGTTTTATTAATTTAGTAAACAAGATTTTCATCTCTCCTGTTCTGAAAGTTGACTTTTCATGGGTATGCCGGGTGGAAAATTGCGTTCTACCCTAGGGTGGAAAGTTTTTTTTTATTACTGAGATCACGAGGAGTGAAAGATAATTGATTTACGTCATATTATTGAAATAAGAGCTTTATATATATCTAAACACAGGTATTCATTAATCGACGGGGTTATTACAATCTACAAGTTGATATTAAAATCGATTTACTCAACATTTAAAATCATTCCTATCAATTTCGGCTGCCCGTCATAGTGCCATGACACGATGTTTTCCTTCACCGAAAAGCTAACAGTAAGTATTCCGTACATAGCTCTGAAAAGCTCATTGGTACGAGCCGCTTGACAGCTGCATGCCTGGACCACTAGGCTACCATAACTTTCAAAACAAGTTTCTCATTTTAAGTGAGATTTTAGTTTTGTTTATCTAGTTTGTTATGAATGTGCTGCAGCTTGAATATTTCATGCTCACCTAAAGATCTTACAATGCGCCGTTGATCAGGTCGCAACTTTCCCCAACACATGGTCGAGAGAGGCGATGGCTGAGATGCGCAACATATTCGTGAACGGTATTCGTGCTGTTTGTGAAGTCCTGTCAGTTCATGTTTGGCAAGGACGACAAGTAACTTTATTACAGTAATCAGTAGAATTGACATGAGAGACTTCACTCTGCTCTCATTTCATTAAGTACCTAAATATATTATTATTTAAATTTAGACCCTGAGAGAGAAGGTCTCTCCTCTCTCAGGAATTCTAATTTTTCTCTGGTTTGTTTTCAATGTGAAACATTGATAATGAAGTTTATTTTCTTATGAATGATGTTGATGTACCTACCTACAAGTAATATAGAATCAACAACATACTTATTGACTTGTAAAAGTGCCCTTGTGGCCTCTTTGCAGAATAAATATTTTAATTTTGAATACCTAACAGGAAGAGTGATTGTAAGAATCTTATGATGAGAAATAAGAGTGGCTTATAAGAACATGTTGAAGACGCCAGCACTGATGACAGATGTATATACGCGGTCAGGGGCAGTGGTGGCCAACTTGGCAAGCAGTACTAGGTTAATTTTATCGATCCATACTATCTAGACCAACCTTGTTACAATATTGTGCAAAAACTTCCTGGTTTTAAATGTTAGTATACAGTAGTTACGCAATAATAAGCACCAACAAGACTCATTTCGCCGTAATCTGTAAAATCTAAGCAACCAGACCACCGAACCAACGGTAGGTATCTATTAGCTTGAGCTTATAAAGATCACTATGTTCCTTTGGTCACACATACATTACGGTTAAAAACGTGCAAACTTAGTGAGAGCCGTAAACTTACGCCTATATTACTTTCAAGATTTCCATTTGAAAAGGTTTCGGTTTCTTTTCATTGCGGACGTTAACAGATAGGATGATCTCGTATAAAAGTATACGGGTCTGAACATAACTTTGGATGTTAACAGGGAGAGGCTTTCGCAACCATAATGATTTATGATAGCCGATGAAAGCTTAAGGATGAATGTGATGCCGACAAATATAAAGGAAGTAACGCTTTCGTAAAGTAATGTACCTTCCCTCATTTATAAGTACCAAGTAACTAACACATGCAATCCTAGCCTAAGTCCAACCCACAGTCTGATTGAATAAGTTGTTTATACTTAAATAGAAAGTAAATAGCCCCAAAATTGATTGATATTCTACAAGCTTTGCGAAACAGCCGAACAAATTGTTAAAACTGGCCTAATTTTGTAAGCGAACGATTATTTGCACAACTCGTTCGGAACTGCTGACGTTCGATCGGAGTAAACGTACTATGATGAACAATACGAATCACAATGTTAGCAAGAATCATAGCATATTTATTTAGCATTTACATGATATAATATAACACACGTACAGGTAAAATTCCCACTTTTCAAAAAGCCTTCGCGGCAATGAAGATTACAACATTACTGGCGATCACGTAACGTCCAAAAATTTCCTTAGTTTTTTCTGACAAATTTTTATACTTTTGCTAATAGTACAGATACTAGCTTTGTGTTGTAATATAATGTATAAAAAAATGAGAAACAATTTAATCAGCTTTCATTTAATATCTCGTATGTGGATGCACGTTTCATGGTTTAGATAGGTGTAATTTGCACTTTGGCAAACGCGGCCGCTGCGATATTGAAGACGTCATCATTATCCCGGCAATTTTGGGATTCAGGGGAAAGGCCTAACAACTTACTAAAATATGGCGCTGGTATCCGAAAGTGAAGTATTTATTTTCCCGTAACAACATGCACTATTTCAGTCAATTGAAAACATTATGCTAGATGTCCTGAAAATGAGCTCAATAATGAAAATATAAGATTCGAAAAATCTTGCGGTAACCGTCATGCGAGTCCAAGGAAAACCATTTTGACATTTATGTGATCAACACCAGTTACTAGGTCTTATCCTACTAATATTATAAATGTGAAAGTTTGGATGTTTAGATATTTGTTACTCAATCACGCCGTTGAAGCTCCACGGATTTGGATGAAAATTTGCAAGAAGATAGTTTATAGCCTGGATTAAAATTGAGGATACTTTTCGCTAACACTCAAAGAAGAAGATAAGCTCATGGTGGCGGAGGGAAAAAAATCCGAAAGATGGTCCGGTGAGAAGAGATGACGGAAGCTTTAGAGTCGGAAGAACGCCGAAATCGAAGATCTTGTGAGCGTCCAACAAAATCGGAGAAACGAAAGCTCAGTTTCCGATGGCTCTGTCATTTTCGGTGAAGATCGGGGCGCCAAACAGGTATATCTGGGCCGTCCAGCCGGGTGGCGACCGGTCGGACGTCATAGCACCCCTATTCTGTACCTGATATAAGCGCAGCTCAATGCTCACCCACAAATATAATCTTGACACCGCGATGCGTAGTAACTAAGCGCAGGTAGAGATCTAGTTTCGTGACCGGTGGGGTGGGCCCCCTTAACGCGTTGCGAATAACAGCAGTATCATGGTCGGCCTTATCACAGTGACATGATAGAGCGTCCGTCTCGTTCCATCGAACGGTCTCAGTCAGTGATTCTAAAATTGAAGTGTCAAACATTGGGTAGTTTACCTTATATCCATCTAATTATATTGTAGACTTAGAGAATTCATCATATGTTTCGTAGTGTTTAGTGGCAGTTATATACTTTGTAGGCATGTCGCTGTTAAAGCGAAGGTCGGATTCTATCGATTTTTGTTGTTTATTTTACCTTTAGGCGACGCTTGAATCGTGTCACATTGTGTTCAAATAAAACATAAGTTTTAAATAGAAGCTTCTAGGTAAAACAGAAGCTGTTATCCTGATTAATAAACATCACCTTCTGCACCCTATTAAGATCTAACGTAGGTTACGTACGGTTATTGAGTAGGTATCTAATAAACTCAACGCTGGTATATAATTAAGCTAACTTTACGACACAGTCTTGCAAGTTCCTATTTAATGATGGCAAAGCAATATGATGTTTTAGAACCTGGAGTTTTATGAATACTAGATATTAACTGAAAATGTTTACGATCGCTTCCCACGTAATTTTGTTTATCTACGCGTAGCTCGGGCAACATTTTCCTGAAACTTGATGTATTATGAATGACAATGGAATGTCAGTATGATGTCGATATTGCTGGGGCTGTTTTCGTTATATTTTAATAATAGGTTGTGACATAGTAGGTATTTTGCCAGTCAATACCGAATTTTGTCAAATTCGATGTCTAGTTGGTGACACGAACCAATTTTGATAAAATGGTGCTGTTTTTGTAAAGTTCCCAATATTGCCTGTTGTTACCTTTATTTATTTAATGCACTCTTGTAACATGTGGGTTCTTCTTATGATGCATGTGGTGAATGATTATTATTAAAGCTCTCAATATACCTAGGGTCTAAACTGTTAAGGACATTGCCAAACGTAATACCGCACACCGCCGAAAGTATTTAAATCTTAGCAAAATGGATTTAGAATGTTCAGTACCTACTTGCCTAAGTTTTATTAAATCATATGATATGTCGACAACCCTCTCTTACGTCAGCGGATTATTTCTTCAAAACTAGAAGTGCCTATATTTGTAAACCCGAAACCCATTTTTTTTTAAACAATAAGATGGCAAGTTGTAAGTGAAGCAGCCAAATTTACACACAACGTTGTGATACGTGTGAGAGAAAATTTAGCATTAGAGTGAATTTACCAGCGCTCCACATGGACTCCTGACTACAACCAAGAGATTCCACCACAATACGACGCGGCCATGTATACCTACTCGTAAGCTTATCGATTGATCCTTCACATGTGGAGAAAGAGCGTTAGACGACGGACTTATTTGCCAAGACTTCCTTATTACAATGGAAGTTTCAACATCAATTCTATGATCATGCTGTTTTAGCTTATAACAAGTGAAATCAATTTTCAAAAACCCACCTGTTTTTTAAGATTTTGTAGTCTACAAGGAACCCTTAATAGTTCCGTCATGTCCGTCTGTCCGTCTGCGGCTTAGCTCAGTAAACCTTACTACTAGAAAACTGTATTTCAGGGATATACCAATATATCAATCATGCCGACAAAATAGTGGAATAAAATAAAATAGTTTTTTTTAGTGTTCCTTAAAGTGGGGATGTCATTTTTTTTTCTCGTTAATCTCATAGTGTGGGGCATCGTTGGATAGCTTGTTTAAATACAAATTTTTACTCAGTGATCCGTATTCGAGATATTGGGCTTTAAAGTCCTCATTTTGTTCGATTATATCCATGTAACGTACTGTGTCTTATCATTGAAAATGTAATAAATTCAAGTTTAAGTTGGTATTTTGATGTGTGCTTTTTTTAGTTAGTATTTTTCATTTACCTTTATCATATTTTTTCGGTAGGTACGTTATTTAAAAATTACGTAATCACAACGACAGTGTACCTAACGTATTTATTTTTTTATTTTCATGGTGAAATAATAACATCACTACATAATATAAAACAAATTCGCATCCCGCTGTCTATCCCTATTTATGCTTAGATCTTTAAAACTACGCAACGGATTTTGATGCGGTTTTTTTTAACAGATTGAGTGATTCAAGAGGAAGGTTTATATGTAAAATGTAGTACCCGTGCGAAGCCGGGGCGGGTCGAAAGTTGAATTAAATAATACACGTCACTTGCGATAAAAACATTACCCTATCGTATGGAAAAACACCGGTGTTGGTGACTTAGGAGTCACTTTAGAAGTAATTTTGCAAAACTATATCTCCGTTAGTTACCTTTGAAGGTCATTTGTCAACAAACTGACGGGATTTGGATTTCTTGCCGGTGTTGCCCTCATAAAATATGAGTTGCCGGTATACAAAAACGAATTTCAACCTTAATTAGCCATAAACTTAGCTTTATAAAGCGTCACCATGGTATTCGTAACGAAAACGTGGAATTGGGACCCGATAAAAGATAGAACCATAATTAATTAACATTGTGATACAAGTGAGGTATGTTGATAATTATCAAAGCTCACGCGTTTCATACGACGTTTTCCAACACATTTTGTGAGGAAAAAATCCTTTTTATAAGATGAAAATTGTATATAGGCCTGCCAAGTTATTTTCTTTACTTAATGATGAGAACAAGTTTTTACTCACATATTGCACATCGCCAAGAATTCCCAGTGGCATCCATTCTATTTATCACTTTTCTAGTCACCACGAGTCAACATTTTTGTTAATAACCAAACACGCATTAACAATGTTTACAAATATTTGTGAAATAACCTATAATGGCGCGCAACTGATTGTTTCGTGAAGTTTTCGTAGTTCGCGCGCATGTGTTAGGCCAGACTTAGATGAAATACAAAATAAAGTACATACTTTCGTTTTCAAATGTTATCTTTATTAATTCATGTAAAATGTTATAATAAGTGAATAGTTTTACTAAATTAAACGTTTCTTTATAATATCCAACAAGAAGTAGGTAGTCAATTAATTAACAAAAAGCATTTAATTTGTTTAGGCGAGTAAGAATCCGTTTGCCGAGAGTTAAAACATAAGCTGTAGGTACATTCTGTACAACCCGGTTAGTTTAAGAATGCACCGTGTTCATGCATAAGTACATCTTGCTGCAAGGTGCCAACGTGACTTAATCGGGATATAACCACAACACACACGTGTAGTTTCATTTTCATTTACACGCGTGTTTATTATTCAGGATAATGAGCCTAAAAGCGGCACAATAAGAGGTACGTTACGAGCAAATGTGTTGAAAAATCATTTGATTGTCATGATTCCGCAGTCGATAAAACAGTCGATATATCATAAATTTTTGACTAGAGGAAAACACGACCATGACAATAATAATATTCGAAAATACGAAGGCTCTTAGTACCCGTGGGCGAAACATATTTACAATTTTCGTTTCTTTTGGACGGTTTTTTTTTTACACAATTTATTTAAAAGGATTTAAACCAATTATGTCACTAGTTCCATCAACAGTTTTTAACGCGACATATAATACAATTGTTTAGGAAGCTCTCGGTGTTACCATTTTTCATTTATCACCATGTTAAATTTGAAACGTCCAATTGGCCAAACTTCGCGGCCCTACCCATGTGGTGTATACATACTCTCGAAAAACATAACCCTCCTCTCCTGCGGCAGACGGGTAAAAAGGGAAAAACGTTAGCTCTACAGTCGGATAATGTCTCAAAAAAAAGCACTCGAGCACCGGTGACGTAAAAAGGCTTCGCGTGATAAAATAATAGTTTTCAGTTGTATAGTTATATCCCCTTTAATTGTATGGTTAGTTTAAGTTACATATAAATTAATCAATGCATACTAACTTTTTCGGTCTCGTTGTTTGGAATGTTTGAGTACCAGGTTAAGATAAATAAAAATAGCTCGACATAACGTTCACTTCTACCGGGGTAAGTAAAATAAGGTATTTTTTTGGTTGTTAAACTGGAACTTGGAACTGATTGGTTTAATAATCCACCGTTTCATATTTTGCTCCTATTACAGGCAACACCCCGTATAATAAGCGCCGTGTTATTTATAAAATAGGTATACTAAAGAAATGCCTTTATCGACCTGAAAACAACCGAATTGGCGAATGTACTCGTCACCCGATGGGCGTGACCTAAAGCATTTCACTTGGAGTAAATTAAACAATCCCGCTATATTCACACGTAATTAAATCCCTGAAGGACGTCACATTTCATTTATATACACACTTGATCAATTAGTCAGGTGCTTGCAAATTGACACTTTATCCGTCTAGTCACGAAAACTTTCTGTGTATTAATAGCTAGGCTGATCGAGTCTCGGTCTAAAACAACTTTGAAAAAAAAAACTATTTCTTTTCAGTTTAGAAAAGGTATGAGTAAAAAGCTAATTACATCCAAGTAGGTAATTTACGGCGACGTGTAGCACGATCCAGGAAAATGTATTTCAGTGAAAAATGTGGTTCGCTTTCCATCGTAATAAAAATAAACTGTTAAATGCGTTTGTCACGCCCATATTTTTCCGGCTAAATGAAAGGAAAATGAACGTGTCGTCCGTCGTATTCGGATGTCATTATTTTATCACGACAAACACGAATTGTAAAATCAGTTTGGTTTTCATAATTAAGTATTATCACGGATATATTGAAAACATAATAAAGATCAAGCTTCATAGCTTGGGATACTCTTCTAATACATATAAAGCTGCCCCTGAAAGCCAAGACTTCGTGGTTCTACAAGAAAGCACTTAAACTTTTCCTATCCGCTAACCCCTGCTAGCAAAATGAAGTGGTTGACCGTAAAGATAAGCTGCGCCGCTTCACGGCGGCTATCATGCGACGGCGCGCGAGCTCTCTCGATTTTTCTCGCACTATCCGTCTCTTTCTTATTAAGACACTTGGAACAAGAGATATAGTGCGAGAAAAATCGAGAGAGCTCGCACGCCGTCCCGTGATAGCCGTGCAGGACGGACAAAGGAGCCTTGCAATCTGCTCCGCGGCGGCCCCCGGGGCGACCTCGCCCATGTATGCTTCTAACAGAATTTGCTATTACTTTAAGAGTCCGCAGTAAGCTCGATTCTCCATACAAACGTAGTTACGCTCTCATTTTAAAACTACGTGTTGGATTGTAACGAAACTTTGCATGTTCAATGAAATGAGGTATATCTATGTCTGAAATTAGTTTACTTAGCTTCAGATACCATAATAAAAAAAATACAGCGAATTTAAGTTTTTCATACAAAACTAGTTTTTGCTGTATTTACTTTGTTTTATAAATTGGAACCATATAAACTAATTACAGACATAGATATACCTCATGTCATTGTATATGCAAAGTTTCGTCACAATCCAACACGTAGTTTTAAAATGAGAGCGTAACTACGTTTGTATGGGAAGGTGAAATTCGGCCAAGCTTACTGCGGCCTCTTAAGACAGACATAATTAATTATATGACGAAATGAGAAGTTTTGTTTTAGCAAGTGGCTCAGTGACGAAAGGAGGTCACAAATAAAAATACATACATAGATTCACGCCTTCGTTCCCAAAAGGGGTAGGCAGAGTACTTTAAATTTATGTTCCAGTGCGACTTTAAGCAAAGGTCATTGGCTGATTTGAATGATGGCGGTGCACTCTTTAATTTCATTTGGAGTAAATAAATATAATAATGTGTTATTTGCCCAGCAAACGCGCAAATGAACCCAACAGTTTATGAAACTACTGACTCAGTTTTGATACTTTGTTTTTTTTCTGTATTGGAATAATACTTTCTTCACTTCTTGTAATAGGAATACCTGTGCTACAAATATCGGCTACCTACCTGCCATCTGACAATTTACATTAATAGGGATAGACACTACAGATGTTTATGACTTATCTCACTCTTCACTTTTATGTTTTCACCAGGGTTGTGTTTCAATAATGATAATTTTTTGTTTTATCCAAATATTTTTTTGGGTCATACTACGGTTTTCAAATATTGGCAATAGAATTTTTACAAGGGACCTTTTAACTCCCTTTCGGGCTTAGTGGTATTTTTTTAACACCATGTTTAAAACATATCATTGTAAGATTTTAACTACTTTACCCAAGAATATTATCGGAGACAAGCTTTTCCTAATATCTTAAGTACCCCCCAAAAACTCTTAAGTAGTCCCTAATTTAACTTCCGACAAATTGTTCCTAAATCGGTTTTGTAGCTCCCAGCGTCTCTCGTCTCCCGCGCCTCAGACAATGCCGAAGATGGATTGCAGTTTACACAATTTATTAGCCAACAAACAACGAATTTGGCCAATTGCCTTGTCAAACAAACTTTAAACAATAATCAAACAGTGGGGAGCGAGCTTTACGCATTTACAAACTCAATTTTAAGTTTCCGCTGCACGAAGTTGGGTGGACTGTGTCTCGTATACGAAGCGCCCGCCGCCGCTAACTCCACAACGTCGAGACTAAATTCAGACCCGGCGTGATCCGCATTTATTTTCTCAACGGTTTTTACCTTTAGACTGTCCTATCGATTCACTCTTGTCCCAATTGGGACTAGAGTTACGCTTATGCCACTTTTATTGTCTCCTTGGAAAACACTCTACTCCGTTGCGAAACTCGCACTTAGACAGCCAGGAAGCCGAGATCGGATGTCGTTAAGCTAGTAATGATTAAAAACAAGCTGTCGGTACGGGCGCCCCTAAAAACCAAGTAATTTAGGATTCTCGATAGTTCTTTGTTTTTGTTGGCTTACGTGACCATAACTTAGATTGTAGTACAGAGGTATAAGATTGGAAATAAGGTGGCTGCGTGAAAATATTAAAATAAAATTGTAAAGAAAACCTTATATATGGGTGCCATTTTATTCTCGTTTTTACATATTTCGTCTTGATAACGATAGAAGAGATGATGTGTGGGTATGGAATTTTATTTTTAGCGAACACCTACTTTATTCTTCAAGTATATATGCTTATCTACCTCTGATAAAATCTATTCCTATAAATTTTGACTAGGGACGCCCAATAAATGTTATAATTATCTCGCCGAGCTGAGGTGTAATCACGTAAGGTTAGGTTCAAACCCGCGTTAGGACATTATTTTAATTGTATTTTCACTATTTAAAAATACTCATTTAGATCTACCTGACGTACGTACAATGCAGAAGCCACCGCTTTCCGAAAAAGCATTGATTGGCATTTTAGTTCCGTCACAGTTGGCACACTTCTCGACGAGGGAGTCATAACAAACGTAGTCACATCACGTTCTTTGTAATAACGTCATCACGTTCTTTGACATGTATACAAAACAAAATTCTGAATTAGTGCCATAAACTGGACGTAGGCGTTAGGTATGTACGAGTACGGTTACATTGTAATTTAACCTACCGTGTTTTACTAAATTACATAGTATAAATAATATTTAAGGCTGCGTGAAGTGACGTTACACAGCAATTCAGCTTAATGTAGCGTTTTGTATTAGGTACGATATTATCTTTGAAAAAACTACTTAATGTATGTTCTTGAAATTGAAAAGCTGAGACAGTTTAAGTGTAGCGTAAGTAAGAGTAACGGTATCATCGAGGATATCAGTTTTCAAGCCAGATTGTCTCGGGTGCCGTTGTACCAGCGATAATTATTATTCATTAGAGCGGTTTCAGAGCGTCCTTTCATCACGACTTCGTTCCATCTCGTTATGCCTTATTCAGACTACTCCTTGTATATTTTAATAGAGGTCGCATGAAGAACATCGCTGGTATAAAATGTACAATATTCAAACTAACGCTTTTTTTAGAACCGTTATGCAAAACGCTTAAGGCGATAAATAGTGATCGCAAAGGATTTGCTGGAGAATTATTGCCGAAGTTAGGGCAGAACTTATCCTAGCTGTATAACTTTGTTGTTATATCGTTTCTCCAACTTCGATTTACGAGGTAGGTATACTTATGATTGCTCTTTTTCTGTTATTGTGTTTGTTATAGAATTATGATAGCAATAGTAAGTACCTAACCCCAAGAAACTATTATACTTAGTTTCGTTTTTTAAAAAATAATTTTGTCGGACATATCATAAATCTTAGTTTCCAATACCCGCATCATCTTCTTTTTGTGTTCGAATTTCTTTTCTTTTTTTAATAAAAGCATCTTCAAAGTATTTAAACAAAGAACACTATTTTCAAAATTCCGTCTACATGGCATGTTGTTGTGTGCGTGAGCTAAATTCTGGTGCTGATACCTTACAAATTCACTATAGGTACACTTTTCATTTGTAGATACAGTAATAAGATTGTTTATTGGCAAAAAAGTATAATATTTTCATAGATGCTGTTTGTCGTTCAAAAGATTTATTTTTCCAAAGCAATATCAGATTGTTGCCGTATTTCGCAGTACTGCTGCGGTAGAAAAATCTTGAACCACGTACAAATGCGATGCCCTCGGTTAAAAGACAAAAGCTTTTAGAACAGGAAACTGAGTAGGGTAATATTTTTATACTTAGTACAGGAACAGGCAGAATAATGGTAGTCTCTGGACAAATGGACGGCGCGGGTGGGATTAACTATCCACATCTGTGTTTCTACGCGGATTGATTGAATTCATGTTTCATAGGATAATAGTTGTGTGCCGTTACAAATGTTTTATGTCCCATTATTGTGACATTTTGTATTCATATAAGTAGGTAATATGATTAACGTGTGGATAGCGAAAATATGTTTAGTGTTGGTAGATCTCGACTCTACACTTTATGATGGTGATTTTGAAGGGGTTGTGAGTCTGGAACACTGCAAGACAAAAAAAGGTTAGGTAACCTTGACTTTATATCAACTGGACACATTAACTGAGTAATTAAGACATTAACAGAGGTGTCTGTGACATTATGGTAAGGTTTTGATACATACGGTCAAATCTCGAAATGTATTCCATATCGATGACCCGTCTGACAATTACGAAAGTATAAATAACAATGATATTATAATTCAAGCATACGTACCTTCTGATAATAAAATAAAAAAATCGCTAATTAAGCTAAATAAGATTTAAAAAATCGTATCGAATGGATAAAATATAGCGTCTATAGCAGGAGAAGTTAGGGAATTCTTAATCATAATCACCATAAATCTCAGGTAAAAACACGTTAATGCAGGTTTAGACGGGGTAAGTGACTGACTTCAAATTCGAGACAAGTCAGCGCTGACCCGAGAAAAACCTAATGTAAACTGATTTGAAGTCAGTACAGCGGTGGGAGGTCAGCGCTGACTTGTATATTCGCACACGAATATTTTGAGGTCAGTCGGCGCCCCCCGCCACCCACGCCCACCCGCGCCGGTGGAAACCCTGTGTAAATGGACAAGTCAGCGCTGGGTCAGCCACTGTCGCTGCGTTGTAGGTTGACGTCGCGTCTCGGTAATTTCAGGACATTCTCAAAGCCAGTTTGTATTCTGCAGGATCTTCAAATCTCAATTGCTTCAACAGCAAAGCAGAGCAACCAGTTTTGTTTCTGTCTTCAATCCATTTTCCCACCAAAATTCGTTTATTTTTAGTCAAATCATTTTCTAACATTTCTGCTAGCTCATTCAATAGCAAAATGGAAATATTTTTTAATAAGTAATAAAAAAACTACTGTTTTCGCGAATTAATTTTTCTTCCTCATTGACTTCACAAACGTGTGCTCACCGTGAAAAGCTTACCACGACTACTGACTCCATGTAAACAAATGAAGTCAGTAGCGGCGTCAGTCGTGGCGCCGCTACTGACTCGTGTACTTACCCTGTCTAAACTCGGCTTTTTAGGGTTCCGTAGTCGACTAGGAACCCTTATAGTTTCGCCATGTCTGTCCGTCCGTCCGCGGATAATCTCAGTAACCGTTAGCACTAGAAAGCTGAAATTTGGTATACTAATATGTATATCAATCACGCCGACAAAGTGGTAAAATAAAAAGTGGGAAAAAATGTTTATTAGGGTACCTTCCCTATACGTAAAGTCGGGAGTGTTTTTTTTTTCATTTCAACCCTAACGTCTGATATATTGTTGGATAGGTATTTAAAAATGAATAGGGGTTTAGACAAATCATTTTTTGGTAACGTTAATATTTTCATAGATAATCGCTCCAGATGTAGAAAAAAATGTGTGCCCCTATTACTTTTGAATCATAAGTTCAAAAAAAATCTCAAAAGTAGAACTTTATAAAAACTTTGTAGGAAAATTATTTTGAACCTGATAAGATAAATAGTTTTTGAAAAAAATGACAAAATAATTTCTGAACTAAGTTTGTAATTTAACCGTATAAGCAGGTGTTGATTGTACCTGTAATTTCTACAATGAAATAACGTGCTATCAAATAAAGTAAAAACGGTGAAAATCGGTTCACGCAATTAAGAATTATCCCATAATAATCATCTTCCATACTTTAAGCTCGCGCGCAATAGTTTACTTAATTTGCCGATAGGTGTCGCTGTACGCGGAACGCTCATATCGTACATGGCGGTGTTAAGATTTTTCCTGATTTAATGGGGTCGGAGCAGGTGCACCCATACATTAGGTCGAAAATTTGTCATGCTCGAAATGTCTTAGTTGTCTTTGGTCGTTCGCTGTCTAATAATAAAATTGTTCGCTAAGTATTGCTTGTATTGTTCGCTAAGTATAGCTTGTTTAGCGCTTAAGTGGGGACACTTACTGTGACATATGGAAAACTACGGAACCCTACACTGAGCGTGGCCCAACACGCTCTTGGCCGGTTTTTTAGACTATCAATACAGATGACATGACCCGACGTGGCGTCACGGACTCGTGTGTACAAATTAAGCACATTACGTACGGTTGCCTGCGTGCCATGAGTTGTATGTCATCCTGCCTACTAATTTACAATTACGCTGCCAACGTTACTGGGACAAGTCTATGGCTAAGGGACGGATAATGCCTCACGACATTCCAGATTTGGGTTAACTCAATAACACAATTCTGTCAACAGAAATGGCTGAATGCTGCCCCGTATTTGTTTGTTATTATATGTTTGGGAGTCTCGGGACTCTGACAAAACTAATTGAAGACTCTTCACAAGAGCTAAGTACATAGTTCTGCTAACTAAGAGTTTTAATGACTGAGACAATCTATTTACCCTCAAGCAAATAAGTTTTTTGCAGAATTAAAATTAACATGGCAGCCGCTGTTGGATACTCTGTAAACGCAATACAGCCTTACTATATACTTATGGTAGCTGTTTATATCAACAGCGTTGGCTTTTCACTTCGCCTTAGTCCTTGTCGAATCCACTGTACGCTCCTCTCCTGATCTCGAATACATTCCACAACTGAGCAACTTACTGTTTCCTTTGCACCCTAAACCCATCAGCCGCGACTTAACCGGCGAGCGTCGGAACTTTGCAACAAAAACTGAGTTTATTGTATCGAAGCATTTCAAGAAAATGCCGGTTAGTTCATTCATCACATACTCACTACCATTGTTTATTAACTAGCTTCTGCCGGCGACCTCGTCTGCGTGAACCCGGGATAAACACTATCGTATATTTTAATCCAGGTTACAAACTATCATGGTGCAACATTTTATATAAATCAGTTGAGCCGTTTAAGCGTGATTGAGTAACAAACATCCAAACTCTCGCATTCATAGTATTAGTAGGATTGTTGGTTTTGTAATATTATTTCGATACACAAATCAATCACAAATAATCGTATCGTATGTGTTAATGGATATAATGTAAAATCGAATGCTAATTATAATATAACAATACTATGATATATTTGCTATAGCATTTCTCCCGTTACCCTCTTCGATTTAGAACGGACGTATAGTACAGTCAGCGTCACATACATCTGTACTCTTCAGGGTGATCAAAAATATCTGAACATGCACTCTATGGCATTGACAATAAAGTCGTGTTCAGATGTTTGTGAACACCTTGACTGTTCAGATGTATGTGATGGCGACTGTACCTACCTATTTGCTTCCAAGTGTAGTTAAATGAAATGTTATTGTATTAAAATAAATAATCTTCCACGGACCTAAACCTGCAGTAATTACTTATAGTAGGACAATTGACCATCTGTTTGGATGTATTTAGTACTACTCTTTCTTCATTCTTGCACTACCTGTTCCTAATTTTTTGTTCGTCATTTCCTGCTACCCAAAGGTGTCTGGAAGCGATCGCTCTATAGAGATAAGATCGCCTGTTGGTACCTGTTATACCTGCTAATATCTTACATTGTTATGCATTTGTTTCTGTTGGTGCAATAAAATATATTGAAAAAGGGGTAGGCAGAGCACATGAAACTTGTGTTCCAGTACCACTTTTAGCGTAAATGTGGGTATAACAGATCGACAAAATGTGTTATCGCAGTGACAGGTTGCTAGCCCATCGCCCACTTCAACCCCTTTCCTCTTACGACACCCACATAAAGGAAGTGGTGCTATTCTAACCCGACACCACACGGGGTATGAATTATTATTATTATTATTGTATGTTCTTTCCATATCTCGGGACCATGGGGTCCCGGACTTTTGGAAGGCATGCGTGGGGCCGAAGCCAACAGCGCAGAGGCCCTTTAAAACAAAAATAATCTAAAGCGGAAAGGGATACACATGGCGGATACCATTTCCGAGCGCACAACATGATACACCCGGTGATGGTCCCCGCCAGGTGCAAAGACTATTGCAGTGCAACACTGTGCTGCGATGGAAACTAAGGTCATGGGTGATTGGGTTGAATGGTGGGTGGTCTGGAAAATGGGTTATGGGAGGAGACTAGCGGACACCTGCCGTGACAATAAGTCTCAAAATTGTGAAAAGGCAGGCGGTGACTTGCCAACTCGTTAAGTGGGCCCCACAAACAGTCGCACGCACAGTGCGACAATGGAGCAACACGTCTGAGCGGCTGTGAGGTTGTCGAGAGGTGAGTCTGCGGCGCGCCAGATCCCGGTAATCCGTTCAAGGGCCACCGGCGTTATGACATTTTACACTTCCAACCTGGAGCATAGGTTCCGCTCTTGCGACTCCACTCTGGCTGGCCGGTTAAGGCAAGCACAGAGGCGAGGGCCAGATCACTCGGGCCCTCTGGAGGTTAGGGGTCCGCGGTGTCGCCACTCACCGTCAGCTCGCCACAAGCTGCTCCCGCAGCGTATTATTATTATTATTAACAATATAATACAATGCAAGTAGGCGTCATCCAAAAAGTCCGCCTTGGTTTTGGATGGTGTATTACTTTTATTTTTATAGTTGGGTTTTAGAATATATATAACGTACTTTCTTTCTTTGTTATCTAGTTTAATTTAAACTAAGTTTGTTTTATATGTCATGTAAATAAGTATTATGATCTTAGTATGGATATTAAATAAGTATGCTTCTAATACGAATTATTTTCCACGTAAACTTGTTTATCGTATCTATTGATATCTAAGTACCTACTGGCTACTTCACAAACAAGAACAATACCCAACACTAATAACCAACGACATTTTATGAAATTATTTTCGAACCAAAACGAGTATCTCGACGACAATTCGACAATTGGCTCGCTTGAAGAACGCCCAAAATGGTGTTTGCAGACATGCTGCCAGAGTCACCCTTTGTGATTGTGTTATATAACTAACGCCGTAATGTCATGTATGCGAGCACATATACGCCCGAGATGCTTGAAATATTTGTCTACCGCCTGGATGGCCTCGAGCAATAGCTGTGCTTAGATACTTTGGGTGGTGATTGTGCTTCGGTAAAATCATTAAGTACACTGCTTTTGCATGCTATCTGGGTTGCGTGGAATATTTAGTCCCAAAACTACTATTACTATTTTTTATTTGAATGAAGTATTTTTTGAGAAACACGCGTTTTCATGCATCGCTTTGTAACCTAAAACTTGTCTTTAACGCTAGTAAGCATCTATTGAGCCGGTTTTTAATACCTGTCAAAACACCGCAGTATTCGGCTTACTTAACGCTTGTCGGCTTAGCGGATTACCCAGGGTGTGGGACTTATAGTTCGGAATAATCGCCTCTTACTGATTCTTGTCAATCTGATCAATCAAAAAATCATCATCAATGGTCATGCTAAATCTGATAGTTACGTTCATAAAAAAAGGCTGAAACACACTGGCGCGGCCTGTGGTGGTGGTCGACTTCATTAATATCGAACTCGACAAAGGGCCCAATATTATTTATCATATTCTACATGCCATATATATATAAATATATACATACAATTGTGGGAACTGTTGTACATAGATAAACTACGTACAAAATTAGCCACCAAAAACTGCAAATAACATATCAAAAACATCAAGAATACGAAGACCAAGTGGCAGCCTGCTACGCCGTAGGCCTCGTAGCACGGTTTGGGCGAAAAGAACTCTCGCATGATTCACTTCCAACACGGAATATATTATTCGTAAATGGCCCAATCTACTTCCGATATAAGAAAAAATCGTTTATGCTAACACATCTTGTACCTTCGTCTGACGACGTTAACACGAATTATACTAGGGTTTTACTTAAAAGCGCTTCTTCTTGTTCTGAGTTCTTACCAACGGCAATAAATACTTCATGATACCAGTTCACCACACCCTTAATTTTTTTCACACAGATATTAAAAGCAATGACGCGTAGTTGTAGTGTCCAAGAGACAACCGGATGGCTCGCGGTATTTTTTTTTTCACCGCCTCCGATTCCTGCTCCAGTCCAAGTTGGTTCAGTTTGGGTTGCACAGGGCAGTTCCACAACGCTTTGGGACCTCAAATAATTACAATTCAACGCGTTCGTTAATACAGAATACTGCCTCATATTTCAATGCATACGTTACTCAGTAGGTACAGAAGTAATAATGAGGAATGTGCTGAAATGCTTTAGTTAGGAATGCCGTTTAGTGAAGAATTCCAAATATAAAAAAAAGGTTTTGTTAAAAAATGAGGATATAATGAATGTGTAAATACTATGAATGTGTTAAATTGCTGTCGTGAAGAATTGTGTTTTTTGCGACTAGAATAGAACGGCCTTTGTGTTAAGCATACATAACAAAATTCGTTAAAACATTGTTTTAGTATGTAGTTTTAAAATTGTATATATTTACAGCGGTACCAAGCGGTGCACAACGTATAAAACCATAAATAATTTACTTGGAAAACAAAGTTTTAGCCGAATTCAATTTAGGACTCCGCCAAGCCTCGAGAACATTTCCTCATTTCTTTTCCAATTTACCACATGCACTGATTTCGCTGTATGTGGGCCGATAATATTTCAGGACTTCCATCCATTCCACAAGGATCACCTTTGGCACTTTATTAGTTGTTATTTCAACGGAAGCTTATCAGAATCTGTGACGTACTTTTTACATACTTGAGGAATTCTATTAGTCATCTGTGGTCTTACAAACAAAATAAAATTGTACGAATCGGCTCATAAATTACTTAGAGGAGTTCTGAGGTACCGTAAAATGGGGCTAGATTGATTAAATTTGAAATTCAAACGCTTATAACTTTGTCAGATTTCATGCTAGAAAAGCAAAAAATATATATAATAGCAACTAAAAACGAAGCTTTTTTAAGGTTTGAAAACAAATCTTTAACCAAAGCCCGCTGGAAAATAAAAAAATGGTACGCTATCAACTCTACACTCAAAAAGGGGTTGCTTTGCTATCAAAGCCTAGCCTATGCTCTGTTATATCCCCAATATCCCCACACAGGATTAAAACGCGAAAAGAAATATTTCGTTCCACCTATTATTTTTCAAGTTATGAGGTTTTAAAGTTAATAAAAGGGGTTACATTGATCACAGGGGAGAATTTGATTAGTAGGACAACACCAATTTAGTGCCAGATTATGACTGTTTTTGAATGTGAAATTAATAAATACAGGACTATTATTCAAGAAAAACAAACATATTTGCATGTAATCAGTCACTATTTATAGTTAAAAAATTATACAAATATTTGGGATGGGGTAACTCTGATATCAGTACTAAAAACAGGTCGATTCATCACACACAAGTTGGGGTAAATTTGATAACTATTAATGTAGCCCCGTACATTCTAACAGAGAAGCCCCATTATACAAATCTCGCCACAGTAATAAAAATGGCGGTCGGCACAGGAAGCACAAATCACGTTTGGATTCCCAAAGTAACACACAATTGCATGTGCTAGGACCAAAAAAATTTAATTGCAATACCTAATATAATACTCTTGCAGAATAGAAGTTATGCATAAAAAAAAATTGTTAGTATTCCCAGACACCACTTTGATATATTTTTTTGAACCGCACTTAATGAATACTGCGTGTGCGCAAAGAGGAAAGATGGCCGGACTGTCAGTGTTGCTAGTGCAAAAATATGAAACGGCAATAGGTTTAGAGCAATTGTAAAAAATGCAAACTTTTGGAATAATCATCAATGTTGCCCCACGATTATAAATTAAACCCCATTTTACGGTAACAAACATTGAAAAAAAAACCAACGACGGTCTGAGAGCCTCCTGCTTTTTTGAACTCGGTTAAAAAACCACCCGGCGCTCCCATCGTACATAATTATGCTAATGTCGAGACATATAAATATCCACCTTTAAGTAGCGTAGCAATAGTAGCATATAAATCGTATAACTACTCCATTAGTATCGATTTTGTGAAGGTCTTTAAACTTTACGCGGTGACGTTAGCCTTTTATTAATAAGCAAGAACATTCTGTTTTATGCATTGCCATGAAACTTTTAGTCCCATTTACTTTATTACATAAAGCTTAACGCAGTTCGATGTGGTGAATCTTTGCAAATGTTCAATTCAAATATGTAGTAGTAAATAAGAGAACACTGCGTAACTGAAACGTCTGTAAACTGGAAGCCAGCACAGCATGTCAGACGATTTGTACAAATCCCTTGGATTACTAAGAATTTCATTCATTAAATAGTTTGTAAATTTCGCCGAAATGCCATTAAACAATCAATTTGATTGTCCCCATGAACAACTACTAAACAATCAGTTTGATTTGTCGCCTTTTACTTGAATAGACTACTATGAATAGAAATAAGTTGCTACAGACGTGACTGTTTCTAAAGAAAAACCTTGACATTAACAACGCCTGCATGTGAAACAATAAATCTTTCCACAACAATGTCTCAATCCAATGTAGTAACAAAGAAAGGCTATTTCGTCAACACGTGTACTTACGCATTCTAATATGCAAAGTGTAAAATTAGCTTTTAGCACTGATCTCTCATTGAACATTAGCATTGAGATATGAGTGAGTGAGATAGTGCTTGCGCGAGCGCTGCCGCCGTGACCGTGCGAACTTCTAAATTGTCCCATTACTCGCAAGATCATAAGCGACATGACATTCTAGGTAACACAAGTCCCTTTGTTAGCACATCAAAATACTGCGCATCTATTTTCGCTTACTTGTAAATAAACATTCAATGACTGACATTCGATAGAGCGGTTGTAGATAAATGTTTCCGTTCTAGAGATTCGTGTGGTAATTAAGCAATGTCATTGTCATACTAAGGTATGGGGTTTGCGTTCCAGGTTGTGTTTCAGCTAAGTAAGCTATTTTTACTTATTGGTTTAGATTAATAACTGAATTTATGCACACTTTTTAGGACAGCTCCCTAAAAGGATCTTAAACTTGTGGTATACAACAATACGAGTATCTTAACTTTTTAGGTTGACTACGTGTACCTATATATGATTCACCTTGAAAACCTGCAACAAATCAGGCAGTTATTAAGTTAAAAAGGCCTCTTTCACAAACTTAGTCCTTTCATTAAATAGCCAGTATTATTAGGTACGACGGACGCCTAGAGTCATGCTCGGTAGTTGAACTACAAATGATGGAGCCGGTAAGCATTTAATGGTTTGATAATACGTTTGTGTGCACTTCAACGAATGCCTGTGACACAATTGTTTAAAAAGGTTCCGGGAAAGTAGCGGTCGATATAATCGAAGAGTTGTATAATTAGGACCTGAATAAATAAACCAGTGCGTTTATTTCATGAGGGTTGGGCTGGGAACACTATTATCTATCTCGGGTACATACTTCATATTACCTAGGTACTAAGTATGAACGTTATAAACACAATTGAAAATAAGTAAAAATCCTATTCGATCTAGGTTGTATATATTTTACAAAAAATTCTCCGCACTATTGTTTAATTAAGAATTAATTTTGCAAAAGTCTGTGACACAAAACAATACTGACAAACTACTGAGGCGCCACCAGGCCACCACCTCCTCCTGCTTTTTGCAGTCGGTTGTAAAGGTACCTAAATAGCACCTGCCAACTTTTTCTAGAGTTTTATATTTACATCTGGCTAA
The DNA here is from genome assembly GCA_945867215.1 of Epinotia demarniana. Taxonomy (NCBI): domain Eukaryota; kingdom Metazoa; phylum Arthropoda; class Insecta; order Lepidoptera; family Tortricidae; genus Epinotia; species Epinotia demarniana. Next base: position 19,769,748 of record OX244267.1, on the reverse strand, counting down.
TAAGAAGAAAAGAACTCCATTTTAACGACCACTGCACACAAGGGAAGTACGTCGTTACTCAAGTCTGCTGATGATAGCGGCTGCAGAACTCTGTGGTTCCGTAGAAATGGGCTTTTCCTTGCGGAAACCAGTTCCGTTATCTTAGTTTCAATGTAAATGCCAAAGCAAAGAACTAAATTTAATGGAAAGTAATCAAATATTACGCGGACTGAGTGTCAGAGTTTCAGTAACGTATTTAGAATTATGGAATGTACCTCATTGGATGACCGGATTTAGGAATGCGTAATATTAAATAATTCACACCGTCTGCAGATGGTGTGATGATATCATCCAAATGGCAGGGCCAACCTGGCCTAGACTAGCCGCGGATAGAACCGGCTGGCATATGATGGAGGAGGCCTTCGTCCAACAATGGGCAACCCAACAAACTTAAATTTATAAACAACTATATTTGTAATACTCTAAAAATATGGGAATAAAAAGGCTTATATTATTATTATTATTATTATTAAATAATTACAGAATATCGCGCAAAGCAACAGATATATTTAGGTACGCAAGTTACAGACATACGGCGTAAACATAAATAAAAAGTCAAGGATAGTTACATAAGTATAGTATTTCTGGATATTCAACCACCGTTGTACAAACAACTGTCAAACAGTCAGGCAGTTAAACTTGGCAGCGAAGGGCACCGTGAAGGCACCATACCACAAAATGATTATATCTCAACATAAATAATAAATATAATGCTTTCCACGGTTACGTCTATAAACATGTATACATACATACCTTCAATGTTTAACTTATACCCTAGACTTAAGTTCCATGCATATTTAAGACTGTATTAGTGAGGTGAACATTTAGACACATTTTTAAAATGAGTTGTGTACAAAATAGCATACTTCCCTAAAATAAAATTGACATTTTATTGTAGAACAAGTGCCGAGTAGATTTATTAAGTACATAGTATTCAACATGATAGATTGAAGCGAATTCGACTCATAAGATTAAAATAGGACAGAGGAAAGGTACCTACAATAGTGGTAATAGGTGGTGATGATGATAATAATGAGGTGCAGACTACTCGTTCAAAATCACCCTGACAGCCCTGATACCTTGAAATTATTCAGTTACTGCTGATTAGTTAATCAATAGACCCAAAGTTAAAATATTCATTGAGGAAGTCGGCGCGATTAAAATTAAAACCACCAAGTATCGACAGGAGAGCGTTATGGTAATTCTTTAGAGTTGAATTTGTTCCAGGTACCCAATGTAAACGCATTAAATATAGAGGCCTCGGCAGAGAGTACAACTTTGTACCATTTGGCGTCGAGACCCTCGGTCCGTGGGGTCCCAGTGCGCAAAAGTTAATATTTGCGGAAATCGCGGTTGACGTAACTGGTGACCGAAGAGCTGGCTGCTCTAGATATTTTTTGATCGAATTAGTTGTTGATTCATTACATCGCTAAGGTTTTACAGGTACATCGGATTTTTGTGGCACTTTGCATTAGCTATGCGCGCGCAGGGGCCAGGCGGAGCACAAATGAAGTCGCTAAAACCACCCTTTTCATACCGCGATCCGAGAAGGTATAGTTTATTTATTAGTCGCCATAATATTTTCAAAATTAGCTGAATAACCGTATTAATTTAAGAATGCACATTACGCCTTGTTGCGAGGCAGAGACGTATACATGAATCGGGATATAAATAAAAATACGAAACAGAAGTGCGGTAGTGTGTATTTAATATCCTGGAATTCATACTCCTATTTAAAAGCATCGTTATACGTAGATATTGTTTCGAGCAAATGTGTTGAAAAGCAATTTACTTATTGTAAGAAGCATTTGTTCTTAGCCTCGGAGGTGACTGACAGCAAGTCGCGACCCCATTAAAACTTCTACCGTACCACAAGCGTACAATTACGTAGTCTTATGTAGAACCGTGGCGCCGTGGGGCTCGAGAGACATTGATTTTGTGCTAGAAACAACATTATTGACTTTACAAGTGCAACTCTTTACCAGGCTACACATATTAGCAAAATATTAGGAAAAGATCGGCCTTTACATTAGCGATAAAACTGCCCGTTGTTTCCCTCTGCTTATAACGGTCTGTTATGTACCTACTGTCTTTGTACCTTTTGGAGGTACAATAAAGAGTATTCTTGTTAATGAATTATTTGATTATCCTATATTACTGTTCTTGTCTTCCTGCCCCATCTAATGTCTATACCAAGCTTGCCCTATGGCAAGACTCAGCCCAAAATAGTATCTATTTAAGTATAGTGGGCGTGTACACTTACTGGAATGACATGGAGACTTGGCTGAACATTACATCTTATTCTCTCTACGAAGAGGTCAGACAGTATTCGCCTTATTTTTTCTGCAGTAGGTATTAGGGCATATACAGATTTATTAAGCACGCAGGCGACGCGCGTTTGCGTGTGTCAATTTAGTATAAAAACTATCAAACTCTTAGTAATATTTAGGTACCTTATGTAATGTAATTGTTTTTTTCTTATTACCGGATCAGTTCTTCGTTACTATTATACCTACCTACTTGAGTAAAATAACGAAATTCAAATAATTTAACGACACGGCACAACAGCACTAAGATAGCTAGATTCAGCGCCAATGACACACATGTATCCGCCAGAGCGCTGTAAGCGCTTTTCGCTACATATGCAGTTTAATCGGCTACGCCGTAGCGCTACGAGCGTAGCATGGCGGTGAATGAGTTAATACATAAACAACAACTTGTGTAGTAGATACTAAGTATAGGTACATGGTTCTTAAAAACGGAGTTTGTTGATAAACAAGAATGTCCACGATGAGTATAGATGGTTAAGCGTAATCGGTAGATAAGTAAGTGTCATATACTGATATAATAAAGAGGGAATGCCTGGGAATGGAATAGAAAAGAAAAGAAAAAAAAAATTTCACCAATGTTTTCGAATGGCCACATGCAGTTTTTTATCCTAGACCCGCGACTCACCATAAATAATGCAAGACTTGCAGGTCATAGTTATAGTAGTAGTTTTTCAATCACCACAGAGGGCTAATCTGAGTGTTGTGTCCGAGGCTCGATAGCCCATTTCCAGTTTACGACGTGGGAGGCAGTCCAAACAAAAGAATACGGCGTGACGACTCGATAATTGATTAGATTAGGTACATACATAGAAACAAAGGAAAACGTTATAACATCTAACGAGATACAAATATAATTAGTGTACGAATATTCCAGGTAATCGATATGTGCCTAATGATTTTTAAAGACATTCTGTCGACGACGCAAACGGAGATCCGATGGAAGAACTAAACGGATGTTTATGTCCATTATGTCATACGCGTAGAATTAAATTGTAGAACAAAACGGACTAGATACATACATCACTCCAATACATTTATGCTGGTCTTTATTACGTACGCTTACTAAGAAATTTACCATACGGCAATTTACTCATTATACACAAATGCAAAGATGAAAATGTCTACAAGATAGGGACGAGCTTTGAAAGCACCGGAAAGCTTGAACTAATCCCGGTGGAACGAGCTTCCGGCAGTTACTGGTCTCGCCGCGGCGAACAATGGGATTATATAAAACATTGGTTAACGAATCATCTGTTTATTCAAGTTGAACTGAAAGTATAGGTATCCTCATTTTTTATTACAGCGTACTGGGAGACCGAGTTATGCTCGGTGTCGCGAATGGACAACAGAATTGAAACATAGAGATCAAAATACCATGGCACGAATAATCAATTAATTTACTTGTTTAGTTAATATCCTTTACGTCACACCTGGCCATAATGCGAGTTTTACTGCACGCTTCGCGTACGGGAAAACTCGCACTGTGGCCAGATGAAGACGTAAAATTTTGTACTTAACACGGGCGGTAATTCGTAAAGCCCCAGAGCGCATATTTATGGCCCTCACCTTCGGTTCGGGCCACAAACACCTGCGATCTGGGGCATTCACGAATTCACCGCCCTAGTTACGTAATGTACTAATTCATAACTTTCATAATGACTCGTCAAAAGCTGAGCTTTAATTGTGAAGTTTTAATCAAAATTATTAATGGTATTTAGAGCAAAGAGCTTATGAGTTAGTAGAGACTAACTAACATACATTCCTGAAAATATCATGGTACGAAGCCTTGTTGGTGTGAGGTCCGCATGAAATATATACGTACTTATCTACTTACACGTACCTATGCAAACCTGCGTCACATGACGCAGTGTAACAGAGTCACGTTCAACTACCCTCGTAACTTTTCATTATGATTCTGATATCACTTTATTAAGGATCCCCCCCTCAATCAATTACGGTTATTGCCTATCACTGTGGTACACTAGTAATATAATGATTAATGTCATTACAAAGTTAATCTTTTGAATTGGTTTGTGCCCGATTTAAATGCTCAATAGATCACGTGAGGGCGTAGTGGTGGCTGGCAGTCAACTTATTTTAAAAAAAGTAGTTAAAATAAATTGAAAAATGCCCTACGTCATTTATAAGTTTAACTAGCGAGCAGCGGGAAGCGACTTTGTCTTATACTATGTGGTGATTCGTTTTGCAATCCAGAACTGGCAGTAGATTTAATGACTGTATTTAGTCAGTTAAATTTTCGCTTTTGTTTAAAATTTAAATAAATTATGAATATACAATACTTATTTGGATACAATACCTAAAGCCTAAGCTGAAGTTATTAAAATACACATCACTGGTAGGTACCTCAATCAAGGTGTCACTACGAGTATAGCATAGGTACTATCACAAATAACTTCAGCGTTACACTTATGTTATAAAATTCAGTCCCATTTTAATCGGATGATTATTCAAATATATTAACACTGCCAAGAATAGCTCCCGTTGTTTTCCCGATAAGCTCCTGGCAGTGAAGCTAAAACTCTTGAAAACACTACATGTAACCCTTTGTAAGCTATTTATTTTAGAATCAAACACTAACAATAATTGCTCAATGTGTTCAAAGCAAACGGTCACAGTTTCACGATTTCGTTACCAATGTGTCATCAAGCTTGTTTTTCTGACTCGGGAAATCTCGGTTGGCACGACAGGCGAGGTTTTTATTTGCTTTGTTGATGGGTTCTACATTCCTTGCCACTCAAAGGAAAAATACACATTACTGATATGTTTAAAGATTTAGAGAGCTTTCCTTAACAGCAGTATAAAACGAGTAGGTACCTACATATAATGAATGGATTTAATTTCTTGGACCATAAATATATGAAATAAATAAAATATAACTACAACTTGGAAAAATTGAAAACCCCCGACATTTTCATTTCAAAGTCCAATATCTCAAAAACGGTTGAACAGACTTTGATGAAACATGGCTCTTAGCCATGTTTCATCGGTTACACTCGGGACAAAATTATCTATCACACAAAAAAACAGCATTTCAATCAGTCCATCCGTTTGGGAGCTACGATATCACAGACAGATACAAAGATACACAGACAGACATGTTAAACTTATAACACCCCTCTTTTTTCGTCGGGGGTTAAAAATGACCACCGTCATCCCATGGTCAGACCCTCCCCCTCCCCTATTTTGAAATGACGTTATATATCGGCAGCCACTTATCCTCTTCTTGCATATAAAAATAAAATGTTGAGTAAAATCTTTCGCGCCGACTAGAGTAAAAGAAAAAAGAATTCACTAATAATGCAAAAAGAGCATTAAAATGAGTTAGTATTTTATCAGATCCAATATCAAAAAAGGGGTTTTGCTTACTTTACTCTCGACGCTTTCTGTAATAGAAGCGTAAAACAAGATAATGTCCGGATTTCGCCGCAAGGCGTTTTTGTAGGTAAGTACGTAGTCTAACAAGCTGTACAATTAGAACTTTTCTAGCCGTCCTTCCCAGCGGGTTTCTGCGGACTGGGTAGTTCTTGCATCTTCGACGGGGATAATTAATTGAAGGCAAGGGTTGCGTGCGGCGAGGAGGCTACGTGTAACCTTTGTAATTAGACGAGGTAAGATTTACATTCACCACATAATTTCAGTGGTTGGTAAGCGGCGCGGTTAATTGCAGGCATTGCCATAGTTTAGGTCATATTGTTAGGTTGAATTAAAATGTTTTTGTTCTAACAAAGATAGCCGGAAAAGTTGGGCGTTTATGCTGAAAGTTGCGAATTGATTATCATCCTGCACCATATAAGAAACGCATTGTGTCGAAGAATATTCATTATGTTAGGTAGTTTGGTACCTATTTGTAAGAGTAGGTAAATATTTTTTCCTAGGTTGCTAAATACGGCATAGGCACACTACTTAGAAGCTGATTCATAGCAAGCTACATACGATGTTCATTAATTAGAGCACTATTACATCAGACATTTCTAACAGGTTCTCGTGAGCGTAAAGATTTTATAGAGTTAGCCCATTTATTTGACCTAGTTTCCTGTGGATACAACCGTCTACGTCACCATTTTGGCTGAATCCCAAATTTGGAAAACCACTTTCAGTTAAGTTATGTAAGCAGCAAGACTGTAACAAATACCTATCTACCGTTTGTGAGTGATATATTTTTTACGCACCAGTTTATTTTTAGTGCCCTAGTAAACCACTTTACTTAGGCATTAAGTTGCGTTTACGCTCGGAGCTGAATAGATAATTAAAATTTTGGCGGTTATTTTTACGTTGGTTTTTAGATAAATTGTACAAAGAGTTTCGGGGGTACTTTCTCTTTGACCTATATCATGAACTTATCCTAAATATACATATGTATAGTACGTTATGTTATGATATGACACTACAAACTTTTCCCAACAAGTTTTTCATTGTTGAAAGCAACGTCAAAGTGATTTTTGTGAAAATAAATTGTTCCGCTATACCTATAAGTAGATTTTATTGGTAAACAATGAACTAATAAAATTTACCTTTCGCCGCTCCCACCGCAGTCGGTATCGATTCCCCACCAGCGCTCACCGGCGGCTCCTACCACTTGCCAAAATTAAACAAAACAAGCAAACGAAAACAAATGAAAACCAATTAAACACAAACACGGAACGTTTTCACTCTTTAAATCGCCGCACAATACTCTCCACTTTCTGCTACAGTCAACTTCACGACAACTTGAAAAACTTAAAAAAACAAAATGAGCGAGCGAAATCTTGAGTCTACTTAAATATTTGATAGTTTATTGCAATTTTCGCTTAGATTCGGAAAAGCGCGCCGCGTGAAAGTTAAGTCGTTTTACGCCCGTACATTCTGTGGGCGCGCACGGGACGAAAGTTTTCAGTGTAGCGTTTGCAGGCGAGTGTGCTTTGTTACGCAATTCACTGCGGTTGGAGCCGCCAGGGGGCAGCGCACCGTTAGTGGCGCAGTGACGGGCATGCGCTCTGCGCGCCACCGCCCGCCCGCCGCCATCGCTACCGTCATAAAACTTTTCACTCCTCACAAGTCAACATCCTACAACGAGGACACTACTAGCGACAACTCCAACCACACATCTCGACGCTATTCATAGGACCCAGACGAGCCGTCAGCACCACTCCCATCAGCTTAAATTAGTCTATGGAATAGTTAACTAGACGGAAAGTCGATAACAAAGCGTCGCAGGTCAGGCTGTTAGACATCGCGTGTAGCTGTGCAGGGAGTATAAAAGCGGGCTAATCTTTCATAATTATGCTAATCAATTACCTAGGCATAATTGCCTATAAAACTTGCACCTTGAAAGGGTTCTAGAACTTATGGCGAAGATTTTTCCAAAGGAACAAAGCCATATACGTATGTATACCTAACTACCCCCATTTCGATTAGTTAAATTATTTTCGTATTGTTCAAGTACAGGTCGATTCACGAAAGCTGGCACGAATGAATTGAACAAGTGAATGATAATGTCTATGGGTGCATCACATAATTATTAAATACAGGTTGATGCAAGAAATGATTATTATAATTGTGTTTTAGAGAATGCTATGCTCTTTTTTATTTTTTACAATTCGAAGAAAGAGCTTTCGATTCTTGACATTCAGAAGTCAGAAAAATATACATACTTTTTTTTTACAAAGGACTTTAAAAATAATTACTAAAAGTATTAACTTGATACTTGGTGCAGATTATAATAATATAATTTATTTTTTCTTGAATAACGAAAACGTATTAGGTACATGTTTATAAAATATTACGAGGCCCCTGTATAAGAACGGCACTCGCACTGCCTCTCACAGTGACAAGTGACATTACTTTCGGTCAATTCATTCAGGCCAGCTCTCGAGAATCGACCTGTACATATGTTATTAAAAAAAACAATATTTTTTGAAGAAGTTTTTAGTGTCATCCTTCATCATTAATAATACTTATTATTTATTATTATTATTATAAAGGAATTAATACTGTTGGAGTTCGTTTATGAGTTAATTAAACAACGACCTATCTGATTTGTAACAATAACGGTAAATTATTCAGATTTACTAAGTCAATCTTCGACGACTACAACGCCATCCTATGAGAATAATTCATTTGGCTTGAAACTATAGGCTACGGCCGAGTGCCTACCAGCTTTGAAAGTTTCTAGAAAACATATCATGTATCCGACAGATGGCAGTAGTCAGTGCAAAGTAAATTGGACGAGCGTACATAACAATGGTAGAAAAAAATATGGATGGTGGCGCCATTGTAAAACAATTTCAACTATTGTCCGTCATTAATGTGATGGAACCAATAATCTACACTTTAGTGAGCGTGTTTTTTCTGAACATAAATTATTATATGTTGTCTATTAAAACAATATTTAAAAGTGAAAATTATAAAATATATATTCTCTAAGAAATGACATGTAAGCATATTATAACTGAAGAGGATAGATTTAAAGAAAAATTGACAATTGTAATAAGCAAAAATGTATAAAGTCCAGTACGAAAAATTGTGCTTAGGAGTCACGTGGACGATTTTAGAATAAAATAAAAATACATACAAAGAATTTAAAATAACCTCGTGCAAGGCTGAGAATTGAATTTATTAGTGCTAGATGTAAGGAATAATTATTGTTGCCATTTAGCCCTGTATCTACGATCACAGGAAAATGCCTTATTTCGTAGTTTTATTTACAAAATGGTATCTACCTGCAAAATTCCCAAATATTACCTACATTTCTACGAAGGCCGGGAAGGAATTGCCTGCAGAGTATGATATATAGTAATACGAAGCAGGAAATCTCTTTTTCCGGACAAGGTAACTACTTTATTTATTTATTTCAATTTATTATAAGACAGTAGAGACACCTATGAGGTCCACAAAACAACACACACAAAAGGGATTTGGTGCGATCGGTAAGTATTTTTGTCAAGGGACAATCAAACTTACCAGCTATCATCAGTCTTGCGCAACTCAGTACAAAAAAAACTTTTGTATGGAGTTTGCTGAATAAATAATGGCGGAGCTGTCATTTGCGTGTCGTTTCCGTTACAAGTACTCTGTGGTTTATACCGCCATATTGCTTCCTGTGTAAATTGTGTCCAGTCTTGCGCAACTCAGTACAAAAAAAACTTTTGTATGGAGTTTGCTGAATAAATTTGGAATAAATAATGGCGGAGCTGTCATTTGCGTGTCGTTTCCGTTACAAGTACTCTGTGGTTTATACCGCCATATTGCTTCCTGTGTAAATTGTGTCTGTCATTGCGCAACGGATTCCATTTTTGGCTATTTTAATGTTATTTTGTGTGATATGTGTTACAAATAGTGTTCGTGTTGTTTGTTAAAATATCAACAAAAAAAATGCCACCGAAAAGACGGTTTATAAGATGTAAAGTGTGTGGACTTAAAGCATGCCGCGAAAAAAGCACTAATAGACCAGCGGCTGAACAAAAATGGGTTTTTACATCATTAAAGTTTTTTCTTTTCTGATATGTTGTTGGAGGCATGTTAAATAATACTTATGTAAAAAGTTAGAAAATTTCAGGTGGAGCGTTCGGCTATATTGAAATATTTTAGTTTTTGTCAATAACTATGTCAATATTGAATTAGAGTTACAAAAAACTGTAACATATCCAATAACACTTTAATTTATATACAATATTGTGTTTTTAGAAATCTGGAACTTCTGCATTTAGGTGAACATAAAAATGCTAATTATTTTGTAAATAAAGAATTAGAGTAGCTGATATTGCAAAATTACGATATTGTCGATCCACTTAACATATTGGGAAAAAGTAAGAAATGTAGACAATCGGCTTGTCTAGATATTGATTTCCGGTTAAGCAGTATAGCCAATATTGAATTAAAGTTTGTAAAGTTAATAGTAAACGATCATGACAATGAACTCAGTTACCAAACAAAAGTTTAGAAAAATAAACTTACGGCGACACTAAATATTGATACTGAAGTATTCCGCTCGTAAATTAATACATTTAAAAAGCGCGGCATGTAGGCGCACGCCGCGCTGTGCGCTGTCACAGCAGGAAGCGATCAACGCAACGGTAGAGGAGTGTCCTTGATTGCGTCCACGATCTATTAAAAAATCCTCAAAGCATGTGTTAAATAATTATCAATGGAAAAATGTTATTTTGTTATACGTATTTCGTTATGCATGTCACATAATTAAAAAATATTTTAGGGAATGCCCTTTATACAAATGACCATTCTCTCATGTTTTGTTACACCTTTAATTTAGCTGCAGCTGAATTAAAGTACTAACAAATTACCCACATGTATGTTTTGCGACGTGGGCAACAGTAAGCTATTGTTTTACACAATTTACCTTAAATAAAATTGTTTTTTGTATATCCAGGATGTAGGGTAATTTCGTCGGTTAGCGACCACCTAATTTAGTGTGCCGGTTTGCGACCACTCGGGTGTATAGGTGAACCGAAAGGATATTTTCTCGTTTTTTAAATAGATTCCTGCTTAATAGCTGATTTACAAGTTGCGTACGGATCGAGGTTTTTTAGAGCCTGTTTAAATGTTGTCCTTAAGGTGGTCGTTAACCGAAGTTGGTCGCGTAACCGGCGTAATGACCCTATAATATGGCGAGGTGAGTTTATCATACATGACGGCGAGTAGGAACCAGGATAAACAGAAATAATAAAAATATTTGTGAACATAACATGTAACAATAACAGTAAAAATAAGTAATTGTAACTTTTTTAACGTTATAACTAACAACGAACTCTTATTATACGTAGTACTTGCTATAATCTACTTGTATAAACCTAATGACAATTTTAAGTGGGCTTCTGCTTAAGATTATTCTGTGCAGCTTTTTTCACAAAAAAAGTAAAATAATGAACTTTATTTTTTCGTTATTAATAACACAGAACTCTTAACTTTACAGTGTAATCTCGATTATTCGAAATGCAATAGAATAAAGTCTTCAATTCTGTTCTTACAGGTTTCTAGTGGTAAGGGTGACTGAGCTAAAGCCGCAGACGGACATACGGACATGTCGAAAATATAGGGGTACCTTGTTGCCTACGCAAACCTGAAAAGGCTCGTGGCGAAAAACTTTTATTTTTTTACTCAAATCGAAAAAACATCGCAAACCTAGTGTAAAAAAGAACTGTCAATATGTTGAATTAAAAAAGAACTATTTTGTATATTTAAGTATGTATAAAAATAATGAAGGTACAAAAACTTTTGAAAAAGATTACTTTTTGAATAAAGTATGTTTTCTGTAAACTGTTAACTGACCCAGACTCGATGTTCATAGTAAAATGTAAGAGAAACAAATAAAAGTGGTTAGATTCTGCCTACTTTGACTAATAAGATTTCTTTTAAAGTTGTTTTAGAAACGATTTTTATGACATATAGTATTTTCACAGATCACTTTTTTTCCATACATTTTACTATACAACTCAGTTCTGGGTCAGCTTTCACATATTTTTTCCTCAAAATCTAAAGATAACATCTGTTTGAAATATACACTTTAAAACGCAAACTAGTTTTTTTAAACAAAATTTTGAGTTTTTTTATCCTAGGTGTGCGTTGTCCCTAAAAACTTCGTTATCAGACGTTTCTTTCTGCTTAGTAAACATTAAATTCTCTCGAATTTTCCAAATAGTACGGCGGAAATAGGCCAATATAGATGTCACGTGGCCACGTTTTCTTTATACCTAAAACTAATATGGATGTGTTCCTTGTTGTCTCGAGAGTACGAATTTATTGATTTTAGTTAAGTGGGACAGACATAGCTTTCACGTCACAAAGATGGCGGCTGACGGTCATTGATTTTTGTTCAAATCTCGGGTTATATTTTTCTGATCGGTTCGTGTGAGGTGTCATTTGAAATCATATTAAATGTTCTATAATTCATTCATAATCATAATCATAATAATTTATTTACAAAACCAATTTACACGTCAATCGTTTTCACGACCGCGTATACTTCATTTCATTCGAGTGCAAGTTATGGTTGAATTTGGAATCATCCGCACGTGGTGATTCGTTACATTACCTTTCTAGCAACAGCGATATGTATGCATATTTTTTCTCTAGTCTATATGTATATATTCACGATAATCACCATAGACATTTTCAGTTTGTCGACTGATTTATATATTGTGGACTATGGAGCTGCAAATGGTTGCAGTTTTGCAGGCAACAAGTTCAAACAGAACAACACGGCCCGAAAACGAGCGGCGAGGCTCGCGGGGCCCAAAGCCCGGAGCGCCGCTCCAAAGCGCGCAATCGGATACTCTCTCCTTGCACTCGCAAGGACAAGCGACTCTGCTGCCCGAAGGCTCAAAGCGTCCCTTCAGAGCGTGTTTTTCGCGCGAGTCCTAAGAACAAAGACTCCAAAGGGCGAGCTCACGCGGACATTTCACTACTCCAAAGTATTACAAACACACCTGAGGGCCGAAGGCCCGATGAGCGGGCCCACTTAGACTTTTTAGTACTCCTACGAGCAATACTGAGGGCCGAAGACCCGAAAGAGAGCTGCATGGCACGCGAGGCGGCAGGTCGAGCTCTGCGTAGGGCCGAATGCCCGAAGCGTTCTTTCATAGCGGGCTCTCCACGCAAGCCAGAGGGCCAAAGGCCTGAGGGCGGGCCCACGCGGACACTTTATTACTCCTTAGTGTCTT